>OY997270.1:128923146-130173146 GCA_963921465.1 Triticum timopheevii
TGATGGATCTAGGCAGCTAGAAGGCTCGGGGGCTGGAGTGGTGTTAACTTCCCCTCGAAGTGACAAATTTTGTTATGTACTCTGGCTTATGTTTCCATGTACTAACAATGCAGCTGAATATGAGGCCTTACTCCATGGTCTCCGGATGGCTAAGGAGATGAACTTAAGCCGGGTACGATGCTTGGGCGACTCAGATCTTGTGGCTCAACAAGTGTCAGGCAAGTGGGATTCCAAGGACCCCCTTATGGCGGCTTATCATCGTGAGGTAGATGCTGTGGCTGGTCACTTCACGGGTTATCAAGTGGAGCACATCGATCCAAGGAAGAATGAGGCGGCTGATGCTTTAAGCCGGTTGGGATCCCAATGTAAACCAGTGCCGCCCAATACCTTTCTCGATGTGTTACATAACCCTTCGGTCAAGGTGCCTACCGAGGAAGAACTAGCAGTGCCAGACCCGGAGGCACAGCTGGTGGCGGCTCTTCACGTTATCCCGGATTGGACGGTGCCTTAGTTGGCTTATATGACCCGGGGTGAATTGCCGGAGGATGAGACATTGGCGAGACAAATTATCAGGCACTCCAAATCCATGACGATTGTTAACGGCGAATTACATCACCTAAGCGTCACGGGGGCGTTTCAACGTTGTGTGTCACCTACAGAAGGCCAAGAAATACTTTGTGAGATCCATGAAGGAGATTGTGGCCATCATGCCGGGTCAAAATCTCTCGTAGCCAAGGCTTTTCGTCATGGTTTCTATTGGCTGACGGCTCATGCTGATGCGGAGGATCTGGTCAGTAAATGTGATGGTTGTCAAAAGTTCTCACGACGAGCTCATGTGCCGGCTCAAGAATTGAGGATGATCCCAATCACTTGGCCGTTTGAAGTCTGGGGGCTTGACATGGTTGGACCTTTCAAAAGGTCTAAAGATAAAAAGACGCATCTACTGGTGGCAGTGGACAAGTTTACCAAGTGGATTGAGGTAGAGCCGGTCAGTAAGTGTGATGCAGCCACGGCAGTTCAGTTCATGAAAAAGGTGATCTTTCGTTTTGGTTTTCCGCATAGCATCATAACTGATAATGGCACTAATCTCTCTAAGGGTGCCATGGAAGAGTTCTGTCAAAGAGAACATATCCGGCTTGATGTTTTGGCCGTTGCTCATCCTCAATCCAATGGTCAAGCAGAGAGAGCTAATCAAGAGATCCTGAAAGGTATCAAACCCCGGCTCTTAGTCCCCTTACAGCGGACTCCGAGTTGTTGGGTGGAGGAGTTACCCTCCGTGTTATGGAGCATCAACACTACGCCTAACAGATCTACGGGATACACACCTTTCTTCATGGTTTATGGAGCAGAGGCGATCCTGCCAAGTGACATCCGGCATGACTCACCCCGTGTGGCGGCTTATGTTGAGGCGGATAACGAAAAGGCTCGTCAGGATGCACTTGACTTGTTGGATGAGGAGCAAGACTTGGCAATAGCCCGCTCGGAGATTTACCAGCAAGACCTGCGCCGCTATCACAGCCGCCGGGTTAGGAGCAGAACCTTTTAGGAAGGCGACTTGGTGCTCCGGCTCATCCAGGACCAGTCCAACATGCACAAGCTATCCCCGCCTTGGGAAGGGCCCTTTGTGGTCAGCAATAATCTACACAACGGGTCATATTATCTCATCGATATTCGAGAGCACAAGGACTCACTTAAATTGGAGGAGGAGACCCGCCGACCGTGGAATATAGCTCATCTCCGGCCTTATTATACTTAAGTTACCAGTTCTTAAGATACCTTTTACGATGTACATATTATATAAAGCAATAAAGCAGGACCTTTGTCCTTTTTTTCCCATAAAGAATGTTTTATGTCTTCTTTATCAGGTAATGGACACTGCCAACACGAGACGGATCATATCTGAATCTGGCTTTCCCTTTGGTCCGGCTTATGATCATATCTGAATCTAGCCATGGTCGCTTGGGGGCTTCCTGTTCAAACATAGGTCGTGTTCGAACCAAAGAGAACATAGCTGTCAATACCCACTTGATCGACATACTTCCAAACCCACTTGGGGGCTTCTTGATCATATTTGAATCATAGCTTAACCCCTTTGGGTCTGACGTGGATCGTATTCGAATCAGCGTCATTAAACAACTCTTATGTTCACTTGGGGGCTTCCTATTCAAACATAGGTCATATTCAAACCAAAGAGAACATAGCTGTTGATACCCACTTGATCGGCATCGCCAAAGCCACTGGGGGCTATATGATCGTATCAGAATCTTAGCTTAACCCCTTTGGAACGGTTCTCTGATCGTATTCGAATCAGGAGCCTGTGAACATTGCTTATAAGTATGATTACTTTAACTATCATTGAAACCTTCTTGACGAGATGGTTCTTGATCCTTCCGGTTTTATATTGATTACCTCAGTGCTAGGTAAAAACTTATATGAGCCGGAGAGGCTATTAAAAGGGTCACAGGTATGCTGTTATGATTATATTTTAACTAATCATGAACCGGCTTATACATGTGGTCTTTTGATCGTGTTCCGGGTTATCAATATTCTATAACCCCCTGGTGCAGTAAACCGCTCAGGAAGTCTTTATTTGTTTATGTGCAGGGTAAGGTAAAGCAAGTTAAAACATCAAGGAAATACATGGTTCACATAAGCCAACAAAATATAGTGATGGCGGCTTACAAAAGTAATAAGAACCATAAACATGCGCAAGGGCATGGCCAGCATTAAGGAGTTTTTCTATCCTATTACAAGACTACCCGAGTCTAAACAAAGTGAAGCATTGTTTTTTGGCAAAGGTGGTAACACGCCTGGCGGTTCATTCCTCCGGCTGGCTTGACGACTCCGGGTTATCCTTCCCCGCTCCTCCTTCGGTTGTTTTGTCCTGGAAGGTGGACGAGGCCCAGTCAATGCCGCTAAAGGCTTCAAATTCAGCTTCATCATCTATTAAAGTGGCCGGGTCCACTTCAGGGGCAAAGGTATGCTTACGCGTTGGAGGGATCAGGCTGACTTGGTCATATGGGGCGTTTGGGATTCTCTGGTTCTCACTATCGTAGCCCGGCGAATACTTAGTAAGATCAGTATCATTCCCAATGAGAGTCGCCAGGGGACGTACGACTTTAACACAGGCAGTGAAGTCTTGGTCGTCAAAAGCAGTGCCGTCCTCTTTAAGGCTTGGATATCCGAGAGAGAGATCAGCAAGGTCAAATTCCGGCACCCATGCTCTTGCCCGACTTAATGCAGCCACGGCTCTGGCTCTTGCAGATGCCCGCCTTAAATCCTGAATTCGTTGAGGTAGCACCGAAAGATGCCTCAACACATCTTGTAGAAGCCGAGGAGTGGTATTTGATAAGGCCACAATGGCCAACGCACGTTGTGACCCGGAGTACAGCTGCTCCACTAAGGTATACACCGCCTTAAGCTTGATCAACATATTTTCCTTCAGATTGGTACTCCTGGGGCCTGTATGTTCACATGTATAACAGTAAGCCGGAGGTAACTATTACGATAACCCTTGAAAGATTACAATATTTACGAGTGACTTACCGAAGATGGCTGAGACCATTTGGGATATCTGCCGTTTTAAGTCGGACAGCTCGTTTGTTGCCTCGGCAAGAGATGCTTATGCTGTTTCAGCCAGGGTAACCAGTGAAGCCCTCTCATCAACCCAAGTTTTCTTCTTCGATTCAAATTTTTTCTTCAGCTTCTCTTGTTCGAAGACACTGAATTCAAACTTGGATTTGGCTTTCTGAGCTTTGAGCTCTTGGGTTTTCAACTGGCTCTTCAGATCAGCAATCTCCGCCTCAAGTTGACTTATGGTGGCCTGCATTGACATCAGGCTATGGTAAGAATCATGGTAAGATAACATTCAAGTCCCAAATACTTTACAAGTAAAGATACTTGGCACTTGGGGGCTAATGTATGCTTAAAGGATTTTTTAACCTATTTTACCGAGTCATACATATTAAGTCTCAAGCAATTTACAAGTAAAGGTACTTGACACTTGGGGGCTAATGTGTAACCCAAATTCAAAGTTTCATGCTATCACCGGGTTAAACATATTCAATTTAAACCGGACAAAACTAACAGTAAGTCAATTATTAAGTCTACAACATATTCATTCATAAGCAATAGACTTGGGGGCTAGTATAGTAAGTAAGGTTCGGAATAAAAGCATAAATTATACCTCAGATTTATGCTGTATTTGCTTCACCATGTCAATTTCCAGGTCACGACTATTGTGCACTTGGTTCAGATAGCCCGAGACTATATCACCAATACTTAGGTGAGAATAATCAGTGATGTCCTGTTTGGCTTTCCGACGCTGGGCAAACTCCTCCTTGGCAGTGCATTGGGCAAGAGCGGTAGGCCGACCCGGTTCAACATATTGGCTCTTCACGATTTCAACCTTCGGGTCAGTTGTCTTGACCGGGCTAGGAGTTTCCGGGTCATCCGGGTTGTGGATAACGTCTTCTGCAGGCGGGTCAGAGGTTGGTACCGAATGTCAGAAGCCGGTTCAGGTGGTGGCTGATGAGTGGAGCTATCAGGAACGGATGAGTCAAGCACCGGTTCAGTAACCACCGGGTCTCGGGATGGCTTATCCTTCTTTGCCCTCTTGCTGGGCTTTACTTGCAAGGTGTCAATCAAAGTGGAAGGATAAGCATCAAAGTATAAGTATGGAAAAACTTAAAGTAAGAAAGGTTATATTACCCGGGAGCCGTTTTGAAAGCCGGCATGTTTGATTGCATCGACTCATCAGAAGAAGGGGAGGTATCCTGATAGTTGGAGTCAGATGAATTGAGAGGTTGGCGAATCAAACCTGTCAAAGGTAAAACAAAACATAAACCAGAGATAACCTCGGTCTGACGCTTCCTGGTTACGTCGGGTAAGCCGAAGGAGAGCTCTGCGTCCTGGTTGGCCCGAGTTTGCCGCCGATTTTCAAGCTGTTGTTGCTTCAAAAGAAATTGAGGATCTTTGTAAGCTAGAGGGCGTGAAAACCTTACTTTCCGGGTCACCCTTCGGATTTTTTGTGTTGGCAAAGGCTCTGAGTCAGAGGAAATTATAGTTACCTCTTCGCCAACTGCTTGACTGTTCCCAGTATCCTCCTGAAAGGATCAAATGTCAGTAAAGTAATGACAAAGGAGTCAAAGAAAATCAAAAAAGATTACCTCTTCTTCATCCGAAGAAGAGTCATCCAGTTTAAACATATCGGAGGCGCTGGGTTTCTTCTTCCTAGAGGTGCCCATCTTGGCGGCTTTCCTTTCAGTTTTTTTGGCCACCCTGGCCTGTTTGGCAGCCTCATGGTCGTACTTGACCTTCCAGAAATTATCACCGGCCTGTGGAAAAAGATGAAGAATCATAAGTACAAGAAGGTAACATATGAAAGAGTATTTATGAAGATTAGTAACCTACCGCAGGAGCCGGGTTCTTCTTGCAGAAGGGAAGTAAGCCGAAGGTATTGCTGGTTACAGTGCCCTCCTTCAATAGCGACTGGACTGTAGCATCTACCACATCATCTGGTAAGTCCTCAGGGCTATGACGCATTGGATCTTCTTTCTCGCCTGTGTAAGTACACATTATGCCGGAGCGGCGGCTTAATGGTAGTATCCGCCAGGTGACCCAGACCCGGACCAAATCAATGCCACTTAACCCATTGCCTAAAAGGGCTTTGATCTTCTTGATGGTGGGATTAAGAGGCAGGTGCTCAATAGCAGTCAACTTGTCCGCCAAATGATGGTTGGACTCAAGATGCAGGGCACGAAAGCCGGGCAGAGGCTTCTCATTAGCCGAAGAGGTATCTTGACAGTAGAACCACGTCTGGTTCCAGTCCTTTGGGTGACTCGGCAGCTCAGCGTAAGGAAAAAGGCAATCTCTCCGCCGCTGGATTGAGATGCCGCCAAGCTCAAGACTAGGCCCGTTGGCACGTTCATTCTGCCGGTTCAAGTAAAAAAGTTCTCTGAACAGCAGTAGACTTGGTTCTTCTCCTAGGTATACCTCGTAGAAGACTTGGAAATTACACATATTTGACACGGAATTGGGTCCAATGTCTTGAGGTTTCAGGTCAAAGAAATCCAAAACTTCCCTGAAGAATTTTGAGCCGGGAGGGGCAAATCCCCGGCTCATATGATCTGTGAAAACTACTACCTCCCCATCCTTGGGTTGAGGTATCTCCTCAGACGGGTGAGGGGCACGATAAGACATGGCTTCCTTCTTTGGCAAATGGCCAGACTTTACAAACTCGACAAGTTTGTTTTTAGTTACTGTGGATGGAACCCAATTGCAAGTCACAGGGGCCTTGGCTGCCTTAGGAGCCATGACAATAGTTGACCTACGACAAAATAAGAAGGTTTCAGTTCAACTTTAATCCGGAGACATATCTAAATTGTTCACAATGGCGGCTTAAGAAAGGGGCCTGATGATATAAGGGTGCTTGTGCAATAATGTTTAAGCCGCTATCAGTATCAAGAGCAATTTAATTTTTTTTAAGATCATGAGAAGAAGGCAAGGTCCACAGTTCAGTATCACTTATTCAAACCGGATTCTTAGACAACAGTGATAGAAGCAAGCTTTACAGAAGAAACTTTCCGGGTGATATAAACAAGTTTCACAGACGATAACTATTATCATGGATCAAATTATTGCTCTAAAAGGAAAATTTTCTAGACCTAGAAACAGAACAGAGAAGTTCATACAGTTGAAGAGGGTTTCTAAGCAAGGAAACGGAGATCTATTTTTATGCAAGATCAATACAGACAACTACCGCGGCAGTTCTGTATAGTTTTACGACCTAAACATGGCGTTGAAGGTGAGAACTAGCGAGGGTTTGTGTTAGGCAGTGATGAACGCCGACGAACTCAGCGGAGTTCCAATGCAGATCTGAGAAAGGGGAGGAGAGGAACTCACGGATGAAGACGAGCTGCGGAGATTCGCCGACGTTTTCTGGTCAGAGTCAGGTCGATGCAGCGGCCTGAGTCGATGCAGACGAGGGGGTCGACGGCGGCGGCGGCGGAGCTCGAGTGGCAGAAAGGAGAGGAAGAAGATGACTAGAGGGATAAGAATGAAAGACCTAAGGTCACGCCTATTTATAGGGAGAGGATAACTGAGATGGCGCGGGAAACGAGGAGATAAGAATTACTATCCAGCGGCCCCGACGCATCGATTCTCGGAACACTTAATAAGGTAGAGATCCGTTGAAGGATATGACGGAATAGAAAATGAATTAAAGAAAGGATGATGTCATGCTGGGTTAAGATGGATCCAAAGGATGACGTCACGGCGGGTTAAAAGAAAGCCATCTGTACAGTCAGAAGACTGAAGAATTATTCTTTAGAAGTATATTTTAAGATTAACATGAACAGGTTCAAATCAATCTGGGGCCTAATGTTGGGGATATGACTATTTGTGTAAGCCGCCCAGGAGGGGCCGGGTTACGCAAAGAGGACTCATCAGAGGAAGCCCAAGACCAACATGAAGATGGCGGTTCAATAAAATGCTTAAGGCCCACATGCGGTTTAAGGCCCGTTGTAGTAAACCGCCATGATGGCATGACTTGTAACATAAGGTAGATTTAACTAGTCACCGAGCCGGACACTATTTATAAGCCGGCCGGGACTCTGTACGCCACAGGGCGTCAACCCGTGTATATAAGGGGACGACCTGCTGGCGGCTTAGGGCAAGAAACAACTCATCGAGAGCCGGGCATAGCGTATCTCACTCCTGGTCATCGAAACATCAATACCAACCCAACTAGACGTAGGCCTTACCTTCACCGTAAGGGGCCGAACTAGTATAAACTCTCTTGTGTCCTTTGTCCCGATTTAACCCCTTCAAGCTTCCTAGTTGCGATGGCTCCACAACTAAGTCCTTTCACGAGGACATCTGACGTGACTATTCCACGACATAACTGGGTGACTATAAAGGTGCACTACGGGTATCACCGAAAGTGTCTGTTGGGTTGGCACGAATTGAGACTGGGATTTGTCACTCCGTATGACGGAGAGGTATCTCTGGGCCCACTCGGTAATGCATCATCATAATGAGCTCAATGTGACCAAGTGTCTGGTCATGGGATCATGCATTACGGTACGAGTAAAGTGACTTGCCGGTAACGAGACTGAACAAGGTATTGGGATACCAAGGATCGAGTCTCGGGCAAGTAACGTACCGATTGACAAAGGGAATTGTGTACGGGATTGATTGAATCCTCAACATCGTGGTTCATCCGATGAGATCATCGAGGAGTATGTGGGAGACAACATGGGTATCCAGATCCCGCTGTTGGTTATTGACCGGAGAGGCGTCTCGGTCATGTCTGCATATCTCCCGAACCCGTAGGGTCTACACACTTAAGGTTCGGTGACGCTAGGGTTGTAGAGATATTAGTATGCAGCAAACCGAAAGTTGTTCAGAGTCCCAGATGAGATCCCGAATGTCATGAGGAGTTCTGGAATGGTCCGGAGGTGAAGAATTATATATAGGAAGCGTTGTTTCAGCCATCGGGAGAGTTTCGGGGGTCACCGGTATTGTACCGGGACCATCGGAAGGGTCCCGGGGGTCCACCGGGTGGGGCCACCTGTCCCGGAGGTCCCCATGGGCTGAAGTGGGAGGGGAACCAGCCCCTGGTGGGCTGGTGCGCCCCCCCCTTGGCCCCCCCTGCGCCTAGGGTTGGGAACCCTAGGGGAGGGGGCGCCTCCACTTGCCTTCGGGGGCAAGTTCCCCCCTTGGCCACCGCCCCCTAGGAGATCCCATATCGTAGGGCCGGCGCCCCACTGGGGACCCTATATAAAGAGGGGGGGGGGGGGAGGGAGGGCAGCCGCACCCTGCATCTTGGCGCCTCCCTTCCCCCTTGCTACACCTCTCCCTTCCCGCAGACGCTTGGCGAAGCCCTGCCGGAACCCTGCTGCATCCACCACCACGCCGTCGTGCTGCTGGATCTTCATCAACCTCTCCTTCCCCCTTGCTGGATCAAGAAGGAGGAGACGTCACGCTGACCGTACGTGTGTTGAACGCGGAGGTGCCATCTGTTCGGCGCTAGGATCTCCGGTGATTTGGATCACGACGTGAACGACTCCCTCAACCCCGTTCTCTTGAACGCTTCCGCTCGCGATCTACAAGGGTATGTAGATGCACTCCCCTCTCTCGTTGCTGGATGAACTCATAGATTGATCTTGGTGAACGTAGGAAATTTTTTATTTTATGCAACGTTCCCCAACAGGGTCCACGTACCCTCGTAGACCAAAAGGGAAGCATTTGACAACACAGTTGATGTAGTCAAACTTCTTCTCGTTCTGACCGATCAAGCATCAAACGTACGACACCTCTGAGTTCTGCACACGTTTAGCTCGATGACGTCCCTCGAACTCTTCATCCAGCAAAGTGTCAAGGGAGATTTTCGTCAACACGACAGCGTGGTGACGGTGATGGTGAAGTGATCCGCGTAGGACTTCGCCTAAGCACTACGAAGATATGACCGGAGGTGTAATCTACGGAGGGAAGCGCCGCACATGGCTAACAGTTGTTGTTGTGTATTCTAGGAGACTCCCCCTCATATATATAGGTGGGAGGGAGAGGGAACAGCCAAGGGGGCGCCCAAGCAGGAGGAATCCTACTTGGGGCCCTAGTCCTATTCGCCCCCCTACCATAATTTCCGGAGGGGGAAGGAAGGAGGAGGGAGGACGGAAGGAAGGGGGAGGCCGAATACCTCCCCTTCCTTTCTCTCTTCCCCTCTTTCCTTCCCCTCCAGGTTTGGCCTATATGGGGTGTGCAGCAGCCCATGCTGGCTACTGTGTTTCCCCTCTTGGCCCATTAGGCCCATATCTTTGTCGGGGGTGCCCGGAACCCCTTTCCGGTGACCCAGTAGGTACTCGGTACTCCCGGAACACTTTGGTATATGAATACTATCCTCCTATATATCAATATTTACCTCTCGACCATTTAGAGACTCCTCGCCATGTCCATGATCTCATCCAGGACTCCAAACAACATTCAGTCACCAAATCACATAACTCATATAATACAAAATCGTCAGCGAACGTTAAGCGTGCGGACCCTACGTGTTCGAGAACTATGTAGACATGACCGAAACACCTCTCCGGTCAATAACAAACAGCGGAACCTAGATGCTCATATTGGTTCCCACATATTCTATGAAGATCTTTATCGGTCGTATCGTAGTGACAACATACGTTATTCCCTTTGTCATCGGTATGTTACTTGCCCGAGATTCGATCGTCCGTATCTTCATACCTAGTTCAATCTCATTACCGGCAAGTCTCTTTATCCGTTCCGTAATACATCATCCCGCAACTAACACATTAGTCACATTGCTTGCAAGGCTTCTTATGATGTGTATTACCGAGAGGGCCCAGAGATACCTCTCCGATACTCGGAGAGACAAATCCTAATCTCGATCTATACCAACCCAACAAACACCTTCGGAGATACATGTAGAGTATCTTTATAATCACCCAGTTACGTTATGACATTTTATAGCTGATACGTCTCCAACGTATCCATAATTTTTGATTGTTCCATGCTATTATATTACCCCTTTTGGATGTTTATGGGCTTTACTTTACACATTTATATCATTTTTGGGACTAACCTACTAACCGGAGGCCCAACCCGTATTGCTGTTTTTTTTGCCTATTTCGGTATTTCGAAGAAAAGGAATATCAAACGGAGTCCAAACGAATGAAACCTTCGGGAGCGTGATTTTTGGAACGAACGTGATCCAGAGGACTTGGAGTGCAAGTCAAGAAGCAGCCGAGGCTCCCACGAGATAGGAGGGCGCCCCCTCCCCTATAGGGTGCACCCCCTGTCTCGTGGGCCCCTCGGGCGTCCATCGACGTACTTCTTCCTCCTATATAAGCCTACGTACCCCGAAAACATCCAGGGAGCAGACGAAACACAATTTTCACCACCGTAACCTTCTGTATCCGCGAGATCTCATCTTGGAGCCTTCGCTGGCACTCTGTCGGAGGGGGAATCGACCATGGAGGGCTTCTACATCAACATCCTTGCCCCTTCGATGAGTTGTGAGTAGTTTACCACAGACCTATAGGTCCATAGTTATTAGCTAGATGGCTTCTTCTCTCTTTGTGGATCTCAATACAATGTTCTCCCCCTCTCTTGTGGAGATCTATTCGATGTAAGCTCTTTTTGCGGTGTGTTTGTGGAGATCCGATGAATTGTGGGTTTATGATCAAGTTTATCTATGAATAATATTTGAATCTTCTCTGAATTCTTTTATGTGTGATTGAGTTATCTTTGCAAGTCTCTTCGAATTATCAGTTTGGTTTGGCCTACTAGATTGATCTTTCTTGCCATGGGAGAAGTGCTTAGCTTTGGGTTCAATCTTGCGGTATCCTTACCCAGTGACAGAAAGGGTTGCAAGGCACGTATTATATTGTTGCCATTGAGGATAACAAGATGGGGTTTATATCATATTGCTTGAGTTTATCCCTCTACATCATGTCATCTTGCTTAATGCATTACTCTGTTCTTATGAACTTAATACTCTAGATGCAGGCAGGAGTCAGTCGATGTGTGGAGTAATCGTAGTAGATGTAGGCAGGAGTCGGTCTACTTGTTGCGGACGTGATGCCTATATACATGATCATGCCTAGATAATCTCATAACTATTCGCTTTTCTATCAATTGCTCGACAGTAATTTGTTCACCCACCGTAATACTTATGCTATCTTGAGAGAAGCCACTTGTGAAACCTATGGGCCCCAGGTCTATCTCTTATCATATTTGCTTCAAATCTACTTTTATTTGCATCTTTACTTTTTGCATCTATATTATAAAATACCAAAAATATATTTATCTTACCTTACTATCTTTATTAGATCTCACTTTCGCAAGTGGCCGTGAAGGGATTGACAACCCCTTTATTGCGTTGGTTGCGAGTTCTCAGTTTGTTTGTGTAGGTGCGTGGGACTTTTGAGGAGCCTCCTACTGGATTGATACCTTGGTTCTCAAAAACTGAGGGAAATACTTACGCTACTCTGCTGCATCACCCTCTCCTCTTCGAGGAAAACCAACGCAAGCTCAAGACGTAGCAAGAAGGATTTCTGGCGCCGTTGCCGGGGAGGTCTTCGCTCAAGTCAAGACATACCAAGTACCCATCACAAACCCATCTCCCTCGCATTTACATTATTTGCAATTTGCTTCTCGTTTTCCTCTCCCCCACTTCACCCCTGCCATTTTATTCGCCCTCTCTTTCCCAATCTTCTCCTCTCTTTTTCGCTTGTCGTTTTTCTGTTTGCTTGTGTGTTGGATTACTTGTTGCCATGGCGCAAGATAATACCAAATTGTGTGATTTCTCGAATACCAATAATAATGATTTCCTTAGTACTCCGATTGCTCCTCTTAATGATGATGAGTCTTGTGAAATCAATATTGCTTTACTGAATCTTGTTGAAAGATCAATTCATCGGCTTTCCTAGTGAAGATGCCGCTACTCATCTAAACAACTTTTTTGATTTGTGTGACATGCAAAAGAAGAAAGATACGGATAACAATATTGTCAAATTGAAGTTATTTCCGTTTTCACTTAGAGATCGTGCTAAAGTTTGGTTTTCGTCTTTGCCTAAAAATAGTATTGATTCTTGGAATAAGTGCAAAGATGCTTTTATCTCTAAGTATTTTCCTCCCGCTAAGATTATTACTCTTAGGAACGATATCATGAATTTTAAACAACTTGATCATGAGCATGTTGCCCAATCTTGGGAAATAATGAAATTGATGCTTCGTAATTGCCCTACTCGTGGTTTGGATTTACGGATGATCATACAAAATGTTTATGCCGGTTTGAACTTTGCTTCTAGAAATCTCTTAGGTTCGGCCGCGGGAGGCGCGTTTATGGAAATCATGTTAGGAGATGCTACAAAACTTCTTGATAATATTATGGCTAATTATTCTCAAAGTCACACCGAAAGATCTTCTAGTAAAAAAGTGCATGCTATAGAAGAAATCAATGTTTTGAGTGGAAAGATGGATGAACTTATGAAATTGTTTGCTACTAAAAATACTCCTCTTGAACCCAATGATATGCCTTTGTCTTCTTTGATTGAGAATAATAATGAATCTATGGATGTGAATTTTGTTGGTAGGAATAGTTTTGGAAACAATGCTTATAGAGGAAACTTCAATGATAGACCGTTCCTAGTAATTCCTCTAATAATTATGGAAATTCCTACAATAATTCTTATGGTAATTTTAATAAGATGCCCTCTGATTTTGAGAATAGTGTGAAAGAATTTATGATTTATCAAAAGAATTTTAATGCTTTGCTTGAAGAAAATTGCTCAAAGTTGATGATTTGGCTAGGAACGTTGATAGACTTTCGCTTGATGTTGATTCTCTTAAACTTAGATCTTCTCCTCCTAAGCATGATATCAATGAGTCTCTCAAAGTAATGAGAATTTCCATTGACAAGTGCAAGGAAAGAACCGCTAGATTGCATGCTAAGAAAGATAGCTTTATAAAAGCGTGTTCTTCTAGTTTCCGTGAAAATAATGATGAGGATCTTAAAGTTATTGATGCTTCTCCTTTTAGATCTATGTTTTGCAATATGAATTTTGATGATTATGGGACTGATGATGAATCAACTTTGCCTAGAAGGCGTCCCAAGAATTCGGAGTTTTTAGATCTTGATGCTAAATTTGGTAAAAGTGGGATTAGAGAGGTCACAACTTCAAATAACATTGAACCCACTATCTCGGATTCAAGGGATTTGATTTTGATAATTGTTATTTAGAAGGTTGTGTTTCCTTGTTGCAATCCGTTGTTAATTCTCCTCATGCTTATAGTCAAAATAAAGGTTTTACCAAACATATTGTTGATGCCTTGATGCAATCTTATGATGAAAAACTTAATTTGGAAGTTTCTATACCTAGAAAACTTAATGATGGGTGGGAACCTACTATAAAGATTAGAATTAAAGATCATGAGTGTTTTGCTTTGTGTGATTTGGGTGCTAGTGTTTCCACGATTCCGAAAACTTTATGTGATATTCTAGCTTTCCATGATCTTGATGATTGCTCTTTAAATTTGCACCTTGTGGATTCCACCATTAAAAAGCCAATGGGAAGGATCAATGATGTTCTTATTGTTGCAAATAGAAATTTGGTGCCCGTGGATTTTATTGTTCTTGATATAGATTGCAATCTTTCTTGCCTATTATTCTTGGTAGACCTTTCCTTAGAACGATTGGCGCGATTATTGATATGAAGGAAGGGAATATTAGATTCCAATTTCCATTAAAGAAAAGCATGGAGCAGTTTCCAAGAAAGAAAGTCAAATTACCTTATGAATCTATCATGCGGGCTACTTATGAATTTAGTGCCAAAGATGGCACCCGTTAGATCTATCTTTTGCTTTTATGCCTAGCTAGGGGCGTTAAACGATAGCGCTAGTTGGGAGGCAACCCAATTTTCTTTATGTTTTTTGTTTTTGCTCCTGTTTAGTAATAAATCTTGCATCTACCTTCTGTTTAGATGTGTTTTTATCTTTTAATTAGTGTTTGTGCCAAGTAGAACCTATAGGATAACCTACGATGATAGTTGATTTGATTCTGCTGAAAAACAGAAACTTTGTGTGCATGTATATAATTTTGTTAAATCACAGGAACGTGATTTTGCGTTGATTCTTTTTTGTGCTGATCAATAAACAAATTGTCCAGGACTTCCTATTTTTGTAGGATTTTAAGTTCCAGAAGTTTGCGTTAGTTACAGATTGCTACAGACTGTTCTGTTTTTGATAGATTCTGTTTTTCGTGTGTTGTTTGCTTGTTTCGATGCATGTATGGTTAGTAAAATAGCTTATAAACTATAGAGAAGTTGGAATACAGTAGGTTTAACACCAAAATAAATAAAGAATGAGTTCATTACAGTACCTTATGTGGTGGTTTTGTTTTTTTTCACTAATGGAGCTTATAAGATTTCCTGTTGAGTTTTGTGTTGTAAAGTTTTCAAGTTTTGGGTAGAGCTTTTATGGACTATGGAATAAGGAGTGGCAAAAGCCTAAGCTTAGGGATGCTCATGGCACCCCAGGATATTCAATAATAGCCAAAAGCCTAAGCTTGGGGATGCCCCGGGAAGGCATCTCCTCTTTCGTCTTCGTTCATTGGTAACTTTACTTGGAGCTATATTTTTATTCGCCACATGATATGTGTTTTGCTTGGAGCGTCGTGTATTATATTAGTATTTGCTTTTTAGTTTACCACACTCATCCTTGCTGTACACACCTTTTGGGAGAAGCCTATTTGATTAGAATTTGCTAGAATACTCTTTGTGCTTCACTTATATCTTTTGAGCTTGATAGTTTTTGCTCTAGTGCTTCACTTATATCTTTTAGAGCATGGTGGTGACTTAATTTTGAAGAAATTACTAGTCTCTCATTCTTAACTTATATCTTTTTGAGAGTCTTTTAGAACAGCATGGTATTTGCTATGGTTATAAAATTGGTCCTAGAATGGTAGGCATCCAAGTTGGGTATACTAAAAACTATCATAGGAAGTGAATTGGATGCTATGATCAATTTGATACTTGATAATTGTTTTGAGATATGGAGGTAGTGATATTAAAGTCATGCTAGTTGGGTGACTATGAATTTAAAGAATGCTTGTGTTGAAGTTAGCGAGTCCCATAGCATGCACGTATGGTTAAAGTTGTGTAACAAATTTGAAACATGAAGTGTACCTGGCTTGTGCATCCTTATGAGTGGCGGTCGGGGACGAGCGATGGTCTTCTCCTACCAATCTATCACCCTAGGAGCATGCGCATAGTACTTGATTTTCGATGACTTCTAAATTTTTGCAATAAATATATGAGTTCTTTTGACTAATGTTGAGTCCATGGATTATCCGCACTTTTACCTTTCCATCATTGCTAGCCTCTTCGGTACCTTGCATTGCCCTTTCTCACCTTGAGAGTTGGTGCAAACTTCGCCGGTGCATCCAAATCCCGTGATACGATACGCTCTATCACACATAAACCTCCTTATATCTTCCTCAAAACAGCCACCATACCTACCTATTATGGCATTTCCATAGCCATTCCGAGATATACTGCCATGCAACTTTCCACCGTTCCGTTCATCATCATCATGACATACTTTACTTTTGTCATATTGCCATTGCATGATCATGTAGTTGACGTCGTATTTGTGGCAAAGCCACCATGCATTATTTTTCATACATGTCACTCTTGATTCATTGCACCATCCCAGTACACCGCCGGAGGCATTCTTATAGAGTCATATCTTGTTCTAGTTTCGAGTTGTAATTCCTATGTTGTAATCAATAGAAATGTGATGATCATCATTATTAGAACATTGCCCAAATAAAAAAAGAAGAAGAAAGGCCAAAAAAAAAGAAAGGCCAAAAAAAGGCCCAAAGAAAAAAAAGAAAAAGAAAGAAAGAAAAAAGAAAAAAAAGAAAAAAGAAAAAAAATAAAAGGGGCAATGTTACTATCTCTTTTTCCACACTTGTGCTTCAAAGTAGCACCATGTTTTTCATATAGTGAGTCTCATAAGTTATCTTTTTCATACTAGTGGGAATTTTTCATTATAGAACTTGGCTTGTATATTCCTACGATGGGCTTCCTCAAATGCCCTAGGTCTTCGTGAGCAAGCAAGTTGGATGCACACCCACTAGTTTTCTTTTGTTGAGGATTCATTTATAGCTCTAGTGCATCCGTTGCATGGCAATCCCTACTCCTCATGTTGACATCAATTGATGGGCATCTCCATAGCCCATTGATTATCCTCGTCAATGTGAGACTTTCTCTTTTTTTGTCTTCTCCACACAATCCCCATCATCATATTCTATTCCACCCATAGTGCTATATCCATGGCTCACGCTCATGTATTGCATGAAGGTTGAAAAAGTTTGAGATTATTTAAGTATGAAACAATTGCTTGGCTTTTCATCGGGGGTATAGAAGTTGGGAACATCTTTGTGTGACAAAAATAAAGCATAGCCTAACTATATGATTTTGTAGGGATGAACTTTCTTTTGCCATGTTATTTTGAGAAGACATGATTGCTTTGATTAGTATGCTTGAAGTGTTACTATTTCTTTTATCAATATGAACTTTTATTTTGAATCATTTGTCTGAACATTCATGCCACAATAAAGAAAATTACATTATGAATTATGCTAGGTAGCATTCCACATCAATTTTTTTTATCATTTACCTACTCGAGGACGAGCAGGAATTAAGCTTGGGGATGCTTGATACATCTCCAACGTATCTATAATTTTTGATTGTTCCATGCTATTATATTACCCCTTTTGGATGTTTATGGGCTTTACTTTACACATTTATATCATTTTTGGGACTAACCTACTAACCGGAGGCCCAGCCCGTATTGCTGTTTTTTTGCCTATTTCAGTATTTCGAAGAAAAGGAATATCAAACGGAGTCCAAACGGAATGAAACCTTTGGGAGCGTGATTTTTTGGAAAGAACGTGATCCAGAGGACTTAGAGTGCAAGTCAAGAAGCTGCCGAGGCTCCCACAATATAGGAGGGCGCCCCCTATAGGGCGCCCCCTGTCTCGTGGGCCCCTCGGGCGTCCACCGATGTACTTCTTCCTCCTATATAAGCCTACGTACCCCGAAAACATCCAGGGAGCAGACGAAACACAATTTCCACCACCGTAACCTTCTGTATCCGTGAGATCTCATCTTGGAGCCTTCGCCGACACTCTGCCGGAGGGGGAATCGACCATGGAGGGCTTCTACATCAACATCCTTGCCCCTCCGATGAGTTGTGAGTAGTTTACCACAGACCTACGGGTCCATAGTTATAAGCTAGATGGCTTCTTCTCTCTTTTTGGATCTCAATACAATGTTCTCCCCCTCTCTTGTGGAGATCTATTCGATGTAAACTCTTTTTGCGGTGTGTTTGTGGAGATCCGATGAATTGTGGGTTTATGATCAAGTTTATCTATGAATAATATTTGAATCTTCTCTGAATTCTTTTATGTGTGATTGAGTTATCTTTGCAAGTCTCTTCGAATTATCAGTTTGGTTTGGCCTACTAGATTGATCTTTCTTGCCATGGGAGAAGTGCTTAGCTTTGGGTTCAATCTTGCGGTGTCCTTACCCAGTGACAGAAAGGGTTGCAAGGCACGTATTGTATTGTTGCCATCGAGGATAACAATATGGGGTTTATATCATATTGCTTGAGTTTATCCCTCTAGATCATGTCATCTTGCTTAATGCATTACTCTGTTCTTATGAACTTAATACTCTAGAGGCAGGCAGGGGTCGGTCGATGTGTGGAGTAATAGTAGTAGATGCAGGCAGGAGTCGGTCTACTTGTTGCGGACGTGATGCCTATATACATGATCATGCCTAGATAATCTCATAACTATTCGCTTTTCTATCAATTGCTCGACAGTAATTTGTTCACCCACCGTAATACTTATGCTATCTTGAGAGCAGACACTAGTGAAACCTATGGCCCCGGGGTCTATCTCTTATCATATTTGCTTCCAATCTACTTTTATTTGCATCTTTACTTTTTGCATCTATATTATAAAATACCAAAAATATATTTATCTTACCTTACTATCTTTATTAGATCTCACTTTCGCAGGTGGCCGTGAAGGGATTGACAACCCCTTTATTGCGTTGGTTGCAAGTTCTCAGATTGTTTGTGTAGGTGCGTGGGACTTTTGAGGAGCCTCCTACTGGATTGATACCTTGGTTCTCAAAAACTGAGGGAAATACTTACGCTACTCTGCTGCATCACCCTCTCCTCTTCGAGGAAAACCAATGCAAGCTCAAGACGTAGCAATAGCACACAAGGCATTCCTCAAGTATACGGGAGTTGTATAATCTCATAGTCGAAGGAATATGTATATGACATGAAGAAAGCACTAGCAATAAAAATGAATGATCAATATGCTAAGCTAACGGATGGGTCTTGTCCATCACATCATTCTCCTAATGATGTGATCCCATTCATCAAATGACAACACATATCTATGGTTAGGAAACTTAACCATCTTTGATTAATGAGCTAGTCTAGTAGAGGCTTACTAGGGACATAGTGTTTTGTCTATGTATCCACACATGTATCAAGTTTTCGGTTAATACAATTCTAGCATGAATTATAAAAATTTATCATGATATAAGGAAATATAAAATAACAACTTTATTATTGCCTCTAGGGCATATTTCCTTCATCTGCTCCTATTGGCGTAGGCGTTTAGTGACTCGGTGTCGGTGTCAAAACCGGCGGATCTCGGGTAGGGGGTCCCGAACTGTGCGTCTAGGCGGATGGTAACAGGAGACAAGGGACACGATGTTTTTACCCAGGTTCGGGCCCTCTCGATGGAGGTAAAACCCTACTCCTTCTTGATTGATATTGATGATATGGGTAGTACAAGAGTGGATCTACCACGAGATCAAGGAGGCTAAACCCTAGAAGCTAGACTATGGTATGATTGTTGTAATTGTTGTCTTGTCCTACGGACTAAAACCCTCCGGTTTATATAGACACCAGAGAGGGCTAGGGTTACACAGAGTCGGTTACAATGGTAGGAGATCTACATATCCGTATTGCCAAGCTTGCCTTCCACGCCAAGGAAAGTCCCATCCGGACACGGGACAAAGTCTTCAATCTTGTATCTTCATAGTCTTGGAGTCCGGCCGACGATGATAGTCCGGCTGTCCGGACACCCCCTAGTCCAGGACTCCCTCACTCGGCGTCCGCCATGCGCAACCGGTCGAAGTCACCGTGGAGTGTGGACACCCGGGCCGCTGATACGTCTCCATCGTATCTACTTTTCCAAACTCTTTCCCCTTGTTTTGAACTCTAATTTGCATGATTGAATGGAACTAACCCGGACTGATGCTGTTTTCAGCAGAATTGCCATGGTGTTATTTTTGTGCATAAATAGAAGTTCTGAGAATGACCTTAAACTTCACGGAGAATATTTTTAGAATAAATAAAAAATATTGGTGAAAGAATCAACCAGAGGAGACCGACCACCTATCCACAAGGGTGGGGGCGCGCCCCTGTCTTGTGGGTCCCATGAAGCTCCACTGACCTCAACTCCAACTCCATATATTCACGTTCGGGGAGAAAAAAATCAGAGAGAAGGATTCATCATGTTTTATGATATGAAGCCACCGTCACCCCCTGTTCTTCATCGGGAGGGCAGATCTGGAGTCCGTTCAGGGCTCCGGAGAGGGGAGATCATCGCCATCATAATCACCAACCTTCCTCCATCACCAATTTCATGATGCTCACCGCCGTGTGTGAGTAATTCCATCATAGACTTGCTGGACGGTGATGGGTTAGATGAGATTTATCATGTAATCAAGTTAGTTTTGTTAGGGTTTGATCCCTAGTATCCATTATGTTCTAAGATTGATGTTGCGATGACTTTGCTATGCTTAATGCTTGTCACTAGGGCCCGAGTGCCATGATTTCAGATCTGAACCTATTATGTTTTCATGAATATATTTGTGTTCTTGATCCTATCTTGTAAGTTAGAGTCGCCTACTACGTGTTATGATCCGGCAACCCCAGAGTGACATTAGTCGGGACACTTCCCGGTGATGACCGTAGTTTGAGGAGTTCATGTATTCACTAAGTGCTAATGCTTTGGTCCAATTCTGTATTAAAAGGAGGCCTTAATATCCCTTAGTTTTCAATAGGACCCCGCTGCCACGGGAGAGTACGACAAAAGATGTCATGCAAGTTCTTCTCCATAAGCACATATGACTATATACGGAATACATGCCTACATTATATTGATGAACTGGAGCTAGTTCTGTGTCACCCTATGTTATAACTGTTGCATGATGAATGCCATCCGACGTAATTATCCATCATTGATCCATTACCTACGAGTTCGTTTCATATTGATCTTTGCTTCGTTACTTTTCCATTGCCACTTTTACAATTGTTACAAAAATACTACCGTTACTTTTGCCACTGTTACCGTTACTTCCATACTAGTTTGCTACTAAATACTTTGCTGCAGATATTGAGTCTTTTAGGTGTGGTTGAATTGACAACTCATCTAGTAATACTTGAGAATATTCTTTGGCTCCCCTTGTGTCGAATCAATAAATTTGGGTTGAATACTCTACCCTCAAAAACTATTGCGACGCCCTATACTTGTGGGTTATCAAGACCTTTTTCTAGCGCCATTGTCGGGGAGCATAGCTCTATTCTCCGAGTCACTTGGGATTTATATCTATTGATCACTATGAGGAATCTGAAAGATCAAAGAACCAAGATTTTCCCCTCAACTACAAGGGGAGGTAAGGAACTGCCATCTAGCTCTGCACTTGATTCACCTTCTGTTTTGCGTAATCTTGCGACACCTACACCTGCTATTGATTCTGATATGTCGCATGTTATTGATGATGCCACTTGTACTATGAATGGTGCTTATGATGATACTACTTCTTCGCTTGATAATACTATTCCACTAGGTGAATTTCTTGATGAACAACATGCTAGGGTTAGAGAGAATGAAATTACTGAAACTGAAGATTATGATCTCCCCCTAGATCTGAATTTCCTGTTGTACCTGAGGGTTATATTATGGATGAAGAAACTGGTAGAGACTTCATTGCTTGTAATGATAGAGATGATCTTAAGAAACTATTAGCTAAGCTGAAAGAGAAGTCTTTGAATGCTAGAATGCAATATGATCCTCAGTTTGTTACTTCACCTATCTTTGTTACTGATAAGGATTATGAATTCTCTGTCAATCTTGAGTTAATTACTTTGGTTGAATCTGATCCTTTTTATGGTTATGAATCTGAAACTGTTGTGGCACATCTTACTAAGTTGAATGATATAGCCACCCTATTTGCCGATGAGGAAAAAAATCACTATTACTATATTCTCAAATTTTTTTCCTTTCTCTTTAAAGGGTGATGCTAAGTTATGGTTTAATTATCTTGCTCCTGGTTGTGTGCATAGTCCCCAGGATATGATTTACTATTTCTCTAAAAATATTTCCCCGCTCATAAGAAACAAACTGCCTTACGGGAAATATTTAACTTTGTGCAAATTGAAGAAGAGAGTCTCCCACAAGCTTGGGGAGGCTTCTCCAATTACTCAATGCTTTGCCTGATCATCCTCTCAAGAAAAATGAAATACTTGATATCTTTTCTAATGGACTGACTGATTCTTCTAGGGACCACCTAGATAGTTGTGCTGGTTGTGCTTTTAGGGAAAGAACTGTTGAGCAAGCTGAATTACTATTGAATAATATATTGAGCAATGATAATGATTGGACTCTTCCCGAACCACCTCCTAAGCCAACTCCAAAGAAAAGAGGTATTCTATTTCTTAGTCCTGAAGATATGCAAGAGGCAAGGAAATCTATGAAAGAAAAAGGTATTAAAGCTAAAGATGTTAAGAATTTACCGCCTATTGAAGAAACACATGGTCTGAATGCTCTGACATAGGTAGTAGAGGTAAATTCTCTCTATAGATTTGATGAAGGTGATATTCCTTATAATAAGTCTGCTAGTCAATGCTTGGATGAGTTTGATAATTTTATTGTTAAACAAGAAAACTTCAATGCTTATGTCAGTAGACAATTGAAACATAATGCTCACATGCTTGACTACTTGGGTGATTATATGAGTAGAACTGTTAATGATCTTAAGCTTATTAGTAAACATGCTTCCATGGTTACAACTCAAGTAGAACAAGTACTTAAGGCATAAGATGATTTTCTTAATGAGTTGAATAGTAAGAATAATGATAATGCTATTAGGGTTATGACTAGAGGTGGTAAAATGACTCATGAACCTTTGTATCCTGAAGGCTATCCTAAGAGAGTTAAGCAAGATTCTCAGAGAGTTAATACTGATGCATCTAGTCATAGTAATAAAAACAAAAAGAAAACCGATAGGACTTTGCATGCTTGTAGTGAGCCTGTTATAGATACACCTTACAATCCCAATAATATTTCTATTTCTGATGCTGAGGCACAATCTGGTGATGAACATGAACCTAGTGATAATGTTAATGATGATGTTCATGGTCATGCTCAACCTAGCAATGATAATGATGTAGAGATTGAACCTGTTGTTGATCTTGATAACCCACAATCAAAGAATCAATGTTATGATAAGAGATATTTCATTGCTAGGAAACATGGTAAAGAAAGAGAACCATGGATTCAGAAACCCATGCCCTTTCCTCCTAAACCATCCAAGAAAAAGGATGATGAGGATTTTGAGCACTTTGCTGAAATGATTAGACCTATCTTTTTGCGTATGCGTTTGACTGATATGCTTAAAATGCCTCCTAATGCTAAGTATATGAAAGATATTATTACACATAAAAGAAAGATACCAGAAGCTGAAATTTCCACCATGCCTGCAAATTGTACTTTTAAGGGTGGAATACCAAAGAAACTTGGAGATCCAGGAATACCAATTATACCATGCTCCATTAAAAGAAACTATGTTAAAACTGCTTTATGTGATCTTGGAGCCGGTTTTAGTGTTATGCCTTTTATCTTTATATCGTAGACTTGAATTGAATAAGTTGACACCTACTAAAATTTCTTTGCAAATGGCTGATAAATCAACTGCTATACCCATCGGTGTTTGTGAGTATGTGCCTGTTGTGGTTGCAAACATTACTATCTTAACAGACTTTGTTATTCTTGATATTCCCGAGGACGGCAGTATGTCGATCATCCTTGGTAGACCCTTTTTGAATACTGCATGGGCTATTATTGATTGCAGCAAAGGCAATGTCACTTTTCAAGTTAATGGTAATGAGCATACGGTACACTTTCCGAAGAAACAACCTCAAGTTCATAATATCAATTCTATTGGAAAATTTTCAACTATTACTATTGGAGGTTTTGAATTCCCTATTCCTACTGTCAAAAAGGAATATGATATTCTCATTGTTGGGGACATGCATATCCCCGTTGAGGTAACCTAGTGTTATTTAAAAGTTCTCCGGTTTCATGCCATTCGGAAGAAGTTTGTTAATAAGACTTGATCAACCTTGTTAATGGATTCCTTTTGATGGGCATGAGATGGATGAATTTAGAGAGCACAACTTTCTATACCTACTTTTTACTTTCCGTTGTTTAGAATAAATAAAGCAAAAATAGTATTTTCTGTTTGTTTTCTAAATTATCCGTGAAATAAAAAATGACCCAAAAATAAAAGTTCTCCAAATGCCCTGGAAATTTGGTATGATTTTTTATAGAATATTTTAGATTTTGTGGCACTGAACATGCACCAGGGGGATGCACCAGTGGGTCAGAAGAGTGGAGGGCGCACCCTACCCCCTTGGGCGTGTCCCCCAGCCTTGTGGGTCCCCTCCACTTATTCCAGCACCCATCCACTTTGTCTTCCTCCAGAAAAAATCATCCCTTAGCTCAAACCCGTGTTCTGCTCATCTTGCTGCCATTTTTGATCTCCTTGTGCAAAGCTCCATTTGCAAAACTATTTTGGGGGATTGTTCTTTGGTACGTGACTTCTCTAATGATCCAATTAGTTTTTGTCCTAGTGCTCTATTTATTGCAAATTTTTGCTGCTATGGTGACCCTATTCTTGAGCTTGCATGTCAAATTTATATGGTCCAAAGTAGTTTTGATGCATGATATAGCTTCTAGGCACTTGTAGGAGTAGTTGCTATCAATTTTGTTGAGTTTGGTTCACTTTTATTTCGAGTCATTAAAAAATTCCAAATTTTTTTCAAAGGAAGAAAATGTCTAGGAAAATGTACCAAGGTGGTTCTTCGAGGAAGCAAGCACCGAGGCTCGCGATACGTGAGCCGGACCTTGAACCACCAAGGGAAGCTCAAGTGTGGCCTTGTGAATGTCTGTCAGATGAATTCATGGTTCATGCAGGTTTCAAGGATGAGTTTAATGCATACGTACAAAATGTCGGCCTTGAGGATTTCGTGGCAGATAAGTGCCGACAATACTATTACCTCACTGATTCCTTTGTGCGGAGGTTTGAATTTTCATCTAAGCGCAATACCCATACTGTTTTATTTGATCTTTATGATGAATCATATACCATGGACCTTGAGGATTTTAATACTGCTGGCAAAATCCCACAATGGGGCATTCACAGTGAGCCTCACAAAGCTGAATACAATGATTTCCTTGATAGCATCTCTATGGGAGAGACTAGAAATATCACACAAGCTACCATAGGGAGCATTCACTTTCCGGCCATACATTATTTTGCACTCTTTATAGGTAGATGCATTAATGGTAAGCATGAGCATTCCCACCTTTGCGTTCCAGATCTTAGTGTCCTCAAGTGTGTAGTGTTAGGAGATAAGCATTATAACTTGGGGGCTATTATTGTGAGGAGGTTACATCTTAATGCTAAAGATGGAGATTTATTTGGTGGGATTTATGCAACTCGTTTAGCTAATTATATTGGAGTACCCATAAGGGGGAATGACATAGAGTTACCACCTGCTTTTCTTGATTATAATGTTATGGTACGCTACCAGTTTCTTGAGAGGAACAAACGGTCCCTCCAGTACCGATTAATCTTTGATAGAAGGCGTGTTGTCCATATTAGCCTTCCTGCTCCTAACTTCTTTAACTTTCAGGTAAATGGGGATATTTTATAACTAGAGAGGAGGTGAACGAGTATGAGCGAGCAGAAGAAGCCGCTCGCCTCCAAGAAGCAACTCGCGAAGCGGTAGCTGCCGCAGCACAGTACAATCCGAACTATGATTTCAGATACAGAAAGATCGTGGATGTCGCCTAGAGGGGGGGGGGTGAATAGGCATTTTAAAATAATTACGGTTTAGGCTTGAACAAATGCGGAAAAAAGCTAGCGGTTAATTTGTCAAGCACAAAACCTAAAACAACTAGGCTCACCTATGTGCACCAACAACTTATGCTAAGCAAGGTAAACAACTAAGTGATAGCAAGATATATGACAAGAAACAATATGGCTATCACAAAGTAAAGTGCATAAGAAAAGGGGCTTGGGTAAGAGATAACCGAGGCACGCGGAGACGACGATGTATCCCGAAGTTCACACCCTTGCGGATGCTAATCTCCGTTTGGAGTGGTGTGGAGGCACAATGCTCCCCAAGAAGCCACTAGGGCCACCGTAATCTCCTCACGCCCTCGCAGAATGCAAGATGCCGTGATTCCACTAAGGGACCCTTGAGGGCGATCACCGAACCCGTACAAATGGCAACCCTTGGGGGCGGTCACCAAACCCGTACACTTTGGCAACCCTTGAGGGCGGTCACCGG
This sequence comes from Triticum timopheevii, assembly GCA_963921465.1. Classification (NCBI taxonomy): domain Eukaryota; kingdom Viridiplantae; phylum Streptophyta; class Magnoliopsida; order Poales; family Poaceae; genus Triticum; species Triticum timopheevii. Next base: position 128,949,406 of record OY997270.1, read on the forward strand.
AACCCGTCAAAATGCTCGGGGCGATCCCCACAACCTAATTGGAGACCCTGACGCTTGGCCGAAGCTTTACACCACAATGATTGAGCTCCGAACACCACCAACCATCTAGGGCGCCCAAGCACCCAAGAGGAACAAGCTCAAGGGCACCAAGCACCCAAGAGTAATAATCTTCTCAAACTTCACTTCCACGTATCACCGTGGAGAACTCAAACTGATGCACCAAATGCAATGGCAAGGGCACACGGAGTGCCCAAGTCCTTCTCTCCCAATCCCACCAAAGCAACTAATGCTAGGGAGGAAAATGAGAGGAAGAACGAAAGAAGAACACGAAGAACTCCAAGATCTAGATCCAAAGGGTTCCCCTCACAAAAATTAGAAAGTGATTGGTGGAAATGTGGATCTAGATCTCCTCTCTCTTTTCCCTCAAAAACTAGCAAGAATCCATGGAGGGATTGAGAGTTAGCAAGCTTGAAGAAGGTCAACAATGGGGGAAGAACACGAGCTCAAAGGATAAGGTTCAATGGGGAAGAAGACCCCCTTTTATAGGTGGGGGAAAATCCAACCGTTATGCTCATAACCCGCACAGAGCGGTACTACCGCTCGTCCTCACGGTACTACCGCTAGGGATCGCGGTACTACTGCTTGCGGTACAAAAAAATACTTCCGTACCTACCTCCGCAGGACTTGGGGCGAGTTTTTTGGTCCGGAGCGGTACTACCGCTGTAGGAGCCGCGGTAGTACCGCTCTGGAGCAGTAGTAAAAAATTACATCCGCTCCAATTCGCGGTAGTACCGTTGCAGCCTTTTCAGAACACCAAAACTGCCACAACTTTTGCAAACGGACTCCGAATTCGATGAAACCAAGTTTGTTAGAAAGCTAGCGACAAGGGCTAACACAATCTTGAAAGAAATATCAATAAGAAGCAAAATAGAAAAGACCCATAATAAAAAGGTGAGAACCCTTCCTTGGATAAGACCGGTAAAACCTCCAACACCGAAAACATCATAGAAGACGCATGCGAACTCCGTTTTCGATGAACTCAAGCTTGTCATCAAGATGACCATAAGCTCTAAGACTCAGAAAGAGAACTAAACAAGAAACAAGAAACATGATGCAAGAATGCAATGGTTTGACCTCTCTACTAATGATACAGCCACCAACTTGAGAGCCCCCCTTGATAGTACGGCAAGCGATCCTATAACCTGGTCTCCTAACTACCACCAAGAGACCGGTAAAATAGAAGACCTATCAAGGGAAAACCTTTGCCTTGCACATGGTCCACTTGAGCTAGATGATGACGTTCTTGACTCCCTCAAGTTGGACCACCTTTCTTGATTGCGTTGGCTCGATGAAGACTAGATGATTGCTCCCCCATAGTCCATTATGGGTGAGCCACTCTTCGGCTCATCTTCACAAGTCCATTGACACCACAATGGATGGCAAGATTCAAGCACTTGATCTCTTCGTGATGCTCCACTTGAACTTGCACACGGCAATCTTGATGACGATCACCACTTGATGTCATCCTTTCCATGGGATGTATGATATCTTCCTCTTGATGCAAGCCCATGGATACGTACCTAACCCCACATAGAACTCTCACATAGACCATGGGTTAGTACACAAAGTGCAATGGACAATGCTTACCATACCATGGGATCACTTGATCCCTCTCGGTACATCTTCTATGCTTTGTGAGTTGATCAACTTGATTCACTCTTGACTTAGTCTTGATCAACCTTGAATCTTTGCAACTCTCTTCATTTGGATGATGTCTTGAAGGTAAACATGAATGATCACATAACCTTCTTCTTCAAGACATGCTTGCAATAAGCTCAACACTCGCTTGACCCATAAACTCCTTGAAACCAACACATGGACTTCAAGAAAAGCCTATGGAAAAATCCTTCAAATATAACTCCAGACAGCCATTAGTCCACAGAGATTGTCATCAATTACCAAAACCAAACATGGGGGCACCGCATGTTCTTTCAATCTCCCCCATTTTAGTAATTGATGGCAATCACTTTCAAGAGAGTTTATATAAGGAATTATGCATCACCATGCAATGCAACAACCAATAGTGCATGCGAATGAGATGCAAATGCTAAGGAACAAAACCAAAGCAAGAGGAGATAACTCACTAAACTTCTCCAGAAAACTCTCTGAAACTTCTCCCCCATTGGCATCGATTGCCAAAATGGGCGAAAATCTAAGAAGGCCAATATAAATTGTGGTCCTCCATAAATTGTGCATTTCTCAACAAGAGAGTGGAATGCAATACACATACCCAAAGGTAAATTCTTGAAGGAACACAAACTATATTGAGGCACAAAGATTGCTAAAGAATGATATGCCACAAAGACATAACAAAGAGAGACACAAGCAATCAGAAGATACCAATTGAAACAAGCAATCAATGAATATCAATTGAACCAACTAGACCAATGATCCTACGTGCCACAAGAATAAAGATATTATGATAACTGCAAAGGAGTGTTCTACAGAAACTAGAGAAGCTCCCCATGATTTGTGCACACATAAGAATTTTTGTATTTGAATACAAAGTGCACAAAATAGGATCATAGCTCCCCCAAAATCAATAGAAACTCACATCCAGTGCGAGTGAGCATATAGGAAACAAAGCCTAGCGCTTGCAACAAGCACATGGTTGAGCACCATGTAAAAGAGGAAACTTAAGAATATGCTCAACCAAAATGATGTGTGTGAGTCATGGCGAAGCACTTGAGAAGACTAAAATTAGGATGAGCATTAAGCATCAACATAGTCTTGAAAGAATGAGGCACATGGTGCAAGGCCTATCATTCCCACACACAACTAGCAAATGGGTTCACAAGCTTACTAAAAAGCAAAAGAGAACCTATGCTTGTGACAACCCGTGGTGAAGATAGACAATGAGAGGCTCATCAAGACGAGGGATACCAATTAAGATGGCAAAAGCCTCATAAAGATAAGAAAGTGGAAAATAATCTTCACCACACAAGAGTGCAATAAGATGCAACGATAGAGGACATGCACTCAAGGCAAAAGCTTTCATGGAGCAACCAAAGAAATAACAAGAGAAAGACAAGGTGGACGTGAAAGAAAGGATATCAACTAGAGAAGTAATTTCTCTCAAGTGTATAAGGTTCTAGGTAGAAATCATGAGATATATATCTACAAAGAAGGATGTACACCCGAAATAGTTACAACACGAAGGAACAAGATATCCACAAGGAAGTCATAAATATACCAATAAGATATTTGCTTGAAAGCATAGCACTTGGCTAGATATGGTCTTATTGTATATAAATCAAGTCCAATCACACAACCATCAAAGACATCACAACTAGCAACAAGAGATCATCGTTGGGATGCTTTGAGAAAGGAAACAAGTATCACAAGATATGAAATGAATATCATGCCAAGATGCAACCTACACAAGGTTGAATGCAAGCCGGGAAAGCATGAATAGATACTTGTTACCGAGATATCATTGGAAGGATGTAGTAGATACCAATTGAAGGTAGATAGTAGTTCATTGATCATCCTAGCTTGACTCCAATAAGCACATGGTGACACCACCTTCCTTGTGAATGAGCCGAGCATCCAATGCATCTCCAATTGTTCCTAGAACAACAACACAAACAAAATGGTACCCAAACTCATCGGGACCAAATAGTTAGAAACACCAATACATAGGAGAAACTCCACATAAATATGTGCATATAGATATGAAAATGAATTTCATGCACATCTCATCCAAATTGAGACTAGGTGGAGTTTCCCCTATATATCGAGTCAAAGAAAGAAAGCATGCCTTATAAAATACATGAAGTAAACATGCATGCTCAACACTTTCAAGAACCGAAGCCAAATGAAAACGAAATGCCAAGTGAAAAAGGATACCAAATGGATAAATCATCACTTGGAAGATATCATTAAAGATACATCAAGGAATGAGATATCCATTGATACACACTAAATTAAAGATGTCAAACTCCCAAAGAGAGGATGGTTCCAAACAAACCAAGCTCTCAACAAAGTTTCATGATGGCACAAAGTACCAAAAGAAATGGCTTGCCTTCCACCAAAACACACTTGATAAGGATCACAAGAAGAGTGTTCTAAAGAAAATAGGATAGCTCCCCCATGAGTTGTGCATTAAATAGGATTTGCATTTGAATACAAAATGCACAAGGTGGGATCACCACTTACACCATATCTAGAAAACACTAGACAAGAACAAGAAATAAACAAGATCCACAAGTGGTAGGGAAGACAACGGGAGTTGACACAAACAGAAAAGGAAAATAAAAACAAAAGCCAAAGTAAATATGATCAACAAATTCTACCACACATAAGTGAGTACCAATTGTCAAAAGACAAGAGGTATTTGGAGGTAATTCCCGGTGGTAGATAGCAAGGATATCCGACATCATCTTCACACCAAACACAAGCAAATTGCAACTTGTAGAGCTAACATGCCACCTAGGAACAATATAATTTACAATATCAATTATAGGAGACAATATCTCAAATGTACACATTTTCTAGGCTTGTAATATGCACATAGCATATTACTCCCCCATAATATGATACCAATAATAACTTATCAAGAGGCAATAAGAGGATCCAACACGAGATAATCAATGGAATTTTTAGAATTTGAATTTCTCATGAGAGATATACCACCTAGCGACTAGATAATCTTGAAATATCAATACTAGATGGTATTACTCATGTGCACACATTTATAGGATTGTGAGGTGCACAAAGCACACCACTCCCCCATAATGGATATTCCATTAATATCTCACAAGAGCCAACTAAGAAATAAACAAGATGCACTAAGGCTCAACGAACGACACACAAGTACATGATGTGCAAACCAACATACACAAAGGCAATTTGGAGACACATCATATACAAACACATGCAAGGAACAAAACCAAAACATGCAAGAGGGCAAGTAACTTTCAATGTAAGAAATTTAAGTACAAGTTACCGCAAGGAGGCACATTGGATATAAGATATAGACTTGATGATTCAATTGACTTGGCTTGAGACAATAAGAGTGATGAAGTCCTCTTGATTCTTCATAATGTAGCCAAGTCTCCAATGGCCTCCAACAACACCTATTGATCAAATTTGAGCTAGTTGGTCCCCAACCAAGTTGGGTCCTAAGAGGTTAGTCAGAATAGGCTTGGCTACCCAAATGGTTCTTTGCTTCAAACCACATTGAGTACCAACAAACTGAGCAACCACATTGCCAACCTTATCCTTCCCAAGAGAATAGACATCATCAATAATAATTGGGTTGGATAAGTTACCACTTGTGCATGAAGAAGCGACGTGACCTTTCTCACGACATAAGTAGCAATGTCTACTCCTCAATTTCTTCTCACTTGATTTCTCAACAAGAGAAGCATTAACTTGAGTCTTCTTGGGAAGTGGCCTTTCTTCAACTTGAGGTTGAGCATGAGATTGAACTTGTGGCCTCTTCCCTTGTTGCTTGTCACTAATGGCCTTCTTCTTCAATGGGCAAGATCTAACATGATGCCCTTCTACTTTGCACTTGAAGCAAACAATCTTGGTCGAATTCTTGACTTGTTCTTGGCCCTTCCTTTTGTTCATCTTGGACTTCTTCTTCTTATTGGAATTGAATCCAAGTCCACCTTTGTCATTGGGGGATTTTTGCACACTCAAGATATTGTTGAGTGTGGATTTCCCTTGATGACTCTTTTCCAAGTCTTTCTTCAAAGAAGTGACTTGGGCCTTGAGCTCTTTGATTTCCTCTACATGGTTAGTCTCAACACAAGTACTAGAGGAAGTATAAGCTTCATCGTTAGAGAAACAAGGCAAGGAAAGAAATTCATCACAAGATGTACCAACATTGTGAGTAGATTAATAACAAGGACTAGCACATGGCAATATACTATTTTGACTAGAAGTAGTGCTAGTATCCACATGAGGCTCACTAGATGTTACCTTAACAATCATGGCCTCATGAGCTATCTTTAGCACACTATGGGATACTAGAAGATCATCATGAGAGCTTGAGAGCTTGAGAGCTTTTCATGACTTTCTTCCAATTTCCCATAATTGCTAGATAGCACCTCAAGTTGAGCCCGTAGCTCAACATTCTCCTTCAAAATGGATGCTTCACAAGTAATATAGTTAGTAGCACAAGCATCATCATTTACAACAATAGGAGAGGACAACTTGGCAAGCTCTTTTAAATAAGAAGCTTCAAGTTGAGCATGAGACTCGGTGAGTTTGATGAGCTCACCCTTGATGACCCTTGAGCCATTTTCGAGGTGCTCAAAATCCTCAAGGAGTCTAGCATGAGCAACTTCAAGCTTAGCATTTTTAGTTTCAAAAACATTGGCCACCTCAAGAGCTCTATCCTTAGATTCCTTTACTCTAGATAATTCTAGAGCAAAAGTCTCCTCAAGAGATTCGAAGGTGGTTTGTTCATGTTCAAGAGCTTGAGATAGCTCCGCGATCTCATTTGCGTAATCACGCCCATGAGCTTCCATTTTCTCAATGGTGACCTCATGCTCCTCTAGATGATATTCCATCTCCTCAATGTATTTCTTGCCACCAATGGCAATGGACATTATTTCCATGAAGTTGGAACGAGCAATTTTATTTTTATGAACAGCTTTAAAAATCATTTCCCCCTTAGTTTTTAAGGAGGCAACATTATCATTCTCTTCATCATTATCCTCATCATCATTAGCATCAACATCATCATCAAGAGACATATTGGGGTACAAAGTAGGAGATACCTTTGACGCCTTAGCCATAAGGCAAAAAGCAATAGATGATGATGTAGGATCCCTTGAGGCACCATTAAACACCACATCTTGTTCCATGGAGTGTTCGGTTTCCTCTACATTGTTAGCACAACATTTCGAGGAAATAGATGCATTTTTATCATGGCAACAAGACATAGCAAGCATACCATCATGATATCTAGTCAAGAAATTTCTACATGATATGCAAGGACTATCAACACAAGCATGTGAAACATTTGGAGTGCTCGAAGTGTTAGAGCCCAAAGAGAGAGCATTGCAATAAGATTGTGATGAAGGATCATCCATAATAAGCATACTATCATCATTGAAATGACCAACACTACTCACCATATCATTACCTTGTGGCAAACCACATGTAGGTGAAGTAGAAGAAGTTGAGAAGACCATACGACCGGAGGTGGAGGGAGAACAATCATCCCCACAAATATTGGACACACCATATTTATCTTGAAGCTTTGTCCACAACTCATGAGCATCCTAAAAAATAACTACATTAGAGCATCAAAAAGCACATTAGAAGCTTGAGCATTGAGATAAGAGTTTTTCTCATCCTCTAAAGATAATCTTTGGGGATCCTTTGGAGGAGAAAAACCCATATCTACAATTCACTCTAAATTTGGGTCCATTACACTAAAGATATTAAGCATGCGAATTACCCAAACATCAAAATTAGTGCCATCGAAACCAAGAGTGTCAGAGAATCCTAATCCCCTAGTCGACATCTTTACTCTCTGGGTGGTTAAGCCCTATAAAGAGAGACGAGGCTCTGATACCAATTGAAAGATCGTGGATGTCGCCTAGAGGGGGGGGGGGGTGAATAGGCGTTTTAAAATAATTACGGTTTAGGCTTGAACAAATGCGGAATAAACCTAGCGATTAATTTGTCAAGCACAAAACCTAAAACAACTAGGCTCACCTATGTGCACCGACAACTTATGCTAAGCAAGGTAAAAAACTAAGTGATAGCAAGATATATGACAAGAAACAATATGGCTATCACAAAGTAAAGTGCATAAGAAAAGGGGCTTGGGTAAGAGATAACCGAGGCACGCGGAGACGACGATGTATCCCGAAGTTCACACCCTTGCGGATGCTAATCTCCGTTTGGAGTGGTGTGGAGGCACAATGCTCCCCAAGAAGCCACTAGGGCCACCGTAATCTCCTCATGCCCTCACACAATGCAAGATGCCATGATTCCACTAAGGGACCCTTGAGGGCGGTCACCGAACCCGTACAAATGGCAACCCTTGGGGGCGGTCACCGAACCCGTACACTTTGGCAACCCTTGGGGGCGGTCACTGGAACCCGTCAAAATGCTCGAGGCGATCTCCACAACCTAATTGGAGACCCCGACGCTTGCCCGGAGCTTTACACCACAATGATTGAGCTCCGAACACGACCAACCGTCTAGGGTGCCCAAGCACCCAAGAGGAACAAGCTCAAGGGCACCAAGCACCTAAGAGTAATAAGCTTCTCAAACTTCACTTCCACGTATCACCATGGAGAACTCAAACTGATGCACCAAATGCAATGGCAAGGGCACATGGAGTGCCCAAGTCCTTCTCTCCCAAATCCCACCAAAGCAACTAATGCTAGGGAGGAAAATGAGAGGAAGAACAAAAGAAGAACACGAAGAACTCCAAGATCTAGATCCAAAGGGTTCCCCTCACAAAAAGGAGAAAGTGATTGGTGGAAATGTGGATCTAGATCTCCTCTCTCTTTTCCCTCAAAAACTAGCAAGAATCCATGGAGGGATTGAGAGTTAGCAAGCTCGAAGAAGGTCAACAATGGGGGACGAACACGAGCTCAAAGGATAAGGTTCAATGGGGAAGAAGACCCCCTTTTATAGGTGGGGGAAAATCCAACCGTTATGCTCATAACCCACACAGAGCGGTACTACCGCTCGTCCTCACGGTACTACCGATAGGGATCGCGGTACTACTGCTTGCGGTACAAAAAAAAATACTTCCGTACCTACCTCCGCAGGACTTGGGACGAGTTTTTTGGTCCGGAGCGGTACTACCGCTGTAGGAGCCGCGGTAATACCGCTCTGGAGCGGTAGTAAAAAATTACATCCGCTCCAATTCGCGGTAGTACCGCTGCAGCCTTTTCAGAACACCAAAACTGCCACAACTTTTGCAAACGGACTCCGAATTCGATGAAACCAAGTTTGTTGGAAAGCTAGCAACAAGGGATAACACAATCTTGAAAGAAATATCAATAAGAAGCAAAATAGAAAACGCCCATAAGAAAAAGGTGAGAACCCTTCCTTGGATAAGACCGGTAAAACCTCCAACACCGAAAACATCATAGAAGACGCATGCGAACTCCGTTTTCGATGAACTCAAGCTTGTCATCAAGATGACCATAAGCTCTAAGACTCACAAAGAGAACTAAACAAGAACCAAAAAACATGATGCAAGGATGCAATTGTTTGAGCTCTCTACTAACGATACGATCAAGCCACCAACTTGAGAGCCCCCCTTGATAGTACGGCAAGCGATCCTATAACCCGGTCTCCTAACTACCACCAAGAGACCGGTAAAATAGAAAACCTATCAAGGGAAAACCTTTGCCTTGCACATGGTCCACTTGAGCTAGATGATGACGATCTTGACTCCCTCAAGTTGGACCACCTTTCTTGATTGCGTTGGCTCGATGAAGACTAGATGATTGCTCCCCCATAGTCCACTATGGTTGAGCCACTCTTCGGCTCATCTTCACAAGTCCATTGAAACCAAATGGATGGCAAGATTCAAGCACTTGATCTCTTCGTGATGCTCCACTTGAACTTGCACATGACAATCTTAATGACGATCACCACTTGATGTCATCCTTTCCATTGGTTGTATGATATCTTCCTCTTGATGCAAGCCCATGGATATGTACCTAACCCCACATAGAACTCTCACATAGACAATGGGTTAGTGCACAAAGTGCAATGGACAATGCTTACCATACCATGGTATCACTTGATCCCTCTCGGTACATCTTCTATGCTGTGTGAGTTGATCAACTTGATTCACTCTTGACTTAGTCTTGATCAACCTTGAATCTTTGCAACTCTCTTCATTTGGATGATGTCTTGAAGGTAAACATGAATGATCACACAACCTTCTTCTTCAAGACATGCTTGCAATAAGCTCAACACTCGCATGACCCATAAACTCCTTGAAACCAACACATGGACTTCAAGAAAAGCCTATGGAAAAATCCTTCAAATATAACTCAAGACAGCCATTAGTCCATAGAGGTTGTCATCAATTACCAAAACCAAACATGGGGGCACCGCATGTTCTTTCAGATACAATCTAGGCCAGTCGTGGCCCTAGACCAACTTAGGCCAAAATCCTAAGCTTGGGGGAGTACGTATTTCTCACCGACATTACATTCATGTTCACACACTCATTCCAGCTGTCGATGTTCATACTTATTCATTGTATTATCCATGCTAGTTTATTTCTTTTTCTCGCTTTCTTGTTGTGTGTTTGTAGCTTCTATTTAGTTTACTTTCCATGTTCACTTATTAGTAGTATTAAAAGAAAACTCAAAAAGATTTCTAGTTCTTCTTTTGCTTGTTGGGAGCTTTCCCATGTAAATAGTTTTTGTCGTTCTTGTTTTACTTTCTTCAGAAAAACAAAAACTCCAAAAACATTTCAGTGTGTTTCTTTGAAATTCTTTTTCCTTTCTTTGGGTCGAGAGGAGAAGACCACGATGACAATGTTGAGTGGCTCTCATATGCATTATTGTTGATCTAACAAAGAGCCCATGTTGCCTTGTCTTCTCCCTTGAATAAATGTTTGCAGATTCCAGCTTAGTCCAATGCACGTGCACTATTATTATTATCCACACCGTTCGGTCATGCAAGTGAAAGGCAATAATGACGATATATGATGAAATGATTGAGATGAGGAAAAGCTGTTATGAACTCGACCTATCTTGTTTCTGTAAATATGATTAGTTCATCATTCTTGATTCAGCCTATTATGAATGAAACATGTCTGCAATGACAATTAGAGATTATAGTTACTCATGCCATGCTTAATTAGCTAGGAGTTTATAATGGTTTACCTTGGGTGCCAACATGATTTTTAAATGGTTGTGATGTGGTATGATAGGATGGTATCCTCCTTTGAATGATTCGAGTGACTTAACTTGGCACATGTCCACGCATGTAGTTGAAACAAAATCAACATAGCCTTCATGATATTTATGTTCATGGTGATTTATATCCTACTCATGCTTGCATCCAATGTTGGTTAATCTCAATGCATGTTTATGACTGTTTTTGCTCTCTAGTTGGTCGCTCCCCAGTCTTTTTCTAGCCTTCACTTGTACTAATCGGGAATACGGCTTGTGCACCCACTTCCATAAACCCAAAGTTGTTCCATATGAGTCCACCATACCTACCTATATGCGGTATTTACCTGTCGTTCCAAGTAAATTTGCATGTGCTAAACTCTAAACCTTCAAATGATAATCTGTTTTGTATGCCTGAATCACTCATGTAGCGACTAGGGGCTGTTAGTATCTTCAATGCTAGGTGGGTTATTCTCACGATGAGTGGACTCCACTCATCATTCACGAGAAAATGGCTGGTAACCGGGATGCCCAGTCCAATGCTCAAATCGAATCAAAAAATAATTGCAAACAAAACTCCCCCATGATTGTTGTTAGTTGGACGGTACCCGTTGTTTCGGACCAGCCGTGGAATGTGCTTGTTGGTGGTGGGGGAGTATAAACTTTACCATTCTGTTTGGGAACCACCTATAATGTATCTAGTATGGAAGATACCGAGATCTCTTGGTTATTATGTTGACAATGAAAGCATGCCGCTCAAAATATTATTCATCTTTGTTTTAGAAACTCAAGCTCTGGCACCTCTGCAAATCACTGCTTCCCTCTGCGAAGGGCCTATCTATTTAGTTTTATGTTGAGTCATCATCCTCTTATAAAATGCACTAGTTAGAGAGCACCACTGTCATTTGTATGCATTGTTATTAATTGATATTGAGTAAGACAGTGACTCGATCTCTTTTACCATGAAATACAATGTCTAGTCAGTCCTTGATCTTCAGGGGTGCTCTACATTTATGTTTTGCGGTCTGAGAAAAGGCTAGCAAGATACCATTTTGTTATATCATATCATGATTGTTTTGAAAAAGTGTTGTCACCCGAGATTTATTATTATTGCTCGCTAGTTGATTATGCCATTGATATGAGTAAATGTGAGACCTAAATGTTATTGTGAATATGGTTAGTTCGTAATCTTTGCTGAAAACTTGAATGCTGGCTTTACATCTTTGCAACAACAAGATCAAAGAGAGTTTGTAAAAGTTTTTCTTTATCACTTTCAATTTGTCAACTGAATTGCTTGAGGACAAGCAATGGGTTAAGCTTGGGGGAGTTGATACGTCTCCATCGTATCTACTTTTCCAAACTCTTTTGCCCTTGTTTTGGACTCTAATTTGCATGATTTGAATGGAACTAACCCAGACTGACGCTGTTTTCAGTAGAATTGCCATGGTGTTATTTTTGTGGAGAAATAAAAGTTCTCAGAATGACCTGAAACTTCACGGAGAATATTTTTGGAGTAAATAAAAAATATTGGTGAAAGAATCGACCAGAGGGGACCCACCACCTGTCCACAAGGGTGGGGGCACGCCCCTGTCTTGTGGGTCCCATGAAGCTCCACCGACCTCAACTCCAACTCCATATATTCACGTCCAGGGAGAAAAAAATCAGAGAGAAGGATTCATCGCGTTTTACGATATGGAGCCGCCGTGACCACCTGTTCTTCATCGCGAGGGCAGATCTAGAGTGTGTTCGGGGCTCCAAAGATGGGAAATCGTCGCCATCATCATCACCAACCTTCCTCCATCACCAATTTCATGATGCTCATCGCCGTTTGTGAGTAATTCCATCATAGGCTTGCTGGACGATGATGGGTTGGATGAGATTTATCATGTAATCGAGTTAGTTTTGTTAGTGTTTGATCCCAAGTATCCACTATGTTCTAAGATTGATGTCGCTATGACTTTGCTATGCTTAATGCTTGTCATTAGGGCCCGAGTGCCATGATTTCAGATCTGAACCTATTATGTTTTGATGAATATATTTGTATTCTTGATCCTATCTTGCAAGTTATAGTCACCTACTACGTGTTATGATCCGGCAACCCCGGAGTGACAATAGTCGTGACACTTCCCGGTGATGACCGTAGTTTGAGGAGTTCATGTATTCACTAAGTGCTAATGCTTTGGTCCAGTTCTCTATTAAAAGGAGGCATTAATATCCCTTAGTTTCCAATAGGACCCCACTGCCACGGAAGGGTAGGACAAATGATGTCATGCAAGTTCTTTTCCATAAGCATGTATGACTATATACAGAATACATGCCTACATTATATTGATGAATTGGATCTAGTTCTGTGCCACCCTATGTTACAACTGTTGCATGATGAATGCCATCCGACATAATTATCCATCATTGATCCATTGCCATGAGTTCGTTTCATATTGATCTTTGCTTCGTTACTATTCCATTGCCACTGTTACTATTGTTACAAAACTACTAGTATTACTTTTGCCACTGTTACCGTTACTTCCATACTACTTTTCTACTAAATACTTTGCTGCAGATATTAAGTCTTCCAGGTGTGGTTGAATTGACAACTCACCTGCTAATACTTGAGAATATTCTTTGGTCCCCTTGTGTCGAATAAATAATTTTGGGTTGAATACTCTACCCTTGAAAACTGTTTGCAATCCCCTATACTTGTGGGTTATCAGCCGCCCTGACCCGGTCCACACCAATGAATCGCGCCTTGAGGCTCGTCCATACCTCAGTTGTCCTCTTCTTCGATGACACTTGTAACAAGATGTCCTTGGCGAGTGCTCCGAGCAGGTAAGCCCTTGTCGTCTTGTTCTTCTTTGGTCGGCCTTGACCTTGATCGCCCACACGGTGTAGTTGTCACCGGTGAGCGTTGGACACTGCAGGGATAGTGCGCTCCCGCTCTGCCGCGATCACCCCGGCAACCGAGGCTCTAATGTCAAGTGTTGGGGTTGATCCCTTGCCCTAGCTCACCATCACTCCTCCTCTCTCTCTCTATGTCACCTCTCTATGGCTACAAACCAAAGTAGAAAGGAGGAAGGAGAAGAATCAGTGGACACTGTGGTGTTTCCCGGCGCACGAAGGCCTGCCGCAGCAACGATGTTTTTCTTGAGCACAAACTCACCCCACAACCATTAAAATGGACCCTACAGGGGTTGAGGGAGTCCTGGATTAGGGGGTGTCCGGATAGCCGAACTATCATCATCGGCCGGACTCCAAGACTATGAAGATACAAGATTGAAGACTTTGTCCCGTGTCCGGATGGGACTTTCCTTGGCGTGGAAGGCAAGCTTGGCGATACGGATATGTAGATCTCCTACCATTGTAACCGACTCTGTGTAACCCTAGCCCTCTCCGGTGTCTATATAAACTGGAGTTTTAGTCCATAGGATAGAACAACAATCATACCATAGGCTAGCTTCTAGGGTTTAGCCTCCTTGATCTTGTGGTAGATCCACTCTTGTACTACCCATATCATCAATATCAATCAAGCCGGAGTAGGGTTTTACCTCCGTCGAGAGGGCCCGAACCTGGGTAAAAACATCGTGTCCCTTGTCTCCTGTTACCATCTGCCTAGACGCACAGTTCGGGACCCCCTACCCGAGATCCGCCGGTTTTGACATTGACATTGGTGCTTTCATTGAGAGTTCCTCTGTGCCGTCACAATCAGGAAGGATGCCTCTTCCCGTCTTTAAAGATGGTACCATTGCCAAAGGAGCTTTGGCCGCCGGCCAAACTATCCGGATAGGTGGTTTTCTTATGACCGCCTATTCGGCCGCCGCTTCGACGATGACCTCTCGGGTCATCAAAAGCGATCTTCACGTCAACTCGGAATTCACCGAGCAGCTGGATCCAATGGAGCTCTCTTCCGTAAACGAGCTCTTGGATCGCATCGCCGCCCTGGGAGTCGCTACAGACTACGATCAGATTGGGCTTAAAACCGATCTGAGAGAGATTAACTCCCCCAGGTTACCCACCATGTTGAGGTGGTAGAGGAACAACGCGGCGACTCTTCTTCTATATTAAAGACCAGTTATGTCCGGACTCCTAATCCCTCCATGCCAGATTCCCACGGAGGGACGGACGTCAATCAAGTACTGAACCTAAAGTCAGGCAGCGGACCAGATTCGTTGGACAACATCCAGCAATCCAAGCTTCCAAATGCGAAAACTTTTCGGCCCTTGAGCCTCAAGTTGGGCAGGATTCCGGACTTAATTCCACCCGCCCACCCAAACATAAGCGATCTATCTCAAATCCGGCAAGAGCCCATGGAAACAATACATCATTACTGGGCCAGATTCCTCCTGGTTATGGACAGGATAAAGGACTGCCGTGAGGAAAGCGCAATCTCAATTTTCTGCAACAATTGCACGGACAAGGGAATCACGAACGCCATAAGTCACCGCGAAATTACACGCTTCGCCGACCTGGCGTCCATAGTATGAAATTACTGTGCGATGGAGAGTACCTGGAAAGCCGAAACTAAGTTTTGGGACAATCTGGCTCCAAACACAACCCTAGTCCGAAACAAAGGGTGCATCATGCTCAGGCACCTGGGACAAAAACCAAAAAGCAAAAACCCCATAAAGGGCACGGAACCGTATTGGAGGGATGGCTCAGCGAGCCCTGTAAAATCCACAGTACAGAGGGCGTCACTCCAACACATAGCCTTCGAGCATGTTGGATACTACGGCAGGTGGCCAAAAGTGGCGAAGAGCTTCTAGCCCCGGAGAACCAACCCAACAGTACCAGTACGGTATTAACAGTCTTCGAGACTTTCGCATCAAACAACATGCGGAAACGAACACTCCGCAACCTTACCGAAGTCTACCAAGTAGCAACAATAAATCCATGGAGTGACAAGGCTATCACCTTCAACGCCAGCGACAAACCTAAATTCCGAACAGCCCGAGCACCAGCCGCGTTGGTCCTCAGTCCAATAGTGGACAACTTTCGTCTTACCAAGGTACTCATGGATGGCGGCAGCGGATTAAACCTCATCTACGAGGAAACCCTCCAAAAAATGGAAATAGACTGGAGCCGCATTGAGCGAAGCAGCACAACCTTTGGAGGAATAATCCCTAGTCGGGAAGCACGCTGCACAGGAAAAATCACACTAGATGTGGTGTTCGGCTCGCCGGACAATTACAGGTCTGAGGAGGTCACGTTCCAAGTGGCCTCGTTCAGTAGCGGATATCACGCCTTATTAGGGCGAGAGGCATTCACAATTTTCCAAGCTATACCCCATTACGGGTACATGAAGCTTAAAATGCCCGGGCCCAATGGAATCATCACTCTTGTCAGTGATCCGGACATAGCACTCCGCGCTGAAAATAAGACAGCCGCACTAGCCCTAGAGGCACTATCCGAAGCCCTAGCGGCAGAGGAACTCACTGCGCTGCGCTCCATGGTGAATAGGGACGATGTGATACTCGATAAGAGATCTAAGTCCACCTCTTTTAAACCAGCAGACGAAATAGTCAAATTCCAGGTCCATCCAACGGACCCCACAAAGACGGCCTCCATTGGGGCACAATTAAACCCTGATGTAGACGCCGCACTACGAGAATTCCTTCGGGAAAATTGGGACATTTTTGCCTGGCACCCTTCAGATATGCCAGGAATCCCACGCAGGCTGGCAGAACACAGCCTAAACATCCTAAAAGGATTCAAGCCAGTCAAACAGGCTCTTCGGCGATTTTCCGAACCCAAAAGACAGGCAATAGGAGAGGAGATAGCTAAACTATTAGAAGCCGGATTCATTAGAGATATAAAACATCCGGACTGGCTAGTGAACCTGGTAATGGTACCAAAAAAGGACAAATCCTGGCACCTTTGTGTTGATTTTAAAGACCTTAACAAGGCCTGTCCAAAGGATCCTTTCCCCCTTCCCCGCATCGACCAAATCATCGATGCTACCGTAGGGCACGATTCATTGTGCTTCCTCGACGCATACTCCGGATACCATCAAATCAAGATGGCGGAAACAGACCAGGCCGCAACGGCATTCATTACTCCATACGGACCATTCTGCTTCAACACAATGCCCTTCGGACTCAAAAACGCCGGTGCAACATATCAGCGCATGATTCAGACATGTCTGGCTACCCAGATCGGCAAAACAGTGGAGGCATACGTAGACGATGTGGTTGTTAAGACCAAACACGTCGAAACTCTAGTAGACGATTTGAGGCTCACATTCGACAACCTCCGAGCATATGACATTAAGCTCAACCCGGAAAAATGCGTTTTCGGCGTACCAGCCGGAAAGCTCTTGGGCTTCATTGTATCCGGTAGAGGAATTGAAGCAAACCCAACCAAGGTTCGAGCTCTGTCACAATTGGATATCCCAAAAGACCTCAAACCAATACAAAAACTGACTGGATGTGTGGCGGCTCTAAGCCGCTTCATCTCCCGTTTGGGAGAAAAGGCATTGCCCCTCTATCACCTCCTCCGGTGCACCGAACACTTCGAATGGACGGATGCTGCCACGGTCGGACTCGAAGAAATAAAGGCCCTATTGGCAACAAATCTGGTCCTGGCCGCGCCCAACCCGGGCGAACTGATGTTATTATATATCGCGGCAACACATCAAGTTGTCAGCGCGGTACTAGTCGTCGAACGAGAAACAGAAGGACACAAATTCCCTCTTCAAAAACCAGTGTACTACGTATCCACTGTCTTAACTCCATGCAAGTCCCGGTATCCACATTATCAAAAGATAGCGTACGTGGTATTCATGGCATCCCGGAAGTTGCGACACTACTTTCAAGAGTGTTCGATAACAATGGCCTCCGAAGTACCTCTCAACGACATTATAAACAACCGCGACGCGACGGGCAGGATTGCAAAATGGGCCATTGAGCTCTTACCATTCGACATAACCTACAAACCACGGCGAGCTATAAAGTCGCAAGTTTTGGTTGACTTCATCGCCGAATGGACCGAAGCCGAACTCCCTAAAGAGTACGACACATACTCCAATTGGATCATGCATTACGACGGCTCCAAAATGTTGGCCGGCTTGGGGGCTGGCGTCGTATTGACGTCCCCAACCGGAGACACAGCCCAATACGTACTTCAGATAATGTACACGGACTCCAACAATGCAGCCGAATATGAGGCCCTTCTACATGGTCTCCGGATGGCAATCTCCATGGGTATCCAACGCCTAGAGGTGTGCGGGGATTCAAACCTCGCAATATCCCAAGTAAATGGAGACTTTGACGCCAAGGATCCGAAAATGGCAGCCTATCGTAACACCGTCTTAAAAATGTCAGCTCGGTTCGAAGGACTCGAATTCCACCATGTAGCCTGGGATAATAACTAGGCAGCCGATGTGTTGGCACGCATCGGCGCAAAATGCGACGCCGTCCCTCCAAACATCCTCCTGGAGCGGCTCTTTAAGCCATCCGTATTATGGGAAGAGGAGTCCGGAAATAACAACCCGGAACCAACTGCACCACCCAACACGGAACATTCTGACACAATCGGTGGCTCAGCCAATGAAATAACACCTTCAGCCCATGAAATAATGGCAGTAATTGCCCCGTGGATGGAACCATTCCTAGCCTACTTAATTAGGCAGGAACTTCCCGAAGACCAAAACGAGGCCCGCTGCATAGTTCGGCAATCTAAAGCCTACAAGATCCATGAGGGAGAACTTTATAAGAAAAGCACAACCGGAGTCCTTCAAAGGTGCATCTCCGAAGAGGAAGGGCGAAATCTCCTGGCTGAAATTCACGCCGAACTCGGCGGGTGCCACGCCGCAGCCCGGGCCCTTGTGGGCAAGGCCTTCCGTACAGGATTTTATTGGCCGACTGCCCGGGCAGATGCTCAGGACTTAGTCCAACGATGCGTCGGTTGCCAGCTCTTTGCTAATCAAAGCCACATGCCACCCACCGCCCTCAAAACTATACCCATCACCTGGCCGTTCGCGGTCTGGGGGCTTGACATGGTTGGACCCCTTAAAGGGGGAACCCACAAGCAAAAATACCTATTGGTCATGGTGGATAAATTCACCAAATGGATAGAGGCCAAGCCGGTTAAAACGGCCGAATCCAGACCTGTCATAGACTTCATATCTGGGGTAGTACACCGTTATGGTGTCCCCCACAGCATCATCATTGATAACGGCACAAACTTCACGGTCGACGAGGTTAAACTCTGGTGCAAAAACATGGGCATCAAGCTCGACTACGCTTCAGTCTATCACCCTCAAACTAACGGTCAAGTCGAACGAGCAAATGGTCTAATCATGAGCGACATTAAACCCAGGCTAGTGCGGTCCCTTACGGAATCTAACACGCACTAGGTGGAGGAGCTCGACTCCGTACTCTGGGGGCTGCGGACCACGCGAAATCGTACTACCGGATTCACGCCATTCTTTATGGTATACGGCGCAGAGGCAGTTTTGCCCTGCGATATAATTCATGACTCACCTCGAGTGCGCATGTACGAAGAAAGAGAAGCCGAGTTGGATTGGCAGGACAGTTTGGATGCATTGGAGGAGGAGCGCTACATGGCAAAGGCTCGTTCCGCACTCTATCAGCAGCAGGCTCGAAGATATCAAAGTAGAGAAGTACGGGCCAAAACTTACAATGTTGGTGAACTAGTTCTACGCCTGCCGGACAAGAAAAAGGACAAACTCAAGCCCAAGTGGGAAGGTCCCTTCATCATCGATCAAGTCCTGACCGGCGGAGCATACCGTCTACGAAACGCATCGAACAATCGACTCGAGCCGAACCCATGGAACGCAGCCCGCCTCCGAAGATTCTACGCCTAGAGCCAGACTCAGAGTTTGTCTCCTTCCTCCGTCCACATTTTAAACGTTTGCTGTCTTTTGTTTTTTCTCTTCCTTCCTCCCTTCTTTTCGTAAAGCCTTTGTGGGCTGACCTGCGCATTGTTCGCACACACTTGACATGCTGCTTGCACTCATTATACCCGGGGGCTTCTTTAACAAAAGCTTATTTATCGGGCTTCATGCCCAACACATGCGTCACACTTCCGCATGTACCTTTTACTCACCATTATATGCATCAATATGACTTAAGTTTTGGCCAAGCTGGGTTGCCTGGCTCCTGTGCTTACCCCTACATTCTCGATTGTTCGGCTAGGAGGTAAAGGGAGAACCTCTGCGATTGTTACTGCCGGGTCAGCCGGATGTGTACCTCAGACTGGGTGAAGCCGAAAGCTAGCGTTCTTAAGGGAATATTCGGTCGGTGACTTGAAAGATGATTTCTTATTTATTTATTCATCTTCCCCCAGATGCTTTTCTGCTCTTTTCGCAGTCCGGACATGCACTTTAGAGCATGCCTCCCAGGGAAAGGAACCCCTAACGGAACTATTCTCCCTGGAAGATGTTTCTTACTAACTGTGTAATATAACATAACTAGTTGGGCACTTGTCTGATAAAGCACTAATGACCCCTACGCCTGGTCTCCATGCATGTCCCGGTTTTTTTCATAACCGTGAGGGTATTCGGACACACTCCGGACTCTAGGGTCCCGAGATTGAAGCGAAAAGGTCCGCAAAGACAAACGATCTACAATCCGGCTAGAAGGCATTTTACATGTCATTTTAGATTACATCGTCAAATTGACTGATTGTACTCCTCTTCAATCCCATCTAACAGGCTGTCTAGCTTACAGTCCCGTTGGGAATACTTAGCGGCCAACTCTACTTGGCCGTACATTAAGCTCACAGGAATCTCCTTCCCATCGGGCCCCACATGTCCGACCTCGACCATGTGGTTCAGATCAGCCTTCATGTACCGCGTCTTCACCATGGCCGAGGCCTCCTGGGCGCCTTAACGGCAGGCCAATATCTTCCATAGACGAAAGCGCTGCCGTGCTCGCTGAAGCTTCTCCGCAAGCCCTCCAAGACCCTCGGGCAGGGAGACGGACGGCCATAAGGCCTGGACGATGCCGTTCATCGCCTGCCGAACACGTTCGTGCAGCTGCAGCAGCTCGGGAAGCAGATCACCCGTTGAACCGGGCATTTCCTCCGCAGAACAACCCGTGAGCACACCTACAGACATATTTCTGTCAATCGACTCCCTCGCCGAACTCTTCTTTTCAAAAGAGTTTGCTCAAGCACTTACTATAAATGCCGCGACGAAGCCACTGATTCTCCTTCACGGAGCCAAACAGCTGGGCCCGACACCTTTTAGCTCTTCGCCCAGCTGGGTGTGGGCATCTTGGAGTTTGTTCCTCTCCTACTGCACCTTCATAAGCACCCTCTCGCCGGCCTTCAGCTGGCGCAGTAGCTGCTGCTTGTCCGGATCAAGTCCGGCAACATCTGCAATATTATTGTCAGACTTATATGCACGCCGCACTTCATAAACCGCTTATCTTTTTGAAATATGTGTTACCAGAGGGGGTTTCTATGGCTCCTCCTGTGGCGGCTAGTGCGGCCCCAAGTTGGGCCTTGCACTCTTGAAGCTCCTGGGACAGTTGGGTATTCTTCTCCGTAAGATCCTGCATATCAAATGATCCTTAAATCAGTTATTCTAACTACTTTAAGTCTCGGGGGCTACTGGCATATATAACTATTAAAATTCCTTACCCGTATGTCTTTCACATATTGCTCCGTGGCTCTGGTTAAACCATCTTGAGCGGCACGGAGGTGCGCGTCTCCCGCATTAAAGGCATTCAACGCCTCCGGGGAGAAACACGCGTCACGAAGAACTGTCCGGCGGCGCCTGTGATTCATGGCGCTCTCCACCTTAGACCTGGTGGCGGACAGCCTGTCGGCATCCTCCGTTGGAGGAGCATCTGGCTCGCGCCTTGCGCTCGCCTCCCCCTCCGGACCAGGTGTTGGAGCCTGGTTGGCGGAGGCTTGGTTGGCAACCTCTCCGGGCACAGTCCGGCGAGCGCTCTTTCTCCTGGAAAAGTCATGAGCATTAATATACCTCCCAGGAATCTTTCCCTTAAAAACGGTGGCGTGCTATACCGTTGCAGCGACGTTTCGATTCGCACCGCACCCCTCTTCCGCCTGCTGGGCCGAACTGACCCTTGTCGGTCAGCCGCCGCGGGTTCGGCTTCCCGCCTTGAAGGCACCTCCTGCGAGACACCGTTGGTATACGGTGGTCAGAAATAAGCACGGATGAAGTAATGGTGTCAGGACTCCGGTCATAGTTACCTGGGAAGCCGGAGAAAAATTGGGGTAGTCAGCCATAATGGCGACTAGAGCATTGTCCATGCTAAGTTGGTGGAACACCCCGTCAATCAGCTCCACCTCTATGTCTGGATCCTCTCCGGAGGCCGGATCAAGGGATCTTCCCGGATCCTCGAGTTGTGGAGTCGGACTGTGTATGCCCTCCACATCCCGGCGCAGTTCCTGCGCCGAAATCATAAAGAAGACACTTAACTTTGAAAGCACGGATCGGATAGATAAACGTCCGCTTACCCAGCTCCGAGGGTTATTCATGGAGAATCAATTCAATGGGCTCATGTGGAGGAAGTCCTCCTTCTCCCCCTTGTACAAGCCGGACAGGATCTTCACCAGATCGGCGGCCGATCCCGGCCCCTTGCGGCGATGACGGGTGGCGTCATTCTCCTCGTTGAAATCCCACATGGGGTGGCCCCTATATTGGAGCGGCTGCACCCCTCGCATAATGCACGTGGCCATGACTCCAATCATGGTCAATCCGGAATGGGCCAACAACCTTATCCGGCCCATCAGATATTGGACGCTCCTATCATCTTCCGTTGAGGGCTCCGCGGGCACCAACTCAGGCGTTTCTTCAGAGGAGCGTTGCTGAACTCCGGGAGGCCAATCCGAACTGGGTCCAGCAGTGGAGCGTCTTCCATATAAAACCATTCCGAAGGCCAGTCTTCGGACGCCTTCTTCGGGGTTCCAGATAGATATCTGGTCCCGGCGATGCGCCATATTTTGGCTCCGCCCACTTGATATATCGACCCCTCGTGAGAACGGGGTATGAGGCAAAACAACCTCTTCCACAGCGCAAAATTGGGCTCGATGCCCAAGAACAACTCGCAAAGAGCTACAAAACCCGCAATGTGCAAAATGGAGGCGGGTGTAAGGTGATGAAGCTGGAGTCCGTAGAACTCCAGGAGCCCCCGGAGAAACGGATGTATGGGAAATCCGAGTCCCCTTATTAGATAAGGGACGAAGCACACCCGCTCTCCTTTGGAGGGATTGGGGGTGTTCTCCGCCTGCTTTCCACCTTTGTAGGTGGCCAGTCCGGCTCAAACCGGGACCATGAAGGCCGGAGGAAGGTATCCCTCCGCTTGGAGCATCACCAGCTCACTGTGCAGGACTGAGCATCTCCTCCAATCTCCTGGCTGAGAGCTGGGAGCGCGAGAGGAGGAGCCGCGTCGACTGTCCATGATGGAGTGGATTTTTGTCAGAGGCGCTCCGATGAGTACTCGCGGAAGGAGGATGGTGTGATTTGGATCTAGATCCTTGCCTCTCTTATGGGCAGCTTATTCGTGCAGCTTGGGGGTAAAACATAAAAATACCCTGGCTTTTCGCATTCATACGACACGTGGAAGAGGGCCATTATTGGACGTGGAAGCCAAGGAGCGCAAGATTTATAAGGAAGCCGGACACTATTCGGCAAGCACATGGAATTTGGAGGAGAACCCGCCTTGCAACGCCAAAGACAATGTACGCGCCGGACTCGTCGTCATTGAAGCCTGGTTTGGGGGCTACTGAGGGAGTCCTGGATTAGGGGGTGTCCGGATAGCCGACTATCATCATCGGCCGGACTCCAAGACTATCAAGATACAAGATTGAAGACTTCGTCCCGTGTCCGGATGGGACTTTCCTTGGCGTGGAAGGCAAGCTTGGCGATACGGATATGTAGATCTCCTACCATTGTAACCGACTGTGTAACCCTAGCCCTCTTCGGTGTCTATATAAACCAGAGGGTTTTAGTCCATAGGACAGAAAAACAATCATACCATAGGCTAGCTTCTAGGGTTTAGCCTCCTTGATCTCGTGGTAGATCCACTCTTGTACTACCCATATCATCAATATCAATCAAGCAGGAGTAGGGTTTTACCTCCGTCGAGAGGGCCAGAACCTGGGTAAAAACATCGTGTCCCTTGTCTCCTGTTACCATCCGCCTAGACGCACAGTTCGGGACCCCCTACCCGAGATCCGTCGGTTTTGACACCGACAGGGGTCTTATACCCTGGGCCAGCAGTGGGTACAACCCACGCTCCCCACCCAGTCCGTGCGCCTGATATGGCCTGCTCTGGCCGGGCCCATGATGCGCACGTATGCGCGGGTCGCACCGAGCCCGCAACAGATCAGCCCGATCGCCCCGTCCAATTCGCCAACGGCTTGGTCCTGGTCTGGTGCGCCGCGCACACACACGCACCAGCATCCTTTCCCTACACACAAATGCACACATGCATGCCCGCCATGGTGCTAGCCACGTCCAGCGTGCACACACACTAGTCGCCGTGGCTACCGTGGCTTATTTCCTATCAAAGACTCCACCGTGCAACACCGCTGAGACCCATCATTGTCGATGCAGTAGATGCAACACTGCTCCACCTCGTCGCCCCTCGAGCTAGCACCTGCTACAAAATGATGTCCCCAAGAAGGAGAACAGTGATACGTCTCCGACGTATCTATAAATTTTTGATTGTTCCATGTTATTATCATACCGCTTTTACCTTTTTTGGCAACAATTTATATTATTTTTCTGGACTAACCTATTAATCTAGTGCCAAGTGTCAGTTCTTGTTTTCTATTATTTTTGGTTTTGCAAAAAATCAATATATAGAAAGGTCAAAATACCCCGGGGATTTAATATAGTTTTTTTGGAATATATGTGATTTTTCAGCGAAGGAATCAATGCAAGATGCTGCCCGAGGGCCCCATGCGGTCAGGTGGTGCACCCTGGGGGTAGGGCGTGTCGGGAGGCTGTATGGTGTCTCCTTAGTCGGTTGGAGCCCTTCTTTTGCCATAAGAAGCTAATTTTATGGAAAAAAGATCCTCTCAAAATTTCAGCTCGATTTTGGTTCCATGTCTTCGATTATAAAAGAAATGGTGCTCGACTAGAAAACAGGACCGAAAATAGAGAGAAACTGAGTAGGAGAGATCCAACCTCGAAGGGGGATCCCGGACATGGTGGCCAAGGACCAGAGGGGAAACCTTCTTATATCTAGGAGGAAGGCCTAGCAAGAAGGAGGGGGGCTCTCTTCCCCTCTCTCCCTGTGGTGCTGGAGCGCCGCCGGGGGAACCATCTTTACGATGATCATCGCCATCAACTCCACCGTCAACATCAACATCTTTCTCCCTCTTCGTGCATGGTGTACTCTCTCTCTCACCCCGCAGCAATCTTTACTTGAATATGGTCTTTGATGTTATATATAAATATTCAATGATGTGTTAAATATCTAATATGCTAGAGCAATTTCTTTTTGTCCTATGGGTTAATTGTGATATGATATATGTTTGATATGAGTTGTATGTCATTATGGTGTTTCCTATGGTGCCCTCTGTTTTGCCACACATATGTGATTCACACTATAGGGTGTTTCAATATGTGATTGATTTGCTTATGGTGGGTTACAGCAGTGATAGAAATCTAAACCTAGATCGTGAGTTGTAGCATATGGGATTAAAGAGGACCTTAGAACCTAATGTTATGGTTGGGTTTTCCCTTAATAAATCTTTGGTATTTGCAGATGCTTGCTAGAGTTCCAATCATAATAATGTATGATTCTCAGTACGGATAGTATGTTAGTATAGGCCTTTCCCACATAAAAAAACTGCAAGAGGATTTTCATTGTTGTTTCATATCCAATTGCCTAGGGAGAATCCTTTTCTTTATTGTTCTTCCAAAACCCTTTTATTTATTGTTCTTTTATCAAACATCACCTAACTTTTATTTCCATGTTCTTTACCATCTTTGTATTCCTGCAAAATAGTTTTATTTCTTGCTCTATGTAAAGCAAATGTTAAGTGTGTGCAAAGTTGTATCAATGGTTGATAGAGCTTGAGAGAATATTAATCTACCTTCAGCTCCTCGTTGGGTTTGACACTCTTACTTATCAAAAGGCTACAACTGATCTCCTACACTTGTGGGTTATCAAACAATATCGAAGGTGCTGTCATCATCCGATCTAGGTGACCCACATCTTGGATTTCCCCCATAGTAGCCAGCGCAAGGTGATGACGATTCCAACGTCAATGCCTTCGACAAGGAAACGACGCCTAAGA
Source organism: Triticum timopheevii (assembly GCA_963921465.1). NCBI lineage: Eukaryota > Viridiplantae > Streptophyta > Magnoliopsida > Poales > Poaceae > Triticum > Triticum timopheevii. The sequence continues at coordinate 128,975,547 of OY997270.1, forward strand.
CATCCCATCATCCACCATAGCCAAAATAAGCATGGTTTTCACCGGTAGTCGTGCCACTCTGAATAAGTAGTTGACTGGATCCGTGCGAAGACGCACCGTGGAGGCGCATGCAGCCACCGAAACATCGATAGGGAACTCCAACATCCCTCGTCAACCCCTCCATGAGCCACCGATCTGCCATAAGCCAGATCAATGATGGATTCGGGGGGGACTAGATCCACAAAACACCACCAACCATCACAAGAGAAACACACGTGAGCTTCCGACAGGCCATGAAGGCGATGGTCACCACCGCACAACCAGGGGACACCGCCCTAGCTGCTGCACGCGATCTTCCGCTAGCAGCACCCCAACTGCACTAGTGGGCCACTGCCGTGATCAGTCGCCCCAACATCTTTGATGGTGGGCCCACCACCATCGCGACCAACACCCACGTTAGTGGTGGAAGGGGTCATTTGATCGATGACTTCTGCCCGCGCTTGACTTGTCGGAATAGAAACGATATAAACTTTTCATATGGACTGCTTTGCATACAATCTCATTGCAATTTTTTCATTGGGTTCATATTGTATCCAATGCACCAGGTGATATCGTTGGATGAGAGGATCATGATCTACTAATGTCCTACAAGGGCACAAGGTTGTTGTAATAGCACTTTCGTGTGATAAGTAGAGTATCGGACCCACACAGAGCAAATAGGAAGACACTACCAACCCCGCAACTGCGATGTCTGTGTAGCTACGTTCACACCCAAAATGTAGTTTGGAAATAGCCTATTCTATTGATTGCTACTGAAACAATAATAAACATTTTTTTACTAGAGCACAAACTCGGATAGAAAATGTACTAAATTAGAACACAAAGTAAAAGGAGTTTTACTTGTAGAATTGAATAGAGCAAAAGGCGGAATCTAGGCTACTAGTACTAGAGGAGCGTCTCAGTGGCATACAAGTATTATAGACTACTAAGCATTCTCCTATGGTTTGCATCCGCAGTCTGTCACTCCTAGGCGTACTAGACATAACATCGTGTCATGGTCACATGCGGCTATAAATAATACACAATGGAACTAAAGGATCATGAAGTTCATCTATCTATTCTGTGTACATGAAAGTAACATACATGAAATACGAAAGAGAGTAAATCCTAAATGAAGCCACAAAGACTAGTTGTGCGTACTAGATCATACCTCAACCTAGAACTGGATCAATTACTCAAACATGGATGAATGGACACACATAGAGGAATGATTTATTGTTGCCATCAACATGTTCAATCTTACAAAATACATGTGCGAGGACGGAGATGGATGGTGATTACAAAGCAAAGTTTCATCAATGTTTTGTATATGTGTGTCGTCTTATCATCCTGATGACTGATCTTGATGGACTCGTGAGGTTCCTGCAATGAAATACTCCCTTCGCCCCACAATGTAGTGCATATAGATATTTTGATAAGTCAAACCTCAAAAACTTTGACAAAGTTTCTGGAGAAAAACATTAACATTTAGAATGCATGCATATATCAGTAGATTCATTATAATAAGTAGTTCCATATTTATGTATTTGGTATCATAGATATAAATAGTTTTGTTTATAAATTTGGTCTAAGTTTGCAAAGTTTCTGGAGGAAGTGGTAAGAAATGAAATATTAAACCTTCTGGAGGTAGTTATAATTTATCCTATAGCTGATAGTAGATGGGTAAGTCTTGTTCATTATGTTCCTAAGAAAGGTGGCATCACTGTTATTCCTAATGATAGAAATGAACTTATCCCACAAAGAATTGTTACTAGTTATAGGATGGTTATTGATTTTAGAAAATTAAATAAAGCTACTAGGAAGGATCATTATCCTTTGCCTATTATTAATCAAATGCTAGAAAGATTGTCTAAACATACGCACTTTTCCTTTCTAGATGATTATTCGTGTTTCTGTCAAATACCTGTTCATCCCGATGATTAAGAGAAACCCACTTTTAATTGTCCTTTTGGAACTCATGCCTATAGACATATGCCTTAGTTTATGCAATGCACCTGCTACCTTTCAAACATGCATACCTATCATATTTTTTATTTCTGTGAATTTGTTTTGAAGTTTTCATGGACGATTTCTCCATCTATAGGACTTCTTTGGATGATTACATGCACAATCTTAATAAAGTCTTGCAGAGATGTGAGGAAACTTACCTTGTCTTGGACCGAGAGATGTGCCACTTCATGGTAAATGAAGCTATAGTCCTTGGTCATAAAATTTCTGAAAGAGGCATCACGGTCGATAAAGCAAAGATAGATGCTATTGAGAAAATGTCATGTCCTACATATATTAAAGGAATAAGAAGTTTTATTGGTCATGTTGGTTTCTATAAAAGGTTCATTAAAAGCATTTCTAAAATTTCTAGGCCTCTGACCAATATTTTACAAAAATATGTTACATTTGTTTTTTATGATGATTGTAGAGATGCCTCTGAAATTCTTAAGAAAGCTTTGATTACTGATCCTATTGTTCAATCACGTGACTGGAATTTACCTTTCAAAATTGTGTGTGATGCTAGTGACTGTGTTGTAGGGGTTGTCCTTGGTTAAAGAATTGATAAGAAATGGAATGCTATTCATTATGCTAGTAAGAATCTGGACAATGCCCAAATAAATTATGCTACTACTGAGAAAGATCTTTTAGCAGTTGTCTTTGCTTGTGATAAGTTTAGACCTTACGTTGTTGATTCTAAAGTAACCATTCATACTAATCATTCTACTATTAAATATCTTGTGGATGCTTAGCCTAGACTAATTAGATGGGTTCTTTTATTACAAGGGTTTGCTTTGCACAATGTTGATAGAATGGGAGCTGAAAATCCCGTAACTGGTAATTTTTCTAGGATGGAAAACATAACTGATGATCCTTCCTATTAATGATAGTTTTTCGGATGAGAAATTAGCTGTTATTAATGCTTCCTCTCGTGAAAATCCCTGGTATGCTGCTTATGTAAACTATATTGTTGCCAAATACTTGCCACCTAACTTTACCTACCAAAAAAGGAAAAAAAATCTTCTTTGATTTAAGACAATACTTTTGGGACTACCAACATTTGTAAAGAAAGAGTAGATGGTATTATTAGACATTGTATAATTGGGCATGAGCAGGAACAAATCTTGAGGAAGTGTCACTCTAGTCACTACAAAAAAATGACACATCCGTGACATTTTGGGTCGAATGATTTTTCTTTCTGTCATGCTTATGGCACTTCTATGACGATAATTGTGACAAAACCGGTATCATCATAGATGTGGTGGGCTCCTACTTCTATGACAGAAAATGTCAGGGCTGCACACGGCCTCCAGCATACTATAAACACCAGAAACTACTTGCAACTCCTGGACAGAGGATAGGGGCGGTTAATAAGTCGAGAGGGTCCATCTCAGTTCCTAAGGGTAGTTTGAATGAGACAACCCACCATGTACTCCTACATGGCCTCTCACCGCTACCGTTACCAAATTGTGTTCACACACTTAGCTCTCAATAGTAGGACATGTTCACCACATTCCAATTCATCCCCGATGAATCAGACCTGACTCAACTCTAAGCAGTAGCAGGCATGACAACAAGCATGAATGAGTAGGCACATCAGGTCTCAAACAACTCCTACTCATGCTAGTGGGTTTCATCTATTTACTGTGGCAATGACAGGTCATGCAGAGGAAAGGGGTTCAACTATCGCAACATATAACAGTTGAAACGTTGTTGTCTTAATGCAATAACAGAGTGTAGGAATGAGAGAGTGGGATTATATCAGAATGAACAAGGGGGTTTTGCTTGCCTGGCACTTCTGAAGATAGTATAGCTCTTCATCGGTGTCATCGAACTCATCACCGGAACACGTCTACTGAAGGGGGACAATTACCGGCAACAGAGAGGAAACACGATCAATGCAACACAAAAATATGATGCATGATCCTGACATGTCAATATGCTGTGGTTTGAGCTGATGCAACTAGCAGCAATTTAAATGAAGTTGGTTTGAACACAAGATTCAAATTCAAACTTCATATGTGGATATTCAAATGCCATTTATTTGATTTGTCCTAAACAACGGTCATAAGTTGTTCTAACATGCATGAAAATGGTACAGATGGATAGATTGGATTTTTTGATCATTTTTCATATATAAATTATTTCATTTGGAGTTATAGATTAATTTCTATGAATTTTTGAAGTTTAAGTCATTTTCTGGAATTTCGTGAATTAGTTTTAATCCATAAATTCCATTACTGCGTCAGCATGACGTCAGCAAGCCAACAGGGCCGATCAAGGTCAAACCTGCCAGTGGGGCCCACTCGTTAGGGACTCAGTTAATTAACTGAGTTAATTAGTGCTAAACTAGTCCTAACTAAAAATGTTAGTGGCTCATCTAATTAACTAAGTTAATTAACACTAATTAAACAGGGCCCTGGGCCCACACATCAGTCAGCCAGGAGAGGTCAAACCCCTGGTCAGCAGGGTGAAACCCGCCGGACTTGGCCCACGGCTCATCGCTGGCGAGGCCAGAGACAGCGGAGGGGCTCTGGTTTTGCTCTACGACAACAAATGAGCGGCGGAGACCATCTACGAGGAGCTGGTGCTCGCGCGCATCCACTGGTACAGTCAGTTCCACCGAGGGCGACCTAAATCAATGGTGGCAAGCTCAAAGGCGGCGGCCGGAGTTCGGGTCTCGGTGGTTTCGACGATGCGGGGCACGGGAGGAGCAGCTGGAGGGTTTTTTGTGCTTCTAGCACTACACTGAGCACGGTTGTGTGCTCGGCTGCAGCTCTAGGTGGCGGTGGCCACGACGGCGACATGGCCGGCGGAGACAAGTTCTCGTTCACGACGGCAACTGTGTTAGCGGGAGGGTAAAGCCAGGGAAGAGGGGGATCAACGCAATAGCTCACAGCGGTTGTGATGGATGCCTCAGCGAGCTCGGGGAGGGGCTGGTGACGGCGGGAGGTCGCCGGCGATCTCGGCGGCCAAGAGGTTAAAGACGATTCGATGACAACATTGTAGCGCGTCCCGACTTGCTTGGCTCGATGAAGATGACGAGGACGACATTGCATAGCTCGTGGACATGTCGAGGGGATGCGGGGGAGGCAGTGGCTGGGGCTATGGCAAACGCGACGACGGGCTCCGCTCGAGAAGACAAAAAAGAGGGAAGGAGAGAGAGCTACGAGGAGGGGAGAGGTGCAGAGGGTCAAGGGGAGTGTGCGGCGCCCTCAGGTGCTTCCAGTGGCGAGTAGGTAAGCAGGAGGTGGCCAGTGTGTGCATGCGCACGTTGGGCACACACCCTCCTGCCTACTGGTCGGAGGTTGAAGACGGTGGCGGCTACGGTGGGCTAGGCCTGTTGGCTGGGTCATCAGCTGGGCCGGCCAGGTAAGTGCCCCAGGTGGCGTCCTCTTTCTTTCTTTTTTCTAGTTTCTTTAATCCTTTCTGTTGTTTGTTTTTCTAGTCTATTTAAAATTCCAGAATACCTCTATAAATCTTGAAAACAAATGTGGGCACTATTTGAATTATTCTCAACAACCCCCAAATACTTTCAGGATTATTTGGACATTTGAAAATATTTATAGTAATTAAATGTCCAAATGCAAATACTTTATGGATTAATTCAAAAATCCAGAGTGTCCTAGAAAAATGTGCACCAATTTTCGCAGAGGTTTTCAACCAATTCAAAAATGATGAACTTTTCTGAAAATAATTTTGGGATCATTGAAAATATTTATGGTTGACCCTATTTTATTTAATTTTGGTGCTAGGGTTTGTCATCCCCATTTCAAGTTTCAAATAAATTTAGACATGATGGATCACATGACTAGCTAGCCCAAAGCATACCAAACTAGGGATGTGACAGTGAGATTCAGACCTAATTAAGTTTGGGCGCATATATTATGCACGCATGCATGCATGAATCCCCTTCGCCGGCTTGAAGTGTCGTGTAACATACATCTGCATCGTCAACCTAACCCTTAGTTAGTGTGGGGATTTCTAGTTCGAAATTACGGTGCCACATCAAAGTTGTTCCATTGTGTAGTAAAAAACACACCTCTCCATATATGTGTTTGGGACACACACATGCAATGGTTGTCTTCGGGGACTAGCTACTTGCATGGTTATTGTCTAGCTAGCCTATCTCCGGGGTCTCATGGACGACCATCACTTTGACCAACAACAAGAGAGAGGTTGTACGACAAAGGTGGATTATTCTTGGTCCGTTTTACGACCAATCTTGGTGAGATGCCTCTCTGGCCCGCCGACTGAAAGTGTGTGTGGGGGGTTGCTACTTTGCACTTTGCTAGGTGAACCTCGGTTGGGGGGGCGGGGCATGCATTCATAGGTTAGAATTCCCTTCGTGCCGACACGAGGGGGGAGGGCTTCTAGCTACTTCGCACTTTGGTAGGTGAACCATGGTTGGAGGGCATCCATTCATAGCTTAGGATTCCCTACGTGCCGACACGAGGGAGGGGGGCTGCTAGCTACTCTGCACTGCTAGGTGAACCTCGGTTGGGGGGGGCATGCATTCATAGCGTAGGATTCCCTTCGTGCCGACACAAGGGGGGCAAGCAATACCACGCGCTTTGCGAGATAGGTGCAACATCGAAGTTGCATTTGGTATTTGAAAATCAAACCACCCTTTTCATACATAAATTTGGTCCTCATGCAAGTGTGTTCATGTTCTAGCCCTCTCCCGCGTCATTTTTCTCCAAATTTATGAACATTAGACAAGTCGGATGACACAACAGACACAGTTCACTCAAACTAACCGTGTGCCACGCCAGTGCCCCTGCCATGCACACATCCGCACAGTACATTGGGCTCCACGAGGCTTCCCCTCTCAAATGTATCTACCCGCCTGCAGCTTTTTTCTTTTTGATAACACATGGTTATTGTGTTTCGACCGTGTGGGATGTTTCTTGTTCCCAATCTCGCATGCATCCCTAGAAAATATCTGCCCGCCTCAAGGGTTTTTCTGTTTCATAACACATAGTTGTTATCTCCGAACCGTGTGGAATGTTTCTTGTTCCCAATCCCGCCTGCATCCCTAGAAAATATCTGCCAGCCACGAGGGTTTTTTTGTTTCGTAACACACTGTTGTTATCTCCGGACCATGTGCGATGTTTCTTGTTCCTAATCCCGCCTGCATCCCTAGAAAATATCTGCCCGCCTTGATGGTTTTTCTGTTTCATAACACATGGTTGTAATCTCCGGACTGTGTGCGATGCACCATCATCAAAATTTTCAATAGCCCCTGCATTTTAGTCCCGCGTTTGACTCCCGTGTAGTAAAATTTTCAGTACCCGCGTTATTTCCTCAAACACACCTCCGCCCCCTCCACACACACACACACCAAAACCTCCTCGGGCACGCGCGCACACACACACCCTCCCTCGCTCGAAACCCTAGCAAGGTACCCACCGCCGCCGCAAGGCCTCTACTGTCAACATCTGCCGGTTTGCCCGTGCAGCTTACCCACCGATCTCCATACCCAGGCCGCACTGAGTTTCTTAGATGATGCATGCCAAACGCCCCTTTCTACAGATCCCATCCCCATCCCCCACTCCAGAGCATCATAGCCTAAGCCCGGCTACGCTTCCCGTGGAGCTTGAGGAGCGACTGGCCCAAAAGCGGTGTATCACGGTCTCTTCGCTTGACGTCGCCGAGCAAGCTGATGACCATTACTGGTCGCAGACACTCAATCAGCGGGCTAGAGTATGCGGGTATGTTGCGGCCGCCGGCTACGACATCGAGGTCATTGACAGCGACGGCCTGAGGTGGGCCATGTCACAGGTTAAGTGGCCCACCCCCCAACCCCTCGGGTTCAACCGCCGTCGATCTCATCCACGGCCCCGCCACTGATCTCCTCTGGCTCGCTGTCAAGAATTTTCCATCCTACATCGCCATCGAGCCCCTTTTGTCATTTTTGAAGGACACATTCTGCGACGTTGGATTGGGATCCATAGCTTCCAAGTCAGACCTCATCGATGGCGACCACGAGGAGGGCATCCTCTCCGGCTCTTCCAAGCGGAAAGAGCCCATCTTCTCTTCCAAGGGGAAAGAGCCTGTTTGCGACATGAGCGAGGGAACCCTACATCTATGCTCTTCCAAGGGGAAGGAGCCCATCTGCGACAACACGGAGAGCATCCAGGGTCCATGCTCTTCCGACAGGAACGAGCCCATCTGTGACAAGTGAGGAAACCCATGATTCGTTTTGTTGTGCCTCTTCACAGGGGGAAACCCATGATTTGTTTTGTCGAGTCCCTTTTGTAGTGTAGTGAGAATATGTCCAGTTTTAATTGCTATATCTGGTTGTTTGCAGTATGCCTTGTTTATTTCAATTATTCACAATTTGATGCTCTATGTGTGAAATTATTTACTATGCAGTATATTTCATAAATCCAGTTTTAAACATACCGATAGGAATGCATATATTAACTTGCTGTTAAGCCTGTTATAGCTAGCATATGCCTCTTTTAAAGTTTTTTTGATTGTTCTGTTGTTTGTAGTTAGCATATGTACAGTTTCAAATGCCTTCTTTGGTTTTTCGTAGTATGCCTTGTTTATTCCATTTATTCACAACATGATGTTCTGTATGTGCAAGTATGAAATGTGCAATTCAATTTCATCAATACCAGTTTCGACAATACCACTATGAATGACTACAGTTGGTTTCTGCATCTTGTAGTTAACACGCCTTTCCATTTTTATTTAACAATAATCAGTGTACGTAGACCAGCACAATACCAGTTTGAATGAATATGTTTGCTTGTTGTTAAATGTTAGGCCTGTTGCAGTTAACACACCTTTCCACTTGTTTTGCTTTACTAGCGTGCTTAAACCTACACACTGAAGCTATCTTTTGGAGATTATTTTGTCTGCCATGGATAATTTTGGTTGATGTTTATCCTATTGTGCTTAACATGCTTCTCGATGTACCTACACAGGACAATTTTGGGAACGACTATTGGTTTCCACCGAGGTTACTTTCATCCCATGGCTTATATATTCTCACTATTCAGGATATCGGTAGCTGGTACCATATAGGTCCGGGGCTGATAAGGGACTAATCAGTGAATCAGACTTTAACTTAATATATCTGCCCTAGTTAACCTAACGATAAATGGGTTGCAAATATATTCAGTTAAAAGTCTGATTCACCGATTGGTCCCTTATCAGCCCCCGACCTATATGGTACCAGCTACCGGTATCCTGAATAGTGAGCATATATAAGCCATGGGATGAAACTAACCTCGATAAGCATATCCTGAATAGTGAGCATATCCTGAGCTATCTTTGGTAACCTTTAGTTTGGGAAGGAATCCCCAAGTAATTTGTAACAAGGCATGTAAGCCTAATCAAGAGGGTAATCAAGGCTCTGCTCATTGAGCAGGAAGGCCTCAAATGACCTGCAATAAGGCGACATGTAAGCCGGATCAAGAGGGTAAGCATAGCTATGCTCATTGAGCAGGAAGCCCCCAAATGACTTATAGTGTGGTAAGCCAATAAGGAAGGATGCCCATGTTTGAACTGCGCACTACAGCAAGTTCTCTTTGGCAACCTTTAATTTTTTTGAGAACTCGAACTTGCGAGAGATGAATTCCTCTTGAACCAGATGTTGAGCCAGATATTGAGAGCTCAAAGCATTGTGAGAGAGAGATTTCCCTTGAACCGAATATTGAACCGGAATCCTTTCTTATAACCCGGAACTCTTCTATTGAGCCCAAACTTTTTTGACTGCCAGGCCCTTTTTAAAATCTGGAGTTGTCTGACAGCCTTTTGAATTTTCACCAATGTGGCAGTAACCTCCGGGACCGGGTTATTTTCCCTCCAATGACCCGGGGTTCTTGAATCTGGCACAATTTGCTAAGTAATATCATCATAGCCCCCGAGTCTTAAGATGACTCGAGGAGTTATCTTGAGACTCTCCATACTTGATCGTGATATAAATCGTCATGAGTCATTCAACAACTTAGTGACATAATGGTCCCTTTTGCAGTAGACAACTTGTCCTGCATTAAAGGATTTGCAAGCCAGAGTAATTGCACTTTAAAAAAAATTAATATGTAATAAAAAATATACTAGATGTATTTCACATGATATGTTAGGCCGGAAATTAACCATCGTGGAGTTGATGATCACTATGGTGAAACTAAAGTTAATCACAGGCGAGTCGGCCGCAGGAACAGACAGATGAGTCGACCGCGGCATTGTAAGCCGGTGTGGATGGGCGAGTCAATCGCAGGCGTGGTAAGCTGCACAGATTGCAAGTCAATCATGGGCGCGGTGCCAGCGAGTTGAAGTAAATCGAGCTGCAGGGGCGATGGCTTGCACACACCCGTTCAACAGCAAGCGGGCGCGGACGCTAGTGCATGATGATGCTAACGCACACTCCATAGGCACAACATGGCACCACTGTTGTAATGAATCATTGTCCTGCACAAAATATGGACCAGAGTAATTTTTCTTGGAAAAAACAATATGTGCCAATAAAATAGACTTAGATGGATATCTCATATCTTGTTTGGATGACTCATGATCCGTATATAACACCCAGGAATAATCTCCAGTAATTTCAATGGTGATTTAGCCACTCTCTCGTGCCCTTGCAAAAGGGGATTAGCCACAGTACTGTATCATGGACAAAATAATTCCCTTCTCTGGCAGCATATGGAGATGACTAGTAGAGGCAAATTTAAAGCAGTGGCTGACGAGGCGGCAGCTCGCGACTTGTGGAGACAGTGGCTAGCACTGCAATATAAGTTCTGTAGGGAATGTATGATGTTGACAGCAGCTCATCTGAACATCTCCAGCAGCTCAAACAACATGTCTTATGATGTGATGATATCTGTTGCATCGACTTATTTGAGAAACACGGTACTTTCATGGCAATACACTGAAAATGCCATCAAGGTTCTGCCCTTGTCAATCATCCACTCACCAGACAACACTGAGCAACCCCGTGCGCGTCCATATCCCCCTTGTATTAGTCCAACTGAACCATCACCTCGTCAAGCAATTTTTTCAGAACACAACCACTAAAGTTATGTATGAGAACACCTCATCCTTATTTCCCATGGATGCATTGGCGACTTGTAATGGCAAAGCGAGGCGAGGCGGCAACAACAATTTGGGGGGTCGAGCGGTTGGCTCAAGGCAGCGGTAGGGCGACTATATAAATGTTGGGGAACATAGCATGCAATTTCAAAAAAAATTCCTATGATCACGCAAGATCTATCTAGGAGATGCATATCAACGAGAGGGGAGAGTGTGTCCATGTACCCTTGTAGACCGAAAGCGGAAGCGTTAGTTAACAAGGTTGATGTAGTCAAACGTCTTCACGATCTAACCAATCCAAGTACGGAATGTACGGCACCTCCGTGTTCAGCACACGTTCAGCACGATGACGTCCCTCGAACTCTTGATTCAGTAGAGGGTCAAGGGAGAGTTCCATCGGCACGACGACATGGTGACGGTGTTGATGACGTTATCCGCGCAGGGCTTCGCCTAAGCACTATGACGCTATGACCGGAGGAGTAAACTGTGAAGGGGGGCACCACACATGACAAAGAGAATAACTGATGTGCCTTTGGGGTGCCCCTGCCCACATATATAAAGAAGGAGAGGGAGGAGGCCGGCAGCCTACAGGGGGCGCGCCAAGGGGGAGTCCAACTAGGATTCCCAATCTTAGTTGGTCTCCCTTCCCTATTCCAAGAAGGGGAAAGAGGGAAGCAAAGGGAGAGGGAGAGGGAAAGAGGGGGCCGCGCCCCCTCCCCCTTGTCTAATTCGGACTCCCTTAGGGGGGAGGGGTGCCACCCTGTGGGCTTCCCTCTCCTACACCCTTATGGCCCATTAAGGCCCATAACTTCCCCAGGAGGTTCCGGTAACCCCTCGGTTCCCCGACAAATATCTGAAACGCCCTGAAACCATTCCGATGTCTGAATGCCTTCTTCCAATATATCATTCTTTACCTCTCGACCATTTCGAGACTCCTCGTCATGTCGGTGATCTCATCCAGGATTCCGAACAAACTTCGGTCATCAAAAACACATTACTTATAATGCAAATCGTCATGGAACGTTAAGCGTGCGGACCCTACAGGTTCGAGAACTATGTAGACATGACCGAGACGCATATCTGGTCAATAATCAATAGCGGAACCTGGATGCTCATATTGGCTCCTACATATTCTACGAAGATCTTTATCGGTCAAACCGCACAACAACATATGTTGTTCCCTTTGTCATCGGTATGTTACTTGCCCGAGATTCGATCGTAAGTATCATCATACCTAGTTCAATCTCGTTACCCGCAAGTCTCTTTACTCGATCCATAATGCTACATCCCACAACTAACTCATTAGTCACATTGCTTGCAAGGCTTATAGTGATGAGCATTACCGAGAGGGCCCAGAGATACCTCTCCGGTATAGAGAGTGACAAATCCTAATCTCGATCTATGCCAACCCAACAAACACCTTCAGAGACACCTGTAGAGCATCTTTATAATCACCTAGTTATGTTGTGATGTTTGATAACAAACAAGGTGTTCCTCCGGTATTCGGGAGTTGCATAATCTCATAGTCAGAGGAACATGCATAAGTCACTAGTAAGCGTTGGTGCTATACAAACGGTTTTAAACCCCTTTCCGCAACGGCATTTGTAATCGTCACCTAGTGAGTGTGGGCGATTAGGGGGTCCTTCCCACACGACCCAGAAACCATCGGGGATAGGGACCCTACAGTACTCCTTTTCATTTGTGGTCGCATTGCCATCACATTCGGTATTGTGTGGTCTACGTTTATGATGCCCGGCCCATCACAAATGGTTCACTATTATAGAACGTGTATGATAAGCATACAATCACACACATTCGCTTTTCACAAACCGTATGCGGTAAGTAATTAAGAAGATTAGCTAATCGTCGTACGAGTGTCGGATAGGAGTACGAAACGTCAGACCATCGTAACATCGTCGTACACGACAACTATCGCACATGCTATTCTGTGGTGCAACGTTTACGATGCATACTTCATTAGAAACATTTCACGGTTGCGAATCATGTATAATAGGCAACTATCGCACACGCTATTCTGTGGTGCAACATTTACGATGCATACTTCATCAAAAATAGTTCATGTTTGTGAATCATGTACGATAAGGAAACTATCGCAAATGGTTAGTTTGCCAGCACCGTTTGTGATATTGTCTAATATCGCACACGCTTTGCAAACGGCAATTGTGTGCACGCTTGCACATGTTTCCTCTCTGTGAACCGTCTCGGATTATGGTGTATATCGCAAACATTTGTATTTTACCAACTGTGTGTGCCGTAACAACCTGGAGAGTGTAATTTCACTGTAATTTAATTGCTGCTATATCAAATTGAAATTGAAATTGAAATTGAATGTATGCTATAGCTTTATTCATATCCATTAGGTTCAGACAACCAATGAATTATTCGATTCATAGGTACACATCAAGAATTACATAAGAACCAAATAAAGAATGATGAACCACAGTTGTATACTTGTACTATTAAAGACGGTAAAGAAAGAGGTGAAATACATTCTGGTTACTGAACAAGGTGAAGGAGAATGCCCATATTGTGCCCTCCTCCATGCAGAAGGCACACACGACTCTAGTCCAACCCCTTGTGATGGCCGACCGCCCACCCTTCATGGTCTTCATGGAAACATCTAGATAATCATCGTGTTCTAGTAGAAATACTTTAACCTTTGCATGCCCACTAATCATGTAGTTTGAGAGGTAATCTTTAGTAAACTGCTTTGGAAACCACTACAAAGGAAAAAACATTCAGACATTGTCATCTAACACAAATCATTCAGTAAAAATAAGGCTGCAGAGTTCTTACTTACCATCCTGCAGTTCGTTGTTGTATTGGATAAAGTGTAAACAAATAGTTTAATTGCCATATTTTGACCCATTTTACTAACAATCTTTATCAGCTTCCTCACTTGATGCTGGTTCATTGATATCTTATTTCCCCATACGCAGAAAGGGTCAAAGCACGGATCTTTACCAATGACATATGTACCTAAAAGCACCAAGTTAATATTAGAAGATAAACACCAATTGCACAATGATGTAGTACAACGCTCTTATATAATATCTTATAACATCCAATATACTCACATATTAGAAGAATTAACATCTTATATTATGGGCCAAAAGGAGTTTATTGCATTCTAACAAATTATCGGTTGATTAACTGTTGTTGTATCCATGGGTTGGAGTTAGTTTGAGCTAGTTCGGGCTCAAATAGCCCTAAAGTATATCTAAACACGAGGGCTAGTTTGAGCTAGTTGCATCTATAACCCACTTAAAAAACTATCCAACCCAAGAGGTGATAATTGGAGCTAGTTCTCCTAGGGCATTAATTGTCAATCTAAGTATCTAATCCTATCATCCAAACACCTCTTCGGATGGGGTTAGTTCAGGGTTAGTCATGAGCTAGAAACTAACTCTAACCACTAAGCTAAGTTGAGTATCCAAACAGGGTTGTGTTGTTGTTGTTGCTGTTGCTGCTCTTCTACGTGTATCTAGACATCATCAGAACATTAAGGTAACACTCTTCCTTGTTGCTATGTAGCCTAGGATTGCATATGTAGACATTAAGTACAGTGAATGTTGCTATGTAGCCTCAGATATATTACATATGGCCCTAGTTAACCTAACGAGAAATGGGTTGCAGATATATTCAGTTAAAGTCCGATTCACTGATTAGTCCCTTATCAGCCCCCGACCTATATGGTACCAGCTACCGATATCCTGAATAGTGAGCATATATAAGCCATGGGATGAATCTAACCTCGATGGAAAACAACAGTCGTTCCCAAAAATGTCCTATGTAGGGACATCGAGAAGCATGTTAAGCACAATAGGCTAAACATCAACCAAAATTATCCATGCCAGACAAAATAATCTCCAAACGATAGCTTCAGTGTGCAGGTTTAAGCACGCTAGTAAAGCAAAACAAGTGAAAAGGTGTGTTAACTGCAACAGGCCTAACATTTAGCAACAAGCAAACATAGTCATTCAAACTAGTCTTGTGCCGGTCTAAGTACACTGGTTATTGTTAAATAAAATGGAAAGGCATGTTTAACTATAAGATGCAGCAACCAAATGTAGTCATTCATGCCTTGTTTGTTTCAGCTTCGCTTGGATTTTAATCACCTATGGATTCGCTTCAGTGGTGAAGCTGTTTCTGCAAATCAGCTTCACCACCGAAGTACACTTTGAGGTGCTTCAGGAAATTGCACTAAAAATGACCCAAATCCAGATTCAGCTTCACTCGCAAAGCTGATTCCAAATAGTTGTTTGTTTCGAATTCTAGATTTGGCTTCACTGGCAAAGCTGAAACTGGTCCCAAAATCCGAAACAAATAGGGCCATAGTGGTATTGTTGAGACTGGTACTGATGAAATTGAACTGCACAGTTCATACTTGCACATATAGAACATCACGTTGTGAATAACTGGAATAAACAAGGCATAATACGAACAACCAAAGATAGCATTTGAAATTGGACATATGCTAACTACAAACAATAGAACAATCAAAAAACTTTAAAAGAGGCATATGCTAGCTATAACAGGCTTAACAGCAAGAAAATATATGCATTCCTATCGGTATGTTTAAAACTGGATTGATAAAATGTACTGCATAGTAAATAATTGCACATACAGAGCTTCGCATTGTGAACAACTGAAATAAACAAGGCATACTACAAACAACCAGATATAGCAATTAAAACTGGACATATTCTCACTACACTACAAAAGGAACTCGACAAAATAAATCATGGTTTTCCCCCTGTGAAGAGGCATGGCAACACAAATCATGGGTTTCCTCACTTGTCATAGATGGGCTCGTTCCCGTGGGAAGAGAATGGACCCTGGATGCACTCCATGTTGTCGCAGATGGGCTCCTTCCCCTTGGAAGAGCATGGTTGTAGGGTGCCCTCCCTGATGTCGCAGACGGGCTCTTTCCCCTTAGAAGAGTCGGAGAGGTTGCGCTCCTCGTGGTCGCCGTTGATGAGGTCTGACTTGGAAGCTGTGGATCCCAAGCCAGCGTCACATTATGTGTCCTTCAGAAATGACAATAGGGGCTTGATGGCGATGTAGGATGGCAAGTTGATGACATCGAGCCAAAGGAGATCAGCGGCAGGGCCATGCATGAGATCGACGGCGGTTGAACCTGAGGGGTTGGGGGTGGGCCACTTAACCTATGACATAGCCCGCCTCCGGCCGTCGCTGTCCATGACCTCGATGTCGTAGCTGGCGAAAGAGACATGCCCGCATACTCTAGCCCTCTGCTTGAGTTCCTGCCACCAGTAATGGTCGTCAGCTTCCTCGGTGACATCGGGCGAAGAGACCGCGATACACCTCTTTTGGGCCAGTCGCTCCTCGAGCTCCATGGGAAACGTAGCCGGGCTTAGGCTTCAATGCTCTGGAGTGGGGGATGGGGATGGGGATCTGGGGGAAAGGGGCATTTGGCAGGCGACATCTAAGTAACTCAGGGCTGCCTTGGTATGGAGATCGGTGGGTAAGCTGCACGGGCAAACTGGCAGATATTGACAACGGAGGTCTCAGGCGGTGGCGGCGGGGGGGGGGGGGGCTTGCTAGGGTTTTGAGCGAGGGAGTGTGTGTGCGAGCGAGCCCGAGGAGGTTTTGGTGTGTGTGTGTGTGTGGAGGGGGCGGGGATGTGTTTGAGGAAATGACGCGGGTACTGAAAATTTTACAACGCGGTCGTGAAATACCGGGCCTAATGAAAATTTTGATGATGGTGTATCCCACATGGTCCGGAGATAACAACCCTTAGTTATGAAACAAAAAAACCCTCAAGGCGGGTAGATATTTTCTAGGGGAAGGCGGGATTGGGAACAAGAAACATCGCACACGGTCCGGAGATAACAACCGTGTGTTATAAAACACAAAAACCCTCCGCGAGGCGGGCAGGTATTTTCTAGGGATATAGTGGGATTGGGAAGAAGAAACATCGCATACGGTCCGGAGATAACAACTGTGTGTTATCTAACAGGAAAACCCTCGAGGCGGGTAGATATTTTTTAGAGGGGCAGCCTCGTGGAGCCCAATGTACTGTGCGGATGTGTGCGTTACAGGGGCACCGGCGTGGCACATGGTTAGTTTGAGTGAACCGTGTCTATTGTGTCATCCGTCTTGTCTAATGTTCATAAATTTGGCGAAAATGATGCAGGAGAGGGACAGAACACGAACACACTTGCATGTGGACCAAATTTATATGTATGAAAAGGGTGGTTTGATTTCAAATACCAAATGCAACTTTGATGTCGCACCTATCTCACAAAGTACATGATATTGCTTGTCCCCCCCTCGTGTCGACATGAAGGGAATCCTAAGCTATGAATGCATGCCCCGCCCCCGCCCCAGCCGAGGCTCACCTAGCAAAGTGTGAAGTAGCTAGCAGGCCCCCTCCCTCGTGTCGGCATGAAGGGAATCCTAAACTATGAATTGATGCCCCCCCAACCGTGGTTCACCTAGCAAACTGCGAAGTAGCCAGCAGCCCCCCCCCCCTGTGTCGGCGCGAAGGGAATCTTAAGCTATGAATGCATGCCCCCCGCCCCCCACCCGAGGCTCACCTAGCAAAGTGCAAAGAAGCTAGCAGCTCCCCTCCCTCATGTCGGCATGAAGGGAATCCTAAGCTATGAATGGATGCCCCACCCCCAACCGTGGTTCACCAAGCAAACTTTGAAATAGCTAGCAGCCCCTCCTCGTCTTGGCACGAAGGGAATCCTAAGCTATGATGCCCCCCAACCGAGGTTCACCTAGCAAAGTGCAAAGTAGCAGCCCCCCCCCCACACACACACTTTTGTGTCGGCGGGCCAGAGAGGCATCTCACCAAGATTGATCATAAAACGGACCAAGAATAATCCACCTTGGTCGTACAACCTCTCTCTTGTTGCTGGTCAAAGTGATGGTCGTCCATGCGACCCCAGATAGGCTAGCTCGCCAATAATCATGCAAGTAGCTAGCTAGTCCCCGAAGACAACCACTGCATGCGTGTGGCCCAAACATATGTATGGATCAGGTGTGTTTTTTAGTACACAATGGAACACCTTTGATGTGGCACCGTGATTTCGAACTAGAAATACCCACACTGAGTGAGGGTTAAGTTGATGATGCATATGTATGTTACACCACACTTCAAGCCGATGACGGGGATTCATGCATGCATGTGTGCATAGTATATGCGCTCAAACTTTAATTAGGTCTGAATCTCACCATGACCTATACTATCATAACACGAACCAAATGAAGAATCTGCCATGGTAACCTATCTTGTTGTCGGTCAAGGTGATCATGGATGTCCACGCGGGCCCATGAATATATAGGCTTGTCGCCGATAACCATGCGAGGGAGTGTACCGTTCGAAGACAACCACTACATGCATATGTATGGAGGTGATGCATGCATGCATGTTTGAATACCATTTCACAACATTGATGTGGCGTGTGCGTCGAAAATCGTACACTCTCCCCCACATAGAGCAAGATCGGTTCATGACATGTTGTTATACTAGCCACTTCGACTCGATGGGAGGGATTCATGCGTACACATGCATGCAATTGTGCTCATGTTAACCTCACTACCTTGCTGGTCATATTAACCTCACTACCGGCTGTTCGTCAAAGTGATGGACGACGACCTCGCAGGCCCACAGAAAGCGTCATACGCGAGTATCGAGTGTCGTGTAGGACAACCATCGACTGCATGTGGCCAAAACATGTATGTATGAAAGGGTTGTGTAATGTTATAAATTACGAATTCACGACTTTGATGTGGCACCGGCCTGCCTAACAAAACGGCCAACCCACACGGTGGCTCACAACTTGTAGTGTACTACGAGCCACTTGCCACCCCAAATGCACACGCCCACACACACACACCGCGAATCCACCGCAACGACGATGCATGTTAAATTAATTATCCCGCGGTGGACATATATATGTTACCAAACGGGGGACGTTTTAATTTTGAAAAAAAAATCAAAGATCATTAAGACGTTTTAGTACATTAATTGATTGATATTCTATGGGTATAATGTGCAAAAATCAAATTCGAGCTACATGCACACGTGACAGTGCACCTAAATGGATTGCAAAAACACATGTGTCTCACTGGGTGCATGTTTACTCCCCGTGCAACAAATTTCAAACAATGAGAATCTTGATTTTTAAATTCTAGTACATCCAAAACTTATTTGAAGTTCATGAAACTTATCGTGTTGTCATATGGACACCTATACAAAGTTGCATTGTACTTTTTCTAGTCAAATTTGAGACCAGTTTTGATGTAATCTTTATCTAATTACAAATGGGAGATTATTAATAATTGGGAACCAATATCCCAAACGGACTATTTATTCGAACCATGAGCATTAGACCAACAGTGGATACGTGTCATGCTTCAGTTAAGCAAAAAATAAAGCGGCATCATTAATCATCCAAATAGAAAAACAATATATGTGCCGCCTCGCGACCCGTGTACCGTGCGAGCAGGCGTGAGTTTACAGGACGCATATGAGAAGTCCGCCGTGCAGGCAGACCGGGAGGTGTGCGTGCAGGTGTGTGAATTGACGGAGGCGTGCTCGCTACGTAGTGTCATCAGGAGGTGTGCGAGTAGCTGTGTGAAACGATGGTAGGCATGCCTGTAGACCGGTGCGCAGGCTCACCGGGAGGTGAGCCAGCAATTTGACCGCCACCCGCCTCTCTCCTACTACTCCATATTAATGGTGCGCCCGAGCGGCCGCACCCCCATCCTCACCACACACATAATCCCCTCTCTCCGCTTACATCCTCAACGCCGCTCTCAGTCATCAAAGTCATCAGTGTATGAGGATGCCACCGAGGCGCCCCATCAGAGGGAGTGGTGACGCCGGGGCTGCTACAACACCGGAGCACGGTGTGGAGATGGAGACAGAGGTTGTCATCGTCAATGGCGTCGAGCTTCCACAGCCGGAGGCGGAGTTCCACACTGATTCTGGTGATGACTCGGTGGACGACTCCGACGACCACTCTGGAAACGACTCCGACAACGATGGACAACTGGTTAGTCACCTATACCCATTTATGTGTCAAATAGATCCCAGGGTTTCTCCGGTTACTCCTGCCTCCCCCCTTTTTGGAATAGAAATCCTATGGTTATGTTCTCCCAATCCATGAAATCTGAGTAAGTTTCATTAGATCCGTGTAGTGTTGATTGTTTGAATGGTACAAGTGATAAGTGATTAGTTGTTTCATGTGTGGAAATGATTTCTGCTAGTAATCCGAATAGGGTTAGTGTCCGTGCTAATAATTCCTAGCCTGGACTTGACAATTGATTTTGAATGACCTACATATGTTTGTGCCATTATTTTTTTCAAGATTGGTCTGTACATAGACGAATGTGCTTAAAATCGAACCATGATCTCTGGATATGTAAAAATAAATAGCCATAAATTCCTAATCCTACTTCACGACATGTAATCGTTGATTTGATGCCAATTTTTGGCACCTTCCAAATGTTCGCTAGAGATTAGTTTGTAACCATTAATTTGGTGCCACATTTTTTTAATATTTGTATAGGTGTTGTCTGACGATGTGGACAGCGAGGATGAAGATGTCCAGAGGAGGTACAAGAGGCAAATCCTAAGGGAGCTTTATGCGGGAATGCATAACAGGCGTATTAGGACCTGGAATGGCGGCTATCGATGCCCATTCTGCAACCACAAGCTTGATGATGCGTATCAAAGTGTTCTAGCGCATGCAAGAGGACGAGCCGTTGGATCTTTCAAGAAGTATGCTCGCAGGGTGGAGCACGACGTGTACACCGAGTACCCGGAGAAGCTTCGGGATCATGTCGGCTTGTGAGATGAGATGTGGGATCGAACTATATATGTATGCTTGAGCATGCTTAATGACGGTTGAACTATGCTTGTGTACGTGTACGCTTATTATCTACGTCTGAGTATATTTAATCTATGTTTACTTATGTCTAACTGTGGGATATGGATGCAATCAGTTTGGTCGATGGAATCTACCTCCGTCCTCGTTTATTGGTCCCCTTTGTAATTTGTGTTAAATGTTAACCAAAGAATTAACTGACAAAATTTTAATGCAGGTCAGCAAAAATTATATCATTGGATGCGTATTTGAACATAGTGTTCAATGATATAATTTTTGGTGACATGCATAAACATTTCTTAGTCAAATATTTGGTCGAAATTTGGTACAAATTACAGAGGGGGCCAATAAACCAGGACGAAGGTAGTACATCAATCCCACACAGTTCCCAAAATTGGAACTGTGTGCGATGAATTTCATTTTGCCTGTTGCTTCAATCACACACGGTTCCCAAAATTGGAACTGTGTGCAATGGCTTTCATTTTGCTTCTTGCGTCAATCACACACGGTTGGCTCTAGCAAACCGTTGCCTCCAAAATTCTTTGTGGGACAGAAAACCCTCACCACCCAATTCAAAAAAGAAAAAAGAAAACCCTCGCCATCCCCACGTCACAAAAACCCAACCCCCACTCGCCACCCCATGCCTTCGGTCCCCATTCACACCTGCACAAGCTCCTCTGCGTCTATGCATGGCATCGCCTATCACAGCGGTAACCACTTAGCTCGACGCCTGCCGCCGCCGCCTGGCTGCCGACAAACCCCACTGCATTTCGCCACTTCCGCTCGCTGTGGCCTATTGCCGTCGACTTTCTCAACGCTGCTCGCGGTCGACCAAGCTCCGCTCGGTTGGTGAATCTGCCGTACTGAGGGTTTTTTCTCATGGACGACAAGGTAACTAATTTAATGAGATATTATCTCATCTCTCATCCCAGTTCATCTGCCTCCTTTAATCACCCGGCGGAAATCACCGTGAATTCATTTTGTTTCGTGCTGATTTGAGGGTTTTCTTTCATTCATAGAGTGTACTGTGCGCCGACACATCAGGACCTTGCGACCACCGCCAAAGATTCCATCTCACCATACCAGATGACTTGAGCATGTGCGCGGTATGTTCAATCTCACCCTAAATCGGTTGGCATGGCCTACTTTCCTGAAGATATTCTAAATATTACTACATTTGGATAAAAGGTGCCACATGCACCATATACGTCAAAGGGGATTCCCCCCCCCCCCTCTTCTTTCTATATTAGGCAAAGTAATGATGTATTGTTCTTTCGATTACTCTCATATTTCCATGACATCATGTTTACCCTATCTGTTTAATTATAGATTTTTGTCCTTCGATTTCAACTGTTGTACAGTTCTTTCAATTTGGGCCCACATTTGCATGTTACCATATTTTATTTAACAATCCTACCATTTTTTGCAGTGCATCCCTTGCTATGCAACAGATTATGTAGTGCACAATTTTTCCCTTTACATAGATCAAGGCTTCACGGATGTCATACTGCACACAAACCATGGATTTACAATCGTTGCTACTTTATTACTTGATGAACGTGGTGACTCTTATTTTGGCGCTGACTTTTGGAAAGAAATTTCTAAGTTTTATTTACTGAAAGCTGGCACTAAAATTGAACTGCACATAAAATGGCCTGGTCATGACATATATGCTAACTTCCCCGAAAAAATCATCCATCCTGAGTTTGTTCGAAGTAAGTTTTCTTTTCAACTATCGGCATGTTGACTTACCTAGCTAGCACTGGAAGATTTCTATAAGCATTACCGATACAAAATGTAAAGGTAACAAGTTTAAGCATTGGTATACTAGTTGTGCAATAGCATTAAACCAAATACAAAAGTCTGATGGTAACTAGCATAATTAACTAATGACAGTATAGAAAATTGCAAACTATGTACCTTCAAGGTAAATCTCATTTCGAACTCGAGGGGACTTGAAAAATTGCTATCCCAATCTTGATAATCGATCAAACATAAAAAACTTGATCGAACGAATCAATACAACAGCCAGAGGAGGAGGTGCCCACTCTTGACCTTTCCTCTTCTCTTCATTATTTTTTGTGCAGTTTAACCAAAATAAAATGACATCAGCGCCTTGGAATTTTGGTGACACTGTACAAGAAAATTGACTTATCTCATGAAAGTGAGGTATGTAATCTATAAGCATTAACAGTGCAAAAATCTGAAGGTAGTAACAACTTTCATCATTGGTATACCGGCTGTGCAACAGCATTAGAATGCCTTAGCTGAAAAATCTTTAATACATCCACAATCAATAGCTAACCCTGAAATAATCCAGAGACATTAAATGGCATTGCTTAAATTTATCGGTGGCATTTGACTGAGTGCAGCATTAGTTAAATGTGGCATCACTTTAGCAGTAGCATTGCTAGACTTTACTGCTGGCGTTATACTAACAGCAAAAAAGTGGCAATAAGAGCATGGGAGGCCCATTCGGATAGTGGGCGCACCAGTACGATGTACCTCCACGGACGCGTAGAGTGGTGAGGGAGGTATGGTTGCCCAGAGCAACAAATATCCAGGCAGCATATGTGGATTATGTCCCATTTTTGTTCTCTTTAGCCACCTTTATCCTATGTGAGGACAATAAACTGATCAACCTGGTCATTCTCTATTGCATTGTCATGCCTTTCTATCCTTTTTCAACCAAGAGACACGAGACTCGTTCCTTAGCTACTGATTTTCCCCTTTTCAACCTAGATGCACGTTCAACGCCTAGTCTCTTGGACAGTACTTTCTCCCTTCCTTTCCTTATTCGACCCAAACATGGATTAGTCTGCATGAAGTAGGGTTTCCTTTAATAGTGCAAATTAAGGTTTATGTCTGCGAAACCAGCAGAGTAGAGGATAGCAAATTGGGAAGATGGTGGAGTGGAAAAAGATCCACATGCAGCAACATGGCAGATGGGGCAATAGAACAAGGATATGGTTCGAAAAGAGGTAGCATACCTGAGGGTTGGTAGTAAGTGGCTTCGCTCATGGTCGTCGTCCTCCGCACACACTACGGCAGCGAGCTTGGGGACGGAGGCCATCCCGTGCAGGCGCTAGGTCTAAGAGGACGACTTTGTCATCGGTGCGTGACCTCGCTCGCTGACGACAAGTGCGTCAACACTGCATGTCCTTTTCTTCCCCGGTAGATCTGTGACCACCAGTGAGGAGGGGGAGAGAGGCCTTCTTTTTTAGATCTGGAGAGAGGGTGATAGTGTGAGAAGCAAGTGGGCAGCCCTTAGCAACCAAGCGCTGAAGCTCCATCCTGTATCTTTTTTGATACTAGTACTAGAGGTGGAGTAGTGGTAGGGTAGTTTATATTTTCTCTGCATACAGTACCAGCTAGTCGTGCTCCAAAATTTAACGACACGCCATTAAAAAAATAAAGTCGAGAAATAATGCGGCACCTCGGGCCAACGCGGCCAGATCGCATTTTGCACGAGAAATGACACACCATGTTTCGTTGACATGTGGTCCCGTTCCAACATGTCAGTGAGACGACGACGAGTCCTTTTGTACAATTTCCAAATGGATGTCTATGTAGGCCGGGGCGCCTCTTCATGTACCGTGGCAACCGTCCACCGCCTCTTTGCCTTTCCCTCTTGATTTGGAACCGTCGTCGCACGCTATTCCTCCCTCCTCCATTTGCCTTCACCCTTCCTTCTGCCATTGTTCGATCGTCTTCTCCATGGAGGGAACAGGCCGGAAACGACCCCATTATTCTTGCCCCGATCTGAAAGATGACGTGGTGGAGGAACTCATTGATTGGTGCGACGTCATCACCTCGACTAGCATGGAAGGTTCGTTCAATACCATTCTTGACTCAACTAATAGCATCGTTACAAAGAACACTTTTTAATGTAGAATCAACTGTATAAATTGCATTTTGATGTTTGGGTTCAAAC
This sequence comes from Triticum timopheevii, assembly GCA_963921465.1. Taxonomy (NCBI): domain Eukaryota; kingdom Viridiplantae; phylum Streptophyta; class Magnoliopsida; order Poales; family Poaceae; genus Triticum; species Triticum timopheevii. The sequence continues at coordinate 129,000,441 of OY997270.1, forward strand.
TTTCAAATTTGTTGCATTATCTCTACGTCTATGTATACGTAATACAACAAGTTTTAAACTTGAGACCAGCCATCCACCCTCACAAAGAACACTTTTTAACCTAGCATAGGCTCCAAGAAATTTGGCCATAGTGTGAGGTGGGCCATATGTTAATGTGTTCATTGTACATAACCAGCACCTCGAATCCTCGATAATAGTAGGGTGGCATGGGCCAGAATAGGCATTCACGTCTAGGAGTACGGCACACGCCACCAGCACGACTTCCATCTGACACCATATTTCTTGGAGCCTGTGCCACAACTATCTCTTCAACCTCCTCGTTTCTCTAACTCAGCCATCGCGCGGAGGGTGAGGTGGGGGTTTGCCAATAGTCGGTTTCCTCAACTGCGGTCCCACTTGTAAGGCCAACTCCAGCGCATGACCCCAAACGGACGTCTGTTTTGCCCGGATTCTGTCTTTTTGGGTAGGGTAATGGGGTCATGTCTGGTCCATTTCTCTGATGCGGTGGCCATGCATCCAATGCACGGACGTATCCCAGCCGCATACATTTTTCTTTGCAAACACATATCTTTTCTTCATCATTGATTTTCGGTACATGGAAATACATCACCAAATTTTGACTAGAAAAGCAAGAACCAAGAAAACAAGAACCACAAGAATACATTTTAAAAGATATCCAACTTCCATAACTGCTCCTGTAAGTTGGGTTAGTGCCTTCTTGATGCATTCATTGTTGATCTGCGGAGGCTCAATCTTGCGTGCTTCTTTCTTCTTTGAGTGTGAAGCAGACATTGCTTCCTCGCATCTAGTCTCATGTCTAGCCTCTATTCTATCAACAAGTGCACTAGTCTCATCTCTAGCCTCTATGCTAGCTAAAAGTGCACGAACATCTACTAAATTGCGCTCTATCAATATATCAATGTATTCTTCTTCCCAATACCAAAACTTGCATCCATTCTACAGAATAAAATTTTAAGTTAGCACAACTACTCAAATTCGAGAGCACAAACGAAGCTAAAGTAGCACATACCCCATCGGTTGAGCACTTGATGAACACCCATCTGGGATGTTCCGGCGTTGTAGACACATGGCACAAGACCTTCTTTGGGTAGTCTTCGCACGTAATGAGTGGCAACGATGCACCGACGAGCTTTTGGGCCAACATCGAGCCCGGCCGACCACCATTCATGTATCTGCCGGCGGACCGCCGATGGTGTAAATCCGAGCGACTAAAGGAGGAGTCAGTATCTGCATGCGGCCTTGCCGGGGCCTTCCGGCCTGATGCCCAGCCAGTCCATGGCATGGCGCGGGCTCCCACAGTCGGGCAAGCTTAAGCCCGACCGGATCCGCTCCAAATCCGGCCACCGGGTGTGCAAAACAGGTAGCCGTGGTTGGGTAGCTCGGGGGCATCGAGGGAAAGGGGGCTGGGCGAGCGCGCGGCCGAGCTACACGCGTTGGAGTTGGCCTAAGTGAAGATGCAAGACAGCACGTGTTTCCCTAGCGGCATGGCGGACCAACCATATGGGGTGCGAAGTGGCTTTGCTTGTGTGGGGGACGGAGGCCATCCCGCGTGGGTGCTAGGTCTGACAGGATGGCCTCGTCGTCAGTGTGTGACCTCTGTGGCAACCGTCCTCTCCCCACTAGCATCTTCGTGTACCATGGAAATAGTCCATCGCCTCTTTGCCTTTCCCTCTCGGTTTGGAACTGTTGTCGCACGCTCTTCCTCCCTCCTCCATTTGTCTTCATCCTTGCGTCTACCATTGTTTGATCGTATTCTCCATAGAGGGAACTGGCCGGAAACGACCCCGTTATTCTTGCCCCAATCTAAAAGATGACGTGGTGGAGGAACTCATTGCTCGGTGCGACGTCATCACCTCGGCTAGCATGGCAGGTTCGTTCAAGACCATTCTTAACTCAACTAATAACATCATTACAAAGAACCCAAGGGTCTAGGAGCGGTTTGATCTCCCCTATCTTCTCCGCCATGACCTTGCTCGCTGGCGCGCGGACGAGGAAGCCTCGCCTTGTGCAAGTTGATGCCGCTTGATAATGATATGTGTGGTGTTAAGATGCTATCGCTTAAGGATAAGTCCTAGGCAGGCACAAATGGAGAATGGATTGTTTATATTGGGCACAACTGCGAGTGGGAACTTGTGAATGTGTACACTCGTCATCGGGTTCCACTTCCAAAAATTTGAGAGTGCCTAGAGGTTGAGCACACAGATGGTCTACGTACGTTCAAGTACGATCAAGGTGACTACCATCTACAGAAGTAGCAATTTGTCAAGTTCCCAACCGCTCTTGGGATTACATGAACTATCAAGTTGTTGCTATCTTCGACAAGCTTGTTGCCGTCCTTACTTCCACGCCTCCATGGATATTACTCAAAAATCAGTTTATGTACATGAATGTGTATTGTGATGCAATTCAATACGAGGGTCTTGTGTTTGTTGCCACCACTCATGGCATTGTTTTTTGCATGGGATCCTGATGCTTTCGGTCCATTTGTCTTCCACCGTAATTATTAATTGTTTCATCCACATGCATGCGGGTTAGCTAGTTTCCCTTTACTAATTAACCTTCTTGTGTTTCGAAGGTCCTATGAACATTCCTCCACCTATACTTGAAACATTTTATAACCAAGGGGGAGATGACGATGGTGATGATCACGAGTATGAGGACGAGCAGGACCTATATACTCAGTGGCGCCTGGCAGCTTATTCCGATGGATCACCTCTTCTTTTCTGTATATAGGGAATTGCTAATGTTACTAAGGAAGCAGGTGTTGTCTCCCATGGTCGCACTCTCCGGACCTATTCCAGCATCCAATGCAGGGTATTCAGGATGGATACTAGTGTGCTAGTGCCAGCACCTTCTCCCTGGTCCATTATTGATAGTCTTGGAGAAAACTCGCTCTTCCTTGGACTAAACTATCCACTGATGGTGAAAGGCGATCCAGCTGCTGTTGGCACAACGTTACTACCATTTATGAGAAGCAATTGTATCTATACCTTGGGCTATGGTTCCCTACCGTGGCTATCACAATATGCATCCTGATATAGGCCGCTTCAGCCTGGATGATCAGTCCTGCGTTGGTCTTGAGATTGACAGTAGCTGGCCCTTCCCAAAGGCTTACCTATGGTTCAAAGCAAGTGTTTCCAACGCTAAGGATTGGTTGAGCTGAAGTTCATTTCATTGTTTGTTATTTGTTGGGTGATGAAAACTTTAGTATTTACTAGAATGTTTTGTTGGAACTAATCTATAATCCAACATGTATCCTCGTTGTCATTGTGTGTTCATGACTTGTTCTATGTAATGAATGGTACATTTGCATATGCATGTCATAAAATCAATTTATGAATGGTTTTCGACTCACTTCTTGGAGTGTGAGTACTGTAGTAGTATAGCTAGCATCTGGTTATATGAAGTTGCCACATCACCTAGAGCCAACCTAATATTGGAGTATGCTAGCACAATAGTTAGTTCTAGTTAGATCAACTAGAGCTAGATGTCGCACGGAGGCCGAGAAATATGGTGATAGCGTGACTGCATGAGGTGGGCTTGTACGTAGTATGATGTAGGCACATGGCTTGCCGTGTTTCCTACTCCTCCGATCTAAATGTGGAGAAGATTTGGTCGAGTTCTTCCTCCTTTTGCCGACACGTGGGACATCCAACATCCAGGTCATGCCATGCAAGAAAATGGAGTGCTAGTTGAAGCCACGTGATGTGCATCTTGTGTTAAACTGTAAATAGAATCTTACTCTTGAGTAACTCCAAAAGAGGCCACCGAAGATCTTTATTGGATTTGTTTTTCATCACCAACACGTTGAGCTGAAAGATGTGTAGGTTCAGTGGGTCCTCTTGCATTTTCACTGACATGTGGGACCGCATATGAGCAAACAGAATGGGCTCCGTGCTTCTACTGGCTGGCTAAGAAGAGAGAGAGAGAGAGAGAGAGAGAGAGAGAGAGAGAGAGGAGGGCTGAGCACATACTCCAGGAAATTTTGCGACAATGTGAGTAGTACTAGTGGTGTACTGTACTCCTAGAGAGATAATGTGTTCGCTCTACGTAACCAGCACCTCAATATAGTGGGGTGGCATGGGACATAACTAGCATTCACGTCTAGTAGTACGGCACACGCTACCCACACGAGTCCCATTTGACACCAATTTTCTTGGAGTCCATGCTACAACCATCTCTTCTCCCTCCTGTTTTCTCAGCCATCACGCGGTGGGCGAGGTGGGGGTTTGCCGATAGTCGGTTCGCTCAACTGCGGTCCCACTTGTAAGTGAAAATGCAACACAGCACGCATTCCCCCTTGAGAGGCATGCCAGACCAACCGAGTGGGGGTGCGACGCCAACAAGGCAGGCTTTTCCTTTTAAACTTGTAACTTGTAAAATTTGGTTCTACTCCATAGCGCAATCGATAGATAGAACAATTTTCCCTAGAGTAATGAGAAGATTGGTTCTGGCATGGTTCATGCATGGAGTACTATGAAAATTATGAAGTTGATGCCAAAGGTAAGATAATTACTAGTAGTACCATATACTACTACATGGATTTGACGGAAAGATAAAGATACATACGGATCCATCAATGACATCCTCACGCCCTAGTGCACCGCGTCACCAATCGACGTGCGAGGAGTGGCGGCGTTGGCGGCGAGCTCAACATGCTTCTGAACAATGTCGTCCAAGGTTGCCATGCGGTCCAAGAAGGCCAGCGTCCTATCGTCCTCCTTTTGCACGTAGTAGTCCTTGTGGACGATTTGAGCGTAGACGTGGGTGATTATGTCGATGGTGTCTTGCAGCGCCAGGCACTACGCGGCGAGTGAGGCCACAAGGTGGACATTCTTCGGCGTGATGGCGGGCAGTAGCAGGGCCACCAGTGCATCAAAGAGGTTGTCACCATAGAGGCCGGTGAGAGTGGCGGGCATCACAGAGCCTGGGTGCGTGGGTTGGAGGCTTACTTCAAGGTCGTCCGCGAGCTTCTTGATGATGGTGAACTTGTCAAGGAAGTCGACAAGGACCTCGTCGAACAAGGAGACGAAGCTTTCGTCCAAGCGGCCTCTCGCCCTGGCGGCCTCAAGCACGACTTGGAGACGTTCCTCGGTGCCGGACCGCAGGCCGGCGTCGTGGACCATCTGGCACAGCCGGCCGATGCTCACGCTCATCGCCTCGATGGGTCTAGCTTCTAGTCAATTGATCTTGCAATTGGCGTGATCACTCTTGCCCTTGGTTAGGGTGGGTAGGTGCATAGGATTTCGTAGATTGGACTCGCGAGGAGCCTTTAAATGAGAAGTGCAGACTGCGTTGCATTCACGTGTTTGTTGGCCATCTACTCCTCGGCCCTCCCTCCATGGGACTAAGCTCTGGTGCCTTAACTGCACCTGCCTTTGGCTATATGACAGGTGGGCCAGCCACCTATTGGGCCCACCTGTCATACACCCAAAGGCAGGTGAAGTAAATCAATGAAGTTGCATCCCCCTCTGTGTCGGTAGTATAGTCATCTCATTGGACCTCTAGTTGGGGCAAAACGAGAGAACCTTGATGTTTACTGGTTTATTGGTCCCCTTTGCATTTTGCGCCAAGTTTTAACCTTTGATTTAACTAATAAAATGTTAATGAACATAACCAAAAATGTTGTGCTAAGTAGTCTCAAGTCATTGAATGCATAGGCACCCCACATCTCGTATTGGGTGATTTATTTTTTTGTGGCAAAAAACAGGGAACGAGGTGGGTAGTTAATGCACCGCGCTTAAAACTTTTGGGATTATTTGGTTTTTGTAACTTGACTAATGCACTAGTACGGAGGGAGGACAATAGTAGTCTTTGGTTGCAATTTTTTGTTGGTAGCTTACCAAGCTGAGCGCTCGGTGAGTACAATAGTAGTCTGATTGATGAGACTTCAGATTTGATAAATCTACCAAAAGGGAGAGTGTATAATATCATCGGGGACTACGTTCAAAAACAAATAAAACAATACTCCATGTATTTTTTTGCAGAGGGAGTAGTATATTTTTTGTGACATGCATTACTAGATATTGCTAGTCAAATACTAAATCCAGACGAACGTGGTAGTACTGCTAAATCTAGACGGTGGTGCTAGTACTAGTAGTACTACTACCAATGTAGTAGTATTGTACTACCTGTTGGTCAAATTATTACATGCTACTCCTCACAGTGAAGTGACAAGACCCTGCGTAGAAGATGACAACTGAGTGTAGGCGCCGTGTTCGGCATACCAAAGTCAGCCTCACCGTCTACAGTCACTATCATCATGGGTGTAGAGCTAGCCTGCTTACAACTAGCCGTGTTCGACATAATTTCACGTGCATTGCCACGAGTATCTCTACTCTTTTCTTATATGGAGTATGAGTAAGATGCCCGTGCATTGCATGGAACACAAAGATTGGGGGTGGACGGCACCGGTAGCGGCCATCGCGTCAGATTTTTCCATGGCCTTCTAGATGTGGTGGGGAGGAGATAAGGCTGATTGTGAGAGACAAGGAGTTGTTTGTAAATATAGAACAAGTGCGGGCATCTTTTTGCAAAACTGCAGAAGTTTGCTTTGTATGCGTCAGATCTAGATCCGACGGCTATTGGTGAAAGATGGCAGGCACACCATCATCACCAACTCAGGACCTCTTTGATTTGCAAGATTTTGAAAACGCGGGAATAGGACATGGCAATATTACAAGTTTCAAACTGATATTACAAATGTTAGGAGTAATGCTCCACCTACAAAGAGGGAATTACTAGGAAGTTTACGTAAGAACTTTCGTTACTTTAGGTGGATGCAGCATTACCGTACAAACTAAAATCCACCGCCCTAACAAGTCACTAATGGGCAAATAAATTTTGAGTCTCTGGCAACTTGATGTTTCAAAAACAAATTCAGCTTCTACGGAGAATTTTTCATTTAGGGTTAGACGCTTGCGGTGATCAGCATGCCATTCATTGTTGTGCCAGAGAACGCCAAACCTCATTACCTTGAGCACACTTGCCTCCAGAACAAAGAACCTGGCCAATGTAATCTCAGATGTGTTGCCTCGGTAGTTGATCAAATCAATTTCTGTAAGATCGAGATCAACACATTCTATGAGATTGTTATAGTGCAACAAAATTTTCACTTTCGGGTCTTTTTCTGTCGGCAAAAGAAGAGAACATATTAGAGCAGCTGGCTATATAAGATTGACGTGTCATCAAGAGGTACCAATATCATTCTCTCATACGATAGAGTTGGCTGGCTAGTGATATTTTTTCACTATCTCTCTCTCTCTCTTTCCCTTTCCTCTCATTTACCTGGGAGCACGTGAAGAGCTTGGGCATTTGTTGCCTTCCACTATGTGGCCGATGCCATATTTCTCAATAGTATGCCACATAATACGCATCGATGTCAAATCAAAAGATTTTGGCACCGCTCTAGCGATGTGAGAGAGTTGGCACCGCTATGCACACAGACCCACATGTATAAACAAATCAATCGAACCAACTACACCAGCCTCTCACTCTCCCAAACAAGTGTTTTTTTATTGCCTCAGTCCTCTCCCTCTCATACGCAAGTGTTTTTTCGTTGTGTGAATTAATTTGGCACCAGAGCAAAGTAGGTGATCCAAATTGGGGCACCAGTTGAGCAATGGAGGGGCATCGATGCCAAATGCATCACAAGTGAATTTGGCACATGTTTTGGCCTACATAGTGGAGGGCCGTTAAAGCCCACTTTTGTACTACCTCGTATTTAGTGTAAAATTTTGACCATAGATTTACCTAAGAAAATGCCAATGCATGTCACCAAAAATTATACCATTTGAAATTATGTTCAAATACGAATCCAACAATGTAATTTTTAGTGACATGCATTAACATTTTGTCAGTTAAATCTATGATCAAATTTTGATACTACAAAATAGTAAGTGTAAACCAGGATGGAGGTAGTACTTGCTCTTAGGGTAACCATAGAGTTACTAGTCTAAGTTACTTGCCACTATGACTAGCCTAGGCTACTAGTAGTACAACAAAAAAGCAATGCAGGTGATCATGTAGAAAAAATACTAAAAACATTTCTTTCGGTGCAGTGCGTAGATGTAGTTTTGAACACGACACTTGTCACCGTAATTTGGGAAAATTACGAAAAAATTGAGCTACGTTGTGATTACCGTTTACTAATAGGAAATAAGTTTCACCTCGATGAGTAGCTTCTCCATGCACAAAAATCATGTAAGGAATCCAACAACTTGATCCAGATTGGGGCCGATAGATTTTATTGCCAAGATCTTCACTGTTTGCATAGACTGGGTCAAGCTTGTGGGAATCATTTTCTGGATGAAAGTCGTAAATACATCAAGAAGAAATTTAAAAATGTGAATTTCAAGAAGATGGAGAAGAATATGAGTGTTGTACCTAAACGATTATGGATCCAATAAAGAGTTCGGAGAATTTTGTGACAGCCTGGTTTTTGCCTTCTCTCTTTTTCCGGACTTTCAATTGCCTTTGCTTTGGATTTGGTGTTTTGGATCAATTCAAATGGACCTGAACACTTGGGCATACCCTTGATTTTCACCCAAGTGACCCATCCACCTCTAACCGACATTCTTTTCTATGAAAACCCCCACCAAAATCCCAATTGATATTTTTCATAAAAGAAAAATATTCATTTTCCTCCCTGAAAATCACTTCAGAGAAGAAAGCTCCAAAGCAACCCCTAGATTTATTGCTCCAAAAATCCTGCATAAATTTAGAAATATTCTTTGAACCCTAGGGCACCTTCCTGACCAAAATATTGCAGAACTTTTTGTAATATTTTTGCTACAGAAAATCATTTCTGTTTTGGATAGAATGACCACTTTGTACAATAAGTATATTTTTGCTTGACCTTTTGGGGCTGATCTTTTCTGAGCTTGATTACCTTCCTAAGAGATCACTAAACCCCAAAGCATAGCCCTTAACTCTCAGTAGATTTTTCTCAGTTTAGCTCACAAGTTTCTGTCCAGAAACTTGCCAGGAAGATAGCCACTCCCACAGTGCACCTGTGACCCATCCAAGCGTGCAAAACAACTAAAACTACCAAGGACTAGCTTCCAGACATGTTGTTTGAGCTTAGCACAGCCTGATACCATAGTTCACGCGGTGACCACGTTTGTCCAAGGTGGCTGGCATGCATCCGACGTGCTCTGTGTTGCGCCAACGCCTCTGTTTCGCGCGTGCTCGCTGCCCTCGCTGCTAAACCATGCCAAACCACGCCACCATCTTCGTTTGAGCCTCCTTAAATGCACCCTTGCGCTCGCCGATGCCGGAGCTCGCCGCAGCGAGCACGGGCACGGTGCGGCCAACGCAATAGTGCGCCCGTGCCCCTGTGCTCGTCGCATACCACGCTCCTGTGCTCGTCGCAGCTCGCCTACAGCTCTTGCATGACCTCTGGTGTCTTTCCCGTCTCTTTGACGCCATTCATCGCTGGTCGAGGCTCTAGAGAACTCCGGCGAGCTCTCGATCCCCGCCTTGGCCTCGGCCATAAATAGCCCCCCCCCCGAGCTCGTTCTACTCCTCACACACAACCATCACACCACTACACACCCGTAGAGTGTCGCAGCCCGGCCTGGCAGGCCTCTGGCCGCCGTCCCCATCCCGAGCTTGCCGGTGATTCGCCTCCTCTGCCCCCACCTGCTCTACAGCCACTCGAGCTCAGCTGACCCCTCCGGCGTGTTCGTGGTGATCCTCTGGTGCATGCTGGTGCATGCTGGTGCTCTTGGAGCTACTGGACTGGCCCTGCATCGCCGAAACCATCACCTCCGACGAGCTCCGCCCGCTGCCGCCGCTGGAGAGCTCCGTTCCGACCCCGTCCGGCCACCCCTAGCCACGCTACGGGTATGGGCAGGTGCGTCTCCATCTCCTCTTCAATCTTATCCCTCTAGATCGTGTCGCCGGGCTGTCGGATTTCTGGGTCCGACAACCCGTGAGAGGTTCGAACACTGGGGTGCGTGCGGAGATCTCAACCTGCCCAGCCTGCCTACTCGTGATCCTCCCTAGCCTAGCGCGCAAAGCTCACAGAGACACAAAGACACAGAGATTTATAATAGTTCAGGCCACCGTTGTGGTGTAATACCCTACTCTAGTGTGGTGTGGTGGATTGCCTCAAGGGGCTATGGATGAACAAGGATGAACAAGCCTCAGGAGGTGAGGTGTTCTTGAGCTGGTGTGTTGCTTGGGAAGGAATCGACCCTCCTATATGGTGGTGGCTAAGCCCTATATATAGTACCTTGGTCCTCCTCCCAAAATATGAGTAGGAAGGGATTCCACAACAGCGGGATTTGAAAGGGGACAAGTAGTACAGTCTATCCTGACAAAAGTAGTCTTCGCCTGCGCAAAGCCTCTGGTCGTGACACTGCGGTGGGCTCGGTGATGACCTCCGTCCTGCCGTCCTGGCGGTCTTCGTCTCATTGCACTAGAATGGAAACCTTTGGCTGATTCCTCGAGACTCCGTGCCTGTGGCTTGCCTCCCTTGCACCAAACAGGAAACATGTGCTCTGTACCCGCCTGGAGCCCACCTGGCCTTGGTCGTCATGGCTCATGTCAGCTGAGCCTCATGAGGTAGCTTCGGAAGTCTTGGCGTTGTCTGCCTCACGAGGCTTGGCCCCTCATGAGGGTCTTGATGTGTTGTTGTTGAAGTTGGGCCATACCAGGCTGGGGATGGAGCCACGTGTGGTGGGCCGCAGGCAGGCAGGACTGGATACCCCCAAGTCCAGGACGCCGACAGTAGTCCCTGGGCCCAAGGCGCGCTCGGACTTGGCTTCCAGGCGAAGCCAAGGGTCAAGGGCCGAGCATCGCGGGCCCTAACCGCCTGCGGCCTCAATGGTGCATGGCAGTTGATTGGACGTGGGTGACTCTGTTTCCCCATGCTGCCTCGACAACTACTCCCATCTGACAAAAGGGGTGCCGCCTGCCGCCAGGCCTTCATTGCTCCTCTTCGTCTTGCTCCATACCCCCTTCTCCCTGCAGCGCAAGAGCTCACCAGATCTGTCGATTCTCTACCAAATCTCCTGCCTGATGGCCGCCGAAAAGGCCACGACTTCCTCCTCGACCGCCGGTGCCACCTGGTACGAGCCAGAGAGCTGATGGTGCCCTGCGTGATAGGAGAGAAGCTCAAGACAACGCTCCTCTTGACGGCGAGCGACGACAATGAGTGGGGGGAGACCACGCTCCGGGTCGCCAGCGCTGTCCCGGAGCCCGCGGGTAGCAACTTCTTCCCTTTCTTCATGCACAACATCTACTCTGGGTTGGTGCCTCCGTTCTCCTCGTTCTTCTTCGCCATCCTTCACCAATATGGACTCCATGCGCTCCACATCCATGCCAACTCCATCCTCATTCTGTCCCTCTTCGCCTTCTATTGTGAGGCGTTCATGGGCGTGATGCCCTCCGTCGCCTTGTTCCGCCATTTCTTCTATCTTCGCAAGACCGGCGACAACCCGGTCAGGTGCATCGGCTTCGTCGCGGCGTGGGGTGGCAACGCAATCTCCCACGCCGGAAAGAAGGTGGAAGACGTCGTGAAGAGGTGGGTGTTGAAGTTTGTGATTCCCGTAGCATGCACGTATGGTGAACCGCTTTGTGATGAAGTTGGAGCACAATTTTATTTATTGGTTGTCTTACTTATGAGTGGCGGTCGGGGACGAGCGATGGTCTTTTCCTACCAATCTATCCCCCTAGGAGCATGCGCGTAGTACTTTGGTTTTTGACGACTTCTAGATTTTTGCAACAAGTACATGAGTTCTTTTGACTAATGTTGAGTCCATGGATTATACGCACCTCACCTTCCACCATTGCTAGCCTCTTTTGTGTCGCGCAACTTTCGCCGGTACCATACACCCACCATATACCTTCCTCAAAACAGCCACCATATCTACCTATTATGGCATTTCCATAGCCATTTTGTCATATTGCCATGCAACTTTCCACCGTTCCATTCATATGACACGCATTACTTTTGTCATATTGCTTTTTGCATGATCATGTAGTTGACATTGTATTTGTGGCAAGGCCACCTTCATAATTTTCATACATGTCACTCTTGATTCATTGCATATCCCGGTACACCACCGGAGGCATTCATATAGAGTCATATCTTGTTTTAGCTTTGAGTTATAAATCCATAAAAGTGTGATGATCTTCATTATTAGAGCATTGTCCTAGTGAGGAAAGGATGTTGAATACTATGATTCCCCCACAAGTCGGGATGAGACTTCGGACTTTACAAAAAGAAAGAAAAAAAGAAAAAAAGGAGAAAGGCCAAAAAGAAAAAAAAAGAAGGCCAAAGCAAAAAAAGAAAAAAAAAGAAAAAGAAAAAAATATAAAATGAGAGAAAAAGAGAGAAGGGACAATGCTACTATCTCTTTTTCCACACTTGTGCTTCAAAGTAGCACCATGATCTTCATGATAGAGAGTCTCATATGTTGTCACTTTCATATACTAGTGGGAATTTTTCATTACAGAACTTGGCTTGTATATTCCAATGATGGGCTTCCTCAAAAGTGCCCTAGGTCTTCGTGAGCAAGCAAGTTGGATGCACACTGATGACCCGCAAGTATACGGGATAGTTGTAGCCTCTTTCGATAAGTAAGAGTGTCGAACCCAACGAGGAGATAAAGGTAGAACAAATACTCTCTCAAGTCCTATCGACCACTGATACGACTCTACGCACGCTTGACGTTTGCTTTACCTAGAAAAAGTATGAAACTGAAAGTACTTTGTAGGTGTGATTGGATAGGTTTGCAAGAAAGTAAAGAACACGTAAATAAAAACTAGGGGCTGTTAAGATAAAGATGCAACAAAGTAAATAAAACGAGTGTGGAAAAGTGGTGGTAGGAGTTGTGAAATTGTCCCTAAGCAACTGACTTTGTTACTAGACCGGTAATCACTATTGCAATTCTATTTGAGGGAGAGGCATAAGCTAACATACTTTCTCTACTTGGATCATATGCACTTATGATTGGAACTCTAGCAAGCATCCACAACTACTAAAGATTCATTAAGGTAAAACCCAACCATAGCATTAAAGTATCAAGTCCCCTTTTATCCCATACGCAAACAACCTACTTACTCGGGTCTGTGCTTCTGTCACTCACGCCACCCGCCATAAGCAAATCATAAACATATTGCAAACCCTATAGCGGGAATCCCTCACGCTTGCGCGACACGGAGGGCACAATAGGACAGCACCAATAATAAAACATGCAACTCAAACCAATCATAGCAATTCATCAATCACCGATAGGACAATGAAAATCTACTCAGACATCATAGGATGGCAACACATCATTGGAAAATAATATGAAGCATAAGGCACCATGTTCAAGTAGAGGGTACAGCGAGTTGCGGGAGAGTGGACCGCTGGATATAGAAGGGGGAAGGTGATGGAGATGTTGGTGAAGATGACGGTGGTGTTGGTGAAGATCGCGGTGATGATGATGGCCCCCGGCGGCGTTCCGGTGCCACCGGAAGCAAGGGGGAGAGAGCCCCCCTCTTCTTCTTCTTCCTTGACCTTCTCCCTAGATGGGAGAAGGGTTTACCCTCTGGTCCTTGGCTCCCATGGCTTGGGAGGGGCAAGAGCCCCTCCAAGATTGGATCTATCTCTCTGTTTCTGCGTTCTCTGCGTTGGCAGATTCTACCCCTTCACTGTTTCTTTTATATCCGGAGATCCATAACTCCGATTGGGGTGAATCTTTCGCTCAGATCTTCCTTGTAAAATTATCTTTCTTGCGCCAGAAGGAGAGCATCAACCGCCTTACGGGTGGACCACGAGGGTCAGAGGCGCGCCTGGGGAGGTAGGGCGCGCCCCCCTACCTCGTGACCACCCTGGACACCGTTTCGCGTTGATTTTACTTCCAGAAAATCATAAATATTCCAAAAAAATCTCCGTCCGTTTTTATCCTGTTTGGACTCCGTTTGATATTGGGTTTTTGCGAAACAAAAAACATGCAAAAGACAGGAACTGGCACCGGGCACTGGATCAATATATTAGTCCCAAAAATAGTACAAAAAGTTGCCAAAAAGTATATGAAAGTGAATAATATTGGCATGGAATAAACAAAAATTATAAATACGACGGAGACGTATCAGCATCCCTAAGCTTAATTCCTGCTCGTCCTCGAGTAGGTAAATGATAAAAAAAAAGAATAATTTTTGATGTGGAATGCTACCTAGCATAATCTTGATCATATGTCTAATCATGGCATGAATATTAAGACACGAGTGATTCAAAGAAATAGTCTATCATTTGACATAAAAAACAATAATACTTCGAGCATACCAATAAAGCAATCATGTCTTTTCAAAACAACAAGGCAAAAGCAAGCTTATCCCTACAGAATCATACAGTTTGGCCATGCTTCATTTTCGTCACACAAAATGCCCCCATCATGCACAACCCCGATGACAAGCCGAGCAATTGGTTCATACTTTTTAACGCGCTTCAGCTTTTTCAACCCTCACGCAATACATGAGCGCAAGCCATGGATATAGCACTATAGGTGGAATAGAATATAATGATGGAGGTTATGTGGAGAAGACAAAAAAGGAGAAAGTCTCACATCAACTAGGTGTATCAACGGGCTATGGAGATGCCCATTAATAGATATCAATGTGAGGAGTAGGGATTGCCATGCAATGGATGCACTAAGAGCTATAAGTGTATGAAATCTCAACAAAAGAAACTAAGTGGGTGTTCATCCAACTTGCTTGCTCATGAAGACCTAGGGTATTTGAGAAAGCCCATCGTTGGAATATACAAGCCAAGTTCTATAATGAAAATTCCCACTAGTATATAAAAGTGACAACATAGGAGACAATCTATATGAAGAACATGGTGCTACTTTGAAGCACAAGATATGAGACTCACTACATGAAGAACATGGTGCTACTTTGAAGCACAAGTGTGGAAAAAGAGATAGTAACATTGCCCTTTTTTATTTTTATTTTTATTTTTTTGGGCCTTTCTTTTTTTCTTTTGGCCTTTCTTTTTTTTGGGCCTTTTTTGGCCTTTCTCTTTTTTTTGGGCAATGCTCTAATAATGATGATCATCACACTTCTATTGATTACAACATAAGGATTACAACTCGAAACTAGAACAAGATATGACTCTATATGAATGCCTCCGGCGGTGTACCGGGATGGTGCAATGAATCAAGAGTGACATGTATGGAAAATAATGCATGGTGGCTTTGCCACAAATACGATGTCAACTACAAGATCATGCAATGGCAATATGACAAAAGTAATTCAAGTCATGAATATGATGATGGATGTTGCATGGCAATATATCTCGGAATGGCTATGGAAATGCCATAATAGGTAGGTATGGTGGCTGTTTTGAGAAAGATATAAGGAGGTTTATGTGTGATAGAGCGTATCGTATCACGGGGTTTGGATGCACCGGCGAAGTTTGCAGCAACTCTCAAGGTGAGAAAGGGCAATGCATGGTACCGAAGAGGCTAGCAAAGGCGGAAAGGTGAGAGTGCGTATAATCCATGGACTCACATTAGTCATAAAGAACTCATATACTTATTGCAAAAGTTTATTAGCCCTTGAAGCAAACTACTACTACGCATGACCCTAGGGGGATAGATTGGTAGGAAAAGACCATCGCTCGTCCCCGACCGCCACTCATAAGGAAGACAATCAAAGAAACACCCCATGCTTCAAATTTGTCACACAACGGTTACCATACGTGCATGCTACGGGACTTGCAAACCTCAACACAAGTGTCTCTACAATCCACAACCACCCACTAGCATAACTCTAATATCACCATTTTTATATCGCAAAACTATTGCAAGGAATCAAACATATCATATTCAGCGATCTTACAAGTTTATGTAGGATTTTATGACTAACCATGTGAATGACCAATTCCTGTCATCTCTCTAAATAGATATAAGTGAAGCAAGAGAGTTTAATTCTACAAATGACGGTTTTCTATGTGATAAGAAACAGGCAATCCAAACTTCAAATGATATAAGTGAAGCACATGAAGCATTCTATAAAGCCACACTCAAAAGATTTAAGTGAAGTGCAATGAGCATTCTATAAATCAACCAAGGATTATCTCATACCAACATGGTGCATAAAATAAAAGTGAAAACTAAATGCAAAAGACGCTCCAAGACTTGCACATAATGCATGAACGAAACGAATTCGAAAACATACTGATACTTGTTGAAGAAAGAGGGGATGCCTCCCCAGCATCCCCAAGCTTAGACGCTTGAGTCTCCTTTAATATTTACTTGGGGTGCCTCGGGTATCCCCAAGCTTAAGCTCTTGCCTCTCTTCCTTCTTCTCACATCGAAACATCCTCGATTAGACACTACATCCACATAAAACTTCAACAGAAAACTCGGTAAGATCCGTTAGTATAATAAAGCAAATCACTACTCTAAGTACTGTAGCAAACCAATTATATTTTGTTTTTGCATTGTGTCTACTGTAATATATCTTTTCCATGGCTTAATCCACTGATATAAATTGATAGATTCATCAAAACAAGCAAACTATGCATCAAAAACAGAATCTGTCAAAAACAGAACAGTCTGTAGCAATCTGAACATCCACCATACTTCTGGTACCCCACAAATTCTACCAAAATTATGAAAAATAAAAAAGTTGTATAGAAAGACAGTGCAATAGGAATCAGAACCAATTGATGTTCCACTTAAAAATGTAAAATCGCGCACTACAGCCAAAGTTTCTGTCCTGCACCGTACAAACCAACAAGCATTGTAAACATCCTAAAGGCAAACCTTGGCACATTATTTTTATAATACAATGGAATTGTACAGGGGGATAATTATTTTTATTGAAAAGTTTCTGTAATCAAGATTCACAAAGTTTCCATGAGCAATAACAAAGTCCAAGGCTAGCTCCCACTTCAACAATGCTTGTCTTTCTCACTTTCACTTTCCTTTTTGAAAAGTTTTTAGGTTCCCCTCTTTATTTTTGTTGTTTTTAAACTATATGAAAGCACTCAACAGAAATAAATGACTCTATAAAACTTCCGGGTTGTCTCCCTGGCAGCGCTTTCTTTAAAGCCATTAAGCTAGGCATTTAGTGCTCAAGTAATGAATCCACCCAGATCCGAAGGTGTATCAAAGCCAATTTTATTAACAATGATTTGTAACTTAGTAGTGAGGACAAAGTAACATATATCATGCAACAACGAGATCTAACTCTCTTCCTATGCATCGGCATGTCATAAGAAAACAATTCATACACACCGAGTAAAGGCCAATGCATAGTATAAGCAGTTTCTTGCAATTTCATAGTATTGGAAACATAGAGAGGTGGAGACATAGTTCCTCTCTCATAATAATTGCAAGTAGGAGCAGCAAGCACATGCATATTATATTCATCAAAATCATCATGTGTAACGGTAAAAGGCAACCCATCAATATAATCCTTAATAAGTGCAAGCTTCTCCGATATAGTGTAGTCGGGAGAATTCAAAAAGATAATAGGACTATCATGCATGGGTGCAATAGCAACAATTTCATGTTTAACATAAGGAGCTATAGCAAGTTCATCTCCATAAGCATAATTCATATTGGCATCTTGGCCATAAGCATAGCAAGCATCATCAAAAAGGGATATTTCAAGAGAATCAACGGGATCATAACAGTCATCATAGCAATCATCCTTCCGTAAGCACGAAGGGGAATTAAACAATGTATGAGTTGAAGAGTTACTCTCATTAGAAGGTGGGCACGAGTGATCAATCTGCTCTTCCTCCTCTTGTTCTTCGCTCTCCTCCTCATCTTTTTCATCCAATGAGCTCATAGTTTCATCAATTTCTTCTTCCATAGATTCCTGCAAAATATTAGTCTCTTCTTGGACAGCGGAGACTTTCTTAATAAGTGCATTAATTTCATAATTGTATTTATAATTCTCATAGCAATATTTGAGGATAGCTAAATTTTTAGATCTATAAATAGCATCATCAAAATCCTCAAACTCTTTACACATAGCTTCAATTTCATAAGCACCCATAAAAGCAACAAATTCTTCTATTTGTTCCACATCATAGTAATCATATATACCATTAGCATAAGAAGCTAAGGTTTTATTATCATTAAATTTGCATGAAAAGGGAAGGTGCGGAGAATTCATCCTAGAGCAACAAGTATAATCATATTCCACGCATAGTTGCCAAGCATACCACTTCAATAAATGAATTTGATCCCATAATAGTTTCCTTTTTTGTGTTAAGCGATAATCCCTAAAGTATTCACGTTGATCCAATGTTACTTCCATTATAAAGTTGAATGGGGTTTTCTCAGGATTATCAAAGTAGTATATAATATCTCTCGCATAATGTGAATCGAGGGTTTTAGGAGTTACCCCATCTTCATGAGTAGCCACTACACCTAATTTTTTTGGTATTTTGTGTTCCACATCCATAACTAAAGATAGAAAACAACTAAGAACAGCAAATAAAAATTACTTGGTGATAAAGCAAACAAGCACACACGAGAATATTCACCCCACGCTATGACTCCCCGGCAACAGCGCCAGAAAAAGGTCTTGATGACCCGCAAGTATACGGGATAGGTGTAGCCTCTTTCGATAACTAAGAGTGTCAAACCCAACGAGGAGCTAAAGGTAGAAAAAATACTCTCTCAAGTCCTATCGGCCACTGATACGACTCTACGCACGCTTGACGTTCGCTTTACCTAGAACAAGTATGAAACTAGAAGTACTTTGTAGGTGTGATTGGATAGGTTTGCAAGAAAGTAAAGAACACGTAAATAAAAACTAGGGGCTGTTAAGATAAAGATGCAACAAAGTAAATAAAACGAGTGTGGAAAAGTGGTGGTAGGAGTTGTGAAATTGTCCCTAAGCAACTGACTATGTTACTAGACCGGTAATCACTATTGTAATTCTATTTGAGGGAGAGGCATAAGCTAACATACTTTCTCTACTTGGATCATATGCACTTATGATTGGAACTCTAGCAAGCATCCGCAACTACTAAAGATTCATTAAGGTAAAACCCAACCATAGCATTAAAGTATCAAGTCCCCTTTTATCCCATACGCAAACAACCTACTTACTCGGGTCTGTGCTTCAGTCACTCACGCCACCCACCATAAGCAAATAATAAACATATTGCAAACCCTACAGCGGGAATCCCTCACGCTTGCACGACACAGAGGGCACAATAGGACAGCACCAATAATAAAACATGCAACTCAAACCAATCATAGCAATTCATCAATCACCGATAGGACAATGAAAATCTACTCAGACATCATAGGATGGTAACACATCATTGGAAAATAATATGAAGCATAAGGCACCATGTTCAAGTAGAGGGTACAGCGGGTTGCAGGAGAGTGGACCGCTGGATATAGAAGGGGGAAGGTGATGGAGATGTTGGTGAAGATGACGGTGGTGTTGGTGAAGATCGCGGTGATGATGATGGCCCCCGGTGGTGTTCCGGCGCCACCAGAAGCAAGGGGGAGAGAGCCCCCCTTCTTCTTCTTCTTCTTCCTTGACCTTCTCCCTAGATGGGAGAAGGGTTTCCCCTCTGGTCCTTGGCTCCCATGGCTTGGGACGGGCGAGAGCCCCTCCGAAATTGGATCTATCTCTCTGTTTCTGCGTTCTCTGCGTTGGCAGATTCTACCCCTTCACCGTTTCTTTTATATCCGGAGATTCGTAACTCCGATTGGGGTGAATCTTTCGCTCAGATCTTCCTTGTAAAATTTGCTTTCTTGCACCAGAAGGAGAGCATCAACCGCCTTACGGGTGGACCACGAGGGTCAGGGGTGCGCCTGGGGGGTAGGGCGCGCCCCCTACCTCGTGACCACCCTGGACACCGTTTCGCGTTGATTTTACTTCCAGAAAATCATAAATATTCCAAAAAAAATCTCCATCCGTTTTTATCCCGTTTGGACTCCGTTTGATATTGGGTTTCTGCGAAACAAAAAACATGCAACAGACAGGAACTGGCACTGGGCACTGGATCAATATATTAGTCCCAAAAATAGTATAAAAAGTTGCCAAAAAGTATATGAAAGTGAATAATATTGGCATGGAACAATCAAAAATTATAAATACGACAAAGACGTATCACACACCCACTTAGTTTTTTTGTTGAGCTTTCATAGATTTATAGCTCTAGTGCATCTGTTGCATGACAATCCCTACTCACTCACATTGATATCTATTAATGGGCATCTGCATAGCCCGTTGATACGCCTAGTTGACGTGAGACTATCTTCTCCTTTTTGTCTTCTCCACAACCACCATTCTATTCCACATATAGTGCTATGTCCATGGCTCACGCTCATGTATTGCGTGAAAGTTGAAAAAGTTTGAGATTATTAAAGTATGAAACAATTGTTTGGCTTGTCATCGGGGTTGTGCATGATTAAATACTTTGTGTGATGAAGATAGAGCAACAGCCAGACTATATGATTTTGTAGGGATAACTTTCTTTGGCCATGTTATTTTGAGAAGACATGATTACCTTGATTAGTATGCTTGAAGTATCACTATTTCTTATGTCAATATGAACATTTATTTTGAATCATTAGGATCTGAACATTCATGCCACAATAAAGAAAATTACATTGAGACTTATGCTAGGTAGCATTCTACATCAAAAATTCTGTTTTTATCATTTACCTACTCGAGGACGAGCAGGAATTAAGCTTGGGGATGCTTGATACGTCTCCAACATATCTATAATTTTTGATTGTTCCATGCTATTATATTACCCTTTTTGGATGTTGATGGGCTTTATTTTACACATTTATATCATTTTTGGGACTAACCTACTAACCGGAGGCCCAGCCCATATTGTTGTTTTATTGCCTGTTTCAGTATTTCGAAGAAAAGGAATATCCAACGGAGTCCAAACGGAATGAAACCTTCAGCAAAGTTATTTCTTGGAAGAATATGATCCGGGAGACTTGGAGTTCATGTCAGAAGATCCTCGAGGACTCCACGAGATAGGAGGGTACCCCTCCTTAGGGCATGCCCCCTGTCTCGTGGGCCCCTCGAGCACCTCCCGACCGACTTCTTTCGCCTATATATGCCTACGTACCCTAAAACCATCAAATATCAAGATAGATCGAGAGTTTCGCCGCCGCAAGCCTCTGTAGCCACCAAAAACCTCTCGAGAGCCCGTTCCGGCACCCTGCCGGAGGGGGAATCCATCACCGGTGGCCATCTTCATCATCATGGCGCTCTCCATGATGAGGAGGGAGTAGTTCACCCTCGGGGCTGAGGGTATGTACCTGTAGCTATGTGTTTGATCTCTCTCTCTCTCGTGTTCCCTCTATGGCACGATCTTGATGTATCCCGAGCTTTGCTATTGTAGTTGGATCTCATGGTGTTTCTCCCCCTCTACTCTCTTGTGATGAATTGAGTTTCCCCTTTGAAGTTATCTTATCGGATTGAGTCTTTTATGAGAACACTTGATGTATGTCTTGCCGTGTTTATCTGTGGTGACAATGGGATATCATGTGCCTCTTGATGTATGTTTTGGTGACCAACTTGCGGGTTCCGCCCATGAACCTATGCATATGGGTTGGCACACGTTCTTGACTCTCCGGTAGAAACTTTGGGGCACTCTTTGAAGTACTTTTATGTTGGTTGGATGAATCTGAGATTGTGTGATGCATATCGTATAATCATGCCCACGGATAATTGAGGTGACAATGAAGTATCTAGGTGACATTAGGGTTTTGGTTGATTTGTGTCTTAAGGTGTTATTCTAGTATGAACTCTTTTATAGATCGATCCGAAAGAATAACTTTGAGGTGGTTTTGTACCCTACCATAATCTCTACGTTTGTTCTCCGCTATTAGTGGCTTTGGAGTGACTCTTTGTTGCATGTTGAGGGCTTGTTATATGATCTATCTATGTTATTATTGTTGAGAGAACTTGCACTAGTGAAAGTATGAACCCTAGGCCTTGTTTCCTATCATTGCAATAACGTTTACGCTCACTTTTATCATTAGTTACCTTGCTGTTTTTATATTTTCAGATTACAAATACCTTTATCTACCATCCATATTGCACTTGTATCACCATCTCTTCGCCGAACTAGTGCACCTATACAATTTGCCATTGTATTGGGTGTGTTGGGGACACAAGAGACTCTTTGTTATTTGGTTGCAGGGTTGTTTGAGAGAGACCATCTTCATCCTACGCCTCCCACGGATTGATAAACCTTAGGTCATCCACTTGAGGGAAACTTGCTACTGTCCTACAAACCTGTGCACTTGCAGGCCCAACAACGTCTACAAGAAGAAGGTTGTGTAGTAGACATTAGTAACACATAGTTTTGTGATAGGATAATTTGTAACAGGTAACAAGCAACGAAAGTAAATAAAGTGCAGCAAGGTGGTCCAATCCTTTTTGTAGCAAAGGACAAGCCTGCACAATTTCTTATAATGAGAAAAGCGCTCACTAGGACACATGGGAATTATCGTCAAGCTAGTTTCATCACGATCATATGATTCGCGTTCGGTACTTCGTTAATTTGATATGTGGGTGAACCGGTGCTTGGGTACTGCCCTTTCTTGGACAAGAATCCCACTTATGATTAACCCCTATTTCAAGCATCCGCAACTACAAAAGAAGTATTAAGGCAAACCTAACCATAGCATGAAACATATGGATCCAAATCAGCCCCTTACGAAGCAACTTATAAAGTAGGGTTTAAGCTTCTGTCACTCTAGCAACCCATAATCTACTTATTACTTCCCAATGCCTTCCTCTAGGCCCAAATAATGGTGAAGTGTCATGTAGTCAACGTTCACATAACACCACTAGAGGAGAGACAACATACATCTCATCAAAATATCGAACGGGTACCAAATTCACATGACTACTAATAGCAAGATTCACCCATGTCCTCAGGAACAAACGTAACTACTCACAAAGCATATTCATGTTCATGATCAGAGGAGTATTAATATGCATTAAGGATCTAAACATATGATCTTCCACCAAGTAAACCAACTAGCATCAACTACAAGGAGTAATCAACACTACTAGCAACCCACAGGTACCAATTTGTGGTTTTGATACAAGATTGGATACAAGAGATGAACTAGGGTTTTGAGAGGAGATGGTGCTGGTGGAGATGTTGATGGAGATTGACCCCCTCCCGATGAGAGGATCATTGGTGATGATGATGGTGATGATTTCCCCCTTCCCGAGGGAAGTTTCCCCGGCAGAACAGCTCCACCGGAGGGTTCCGCCAAGGTTCCGCCTCGTGGCGGCGGAGTTTCGTCCCGTAAGCTTGCTTACGATTTTTTCTAGGGTAAGAGACTTCATATAGCAGAAGATGGGCACTGGAGGGCCAACAGGGGGCCCACGAGACAGGGGGCGTGCCCAGTAGGGGGGCCGCGCCCCCACCCTCGTGGCCAGGGTGTGGGTCCCCTCTGGTACTTTCTTTGCTCAATAATTCTTATTAATTCCAAAAATGACTTTCATGGAGTTTCAGGATTTTTGGAGCTGTGCAGAATAGGTTTCCAATATTTGCTCCTTTTCTAGCCAAAATCCTAGCTGTTGGCATTCTCCCTCTTCATGATAAACCTTGTAAAATAAGAGGGAATAGCCATAAGTATTGTTACATAACGTGTAATAACAGCCCATAATGCAATAAATATCGATATAAAAGCATGATGCAAAATGGACGTATCAACGGGGGCACCAGGTCGCGTGCCCTTGCTTACCCATCACGATAAGCTCATGCAAGAACAAGGCACTAAGAGCCACGGGAGGTGACGTACACGGGACCGGTCCATGAGCCAGAGCTCAGCTGCTTGGGTTTAGTGACGCTGCAGGGACGTACCCGAGCACAGACGTCGTGCCAGTCCTTAATCATGAGGCGGTCGTGAGAGGGCTTGCAAGGGCGCTAGACATTCTTAGCGACAAAGCGCCGGTCAGGCAGTCAATACTTTAAAAGTAGTTTGCAAAGGATTGTAGCTGGCCCTGATAAAATGCAAAAAGAGATACACGCCGTAGGGACAGACCCACACGGCTTGGAGATGATGCAGCCCGAGGGGCGCCCCCAAACTGAATGAACTAGGGAGATGTCACCTGATACCGTCGCTGAAGAGTTGTTGAACTAGCCAAAAAGCGTGTGCTGTTGAAGCCATTCCTCATGAGCCGCTCCGGTGCCGGGCCTCGGGAGGGAGGGACCAGAAGGCTCCTGAGTGTGCTCGTCCATCTCTGCCAGGACCGCCTGGTTCCTGGCTTCGTAGGCCGCCTGAGCGTCCCTCATGCAGCGCTGGAACGCCTCAGCCGCGCTCTCGCTAGGGCAGTGAGCTCCGCCTTGCGGCAGGCGACGATCACCTTGCAGAAACCTTCCTTCCTGAATCTCATCGATCGCCTCACTGATGAACTCCTGAATGCCTGGTGCCTCACGCCTGGTGCCTTCTCCTGGGAAGCATGCTCTGAAGAGCACTTCCACATGGTGCCCGAGCGCCAAACTCGCAATGTTTGCCAGGTCCGAGGCCCTCCAGAGGAGAGCCCCCGAGCCCAGCCTGAGATGGGCGCCGGGAGCGCCGTCCTATGCGATGGGTGAAGGTGCCGCATCCGGAGACGCGAGGCTCAGCGCTGCGTCCTCAAGTGATGCTTCCTCACGAGACTCCTGGCTCAGCTGCAGCTTCTTTGTCTTGGGGGCGACCTCAGGAGGGAGGGCACCATCGTCGTCTTCTAGGTTCTCAACTGTTGTAGCCTAGAAGGCGCGCTCGAGGGAGCACACCGCATCCTTCTCCTGATAGGCGACCGTGATGATGCCACCACTTCCTAGCATCCTGAGGATGTTGTAGCCGTGGTGCGTGGCCGCCATGAACTTGGCCAGTGCTAGGTACCCAAGGATGGCGTTGTAGGGCAGGCGGATGTCGGCGACATCGAAGTCGATGAGCTCGGTGCAGTAGTTGTTGTGCTCGCCGAAGGTGACCGGGAGGTGAACCTGCCCGATCGGGTGTGTCGATCCATCGGTCACTCCTAAGAATGGCTTGGTGGGGTGCAGATGGTAGTATGGCACCTGGAGTCTGTCGAACGTGTGGACGGAGAGAACATTGAGCCCTACTCCGCCATCAATGAGAGTCTTGGTGACGGTTACGTTGCTGATGATGGGGAGCAGAGCATGGGGAGCGCGCCAGCGGTGGCTGCGCACTTGAGCCGGTCTGAGGAGTCGAAGGTGATGGCGCACTTGGACCACTTGAGAGGGCGAGTTGCCTCAAGCTTGGGGAGCACCGCATTGACCTCACGCGCAAACTGCTTGAAGACACGGTGAGAAACTGAGGCTTGTGAGCCGCCCAAGATGCAGGCGATGGCTCGTGGCTGCTGGAAGCCCCCAGCCCCCTCGTCCTGGTGGTGATATTCGTTCCTTCTTGGTGGTGGAGGCAGAGGAGGCAAGGCCGCATTGCCCTGAGGGCGATCCTTGCGAGGCTTCTCCCTCCAGTTGCCCTCGCGAGGCTGGTCCTGCCAGCGGTCCTCACGAGGCCGGTCGCGCCACTCCTGACGGCGGTCGCGTCCGTCCCAGCGACCTCCGCCTCGGCCGCCTCCATGACCGTAGCCCCGATCGTTGCGCTCGGGGCGTCGACCGAGGCGCCCGTCGTGGAGAGCCCTGAGCTCCTGGCAATCGTTGGTGTTGTGGCTGTAGACGTTGTGGAAGGCGCAGAACGGCCGCTTGCCCTTGGATGACTCGGGGTGATCGTAGCCGCGTTTGGTCTCTCGTTCCGCCGCAAGCATGGCTGGCCCCTTGCACTTCATGTCCTTCGTCTTGGTCTTCTTGTCTTCTGGATCGGCATCAGGGAGCTCGACGAGGGAGAGGCGTCCCTCCTCAGCCCTTGCGCACTTGTTCGCCATGTTGAGCATTGATACGTCTCCAACGTATCTATAATTTTTGATTATTCCATGCTATTACATTACCCGTTTTGGATGTTTATGGGCTTTACTTTACACATTTATATCATTTTTGGGACTAACCTACTAACCGGAGGCCCAGCCGGAATTGTTGTTTTTTTGCCTATTTCAGTGTTTCAGAGAAAAGGAATATCAAACAGAGTCCAAATGGGATGTAATCTTTGGGAGCGATCTTTTTGGAACAAATGCCAACCAGGAGACTTTGAGTGGACGTCAAGCAACAAACGAGGCGGCCACGAGGGTGCCTGGCGCGCCCCCTGGGGGTGGGCACGCCCCCCACCCTCGTGGGCCCCTCGAGCGTCAACCGACCTACTTCTTCCTCTTATATATAATCCCGTACCCTGAAAATATCAAAAGCGACCACGAAAACCTAATTCCACTGCCGCAACCTTCTGTATCCGTGAGATCCCATCTTGGAGCCTTCGCGGGCGCTCCACCGGAGGGGGAATCGACCATGGAGGGACTCTACATCATCTCCAAGGCCTCTCCTATGAGTTGTGAGTAGTTTACCACAGACCCTCGGGTCCATAGTTATTAGCTTGATGGCTTCTTCTCTGTCTTTGAATCTCAATACAAAGTTCTCCTCGATCTTCTAGGATATCTATTCAATGTAACTCTTTTTGTGGTGTGTTTGTCGAGATCCGATGAATTGTGGGTTTATGATCAAGTTTATCTATGAGAAATATTTGAATCTCCTCTGAATTCTTTTATGTGTGATTAAGTTATCTTTGCAAGTCTCTTCAAATTATCAGTTTGGTTTGGCCTACTAGATTGATCTTTCTTGCAATGGGAGAAGTGCTTAGCTTTGGGTTCATCCTTGCGGTGTCCTTTCCCAGTGACAGTAGGGGCAGCAAGGCATGTATTGTATTGTTGCCATCGAGGATAAAAATATGGGGTTTATATCATATTGCATGAGTTTATCCCTCTACATCATGTCATCTTTCTTAATGCATTACTCTGTTCTTCATGAACTTAATACTCTAGATGCAGGCAGGAGTCGGCCGATGTGTGGAGTAATAGTAGTAGATGCAGAATCGTTTCGATCTACTTGTCACGGACGTGATGCCTATATACATGATCATGCCTAGATAATCTCATAACTATGCGCTTTTCTATCAATTGCTCGACAGTAATTTGTTCACCCATCGTAATACTTATGCTATCTTGAGAGAAGCCACAAGTGAAACCTATGGCCCCCGAGTCTATCTTTTATCATATACGTTTTTCATCTATCTTTTATTTGCATCTTTTACTTTCCAATCTATATCATAAAAATACCAAAAATATTTATCTTATCATATTATCCCTATGAGATCTGACTTTCGCAAGTGGTCGTGAAGGGATTGACAACCCCTTTATTGTGTTGGTTGCGAGGTTCTTGTTTGTTTGTGTAGGTGCGTGGGACTTTTGAGGAGCCTCCTACTAGATTGATACCTTGGTTCTCAAAAACTGAGGGAAATACTTACGCTACTTTGCTGCATCACCCTTTCATCTTCAAGGAAAACCAACGCAAGCTCAAGATGTGACAAGAAGGATTTCTGGCGCCGTTGCCGGGGAGGTCTTCGCTCAAGTCAAGACATACCAAGTACCCATCACAAACTCATCTCCCTCGCATTACATTATTTGCCATTTGCCTCTCGTTTTCCTCTCCCCCACTTCACCCTTGCCGTTTTATTCGCCCTCTCTTTCCAATCTCTCCTCTCTCTTTCGCTTGCCTTTTTGTTTGCTTGTGTGTTGGATTGCTTGTCATGATGGCGCAAGATAATACCAAATTGTGTGACTTTTCCAATACCAATAATAATGATTTCCTTAGCACTCCGATTGCTCCTCTTAATGATGTTGAATCTTGTGAAATCAATGCTGCTTTCTTGAATCTTGTTATGAAAGATCAATTCTCCAGCCTTCCTAGTGAAGATGCCGCTACTCATCTAAACAACTTTGTTGATTTGTGTGATATGCAAAAGAAGAAAGATACAGATAATGATATTGTTAAATTGAAGTTATTTCCGTTTTCACTTAGAGATCGTTCTAAAACTTGGTTTTCGTCTTTGCCTAAGAATAGTATTGATTCATGGAATAAGTGCAAAGATGCTTTTATCTCTAAGTATTTTCCTCCCGCTAAGATCATCTCTCTTAGGAACGATATTATGAATTTTAAACAACTTGATCTTGAGCATGTTGCCCAATCTTGGGAAAGAATGAAATTGATGATTCACAATTGCCCTACTCATGGTTTGAACTTATGGATGATCATACAAAAAATTTATGCCGGATTGAATTTTGCTTCTAGAAATCTTTTAGATTCGGCCGCGGGAGGCACTTTTATGGAAATAATCTTAGGAGAAGCTACTAAACTCCTTGATAACATTATGGCTAATTATTCTCAATGGCACACCAAAAGATCTACTAGTAAAAAGTGCATGCTATAGAAGAAATTAATGTTTTGAGTGGAAAGATGGATGAACTTATGAAATTGTTTGCTACTAAGAGTGCTCCTATTGATCCTAATGATAAGCCTTTGTCTACTTTGATTGAGAATAATAATGAATCTATGGATGTGAATTTTGTTGGTAGGAATAATTTTGGTAACAATGGTTATAGAGGAAACTTTAATCCTAGACCGTTCCTTAGTAATTCCTCTAATAATTATGGTAATTCCTACAACGACTCTTATGGAAATTTTAATAAGATTCCCTCTGATTTTTGAGAATAGTGTTAAATAATTTATGATCTCTCAAAAGAATTTTAATGCCTTGCTTGAATAAAAATTGCTTAAAGTTGATGATTTGCCTAGAAACGTTGATAGGCTTTCGCTTGATGTTGATTCTTTGAAAATTAAATCTACTCCACCTAAGCATGATATCAATGACTCTCTCAAAGCCATGAGAATTTCCATTGATGAGTGCAAAGAAAGAAACGCTAGATTGCGTGCTAAGAAAGATTGCTTTGTAAAAGCGTGTTCTTCTAGTTTCCATGAAAATAATGATGAAGATCTAAAAGTTATTGATGTGTCCCCTATTAAATCCTTGTTTTGCAATATGAATCTTGATAATGATGGGACTGGAGATGAGTCAACTTTAGTTAAAAGACATCCCAATAATTCGGAGTTTTTGGATTTTGATGCTAAATTTGGTGAAAGTGGGGGTGGAGAGGTCAAGATTTTAAATAGCACTGAACCCACTATTATGGATTTCAAGGAATTTAATTATGATAATTGTTCTTTAATAGATTGTATTTCCTTGTTGCAATCCGTGTTGAATTCTCCTCATGCTTATAGTCAAAATAAAGCTTTTACCAAACATATTGTTGATGCCTTGATGCAATCTTATGAGGAAAAACTCAATTTGGAAGTTTCTATACCTAGAAAACTTTATGATGAGTGGGAACCTACTATAAAGATTAAAATTAAAGATCATGAGTGTTACGCTTTGTGTGATTTGGGTGCTAGTGTTTCCACTATTCCGAAAACTTTATGTGATGTGCTAGGTTTCCATGATTTTGATGATTGCTCTTTAAACTTGCACCTTGCGGATTCCACCATTAAAAAACCAATGGGGCGGATCAATGATGTTCTTATTGTTGCAAATAGGAATTATGTGCCCGTATATTTTATCGTTCTTGATATAGATTGCAATCTTTCATGTCCTATTATTCTTGGTAGACCTTTCCTTAGAACGATTGGTGCAATTATTGGTATGAAGGAAGGGAATATTAGATTCCAATTTCCACTAAGGAAAGGCACAGAACACTTTCCAAGAAATAAAGTTAAATTACCTTATGAATCTATCATGCGTGCTACTTATGAATTGAGTGCCAAAGATGGCACTACTTAGATCTATCCTTGCTTTTATGCCTAGCTAGGGGCGTTAAACAATAGCGCTACTTGGGAGGCAACCCAGTTTTATTTTTGTTTCTTACTTTTTCTTATGTTAGTAATAAATATTTCATCTGGCTTCTTTCTAGATGTGTTTTCATGTTTTAATTAGTGTTTGTGCCAAGTAGAACCTATAGGATAACCTACGGTGATAGTTAATTTGATTCTGCTGAAAAACAGAAACTTTGCACACACGAAAATAATTTTAGTAATTCACAGAAACGTGATTTTTCCTGATTCTTCTTGCTGTAGATCAATAGAAAAATTGCCCAGAACTTCCTATTTTGGTAGGATTTTTAGAGTTCCAGAAGTATTCGAAAGTTACAGATCGCTACAGACTGTTCTGTTTTTGACAGATTCTATTTTTCATGTGTTGTTTGCTTATTTTGATCCATCTGTTGCTAGTATCGGGGGGTATGAACCAGAGAAAAGTTGGAATACTGTAGGTTTAAAACCAACAGAAATAAAGAATGAGTTCATTACAGTACCTTATGTGGTGGTTTTTCTTTCTTGCACTAACGGAGCTTATGAGATTTCCTGTTGAGTTTTGTGTTGTGAAGTTTTCAAGTTTTGGGTACTGATTTGATGGACTATGGAATAAGGAGTGGCAAAAGCCTAAGCTTGGGGATGCCCATGGCACCCCAAGATATTCAAGGACAACCAAAATACTAAGCTTGGGGATGCCCCGGAAGGCATCCCCTCTTTCGTCTTCATCTATCGGTAACTTTACTTGGAGCTATATTTTTATTCGCCACATGATATGTGTTTTGCTTGGAGCGTCTTGTATGATATTAGTATTTGCTTTTTAGATTTCCACAATCATCCTTTCTGTACGCACCTTTTGGGAGAGACCCACTTGATTTAGAATTTGTTAGAATACTCTATGTGATTCACTTATATCTTTTGGGCTAGATAGTTTTGCTCTATGTGCTTCACTTATATTTTCTAGAGCACGACGGTGGCTTTATTTTGAACAAATTGTTGATCTCTGTCGATGTCAAAACCGGCGGATCTCGGGTAAAGGGTCCCGAACTGTGCGTCTAGGCAGATGGTAACAGGAGACGAGGGACACGATGTTTTACCCAGGTTCGGGCCCTCTCGATGGAGGTAAAACCCTACGTCCTGCTTGATTAATATTGATGATATGGGTAGTACAAGAGTGGATCTACCACGAGATCAAGGAGGCTAAACCCTAGAAGCTAGACTATGGTATGATTGTTGTAAAGTATGTTGTGTCCTACGGACTAAAGCCCTCCGGTTTATATAGACACCGGAGGAGGCTAGGGTTACACAGAGTCGGTTACAATGGTAGGAGATCTACATATCCGTATCGCCAAGCTTGCCTTCCACACCAAGGAAAGTCCCATCCGGACACGGGACGGAGTCTTCAATCTTGTATCTTCGTAGTCTTGGAGTCCGGCGGACGATGATAGTCCGGCTGTCCGGACACCCCCTAGTCCAGGACTCCCTCAGTAGCCCCCGAACCAGGCTTCAATGACGATAAGTCCAGCGCGTATATAGTCTTCGGCGTTGCAAGGCGGGTTCTCCCTTCAAGTTCCATGTACCTGCCGAATAGTGTCCGGCTTCACCATAAATACTATGTTTCTCGGCTTCTACGCCAAATAATGGTATTTTTCCACGCGTCGCACGAATGCGAAAAGCCAGGGCGTCTTTTACGTTTCACCCCCCCCCCCCCCAGTCGTGCGAGTCATCCGCCTATAAAAGAGGCAAAAATCCAGATCCAAACCACACCATCCTCCTCCCACGAATACTTCATCGGAGCGCCTTTGACCTAAAAATCCATTCCATCATGGACCGTCGACGTGGCTCTTCTTCACGCACTCCCTGCCCACCGCCGGGGAATTGGAGGAGGTGCTCTGTTTCGCACAACGAGCTAGTGAAGCTCCAAACGGGGGGATTTCTCCCTCCGGCCTTCATGGTCCCAGTCCGGGCCGGACTGGTTACTTATCAAGGTGGGAGGCAAGCGGAGGCTACCCCAAGCCCCAATAAGGGGGAGCGAGTATGCTTCGTCCCCTATCTGGTAAGGGGACTCGGATTCCCAATACATCCGTTCCTCCGCGGGCTCCTGGAGTTCTACGGACTCCAGCTCCACCACCTCACGCTCGCCTCTGTCCTGCATATCGCGGGCTACGTAGCTCTTTGTGAGCTATTCCTGGGCATTGAGCCCCATTTTGCATTGTGGAAGAGGCTGTTTTGCCTAGTACCTCGTTCTCACGAGGGGTCCATATATCAAGTGGGTGGCGCCGAAATATGGCGCATTGCCGGGACCGGATACCCATCCGGTACTCCCAAGAAGGCGTCCGAAGACTGGCCTTCAGAGTGGTTTTATATAGGAGACGCTCCGCTGCCGGACCCAGTCCGGATCGGCCTCCCGGAGTTTAGTGCTACTCCTTTGAAGAAGCGCCTCAGCTGGCGCCCACGGAGCCCCCGATTGGAGGAAGACAAGAGCGTCCATTACTTGATGGGCCGAATAAGATTAATGGCCCATTCTGGCTTGACCATGATCGGAGTCATGGCGACATGCATCATGCGGGGGGTACAGCCATTGCAATACAGAGGCCACCCCATGTGGGATTTCAACGGGGAAGACGATGCCACCCGTCATGGCCGCAAGGGGCCGGATTCAACCGAGGATCTGGTGGAGATCCTGTCCAGCCTGTACAAGGGGGAGAAGGAGGACTTCCTTCGGACGAACCCTTTGAATGGGTTTTCCATGACCAACCCTAGAGGATGGGTAAGTGAACACCTTTAAGGGCTCAACCCATGCTTTCGAAGTTTAAGCTTCTTACATTATGTCTTCGGCGCAGGATCTGCGCCGGACTTGGAGGACATGGTGAGTCCTGCTCCGCAACCTGAGGATCCAGAAAGATCCTTGGATCCGGCCTCCGAAGAGGACCCGGACATCGAGGTGGAGCTGATCGACGGGGTGTTTCACCAGCTCAGCATAGACAAGGCCTTGGTGGCCATTACGGCGGATTACCCCGGACTGTGTCCGGCTTCCCAGGTGACCGCGACCGAAATCCGGACACCATTATCTCTTCCCTGCCCATTTCTAACCTTCGCGAACGATGGTATTTTGCAGGAAGCGCCTTCACGGTAGGAAGCCGAGCCCGCGGTGGCTGACCGACAGAGGTCAGTTCGGACCAGCAGGCGGAAAAGGAGCGCGGTGCGGACGGAAACGTCGCCGCAAAGGTATAGCTCGTATTTGAATTTTCAGAGCGACGTTCCTAGGAAACGCCTGAGTGCTCATGATCTTTGCAGGAGAAAAAGCGCTCGCCAAACTGCAGGCGCAGAAGTTGCCGATCCAACCTACACCGGCCAGGCTCTAGCGCCCGGCCTGGAGGGGGAGGCAAGCGCAAGGCGCGGGCCGGATCCTTCTCCAACAGAGGACACCGACAGACTGTCCGCCACCAAGTCTGAGGTGGAGAGCGCCATGAACCATAGGCGCCGCCGGACAGTATTTCGTGAAGCGTGCTTTTCCCCTGATTGGATGCCTTTAACACAGGGGACGCGCATCTCCGTGCCACTCAAGATGGTTTTACCAGAGCCACGGAGCAGTATGCGAAGGACATACGGGTAAGGGAATTTTGATGGTTGTATATACCAATAGCCCCCGAGACTTAAAGTAGTTATGTTAACTGATTTAAGGATCATTTGAAAACGCAGGCTCTTACCGAGAAGAATGCCCAGCTGTCTCAGGAGCTGCAAGATTGCAAGGCCCAACTTGAGGCCGCACTTGCTGCCGCAGGAGGAGACGCAGAGACTCCTCCTGGTAACACATTTTTATTAAGAAATATAAGCGTTGTGCGGCATGCGCGCGAGTCTAATAATGACATTGCAGGTGCCGCCGGACAAGATCCGGACATGCAAGCATTGCTGCGCCAGCTAAAGGCCGGCGAGAGTGTGCTGAATAGGGTTCAGCAAGAAAGGAACAAGCTCCAGGATGCCAACGCCAAGCTCGGAGAAGAGCTGAAAGGCGCTCGAGCCGAGCTGTCCGGCTCCGTTAAGGAGAATCAGCGGCTTCGTCGCGGCATTTATAGTAAGTGCTTGAGCGGACTCCTTTGAAAAGAAGAGTTCGGCGAGGAAGTATTTTGACATGATATGTCTTGTAGGTATACTCACAGGTCGTCCTGCAGAGGAGATGCCCATATCAACGGGTGATCAGCTTCCCGAACTGTTGCAACTGCTCGAACAAGTTCGGCAGGCAATGACCGGCGTCGTCCGGGCTTTATGGCCAGCCCTCTCCCTACCCAAGGGCCTTGGGGAGCTTGCGGAGAAGCTTCAGGGAGTGCGGCAGCGCTTCCATTTGTGGAAGATTTCGGCTTGCCGTCAAGGTGCCAGGGAGGCTTGGGCCATGGTGAAGACGCGGTATAAGAAGGCGGATCCCAACCATATGGCCGAGGTCGGACCAGTGGGGCCCGATGGGAAGGAGATCCCTGTGAGTTTAGTATACAGCCAAGTAGAGTTGGCTGCTAAGTTTTCCCAACGGGACTGTAAGTTAGACAGCCTGTTAGACGGGATTGAGGAGGAATACAATCAATAAATTTGACAATGTATGTTTTCCTTTGAAGTGACATGCGAAATGCCTTCTATCCGGATTGTAGATCGTTTGTCTTTGCCGACCTTTTCGCTTCAACCTCGGGACCCGAGAGTCCAGAGTGTGTCCGAATACCTTTTTGGTTAAGAAACAACCGTGGTATGCATGGAGACTAGGCGTAGGGGCCATTAGTGCTTTATCAGACAAGTGCCCAACTAGTTATGTTATATTACATGGTTAGTAAGAAACATCTTCCAGGGAGAATAGTTCCGTTAAGGGTTCCTTTCGCTGGGAGGCATGCCCTAATGTGCATGTCCGGACTGCAAAGAAAGCAGTAAAACATCTGGGGGCAGATAGATAAATAAGTAAAAAGTCATCTTTTAAGTCACCGACCGAATATTCCCTTAAGAACGCTAGCTTTCGGCTTCACCCAGTCTGAGGTACACATCCGGCTGACCCGGCAGTAACAATCGCAGAGGTGCTCCCTTTACCTCCTAGCCGAACAATCGGGAACGTAGGGGTAAGCACAGGAGCCAGGCAACCCAGCTTGGCCAAAACTTAAGTCATATCGATGCATATAATGGTGAGTAAAAGGTACATGTGGAAGCGTGACACATGTGCTGGGCATGAAACCTTTATAATTGAGCTTCTGTAAAAGAAGCCCCCAGGTATAATGAGTGCGGATGGCACATCAAGTGTATGCGAAAAAATGCAAAAGTAAGCCCTTAGGGGCTTATTAATAAAAAAGGTAATGAAAAGAGAAACGAAAGGCAGCCAAGGTATAAAAATTTGGATGGAGGGAGGGGACGAACTCTTAATCCGGCGCTAGGCATAGAATCTTCGGAGGCGAGCTGTGTTCCATGGGTTCGGCTCGAGTCAGTTATCCGACGCATTTCGTAGACGGTATGCTCCGCCGGTCAGGACTTGCTCGATAATGAAGGGGCCCTCCCATTTGGGCTTGAGCTTGTCCTTTTTCTTGTCCGGCAGGCGTAGAACTAGTTTGCCAACGTTGTAAGTCTTGGCCCGTACTTCTCTGCTTTGATATCTTCGAGCCTGCTGCTGATAGAATGCGGAACGAGCTTTGGCGACGTCGCGTTCTTCCTCCAATGTGTCCAAGCTATCCTGCCGATCCAGCTCGGCCTCTCTTTCCTCATACATGCGCACTCGAGGTGAGTCATGAATAATGTCGCAGGGCAGGACTGCCTCTGCGCCGTATACCATAAAAATGGTGTGAATCTGGTAGTACGGTTAGGCGTTGTCCGTAGCCCCCAGAGTACGGAGTCGAGCTCCTCGACGCAGTGTGTGTCCGATTTAGTAAGTGACCGCAGTAGTCTGGGCTTAATGCCGCTCATTATTAGACCATTTGCTCGTTCCACTTGACCGTTGGTTTGAGGGTGATAGACTGAAGCGTAGTCGAGCTTGATGCCCATATTCTTGCACCATGACTTAACCTCGTCGGCTGTGAAGTTCGTGCCGTTGTCGGTGATGATGCTGTGGGGGACTCCGTAACGGTGTACTACCCCGGATATAAAGTCTATCACTGGTCCGGACTCTGCCGTTTTGACCGGCTTGGCCTCTATCCATTTGGTGAATTTATCCACCATGACCAATAGGTACCTTTGCTTGTGGGTTCCCCCTTTAAGGGGTCCAACCATATCAAGCCCCCAGACCGCGAACAGCCAGGTAATGGGTATAGTTTTGAGGGCGGTAGGCGGCATATGGCTCTGATTAGCAAAGAGCTGACAACCAACGCATCTCTGGACTAAGTCCTGGGCATCTGCCCGGGCCGTCGGCCAATAAAATCCTGTACGGAATGCCTTTCGTACAAGGGCCCAGGCTGTTGCGTGGTGTCCGCCTAGTCCGGCATGAATTTCAGCCAGGAGGTTTCGCCCTTCCTCTTCGGAGATACACCTTTGAAGGACTCCGGTTGTACTTTTCTTATAAAGTTCTCCCTCATGGACCTTGTAGGCTTTCGATCGTCGGACTATGCAGCGGGCCTCGTTTTGGTCTTTGGGAAGTTCCTGCCTGAGTAAGTAGGCTAGGAAAGGTTCTGTCCACGCGGCGATTACTGCCATTATGACGTGGGTTGAAGGTGTTATGTCATCTGCTGAACCACCGATTGGTGCGGTTTTTTCCGGTTTGTCACTACCGGGCTCCTCTTCCCATAGTACGGATGGCTTGAAGAGCCGTTCTAGGAAGATATTTGGAGGGACAGCATCACGTTTTGCCCCGATGCGTGCCAGTACATCGGCCGCTTGGTTATTATCTCGGGCTATGTGATGGAATTCGAGTCCTTCAAACCGAGCTGACATTTTTAAGACAGCGTTACGATATGCTGCCATTTTCGGATCCTTGGCGTCAAAGTCTCCATTTATTTGGGATATTGCAAGGTTTGAGTCCCCGCGCACCTCTAGGCGTTGAATACCCATGGAGACTGCCATCCGGAGACCATGTAATAGGGCCTCGTATTCGGCTACGTTGTTGGAGTCCGTGTACATTATTTGAAGTACGTACTAGACTGTATCCCCGGTTGGGGACGTCAATACGACGCCAGCCCCCAGTCCGGCCAACATTTTGGAGCCGTCGAAATGCATAACCCAATTGGAGTATGCGCCGTACTCTTTAGGGAGTTCGTCTTCGGTCCATTCGGCGACGAAGTTAGCCAAAACTTGTGACTTTATAGCTCGCCGAGGTTTGTAAGCTATATCGAATGGTAAGAGCTCAACGGCCCATTTTGCAATCCTGCCCGTTGCGTCGCGGTTATTTATAATGTCATTGAGTGGTACTTCAGAGGCCACTGTTATCGAACACTCCTGAAAGTAGTGTCGGAGCTTCCGGGATGCCATGAACACCGCGTATGCTATCTTCTGATAGTGCGGGATTTGCAGGGGGTTAACACGGTGGATACATAATACACTGGTTTTTGAAGAGGGAATTTATGCCCTTCTGTCGCTCGTTCGATGACGAGGACCGCGCTTACAACTTGATGTGTTGCTGCGATGTATAACAACATTGGTTCGCCCAGAGTGGGCGCAGCCAGGACCGGATTTGTTGCCAATATGGCCTTTATTTCTTCGAGTCCGGCAGTGGCAGCATCCGTCCACTCAAAGTGTTCGGTGCGCCTGAGGAGGCGATAGAGGGGCAACGCCTTTTCTCCTAGACGGGAGATAAAGCGGCTTAAGGCTGCCACGCATCCTGTTAATTTTTGTATTTGCTTGAGGTCTTTTGGAATATCCAACTGTGACAGAGCTCGGATTTTAGCCGGGTTTGCTTTAATTCCTCTACCGGATACAATGAAGCCCAGCAGCTTTCCGGCTGGTACGCCGAAAACGCATTTTTCCGGATTCAGCTTGATGTCATATGCTCTGAGGTTGTCGAATGTGAGCCTCAAATCGTCTACTAGAGTTTCGATGTGTTTTGTTTTGACGACTACATCATCTACGTATGCCTCGACTGTTTTGCCGATCTGGGTGGCCAGACATGTTTGAAAAATTGTGAATGCCTCTTGTCCTAATATAGCGTGATATCCGCTGTTGAACGGGGCCACTTGGAACGTGACTTCTTCGGATCTGTAATTGTTCGGCGAGCCGAACACCACATCGAGTGTGATTTGTCCGGTGCAGCGTGCCTCCCGGCTAGGGATTATTCCTCTGAAGGTTGTGCTGCTTCGCTCAATACGGCTCCAATCGATTTCCATTTTCCGCAGAGTTTCCTCGTAGATGAGGTTTAATCCGCTGCCGCCATCCATGAGGACTTTTGTTAGTCGAAAGCCGTCCACTATGGGACTAAGCACCAGTGTGGCTGGTGCTCTGGCTGTTCGGAATTTAGGTTCATCGCTGGCACCGAAGGTGATAGCTGTGTCACTCCATGGATTTGCTGTCGCTATTTGGTAGACTTCGGCGAGTCCACGGATTGTTCGCTTTCGCATATTGTTTGATGCGAAGGTCTCGAAGACTGTTGATACCGTACTGGTATTGTTGGAGTGGTTTTCTGGGGCTAGAAGCTCCTCGCCACTTTTGGCCACCTGCCGTAATATCCAACATGCTCGAAGGCTATGTGTTGGGACGGCTCCCTCTGTACTATGAAGCTTACAGGGTCCATTGAGCCATCCCTCCAGTACGGTTCTGTGCCCCTTATTGGGTTTTTGCTTTTTCGTTTTTGCATCTGGGGCCTGAGTGTAAGGCGCCCTTTTGCTGCGGACTGGGTTTGGGGCCGGATTATCCCAAAATTGGTTTTCGGTTTTCCGGAAACTCTCCATCGCACAGTACTTTCGTACTATGGATGCCAGATCGGTGAAGCGCGTAATTTTGTGACGATCAGTGGCGTTTAGTATTCCCTTGTCCGTGCAGTTATTGCAGAAGATTGAGATTGCGTTTTCCTCTCGGCAGTCCTTTATCCTGTCCATAACCAGGAGGAATCTAGCCCAGTAGTGATGTACTGTTTCAGCGGGCTCTTGCCGTATTAGAGATAGATCGCATATGTCTGGGCAGGTGGGTGGACTAAAATCCGGATCCCTGCCCATCTTGGGGCTTAAAGGCCGAAGAGCTTCCGAATTTGGAAGCTCGGTTTGCTGGACACAATCCAGCGAGTCCGGAGCGACGCATGATTTTAAGTTCAATGCTCGATCGAAGTCCTTTCCTCCGCGGAAATCCGGCGTGGAGGGTTCGGGAATCCGGACATGAATAGTTTTCAATACAGGCGAAGAGTTGCCGTATTGTTCCTCTACCACTGCGACGTGGTGGGTGGCCTGGGGAGAGTTAATCTCTCTCAGATCGGTTTTAAGCCCAATCTGGTTGTAGTCCGTAGCGACTCCCAGGGCGGCGATGCGATCCAAGAGCTCGTTAACACACGAGAGCTCTATTGGATCCAACTGTTCGGCAGCTTTAGGGCTGACGCGAAGATTGCTTCTGACGACTTGAGAAGTCATTGTCGAAGCGGCGGCCGGACAGGCGGTCATAAGAAAACCACCTAGCCGGATAGTTTGGCCAGCGGCCAAGGCCCCTTCGGTGAAAACACCATCTTTGAAGACGGGTGGAGGCATCCTTCCTATCGGTGGCGACACAGAGGAACTCTCAGTGAAAGCACCAATGTCGGTGTCAAAACCGGCGGATCTCGGGTAGGGGGTCCCGAACTGTGTGTCTAGGCGGATGGTAACAGGAGACGAGGGACACGATGTTTTACCCAGGTTCGGGCCCTCTCGATGGAGGTAAAACCCTACGTCCTGCTTGATTAATATTGAAGATATGGGTAGTACAAGAGTGGATCTACCACGAGATCAAGGAGGCTAAACCCTAGAAGCTAGCCTATGGTATGATTGTTGTAATGTATGTTGTGTCCTACAGACTAAAGCCCTCCGGTTTACATAGACACCGGAGGAGGCTAGGGTTACACAGAGTCGGTTACAATGGTAGGAGATCTACATATCCGTATCGCCAAGCTTGCCTTCCACGCCAAGGAAAGTCCCATCCGGACACGGGACGGAGTCTTCAATCTTGTATCTTCGTAGTCTTGGAGTCCGGCGGACGATGATAGTCCGGCTGTCCGGACACCCCCTACTCCAGGACTCCCTCAATCTCTAATGCTTCACTTATATTATTTTGAGAGTCTTTTAGAACAGCATGGTATTTGCTATGGTTATAAAATTGGTCCTAGAATGATGGGCATCCAAGTTGGGTATTATAAAAACTATCATAGAAAGTGAATTGGATGCTATGATCAATTGGTGCTTGATAATTGTTTTGAGATATTAGGATGGTAATATTAGAGTCATGCTAGTTGGGTAATTGTGAATTTAAAGAATACTTGTGTTGAAGTTTGTGATTCCCATAGCATGCATGTATGGTGAACCGCTTTGTGATGAAGTTGGAGCATAATTTATTTATTGATTGTCTTCCTTATGAGTGGCGGTCGGGGACAAGCGATGGTCTTTTCCTACCAATCTATCCCCTAGGATCATGCGTGTAGTACTTTGTTTTCAATGGCTTGTAGATTTTTGCAATAAGTATATGAGTTCTTTATGACTAATGTTGAGTCCATGGATTATACGCACTCTCACCCTTCCACCATTGCTAGCCTCTCTTGTGCCGCGCAACTTTCGCTGGTACCATACACCCACCATATACCTTCCTCAAAACAGCCACCATACCTACCTATTATGGTATTTCAATAGCCATTCCGAGATATATTTCCATGCAACTTTCCACCGTTCCGTTTATTATGACACGCATCATCATTGGCATATTACTCTTTGCATGATCATATAGTTGGCATCGTATTTGTGGCAAAGCCACCTTCCTAATTCCATACATGTCACTCTTGATTCATTGCATATCCCGATACACCACCGGAGGCATTCATATAGAGTCATATTTTGTTCTAAGTATCGAGTTGTAATCTTGAGTTGTAAGTAAATAAAAGTGTGATGATCTTCATTATTAGAGCATTGTCCCAAGTGAGGAAATGATGATGGAGACTATGATTCCCCCACAAGTCGGGATGATACTTCGGACTTTATAAAAAAAGAGAAAGGCCAGATAAAAAATAGAAAGGCCAAATAAAAAATGAGAGAAAAGGAGAGAAGGGACAATGCTACTATCCTTTTTACCACACTTGTGCTTCAAAGTAGTGCTTCAAAGTAGCACCATGATCTTCATGATAGAGAGTATCCTATGTTGTCACTTCCATATACTAGTGGGAATTTTTCATTATAGAACTTGGCTTGTATATTCCAATGATGGGCTTCCTCAAAATGCCCTAGGTCTTCATGAGCAAGCAAGTTGGATGCACACCCACTTAGATTCTTTTGTTGAGCTTTCTTACATTTATAGCTCTAGTGCATCCGTTGCATGGCAATCCCTACTCACTCACATTGATATCTATTAATGGGCATCTCCATAGCCCGTTGATACGCCTAGTTGATGTGAGACTATCTTCTCCTTTTTTGTCTTCTCCATAACCACCATTCTATTGCACATATAGTGCTAGGTCCATGGCTCGCGCTCATGTATTGCGTGAAAGTTGAAAAAGTTTGAGATTACTAAAGTATGAAACAATTGCTTGGCTTGTCATCGGGGTTGTGCATGATTAAATACTTTACGTGATGAAGATAGAGCAACGGCCAGACTATATGATTTTGTAGGGATAACTTTCTTTAGCCATGCTATTTTGAGAATACATGATTGCTTTATTAGTATGCTTGAAGTATTACTATTTCTTATGTCATTATGAACTTTTATTTTGAATCATTTGGATCTGAACATTCAAGCCACAATAAATAAAATTACATTGAGAATTATGCTAGGTAGCATTCCACATCAAAAATTCTATTTTTATCATTTACCTACTCAAGGACAAGCAGGAATTAAGCTTGGGGATGCTTGATACGTCTCCAACGTATCTATAATTTTTTATTGTTCCATGCTATTATATTACCTGTTTTGGATGTTTATGGGTTTTACTTTACACTTCTATATCATTTTTGGGACTAATCTACTAACTGGAGGCCCAACCCGAATTGTTGTTTTTTTTGCCTATTTCAGTGTTTTGAAGAAAAGGATTATAAAATGGAGTCCAAACGGGATGAAACCTTCGGGAGCGATCTTTTTGGAACAAATGCCAACCAGAAGACTTGGAGTGGATGTCAAGCAACAAACGAGGCGGCCACGAGGGTGCCCGGCGCACCCCCTGGGGGTGGGCGCACCCCCCACCCTCGTGGGCCCCTCGAGCGTCAACCGACCTACTTCTTCCTCCTATATATAGCCCCGTACCCTGGAAACATCAGAAGCGACCACGAAAACCTAATTCCACCGCCGCAACCTTCTGTATTCGCAAGATCCCATCATGGAGCCTTCACCGGTGCTCCACCGGAGGGGGAATCAACCACGGAGGGCCTCTACATCAACTCCAAGGCCTCTCCGATGAGTTGTGAGTAGTTTACCATAGACCTTCGGGTCCATAATTATTAGCTTGATGGCTTCTTCTCTCTCTTTGAATCTTCTTGGAGATCTATTCGATGTAACTCTTTTTGCGGTGTGTTTGTCGAGATCCGATGAATTGTGGGTTTATGATCAAGTTTATCTATGAGAAATATTTGAATCTTCTCTGAATTCTTTTATGTGCGATTAAGTTATCTTTGCAAGTCTCTTCGAATTATCAGTTTGGTTTGCTCTACTAGATGGATCTTTCTTGCAATGGGAGAAGTGCTTAGCTTTGGGTTCAATCTTGCGGTGTCCTTTCCCAGTGACAGCAGGAGCGGCAAGGCACGTATTGTATTGTTGCCATCGAGGATAAAAAGATGGGGTTCATATCATATTGCATGAGTTTATCCCTCTACATCATGTCATCTTTCTTAATGCGTTACTATGTTCTTCAAGAACTTAATACTCTAGATGCAGGCAGGAGTCGGTCGATATGTGGAGTAACAGTAGTAGATGCAGAATTCTTTTGATCTACTTGTCACGGACGTGATGCCTATATACATGATCATGCCTAGATAATCTCATAACTATGCACTTTTCTATCAATTGCTCGACAGTAATTTGTTCACCCACCATAATACTTATGCTATCTTGAGAGAAGCCACAAGTGAAACCTATGGCCCCCAGGTCTATCTTTTATCATATAAGTTTTTCACCTATCTTTTATTTGCATCTTTTACTTTCCAATCTATATTATAAAAATACCAAAAATATTTATCTTATCATATTATCTCTATCAGATCTTACTTTCGCAAGTGGCCGTGAAGGGATTGACAACCCCTTTATTGCGTTGGTTGCGAGGTTCTTGTTTGTTTGTGTAGGTGCGTGGGACTTTTGAGGAGCCTCCTACTGGATTGATACCTTGGTCTCAAAAATTGAGGGAAATACTTACGCTACTTTGCTGCATCACCCTTTCCTCTTCAAGGAAAACCAACGCAGGCTCAAGACGTAGCAAACATCTCCAGAGCAGTGCAGAGGTCCTCGTGGATGGCGAGCTCTTCCTTCATCTTGACATCACGGACGCCATCAGTTAACGCAGAAATGATGGCCTCGTCTGACACCTTGGGAATATTGAGGCGGACGTTGTTGAAGCGCTGGATATATTTATGCAGGGTCTCTCCAGGTTGTTGCTTGACGCGGCGCAGGTCGCCCGCGGCTAGTGGATGGTCGTGAGTGCCCTGGAAGTTAGCGATGAAGCGGTTGCGCATCTCCTCCCAGGATGGAACTGACCTCTCGGT
Organism: Triticum timopheevii; assembly: GCA_963921465.1. Lineage (NCBI taxonomy): Eukaryota > Viridiplantae > Streptophyta > Magnoliopsida > Poales > Poaceae > Triticum > Triticum timopheevii. The sequence goes on from OY997270.1 coordinate 129,044,025, forward strand.
CAAGTTCAGGAGCCAAGAACGCGCGCCATCCTTGAGTGCCATCGGGAACCAATTTGCCATGATCTTCTCCTCTCTGTTGGCTGCTTTGATGCTCAGCTCGTAGAGCTGCAGGAAGTCGGCGGGGTCTGCGGTGCCGTCGTAGCATGGAGGCAGGTCAGGCTTGAACTTTCTCGGCCAGACGATGTTGCGGAGCTCTGCGATGAATGCACGGCATCCTGCCGTGGCCACTGGAAGCACGCGTGCTTCTCCTTGGGACATTGAACCACCTGGCAGCTCACGTCGTCCTGAGCTGGCGTCGGGCGCTGCGGGTCGCGCTGTGGTGCCATGCGCCTTGGCTCGACGATGGTGCCCTTGTCCGGAGGAGGAGGAGGAGCCCCGTGCGCGACGTCGCCTGCTGCAGGTGGTTGCTGAGGCAGCGAGCAAGTCGGCCCATTGGAGCCCCTGTGCGCGACGCTGATGAGCTCGACGATGCGCTCGAGCCACTCCTCGTAGAGGTCACCCACGGGATAGTAGCGAAGGAGATCCCGCGCCGTGAGCAGAGCGACCTACGGGTCCACCTGGCCGCGGCGCACGTGGGATGACGAAGCTGCTGGGGTGAGCGACGGAGTAGCGGTGCGGCCATCACGGCGCACCAACGGGTGCAGCGATGAAGCTTGCTGCTCATGGCTGGCAGGGCCTGTGGTGGCGTTGGCCACTAGAGAAGGAGCGCGACGGGCGCAGCCATCACCCGCCGGAGCCGTCTGAGCGACACGAGCGGCGACCACAGCCCGACGCTCCTGCGCGCGTAGGCCATGGAGATGTCGGAGCAGAGACGAGTCGAACAACAGAGGAGAGGATCCGACGCACCCCTACCTGACGTGCCAAATGTTGGATTTCTTGGTCTGGCAACCCGTGAGAGGTTTGAACACTGGGGGTACGGAGATCTCAACATGCCCAGCCTGCCTACTCGCGATCCTCCCTAGCTTAGCACGCAAAGCTCACAGAGACACAAAGACACAAAGATTTATACTAGTTCGGGCCACCGTTGTGGTGTAATACCCTACTCTAGTGTGGTGTGGTGGATTGCCTCGAGGGGCTATGGATGAACTAGTACAAGGATGAACAAGCCTCGGGAGCTGAGGTGTTCTTGAGCTGATGTGTTGCTTGGGAAGGAAACAATCCTCCTCTATGGTGGTGGCTAAGCCCTATATATAGTGCCTTGGTCCTCCTCCCAAAATATGAGTGGGAAGGGATTCCACAACGGCAGGATTTGAAAGGGGACAAGTAGTACAGTCTATCCTGACCAAAGTAGTCTTCGCCTGTGAAAAGCCTTTGGTCGTGACGCTGCGGTGAGCTCGGTGATGACCTCCGTCCTGCCGTCCTGGCGGTCTTGGTCTCGTTGCACCAGAATGGAAACCTTTGGCTGATTCCTTGGAACTACGCACCTGTGGCTTGCCTCCCTTGCACCAAAGAGGAAACCTGCGCTCTGTACCCGCCTGGCGCCCGCCTAGAACCCGGCTGGCTTTGGTCGTCATGCCTCACATCAGCTGAGCCTCATGAGGTAGTGCTACGTCTTGAGCTTGCGTTGCTTTTCCTTGAAGAGTAAAGGGTGATGCAGCAATAGTAGCATAAGTATTTCCCTCAGTTTTTGAGAACCAAGGTATCAATCTAATAGGAGGCTCCTCAAAAGTCCCACGCACCTACACAAACAAACAAGAATTCGCAACCAATGCAATAAAGGGGTTGTCAATCCCTTCAAGGCCACTTGCAAAAGTGAGATCTGATAGAGATAATATGATAAGATAAATATATTTTCGGTATTTTATAATATAGATTGGAAAAGTAAAGATGCAAATAAAAGTATATTGAAAGCTTATATGATAAGAGATAGACCCGGGGGCCATAGGTTTCACTAGTGGCTTCTCTCAAGATTGCATAAGTATTACGGTGGGTGAACAAATTACTGTCGAGCAATTGATAGAAACACGAATAATTATGAGATTATCTAGGCATGATCATGTATATAGGCATCATGTCTGTGACAAGTAGACCGACTCCTGCCTGCATCTACTACTATTACTCCACACATCGACCGCTATCCAGCATGCATCTAGAGTATTAAGTTCATAAAGAATAGAGTAACGCATTAAGAAAGATGACATGATGTAGAGGGATAAACTCATGCAATATGATATAAACCCCATCTTTTTATCCTCGATGGAAGCAATACAATCCGTGCCTTGCTGCCCCCGCTGTCACTGGGAAAGGACACCGCAAGATTGAACCCAAAGCTAAGCACTTCTCCCATTGCAAGAAAGATCAATCTAGTAGGCCAAACCAAACTGATAATTTGAAGAGACTTGCAAAGATAACTTAATCACACATAAAAGAATTCAGAGGAGATTCAAATATTTCTCATAGATAAACTTGATCATAAACCCACAATTCATCGGATCTCGACAAACACACCACAAAAAGAGTTACATCAAATAGATCTCCAAGAAGATCGAGGAGAAAATTGTATTGAGATTCAAAGAGAGAGAAGAAGCCATCTAGCTAATAACTATGGACCCGAAGGTCTGTGGTAAACTACTCACAACTCATCGGAGAGGCCTTGGAGATGATGTAGAGGCCCTCCATGATCGATTCCCCCTCTGGTGGAGCGCCGGTGAAGGCTCCAAGATGGGATCTCGCGGATACAGAAGGTTATGGCGGTGGAAATAGTTTTTCGTGGTCGCTTCTGATGTTTTCGGGGTACATGAGTATATATAGGAGGAAGAAGTAGGTCGGTGGACGCTCGAGGGGCCCATGAGGGTGGGGGCGCGCCCACCTGTAGGGGGTGCGCCGGGCACCCCCGTGGCCGCCTCCCTTGTTTCTTGACTTCCACTCCAAGTCCTCTGGATCACGTTTGTTCCAAAAATCACGCTCCCGAAGGTTTCATTCCGTTTGGACTCCGTTTGATATTCCTTTTGTTCGAAACACTGAAATAGGCAAAAAAACAGCAATTTGGGTTGGGCCTCTTGTTAGTAGGTTAGTCCCAAAAATGATATAAATGTGTAAAGTCAAGCCCATAAACATCCAAAACGGGTAATATAATAGCATGGAACAATCAAAAATTATAGATACGTTGGAGACGTATCAAGCATCCCCAAGCTTAATTCCTGCTCGTCCTCGAGTAGTTAAATGATAAAAAAAAACAGATTTTTTGATGTGGAATGCTACCTAGCATAATTCTCAATGTAATTCTCTTTATTGTGGCATGAATGTTCGGATGCAAATGATTCAAAATAAAATCTCATATTGACATAAGAAATAGTAATACTTCAAGCATACTAGTCAAAGCAATCATGTCTTCTCAAAATAACATGGCTAAAGAAAGTTCATCCCTACAAAATCATATAGTTAGGCTATGCTTCATTTTCGTCACACAAAAATGCTCCCATCTTGCACACCCCCGATGACAAGCCAAGTAATTGTTTCGTACTTAAATAATCTCAAACTTTTTAAACTTTCACGCAATATATGAGCGTGAGCCATGGATATAGCACTATGGGTGGAATAAAATATGATGATGGAGGTTGTGTGGAGAAGACAAAAAAGGAGAAAGTCTCACATTGACGAGGATAATTAACGGGCTATGGAGATGCCCATCAATTGATGTCAACATGAGGAGTAGGGATTGCCATGCAACGGATGCACTAGAGCTATAAATGTATGAAAGCTCAATAAAAGAAACTAGTGGGTTTGCATCCAACTTGCTTGCTCACAAAGACCTAGGGCATTTTGAGGAAGCCCATTGTAGGAATATACAAGCCAAGTTCTATAATGAAAAATTCCCACTAGTATATGAAAGTGACAACATATGAGACTCTCTATATGAAGAACATGGTGCTACTTTGAAGCACAAGTGTGGAAAAAGATAGTAACATTGCCCCCTTTTTATTTTTATTTTCTTTATTTTCTCTTTTTTTCTTTTGGCCTTTCTTTTTTTGCCTTTCTTATGTTTTTGGCCTTTCTTTTTTTTGGGGGGGGGGGGGCAATGCTCTAATAATGATGATCATCACACTTCTATTTATTTACACCTCATGAATTACAACCTGAAACTAGAACAAGATATGACTCTATATGGATGCCTCCGGCGGTGTATCGGGATGGGCAATGAATCAAGAGTGGCATGTATGAAAAATTATGCACGGTGGCTTTGCCACAAATACGATGTCAACTACATGATCGTGCAAGGAAATATGACAATGATAATGTGTGTCATAAAAAAACGGAACGGAACGGTGGAAAGTTGCATGGCAATATATCTCGGAATGGCTATGGAAATGCCATAAGAGTTGGTATGGTGGCTGTTTTGAGGAAGATATAAGGAGGTTTATGTGTGATAGAGCGTATCGTATCACGGGGTTTGGATGTACCGGCAAAGTTTGCACCAACTCTCAAGGTGAGAAAGGGCAATGTACGGTACCGAAGAGGCTAGCAATGATGGAAGGGTGAGAGTGTGTATAATCCATGGACTCAACATTAGTCAAAAGAACTCATATACTTATTGCAAAAATCTACAAGTCATCAAAAACCAATCACTATGCACATGCTCCTAGGGGGTAGATTGGTAGGAAAAGACCATCGCTCGTCCCCGACCGCCACTCATAAGGATGCACAATCTAAGAACACCTCATGTTTCAAATTTGTTACACAACTTTTACCATACGTGCATGCTACGGGACTTGCTAACTTCAACACGAGCATTCTTTAAATTCATAATCACCCAACTAGCATGACTCTAATATCACTACCTCCATATCTCAAAACAATTATCAAGTATCAAATTGATCATAGCATCCAATTCTTCCTATGATAGTTTTTATTATACCCAACTTGGATGCCCATCATTCTAGGACCAATTTCATAACCATAGCAAATACCATGCTGTTCTAAGAGACTCTCAACATAATATAAGTGAAGCATGAGAGATTAACAATTTCTACAAAATTAAGCCACCGCCGTGCTCTAAAAAAAATATAAGCGAAGAACTAGAGCAAAAACTATCTAGCTCAAAAGATATAAGTGAAGCACATAGAGTATTCTAATAAATTCCAATCATGTGGGTTTCTCCCAAAAGGTGTGTACATAAAGGATGATTGTGGTAGACTAAAAAGCAAATACTAATATAATACAAGACGCTCCAAGCAAAACACATATCATGTGGCGAATAAAAATATAGCTCCAAGTAAAGTCACCGATAGACGAAGACGAAAGAGGGGATGCCTTCCTGGGGAATCCCAAAGATTGGGATTTTGGCTATTCTTGAATATATTGGGGTGCCATGGGCATCCCCAAGCTTAGGCTCTTGCCACTCCTTATTCCATAATCCATCAAATCTTTACCCAAAACTTGAAAACTTCACAACACAAAACTCAACAGGAAATCTCATAAGCTCCGTTAGTGCAAGAAAGAAAAACCACCACATAAGGTACTGTAATGAAATCATTATTTATTTATATTGGTGTTAAACCTACTTTATTCCAAGTTCTCTATGGTTCATACCCCTACATACTAACCATAGATGCATCAAAATAAGCAAACAACACACGAAAAGCAGAATCTGTCAAAAACAGAACAGTCTGTAGCAATCTGTAACTCTCGAGTACTTATGGAACTCTAAAAATCCTACCAAAATAGGAAGTCCTGGGCAATTTGTCTAGTGATATACAGAAAAAAGAATCAACACAAAAGCACGTTTCCGTGAATTACCAAAATTAGTTTCGTGTGTGCAAAGTTTCTGTTTTTCAGCGGAATCAAATTAACTATCACCATAGGTTATCCTATAGGTTCTACTTGGCACAAACACTAATTGAAACATGAAAACACATCTAAACAGAACGTAGATGATACATTTATTACTAAACATAAGCAAAAACCAACAAAATAAATATAAAATTGGGTTGCCTCCCAACTAGCACTATCGTTTAACGCCCCTAGATAGGCATAAAAGCGAGGATAGATCTAAGTAGAGCCATCTTTGGCACTTAATTCATAAGTAGCTCGCATGATAGATTCATAAGGTAATTTGACTTCCTTTCTTGTAAAGTGCTCCATGCCTTTCCTTAATGGAAATTGGAATCTAATATTCCCTTCCTTCATATCAATAATCGCACCAATCATTCTAAGGAAAGGTCTACCAATAATAATAGGACATGAAAGATTGCAATCTATGTCAAGAACGGTAAAATCCACGGGCACCAAATTCCTATTTGCAACAATGAGAACATCATTGATCCTTCCCATTGGCTTTTTAATGGTGGAATCCGCAAGGTGCAAATTTAAAGAGCCACCATCAAGATCATGGAAACCTAGAATATCACATAAAGTTTTCGGAATTGTGGAAACAGTAGCACCCAAATCACACAAAGCATAACACTCATGATCTTTAATTTTAATCTTTATAGTAGGTTCCCACTTATCATTAAATTTTCTAGGTATAGAAACTTCCAAATTAAGTTTTTCATCATAAGATTGCATCAAAGCATCAACAATATGTTTGGTAAAAGCTTTATTTTGACTATAAGCATGAGGAGAATTCAAAACGGATTGCAACAAGGAAATACAACCTTCTAAAGAACAATTATCATAATTAAATTCCTTGAAATCCAAGATAGTGGGTTCAATGCTATTTAAAGTCTTGACCTCTCCAATCCCACTTTTACCAAATTTAGCATCAAGATCTAAGAACTCCGAATCACTGGGACGCCTTTTAACTAAAGTTGACTCATCTCCAGTCCCATCATTATTAAGATTCATATTGCAAAACAAAGATCTAATAGGGGACACATCAATAACCTTAAGATCTTCATCATTATTTTCATGGAAACTAGAAGAACACCTTTTACAAAGCAATCTTTCTTAGCACGCAATCTAGCGGTTCTTTCTTTGCACTCATCAATGGAAATTCTCATAGCTTTGAGAGACTCATTGATATCAGTCTTAGGAGGAGTAGATCTAAGTTTCAAAGAATCAACATCAAGTGATAGTCTATCAATGTTCCTAGCCAAATCATCAACTTTAAGCAGTTTTTCTTCAAGCATGGCATTAAAATTCTTTTGAGAGATCATAAATTCTTTCACACTATTCTCAAAATAAGAGGGCATCTTATTAAAATTACCATAAGAATTATTGTAGGAATTTCCATAATTATTAGAGGAATTACTAGGGAATGGTCTAGGATTAAAGTTTCCTCTATAAGTATTCTTACCAAAATTATTCCTACCAACAAAATTCACATCCATAGATTCATTATTATTCTCAATCAAAGTAGACAAAGGCATATCATAAGGATCAATAGAAGCACTCTTAGTAGCAAACAATTTCATAAGTTCATCCATCTTTCCACTCAAAACAATAATTTCTTCTATAGCATGCACTTTTTTACTAGTAGATCTTTCGGTGTGCCATTGAGAATAATTATCCATAATGTTATCAACGAGTTTAGTAGTTTCTCCTAAGGTGATTTCCATAAACGTGCCTCCCGCAGCCGAGTCTAAAAGATTTCTAGAAGCAAAATTCAATCCGGCATAAAAAATTTGTATGATCATCCATAAATTCAAACCATGAGTAGGGCAACATGCTCATGATCAAGTTGTTTAAAATTCATAATATCATTCCTAAGAGAGATGATCTTAGTGGGAGGAAAATACTTAGAGATAAAAGCATCTTTGCACTTATTCCATGAATCAATACTATTCTTAGGCATAGACGAAAACCAAACTTTAGCACGATCTCTAAGGGAAAACGGAAATAATTTGAATTTAACAATATCATTATCCGTATCTTTCTTCTTTTGCATCTCACACAAATCAACAAAGTTGTTTAGATGGGTAGCGGCATCTTCACTAGGAAGGCCGGAGAATTGATCTTTCATAATAAGATTCAGCAAAGCAGCATTGATTTCACAAGACTCAACATCATTAAGAGGAGCAATCGGAGTACTAAGGAAATCATTATTATTGGTATTGGAAAAGTCACACAATTTGGTATTATCTTGCGCCATAGTGAAAAGCAATCCAACACACAAGCAAACAGAAAAAGGCAAGCGAAAGAGAGAGGAGATTGGGAAAAAGAGGGCAAATAAAACGGCAAGGGTGAAGTGGGGGAGAGGAAAACGAGAGGCAAATGGCAAATAATGTAAGTGCGAGGGAGATGAGTTTGTGATGGATACTTGGTATGTCTTGACTTGAGCGAAGACCTCCTCGGCAACGGCGCCAGAAATCCTTCTTGCTACGTCTTGAGCTTGCGTTGGTTTATTTTCCTTGAAGAGGAAAGGGTGATGCAGCAATAGTAGAGTAAGTATTTCCCTCAGTTTTTGAGAACCAAGGTATCAATCCAGTAGGAGGCTCCTCAAAAGTCACACGCACCTACAAAAACAAACAAGAACTCGCAACCAACACGATAAAGGGGTTGTCAATCCCTTCAAGGCCACTTGCAAAAGTGAGGTCTGATAGAGATATATGATAAGATAAATATATTTTTGGTATTTTATAATATAGATTGGAAAAGTAAAGATGCAAATAAAAGTAGATTGAAAGCTTATATGATAAGAGATAGACCCGGGGGCCATAGGTTTCACTAGTGGCTTCTCTCAAGATAGCATAAGTATTACGGTGGGTGAACAAATTACTGTCGAGCAATTGGTAGAAAAGCGAATAATTATGAGATTATCTAGGCATGATCATGTATATAGGCATCACGTTCGTGACAAGTAGACCGACTCCTGCCTGCATCTACTACTATTACTCCACACATCGACCGCTATCCAGCATGCGTCTAGTGTATTAAGTTCATAAAGAACAGAGTAACACATTAAGAAAGATGACATGCTGTAGAGGGATAAACTCATGCAATATGATATAAAGCCCATCTTTTTATCCTTGATGGCAACAATACAATACATGCCTTGCTGCCCCTGCTGTCACTGGGAAGGGACATCGCAAGATTGAACCCAAAGCTAAGCACTTCTCCCATTGCAAGAAAGATCAATCTAGTAGGCCAAACCAAACTGATAATTCTAAGAGACTTGCAATGATAACTTAATCACACATAAAAGAATTCAGAGGAGATTCAAATATTTCTCATAGATAAACTTGATCATAAACCCACAATTCATCGGATCTCGACAAACACACCGCAAAAAGAGTTACATCGAATATATCTCCAAGAAGATCGAGGAGAACATTGTATTGAGATTCAAAGAGAGAGAAGAAGCCATCTAGCTAATAACTATGGACCCGAAGGTCTGTGGTAAACTACTCACAACTCATCGGAGAGGCCTTGGAGATGATGTAGAGGCCCTCCATGATCGATTCCCCCTCCGGCGGAGCGCCGGTGAAGGCTCCAAGATGGGATCTCACGAATATAGAAGGTTACGTCGGTGGAAATAGTTTTTCGTGGTCGCTTCTGATGTTTTCGGGGTACATGGGTATATATAGGAGGAAGAAGTAGTTCGGTGGATGCTCGAGGGGCCCACAAGGGTGGGGGCGCGCCCACCTGTAGGGGGCGCGCCGGGCACCCTCGTGGCCGCCTCCCTTGTTTCTTGATTCCACTCCAAGTCCTTTGGATCACGTTTGTTCCAAAAATCACGCTCCCGAAGGTTTCCGTTTGGACTCCGTTTGATATTCCTTTTCTTCGAAACACTGAAATAGGCAAAAAACAGCAATTCGGGCTGGGCCTCCTGTTAGTAGGTTAGTCCCAAAAATGATATAAATGTGTAAAGTAAAGCCCATAAACATCCATAATTGGTAATATAATAGCATGGAACAATCAAAAATTATAGATACGTTGGAGACGTATCAGTAGCCGCATAGATCTCTCCGCCCCTCAGGAGCCTTCCTGAGGAAGCCAGCTCCTTCGGGGGTCTTGGCGTCGTCCGCCTCGCGAGGGTCTTGCTGTGTTGTTGTTGAAGCTGGGCCATACCAGGCCAGCGATGGAGCCACGCATGGTGGGCCGCAGGCAGGCAGGACACTCCTCGTCGGAGAAAGTGCCGCCGCCGCGCCGCCGGTCTCTGTTTCTCTCTCTCTCTCTCTCTCTCTCTCTCTCTCTCTCTCTCTCTCTCTCTTTCTCTCTCTCTCTCTGTTGGGGTCCGCTGTCAGCCACTCAGGCCGCGCCCGAAGAAGTATGAGTGGTGGCGCCCTGGTGTTTTATGCCTTCGACGTCACACCCCCCCCCCCCCCGGGTTTTTCTTTTTAATTCAAATATAATTCAAATTTGACCAGAACTTTGACTAGCCATAACTTTTATTCTACAAGTCCAGATGAGTTGATTCTTTTTGCATTCTGTTCTTACTGGAAAATCCTAGCAGCACACCCAAGATGGGATTCTTCATTGCTGCATAGAATTTTTGGTGATTTTTAGAAGTGTTCTTGATATTTTCTTTTTGTCATTTGAATTATTTTCAGAAGGTGAAGCTTATCTTGACGGCATCCAGGAGGAGTGTGAAGCTCCTCTGCACTAAGGCAAGCCACAACAACATGATCATGGTGTCTTTGCAATATTCATGATTTTCTACTTGAATTTATATGATATTCATTGCATATAGTATTAAAAATAAATGAATGCTTGAGATATTTAGTTTGTTATGATCAAATTGCTTAGTTAACAAAGAGGAAATGCTTGAACCAGTGGGTATAGCTTGAATAGTTATCTAAGTAAAATTTGTCATGACTATGGTGTTATGAGCATGAGTATTATTCTTGCTATATGAAAAATGAGTTTTATTTGATAAAAACCAACTAAAGTAATGAGTAGAAATAACTAGTAAGAAAGGATCAAAAATGTTGACAGTTGAGTGTGTGCAAGTAGAACTTTGTATAAGGTTGATCTGGTATTGTTAAGGTGATATATGATGCATGGTATATGGTTGCATGAGCATGGCATATTGTGACTTGAGCATTTTTATTTTCAAGTTAAACCTAATGACAATTGAACTTGAACTTAAAAGTTGGTCGGGTCATGGTGCCACTGAATCGGGCTGCCAAGTGCAACCACATTTGCCTTAGTGGGGAGGCTGTATTGTTCCATTGTCATACCTCTTGTCGGTACCTCCAAAGAGGGAAGGTTATGGGCGTGCGGTACCCTGGCCCGGTAAGCAGACATAACCTTGTGGACCTATTGTTGTTATGGTACCAAGTCCCTGTTTGGGACTATTTGTTTTGCCATGACGGTGGTAGTTGCCTCTGGGAGGCGGGGTCACCCAGGACTAGTCCCAGAGGGGAGTTGGTAGGAGTGGTTGTAAGAGTGTTATGGCAATGGGAGGGTTCTGTCGGAATGCCGTTGGTCCACCCGAATGGGAGTGCGAGGCCATGGGCTCCGTAGTGTGGGTAAAGTGCGCTACCTCTGCAGAGTGTATTAATCTATCGATAGCCGCTCCCATGGATAAGGGCCCGGTTCGTAAGTAAGTCACACCATGGATCAACTTTCATAAATAATATTGCACACTAAGTATTTACCCCGCATTGTTAAGTTGTGATGATGTCGGTGAGACTGACAATGGTGGTACTGTTAGTGGTCCGTTGTGATCACTGTGTTGGGGAACGAGAGAGAGGGGAGTGCACCTTCATACCCTTGAAGATCGCGATGCAGAAGCGTTGCAAGAACGTGGTCGGTGGAGTCGTTCACTAAGCGATTCAGATCGCGGTCGAATCCGATCTAAGCACCAAACAACGGTGCCTCCGCGTTCAACACACGTACAGCCCGGGGACGTATCCTCCTTCTTGACCCAGCAAGGGGAGAGGAGAAGTTGAGGGAGAGCTCTGGCAGCACGACGGCGTGGTGGTGGAGCTTGCAGTTCTCCGGCAGAGCTTCGCCAAGCACTACTACGGAGGAGGAGGTGTTGGGGAGGGAGAGGGCTGCGCCAGGGGAAGGGTGAAGCTCCCATGTGCCTCCCCACTATATATAGGGGTGGAGGGGGCTGGTTTCTTTCCCTCCAAGTCCATTGGGGTGTTGGCAAAGGTGGGAGGAAAGAAATCCCATCATTTCCTTCCCCACCGATTGTTATCCCCCTTTTTTAGGGATCTTGATCTTATCCCTTCGGGATATGATCTTATTCCTTCTAAGGGGGATCTTGGTGCACCTTGACCAGGGGTGTGGGGCCTTGCCCCCACTACCCACATTCATGTGGGTCCCCCCATGCAAGTGGGCCCCACTTCGGAACCTTCTAGAACCTTCCCGGTACAATACCGAAAAATCCTGAACATTTTCCGGTGGCCAAAATAGGACTTCCCATATATAAATCTTTACCTCCGGAACTCCTCGTGACGTCCGGCATCTCATCCGGGACTCCGAACAACATTCGATAACTGCACACTAATTCCCATAACAACTCTAGCGTCACCGAACCTTAAGTGTGTAGACCCTACGGGTTCGGGAATCATGCAGACATGACCGAGACAGCTCTCTGGCCAATAACCAATAGCGGGATCTGGATACCCATGTTGTCTCCCACATGTTCCACGATGATCTCATCGGATGAACCACGATGTCAAGGATTCAAGCAATCCCGTATACAATTCCCTTTGTCAATCGGTACGTTACTTGCCCGAGATTCGATCGTCGGTATCCCAATACCTCGTTCAATCTCGTTACCGGCAAGTCACTTTACTCGTTCTGTAATGCATGATCCCATGACTAACTACTTAGTTACATTGAGCTCATTATGATGATGCATTACCGAGTGGGCCCAGAGATACCTCTCCGTCACACGGAGTGACAAATCCCAGTCTCGATTCGTGCCAACCCAACAGACACTTTCGGAGATACACGTAGCGCACCTTTATAGCCACCCAGTTACGTTGTGACGTTTGGCACACCCAAAGCATTCCTACGGTATCTGGGAGTTGCACAATCTCATGGTCTAAGGAAATGATACTTGACATTAGAAAAGCTTTTAGCAAACGAACTACACGATCTTGTGCTATGCTTAGGATTCGGTCTTGTCCATCACATCATTCTCCTAATGATGTGATCCCGTTATCAATGACATCCAATGTCCATGGTCAGGAAACCATAACCATCTATTGATCAATGAGCTAGTCAACTAGAGGCTCACTAGGGACATGTTGTGGTCTATGTATTAACACATGTATTACGGTTTCCATCCAATACAATTATAGCATGAACAATAGATAATTAATTATCATGAACAAGGAAATATAATAATAACCATTTTATTATTGCCTCTAGGGCATATTTCCAACACACTATTCGGTTACGAGGTAATCGATGGAACCAAGAGTGGTTCGCTAGTGGTCCGTCGTGATCACTGTTCGGTTACGAGGTAACCTGTGGAACCAAGAGTGGTTCGTTAGTGGTCCGTCGTGATCACTATTCGGTTGCGAGGCAACCTGTTGGTAAGGGAGTCCGGGTGACTCGATGCACAAGTGGTCACTGCATGAGTAGCATGTTGATATTTGCATTGAATCTGTTTAATTGTCATGATGTTGTTTGCCATTATGGTTTTGCTTGTTGGGAGCTTGCAAGTACATTCAATGTACTGACCTGGCGTGTTATGCCAGCTTTCAGGAAAGTCTAACTGGATCGGAGTGCTGCTGTGTCTAGACCGTGTCCACATTGGTGTCCCTGTGCTATGGAGTCCCGCTACATCGTTGTTCCGCTGCCGTGTAGACGTCGTGCTCGAGGCCCCTTTATGTTCACTAAATAATGTACATATTTTTCAGCCGCACCGAGTGTGTCGCTTGGCCTCGCTACTTGATGTAATGTAACATCTATGCTTCTGCTAGTTTCAATAAATCGGTGATTTCTGTACCAAGATGGTGTGTGTTGCCAGAATACATGATCTCTGGGTTGGCAATACAAGGTAAATCGGTCACTCTGAGCCGGGGTGCCACAACGCTTGGTATCAGAGCCGCGCTGACTGTAGGACACGCTAGACCCCGACACGCGAAATAAACGATAGTTAGTTGCTGATTGGGTGCCGTTAGAAGTTTGCAATTGGATGCTACACTACATTGCATGCATTTGACTTATTGTTATTTCTAACCTGTTAATGGTTGTGAGTGTAGATGGCTCCGGTGCTGTATCCATGTCAGTTGCAGCTGATGCCCTACACTTCTCTGCATCTCCTCCGTATCATATGGCATCGACTGTACCCTCACGGTGACGACCCAACATATCGGGTGTACCAGGAGCGTCTAGCCGACTCCGTGTATGAGTATCATGCCGTGGTTACCCTGCGCACCAGTTCGTCGGCAGGTTCTTACACTCATACCTCTCGAAGCGGTTATGCATCCACCACCGCTCAGGCCGTCCAGTATGTTGCGTTCGAGATTCTTTTTGAGTTACGCTATGCTGAGGCTCGAATGCAGACCCACCCAGGTTTTCATTTCTACCCATCCCTGCATGATGATGGTCATGTTTGCTTTCATTCTGTTGATCCGACGTCTGATAGTGACACTAGCCATCTTTCTCGATATATCACTGCTAGCTATCTTCCGATTCACGAGTTGGCTCGAGAGCTGAATCGTGCTCGTTCTGCCTTAGCCGCCGCTAGATCCTACCCTACTCCACCTTCTATGGGGTTTACTCCTTATATTGTGCCCAATTCTAGCTCGCCTGTTTCTCCGGTTACCCCCACGACTGGCTCGGGCACCTCGCAGGTGAACCCACACAGTGCTCCTGCTGAGTGGCATCTCTTCTTGCTACACCCGTAGCTCCCATGATCCCTTCTCATTCTGCACCTGCCCCTAAGGGAGAGCCCTCTAGGCAGCATTGTCGTGTTACCTTTAACCCGGAGGTTTCGGTTGGAGTCCTCAGTTCAGGATCTGGGTCTAACTCAGGAGAGGATCCAGCAGCACCAGCAGAGTCGTAAAGCGTCTGAGTATCAGCAGTGGTCATGTGTTGTACAGATGTAGTTGTATGAGCTATGATGCATGTATGCGAGTAGTCGCACCCGTCATGATGTTTACCTTTCATGTATGAGTCTATGTATAATTATGTTGGAACTTCTTATTTGATCGCCTTGTTTTCGGTTCGTTTATTTTTTTCGAGTTTTTGTCGCTGGCTTTTCTTTCCATGAATGGATGTTTCTCAGCTCGGTTGCTCTTCTTGGGAAAAATAAATAGTAGGATGACGCGGGGAGGCAGCAGGCTTGTGAGGATATCCCTGTCCATCGTTCGGCAAGACAGGCAGGACACTCCCCCGAGCCGTATCCGCAACCACCGCCTCCACCGCCAAATCCACCCTCCACTGAACAAATTATGCGCATGTTTGAGGAAAGAAGAAATAATGATTTGATTGAGTTGTTAAGAAGTGTGCGAGCTATGGTTGGACAGAATGGAAATCCAAATGGACATTACTCTAAGCTGTCAGATTTTCAAAGAACTAAGCCCCCCAGTTTCAGTCAAGCGATTGACCCGTTGGAAGTAGATGATTGGTTGCGAACCATTGAGAAGAAACTTGAGATTGCTCGCACTGATGAAACTGACAAGGTTCCGTTCGCTACCCACTATCTTGAAGGAGTTGCTGCTATATGGTGGGATAATGCTAAGGCACTATGGCCTGCGGGAGAAGAAATCTGTAACATCCCAAAATTCCAAATTTTGGAATGTTATAATAAATAGATAGTTTTGATTGATTGTTTGATTGCTTGAGTGAAATTGAGTAAAATTCGAAACTTTTGAAAGTTAAATGAGAGGGAATAAAAGGACTTTCCCAAACTTTCATTTTTCTTTTATGACCTTCGTAAATTCAAATTGTTTTCATCACAAAACCCTGGAGAGAAGATGACATGACTTCTTCCATTTATTTAAATGACAAGGGGTGTTGAAAATATTTGAATTTCATTTGAAAGTAATTCCAATTCTGAAACTTTAAGCAACTCAATGATTTTCACGAGAGAAGATAATATGACTTCTTCAAAATATATGAAATATGAGTTGGAAGTTTTAAAATAATTAAATTCAAAGTTCTTTTGAATTTATTTTCAATTGGGAGTTATTTGAGTCTTATTCAAATTACTTTTCTCCAAAAATAAAATATATGGAAATTAGGGTAACATGATTCCCTACATCAGAAAATTGGAGAGAAATAATTTTGAATTAATTTTGGTATTTTTAAAATGACCTTTACTGGATTTTATTAGAGCAGTAGCACTCTTTGAATTATCTTAATTTGTGAGGATTTTATTTGAATTTATAAAAATGTCCATGTTGTAGAAAATCTTTTTCTGCAAATTTTGATATATTATATGCCTATATAATATTTTTTATTTTTCCTCTATTATTTTATTTGTCTGAAAAATGTTTCATTAAAAAAAAAGAGAAATCCCCCGACTGGGCCGGCCCAGCCAACCGGCCAGGCCAAGGCCCAGCTCCACGCCGCCTTCCCCGTCGTGGCCGACCGGGACTCCACTGGAGTCCGGCGCCGACACGGCTCCGGCTGGCCCCTCGCCCACGCCACGGAGCCGCCTCCTCCCTCCCATAAATACGGAGCCCCGGGCCCCGTTTCTCTCGCTCCTCTCGCCGCCGCCGCATCTCGCCGCCGCCTGCCGCCGCATCTGCCGCTGCTGCTGCCTGCGCCGCACCGCCGCGCCGCTGCTGCCGCCCACCACCGCGCCGCCGCGTCGCTGCTGTCGCCCCGCGCCGACGTCCGCCGCTGCCGCCACCGTCCTCGCCTCGCCGCGGCAAACTTCGCCGCCGCCGGACTAGCTAACTGCCGCCGGCGGTTTTCGATGGAAAAGCGCCCCGAACCGGTACAAACCGACCCGGTTTTATTTTTAGGTTTTTCTTTAGTTCGGTTTATTTTATTAGGGTTAGGTTTTCTCCGGTTTTCCGATCTGTTTTATTTTGCGAACGCTCATTCGTTACGCTTCTGTAGTGAACAGTTTTCGTTAGATTAGACTCTGTAGCGGACGTTCGTCCGTTAGTTTTCACTTTTTATTTTAATTTTCGGCCAGGGACCCATCCGTGAATATATTTTTTACAAATTAGCCCCTGGACTTCAAACACTCACATCTTTTTACTCGTTTGTCCAAATCTAATGAAACCAATGCCCACTTCTTCGTTATGATCCCTTCTATCCAGTAAAACAACTTAAACATGTTTTTGAAAGTTTTAAAATTTGAATTCAAACAAGATTTGTATTTGAACTTCGTTTGATCGTAACTCGAGTTTTATAGCTCCGTTTGAGTTGATTCTTTTTGCAAATCGAAGCTCTTGACCTAAACTTTCTGATAAGGCCAAAGTCACATAATTTTGGTACTGTTAGAAATTGTTTTATGTTGCAAGAGTTATTTGCTTGGTTTTGATGTTTTTCGAATCATACTCTTCGTTCTTTCCGATCTTTTGAGTGATTGCTTATGTGTGGTTACTATTGCTTGCTCAGGATAGATTGACCGGAGTGGGACGAGTAGATCTATCAAGAGTTTTGAGTGTGAATCTTCTTCATCAACATTGCAGGCAAGTTCACACTTTGATCATACTTCCTTATTACCCAGTTTTTATGCATTAGTTTCAATCCTCAAACATTGCATGATTAGGATCTAATTAAATTGTGGGTTTTGGGAAGTAGATTGAGGTAGCACCTATTACCTGTTTTGTTTTCAAACCCTTGGGAGTTACTTCTACGTTTGCTTATTATGCCATACTATGCTAGTAGACGTGGATTGGGTGAGTGAATTTCCATGACAGATGTGAGATTGTTAATTAATGGTTTATTTAAGGTGGCAACTTAAACACACATCTGGGTGGATTGAGGCACCTGGTTACACCAGGACTTGCCTGTCTAGGCACCTGGGTTTCTAGGACTTGCCTGTATTTCTTCGGACCGCCACCCAGGCTCAAAGGGATCATAAGATAATTCATGCTAGTAACTTCCGTGTGCAGCCACAAGCCATTATGGGCTCTGGCATAGTTGACTAAGTCGTGCAAACTCTTATAGTGGTAGACTAGCAGATGTAGGGGATGTAGGTGTACCAGTCTACCCATCGTAAGGTGCTAGTGCTTCTGAAAGACTATGTCTCGGTCATCCGTTTCTCAAACACCATGTAGTGCGAGAAACCAAACGGAGGCGATCGAGTCTTGTGGGGAAAAGTGCACAAACCTCTGCAGAGTGTACAAACTAATCATGATTAGCCGTGTCCCCGGTTATGGACATCTTGAGTATCTAGTACTTGAATATCCTGTGAATCTCAACATGTTACTCTAATTTAATATTGTTGGGTTTGTTAATGATTACTTTTAATTGGGATTGAGGATGCTGTCAACCATTCTCAATGTTTAACAACCACCATGATAGTTAAATAAATTTATTCCTTTGCAGTAGGGAAAAATTGGCTTTTGGCAAAAACTGTAACCGTAGAGCTTTTCCACCAGCCATATATGCATGTAGTGATAGCTTTTATTCATCATTGCTCTATGGTGTGAATTTGCCAGTACATTCAATGTACTGACCCTCTGTGGCTGCAACGTCTCATGTTGCAGGATCTTACGACGAGTAAGTGATACGTTAGGGTTACGATTTCCTATACTCAACTTTGCCGTTGGTGTTGATGGGAATCCACAACCTTGTTGCTTCCGCTATTTTTGGATTGAGGTAATAGTATTTAGGTTATTTTATACATGTGATTTACCTCTATTATAAATCCTCGAGTACTGTGTGTGTCAGCATACCGATCCAGGGATGACACGTAAGCACAGAGACTTGACCGTCTGAGGTCGGGTCGCTACAAGATGGTATCAGAGCACATGTTGACTGTAGGACGTGACCCTAGAAACTGGCAAGCCCATAGGAAATATTTTTCTCTGCTACTTCATTTTCAAAAAGATCTTTTACCTCTCTTCTCTTCTGAGCTTATTCAAATATTCCCTTTAGTGAGACTATACCCCTTTTCCCCTTTTGACCCCTCGAAGATTCGACTGATGAGACCACTCCAAGGAGTACAAGATATCGGACAAATAAGACCATTCGGAGTGACGAGGATTTTACTATACATTATGATAATGGAAATTACAACTGTTGAAGACTCTGAAGACTAGGAGAATATGAAGAAATTCCAGATTTGGTATGACCAAGGAAAGGCACCCCTTATGGAACTTGGCAGACTATGGAAGTTGTCAATACCCGAGATCAAGGTGTATCGAAGAAAGACCAGAACATGGAGCATTAGAACTCAAAGTTTTGTGTCATCGTGCGGAGTTAAGCATGCATATGCATGAAAGGATTGGATGGTAGAAGGCTGATGGAGAATCTGTCAGCAAAGGATGAAGTTTTAACTTTAGCTGGTGTATCACCAGGATCTGGAGTATTACATCAGGAAGTTTAAGATGGACCTTCAGAAAGCTGTATTTGATAAGGTAGCATTTTGTGAAGAACTCAGGACCTTGAATGCTGAAAGTAGCCAAGCTGGAGGAGTAAGACCTCGAGATACCGGAGATTAGTCAGGAACTGAAGGACAGTAGCACCATGGATCATGTCAAGGATGTTGAAACCGGAAGTTGGAATGCAACTCCAGGAATATTAAAGGAATGTCATGAGAGACTTCTTGTCAATAGAGATGATCTGGCGAAACAACTTGAGAAGGACAAGCATGATCAGAAGGAGCCATCGGAGACATGACCAAGACTTGAAGAGCTTGATGACATTGAAGATCTATAGACCATTAGAAGACCCAAGCCCTGTTATACACTTACGTTAGATTCGACGATTGTGAGCTGTCTTTTGTTTGTTGTTTTTCTGACAGCCACAATAAAATCTGCCTTTTTAAAACTTTTGTTTGTATTGTGTGCATCCCTCTCGATCTCTCTTATCCCACCCCAAACCCATGGACTCAATAGAGGATGAATGGAGATGAGCTCATATTTTCTGGACCGATGAGTCAATTGGAGATGGACCAATGGATTCAGAACATGGAGGATCACATGAAGAATAACTCTATAGTCGGAAATGATATGACCCAGCATGCTCTTCAGAGTTTTTGAAAGAGGTGTTGTTACTTGGTGGAGGATGTACCAAACCATCAATGGATGGCAAGGAGTAACCACTTGGGGAGAATTTAAGTTGACTTTGCTAAAGTCTTAGTTGTGTCCCAGAAGTTGAAGCCTTATGGATGTGATATGAAGAAACCTTGTGCATACAAGCTTTGTGGAGAAATAGGACACAACCATAAAGAAAACAAGGGCGAATACCCTCATAAGCAGGGATTTACCAAAGGAGTTAGCAGAGGATCGCAGGGAACTTCGGTTGGAGATTGTTCCCGAAGGTTTTGTCATAGCAATGGAAGTTCAGTCTACATGGTTGGGGAAGATTCATGAAGCTCAGAAGTATGACAAAGAGATTGCTGAGATAAAGAGAAGATGAGCAAAGGAAGGGCCAAATGTTTTCGTAAGGATAAGCATGACACTTTATGGTTCGTCGTGTATATGTTCCCAATAATGCAAAGATCCGGAAGTAAATACTTCAGGAGGCTCATGACTCACCATACTCGATTCGCCCTGGAAACACCAAGATGTATTTGGATTTGAAGGAGTGTTTCTGGTGGACTGGTATGAAGAAGGATATTGCAGAGTATGTAGTCGTAGGTGATGTATGTCAGAGAGAGTAAAAGCAGAGCACCAGAAGCCAGGAGGATTAATACAGCCTATGCTGATACCCCAATAGAAGTGGGATAAGCTTGGCATGGATTTCATTACCGGATTTCCCAGAACCCGAATGGGATATGACTCTATCTGGGTAGTAGTTGATTCGCTTGACCAAAGTGGCTCACTTTATCCCAGTGAAAACCACCTATGCAAGTGCAAAGTTGGCCAAGATATATTCGACCAGGATCGTATGTCTGCATGGAGTTCCGAGGACCATCGCATCAGATAGAGGAACACGGTTTACCTCAAAGTTTTGGAATCAGCTGCACCACACTTTGGGTACTAGGCTAGAGTTCAGTATAGCCTTTCATCCGCAGACAGATGGATAAATCGAGTCAATCAGATCCTAGAGGACATGTTGAGAGCGTGTGCACTAGATTATGGATCTAGTAGGGATGATAATCTACCTTACGCTGAGTTCTCATACAACAACAGTTACCAAGCTAGTTTTAAGATGGCCCCTTTTGAAGCTTTGTATGGAAGAAGGAGCCAGACACCGTTGATGTGGGATGAAGTTGGAGACCGTCAGTTGTTTGGACCAAATATGGTCAAGGAGTCAGAAGAGAATGTTAAGTTGATTCAAGATAGACTGAAGGTAGCTCAGTCCAGGTAGAAGAGTTATGCAGACTCAAAAACGCAAAGAGGTAGTCTATGAAATTGGAGAAAGAGCATGTCTTCGTGTGTCTTCTCTGCGAGGAGTTAAACGATTTGGAGTTAAGGGAAAGTTAGCCCCGAGATTTGTAGGACCATACCGAGTTTGGAGCATATGGGAGAAGTGGCCAACAAGTTGGAGTCACCCGAAGGACTGTCAGGAGTTCATGATGTGTTTCACGTTTCCCAGTTGAAGAAGTGCCATGCAGAGATGGCCAATATTCCCCTGTAAGGATGCTTGACCCTGGAAAGGATAATGATGTTCCACGAAGTGGAGTATGGACTTCATAAGTATAAGTTTTTATCTCAGTATGTGGGACATCCCACGAGGATGAAGATATGAATTACTATTGGATATAAAGGAGGTATGATGTTGGACATATGGAGCAATTGTAACTCCATGATGAGTTTGAGTAATCACGTCTTAGTGTGATACAACAGAAGGAAGCTGGAGACAGTACCATTGGATGGATATAAGAATACTAGGAAGTTGGAAGTTGGAATAACGATCAGTTGCCCAGAGGATGAGTTCAAGGTTTACGAGTGATGAGATGGGCCATAACCCATAGGCCCCAGGACCTGCCAAGAAGCAAGCACATTCTTGCTGAAGGGAAAACCCCGGAAGAAGTTATGACTTTACCAACCGACGATTTTATAGGAGCAACGCAAAACCTGAGAGTTGTTAAGGACCGATAGATGTTTGTTTGGCTTGCAGAATCCATGGATTTATCCAAACTTGGTTCGTTGACAAGAGAAATTCTGCAATGCTTGTGAGGATGACCGAGTGTTAGATTGCGAGATTCGCTAAACCATATACAAGACAATGATTTGGGTGCGGGATGGATTGATCACCATACCGACTTACTCTTATTATTCGCCTTGCTATGTGGGATGGTAAATCTAAGTGACTTACCTATAGTAGAGAGACGACGATTGAGGGAGTCCTGGACTAGGGGGTGTCCGGACAGCCGGACTATCATCGTCCGCCGGACTCCAAGACTACGAAGATACAAGATTGAAGACTCTGTCCCGTGTCCGGATGGGCCTTTCCTTGGCGTGGAAGGTAAGCTTGGCGATACGGATATGTAGATCTCCTACCATTGTAACCGACTCTGTGTAACCCTAGCCTCCTCCGGTGTCTATATAAACCGGAGGGCTTTAGTCCGTAGGACACAACATACATTACAACAATCATACCATAGGCTAGCTTCTAGGGTTTAGCCTCCTTGATCTCGTGGTAGATCCACTCTTGTACTACCCATATCATCAATATTAATCAAGCAGGATGTAGGGTTTTACCTCCATCGAGAGGGCCCAAACCTGGGTAAAACATCGTGTCCCTCGTCTCCTGTTACCATCCGCCTAGATGCACAGTTCGGGACCCCCTACCCGAGATCCGCCGGTTTTGACACCGACATTGGTGCTTTCATTGAGAGTTCCTCTGTGTCGCCACCGATAGGAAGGATGCCTCCACCCGTCTTCAAAGACGGTGTTTTCGCAGAAGAGGCCTTGGCCGCCGGCCAAACTATCCGGCTAGGTGGTTTTCTTATGACCGCCTGTCCGGCCGCCGCTTCGACAATGACTTCTCAAGTCGTCAGAAGCAATCTTCGCGTCAGCCCTAAAGCTGCCGAACAGTTGGATCCAATAGAGCTCTCGTGTGTTAACGAGCTCTTGGATCGCATCGCCGCCCTGGGAGTCGCTATGGACTACAACCAGATTGGGCTTAAAACCGATCTGAGAGAGATTAACTCTCCCCAGGCCACCCACCACGTCGCAGTGGTAGAGGAACAATACGGCAACTCTTTGCATGTATTGAAAACTATTCATGTCCGGATTCCCGAACCCTCCACGCCGGATTTCCGCGGAGGAACGGACTTCGATCGAGCATTGAACTTAAAATCATGCGTCACTCCGGACTCGCTGGATTGTGTCCAGCAAACCAAGCTTCCAAATTCGGAAGCTCTTCGGCCTTTAAGCCCCAAGATGGGCAGGGATCCGGATTTTAGTCCACCCACCCGCCCAGACATATGCGATCTATCTCTAATACGGCAAGAGCCCGCTGAAACAGTACATCACTACTGGGCTAGATTCCTCCTGGTTATGGATAGGATAAAGGACTGCCGAGAGGAAAACACAATCTCAATCTTCTGCAATAACTGCACGGACAAGGGAATACTAAACGCCACTGATCGTCGCAAAATTACGCGCTTCACCGATCTGGCATCCATAGTACGAAAGTACTATGCGATGGAGAGTTTCCGGAAAACCGAAAACCAATTTTGGGATAATCCGGCCCCAAACCCAGTCCGCAGCAAAAGGGCGCCTTACACTCAGGCCCAGATGCAAAAACGAAAAAGCAAAAACCCAATAAGGGGCACAGAACCGTACTGGAGGGATGGCGCAATGGACCCTGTAAGCTTCATAGTACAGAGGGAGCCGTCCCAACACATAGCCTTCGAGCATGTTGGATATTACGGCAGGTGGCCAAAAGTGGCGAGGAGCTTCTAGCCCCAGAAAACCACTCCAACAATACCAGTACGTTATCAACAGTCTTTGAGACCTTCGCATCAAACAATATGCGAAAGCGAACAATCCGTGGACTCGCCGAAGTCTACCAAATAGCGATAGCAAATCCATGGAGTGACACAGCTATCACCTTCGGTGCCAGCGACGAACCTAAATTCTGAACAGCCAGAGCACCAGCCGCACTGGTGCTTAGTCCCATAGTGGACGGCTTTCGACTAACAAAAGTCCTCATGGATGGCGGCAGCGGATTAAACCTCATCTACGAGGAAACTCTGCGGAAAATGGAAATCGATTGGAGCCGTATTGAGCAAAGCAGGACAACCTTCAGAGGAATAATCCCTAGCCGGGAGGCACGCTGCACCGGACAAATCACACTCGATGTGGTGTTCGGCTCGCCGGACAATTACAGATCCGAAGAAGTCACGTTCCAAGTGGCCCCGTTCAACAGCGGATATCACGCTATATTAGGACGAGAGGCATTCACAATTTTTCAAGCAGTACCTCATTACGGGTACATGAAGCTCAAAATGCCTGGGCCCAGCGGAATAATCACCCTCGCTAGTGATCTGGACATAGCACTCCGCGCAGAAAATAAAACAGCTGCACTAGCCCTGGAGGCACTATCCGAAGCCTTAGCAGCAGAGGAACTCACCGCGCTGCGCTCTACGGTGAACAGGGACGATGTGATACTCGATAAAAGATCCAAGTCCACCTCCTTCAAACCAGCAGATGAAATAATAAAATTCCAGGTCCATCCAACGGACCCAACAAAGACGGCCTCCATTGGGGCACAATTGAACCCCGAAGTAGACGCCGCACTGCGTGAATTCCTTCGGGAAAATTGGGACATCTTCGCCTGGCATCCATCGGATATGCCCGGAATCCCACGCAGGTTGGCAGAACACAGCCTAAACATCCTAAAAGGATTTAAGCCAGTCAAACAGGCTCTTCAACGATTTTCCGAACCCAAAAGACAGGCAATGGGAGAAGAGCTAGCCAAACTATTGGAAGCCGGATTCATTAGAGATATCAAACATCCGGACTGGCTAGCAAATCTGGTGATGGTACCAAAGAAGGATAAATCCTGGCGCCTCTGTGTCGATTTTAAAGACCTCAATAAGGCTTGCCCAAAGGATCCCTTCCCTCTCCCCCGCATCGACCAAATTATCGATGCTACCGTAGGGCACGATTCGTTGTGCTTCCTGGACGCATACTCTGGCTATCATCAAATTAAGATGGCGGAAGCAGACCAAGCCGCAACGGCATTCATCACTCCATACGGACCATTCTGCTTCAACACGATGCCCTTCGGACTTAAAAATGCCGGCGCAACATATCAGCGCATGATTCAAACATGTCTGGCCACCCAGATCAGCAAAACAGTCGAGGCATACGTAGACGACGTTGTCGTCAAAACAAAACATGTCGAAACTCTACTAGACGATTTGAGGCTCACATTCGACAACCTCAGAGCATATGACATCAAGCTGAATCCGGAAAATGCGTTTTCGGCGTACCAGCCGGAAAGCTGCTGGGCTTCATTGTATCCGGTAGAGGAATTGAAGCAAACCCGGCTAAAATCTGAGCTCTGTCACAGTTGGATATTCCAAAAGACCTCAAGCAAATACAAAAATTAACAGGATGCGTGGCAGCCTTACGCCGCTTTATCTCCCGTCTAGGAGAAAAGGCGTTGCCCCTCTATCGCCTCCTCAGGCGCACCGAACACTTTGAGTGGACGGATGCTGCCACTGCCAGACTCGAAGAAATAAAGGCCATATTGGCAACAAATCCGGTCCTGGCTGCGCCCACTCTAGGCGAACCAATGTTGTTATACATCGCAGAAACACATCAAGCTGTAAGCGCAGTCCTCGTCGTCGAACGAGCGACAGAAGGGCATAAATTCCCTCTTCAAAAACTAGTGTATTATGTATCCACCGTGTTAAACCCCTGCAAATCCCGCACTATCAGAAGATAGCATACGCGGTGTTCATGGCGTCCTGGAAGCTCCGACACTACTTTCAGGAGTGTTCGATAACAGTGGCCTCTGAAGTACCACTCAATGACATTATAAATAACCGCAACGCAATGGGCAGGATTGCAAAATGGGTCGTTGAGCTCTTACCATTCGATATAGCTTACAAACCTCGGCGAGCTATAAAGTCACAAGTTTTGGCTGACTTCGTCGCCGAATGGACCGAAGACGAACTCCCTAAAGAGTATGGCGCATACTCCAATTGGGTTATGCATTTCGTAGGCTCCAAAATGTTGGCCGGACTGGGGGCTGGCGTCGTATTGACGTCCCCAACCGGGGATACAGTCCAGTACGTACTTCAAATAATGTACACAGACTCCAACAACGCAGCCGAATATGAGGCCCTATTACATGGTCTCCGGATGGCAGTCTCCATGGGTATTCAACGCCTAGAGGTGCGCGGGGACTCAAACCTTGCAATATCCCAAATAAATGGAGACTTTGACGCCAAGGATCCGAAAATGGCAGCATATCGTAACGCTGTCTTAAAAATGTCAGCTCGGTTTGAAGGACTCGAATTCCATCACATAGCCCGAGATAATAACCAAGCGGCCGATGTACTAGCACGCATCTGGGCAAAACGTGATGCTGTCCCTCCAAATATCTTCCTAGAACGGCTCTTCAAGCCATCCGTACTATGGGAAGAGGAGCCCGGTAGTGACAAACTGGAAAAAACCGCACCAATCGGTGATTCAGCAGATGACATAACACCTTCAGCCCACGTCATAATGGCAGTAATCGCCGCGTGGACAGAACCTTTCCTAGCCTAATTACTCAGGCAGGAACTTCCCGAAGACCAAAACGAGGCCCGCTGCATAGTCCGGCGATCGAAAGCCTACAAGGTCCATGAGGGAGAACTTTATAAGAAAAGTACAACCGGAGTCCTTCAAAGGTGTATCTCCGAAGAGGAAGGGCGATACCTCCTGGCTGAAATTCATGCCGGACTAGGCGGACACCACGCAGCAGCCTGGGCCCTTGTAGGAAAGGCATTCCGTACATGATTTTATTGGCCGACGGCCCGGGCAGATGCCCAGGACTTAGTCCAGAGATGCGTTGGTTGTCAGCTCTTTGCTAATCAGAGCCATATGCCGCCTACCGCCCTCAAAACTATACCCATTACCTGGCTGTTCGCGGTCTGGGGGCTTGATATGGTTGGACCCCTTAAAGGGGGAACCCACAAGCAAAGGTACCTATTGGTCATGGTGGATAAATTCACCAAATGGATAGAGGCCAAGCCGGTCAAAACGGTAGAGTCCGGACCAGTGATAGACTTCATATCCGGGGTAGTACACCATTACGGAGTCCCCCACAGCATCATCACCGACAACGGCATGAACTTCACAGCCGACGAGGTTAAGTCATGGTGCAAGATTATGGGCATCAAGCTCGACTACGCTTCAGTCTATCACCCTCAAACCAACGGTCAAGTGGAACGAGCAAATGGTCTAATAATGAGCGGCATTAAGCCCAGACTAGTGCAGTCACTTACTAAATCGGACACGCACTGGGTCGAGGAGCTCGACTCCGTACTCGGGGGGCTGCGGACAACGCCTAACCGTACTACCGGATTCACACCATTTTTTATGGTATACGGCGCAGAGGCAGTCCTGCCCTGCGACATTATTCATGACTCACCTCGAGTGCGCATGTATGAGGAAAGAGAGGCCGAGCTGGATCGGTAGGACAGCTTGGACACATTGGAGGAAGAACGCGACGTCGCCAAAGCTCGTTCCGCATTCTATCAGCAGTAGGCTCGAAGATATCATAGCAGAGAAGTACGGGCCAAGACTTACAACGTTGGCGAACTAGTTCTACGCCTGCCGGACAAGAAAAAGGACAAGCTCAAGCCCAAATGGGAGGGCCCCTTCATTATCGATCAAGTCCTGACCGGCGGAGCATACCGTCTACGAAATGCGTCGGATAACCGACTCGAGCCGAACCCATGGAACGCAGCCCGCCTCCGAAGATTCTATGCCTAGCGCCGGATTAAGAGTTTGTCCCCTCCCACCGTCCAAATTTTTATACCTTGGCTGCCTTTTGTTTCTCTTTTCATTACCTTTTTTATTAATAAGCCCCTAAGGGCTCACTTTTGCCATCCGCACTCATTATACCTGGGGGCTTCTTTTACAGAAGCTCAATTATACGGGTTTCATGCCCAGCACATGTGTCACGCTTCCACATGTACCTTTTACTCACCATTATATGCATCGATATGACTTAAGTTTTGGCCAAGCTGGGTTGCCTGGCTCCTGTGCTTACCCCTACGTTCCCGATTGTTCGGCTAGGAGGTAAAGGGAGCACCTCTGCGATTGTTACTGCCGGGTCAGCCGGATGTGTACCTCAGACTGGGTGAAGCCGAAAGCTAGCGTTCTTAAGGGAATATTCGGTCGGTGACTTAAAAGATGACTTTTTATTTATTTATCTATCTGCCCCCAGATGTTTTACTGCTTTCTTTGCAGTCCGGACATGCACTTTAGGGCATGCCTCCCAGCGAAAGGAACCCTTAACGGAACTATTCTCCCTGGAAGATGTTTCTTACTAACCATGTAATATAACATAACTAGTTGGGCACTTGTCTGATAAAGCACTAATGGCCCCTACGCCTGGTCTCCATGCATACCACGGTTGTTTCTTAACCAAAAAGGTATTCGGACACACTCCAAACTCTCGGGTCCCGAGGTTGAAGCGAAAAGGTCGGCAAAGACAAACGATCTACAATCCGGCTAGAAGGCATTTCGCATGTCACTTCAAAGGAAAACATACATTGTCAAATTTATTGATTGTATTCCTCCTCAATCCCGTCTAACAGGCTGTCTAACTTACAGTCCCGTTGCGAAAACTTAGCAGCCAACTCTACTTGGCTGTATACTAAACTCACAGGGATCTCCTTCCCATCGGGCCCCACCGGTCCGACCTCGGCCATATGGTTGGGATCCGCCTTCTTATACCGCGTCTTCACCATGGCCCAAGCCTCCCTGGCACCTTGACGGCAAGCCGAAATCTTCCACAAACGGAAGTGCTGCCGCACTCCCTGAAGCTTCTCCGCAAGCTCCCCAAGGCCCTTGGGTAGGGAGAGGGCTGGCCATAAAGCCCGGACGACGCCGGTCATTGCCTGCCAAACTTGTTCGAGCAGTTGCAACAGTTCGGGAAGCTGATCACCCGTTGATATGGGCATCTCCTCTGCAGGACGACCTGTGAGTATACCTACAAGACATATCATGTCAAAATACTTCCTCGCCGAACTCTTCTTTTTAAAGGAGTCCGCTCAAGCACTTACTATAAATGCCGCGACGAAGCCGCTGATTCTCCTTAACGGAGCCGGACAGCTCGGCTCGAGCGCCTTTCAGCTCTTCTCCGAGCTTGGCGTTGGCATCCTGGAGCTTGTTCCTTTCTTGCTAAACCCTATTCAGCACACTCTCGCCGGCCTTTAGATGGCGCAGCAATGCTTGCATGTCCGGATCTTGTCCGGTGGCACCTGCAATGTCATTATTAGACTCGCGCGCACGCCGCACAGCGCTTATATTTCTTAATAAAAATGTGTTACCAGGAGGGGTCTCTGCATCTCCTCCTGCGGCAGTAAGTGCGGCCTCAAGTTGGGCCTTGCAATCTTGCAGCTCCTGAGATAGCTGGGCATTCTTCTCGGTAAGAGCCTGCGTTTTCAAATGATCCTTAAATCAGTTAACATAACTACTTTAAGTCTCGGGGGCTACTGGTATATACAACCATCAAAATTCCCTTACCCGTATGTCCTTCACATACTGCTCCGTGGCTCTGGTAAAACCATCTTGAGCGGCACGGAGATGCGTGTCCCCTGCGTTAAAGGCATCCAATGCCTCAGGGGAAAAGCACGCTTCACGAAATACTATCCGGCGGCGCCTATGGTTCATGGCGCTCTCCACCTCAGACTTGGTGGCGGACAGTCTGTCGGTGTCCTCCGTTGTAGAAGGATCCGGCCCGCGCCTTGCGCTTGCCTCCCCCTCCAGGCCGGGCGCTGGAGCCTGGCCGGTGTAGGTTGGATCGGCAACTTCTGCGCCCGCAGTTCGGCGAGCGCTTTTTCTCCTGCAAAGATCATGAGCACTCAGGCGTTTCCTAGGAACGTCGCTCTGAAAATTCAAATACGAGCTATACCTTTGCAGCGACGTTTCCGTCCGCACCGCGCTCCTTTTCCGCCTGCTGGTCCGAACTGACCTCTGTCGGTCAGCCGCCACGGGCTCGGCTTCCTGCCGTGAAGGCGCTTCCTGCAAAATACCATTGTTCGCGAAGGTTAGAAATGGGCAGGGAAGAGATAATGGTGTCCGGATTTCGGTCGCGGTCACCTAGGAAGCCGGACACAGTCCGGGGTAATCCGCCGTAATGGCCACCAAGGCATTGTCTATGCTGAGCTGGTGAAACACCCCGTCGGTCAGCTCCACCTTGATGTCCGGGTCCTCTTCGGAGGCCGGATCCAAGGATCTTTCTAGACCCTCGGGTTACGGAGAAGGACTCACCATGTCCTCCACAGTCCGGCGCAGATCCTGCGCCGAAGACATAATGTAAGAAGCTTAAACTTCGAAAGCATGGGTTGAGCCCTTAAAGGTGTTCACTTACCCATCCTCTAGGGTTGGTCATGGAAAACCCATTCAAAGGGTTCGTCCGAAGGAAGTCCTCCTTCTCCCCCTTGTACAGGCTGGACAGGATCTCCACCAGATCCTCGGTTGAATCCGGCCCCTTGCGGCCATGACGGGTGGCATCGTCTTCCCCGTTGAAATCCCACATGGGGTGGGCTCTGTATTGCAATGGCTGTACCCCCCGCATGATGCATGTCGCCATGACTCCGATCATGGTCAAGCCAGAATGGGCCATTAATCTTATTCGGCCCATCAAGTAATGGACGCTCTTGTCTTCCTCCAATCGGGGGCTCCGTGGGCGCCAACTGAGGCGCTTCTTCAAAGGAGCAGCACTAAACTCCGGGAGGCCGATCCGGACTGGGTCCGGCAGCGGAGCGTCTCCTATATAAAACCACTCTGAAGGCCAGTCTTCGGACGCCTTCTTGGGAGTACCGGATGGGTATCCGGTCCCGGCAGTGCGCCATATTTCGGCGCCACCCACTTGATATATGGACCCCTCGTGAGAACGAGGTACGAGGCAAAACAACCTCTTCCACAATGCAAAATGGGGCTCAATGCCCAGGAATAGCTCACAAAGAGCTACGTAGCCCGCGATATGCAGGACAGAGGCGGGCGTGAGGTGGTGGAGCTGGAGTCCGTAGAACTCCAGGAGCCCGCGGAGGAACGGATGTATTGGGAATCCTAGTCCCCTTACCAGATAGGGGACGAAGCATACTCGCTCCCCCTTATTGGGGCTTGGGGTAGCCTCCGCTTTCCTCCCACCTTGATAAGTAACCAGTCCGGCCCGGACTGGGACCATGAAGGCCGGAGGGAGAAATCCCCCCGTTTGGAGCTTCACTAGCTCGTTGTGCGAAACAGAGCACCTCCTCCAATTCCCCGGCGGTGGGCTGGGAGTGCGTGAAGAAGAGCCGCGTCGACGGTCCATGATGGAATGGATTTTTAGGTCAAAGGCGCTCCGATGAAGTATTCGCGGGAGGAGGATGGTGTGGTTTGGATCTGGATTTTTGCCTCTTTTATAGGCAGATGACTCGCACGACTGGGGGGGTGAAACGTAAAAGACGCCCTGGCTTTTCGCATTCGTGCGACGCGTGGAAAAATACCATTATTGGGCGTAGAAGCCGAGAAACACAGTATTTATGGTGAAGCCGGACACTGTTCGGCAGGTACATGGAACTTGAAGGAAGAACCCGCCTTGCAACGCCGAAGACTATATACGCGCTGGACTTATCGTCATTGAAGCCTGGTTCGGGGGCTACTTAGGGAGTCCTGGACTAGGGGGTGTCCGGACAGCCGGACTATCATCGTCCGCCGGACTCCAAGACTACGAAGATACAAGATTGAAGACTCCGTCCCGTGTCCGGATGGGACTTCCCTTGGCGTGGAAGGCAAGCTTGGCGATACGGATATGTAGATCTCCTACCATTGTAACCGACTCTGTGTAACCCTAGCCTCCTCCGGTGTCTATATAAACCGGAGGGCTTTAGTCCGTAGGACACAACATACATTACAACAATCATACCATAGGCTAGCTTCTAGGGTTTAGCCTCCTTGATCTCGTGGTAGATCCACTCTTGTACTACCCATATCATCAATATTAATCAAGCAGGACGTAGGGTTTTACCTCCATCGAGAGGGCCCGAACCTGGGTAAAACATCGTGTACCTCGTCTCCTGTTACCATCCGCCTAGACGCACAGTTCGGGACCCACTACCCGAGATCCGCCGGTTTTGACACCGACAACGATCAAACCTTGTTTAAACCTTAGAATGGTATAAGTATTTTCCCTTGTACACGGCAGCTGTTGCCAATCGTAGGTCATACGGTGAGATTCAGCCCAGACCCGTTTTCTGCAGGAGAAACCATAAATTGTTGACCACCATGAGATATCGATATTTGCTTAGTATTGGCGCCAGACCCGTCAGCTAAGAAGACCCGGTCTTGGAATAACCTTACCAGATGAAATGGATACGAGAATTGAGAAAAGGGTTATGCCACGACCGGAAGAGCCCAGAGAAGGAAAATTTCCCGAGATCTGAAGAGACCGACACTGTCAGGAATAAGGATGGAGTATATGAATTTTGACGGAACCGTAACAATGTTTCTAAGGGTGGTAGCACCCGAGACCCCCTGTGATGATCATTGGATTTTGAAGACCCCAAACCCTAACCTATTTCTTGCTAGCCTCTCCGAATCTCGAGGACGAGATTCATTTTAAGGGTGGTAGGTTTGTAACATCCCAAAATTCTAAATTTTGGAATGTTATAATAAATAGATAGTTTTGATTGATTGTTTGATTGCTTGAGTGAAATTCAAAACTTTTGAAAGTTAAATGAGAGGGAATAAAAGGACTTTCCCAAACTTTCATTTTTCTTTTATGATCTTCGTAAATTCAAATTCTTTTCATCACAAAACCCTGGAGAGAAGATGACATGACTTCTTCCATTTATTTAAATGACAAGGGGTGTTGAAAATATTTGAATTTCATTTGAAAGTAATTCCAATTCTGAAACTTTAAGCAACTCAATGATTTTCACGAGAGAAGATAATATGACTTCTTCAAAATATATGAAATATGAGTTGGAAGTTTTAAAATAATTAAATTCAAAGTTCTTTTGAATTTATTTTCAATTGGGAGTTATTTGAGTCTTATTCAAATTACTTTTCTCCAAAAATAAAATATATGGAAATTAGGGTAACATGATTCCCTACATCAGAAAATTGGAGAGAAATAATTTTGAATTAATTTTGGTATTTTTAAAATGACTTTTACTGGATTTTATTAGAGCAGTAGCACTCTTTGAATTATCTTAATTTGTGAGGATTTTATTTGAATTTATAAAAATGTCCATGTTGTAGAAAATCTTTTTCTGCAAATTTTGATATATTATATGCCTATATAATTTTTTTTATTTTTCCTCTATTATTTTATTTGTCTGAAAAATGTTTCATTAAAAAAAAAAGAGAAATCCCCCGACTGGGCCGGCCCAGCCAACCGGCCAGGCCAAGGACCAGCTCCACGCCGCCTTCCCCGTTGTGGCCGACCGGGACTCCACTGGAGTCCGGCGCCGACACGGCTCCGGCCGGCCCCTCGCCCACGCCACGGAGCCGCCTCCTCCCTCCCATAAATACGGAGCCCCGGGCCCCGTTTCTCTTGCTCCTCTCGCCGCCGCCGCATCTCGCCGCCGCCTGCCGCCGCATCTGCTGCTGCTGCTGCCCGTGCAGCACCACCGCGCCGCTGCTGCCGCCCACCACCGCGCCGCCGTGTCGCTGCTGTCGCCCCGCGCCGACGTCCGCCGCTGCCGCCACCGTCCTCGCCTCGCCGCGGCAAACTTCGCCGCCGCCGGACTAGCTAACTGCCGCCGGCGTTTTTCGATGGAAAAGCGCCCCGAACCGGTACAAACCGACCCGGTTTTATTTTTAGGTTTTTCTTTAGTTCGGTTTATTTTATTAGGGTTAGGTTTTCTCCGGTTTTCCGATCTGTTTTATTTTGCGAACGCTCATTCGTTACGCTTCTGTAGTGAACAGTTTTCGTTAGATTAGACTCTGTAGCGGACGTTCGTCCGTTAGTTTTCACTTTTTATTTTAATTTTCGGCCAGGGACCCATCCGTGAATATATTTTTTACAGATTAGCCCCTGGACTTCAAACACTCACATCTTTTTACTCGTTTGTCCAAATCTAATGAAACCAACGCCCACTTCTTCGTTATGATCCCTTCTATCCAGTAAAACAACTTAAACATGTTTTTGAAAGTTTTAAAATTTGAATTCAAACAAGATTTGTATTTGAACTTCGTTTGATCGTAACTCGAGTTTTATAGCTCCGTTTGAGTTGATTCTTTTTGCAAATCGAAGCTCTTGACCTAAACTTTCTGATAAGGCCAAAGTCACATAATTTTGGTACTGTTAGAAATTGTTTTATGTTGCAAGAGTTATTTGCTTGGTTTTGATGTTTTCCGAATCGTACTCTTCGTTCTTTCCGATCTTTTGAGTGATTGCTTATGTGTGGTTACTATTGCTTGCTCAGGATAGATTGACCGGAGTGGGACGAGTAGATCTATCAAGAGTTTTGAGTGCGAATCTTCTTCATCAACATTGCAGGCAAGTTCACACTTTGATCATACTTCCTTATTACCCAGTTTTTATGCATTAGTTTCAATCCTCAAACATTGCATGATTAGGATCTAATTAAATTGTGGGTTTTGGGAAGTAGATTGAGGTAGCACCTATTACCTGTTTTGTTTTCAAACCCTTGGGAGTTACTTCTACGTTTGCTTATTATGCCATACTATGCTAGTAGACGTGGATTGGGTGAGTGAATTTCCATGACAGATGTGCGATTGTTAATTAATGGTTTATTTAAGGTGGCAACTTAAACACACATCTGGGTGGATTGAGGCACCTGGTTACGCCAGGACTTGCCTGTCTAGGCACCTGGGTTTCCAGGACTTGCCTGTATTTCTTCGGACCGCCACCTAGGCTCAAAGGGATCATAAGATAATTCATGCTAGTAACTTCCGTGTGCAGCCACAAGCCATTATGGGCTCTGGCATAGTTGACTAAGTCGTGTGAACTCTTATAGTGGTAGACTAGCAGATGTAGGGGATGTAGGTGTACCGCTCTACCCATCGTAAGGTGCTAGCGCTTCTGAAAGACTATGTCTCGGTCATCCGTTTCTCAAACACCATGTAGTGCGAGAAACCAAACGGAGGCGATCGAGTCTTGTGGGGAAAAGTGCACAAACCTCTGCAGAGTGTACAAACTAATCATGATTAGCCGTGTCCCCGGTTATGGACATCTTGAGTATCTAGTACTTGAATATCATGTGAATCTCAACATGTTACTCTAATTTAATATTGTTGGGTTTGTTAATGATTACTTTTAATTGGGATTGAGGATGCTGTCAACCATTCTCAATGTTTAACAACCACCATGATAGTTAAATAAATTTATTCCTTTGCAGTAGGGAAAAATTGGCTTTTCGCAAAAACTGTAACCGTAGAGCTTTTCCACCAGCCATATATGCATGTAGTGATAGCTTTTATTCATCATTGCTCTATGGTGTGAATTTGCCAGTACATTCAATGTACTGACCCTCTGTGGCTACAACGTCTCATGTTGCAGGATCTTACGATGAGTAAGTGATACGTTAGGGTTACGATTTCCTATACTCAACTTTGCCGTTGGTGTTGATGGGAATCCACAACCTTGTTGCTTCCGCTATTTTTGGATTGAGGTAATAGTATTTACGTTATTTTATACATGTGATTTACCTCTGTTATAAATCCTCGAGTACTGTGTGTGTCAGCATACCGATCCAGGGATGACACGTAAGCACAGAGACTTGACCGTCTGAGGTCGGGTCGCTACAAAATCACGTGGAATAATTTCAAGGACCAATTTCTCAAGCATCATATTCCTGCCGGTATCATGAAGGTTAAGCAACGCGAATTTCTTGGTCTCACTCAAGGCAGTCTATCAGTAAATGAATATTTGCACAAGTTCAACCATCTGGCCTGTTATTCCATTTATGATGTGGCCACAGAAGAGAGAAAGATAGACAGATTCCTTGGAGGGCTAAACCAGCACCTCAGGAGTGCTCTCTGCATGCTCGACTTTCCAGATTTTCAATCTCTTGTGAACAAGGCTCTCATTGCAGAAAGAGGGTACAAGCCTATGCAAAACCACCGCCCTGCAAATACTGACCACAAGTGCAAATTTGAACCAAAGCAAGACGGGCAGCCTATTCAGAAGGCCCGAACTTGGCAACAGACTCAAGTGGAATATAAACCAAATTGGCAGCAGAATGTAAACAAGACCACTACTCAACTCAAGAATGTGGTGACCAGCCCGGTGCATGAAGAGCGTCAGCGCAACAACGCCTGCTTCAATTGTGTCCTGGCCAGGCATTATGCTTGACAGTGTCCCAAGAAGTCAAAAGCTCCTTTTCAACCGCAAGTCAATCACATGGGGCTCATCCAAGGTCAAGTTAATAATCTCTCCGTAGAGGAAGCACTGGAAAACCCCGAAGTCGTCATTGGTATGTTTCTCGTAAATAACATACCTACAATAATTTTATTTGACTTTGGGGCTTCCTACTCTTTTATTTCTCGGAGTTTTGTTGCCCAAAACAATTTTTCATGCTTGCTTTTGGGGAAAAGTATGCTGGTTCAATCCCTGGGCTCCTTGATTAAAAGCAATCTGGTCTACAAGAATTTGGAAATTGATATCCATGGAGTCTGTTTTCCAACCACTTTGATAGTCATCGAATCTGACAAGTTGGTTGTTATTTTGGGAATGAACTGGTTGACTCAGTATCAAGTATGCATAAATTGTGCGACCCGAGAAGTCACCCTGACAAATCAGGAAGGCAAAACCATGAAGTTTTATGCCCGCAAAGGCATACCCAAAAGGGAGATGATCTTCACTACGGTAGCTGAAGAATTGGATCTGATTCCTGTGGTCAGTGAATTTCCTGATGTATTCCCCGAAGAATTGCCCGGAATGCCACCAGACCGGGAGCTTGAGTTTGCAATTGATCTTGTACCCGGGACTTCACCATTATACAAAAAGTATTACCGAATACCTTCCTCCGAACTCGTGGAATTAAAGAAGCAGTTATATGACATGTTGCAAAAAGGATATATCCGCCCAAGTTCTTCACCATGGGGATCACCTGCAATATTTGTGGACAAGAATGATGGTGGTCTCAGCATGTGTGTGGATTACCGGCAGTTGAACGATGTCACCATCAAGAACGAATATCCACTACCGAGGATTGATGATTTATTCGATCATCTCAATGGTGCCAAAGTATTTTTGAAGATTTATTTAAGGATCGAATATCATCAACTGAAGATTAAGAAGGAAGATATTCCTAAGACTGCGTTCACTACTCGTTACGGTCTTTACGAATATACGGTAATGTCCTTCGGTTTCACAAATGCCCCCGCCCTTTTCATGCATATGGTGAACAAGGTGTTCATGGAATTTTTGGATAAGTTTGTGGTGGTCTTCATCGACGATATTCTCATATACTCTAAAAGTGACGAGGAACATAAGGAACACCTCCGAGCAGTTTTACAGAGACTTCGTGACCATCAGCTGTATGCAAAATTCAGCAAGTGTGAGTTTTGGCTCAAACAAGTCGGATTTCTGGGGCATGTCCTTTTAGGAGAAGGTATTGCAGTAGATCCCAGCAAACTAAGAGATGTGCTTGATTGGGCAGCACCAATGACAGTATCCAAAGTCAGGAGTTTTCTTGGATTAGCCGGATACTATCGCCGGTTCATCGAAGGATTCTCCAAAATTGCCAAGCCAATGACAGAACTCCTCAAGAATGACAAGAAGTTTGAATGGAACGAGGATTGCGAGCAGAGCTTTAACGAGCTAAAAGCCCGATTGACATCAGCACCCATCCTGACCCTCCCGGATATTTACCGCGGCTTCGATGTGTATTGTGACGCATCCAGAAAAGGCATTGGGTGAGTACTTATGCAAGACGGCAAGGTGGTAGCTTACGCATCTCGCCAGCTACGACCTCATGAAGGAAATTATCCTACGCATGATTTAGAACTAGTCGCGGTTTTGCACTCTCTAAAGATTTGGAGACATTATCTCATTGGGAAGAGATGTCAAATATTTACCGACCACAAGAGTCTCAAATATATCTTTACTCAGCCAGACTTAAACCTTCAACAGCGAAGATGGCTTGAGCTGGTCAAGGACTATGATCTGGGAATAAATTATCATCCGAGAAAGGCTAATGTGGTTGCCGATGCCCTCAGTCGCAAACCCGCCAATTTAAACGCCATGCTAGAGTCTTTGCCTCCAGAACTCCAGCAAGAGATCGCTCAGCTAAACTTGGTAATGGTAAATGCCAGCCTTGCGAATATTCTGGAAGTAACTCCTACTCTAGAAGAGGAGATTCGCATGGCATAGACTGATGAGAAGCGCCTGCAAGGATATCTCCAAGGCGAGACTCAGGATTTCTCAAAAGACACAATGGGTACAATCAGGTTCCAAGGAAGGATATGCGTACCTGAGCAAGCAGATTTGAGGAAGAAAATTTTGGCAGAAGCACACGAATCCTCATATTCAATACACCCAGGCGGCACCAAAATGTACGAAGATCTTCGATAGATATTTTGGTGGGATGGAATGAAAAGAGACATCGCATATTTTGTCGCTTGTTGTGACATCTGCAACAAAGTAAAGGCGGAACACCAGAAACCCGCCAGACTTCTCCAACCTCTACCTGTCTCACAATGGAAATGGGACGATGTCTGCATGTATTTTATCACCGGTATACCCAAGACTCAACGAGGCAATGATGCTATATGGGTCATAGTGGACACATTGGCAAAAGTGGCTCACTTTATCCCCATCCGCACCACTCTCCGCGCTGATCAACTCGCATAATTGCATGTATCTCGTATTGTCAGTCTGCATGGAGTACCAAAAACAATCACTTTGGACCGAGGTTCATTATTTACCTCTGCATTTTGGTCCCGACTCCATCAAGCTTTGGGGACCGCTCTCAAATATAGCACCGCCTATCATCCATAGACAGAGCTCAGGCCGAGCGAGTGAATCAAATCCTTGAAGATATGCTACGAGCATGTGCTTTAGCCCATGGACCCAAATGGGAAGATTGTCTGCCATATGCGGAATTCTCGTACAACAACAGTTTTCAAACCAGCCTGAAAATGTCGCCCTATGAAGCATTGTACGGCCGTAAGTGCCGCACTCCATTGAATTGGTCTCAAACCGGAGAGAGCCGTATTTTTGGTATTGATCTGATATTGGAAGCAGAAAATCAAGTCAAGGAAATTCGGGATAGACTTCAACTGGCTAAGTCGCGATAGAAAAGTTATTATGATGCCAAGCATAGACAAGTCAGTTTTGAACCCGGTGAACAAGTATATCTCCGAGTCACCCCCATGAAGGGAGTTAAGAGATTTCAGACCCGAGGAAAATTGGCACCAAGATATATTGGTCTGTTCCCAGTTATGACCCGAGTTGGCACCGTTGCTTATCAATTGGAATTGCCAGCAGAATTATCGGATGTCCACAACGTGTTCCACGTGTCCCAGCTGAGAAGGTGTATTTCACCACCCGAGAAAAGGACTAATATGTCAGAAATTGAGATTGCCAAGGATTTAACTTATGAGGAGAGACCGTTCAGAATCTTGGATGAGGCAGAAAGGGTTACACGCAGCAAAGTTATCAAATTCTACAAGGTCCAGTCGGAGCATCACACAGAGGAAGAAGCAACCTTGGAAAGAGAGGAATTTTTAAGGACAACCTACCTAGAACTATTTTCCCAAGCAACCGAATCTCGAGGACGAGATTCATCTTCAGTGGGGGAGGTTTGTGACAGCCTGGTTTTTGCCTTCTCTCTTTTTCCGGAATTTCAGTTGCCTTTGCGTTGGATTTGGTGTTGGATCAATTCAAATGGACTTGAACACTTGGGCATACCCTTGATTTTCACCCAAGTGACCCATCCACCTCTAACCCACATTCTTTTCTATGAAAAAACCCACCAAAATCCCAATGGATATTTTTCATAAAAGAAAAATATTCATTTTCCTTCCTGAAAATCACTTCAGAGAAGAAAGCTCCAAAGCAACCCCTAGATTTATTGCTCCAAAAATCCTGCATAAATTCACAAATATTCTTTGAACCCTAGGGCACCTTCCTGAGCAAAAATATTGCATAACTATTTGTAATATTTTGGCAACATAAAATGATTTCTGTTCTGGACAGAATGACCAATTTGTACAACAAGTATATTTTTGCTTGACCTTTTGGGGCTGATCTTTTCTGAGCTTTATTACCTTCCTAAGAGGTCACTAAACCCCAAAGCACAGCCCTTAACTCTGACTAGATTTTTCTCAGTTTAGCTCACAAGTTTCTGTCCAGAAACTTGCCAGGAAGATTGCACTTGTGACCCATCCAAGCGTGCAAAACAACTAAAACTACTAAGGACTAGCTGCCAGACATGTTGTGTGAGCTTAGCTCAGCCTGATGCCATAGTTCACGCGGTGACCACGTTCGTCCAAGGTGGCTGGCATGCCTCCGATGCGCTCTGCATTGCGCCAACGCCTCTGTTTCGCGCGTGCTCGCTGCCCTCGCTGCTAAACCATGCCAAAGCGCGCCACCATCTTTGTTTGAGCCTCCTTAAATGCACCCTAGCGCTCGCCGACGCCGGAGCTCGCCGCAGCGAGCACGGGCACGGTGCGGCCAACTCAACAGTGCGCCCATGCCCCTGTGCTCGTCGCGTACCGTGCTCCTGTGCTCGTTGCGGCTCGCCTACAGCTCCCGCGTGACCTCCAGCGTCTTCCCCCTCTCTCACTAACGCCATTCGTCGCCGGCCAAGGCTCCAGAGAACTAACTCCGGCGAGCTCTCGATCCCCGCCTTGGCCTCGGCTATAAATAGAGCCCCTCGAGCTCGTTCTACTCCTCACACGCAGCCATCACACCACCACACACCCGTAGAGCACCGCAGCCCGGCCGGGCAGGATTCTGGCTGCCGTCCCCATCCCGAGCTCGCCGACGATTCCCCTCCTCTACTCCCACCCACTCCAGAGCCGCTTGAGCTCAGCTGACCCCTTCGGCGTGTTCGTGGTGATCCTATGGTGCATGCTGGTGCTGTTGGAGCTGCTGGACTGGCCCTGCCTCGCCGGAACCATCACCTCCGACGAGCTCCGCCCGCTGCCACTGCTGGAGATCTCTGTTCCGACCCCGTCCGGCCACCCTTAGCCACGCTACGGGTACGGGCAGGCGCGTCACCATCTCCTCTTCAATCCTATCCCTCCACATCGTGTCGTTGGGCACTCCTTGCCGGAGAAAGCGTCGTCACTGCGCCGCCCATCTCTGTTTCTCTCTCTCTCCACTCCGGCCTGACAGCTGGGGCCCGCTGTCAGCCACTCAGGCCGCACCCGAAACGGTATGAGTGGTGGTGCCCTGGCATTTTACGCCTTCGACGTCACCCCCCCCCCCCCCCCCGGGTTTTTCTTTTTAATTCAAATATAGTTCAAGTTTGACCAAAACTTTGACTAGCCATAACTTTTATTCTACAAGTCCAAATGAGTTGATTCTTTTTGCATTCTTTTCGTACTGGAAAATCCTAGCAGCACACCCAAGATGGCATTTTTCTTTGCTGCATAGAATTTCTGGTAATTTTCAGAAATTTTCTTGATATTTTCTTTATGTCATTTGAATTATTTTCAAAAGGTGAAGCTTGTCTTGAAGGCATCCAGGAGGAGTGTGAAGCTCCTCTGCACTAAGGCAAGCCACAACAACATGATCATGGTGTCTTTGCAATATTCATGATTTTCTACTTGAATTTATATGATATTCATTACATATAGTATTAAAATAAATGAATGCTTGAGCTATTTAGCTTGTTATGATCAAATTGCTTAGTTAACAGAGAGGAAATGCTTACCAGTGGGTATAGCATGAATAGTGATCTAAGTAAAATTTGTCATGACTATGGTGTTATGAGCATGAGTATTATTCTTGCTATATGAAAAATGAGTTTTATTTGATAAAAACCAACTAAAGTAATGAGTAGAAATAACCAGTAAGAAAGGATTAGATATGTTGACAGTTGAGTGTGTGCAAGTAGAACTTTGTATAAGGTTGATCTGGTATTGTTAAGGTGATATATGATGCATGGTATATGGTTGCATGAGCATGGCATATTGTGACTCGAGCATTTTTATTTTCAAGAAAACCTGTCGGTGTACAGAAGTAGGGGCACTACTTTTTACCCCTTTACCTGTGCACGGGCAGTCAGAGCCACGCCTGCGGCCACACTTAAGCAGGGCAGGGACAGGAAATCAAAGCCACAAGACGATCAAAGCAACGCCAAGACGCAAAGAGCAAGAAGGCGAGGTGTTTTCTCCCGGCAAGAACCTTGCCGGGGCGACCTCCACGGCCTCGGCAAGGACCTTGCCGGGGCAGCTTACCCAACGCCAGCAGGGCGCGCCACCCTTGAGCCCCAGGTTTACCAACACCACCAACCACGCTGGGACAAAGG
Organism: Triticum timopheevii; assembly: GCA_963921465.1. Taxonomy (NCBI): domain Eukaryota; kingdom Viridiplantae; phylum Streptophyta; class Magnoliopsida; order Poales; family Poaceae; genus Triticum; species Triticum timopheevii. The sequence goes on from OY997270.1 coordinate 129,086,512, forward strand.
CTCGGGAGGCGCCCCCGTGATGGCATGCAGATCTTTGTGAAGATGAGAAACATTCCAAATCAGATGAGGATTAGAGGACGACGAACCTCGGCGAGATCCTTTTTGGGGAAACCCACAAGGCCTCCGGCAAGATCCTTTTCGGGACGGCCACGACGCCATGGCAAGACCCTTGCCGGGGCCCCAGCAAGGCCCTTGCCGAGGACATCCGCGGGGCCACAGCCAGGCCCGCGCTCGCCAAGTTTCTACCACCACTCCCATGCAGCCGCCAGCCCACCAGCTAGGCAGGCACCTGCGTGTCGACGTGAGGCTTCCAAGACAACTCAGCGTGTGCCTACGTGGTGGCATGCAGATCTTCGTGAAGGCCCTACCACCGTGCCACCTCAGCAGTCTGCCAGCCTACATGGCACTGACTGCCTCGCTGGCCCGAGCGTGTGTCGAAGCAGGGCAAAGCAGTGGTAAAGCAAGGGGACACATCAGAGGCACATTAAATGCGTATTGTCCCATAATGGCTAAGTGATAAGCTTAGCCACGGTACACCGATGCCACCTCATGTGTGCCACTGTGGCGATCCCCTTGACTATAAAAGGAGGCCCAGGGCATCCAGGAGAAGGATTCGGACCCTTGGACAAGTTACACCCATGGTAGCTAGCTCAAGAACTCCAAGAACATAAATATACACACCAAAGAAGGACTAGGGTATTACACGTCCGCGCGGCCCGAACCTGGGTAAACGACCCGTGTGTTTGTGCTGACTGCTGATCCTGCTATTCTCACGACCCCGCGCCCCGCAACCGTAGTAGGAATTCTTGTGATCCCATAGGTGTCGTTCCCACCGACATCTTTGGCGCGCCAGGTTGGGGCGTAGTTGTGAGAATCCGGTTTAGCAGCTAGTAGGACAGCTCTTCGTTGCCATGGCTCCCAAGAGGAAGGCAACCACGACGATTGGTTCATCTAGGACCGGACTGCCTGTACCGGTGCGGACCAGTAGCGGGCCAGTCGTGGAAAGAACCCGTGGCGCGGCCCGCGAACACCCACATCACCCTGGCAGTACGGGCCTGGCGAGCAATGTCATTCGTGCGCCAGGCGACGAGCCGCATGCCGCAAACTCCAGAGATGGAGTTGGGCCCCCCACAGGCGGCGCGGGGCCCTCCAGGGGCATCATCGTGCCGCCCGACGGCGATGCGGCTGCCTCCAAGGCACCAACACCAGCGCCCACGGCGCATTCTTTTCAAGTTGGGCGCGATGAGCAGCGCCACCCCGCTGGTGACCCTGGGCGCCGCCCTGGGAAGAGTCTCATGCGCCCTTTATGGGACGAAGGAGGCCAGCATCCCGCCGAGGTGCTAGCAAAAATGGCGGACAGTCGCAGGGCCGTGATAGGGCTCCTTCTAACATAGTTAGAAGTCAAAGCGCGTCACGGTCCACGTAGCTTTCGTTGCCGCCCACACCAGTAGAAGCTCTGGCGCGCGCGTAGCTGCTCCTCGACTTTCCTGCTGCTGTGGAGAGGCTCGACGAGTGGAGAGCCACTGTCCGGAGCCTCGTCGGCATTGCCAATAATGACTAGCCGCGACCAGCAAGGCCCATAGGCCGTCGCTCCGTCGAGCCACCGCATGCCAGCGGTGGACGGGCTGGGGGCGATGCAGCCACGGTGCATTCTCCTCCTCCATGCCAGCCACCGCAGGTGTCGATCCATCGCGATGACGCTCGTCATGATATCTCCATGTCGTCCAATCCACAGACCCATTGCGACCAGCGTCAAGTTCTTCGGGAGCGAGCCCTTGAAGACGCTCGAACCACCATCGAGCGCCGGTGTGATGCGTGCCACCAGTCAGACAGGCGGGCGAGGCCCACTATGGACCACCCAGCACCGGGAGGCTACGGTGGCCTATCCTACGAGGTGGGTTGTCTGGCCTTCACCCGTGAGCTACGGCAGTTCCAGTGGCCCTCCCACCGCACATTCAAGCCCCACGTCGGAGAGAAGTACAACGGCATAACTCACCCTCAGAGTTCCTCAGCATATACACCATCGCGATGCAAGCTGCTGGGGGCCGTGATGATAAGGTGCTTGCCAATTACTTCCCGTTGGCGCTCAAGCCTAATGTTATGTCATGGCTGATGCACTTGCCGATGGATTCCATCTCTTCTTGGTCAGGTCTGTGTCATGAGTTTGTTGGCGCCTTCACCGGAGGCCATCAAGCTCATGGCCAGGCGAGCGATTTACACATCATCCCCCAGAAGGAAGGAGAAAACATGCGTAGGTACATCCAAAGGTTCAGCCGAGTGCAGTACAACATCCTAGACGTTCATCCCGCTGCCGTGATCAGTGCATTCCACCAGAATGTACGCAACTGCTAGATGCGTGAGGAGCTGGCGATGAACAAGGTCAAGGATGTGGCCGAGCTTTATGTTCTGGCCGATTGATGCGCTCGGGATGAAGAGGGGAGGAAGTACCCCGACGAGGACGCTAGTGCGGAAACCGACTCCACGAACGACGACACCGCTGCCACGATGAAGAAGGGCCGGCACCGTAACAGGAAGCGCAAGGGCAAGACCGTACTTGCTATCTAGGGGTCCGACGACACCAGCACCACCAAGAAGGCCAAGGCGAGCGACCCCGGCAAGGAGGTTGCCAGGTGTGCCGCTTGCCGGGCCTTGGCGGCTGCAGACAAGCCAGGGGGCTCCGACAAGCAGTATTGCAAGATCCACCTCACCAAAGGCCACGACCTCCAGAACTGCCAACAAGTTGAGATGCTTGCTGAGAAGTAGAAAGCTAAATATGAAAGGCGGGACAAAGAGAAGGGCCAAGACGGTGCCGAAGGATCCGGCAAGAAGCGTGGCGGCCAAGGAGGCCGCTGCGGCAAGGATAACCAGCAAGAGAGGCCCACCCGGGGCCGCGACAAGAAGCAGAAAGACGATGATCATGACGAGGATGACGTGTCTGGCGACCACGAGTTTCAGAAAGCTACAGATGCCATGTGCGTCGATGGTGGCGCCTCGCTGCACACATCTCACCGCCAGCTCAAGCAGTGGGCGCATGAGATCATAGCGGTGGAGCCATCACTCGATGCACGGAAGCCACTAAAGTGGTCCGGCACGCAAATCATCTTTGACACCGAGGACCACCTTGATCACACTACTGCGGTTGGGTGCTTGCCATTGTTGGTCTCACCAACGATTCGCAACCTCAAGGTGACAAAGATGCTAGTTGACAGCGGGGCCGGTCTGGACTTGATCTCGTTTGTTGTGATCAAAAGGCTGCAGATCCCTGATGGAGACCTCGAAGAGACGGGCACGTTTCAAGGGGTCAACCCGGGGAGGAGCCAGCCGAAGGGGAAGGTCACGCTGCCCGTGACATTTGGAGGCGAGTTGAACTACATGATGGGGAGCATTGTCTTTGATGTGGCCGAGATCCCCTTGCCCTACAATGGGATCCTCGACCGCCCGGCACTGGCCAAGTTCATGGTGGTTTCCCATTACGCCTACAACATGCTGAAGATGCCTGGGCCGATGAACATCATCACCTTCTCCTCCGACAAGAAAGATGCGCTAATTTGCGCTGACCAAATCTACCGGGAAGCAGTTGCAGCAGCTGCCGCCAAGGCACTTGCTCCTGCGGATGAAGCCCCGGGAGGGAAGAAGACCGGCGAGACCTCTCTCACCCACTCCGGCAAGCGCACCTCTTTGGGGTGTTGCACTCCCGTTGAGGACGTGCCAGAGAGCTCCACCGGCAAGAGCAAGAAGTCTAGAGCTCCACCACCAGAGACCAAGAAGTGTCCGTCAAGGAGGACGGCACGGGAGGAGCTTTCACCATAAGCTCCACCCTCGATGGCAAATAGGAAAGCGAGCTCGTCACTTTCCTGCGGGCGAATGTCAAAGTGTTTGCATGGCAAGCATCCGACATCCTCGGCGTTCCCAGGGAAGTGATTGATCACCATCTTGCCGTCTGTCCTCATGCGCGGCCCGTCAAGAAGAAGGTCAGGAAGCAAGCTCTAGAGAGGCAGGAGTTCATCATAGAAGATATCACGAAGCTAGAGGCGGTAGGTTTGGTAAGAGGGCTACTCCATCCAACGTGGTTGGCCAATCCGGTAGTGGTGCGCAAGGCAAATGGAAAGTGGAGGCTGTGTATTGATTACACAAATATTAACAAGGCTTGTCCGAAAGATCCTTTCCCGTTGCCGTGCATTGACCAGATTGTTGACTCCATGGCCGGGTGCGACCTGTTATCATTCCTTGACGCCTACTCAGGCTACCACCAGATCTTCATGACAAGAGAAGATGAGGAGAAGACAGCATTCATCACCCCATGTGGTACGTATTGCTTTTTGCGGATGCCATTAGGGTTGAAGAGTGCTGGTTTGACCTTTGCAAGAGCAGTCCAAATTGGTTTCGAGCCCCAGCTACATAGAAATAAGGAAGCCTATATGGATGACATAGTGGTCAAAACCAAGAACAAGGCGACACTTGTGCAAGATTTGGAAGAGACATTTTCAAATTTGTGCAAGATCAACCTCAAGTTGAACCCTGAGAAGTGTGTCTTCGGTGTCCCGTCCGGCAAGCTTCTCGGGTTCTTTGTGTCACAGCGTGGGATTGAGGCAAACCCAGACAAGATCAAGGCCATCGAGCAGATAGAGGCACCTAAGCGGATCAAGGATGTGCGTCGGCTCACTGGTTGCATCGCCGCCATGAATAGATTCATCTCCAAGTCCGCCGAGCGTGCCCTATCCTTTTTCAAGATCTTGAAGAAGGCGGGCCCAATGGAGTGGACCCCAGAGGCTGAGGCAGCGCTGCAGGATTTGAAGAAATACCTCTCCTCTATCCCAGTGCTGGTTGCGCCCAAACCACAAGAACCGTTGTTGCTGTATCTAGCAGCAACAAATCAAGTGGTTAGCGTCGCACTAGTGGCACAGAGGGAGGTCGATGAAGAGGCAGCAACAATGGCAGAGTTGACGGATGGCAAACCAGAACTCTCCCCGGCAGGGCCTGGTTCCGGCAAGGCTGGGCCCTCGGCAAGGTTTGACACCAGTGTGACGGGGCCCACACAACTAATTGAAGTGGTGCAGAAGAAGAAGATGATGCAGCACCCGATCTACTTCGTCAGCTCCCTCCTGCAGGGGGCTAGATCGAGGTACTCCGGTGTGCAGAAATTGCTCTTCGGCCTCCTTATAGCCTCGAGGAAGCTACGTCATTACTTCCAAGCGCACGAGATCACCGTTGGCACCCACCTCCCATTGCAACGGATACTGCATAACCCAGATGCAACGGGAAGGATTGTGGAATGGGCCTTGGAGCTGTAAAGTTTTGGTTTGAAGTTCGAAAGCACCTCAACGATTCAGAGCAGAGTCCTGGCGGAGTTCATTGTTGAATGGACCTTGATGCCTGACAAGGAGATCCAGGAGACCACTCTCCCCGGCAAGGAAACAAGTCGCAACTGGATTATGTACTTTGATGGGGCTTCTTCGCTACAAGGCGTCGGTGCTGGTGTGCTACTCGTCGCACCCAGCGGAGAGCACCTTAAGTACATGATGCAGATGCACTTTCTGTTGGGAAGTAGTAATTTCAAAAAAATTCCTACGCACACGCAAGATCATGGTGATGGCATAGCAACGAGAGGGGAGAGTGTTCGTCCACGTACCCTCGTAGACCGTAAGCGGAAGCGTTAGCACAACGCGGTTGATGTAGTCGTACGTCTTCACGATCCGACCGATCCAAGCACCGAACGTACGGGGCCTCCGAGTTCAGCACACGTTCAGCTCGATGACGATCTCCGGCCTGCGATCCAGCAAAGCTCCGGAGATGAGTTCCATCAGCATGACAGCGTAGTGACGATGATGATGTTCTACCGGCGCAGGGCTTCGCCTGAACTCCGCGACGATATGACCGAGGTGGAATATGGTGGAGGGGGGCACCGCACACGGCTAAGGAACGATCCTAGATCAACTTCTGTGTCTATGGGGTGCCCCACTACCCCCGTATATAAAGGAGCAAGGGGGGAGGCCGGCCGGCCCTTGGGGCGCGCCAAGGAGGGGGGAGTCCTCCTCCTAGTGGGAGTAGGACTCCCCTTTCCTAGTCCAACTAGGAAGGAGGAAGGGGGAAGGAAAGAGGGGGAGAGGGAGAGGGAAAGAGGGGCCGAGCCCCCCTCCCCTAGTCCAATTCGGACTCCCCTTGGGAGGGGCGCGCCACCTCCTGGGCTGCTGCCCTCTCTCTCCCCTCAGGCCCACTAAGGCCCAATACTTCCCCGGGGGGTTCCGGTAACCCCTCCGGCACTCCGGTTTTCTCCGAAATCACCCGGAACACTTCCGGTGTCCGAATATAGTCGTCCAATATATCAATCTTTATGTCTCGACCATTTCGAGACTCCTCGTCATGTCCATGATCACATCCGGGACTCCAAACAAACTTCGGTACATCAAAACTTGTAAACTCATCATAAAACTATCATCGTAACGTTAAGCGTGCGGACCCTACGGGTTCGAGAACTATGTAGACATGACCTAGAACCATTCTCGGTCAATAACCAATAGCGGGACCTGGATGCCCATATTGGTTCCTACATATTCTACGAAGATCTTTATCGGTCAAACCACATAACAACATACGTTGTTCCCTTTGTCATCGGTATGTTACTTGCCTGAGATTTGATCGTCGGTATCCAATACCTAGTTCAATCTCGTTACCGGCAAGTCTCTTTACTCGTTCTGTAATGCATCATCTCATAACCAACTCATTGGTTACATTGCTTGCAAGGCTTATAATGATGTGCATTACCGAGAGGGCCCAGAGATACCTCTCTGACGATCGGAGTGACAAAACCTAATCTCGAAATACGCCAACTCAACATGTACCTTCGGAGACACCTGTAGTACTCCTTTATAATCACCTAGTTATGTTGTGACGTTTGGTAGTACCCAAAGTGTTCCTCTGGTAAACGGGAGTTGCATAATTCTCATAGTTACAGGAACATGTATAAGTCATGAAGAAAGCAATAGCAGTATACTAAACGATCAAGTGCTAGGCTAACGGAATGGGTCATGTCAATCACATCATTCTTCTAATGATGTGATCCCACTAATCAAATGACAACACATGTCTATGGTTAGGAAACATAACCATCTTTGATTAATGAGCTAGTCAAGTAGAGGCATACTAGTGACTATAGTTTTGTCTATGTATTCACACATGTATCATGTTTCCGGTTAATACAATTCTAGCATGAATAATAAACATTTATCATGATATGAGGAAATAAATAATAACTTTATTATTGCCTCTAGGGCATATTTCCTTCACTTTCCCAGGGAGATGTCGACGAATAACACTGCCGAATACGAGGGGCTGCTTGCCGGTCTCAGGATCGCGGCAGACCTCGGGGTCAAGAAGCTCATCGTCAGGGGTGATTCACAGCTTGTCGTCAGGCAGGTCAACAAGGATTATCAAAGCCTGTTGATGGAGGCTTGCGTGGATGAAGTGAGGAAACTGGAGGACCGCTTTGATGGTATACAGGTAGAGCATGTCCCCCGAGTGGAGAATGACATTGCCGACTACCTGTCGAAGCGTGCTGCCCTCAAGCTACCTGTGGAACCAGGTACTTTTGTGATTCGGTTAACTCAACCATCCGTTGAACCATCAACAGAGCATAACAAGCGAAGGAAGTCTGGCCCCGACAAGTACTTCCCCACTGAGCTCCTTGGAGCCGCCGGCGAAGATGTTCCCGTGGACACCGAGCCTGTCGTGGGACAACCGACTCCGGTGGGGCGCCAAGCCCTTGGCATGGAGACAAATGTTCCCACGGCGGAGGAAATGCCTTTGGTCCTTGCCGTCGAGCCACAGGCTCCAGCATGGGTGCAGCATACCGTCCAATTCCTCCAAACAGGGGAGCTTCCTGAGGAGCAGGAAGAAGCAGAGAAAGTAGCCTGCCGGTCTGCTCTGTACCAATTCGTTGACGATGTTCTATACAGAAAAAGACCGAATGGAGTGAAATTGAAGAGCTTCTCCCGGGAGGAAGGACTGGAGCTGTTGGCGGAGGTACACGGAGGCATATGTGGCTCCCACATAGGGTCGAGGGCCCTTGCCGGCAAGGTTTCTTTTGGCCCACTGCCCTCCAGGATGCGACGGCACCAGTAACCAAGTGTGAAGTGTGCCAGTTCCATTCTAAGAAGCTTCATCAGCCTGCTCAAGCCTTGCAGACAATCCCTCTCTCATGGCCATTCTCGGTCTGGGGGCTCGACATACTGGGCCCTTTTCCCCGCGCCGTTGGGGGCTTTGAGTACTTGTACGTTGCAATCGACAAGTTCACAAAGTGGTCGGAGGTGGAAGCAGTGAGGAAGGTGACCGCACAGTCAGCCGTCAAATTCTTTAAGGGGCTAGTTTGCCGCTTTGGTGTGCCGAACAGAGTCATCACCGACAATGGCACGCAGTTCACAAGCCACACCTTCATGCAATACATTGAAGACCTCGGCAGCAAGGTCTATTTTGCCTCTGTGGCACACCCACGGAGCAACGGCCAAGCGGAGAGGGCAAATGCTAAAGTTGTTGCGTGGCCTGAGGACGAAGACTTTTGACAGGCTGCACAAGAGAGGAAGGCGCTGGATTGATGAGTTGCTGGCGGTTCTTTGGTCAATCAGAACAATGCCAAATCGGGCCACCAGCCAGACACCCTTTGCCCTGGTATATGGGGCAGAAGCAGTTCTCCCCACGGAACTCATATACGGGTCACCACAAGTGCTCACTTATGATGAGCTTGAGCAAGAGCGATTGCAGCAAGATGACGCGATGCTCCTCGAGGAAGATCATCTTCCGGCGGCTGTGAGAGCGGCATGCTACCAGCAAGCCTTGCACCGCTACCATAGCCACAAGGTTCATGCCCGAAGCTTTGAGGAAGGCGACCTTGTTCTTCGGCGCTTCAGTCGGCCAAGAATTCCAACAAGTTGACGCCAAAGTGGGAAGGCCCTTATCGGGTAACACGAGTCACCAAGCCTGGCGCAGTCCGCCTGGAGACCGAAGATGCCGTTCCAGTGAGCAACTCCTGGAACATCAAGCATCTTCGCAAGTTTTACCCATAAGGTGTGGCTGTCGGGCCCCTCGGCAAGCCACCTTTTGTACAAGCCTTGCCGACAAGGCATGTAACCCTCTGTACAAAGCCAGGCGTAGATCCTGAGCATAAATAAATGAAGCGCTAGCGCCCTAGGTTATAGCATGCATGCTAGATTGAGTCTCTCCCTCGGTTAGGGTTGGTAGTGCTTAGCGGCGACAAACCCCTAGCATAGAGGTCAAGTCTGCGTCTCTTTGTTCCTGTCCGTCCTCTTTGGTTCATAGGGTATATAAATGTTTCCGCCAAGCCAAGTGGAAGGAAGAGAACAAGCCAACGCTCCGACCCCAGCAAGCCAAGCTTGCCGAAGGCTGCAGATTCAGATAAGTTTCCTTATCCCCTGTTATGCATTTCCGTATAAGATTGGGACGTATGAAACCTCGTTTTATTCCAAGACTGTTGTGCTCCCTTCATTCCTACCACCCGAGTACTTCTTCTTGGTTTGGAATCTGGTTGTAGCCGCAGCGGTAAGGAAGGAAGCGTAGGGCCCACCCCTACTTCGCCTCTGCCTCCGCCAAAGGCGTGAGTATGGTCGAACTGAGTAGGGGAGCTGCAAGGCTTGCTGCCGGGCAACGGTGTTTATATTGAAAATAATAAGGGTTTGTCCCTTGGTATGGGCTTTGCTCACACACACAAGACCCGGCAGGCACCCTTTTTCATTAATACATTCCATACAGGTACAGTTCATACAGAATGTAAACATGAACAAGGAGGTTACAAGTTTTAAATCTAACTAAGGCCCGTAGGCTTACAAGCTGAAAAAAGATAAGGTGCCCGTAATCTCTTTCTTGTCCCTCTCCTCGGGAAATGGAACAAGAAGTCAAAAGGGCAGAAGCAGCGCCTAAGAGAGGTACGAGCAGCAGAAGGCGCCAAGAGAACATGTCGGCGGCCGCCTAGGAGAGGGCTGGTGGTGGTGGTGCCGGAGGAAGAGCTGGAAGATGAGGCAGCAGTCCGTCAATACGCTACAAAGGCGTCGGTGCCATCGTACTCCGACTTGACTGCCCGCCACCTGCCTTATTCGCCTTCTCTGGCCTTCCCACGCCAGCCACCCAAGGATGCGACCCCGAGAAGTTCAAGGAGCCGGCTCCATCGAGAGAAGGAGCCCGGTGCAGATGCTGCTGCTGCCGGCAATGCTCCGGAGTGGCGGGTCCGACACCTAGTCGGACTCGTCATCCTCTTGCTTGCTACCCTCATCGTCGTTGCCGTTGTCCTCCTCGTCGTTCTCGCTTGAGGACGAGTTTTCATCATCCGAGGAGCTCTCCACGTAGCACTTCAGACGAGTTCCGAAATCGCCGATGACCTTGACGGAGAGGAGGCCATTCTCCATTAACTTGAAGTAGAGAATGAGCCCCGCCGTCAGGCTGTGGATGCGAGCGAAGGTCTTCCATCCGCGACGAAGATACATGACGTGAGGGGCTGGGAAATCAACATCGGCCCATGTGCCGCTGTTCCCGCAGCCCCTCATGTGCAACCTCAGCGCCTGCATCGGGTTGAGCTCCATCTCCCAAGCAAATGGGGTCGGGAGACGAAGACGACGGCACGCCGGCCAGCGCAGCCTGATGAAGAACTCGGGGGGGTTGTCCCCGACGTGGCCCTCCATTGGGGGAAGGACCGCTAGCGGAGGCGAGGCCGATGCGCCGCCCCGTCCTCCTCTTCCCCGAGCACCACGGCGGCCTCGGCCTCGCCCCCTCTCCCTTCCACTCGCGGCCGGCTCCGCTGCCATGGGCTCTTGGGAAGGAACGGCGCATTGTCGAGCAGTGACCCTCGCCGCCACCGTTGAAGCGTCAGCGCGCCCTCTCGCCATAACAGAACAGAGGAAGAAGCGAGGATGGGAAGAGGCGGATGGCTAAGGGCTGGGGGTGTCATCCCTCCTGCTCCCCTCCTTATAAATGGGCGGGGTCAGGGCTCGACCGCCCCTCTCAGCCAATCCAGCTCATTAAGGTGACAACACGCGAGGCCGTCGACCGCTTGACCCACGCGCGCACGTCTTCCCATATTCTACGTGCCTGTCACCCACCTTGCACCGTGCATGCGGTGTACGTGGCGCAAGGGGCGGGTGTAATGGGACGTGTGAAGCGACGGTTCCCAGGCGTGGAGAGTAAATGGGCAGCTGCTCCGCAGTCTCGAAGAGACACACAAGCCGCCTCTTTACTGTTCACCACAAGATGACACAAGCGTGCTTCGATCACCCCCGCGCGTGATCCCCACGTCACGCGTTCAACGTGGGTCGTGGAGAAGCGCATCGGGTGGAAAAATCACCCTCAATGAAATCAACCCCGCCTGCCAGCGCACCGTTTTGGGCCTGGCCCAACAACGTGTTGCGCTTATGTGTGGCCCAGACCCGGGGGCTCCTGTCGGTGTACAAAAGTAGGGGCACTACTTTGTACCCCTTTACCTGTGCACGGGCAGTCAGAGCCATGCCTGCGTCCACACTTAAGCAGGGCAGGGACAGGAAATCAAAGCCACAAGACGGTCAAAGCAACGCCAAGACGCAAAGAGCAAGAAGGCGAGGTGGTTTCCCCCAGCAAGACCCTTGCCGGGGCGACCTCCACGGCCCCGGCAAGGACCTTGCCGGGGCAGCTTACCCAACGCCAGCAGGGCGCGCCACCCTTGAGCCCCAAGTTTACCAACGCCACCAACCATGCTGGGACCAAGGCTCGGGAGGTGCCCCCATGATGGCATGCAGATCTTTGTGAAGACGAGAAACATTCCAAATCAAATGAGGATTAGAAGACGATGAACCTCGGTGAGATCCTTGACGGGGAAACCCACAAGACCTCCGGCAAGATCCTTGCTGGGGACGGCCACGACGCCACGGCAAGACCCTTGTCGGGGCCCCAGCAAGGCCCTTGCCGAGGACATCCGTGGGGCCACAGCCAGGCCCGTGCCCGCCAAGTACCACCACTCCCATGCAGCCGCCAGTCCACCAGCTAGGCAGGCACCTGCGTGTCAACGTGAGGCTTCCAAGCCAACTCAGTGCCTACCTATGTGGTGGCATGCAAATCTTCGTGAAGGCCCTACCACCATGCCACCTCAGTAGTCTGCCAGCCTACATGGTGCTGACTGCCTTGCTGGCCCAGGCGCGTGTAGAAGCAGGGAGAAGCGGCAGTAAATCAAGGGGACACATCAGAGGCGCATTAAATGTGTCTTGTCCCATAATGGCTAAGCGATAAGCTTAGCCACAGTACACCGATGCCACCTCCAGTGTGCCACTGTGGTGATCCCCTTGACTATAAAAGGAGGCCCAAGGCATCCAGGAGAAGGATTCGGACCCTTGGACAAGTTACACCCATGGTAGCTAGCTCAAGAACTCCAAGAACACAGATATACACACCAAAGCAGGACTAGGGTATTATGCGTCTGCGCGGCCTGAACCTGGGTAAATGACCCGTGTGTTTGTGCTGACTGCTGATCCCGCTCTTCTCACAACCCCGTGCCCCACAAGCATAGTAGGGATTCTTGTGATCCCATAGGTGTCATTCCCACCGACAAAACCTGATGATAATTGAACTTGAACTTAAAAGTTGGTCGGGTCATGGTGCCACTGAATCGGGTTGCCAAGTGCAACTACATTTGCCTTAGTGGGGAGGCCGTAGTCGTTCCATTGTCATACGTCTTGTCGGTACCTCCAAAGAGGGAAGGTTATGGGCGTGCGGTACCCTGGCCCAGTAAGTAGTCATAACCTTGTGGACCTGTTGTTGTTATGGTACCGAGCCCCCGTTTGGGACTATTTGTTTTGCCACGATGGTGGTAGTTGCCTCTAGGAGGCGGGGTCACCCAGGACTAGTCCCAGAGGGGAGTTAGTTGGAGTGGCCGTAAGAGTGTTATGGCAATGGGAGGGTTCTGTCGGAATGTCGTTGGTCCACCCGAATGGGAGTGCGAGGCCATGGGTTCCGTAGTGTGGGTAAAGTGCGCTACCTCTACAGAGTGTATTAATCTATCGATAGCCACGCCCGCGGATAAGGGCCCAGTTCATAAGTAAGTCACACCATGGATCAACTTTCATAAATAACATTGCACACTAAGTATTTACCCCGCACTGTTAAGTTGTGATGATGTCAGTGAGACTGACAATGGTGGTACTGTTAGTGGTCCATCGTGATCACTATTCGGTTATCAGGTAACTGGTGGAACCAATAGTGGTTTGTTAGTGGTCCCTCGTGATCACTGTTCGGTTACGAGGTAACCTATGGAACCAAGAGTGGTTCGTTAGTGGTCCGTCGTGATCACTGTTCAATTGTGAGGCAACCTGTTGGTAAGGGAGTCCGAGTGACTCGATGCACAAGTGGTCACTGCATGAGTAGCATGTTGATATTTGTATTTAACCTATTTAATTGTCATGATATTGTTTTCCATTATGGTTTTGCTTGTTGCGAGCTTGCAAGTACATTCAATGTACTGACCTGGCGTGTTATGCCAGCTTTCAGGAAAGTCTAACTGGATCGGAGTGCTGTCATGTCTAGACCGTGTCCACATTGGTGTCCCTATGCTATGGAGTCCCGCTATGTTGTTGTTCCGCTGTCGTGTAGACGTCGTGCTCGAGGCCCCTTTATGTTCACTAAATAATGTACATATTGTTCAGCCGCACCGAGTGTGCCGCTTGGCCTCGCTACTTGATGTAATGTAACATCTATGCTTCCGCTAGTTTCAATAAAGCGGTGATTTCTGTACCAAGATGTTGTGTGTTGCTAGAAGACATGATCTCTGGGTTGGCAATACAAGGTAAACCGGTTGCTCTGAGCCGGGGTGACACTAATTTGGCAGACGAGTACACTAATGCTGTCAATTTCGGCGTGTCAATGACCCTGATTTTTGTTGGACCTTCTAGATCAGATACAAGCAATCTCTCAAGGAAAGGCGCATTCTCAATGACCATAACATGGAACAGCTGGAGTGATCTCTTCCCAATTGATGTCTTGTTGCGGGGCCAACAAGACACATAAATCCATCGGAGATTCGTCGAGGCGATGTGGAGGCTAATGAACCCGTGGATCTGCTGAAGACGAAGGTACTCAGGCGCAGTACAGCTGCGGAGCAGGTGCTCCATAGCCTTCTTCGAGATGCCAACATCGAAGAGGTTGAGCTGCTTGAGTTAAGGGAGAAGAAGGGCGGGCGTGTCATTAATCTGGGGAAAATAGTAGGAGCTGAAGCTGGCACGGCGCAGCGTTGGCGTGAGGCAGAGCACAGACGACGGCAGAGAGCGACATCGTCCAACTTCAAACCTGAGCTCCTCGAGCTGATCTAGGGTGGGGGATAAGAACCACTCGTCGAACTTGGCTTGGACCTTGCAGTTGGTACTGAACATGCGAATGTCAAGGCATCTGGCTGGCCCAGGGTGTGATGAAAGGATCTTGAAGACTGCGGCCATGCGTTTGCAATCCCCGTTGCAGAGGCAGCTGTCGATGAGGTTGAGGGGGACACGGCACCAGAGCGGGCGCCACCGCCGGGAGAGCAAGGTGGTCCGCATGGCAGATTTGGTGGGGAGGAGGCCGATGATGACGAGCAGCATGTCATCGGGGAGGCTGTTGATGAAGTCCAAGCTCGCCGGATGCGGTTTTGGCTCAAGCCGCCTCTGCTTGTTGGCTACCTTGCCATCCATCTCAGTCGGCGGCGACACCGGCGTACACATGTGTTGGTGTGTATTGTGTGCTAGGTGTGCGCGAGTGCATCCTCCTATGCATGCCGCCGTGTAGTGGTGAAGTGTGCACAAGTGCGTCCTTCATGCGGAAGAAGTGTGCCCTTAATTTACTAGCGTGCGGGGTGCTACCCCGAGTGGTTTCAACTTTGTTTTACTTCATCGCGTGTCAGATGGGCCTCTAGTTTACTTATTTCCACCCACTGCCACATGGGCCAGCACACGAAGATAGAGAACACGAGCTGACAAGGCAGCATGTGGACTGGTTGACCGGTCAACTAAACAATATACAGAGCTATACACTGACATAGTGACTGTATAATCCCTCGGTATAGAGAGTTCGAATGAGAGGGGAGCTCCGTGAGAGATAGTAGAGAGAGAAGAGCTACTCCCTCCGTTTGATTATGTAGTGCCTACATTTTTTAAAAGTCAAACTTTTGAAACTTTGACCAAGTTTATAAAGAAATTACTTATATCTACAATACCAAAGATAAATGATACTCCCTCCGTCTCATAATATAAGACACTTTTTGACACTACACTAGTGTTAAAAAATGTCTTACATTATGGGGCGGAGGGAGTAGTATGAAGTAATTACATGTTGTGATGAATCTAATGATCATTCCAGATGTAAATGTTTTTCTCCACATATACCTGGTCAAACTTTTCTGAGGTTTGACTTTTCAAAACATCCATGTGCTTATGGATGTAAGAGAGTACCTAACTAGAGAGAGAGAGAGAGAGCGTGAAATAGAAAGGGTGACTGGAAAAAGTGTGTGTGCGTGTGTGAAAGAGACATGGACAACACATGATAAAAGTAGAGAAAAAGCGTGTGTGTCTTATGCAAACATAGCACACATGCGTCTTCGACAGCGGAAGCGAGGTGAGGAGATAGTGTGTGGTTGTTTGCAACCAAGAGAGAAAGACCCCTAGCACGTGGCCAAGAGCGGTCTGACAAAAAAGGGAGAGAGGTCGAGAGAGACGTATGGAAAAAATGCAGACATGGGGAGGAGAGAGTGTATGTTTGTGATAGAGAGATCCCCTGGAGATTGTGATGGGATTACATGGGTGGGAGATCGAATGACAAGGTGTGTGCACGATAGAAGATACCCCGAGAGATATCGAGATAGACGTATGGATGGAAGGAGATAATACGTGTGTTCCTGATGGCTAGTGAGAGATAGTCATACTTAGGGGGGAGTGCGTGCGCCTATGATGGAGTGAGGGATTATGGTACTTAGGGGGTGCGTGTCACATAGAGAGAGAATAAGGGCGAAGAGTGTTAGATGGGTCTATGTAGCGCGAGCGAGATATGTGTATGTGTGAATGAGGGAGATATAAAGTTTGAGAAAGATAGAGGAGCCCCGATACGCCTGAGTGGTGCGTCAGATAGCTGAGAGGGGGAAAGAGATATTCCATCCGCTTGATAATGCAGTGCATATAAATTTTTTAGAAGTACAACTTTGGAAACTTTGACCAAGTTTACGCAAATATTATTTATATCTACAATACCAAATATACATCATACGAAACTACATCTCATGATGAATCTAATGATATATGTTTGTCGTTCTAGATGTAAATGTTTTCCTCCACGTACATGGTCAAACATTGTGATGTTTGACTTTTCAATAAATCTATATGCTATGGACCGAGGAGAGTGCCTAAGTCGAGAGAGATCAAGTGCGTGTGAAGGAGAATGAGTGAGTGTGCAAAGGGAGTATGTGTGTGAAAGAGAAAGGGACAACAAACGATAAATTAGAGAGAGAGTGTGTGTTCTTCTCTTATGCAAACATATCACCCATGCATCTCCGAGATAGAAAAGTGAGGTGAGGAGATACACGAAGATAGCTAGTGCATGATTGTTTGCAACGGAGAGAGACACCCCTATAGCACATGTCCAATCGAGGCCTGGCCAACAAGGAACAAAGGTTGAGAGGGACGCATGGACAAGATGGACGCATGGGGAGGTAGAGAGGGTGTGTTTGTGATAGAGGGACCCCCTCGAGATCGTGAGGGGGCTATATGGGTGGGAGATCGAGGGACGAGGTGCGTGTGCAATAGAAAGATGCCCCGAGAGAAATCGAGATAGACCATGCACATGTTTCTGATGGAGACTAAGAATTAGCTAGTCATATACATATAGGGGGATTGCGTGTGCCTACAATTGAGTGAGAGACCATCATACCTGGCTAGGCATGAGAATGTGTTTGTGTGTGTGAGATGGAGAGAGAAATAGTGAGAGAGATAGAGTTTTAGATGGGTCTATCGAGTGTATGTGAGATATGCATGTGTATGTGTGACCCAGGGAGATGGAGAGTTTGAGAGAGAGAGAGAGAGAAGATCTCCAAGACGGCAGAGTGGTGCGGGAGAGAGTTATGGGCAATGAGTCAGGGAATTTGTGTGTGTACGATGAGTGCACCCAAGATATTTAGCTTGGACTAGAGAATCATACATAGTGTGCGAGAGAGACCTACACATGGAGTGTGCATGCGAACTAGAAAGACCCCCCCACACACACTAAGAGAGAGAGAGAGAGAGAGAGAGAGAGAGAGACCAACGAGGTTTGTGTTTGGATGTGTGCGATAGAATTGAAGATTATCGGAGAGAGAGAGAGAGAGAAACAGAGACCGGCGGCGCGGCGGCGGCGCTTTCTCCGACGAGGAGTGCCCGTGTTGGCATCCTGGACTTGGGAGTGTGTGAGTTGGAGAGAGATAGAGTTTTAGATGGGTCTATCGAGTGTATGTGAGATATGCATGTGTATGTGTGACCCAGGGAGATGGAGAGTTTGAGAGAGAGAGAGAGAGAGGGAGAGAGAGAGAGAGAGAAGAAGAAGATCTCCAAGACGGCAGAGTGGTGCGGGAGAGAGTTATGGGCAACGAGTCAGGGAATTTGTGTGTGTACGATGAGTGCACCCAAGATATTTAGCTTGGACTAGAGAATCATACATAGTGTGCGAGAGAGACCTACACATGGAGTGTGCATGCGAACTAGAAAGACCCCCCCACACACACACTAAGAGAGAGAGAGAGAGAGAAAGAGAGAGAGAGACCAACGAGGTTTGTGTTTGGATGTGTGCGATAGAATTGAAGATTATCGGAGAGAGAGAGAGAGAGAGAGAGGGGGGGAGGGAGGGAGGGAGGGAGAGAGAGAGAGAGAGAGAGAGAGCAGGAGTCCGGGAGAGGGGGAGGTCGTGTTTTATGCATCAAAGACTGATATAAACCATGCTTCAATATGAACTTGCATTCAAATATTTAAATTGGAGAACATGTTGTCTGCAATCCACACATGAACGGAGATATGCGTATCAAACAAGCTCATTAATTTGACTTTCAACATGTTCATGGAGTACTATAATACTGTACAACATGCTACTCGATTGAGGTGTTCAATTTCGGATTTAATTCACTATTTTGACCTGGTGAATGAGTTGTTTCGTTGAATCGAGATATTTCATTTTGGGTTTGATTCCCGTTTTTGAGTGGGTCAACTATTTGTCATATAGTAAATCATTAGAAACGAGCATGTAAAACATTAGTCCCGAGCATCATCTCTCCATCTAAAAAAGAAGTGGCAACCTAATATTTCAAAATTTGATTCAAATCGACTTGGTAAGGTAGATGTGGATTCTCGTTCTCCTAAAATTTGAACGAACCGCTAAACACCCTCTGCTCGGTGGAATTAGCCCGAGAAAATAAATGGGAGACGTGAAATTACCAGCCTATGTGGGACACGCATCAATTGGCCCATTGTACATCGAGGGTAGGTTCGTAACTTCATCCAAGCGCGCCTTCTCCTTGGCCGAAACGACATGTGCCGAATAATTCATAAACCATGGGCGGCAAAACACCCTCTCCTCGCCCGAAATCGCTTGCGCCGACTATTTCAAAACACGCCCTCCTCGCCCGAAATCGCTCGTGCCGACTATTTCAAAACACGCCCTCCTCGCCGAAATAGCCCGCGCCCACTATTTCAAAACACATCCTCCTCGCCCAAAATCGCTCACACCCACTATTTCAAAACACGCCCTCCTCGCTCGAAATCTCTCGCGGCCATTATTTGGGAGAAGCAAAGTTACTCTACTATCCCCGACCCTCAGTACACAGACCCAAGCCTAGAAGCCTAAAGGTAGGGGTAGAACTGTAACTCCCCCCACATTTCAGACAAATGCGTCCATAAGACATGGTTTCCCCTCCTAATTCCCCATTCATACCTCATGGGCGCCAAATCACCTTCTCCCCGGAAGCTCCCTTCTCCCCAGCCGCGAAACCTCAGCCCCTCCTCCATGCCGCCCCCCATCGCACCAAATTCACTTCCGCCCTCCTCCCCAATGCCGGAGATGCTGTCCATTTGCCGTTGTGCACTGGATCGTGTGCCTCTTACTCCATGCTGCCGGAGCTACCTCGACAATGGCCGCGTGAACCGTACCAAAGCCGATTCACCCCCGTCATTGTGCACGGCGCCGGAGTGGCTCCAACTTCGGATATGTACAGGGCCGGCGCTGCTTCCCTGTAGCCTCGACCGTCGCGGCATCTCTGCTTTCCTGCCACTGGTAGCCACCACCGCAACTGTGTCGGCCTCACCAACTCGGCAACTAGAGCTGCCTACTTCACCGGGTCACAAGATAGGTCGTACCCTCATATCAAATCACTTTATTTAGGTGTCAGTTGTTTGAATTTTTATTCTGGGCCAATCGATTCCCAATGGGAAGCAACACCCCTCGAGGCGGCGGAGCTCCTAGGATGTCGGTTGGCTGGTGTCTAATGTAAGGGTGCGGGGGCGCAAGTTCGCCGCGAAAGCAGCGCTTAGATGGCTATCTTAGAGTTGCATGGGTTGAAGGTACTGCCGCCGCCGGATATGGATGACGGCGAGTCTTTGTGGATTGGCCGGGGGCGGCGCAACCATGATAGTGCAGTGGGGCGGGGAGAGGGGTTTTGGTCGGAGCTCTCGCGGCCACGGACGGTGGAGGCAGGCTGCTCTGCCGGTGGTCGCTAGCTCTTTGGGGAAGATTCTGAATAGTGTCAGCCGGGAGGCACAAGACGGCCATCAAGCCATGCAGTGTAGATCGGACAGTACCAAAATAAAATAAAATCATGTGACCCCAATTTAGTCTTCAGTCAATAGACGTGTGACCACTCTTGTACCTTAATGTTGATCTCTTAGGGTACTTATTCAGATCATAGATATGTGTCGTTCTTAACATTATGCATTTTCTGCATCTTCAGCCACACCGTCTTCCGACTCACCGCAGCTGCTCCAACAAGGAAAGCATACACCAGAAGGGAGCTATAGTCCCCACTCAACAGTTCCCTGCATCGAATGCGCGTGCCCGACATGGACAACCACAACAACTTTAGGGCCATCGACAAGTCAGCACATGATGATCACTCCTATGTATGGTAGCCAGATAGGTTGTACCCTCATCTTACTTGTGTGCAACATTTATGGCTTTGTTATTCATCTAAGCATGGAAAATAGATTATCAAATTTCACTGTATATTTATGCTGATCTCTTACGGGTCTTGTTCAGGAGTTAACGTTGTTCCATAGTTCAGCTAAGAGACTTGTTCTTTAGGTTACGTTGTTCCATAGTTATCATCTATCAGCCAATGTTATCCCACAGGCTGGTGATTGTAGTATTATACCACTTCTAGTATTACCTATGTTGTTCTTTAATACTTTTGTGTGCCATCTAGTTAATCTCGAGTACAAACGATACATATTTTGTAGCTTTCATCTGTGTTCTCCCTTTAGTTTTTGGGACCTATTGCTATGAGTTAACCCCAGTCCTACTATTTATGTCGTCTCCTACAGGCACTCATCACATAAATCTAACTACTAATTGTCTTCCATGCATGTCAGATATAATTGCACACACTGTTTTATCCACAAGAACCTCATGGAGCAATGTAACGGCCAACAAACTTGACGTCAATGATACCCAATATGATGGAACATGTAAAGGCAGTTCTTCAGAAGACTTGCAAAACAATGATGAATCCCATTCACCCCACAAGGTCCTTATTCTAACTTGGCCCGTGATATGGGTACAACATGCATATAATGTCCTAGAGTGCATCTACTCTATTGCAATGCCATGTGCTTAGCCTGCTGATCATGCATGTAAATATGTCATGCCTTCCTGTTTTTCAGTACCTATTCCATTCATGATAACATGTTTTCAAATTCAAGTACTGTCGTTCTACTCTATCGCAATGCCATCTGCTTAGTTTGGACATCATGCTTCTGAATATCTTATGCATTGTTATTTATCAGTATGTACTTCATATGTCTACCATAACATGTTTTTTTACATTGAAGTGATGTTCTAGTGGTCTGTTGCAATGCCATCTTAGTTTCCCAATCATACACGTATATGTTGCCTTAGTGTTTTTCTGTATGTATTCCGCTAGCATGCAGTTATACATTCAACTAGTGTTTTTTACACTGTTGTCCTGTCGTATCCATAGCTCTTACATCATACTCCCTCCGTCGGGATTACATGTCGCAAAAATGGATAAAAATGGATGTATCTAGAACTGAAATACGCCTAAACCCATCCATTTATTTCCGGATGGAGGGAATACATGTCAATATGTCATGCCTTTCTATTCTTCAGTACCTATTCCATTCTTCTATATAAGGCATGCAAGGGGAAGACGACTATGTTAGAATCTGAAGGGTTACAAACAAGGTCTTTGCAAAAGATCCAAACGCCAGGATATAGTAAACCAACTCTAGTTTTCATAGATACTACTCCAGCACAGAGAAACCCAACTCCTACTGATAATAAGCAGATTCCAGTGGCCAAAGAACTAGTCCGCTCCAGTCCAGCAAAAACATGTCAACTCCATTCAAAGAAGCGCGTGTGTATCCTCGCATCATGAAATTTTATAGCATTCTGGTCATATTTTCTACATGTTTATTATCCATCTCTCTTTTATAAAATAAGCTTAATGGATAGAAGATTTTCTGCACTGGGATCGTATTCGAGGAAAGTATCTTGTGGGAATTCTCTATGATCCAATGCTGATGTAAGTACCTGTTGTATATCACTATATTTTTACATCAACATGTATTTTTGTTAATCGGCGTGAATCCAACCTTTATCCGATCTAAATTCAGTTGTAGCAAAATGTATAAATAAAGGCGACAATGTTGATTTTTGTAAGGAAAACTTCCTGGTAATTTTGCATGTTAAGTTGCATGAGTGTACTATCTCATATCATGCACATTACTGAATTGTAGTGTTGCTCTGGTGCCTAATTCATTCATTGTGTCAATGTTGCTTTCGGATTACCTTACCTGGATGATGATAGTTGTGCCATATTGTGTTAATTTGTGTAGGCTGGTGTGGTCTGATTGCCCAAACGTTCATTGTGTCAATGTTGCTTTCCTATTATCTGACCTGGCCAATGATAGCAATGCTAGTGTGTTAATTTGGTGCAGGCTGCTGAAGATAAGAAGACAAACTCTAAAAACAGCAAGGCAACCCCACTGTTTCTTTCCAATAAAGCTAGGCCAGGTAATATGGCAATAACTCTTGATTAATCTATTCGGTTCCCCTCCTAATTTATGTTATGATGCAGTGGTCGAGACACTCTCCACTATCAATAATACAAGCTTGCCAAAATGGCCATCTGAATCAGTTTAGTTTCCTTTGTCTCGAATGCAATGGAAAAAATGTATGTTTGTGAACCAATTACTGGCTGAAGCAATGATGGAAATGGTGGAGGAATCAGAGGTGCACATTCCTGCGCAACAACAACTGATCAATGTTTTCAGAGACAGTGTAGCAAAGCAGGAAGAACTTGCCCACATGCTTATGGGTGTCATCTGCGCTAAGGTTTCAGATTGTGACGTTGTAAATCATTAGGTTCTGTTCATTTATTTGCACTGGCATCAATCTTTGATTGCCTAGTGGATGTAATTTCCTGTACTATATGCTGGATGTGCAATGTTTTTCCATGTATGTTGTACCTTTGCTTAGCATGCCTCGCATTCCAGCTAAATGGTCGCTAGGAAGCTAAAAAATCAGTGAAATTATTAGTTAGCATGAACAGTCATGGGCCCTATTTGAAGGAAGCAGCCCACTGCCCTTAATGGGCTTCCCAAATGGGCTCGTAGGGGCCAAAATTCTCATAGGCCTTTGATTGATCGGTTTTGGTCCTATGCATAATTCTCATCGTAATTGGCTCAAATTATCTAATTTGGCCCATTAAGTTAATGGGCCATTACCAGGCCAAAAGTTACTGCTCGGCCCTGTTACCTCTCGGGTTGTTAAGAGGCCGACATCGAAGCGGGCAATAGGTGGGCCCATTTGATTTCACGGGCCGTTAACAAGCCAATACTAAGGTTGGGCTACATATGGACCAACTATACTGTGGGCCTTTAGTAGGCCGAAAGAGACAGTGGGCTCGTACTGGACCATGAAGAGCATGGACCGCTAAGAGGCCAAAAGTCAGGTCGTACTATATATGGCCCAACTGTGTTGTGGGCCTTTAGCAGGCCGAAAGAGAAACCGGACTACTATTGGACCATGAAGAGCATGGTCCGCTAAAGGCCAAAACTCAGGTCCGACTGAAAATGGCCCAACTCATTTATGGGCCGTCAACAGGCTGAAAGACACACCGGGCCAGAAGTTAGCCCAACACTTAAATGGGTCGCTAAAAGGCTGAAAGACGTAATTCAAGGGTCGTTAACAGGCCAAAACCACATCGGGCCGATACTGAGCCCAAATATATAGCGGGTTGTTAACGGGCTCGAACTGATGATGAGCTGCAATGGTTTCAAATCTTTAACGGGCCGTTGACGGGCTGAATTGGCACATCTCGTATGGGACGTGGGCTTAAATGGATGTGACACAAGTAGGCCTTATATGGGTCTGCCTACTAATTTTTACTGGGCTAGCCTTTTTCATCGGAATGGGCCACTGTTGGTCCTTGCCACGTGCCGACATATCATAGGCGCCTCTCATACTATGAGTGGATGACATCTGTCTCAACGCTAAGCTGACACGTGGACCCTCCGATAAATGAGAATTTTACACGTGGAAAATCCCCATTGGTCGGGGTTGTTAACGGGTTATCGGATCAAACTGGAACCCGATAGCTTAACAACGACCCGTTACGGTGGATGCCACATGTCGGTTACCCTTGATCCAAGCAATTCTATGGCGCGTGATTTATCATCATGGAAGTGGACACTTCCGTGATGATAATTTTGGAAATGTCATGGAACACTTCTACAACAGCACAGGTATGACTATCTTGATTTTGTCATAAAATCGTCATGGATGTACATGCATGATAGAAAACGTGACCTATTGTGACAAACACATATCATCACGGAAGTGTATTTTTTGTAGTGAGTCCATATTGAGGACACCATGGTGGAGATAAAACTGCACATAAGGTATTACAATCCAATTCATATTGGCATACTTTCTTTAAAGACGCAAGTAAGTTTATCCTATCTTCTGATGAATGTCAAACAGTTGGTAGTATTGGTAGATTTCAAGAAATGCCTGTGAACTACTCACTTTCTAGTGAACCTTTTGATGTCTGGGGTTTTGATTGTATGGGACATTTTCCTTCCTCGTATAGTAACACTCATATTTTAGTTGCTATTATGTCACTAAATGGGTAGAGGCTATTCCAACTAAAAGAGTTGGTCATAAGACTTCTAATGCTTCAAGATGTTATCTTTCCAAGGTTTAGTATCCCTAGATATCTTAGGACTGATGGTGGTTCACATTTAATTTATGACGCTTTCAGAAAAGTTGTGGCTAGATATGATGTAAACCATAGAGTAGCATCACCTTATCATCCTTGGTCTAGTGGGAAAGTAGAATGAAAAAACAAAGAGATCAAATTAATTTTGCAAAAGACTGTTAATAAATGCAGAAAGAATTGCTCTAAGAAACAAGATGTTGCACTCTGGGCTTATAGAACTGCTTATAAAAATACTATGAGAATGCCCCCTTATATAATAGTTTGTGGAAAAGCACGTCACCTAGCTTTTGAGTTAGAACATAAAGCTTATTGGGCAATTAAGGAAAATAATTATGATTTTAAACTTGTCGGAGAAAAGAGGCTACTTGACATGAGTTCTTTAGATGAGTGGAGAATTGTAGCTTATGAAGTTGCCAAGTTGTTTAGAGAAAAAATATAAAAGATGGTATGATAAAAGAATTTAGAAATGAGAGTTTAATATTGGTGATAAACTCTTTTGTACATGTCTCAATTCAAACATTTTGCAGGCAAACTTCTTTCCAAGTGGGAAGGACCCTACATCACGAAGAAGTTTACTGATCTAGAGCTATCAGAATTTATAAGACCGAAGGTAATAAACTAAGGGTGGTTAATGGGCAAAAAATTAAGCATTATATTTTCGGCAACCTCTTTGAGGTAGGTACGGATGTTATGCGAGAAATTACATCGGAAGAATACATCAAAAAAACTTTTCGAAAGACTCCAAAATCCTAAAAAAGGAAGAGGTATGTGATACGGTAAGTAAACCGACTCTAAAAATTCATGACTGTGAGGTAAGCATAATGTGATGCCGCCATGAATTTCTTGAGCGTCGGGTGCCTAGGATGACATTGTATGGCAGGTTCAGCGCTGCGACATTGAAGACTGTGCTCTTCATTCGATAATTATCTTTGGTGTCGAAGGTGGCCATCAAGGACACATACCCGATCAACACAGTAATCTCTTGGGGTAGCACCAAAGGATTCGTCCGCTCCAAGCATCCCGAGGAACTTGCATCTTCTCAAATACTGTGGGGGTAGGTGGGGGTATTGAGGCCTCAACCCCCGCCCACCAGCATGTTTGTGACCTTGATGTTGTAAATCGTTGCAGAAACCACCAACGGAAGGTATCCCATGCCCATCATGCTCCTAGGGTGGTCTTGTTGGTTGAATGTGATCTGTGTTTCTGACATCTGAGAGGTCGAGATGCCTCGATGCTCGGGGCATGACATTAGTTAACCTCTCACGACAATAACTTGAATTGTCTGGCATAAAGTAGGCATGAAGGTGCCATTATGTCTGCACACTACGATCTTGGGACTTAGGAAAGCTTCCTCATCAGCGTGGCGCACGAGGTGTTGCTTGCCAAAGCTCTCCTTATTGTCAAGGATTTCGTGAAGGTCTTTGACATGCTTCGAGACAAAAATGTTAATGGTGAAGCGAGGCTAACAACGAGGAGACCGTGATGGTGGGGAGCCCTTGATGGTGCCTGCGTCAGATAATACGCGCCCTTGTGATGTGCGAGGGCTTCTTGTCGTCGGTTGGTGGTTTGCGATGTCTACTAGCCCACTTATCTCTTGGAGCCAAGTATCCAAGGAATACCCTTCCCTCACTTGAAGCAGAGGGTACTTGAGGAGGACCCCCCATAGTTTGCAATGCAGACACCTAGGTCAGTTTCTCCAGGTGTTTCCGACGAGGCATCGATAATCGGACGCCCGACGAAGGCCAAACTATGGACAGAGCACCACCTCCCGAGGGGCCTCGCCAGCTACGCAAAGCTCTTTAGTTTGTGTAGACGAACACATACCTATGATAGCCAGTCTGAAAAGATTTCGAGCCTTAGCCCCCTACCTATTGCACCAGATGTATGATAGACTCGCCGATATCATGGATCATGGTGATCCTCGTTATTTTCCTGGTGAGGGGCTAAAACACTTCTGAAATCTTCAAACATGCACAAGTTTTTTTACCCAGGTTCATGCCACATAGATGGTGTAACACCCTACGCCCTGCTCTTGTTATTCTTTAGTTGTTCGTACATCATTGATTACAAGATGAACTACTTCCTTTCCTTTCCGTCTCCTTTTTCTCTAAGTGTTGGGAACTAGTCTATTCACTCTCCTGGTCCCTCTCCTAGTTGGTTGTTCACCAGGTTGCGAACCCCTTCTACAGCCTCGATCTTCCCATTATATAGTACATGGTGGACATTACAAAAAGGCCCAACACAATTCTTTCAATAAACAATCATGCATGACCCATCTTGCACAACCCACGTAGGCTTGTTAGTGGATAGGGTGGCACACGCAGTTGGTGTTGATGGTCGGTTCTTTCAGTGTGCACAACCCAATGGTTTTGTCTTGCAGCAGTGGAGGGTCGAAGTGATGTGCTGCACCCAGGGGGCGATAGTAAAGAAAAAGGTGCCTTAGTCTTGTCACATCTCTAATGTGCAGTAGGCTATATCATTTCAGTTCGGGACAAACCGGTTTACTATTCAGGAAAAGCCATCATAACCTATCAGACATAGGTTATCATTGTCCTGTAGGCATAGCTATTAATGTGCATGTTGGTCTTTAGGTCCTATAAAGAGCTTAAAAACATCCAACTCAATCTTTGACTCTTTATTACCCATTGAATTCCTCTCGCGAATGTTCACTGGAAGGGTCATGGAGCTCGGGAGAACTTAGTTACCCCGGAGGGAGTGGGTTGATCACCCCCAAGACTTCCTTGGGCTGCCTGCACTCTGGAGCTCGAGGAGCCTGAGCTCCCGTATCTCTACCTCCTTGATCTTGAGATATCCAACCAGGGCCATCTGCAGTGGGTGCAAGATACCATTTATTCCTCCATGCTGAAAGTGCGTCGTAGGGGTTTTGTTTTTGTGTTTGACCCACGTATTGGAGATAGCATGGTAAATAGTCTGGACAACCATATTTCTCCCTCATATACGAACACGCTCGGACGTATGAAGGACAAATGAGTTTTCATCTTGGACCTTACTTATTTGTTTGGTTCATTTATATGCATTGTAGCCCGTAGCAACGCACGAACGTTCTACTAGTTGCCTATAGTTCGGATTCCTTTTCCTTAATTTCATGAGAGGATTACTACTATCTTATCTCGCATGTGACTCTCACTTCATCACATAGTGGGGAGAATGCACAACACGCTCCATCTAGGCCACCCAAATTATAGATTTCACGCTTTGTCTTACAAGGGCTCCCCTTTCAACGATTTATCTTTCTTCCTAGTTTTGTTTGATTTTGAGTTCATTCATTTGTCAATATTAAATTTGTGAACATTTCAAATTGTCTTGGTGCACATTTATTTTATTTTGTGAACATTACTTTAAATTTGTAAACATTTTCTAACTTCATAAGCATTATTTGGAATAACATGAACAATTTCCAAATTAAATGAACACTTTTCAAATAGCGAATGCACATTAACAAAAATGCATGAACACTTTTAGAAAATGTGTGGCATTTAAAAAATTGTAGGAACACTTTTTAAAGAAAGCTCTTGATGTATGAAAAATGTTCTCCATATATTGAAAAAAATCATTGTGTATTTCAAGAATTGTTCATCTCATAGTAAAAAAATGTTCATAGTATATTAGAAAATAATTAACAATTTAATAAAAAAAATATAATAAATTGTGTTATTAAATGAACAAAGTAAAAAAAGCAAAAAATGAAAGAAGAAACATACGGAAACTGCAATAAAAGGTAGTAAAAACAAAAAATAGAAAAAAAAGAGAAATTACAAAATTAAGAAGAAGAAAACCAGAATAAAAAATAAAAACTGAAAAAACTGAAAAACAATTAAAAAGGAAAAAAATAAGAAAATCCAAGAAGAAACCAAAAAACTCACAACAAAATAGCTGAAATGAATTAACTAGATCGTTCCCTAGTTGGGTTGGCCCATCACATTCGTCCTGTGCGATTGGTTGCCTATGTACAACACAATGAGCGTCAGGTATGATTTGCCCTCCTATCTCACGCTTCCTGTATCAGATAGTCGGGATGGCGTACAGGGGCTTTAATCGTAGTCTCCCCTAGTTGGGCTTCCACCGGTACGTCCGTCGCATTTCTGTATTCAGCGATTATTGTTCCTTTTTTATTTTTCCGAATTTGTTTGATTATATATATATATATATATATATATATATATATATATATATATATATACATATGTGTGTATATATATAGGGTCGCGCTATTCGCCACCCTGGGTGAGCAATAGTTATTTTTTAACCTCCCCTCCCTCTATTTTAACATCAATGCATCATAATTTTACGTTTCGTAAATTTTGTCTTATTTCAGACGTAAAAAGAGAACGTAAGAAAATATATAATTGCCGTAAAAAATATTTTATATTACGTAAATTACAAATGTAAAAGCATAGTGTAAAATGTACATAAATGTATTTTTTGGGGTATTCTGACTTTTTTTATGCCAAATTTTACACAGTGAATCAATATGACTGTAACTTTTTCTGTATAAAATATATATATATATATATATATATATATATATATATATATATATATATATATATATATATATATATATATATATATATATATATATATATATATATATATATATATATATATATATAGTATTACTATTCATCACCCAGGGTCCAGAATACGTTATTCTTCATCCGAGGTAATCTTACAATCATTTCATAAATAAATTATGTTTCAAATATAAATAGTTACAGTCATATTGATTCATTGCGTAAAATTTGGCATAAAAAAATGTCAGAAGACCAGAAAAATTACATTTATGTACATTTTACATTATGTTTTTACGTTTGAAATTTGCGTAATATAAAATATTTTTTACGGCGATTATATATTTTCTTACGTTCTCCTTTTATGTCTGAAATAAAACAAAATTTACGGAACATAGAATTACGGTGCATTCATGTTAAAATAGAGGGGGGTGAATAATAACTATTCCCTAGGATGACGAATAGCGCGACCCTATATATATATATATATATAATTTTTAAAAATTTATATATTTATTTTATTTTTTATTCACATTTTCAAAAAAAGATTATCAAAATGTTGAAATTTCGAAGAAACCACGATATTTTGAAAATACGTGAATTATAAATATTATGAAATTTATTGAAATTGATCACAATTTTTTTAAAACATTCATGAATTTTTTTTAAATATTGGTGATTTTTTGTAGAAAATAATCCTAATTAACAAATGTTTGCTATCCTTAAAACTATTCATGAATATTAGCAATGTTCATGTATTTTTAAGAAAATATTCATGAAGTTTAAAAAGGTAAAAGAAGAAAAGGAATTAGAAGAAAGAAAATACCTAAAGAAAATCAGAGGAAACCAGAAAACCTAAGAAAAACCAACCGATAAACCAAGAAACACCCACATATATAAGATTAAAAAAGTCAGCTGCAAAACGTGTGTTTGTTGATCGATAATTTGATGCAGTGAGCATTGTATAGGGAAAACCTTTTGAGGTTTATTCAGCATGCAATCCAAGTCTAAACAAACGCAATTGCTGGTCTGCTTGACCTCCCCCTGATCAATTCTGACCACCTATTCGCCTGTTGTTCTGATGTTTAAACACGCTGAGAAAAGATGATTTTGTCCTTGTTGTCTAAATCACCTCTCAGCTCAACCAATCCCTACCAACATCGCCGCCGTCCTTCTCGTCGACAACCTGCCGGACGGCACTAATCCAAGCACTCCACACATGAGTATTTCATTCACAAGTCTCTTTTATCAAATCGCATCTCTTGCGATTCCCAGTAAAACTTACAGAAATATTAGCCGCATAGCCCACCTGTCTACGGCACAATTGCAGGTGAATATTTTATACTAGTAGTTGCCGGAATTTTTTGGGCTGGTCGGCTGGACACATGGGAAAAAAGATAGCCCGCGAGTATATTCCCTAACATCTTCATGGCGTTGAACATTAGTCGTTGAATGAACGGTGAGCACAGGTCCAGAAGGCAGATTCATTTTCCAAAAAGATTTGTGGCCAGCTCTGCAGTCATGACCGGCGGGAAGCGCCTTAGCCAATTTCCCCTCCAAAGAATATATTATTTCTTGGACTACAGTAGCTTAGTTTGTTTGTCATCGGCGCTTTCGAAATTTCTTGTTCAAGAATTCCAAGGACAGTTGGGGTTGTAGGCTTGTAGCGGACTGGTGTTTTTAGACTTTATTCTGTTTAATCCAGATAACTGAGACTTGTCGTGGGACTTTTTTTAAAATAACTTGATCATAACCAAAAACAACCATGCACAAAAGAAAGTCCTCAAAGACTTGGGTGTTGAGAAAAATTGTAAAGAAGATGATATTAGAAATATTATTAATTTTAATAGACTCAATAACACTTGTAGATTAATTGTCTAGAGCAACTTAGTTGAAGGGTGAACGAGATTATGCCAAAAATCCATATTGCATCTCTTAAATCGTGCTTCAGCTTCTGCCTGGCGCTATGGCCCTGCTACTATATGCGCCCAGTGGGCAAGGGTTAGTGGCTGCCATACCTTGTTTTGGTGCAAAAATATTTTTATACCTACATAGACTTCTCTTGGTTGGCTACGCTGTCTCTTGTCGCCAGAAACATTGCTAAAGTGAGATGTCGTTCGCTTGATGGGCCAGTCAGACACAGTTGGAGCACATACATGGCATCCAACTCAGAAGCAGTTGGCCCATTTGCACTTCTCACCTGGTTATGAACCGATCGAGATTATCCGCAAAAAGAAAAAAAATGAACCGGTCGAGAGCCAAGTAGAGACGCGCACGCACGCGACACGCAACAACCCTAGTACCTAGTGCACAACGGCGGCTGGCCAGGACGAGGGGTAGTGGCGGATGACGGCGGATGTGGAGCAAGTGGCACGGCTGGGCGCTCCCGCGCAGGGTGCAGTGGTGCATCGAGCGGTCGAGACCTAGGCACACGGAGCGGCTGCAGCCTCACATCCTTCACGCCATGGCCAGCAGGGCGCAGTGCGGCCTCCCGTCTTTGCCAGTAGAAGATGGAGAGTAAAGGGAAGGGGATATGTATTGAATAATATGGTTTTGCATTTGCATAAAAAAATTACTTCAGAGTTCGCCACACCTTCATTCTTTTCGTCCTCCGCCTCTGCACCTGTACGTGTGTGTAACTGTAGCTTCATCACCTTTCGTGATGCTATGCTGAGAACTCCGATGACCAATGAATGATCCACGAGAGTTTCGGCTCGGATTTCGGCCATGAGTTTGTTGTCGTACGTAGCGACAACACTACATCGAATATTATTCAGCTTTTTATTGAATGTTTGTGTATTTGGTAAATATTGAGAACTAATCACAAAAGCTCGAAAGAGACAAATATCAAGATCCATAGTTCCCAAACTTAAGCCACAACGAAACTCTATGCATAACCATTTATTTGGCATAATCACTTCACGTGACAACCAAAGTTTCAGCAAACAATGATTGAAACGAAGTGTTTGAGAGCCTTGAGAATGAGACATTCGGGGGTATGTTAACGAGTACTCTAGAGTCATGTTTGTCTCTATATACCTTTCACCTAGTTTAATTTTTCATGGCTAAATCAAAGAAAAACTCTTCTGTGCATTCCTGACAAGCAAGCATCAACTAGAGGAAATAGAATTAAGTGTTGCATAGTTGTTTTATCTAGTAGAACAAAAACTTTGAGTTGATTATCTTTATTTCACTAACACTTGCATAATAACCATGCCACTTCTATAGTTGTGCTAAGTTTTTAGGTCAAGAAGTGGAGGGCTATCTAGACTTACCAATCATAAGTGAACCAAAATCTTCTCATTATTTCGGTTTCAAGAATTGAGTTCCTTATGATTTGGATTTCTCTCTATGTTGCTCAACTCTAAGCCTCGGGGAGTTGATGAGTGTTATTTTTACACTCCTCTAACCTGAGTCTAAACCGGTATATTTCATTAAAACTGAGATATTCACTCCGATATTACCATTAATGACTAATGAATGCATAGGATTTCAAAAATATTTTCTTTATTCTGTTTCCACGGGAAATGGGCTACATATGGACGAAATCAAGTCAGAACAAGGAAATGAGTAAATTAGGAGATAGAAGAAATCAAGTGGAGGCGCACCCGAAGAAATGGAATAAAAGATGGCGGTCCATGCGATCGCGCCCGCTCGCATGAGCGATCGTATGGCGTGGAAACTGATGCTTCTCGACCACCTGAACAAACTTTATAAAGGGGTCAAGGCCAAAATGTCAACACGGGAGCCGCAGAACCGCAAAACAGAGAGTCATCTCCATCCCCTTCTTCATCAACCCTAGCCGCCGCAATTTCCCATCTCCATAGCCACCATCTCCATCTCCGACATAGTTCTTCCTCCGCTAGTCATACTTGTAATCGGGTATCACACACAACATCCATTGTAAGACATATTATCAATCAATCTACCTTCATGATGTGTTCTTCATGTGATCTGGTCCTCATGTGTGAGTAGTTCCGTAAGGTATGGTTTGATGCAAGAGCCTTGCAACCCGATGTGTTTGTTGGAGGGATCAATGGGAGTGCTTTGAATTAACATCCCGTATGTGTGAAATAAAACTGTTTTGTAGTTCTCTCTTTTCTCGTTCGCGTTCTTCATTCCTGCAGGTACCCAGGATCATGGATGATGAGCCATAGAGAGGCTAAGGGCAGGGAGACCGTGAAGTGTTATTCTGAACATCAGTGACAGAGGTTTAGTATGGTAACACGGATCCTATCTCTGGGGATTCAAGAGGTGTAGTCATGAAACGCCCAATGTTTTTGTCTTATTATTGCAATCTTAATTATCGAGGCAACCCTGCGAGATGGATAGGGTGTTCGGTTGGGCAACTGACTCTTGATGCAGGACGCGTGCTGGTCATGACGTAATTTGGACATATCCCCCACTTCAGTTCATAACAAGCACATCTCGATGGGTGACTTCTAGTGCACAAATTAAGATCATATATGGCCCCTTCACACATATATGGTTGTAAGCATTAAGACCTCATACTCGTACATGTTTTTATTATAAGTGTTTCTAGTGCCAAGTTTGATTTACGATCCGATCAAAAGTTGGAATAATCCTTTAGCGAAAGCTTGTCCGAGAGCCTAGCTTATAGGGCATCATCCTCCCATGCGTTCGATAACTCAGGTTCACCTCCGGGGAAAAAGGCGAGAATCTTTTATGCTCCATTTCCGGATCACCAAAGGAATTAATCATGGGCCTCCAAGCACGGAGTTTTGTAGGACAGTAGCAATTTTTTCTCAAGTGGATGACCTAAGATTTATCAATCCATGGGAGGTGTAGATTGAAGATGGTTCTGTCTCAAATAGCCCTGCTCAAATACAAGAAATCTCTGGTCCCCCCCCCCCCACACCAAATAAAGTTGTCGAGTGTATAGGTGCACCAGTTCAGCGAAGAGAGTGTGATATATGTGTAATATGGATGGTAGAAATATATTTTTATAATCTAAACAAATAGAAAAAGTTAGGTAGCAAGTAATAAAAGTAGGCAAAACGATGTCTCAATGCTTGGAAACAAGGCCCATCTCAGGTCAAACCCTTTCTTATGAAGCACCTCCTCTATGCAATACCATATCACACAATCATACGCCTTCTCAAATTCTAGCTTGAGAAATAAATGTCTTCGTGAAGGACCGCGATCCCATCGAGGACACTCCCCCTTGGATAAACATCATTTGGTTAGACCGGATTACCTTGTGAGCCACCGGTGCAAGTCTAGAGGCAAGCCCTTTTGCCATAAGTTCAAAACTCACATTTACTAATGTGTTCGACCTAAACTGCCCATATTTAAGCCCCTTAATATCAATAAGACCTCGTGTGAAGTCATTAGTCAACCTAAAAAATATGGGGTCCCACAATAGCCTATAATCTCTTATAGAAAATAAAGGGAAACGTCCGAGCATGGGGTCGTGTGCGTCTTACTTTCCTCGAGGGATTTCATGATCTTTGTGAGGAAGAAGGGTAGCACAAATTCCATATTGTCCTTCTCCGTGACCTGACCCGCCCTTCCCCTAATCCCTTTTCAAGATATGATCCCTTCCCGGCTCTAAGACCCATAGGAGCTCATGGTAGAAATCATAGATGTGGCGTCGGAGTGCGAGAACCCCAGAGATGAACGTGTCACCCATCCGAAGAGCCCTAATCGTATATTGGCTCTGCCTCCCATTAACGATAGCATGGAAAAGTGTGGTGCTCGTGTCCCCCTCTAGAATCCATTGTTACCCTCCCCTTTGCTGCTAGTATAACTCCTCGTAGCATGTGATAAAGGCCAGTTTTGTCTTCAATCGCATGCTTTCGTGCCCACTCTATGGACGAAAGGTCCGTCAAATATGACTTAAGGTCCAGTCCATAACCTCAGCCATAATGGCTTCTTTCCTATGCTTAAGATTGCTACCCATATTCCCGCCCAGCCTCAAAGATGATGTCACAACCGACTAATACAATGTTGCCACCCATCCAACTCATCACACAAAGGCACGCATCGGTGCGGGGGTCGAGCCTTCGCCTGATTCCACACGTCGATCACCATGTCCACAAAAAACAGTTGGATCAACCATTGTTTCTCAATGAAGAAACGCCTCAGAAACCACATCTCCTCCTCCCTAGAGAACAACTGGAGAGTACAATGATTGGATCCCGGCTTAAGTTCCGATGCGAGGGATCATCATGAGAATCTAGTCTCCCAATCAGTAGTCAGAAAACACCTGATCTAGCACGCGCTACACAGGGTCATCTCTCTCTCTCTCTCTCTCTCTCTCCCTCTCTCTCTCTCAAACTCTTTTGTGCGGTTCTAAGTCTATAGAAATCGCAGATGAGCGACATTAGAGAGATTGGAGTTTCTTAGTAGACATTTATATGTGACTCATCCTAATTTGCACATTCTTGATAATTTTTAGAGAATAATGCCGCAAAAGCATTCACGTCCTCTTTGCACTGGCATACCGCTTGAATTCTCGCCTCCCATGCTCCGCTAGTCAGCCACCTAGTTCATGCTTCGTGCGATGCTCACTCTAAGTCAAACGCGTTATCGATGATCTGAGCGTTGACCTCGCAAGGAAAAGGAAAGAGGAAGGGAAGATGTGAGGGAAATCCACCAAAGCTGAGAAAAACAATTCAGGCAACAAAATATAAACAAACAAACAACAACAACAACAACAACAACACGAGTTAAATAAACCAGTTAGGGCTAAACTACGCTTTCCAACTCCAATCCCAACTACACTACTACGACCACGTTTTCCATTCCAGCCCTCCGAGAATCTGCTCTTATCCCGGAAACACCCTCCAAATTTGTTACATCTACATTTTCTTTCTCGTGACAAAGCTGACCTCCAAAAACAACCAAGAAATCTCACGACGCGTCCTCCTCCCACTCCTCTCCTCCCCCCTCTCGCCATGGCCGGCCGCCTCCTCGCCGCCCCTCTCCTCCTCTTTGTGCTCCTCCAGCTCCCCGTGCCGTCCCAGGTGCGCGCGTACCCGCTCGCGGCGGCACACTCTGGTCGGTGCCCAAGGCCGGAGGAGAGGCCGCCGCCGTTCCTCCAGGGGCTCCGGCGAACCTGCCGCACCTCGACGGAGGGGCACCCGGCCGAGGAGGTGCGTGTCTCCAACCATAGCTCCGAGCTGGATTGGTTGGCTACAGATTGTTTGCCTTTTTTGGGTGTGCTTGCGCATTTATTGTGTGGATGAATCCGGAGATTCGTTCGTACGGTTCTTCGTCGATCTCTCTTCTCTCGTGAATTCCTGTTCGCCCATCGATTCATATGTCACACAATTTAATTTCCAGTTCCTAAATCTTGATGCTATTTAGGTGCCAACAAGTTAGTTCTGTTTTTTACAGGTTTCAGAAGTAAATTGAGCGAATTCACTTTGCAATTCTTGGGGAAAAAGTTGACGTTTATCATGATGGGATTCTGTTCTATAGTTTTGATGTGCTTAGGGAATTTCCTTCAATTTCATTTGGGGCGAAATAAACCGTTCTTGTTTTTCTTTTTCTTTTTTTGTGCAAGCTGATTGGGTATTAGTCAACGCAGGAGTATGAAGGTTCAGTTGGGTGGCTAGTCTGGCTCTTATCCTGCATCAAATCATCTTTTGTTTTCCACAAATATTGCGCTCGAAATAAATTTGTTTGGAATGCGTTGGTAGCTTTCATCTGTCCAAGCCTTCCAGATGCCAATTTAGGGGCAATTCAGCTAGATTCCGTGTGTTGTTTCGGTGTCATTGAGCGGATCAGTGGCCTCATTTCTGTAACTTACTGTGCTTATGGTACCAGTGCTTGGCAGTTCATTCTGCAAGTAAATTAAAGCTTCATGTAGTAGTGAATTAGAACGTACAAGATACCATTGAGCGTTTGGGATGCTAAGGTTTTGGATAGCTCTGGCTCCTTAAGGCTGAGGGCCAGGGATATGTTTATCTCTTGCTATTCATGAGCTTGGTTACCACTTCAATGAGATGGCGTTAAGATTCACTTTTCTAAGAGGTTAAATGCCTCAATGGATTGCCTGCCAATGAGACGGCGCTAATAGCAGTTCCCTGTAGTCTCTGCTCTCTAGTCAATTTGCTGTAGTGTGGATAATTAGCAAATAGACTGCAAAAATCATCTGCTTATGAAGTGTGAGTCCTTTGGTCCGTGCCGTGCTTAATATGAACCTCGCCTTGAAAAACTTTGCAGGTTAATGGGGAGGAACTTATCAGAGAGTTGGGTGGAAAGGAGTACACTGCTGTCCTCTTCTATGCATCATGGTGCCCTTTCTCTCATAGAATGAGACCACTCTTCGACGATCTTAGCTCAATGTATCCACATATTAAGCACTTGGCTGTAGAACAGTCCAACGTGATGCCAACGTAAGACCGTTATGCGTAGTGGTGTTCCTGTCATCCTTTCTTACCCATTAATATGACCGATGGCCTTAACTAATACCTCCTTACGATTTGCAGAGTTTTATCAAGATATGGTGTCCGCAGCCTGCCTTCTATACTAATAGCTCATGAGTCATATGCATTTTGGCCTCTTGTTGCCAAAGATCTCAACTCACTGGTCAACTTCTACTTTGCTGTTACTGGTAGGTTTCTCAATGCTCATTGTGCATTTACCGAGTTGTAACCCACCTGATATCCTATGGTGATTAGCAAATAATGGGTACTGTGGTACGCCACTTTTTAGTATGAAATATTAATCATCTTACTGTCCAAGCAGCCTGTGCTCTATTGCACAACTTGAAAGACGGGAATAGTAGTTCTATGGATAAGATGGCAACAGTATTTCTCTGGAGTAGAAATGGCAATACAATTATATGGATGTTAAATATGCACAGATGTAATTGCCATCATTTTACTATAACCTAACCAGTATGATTGTTAGATCAGATACTGCACTATCATTAGCTGGTCACACTTCGATAATGTTACTAAATTCATAGAAAAATGGGAAGTACGTGGCGGTACTCTTATTCTGTCTTGACAGGGACTCTGTTCGATGCAGGACAAGAACCAGTTGCATATCTTGGTCCACGGAAGTGGATCACAACCGAAAGAAGCACACAGTATGCGAAGCTTTGGAATGGTTCAGTCAGCGAATCAGTGAAGGGCGAGCCCTACCTAGCATTCAGCATCTTCTTTATTTGCCTAAGGGTGTTGTCGTTCTTCTTCCCAAAGTTCTTCGCCTGCATCAAAGGCTTATGGGCCCAATACTTCCGGCACGCCAACTTTGGAGTCCTTGCCAAATTGACGCAGCTGCTCGAATGTGTGCCCCATGCCGTGGATGTGAGGAAGATGTGGAGCAAATGGAGGCTCATGGTTGGAGCCATAAACATGAGAGTCTGGGCATCATCTCTAGCTTCGGTGTCTCTTGGTGGGCAATCTTCTCCCCGAGCTGCTAGATTGGATTGATGGTTTGGATTTTAACGTTGGGCGGGAGAGCATGCGGGCTGTTTGAATTGCGCTGGATGTGGAAGCTCTTATAACTCACATGAACATGTAGTGAAACATCTTGTTTGTAGCATGTAAATCTTAGGGATACTGTTGAGCATGTGTAGACCACATTGTAACATTAATCATGAGTACCAATTGTCATAGTTTTTGAGCAACTGGGCACACATCATAAGCCCTTGTACTATTTTTCACATGTAATCTGCAATTGCAGTATGTTCATCTGTCTTGTACTAATAAGTGAAAGACATTTCGACCTATGTTTCCATATAGTACCACCAGGGATAAAAAGTGTAAAATCGATCCTTCTGGCTAAAGCAAAAACTCTCAAGTAAAACATGGAACAAGATACCAATTTAATTTGCCGTAATCCTTTCATGGACAATATATTGATCTCTCCTGTCATCTACATTGAAGGTGTGCAAAAAAGTGTGTTGTTTGTAACCAGGAACAATGGTAACAAGTGATACAAAATTATACATGGTACTCAGTACAAACTAGCAGCAGCTATGCACCACGATGAATCAAAATATGCCCGACTCCTGATGCCATGGATTGTAACGGAGGTCACTGTCTCATTTATCAGTTCTCGCCGAGGGTATACCTGACAAACCTCCGTACCTTGATGTTCTCCCCCAGGCCGGCGATCGTCTCCTTAACGAGATCCTTCACCGTCTTGCTGTCATCCTTGATGAAGGGCTGCTCCAGGAGGGCCATCACTCCGAGCCTCTTTGATATCCGCCCTTCCACGATCTTCTCCCTGATGTTTTCGGGTTTCGACTGCAGGTCCTCCCTCTGCATCTCAATCTCCTTCTCCTTGCTGACAACACTCTCTGGTATGTCCTCCATTGAGACATATTCAACCTGTGGGCATGCCACCACTTGCATTGCGAGGTCATTCACCAGCTCCTTGAATTTCTCATTGCGAGCCACAAAGTCGGTCTCAGAGTTGATTTCAATCATGCACCCTATGCGGTTGTCGTGGATGTACGAGCCAATCAGGCCTTCAGCGGTTAGGCGAGACGACTTCTTGTCTGCGGACGAGAGGCCCTTTTTCCTGAGGAACTCCTGAGCCCCCTGAAGGTCACCCCCAGTCTCAGCCAGCGCTTTCTTGCAGTCCATCATACCTGCACCAGTTTCATCTCGGAGTTGCTTTACCAATGCAGCTGAAATTGCCACAGCTGGTTTCCTGGAAACATAGGTATGTCAAGTTAGATTGCGTGTTGACTTTAGGGGAAATCATCTACGCAATTAGAAGTTAGAAATGCTAAGACAGTAAAAACATTCTGGTGCACATATTATGCACACCCCGAGAAACATAAACAGCACATATGAGCAACATGAGATTCTGAGAGGAAGATTACTTCTCTGCAGCTTCAACCGATTCCTCAGGCTTATCATCCTTCAGAGGAGCAGCTGGAGGTGGCTTAGCGGCTGTCTGGGCTGCAACTTCAGCAGCAAAATCTTGGCTTTTTTTCTCCAACCCTTCTCCCAGGTTGTACCGAACAAACCTCCTCACCTTCATGTTCTCTCCAATTGTAGCAATAGTTTGCTTCACCCATTCACCCGTTGTGACCTTGTCATTCTTGATGAATGGTTGTTCAAGCAATGCAAATTCTCCAAGCCTCTTCTTTACTCGGCCCTCGACAATTTTAGCGCGGATCTGCTCAGGCTTCGACAGCAAGTCCTCCCTCTGCATCTCCAACTCCGTCTCCTTCTTCACAACCTCCTCAGGGACATCGTCAATGGAAATGTAATTTACTTGAGGGCAAGCAGCAGCTTGCATGGCAAGATCATCGACCAACTCCTTAAAGACATCACCTCGTGATACAAAGTCAGTCTCACAGTTCAATTCAATAAGGATACCGATTCTGCTGTCATGTATGTAAGAACCAATTCTTCCCTCTGCAGTGGCTCTTCCAGCCCTCTTGTCAGCAGCAGCCAGCCCTTTCTTCCGGAGGAATTCTTGAGCTTTATCAATGTCACCACTCGATTCAGCAAGAGCCTTTTTGCAGTCCATCATGCCTGCTCCAGTTGCGTCACGCAACTGCTTGACAAGAGCAGGAGAAATAGTTGCTGCACAGATGCAGAAAAGAACCATCAAAATCTTTCTTCTGCTGCCCTAACAACAGTTAATCAATAAAGTACAATATGCAGTGAACTGTGCTGCAGAAAATGCAGGACAGGTATGTTTGTTAAAATGAAATTGCAAATAATGGAGGTGTTAATTAGAAGAATTAGTGCACCTGTTAACTTACACTGCATCCATAAAAGCTTTAGGACCATCAACTGGTGTCACATTTTATAATAAGTTCTGATTGATATTTGAAAATCAAAATTTGCATCAGGCAATCACTTTCTAAATGCATTTACGGGACACAGTTACACGTCATAGAGAAATCTCTTTATGCCATATATTAAACAAAAAACTTAAAACTTTCAGTGCTGTCAACAAATTTGTAGGAAAATGTGTAGTTGCCACATGAAACAAAACAAAAATCAAACCAAAGCTATGCAAATGAAGAGGAAGAAAGCATCCTAATGCGATGTTCCAAAAACTGAAGCCAAACCAAAGTATCATGTTGAGGCTTATCCTCCATAGTTCAAAACTGTACAGTGGCAGATGAGGTGATATCTGGATTGTACATGTTGAGGCTTATCCGACCAACTCAAACCTTTGAGCTAGCGAGGAAACAAAATTAAGTGCATTGATTCTTGGGTCATTTACCAAAGTAAGGAACAATACCACAAGAAGAAATGTAAAAAGAACTGGCAAAAGGAGTTGCTTGAACAGTTTACATGCAATCAATCTATCCTAATACTCTTCCTAATTAGGTAGAGTTGCTTGAAGAGCCTTTCGCAGACAGGATGTGACTGATCAAATTACTACATGTCAGGGCCTTTTGCAGATAAGATCTGGTCGACAAAATTACTGCTGACCTGTGGTTGTGCTTGCTTCTGCAGCTCCAGCAGCAGAAACCTCTGTGGTTTTCTCATCCGAGGCTGCTACTTCCTCAGTTACCACAGCAGACTCGCTACTTGCAGTTGCAGGAACCTCCGGCACTGATTCTTCTGGCTCCTCGGCCTTATCAAGAGGAGTGATTTCCTCGACGGCGCCAGTGACAGCTTCTGTTGAAGAGCTCTCCTCCTCTTTGCTTTCAACTTCAGTAGCAGAAACTGTAGGAGTCTCAACAGCGCCAGTGACAGCTTCTGTTGAAGCGCTGTCCTCCTCTTTGCTTTCAACTTCAGTAGCAGAAACTGTAGCAGGCTCAACGGTGCCAACAGTGACAGCTTCTGTTGAAGAACTATCCTCTTTGCTTTCAACTTCAGTAGGAGGCTCAACGAGCTTGTCGTCAACTGTGCTTTCAACCCCAGAAGTTGAAACTGAAGTCTCAGTCTCAACTTCTGTTTTCACTTCTGGAGCTGTAACCTTTTCCCTCTGGTCCAAGAATGCAGAGATTTCCTTGCTCCTACGGAAAGCTAACTCGAAAGCATTGGTTCCTCTGGACCATCCCTGCTTCAGGTTGGTGTTTAACGACGACAACTCATCGTCATCATCTTCTCCCCCCTTCATTGTCAATGTGACCTGGCCTCGTGCTACATTCAATACTTTCACCGTTACCTCTTGACCAACTTCCAGTGCGGAATGCCCGATAAGGGTAAACAGCGCCGCTGCTTCCTCTTCCCTTGGGAGGAATCCTTCTTCTCCATCAGGCAGTGTCACAAATGACCCTGTTCTTGTCGTATTTTTCACAGTGCCAGTCAGAGATTGTCCTCGTGTATACTTTGCCTCGTCTATCTTCTTGAAATCCTTTGTCTGCCTTGGTGAGCTTCTAGGCGCAGCTGCAGTTGGACTACTCCCACTGCTTGGAGCCGTAGGTGCTTCTTTGACATAATCTCCACCTGTCCGCATTGTCAAGGAGATGCGCCTCGTTTCTTTATTTACTTCCACTAATTTCACTGACACCTCTTGCCCAACAGTGAAGAGGGTAGATATATCTTCAACAAAACCGTCACTTACTCGGGAGATATGGACAAGGCCTTCAGTGAATGCTCCAATGTCAACAAAGACTCCAAATGGCTTGATAGACCTGACTTTCCCAGTAAAGGATGCACCAGGAACAAGGTCACCATCCTTCAACGGCGGCATCTCGCTCTTACGTGGGTTGCGGCCTAACTTGGGAGGGGAGGAAGCTGGGCTCGTTCTAGCCACAGCCTGGCCGGTAGTTTCAGCAGCGGCAGGTGCGGCATCGGAAGTTTCTCCTGCCGGAGATGACGAACCCTCCACTGTGACGTCGGTCCCAACAGCTGCTGCTGACAAGGTCCTTAGCCTGCTGTTGGCAGAGGACCAGCTTCTTTTGTAGATGCTGATCAGGTGGAATGGTGTCCGTGGCTGCAGCAGCCCATGGCGCGAGGGCGATGTGACTCTTGAATACCTCTCTGAACCACGGAACCTTCTTATCTGGATTTCTCGGCTGGGCCTG
Source organism: Triticum timopheevii (assembly GCA_963921465.1). Classification (NCBI taxonomy): domain Eukaryota; kingdom Viridiplantae; phylum Streptophyta; class Magnoliopsida; order Poales; family Poaceae; genus Triticum; species Triticum timopheevii. Next base: position 129,129,428 of record OY997270.1, read on the forward strand.
AAACTGCCTATGTGGAACAGACTGATGGTGCCAACAGAGCAATGGACCACCGGCGTCATGCTGAATTTAGGCGAGCTATATAAGAATCTTGAATCCTTCAGAACCCTGCACAAGGACAGAGACTCGTTTCAGCACCGCGCAAGAAGAGCAAGATAATCTGACGAACAAAGAGCAATACATGATAGAGATGCTGCGAAAGAGCATCATCAGTTGAGAAGTGCAAACATGCATGCATAGGCAGCCTCCGACCCAGCAAAATTTTGGGGGAGCAACTATTGCAGTGGATTTTAAACATGCTAGCATTCCTGTGCCTATGCGTACAGCGAGTACTGCCTTACAACTTATCGCTTTACAGGGTGGGAAAGCGGGCTGGAGTGCTCCGAAACAAGACGGCCGTCGGCAGTCGGCGCAGGCATACCCACAAACACGTCCCGCGCAAGCGATAGCAAAGGAGGTGCTTGAGAGTGCGGAGCAAGGGCGGGAGGGAGACGAGAGACATGGACGACGGCGCCGGCCGCATTAGTGTCACCGACGAGCTAGCTACGCGGGACAGGGGCAGCGCGGGTGGGAACACGGCGTTACCTCGTCGGGGCGACGGCGAGCTCCCGCGGTGGCCGTCGTGAGGAGAGAGAGAGGGAGGCTGAGGAGGAGGCGGAGGGGTCGCTGGGGATATATAGCCTTATCTGGAAACGAAACGGAGAAGGCGCAGAGGTGATAGATAGACTGATGGTAGCAGTGGATGGCCGGGATGTACGGGGCGCGCAGTTTTGCTGTGCCGCTGGACCTGACCCGCTCCGCTGCCACGGTGGGTTGCCTTTGAGTTCCGTCGGTCAGTTGTGTGTGTCCCGTGTGCGTGTGCGCGCAAGTTTTTTCCAAGTCGTGCGTGTGCAGGTTCTCCACCTTGTAAAAACCGTGGTTATCTGATAGGATAGGGACAGCCAGTGCTGTTTTTGAGCGTTTTTCTCCACCGCCGCCGCTCGGTTCGTCCCCGCCGCTGTTTCCGCCGTCCCCGCAGCCACCACCCAACCGCCAAGCATCCGCCCAGCCACCACCGCAACGCCGCTCTGCCCGCATGCTGCGAATCGACCGTATTTCTGCCACTTCACCGCCGGTGCCCCGTTCGTCCCTGCCGCCGTTGTCGCTGCCGCTCACAAGCCACTGCCCAACCTCCACACCCACCGCCGCCCCATCGCACAGCTTTTGCCCCGCGGCTGCCGCCCTGATTCAAAGGCCGCGTTATGGCCGCCGCCGCTCAGCTGCACAATTCTAGTTTTTACATCTCCATTTGCATCATTTATTAAAGTTGCACTTCTACCACCAATTTACATCATCAGTTGGAGTTGTCTTTTTTTCAAGATGTAAAAAACACTTTTTGAAGATGTAAATTTTTATATCTCCTGTTTTACCTCTTCAAATTTGCATCTTCTATTAGCGATGCTCTAAGTATATAAATGTACAAGCAGCGCGGCCTCAGTAACACCACAATAACCAGGACAACAAACGTGGTGTCGTATGGTCTAAGCATTCTATAACCGAATCCATTCGCACAAATTCAACAGGGCTCGCAAAAAAAATAAATCCACCTGCATCATAGATTCCTGGGGTGCACATATTTGTACTCAGCCGTATCCACCGACCACCCAACAGAAGAAAACACAGAGTTCAGTGATGTACCTCCCCGTTCATATCAGTTTCATAATGCATGAAGATGTTTCTAAAAAGAATAATGCATAAGTTTCTTCCATGCCAACACTCGTGCTCCCATGTCAGCAAAACAACCCGGCTCAAGCAAAGACGGTGAAATTTTCATGCGGACACTCTTACATTAATAAAGTAGTTAAACAGGTTGCAGCAATTCCTGAGTGCTGGAGCCCACTCGTCGCAGCAAGCGTTCGAGAAAGACCACGCTACACGACCAGATGATCACACAGAGCATGGGCCGTCCCTTGTAGAGGAACCGATCTACCACTGCCCTTTAAGTTTCTACTGCGGGGCCACCAAAGAAGCGGCGCCATTTCTACTCTCCGTTCATGCACTGATTTATTCGTCGCTTGGATTCTCCGTCTTGGTACCTTCTATGTCCGCCGTGTCATCTTCCGTCTTGGTACCTTCTATGCCCGCCATGACATCTTCCGTCTTGGTACCTTCTATGCCCGCCATGACATCTTCCATCTTGGTACCTTCTATGCCCACCATGTCATCTTCCGTCTTGGTACCTTCTATGCCCGCCGTGTCATCTTCCATCTTGGTATCTTCTTTGTCCACCGTGTCATCTTCCGTCTTGGTACCTTCTATGCCCGCCATGCCATCTTCTTCAGGGGCCTCCTGCTGCAATCGAGAATGGAGAAGGTCAGGTGAAATAATTACTAGACAATCATCTGAGCACGTATGATTCCACCATACTGTCACTTAAATCTACTTGTTTTCCTGGTACTAGTGTTAGCATACCTACTTAGTACATGCACAATGATTTCAAAAAAGAATTAGTTGTGAGTCCTCTAAAAAGATCAAGCTACGTCAGGAGAAGATGTCATGCTAAATTTCAGGATTTGGATTTATAGTTCTCAACATTCTTGATTGTTCAGAAACATGGGCAGGTTCTGTAATTCAACAAGAGGTACAAAATCAATCATTGCCAGTCTGCCTTAGCTGCTGGCCGTGTACTCTAATAGGTAAATACTCACATTCTTTTCCTCCTCAACCCCACTGCTTTCATCATTATTTTCTGGATTATCCTCCAACTGAAAAAAGAGGGGACGAAGCACAGGTTAAGAAACTGTTTCACAAAGTTTGCATTTAACGAAGTGCTAATATAACCATTAATAAGACATAAGTGCTTATCATATGGTTGCAACTACCTATGTATCCATGAATTGTGCAAACTAATCATTATAAGAACACAAGTAATTAATACCGTATGGTTGCAATAAGTTATACATCCGAAAATATATTGACAGGATAGTTAATGTTTGAGCAGGTACACTAAACCAGAAATATACTTACTATCAGGTCCCCCATGTTTGCTAATGCACCCTCACTTGTATTTTCCTCCTCACTTCCTTTGTTCCCATCAGTTTCGGCAGAATCTTCTAGCTGAAAGAAAATGAAGCAGACATTGAACAAAAATGGTAGACAGCAATGCTTTACACCATCATGAATGTAAAAAAGGTAATTACCCATCCGAAAATATATTGACAGGATAGTTAATGTTTGAGCAGGTATACTAAACCAGAAATATACTTACTTTCAGGTCCCCCATGTTTGCTAATGCACCCTCACTTGTATTTTCCTCCCCACTTCCTTTGTTCCCATCAGTTTCGGTAGAATCTTCTAGCTGAAAGAAAATGAAGCAGACATTGAGCAAAAAAGGTAGACAGCAATGCTTTACACCATCATGAATGTAAAAAAAGGTAATTACCCCCAAATTCTTCAAGCTAATAGTCACATCTTCCTGTTGCTTCTTAAGGGTGGTCCTCAGTTCTTGGAAATCCTGGTATGGGCAAAGGAGATAAAGCAGTTTGCCAACATACCAAAATAAGAGATTAATAGTTAAAACCTTTTTACAGAATATTGGGACATGTCCTTACTGATTTCAGCTGGTCTATCTCACTATTAAGTGCAGTTTTGATATCGGAGATTTCCTGCAAGACATAGAATGATAGTAAGTTGGTATTCAAATGCAAGGAGTGCTGCAGCACAAGTGCTAGCTCAAAGTTAGTTTTCATTCATTCAAGGAAGGTTGTATTGTTTGGAAGTATGAACACATGTAGAAACTTTCTGACCAAAGGAACTATTATCCTTCATTATCCCCTTGCATGTTTTATTGAACCCAGACCCAAAAACAAAGCAAACCATCATCCAATCACTGAAATATGACAACAGTTCTGCAAATAATGTGTCGATACTCCATACAATAGTTCTGGGGATACAAGAAAGAATATATGTAATTCAGAAAAACAAATTCTTGATATAGAAGATATCATCAAGTGAAGTGCGCAGAAACTCACAGTTTTGTATTTCTGCACTTGGGTGTCTAAATTGCTTCTCCAGCTCTGCAAATCCTAAAAAAAGAAACAGGATAATTATATTAACAAAGCAGTTCTGATATTAACAATTCCAAGTGAAGCAATGAAACAATGTGCAATTGTAACAAAAAGTAAACACACCCATTATGCATTTAAGGGCTTTGCTCTGAAAATATAACCATATTCATATTATTTCATGTTTTAGGTATTACAAGCAAAAACCACAAAGATGTAATTTCTTTTCTATTTCTGGTGAGCCCACGCTCATTAAGGTGTGCCCTTCAAATGGTAAGATGAAACTTGTGCGCACAGATACCATGTTATTACACTACTATGGATCAAATGGGAACCATCTATCAAAGCAAAACATTCATTAAATAAATTAAGAAAGATGCATGAAAAGAAGAATAAAGATATCTACTTTACAATATTTCAGCATACCTCCTTAAGACCTCGAAGTCTTCCCAAAAGCTCTGACTGTGATTCATTTAATTCCTGTTATTCAAAAACATAGAAAGGTCCATTTCCTTCTTTCTCTCAGAATCTTGGAATACAAACATTGTTTATAAACATATCAGCACAAAAGGACAATGCTGAATCGAAGAGCTACGATAGATTCAATATAATCAGAAACAAGGGACTTGGGACAATTTATGGGTGAAATAACATAGCTTGATAACCACTTACTGAGCAATTATGAGATTGGTATACAGTAGCATCGACAAACTGACAAAGTTCTAAATACCTATATATCAGAACTAGAATTGTTCATCCATGAATCCTAGAATAGGAAGGTCCAGGATTCAGTGCTCAACACAGAAGAAGGTTACCCCCACACGTTGATTCAGATGAAACTGGTTCTTGAACATTATTTTTATCACTTTTTTCATTGAAGATTGGACACGTGATTTTCTGATCTTAGTCACTTAACTCCAAATCTTCTGAATTCTAGAAGCATGGTCTGTAACTTTGAAGATGAAGCCAATGTTTAGTATCCCTAATGAGGTGGAGAGTATGTATGTTGTTCTCAAAGTGCTGGGCTTTGGTGGAATTCAGGAACCTAGTATGTAGGAATGCAAGTAAAATAACTAATTATGGTACGTCTGTAATGACTTCTCAAACATGACGCAAGTTGGTAATGCAGTCTTGTTCCTTAGGTCTTGATGGTGCAAGCATTTACAACAATCATGGTTACGACCACCATACTGATCTGCTCGTAGCTGGTAATCCAACCAGTAACGCCTAGCTAACATGTGTTCTAGTTGCACTTGGTTTTTCTCTCTCCCCGTATCCATGCTCACAAATGTCACACACAAAAAATGCTGCAATTCAGGAAACCTACCATTCATCGTAGCCTAAAAAAATGCTGCTAATATAAGAGAACTTCAGAGAGAAATACGAGGAAAGGGGATCCTCACCGAGATCCTCTCCGCCACCGGCAGCAGCTCCTCACTCCTCTGCAAAACGAGGCAAACGATCAGAAACCAGACCTCGGGTACTGAGATCGGAGGATGGGCTGGCCGGTGCTCACCGCCGGAGACGGGGAGCTCTCGCCCGTCGCCGCCTCCGCTGCCGCAACCGCAACCGCGGGCGTAGGGGATGCTTCGGAATCGGACATGAGGATCGGGGGAGGGAGCGCGCTGGTGGTGGCTAGGGTTAGGGTTTCGCAGGGAGGGGGCGGCACTAACGTTGCGCGTGAGACAGAGAGATTTGAAACTCAAACCGAAATGGGAAGGACGGAAGGTGGTGGGTGGTCTGGTTATACGAGGAGAGGCCGCTGCGCTTGGTCTCTCACCGTCAGTTTTTTTTCTTTTCGAGTTTAGTGAACGATTTAAAACTCACGATTTGTACATATCAGAAATGAAAACGTTTCTGGCCGGTCGGCCGGCTAACGCTACGCCGGTCGCTCCCGGGCCATCTGATCAACAACGCACTGCTAGTTCCCGGGCCGTCCGATCAGAGACCACGAGATTTGCTCCTGCATCACTCGTTAGCCACCACGTAGCCAGACCACGTGTCCCTTACCTCTCGTTGTTATCTCTGACGAAGCCTCTTAACCACTCGTTTTCTTATCTCCCCATGTCTCCCGCACATTGACTAATCTCTACTTCGCCAATCTCTCTCTTTTGAGCCGTTGCGCGTCGCTTGAAGCCTTGACCAACCGCCCTGTTGTTAGCCGGCCGGTGCGTGGTGTGCTGCAACCAACAGGCCGCAGAGCTACAACCACGATCTCGTCATGCTTCAACCAGCAGGCGGTCGTGTGACGAATGGGGAAGACACACATCTGCAGAGGAGGACACCTAGCCTGTTCCAGCTTCGGCACTCGCCGATTGCAACTCTACTCTAGCCGCGGTTGCAGCTCTGCCACTAGCTGGTTCCAGCTTCACCCCAAAACAAATGCAGCTCTGCCACTCGCGGGTTCCAACTTTGCCCTTGCCGGATGCAACTCTACTCCCTAGCGGTTGCAGCTCCTCCACTGGCCGGTTACAACTTCGGCATCGAGCGCTGCTACGTCCTAGCAAGTTATGCTGCTAGCGGTGCTGGAACCGGTGTCTATTGGTGCTGGAACCAGTGCATAGGAAAGCTGGAACTAGCATCCTTTTTTGCTACTACTATCTTGGTTTTCCTGACCAGCCCCAGTTTTCCTACAACTGGCTTCAATTTTTCCTGGAACCAGCAATCCTTTTTACTATCACTTTCTTTTGTTTTTGCTGGAACCAGCCCCAATGTTGCTTTCACCGGCTTCAATTTTTGCTGGAACCAACAATTTTTTTGCTACCATCGGCTTTGTCAGCGAGCGAGTCCGCTGTCGCCATTGGTGCTGCAACCGGCGGTGGGCAGCACCGGCGAGGGACAGTGTTGCGGTCGGCGCCGCGGAGCTACCATGGATGGCAACAGGGAGGCAAAAGAAAAAGTTGTTACGGTCAAAAACCTTTTGTTGTGAGCGGCAGCGGCGAGCATCGACCGCAAGCGTCTGCGGCGAGGCAAACGGGCAAGGTTCGGCGAGCGCGGGTCGTCAGCGGCCGAAGACAAGCATGGCGTTGGTCTCTTTCCCCTTTCTTTTTTCTCCTCTGCTTTTTTCTGCAGCGTTTTCTATAAGGTTGACTAAGGAATCGTACAGTTTAAAAAAACTACATCATGCGTGGGCCAGTTGACCGGCACCTATCAAAAAATATAATTCTGGCACGCGTGGTAAGCAGTGATGGGCTACTCTTTTTTGCAGTGATGTGCTACTCGTGAGCGGGTTTTTTTTTTGCGGGGTTCAGGAGCGGCTTTTGTCTTAGGACATTTCCCGACCCGCAAATTTGCTGCCGCATCTGTCCGCGGATAGGGGACTAGTCCGTGGACTCGGATGCGGGAGCCGGCCATCTAACACTGCCCGCATACATTTCGAACCAAGTTTTAACTAACGGACAAAATTCATGCAAACACGATAGATTTTTATATAAACGGATGAAATTCATTACAACACTTTTCATTAAAAAATTGTCGACTCTAAACCTATCCTATGGCGGCGCCCGTCGTCCACTTGCTTTGTTAATATAGCCGGGTCATATGGTGTTTCTCCCTTTCTATCTTGTTGTGATGAATTAAATTTTGACCTTTGAGGTTTCACTATTATCGTTGAATACTTTTTGGATTTAAGAACACTTGATGTATGTCTTGCATGTGGATACGTGTGGTGACAATGGGGTATTCTATTGATTCACTTGATATATGTTTTGGTATTCAACTTGAGGATTATCCTGACATTGGGGTAATCTATGCATAGGGGTTGATGCATGTTTTCGTCCTACTTTCTCTCATAGAAACTTTGGACCACTCTTTGAAGTTCTTTATATTGGATTGGATTATGAATCTGAACTTGTTCGATGCATATCAAATCATCAATTCACGGATACTTGTGGTGACATTAGAGTATCTATGTGTCATTAGAGTTAGTTGATGTGTATTATATGATGTTATTTTAGTACGAACTCTAGGGTTGTTTGTGACACTTATAGGGATGAGTCAATAGATTGATCAGAAAAGATAATTTTGAGGTGGTTTCATACCCTACAACAATTTCATCTTATGTTCTCCGCTAGATAAGAACTTTGGAGTGGTGATTCTTTGTCACACGTTGAGGGATTGTTATATGATTCAATTATGTTAGCACTGTTGAGAGATTGCACTAGTGAAAGTATGAACCCTAGGCCTTGTTTTTAAGCATTGCAATACCGTTTTGTGCTCACTTTTGTTACTTGCTACCTTGTTGTTTTTATATTTTCGTATTACAAAAACCTATCTACTATCCATACTACACTTATACAACATCTCTTCGCCGAACTAGTGCACCTATACAATTTGCCATTGTATCGGGTGTGTTAGGGACACAAGAGATTTTTTGTATTTGATTGCAGGGTTGTTTGAATGAGACCATCTTCATTATACGCCTCCCACGGATTGATAAACCTTAGGTCATCCACTTGAGGGAAATTTGCTGTTGTCCTACAAAACTCTGCGCTTGGAGGCCCAACAGAGTCTACAAAAAATAAAGTTGCGTAGTAGATCATCTACTTTTAGGAAAATCATACGGTGCATCATTTAGAATCCTGGGTCAAAGGATATTAGTTCCAATGCAAACTGACCAGAGCATTAATTGTTGTGCGAGGCTCAATGTGTTTGCTCCCTTTCCCTGCTATTTAGCATGAATTTCAGCCCCTCTTGTGGAATGGTTTCACACCTAAGCTAGGAGGGTTGTTTCTAGTACAAATACTCCTTTCCACTTTAGCCACATGTAACACCCCGGATATAACTTTCCATATTTGTAACTCCAACTCTTACCATTTTCGGCCATGTGTTATGATATTCCCTCCATGGTTGGGTTTTTGTCTTTCGTTTTGCATTTTGTTCATGTCATGCATTTCATATCATGTCATCATGTGCATCTCATTTGCATACGTGTTCGTTTCATGCATCCGAGCAGTTTCCCCGTTGTCCGTTTTACAATCCGACACTCCCACATGCACCGGCGCACCCCTCCGGCGCACCACCTGTCAAGTTTCGTGCCATTTGGAGGTCGTTTGAAGCTCCAACGGTTAACCAGGTATCCGCAAAGGCCTCTTTTGGGTTGCAGCCCAACACCCCTCCAAAACAGCCCAATAACCAATCTAAGTCACTCCCATGCTCTCGGTATCGAACGATCGTGTGGGCGAAAACCGCACTCCATTTGGAGCCTCCTAGCTCCCTCTACCTATAAATAGGTGCTCCCCTCCGAAAACCCCGCAGATCAAACCCTAGCAAACCTCCCTTCGCGCCGCCGGACCTCCGCGCCACCGCCGCCCGGCGAACCAGGGCGCGACACGTGGCAGCCGGCCACCGCGCGCCGTCCCGGCCCGCCGAGCCCGCAGCCAGCCCCCGAGGCCCGCGCGCCGCTCCGCCTCCTCGCGCCGCCCGCTCGGCCCCGCGCCGCCGCGCCGGATCTCTGCCACCAGCCGCCGCCTGGCCATCTCCGGCGACCCCGCCGCCGTCGCCTCGTCGCCTCCCTGCCGCCCTCCGCCGCGGACCTCGCCGGCCTCGTCCCCGGCGACCTCGCCCCGACCTTCTCCGGCGATCTCCTTCTCTAGCGAACCTCGTCAACCGCACCCGATCCAGATCTAGAACCCTAGGGTTGACCCGAAATCTCCTCCGTCTTTCATTTTTGCATTATATTGCCCTGTTCATCGCATCATAACTCCGTCATCGTAGCTCCGTTTCATGCATATGATATATCAAAATGTTCACCAGGTTGTGCTCTTAATTTCGTTCCATTGGGCCATGTTCATTTGAGGTCATCTTGATGCCTAAATCATTGTTACAGAAGTGCTATATGATGTTTACTGCTGTCTGTTAACAGAACTTGATGTTTTGTCATTTTTGTTGCATTTGATGTATGCATCTTATGAGCATGAGCTCTACATGTGTTTTGAACTATGCCATGTCTTCTTTACATAGGTGCTTGCCATGTATTTGTGTGATTTATGTGGTGACCAGAACAAGCATGCAAACTAGGCTTCGTGATGTTGCTGATTTCAGTCCCTGTTCTACTGTTATTTTGATGCCATGTAAACTTGATGCTACAGAGAGATCCATGCTTATTTTGAGATACTTCAGTAAGGATGTTTTGGACATGTGCTTATGCTCTATCCATCCATGCCCCTGGTTGCAATTATGGAGTAGTCTAGCATGTCATTTTCTTGCTCTACTTTTGCTATAAAATGTTTCCTGGCAGATTGTTTACATGTTATTCAATTTTGCCAAGGTTGTTGTAGTTGATCCTTGCATGCTATAAACTTGTTCTTGCCATTTTTAGTTTCATAAACATGTATTCTTGCTGGTGCTATGATTATATTGTCATGCAATGGCTTGTGATTAGTGAATCGAGCTCGCAAAGATGCCTTCATAATGCTGTTAATGCCATGCTCTGTTTCTTGAATCTGTTAACGAAACTTTCTATGTTTACATGGGCGCCATCATATCTTCTGATCCTTTTTGGCTCATGGTCATTAAGGGATTTTTGTTCTACGCATTTATTAGTACCATGCCATGCCTTAAGTTTCTATGATATTTGCCTGTAGCATGATGTTTTCTTGCTCTAAACATTGCTTCCTGATGTTGTTTCTGCAATGTTCAGTATTTTCACTAAGTCTGTGAAGCTGATATCTTTTGCACTTTTGTCATGCTTGTTTGAACCTGTTAATGTGTGAATTAGCCGTAGATCAGTGTTCATCTTTTGTCAAGAATCTCTTGTAGATCACTGCCATGTGCTTTGTTAATATGTTGGGGTGCTGTAGCATAGTTTCTTGATGTATTCTAAGTGCTATCATGCTGTTAATCGCAGAATTGTGTCATTCTTGTTTTGCTTGCCATTTGCAAACCGTGCATCCGATTCCGGTGATCTTTATATCGATTTCAACTGAAATCATCTCATCTTTCCAGCGGCATACTTGGTTTGCCAAGTTGATGCCTTGTTCATCATTTTCCTTCCGGAGCACGCATACGCATTGCATATCACATCTCGCATATCATGCCATGTATTGCATCATGTTGCTTGTGCATTGCACCGTGATTTATTGTGGTTCCATTGCTTGTGTTCTTGCTTTGGGTAGAGCCGGGAGATGAGTACGTGAACGAGGAACCTGTTGAGTATGCTAACAAGGATCAAGCTTTCGACAACTCTGAGAACCTTGCAGGCAAGATGACCATACCCTCGATATCACTTCTATCTTTGCTTTGCTAGTTGCTCGCTCTATCGCTATGGTTGCTCTACCTACCACTTGTTTATCATGCCTCCCATATTGCCATGTCAAGCCTCTAACCATCCCGTCCTAGCAAACCGTTGTTTGGCTATGTCACCGCTTTTGCTCAACCCCTCTTATAGCGTTGCTAGTTGCAGGTGAAGATGAAGTTCGCTCCTTGTTGGAACATGGATATTTTGGGATATCACAATATCTCTTGTTTAATTAATGCACCTATATACTTGGTAAAGGGTGGAAGACTCGGCCTTATGCCTGGTGTCTTGTTCCACTCTTGCCGCCCTAGTTTCCGTCATACCGGTGTTATGTTCCTTGATTTTGCGTTCCTTACACGGTTGGGTGATTTATGGGACCCCCTTGACAGTTTGCTTTGAATAAAACTCCTCCAGCAAGGCCCAACCTTGGTTTTACCATTTGACACCTAAGCCTTTTTCCCTTGGGTTTTCGCGAGCCCGAGGGTCATCTTTATTTTAACTCCCCCCCCCCGGGCCAATGCTCCTTCGAGTGTTGGTCCGAACTAGAGCCACTTGCAGCGCCACCTCGGGGAAACTTGAGGTCTGGTTTTAGCTGTACGCAGTGTTCATCCGGTGTGCCCTGAGAACGAGATATGTGCAGCTCCTATCGGGATTTGTCGGCACATCGGGCGGCTTTGCTGGTCTTGTTTTAGCATTGTCGAAATGTCTTGTAAACCGGGATTCCGAGACCGATCGTGTCTTCCTGGGAGAAGGAATATCCTTCGTTGACCATGAGAGCTTGTGATGGGCTAAGTTGGGACACCCCTGCAGGGTATTATCTTTTGAAAGCCGTGCCCGTGGTTATGAGGCAGATGGGAATTTGTTAACGTCCGGTTGTAGAGAACTTGACACTTGACTTAATTAAAATGCATCAACCGCGTGTGTAGCCGTGATGGTCTCTTCTCGGTGGAGTCCGGGAAGTGAACACGGTTTGAGTTATGTATGACCGTAATTAGTTTCAGGATCACTTCTAGCTTCTCGACCAATGCGCTGCTCCTCTTCTCGCTCTCGTTTGCGTATGTTAGCCACCATATATGCTTAGTGCTTGTTGCAGCTCCACCATATTACCCCTTTCCTACCTACAAGCTTAAATAGTCTTGTTCTCGCGGGTGTGAGATTGATGAGTCCCCGTGACTCACAGATTCTACCAAAACAGATGCAGGTGCCGAGGATACCAGTGCAAGTGGCGCAGTCAAGCTCAAGTGGGAGTTTGACGAGGACCTTGGTCGTTACTATGTTTTGTTTCCTGATGATCAGTAGTGGAGCCCAGCTGGGACGATCGGGGATCTAGCTTTTGGGGTTATCTTCTTTTCATTTGAATTTGACCGTAGCCGGTCTATGAGTGTATCTTGAATGATGTATGGATTAATTTATGTATTGCGTGAAGTGGTGATTGTAAGCCAACTCTCTTTATCCCATTCTTGTTCATTACATGGGATTGTGTGAAGATGACCCTTCTTGCGACAAAACCTACAACGCGGTTATGCCTCTAAGTCGTGCCTCGACATGTGAGAGATATAGCCGCATCGTGGGCGTTACACCACAACTCTTTGGAAATTTGGTTCAACATAGGTTAGCTAAGTGGAATCATAATCTTATTTTAGAGTTCACTTCCCCCTTAGCTCTTGTAATGTTGCCTTGTGAGAGAGTAAACTCACTTTGTGATTTTACAACAGTAGTCGTTGAGGCCACGACCAGTTCGTGCTTCCAACTTCTTGTGTGGTTGTGTGGATTAAAAACTTAGAGGGTGGTTGGGTGAATACTTGTTGTTGATTGTTGCGTATGAAATAGTTGGCTTCGGTCTCATTAGGTTGCACTAGTTATCTTTTTCGACAATGTTGTTGGCCAGGATTGAGGGTTTTCTTCATACCCTTCAAGTGGCGTTGATTTACTATGCCGAACAGATCCTCCGTGAAGATCAGGCAACCCCGTACTAGGCAGTGAAGAAAGAGGTGTTTCTATTGAAGTGTGTAATTTTACTTGTATTTTTCTTTGGATTAGTTTTCTCTTAGCGAAGAACCCGTGAAGTATGTGACCAAATGTCATTTAATGAAGTAATTGAGTACTGAAGTTTAACTCAATGGCCCAAAAGTGAAAGAATTTGTGTTAATTATTTCAAGGAGTTTTAGGGCTTGGTTAGAAACTGTAATTTTTTGGAGGGGTAAATATAAGGAGTTAAAAGATGTGAGGCCATATAGAGGCCTATTATAATCGATCAGTTAGAGATGCTTTAAGATGTACTTCCTCCGTCTTAAAATAAGAGCAACTCCAATGTGCCGATCCAAGCGGACGTGCGCTTTGTTCATTTTTTGTCCGTTTGGGTCGTCCGCCCGCTCGTCGTCCGCCCTGTTTTTCATTTGGGTCGGCAGTGCGCCCAACGCGTAGACCCATTTTTGCCTGCGCGGGCCGACTTGCTATTTTTTTGCAAACATAATTCAAACAAAATACAAACATTTCACATAGTTCACAAGCCAAAATAAATAAGTCATAGTTTACAAGCCAAATAAAAATTAAATTTTCTCAAATACTTAAAAAAGGATACATCTATTAGTTGGCACCGTGAGCCCGCATATGCTCAACAAAATCATTTTGCACCTGAATGTGAGTTTCCCAATCACGCATTTGATGGTGAAATTGGGTGAACTATGCAAATTTTTCCGCCCCTCCATGCTCAAGCACAACATTGTCACCCTGGAACTAAAAGCCTTGGTCGTAGATACGTTCCGGGCACTCATCCTCTACGATCATATTGTGCATGATCACACAAGCAGTCATCACCTCCCACAACTTCTTGGTGCTCCAAGTTCTAGCATGATACCGAACGATGCCCCACCGATATTGGAGAACACCAAAGGCACGCTCCACATCCTTCCTAGCACTCTCTTGCTCTTGTACAAATCTCCTCCCCTTCTCTCCTACATAGTTGGAGATTGTCTTCACAATAGTTGTCCACTGAGGATAGATATCCTCAGCTAGGTAGTATCCTTTGTTGTAGTTGTGGTTGTTGATGTTAACATTCACCGGGAGGCAGTTGCCTTCGGCAAGCCTTGCAAACACCGGAGAGCATTGAAGCACATTGATATCGTTGTGCAATCCGGCCATGCTGAAGAAAGAGTGCTAGATCCAGATATCTTGTGAGGCCACGGCCTCAAGTATGTCAGTGCAAGCCTTGACATGGCCCCTATGTTGCCTCTGCCAAGAAGAAGTGCAGTTCTTCCACTCCCAGTGCATACAGTCTATGCTACCAAGCATCCCCAGGAAGCCCCTGCTGGCATTCATCGCCAACAAGCGGGCTATATCTGCAACATTTGGCTCTCTCAAGTACTCAGGGCCAACACTGCAATCACAACCTTGCAGAACCTATACATGGACTATAGGCACGTGGACTCGCTCATATGGATGTACTCATCAATGAGATCACTGGGAACTCCGTATGCAATCATCTGAATAGAAGCGATGCATTTCTGATAAGAGGAGAATCCAATCTTTCCAAGGGCATCCTCCTTGCACTCGAAATACTTATCGTACCCGACCAACCCTTCTCGAATGCGGTTGAAAAGATACCTAGCCATGCGGAAATGGTGCCCAAATTGGTGATGTTTGAAGAGCAGATTGGGTATATCGAAGTAGTCCTTCCAAAGAAGGAAATGGTCGCTCTCTCAGTTGCGATTCAACGCCGGAGTGTGCCCTTGAACAACGGCCGCTGATTACTAAGATGTTCATGGACGACCAACACAACAGCTACCATCTCCTCATTGTTGGATGAAGAATCATCTGAGTCGCAAAGAAAATTGTGGAAAAAGAACTCGCCGTCGGAGTCCATTTGTACCTTGTAGGCAAACCATCGAACAACTTGCAGGCGTCATCGAAGAAGCATGCCCGCGAAGAGACGCGTGCCTGCCCTAGCGGCATCCGGCGAGCGTGTCGGTGTTAGATGAGCATGCCTGCATTGTCGGAGGAGCTGGCTAGGGACGCGGGGGGGGGGGGGGGGGGAGGGGGTCCGAGGAGATGCTCGCGTCGATATTGGGAGGGAGTGTGTAGGATTGAAAGTAGGTCTAGAGGGGGGTGATTAGACTACTTGACCAAATAAAAATCTAACATTTCCCAGTTTTAATTGTTGGCGGATTTTAGCAACTAGTACAAGTCAAGCAATCAACCTACACATGCAATTCTAAGAGTGTAGCAGCGAAAAGTAAAACATTGAATATGAAGGTAAAGGGAAGGGTTTGGAGAAGGCAAACACAATGTAGACACGAAGATTTTTGGCGTGGTTCCGATAGGTGGTGCTATCGTACATCCACATTGATGGATACTTCAACCCACGAAGGGTAACGGTTGCGTGAGTCCACGGAGGGATCCACCCACGAAGGGTCCATGAAGAAGCAACCTTGTCTATCCTACCATGGCCATCGCCTATGAAGGACTTGCCTCACTCGGGTAGATCTTCCTTGTCCTTGAGTGACATCTCATGAGCAATAATTCTACCAATGACTTCCGCTGGCTTGAGATCTTTGTAGTTGGGCATCAGTTGGATCAAGGTGCACACGGTATCATATTTTCCATCCAACGCTCTTAGGATCTTCTTGATGATGAATTTGTCGATCATCTCTTCGCTTCCTAAGACGGCAATCTCATTGTGTTGAGAGCAAGCCTAGAGTACATCTCAGCGACCCCTTCACCATCCTTCATTTTGAACTTGTCAAGTTGACTTTGAAGCACATCCAATTTGGATTCCTTGACGGACTCGGTACCTTCGTGCATATTAACCAAGTATCCCAAATTTCCTTTGCATTCTCAAGGCGACTGATTTTGTTGAATTCTTTGGGGCACAATCCACTAAAGAGAATATCGCAAGCTTGAGCATTGTATTGCAACATCTTCAATTCTTACATGCACGCTTCATGATCCGGTTCTTTTCCATCCTCGAAGTATTCACCTTGCAAGCCAATTCGCACAATAGCCCAAATGGCGGGGTTATGACCAAGAATATGCATTTTCATCTTATGCTTCCAACTAGCAAAATTAGTACCATCAAAATAAGGACCTCTATGGTGGTACTTTCCCTCGCTAGATGCCATACTCTTCTAGGTCATGAAACCAAGGCAATGATCACCAAAGCTATGGAAATCAAGGCAAATGGAGACCAAAGCTCTGATACCACTTGTAGGATTGAAAGTAGGTCTAGAGGGGGGGGGTGATTAGACTACTTGACCAAATAAAAATCTAACCTTTTCCCAGTTTTAATTGTTGGCGGATTTTAGCAACTAGTACAAGTCAAGCAATCAACCTACACATGCAATTCTAAGAGTGTAGCAGCGGAAAGTAAAACATTGCATATGAAGGTAAAGGGAAGGGTTTGGAGAAGGCAAACACAATGTAACACGGAGATTTTTGGCGTGGTTGCGATAGGTGGTGCTATCGTACATCCACGTTGATGGAGACTTCAACCCACGAAGGGTAACGGTTGTGCGAGTCCATGGAGGGCTCCACCCACGAAGGGTCCATGAAGAAGCAACCTTGTCTATCCCACCATGGCCATCGCCCACGAAGGACTTGCCTCACTCGGGAAGATCTTCACGAACTAGGTGATCTCCTTGCCCTTACAAACTTCTTGGTTCAACTCCACAATCTTGTCGGAGGCTCCCAAGCGATACCTAACCAATCTAGGAGACACCACTCTCCAAAAGGTAATAGATGGTGTGTTGATGATGAACTCCTTACTCTTGTTCTTCAAATGATAGTCTCCCCAATACTCAACTCCCTATCATAGATTTGGCTATGGTGGAAAGATGATTTGAGTGGAAAGCAACTTGGGGAAGGCTAGAGATCAAGATTCTAATGGTAGGATTGGAATGTCTTGGTCTCAACACATGACTAGGTGGTTCTATCTCAGAAAATGAGTAGTGAAAGAGTAGGCACGTTCTGATGGCTCTCTCACACATGTAGAACGGGGTGGAGGGGTATATATAGCCTCCACATAAAATCCAACTGTTACACACACTTGACCCAACTCGGTCAGACCGAATAGAAGAACTCGGTGAGACCGATTCAGTTCAAAATGTGTATGCTGGGAATCTCGGTGGGACTGACTGGAACAACTCGATGGGACCGATGTGCTCGTGCTAGGGCAAAACCTCATCTCGGTGAGACCGATTTCAGCAAAGAGCAAACACAGAGTTGGTCAAACAAACTCGGTGGGACCGGTTGCACATTTCGGTGAGACCGAAATAATTGCAACATGCAATAGAGAGTTTGCAGGGCCATCTTGGTGAGACCGAGATCCGTATCGGTGTAACCGAATTGCTAGGGTTTTTGGCAGTGGCTATGTCAACTGAACTCGGTGGCACCAGATGGATCATTTCGGTGGGGCCGATTTTGACTTTGAGTTTTGGACATATTTGGAATGAGAAAGTGGCTGAGGGTTTTGGAGCAATATCACTAAGCACTTTGAGCAAGTAGACCATTGAGCAACACCTCATCCCCTTTTAATAGTATTGGCTTACCTATGGACGCAATGTGATCTTGGATCACCAAAGTAGAAATGAAGAGTCTTGAGCTTTTGCCAATATGTGTCCTTAGCATTTGGAGGGGTCCACATCTCTAGTCCATGCCATGCCAATCATTGAACTTTCTGAAATATTTAACCTGAATTGATATTAGTTCAATGAGCTATATGTTCTTATGAATTACCAAAACCACCTGGGGATTAGTTGCTCTTTTAGTATCCCCCTCTTTGGTAATTGATGACAACATATAGATCAAAGCTTCGACAAATGATAATATGAATGAAGTACATCGTTGCTTTGAGAAGTATGTGATAAGTAAGAGCCCCCCTCCCCTAAATTTATGCATTATTTAAAATTTGCTTTTGAATGCAAATGCACAATCGACTAGGATCATGGGTCACTCTTCCATGTCACATACATCTTGGTGGAGCGCTCAAAATGATAAGAGTTAAATAACATGCACTCATCACCAAGGGTAAAAGTGATTGATCATACACAAATATTCATGGATATAAGCACGCAAGCACACATTAAGCATAGTATGATCAAACACATGATCACATAAGTATCTCACGAGCATACCACAAATAGTAGCATAGGAATCAAACAACCAAATGATCAAAGTAGCAAGAGAAGCAAATAAAACCAACAAAAAGAGCAAAACTCTCTCTCTCTCTCTCTCTCAGCCTAAGATCTATACACTTTCTCCCCCTTTGGCAACAAGTTACCAAAAAGTTCGAAAATATGTAGTGCTATACGACACTCTAGGCACGATCTTCGGGAGCTCCTGAAGGGGTCTTCTGGCTTGTCACTCTGGTGTCTGGAGATGGCGTGGAGAGGAGGGCATCTAGAAATGCTTCAGCAGAAGTCTATGGAGCTAGAGGAGTTGAAACTAAAGGTACAACCATGGTAGTTGCTGCAGGTGTTGACGTAGTAGCCCTGGAGTCTCTGACAACTGGCACTGCTGATGACCTTTGTGCCCTTGGCACTCTCTAGAAAGTGTTTGTAGTTGGTCTATCCTCCCTGCCTCAGCATCCTCCCGGAGCTTCTCCACAATGGTCTGTATTTTAGTGACCTTCACATCTAGGTCATGGAATTTTGTCTCAATGATCCTCTCAAGACTTTCCTGATTTTGAGTCAGGGTGGCCAAGCCCTTCTCAATTCTCACTGTAGCCTCAAGATAACTAAGTTGATCTTGCTTGGTCTTGAGTAGCACTGTGGAGGCATTTGGTGCACTTGCCGCCTTTGCTGCTTTTGCAGCCTTTGCTTTCTCTCTCTCTTCTCCCGGGCTTCAGCACAAGTAGGATGGGAAGCATCCATGACAACCTCGTTGTCATCAAAGTCTGGCCTCAGGGGAAGGTGCTCTCTATCAAGTAGATATGTCCCGGTTCCCATATTGGAATTGATTAACATCTGAATGTGAGGGGCATATCCACAAGATCTCTTCTAATCTGCAGTTGTTCTCTTCATTGTTTCCACAATCAGGCTCATCACCTTGAACTTATGAGGAACATCAAACAAGTGAAGTGATACGTCTCCAACGTATCTATAATTTTTGATTGTCCATGCTATTTTATTATCAATCTTGGATGTTTTATAATCATTTTATAGTCATTTTATACCATTTTTTTGTACTAACCTATTGACATAGTGCCAAGTGCCAGTTGCTGTTTTTTTTCATGTTTTTTACATCGCAGGAAATCAATATCAGACGGAGTCCAAATGCCCCGAAACTTTACGGAGATTTTTTATGGACCAGAAGGAAGATATTGGGCCCTGGTTGCACCTGGGGGGAGTCCCGAGGAGGGGACAACCCACCAGGGCGCGCCAGGAGGCCCAGGCGCGCCCTGGTGGGTTGTGCCCACCTCGAGTGCCCCCCGGACCGCCTCTTCGCTCTATAAATACCCCAAAAATCGAGAAACCCTAGAAGCGTCGACAAAATATTCATCCAGCCGCCGCAGAGTCCAGAACCACCAGATCCAATCTAGACACCATCACGGAGGGGTTCACCACTTCCATTGGTGCCTCTACGATGATGCGTGAGTAGTTCTTTGTAGACCTTCGGGTCCGTAGTTAGTAGCTAGATGGCTTTCTCTCTCTCTCGCTGAATTCTCAATACAATGGTCTCTTGGAGATCCATATGATGTAACTCTTTTTGCGGTGTGTTTGTTGGGATCCGATGAACTTCGAGTTTCTGATCAATTATATCTTTTTATATCCATGAAAGTTATTTGATTTTCTTTGATCTCTTATATGCATGATCTCTTATAGCCTCGTATTTATTCTCCGATATTTGGGTTTTGTTTGGCCAACTTGATCTATTTATCTTGCAATGGGAAGAGGTGCCCGGTAGTGGGTTCGATCTTACGGTGCTTGATCCCAGTGACAGAAAGGGAACCGACACGTATGTATCGTTGCTACTAAGGATAAAAAGATGGGATCCATATCTGCCGCAATTGATAAATGGATCTTGTCTACATCATGTCATCGTTCTTATTGCATTACTCCATTTTTCCATGAACTTAATACACTAGATATGCTGGATAGCGGTCGATGTGTGGAGTAATAGTAGTAGATGCAGGAAGGAGTCGGTCTACTAATCTTGGACGTGATGCCTATGTATTGATCATTGCCTGGATATCGTCATAATTATTTGAAGTTCTATCAATTGCCCAACAGTAACTTGTGTACCCACCGTTTGCTATTTTTCTCGAGAGAAGCCACTAGTGAAACCTACGGCCCCCGGGTCTTCTTTCTCATATATTTTCTTGCGATCTATTTTTCCTTGCTTTTATTTTCAGATCTATTAAACCAAAAATACAAAAATACCTTGCTGCAATTTATTCTTACTTATTTTGTTTGGTGTTCGGCCTATCAATCTACTACAATTTCCTCATGTTCGTTTTGCCTATCTTGAGGCGACGTACCCTGAAGGGATTGACAACCCCTTTAACATGTCGGGTTGCGAGGTGTTGTTATTTGTGTGCAGGGGCTGTTTACGTTGTGTTGCTTGGTTCTCCTACTGGTTCAATAACCTTGGTTTCATATCTGAGGGAAATACCTACTGTCGATGTGCTGCATCATCCCTTCCTCTTTGGGGAAATACCGATGTAGCTTCAAGCGACATCATGAAGCAAGTTGATGGAGTGACCATAGATCATTCTATGATCTCCTGACTTGGGCAAAAGAGTATGCCTCAATATAGTGTTGATGGTGGTCTGATACGTCCATTTTGCATCATGCTTTTATATCGATATTTATTGCATTATGGGCTGTTATTACACGTTATGTCACAATACTTATGCCTATTCTCTCTTATTTTATAAGGTTTACATGAAGAGGGAGAATGCCGGCAATTGGGATTTTGGGCTAGAAAAGGAGCAAATATTAGAGACCTATTGTCGGTGTCAAAACCGGCGGATCTCGGGTAGGGGGTCCCGAACTGTGCGTCTAGGCGGATGGTAACGGGAGACAAGGGACACGATGTTTTTACCCAGGTTCGGGCCCTCTCGATGGAGGTAAAACCTTACTCCTGCTTGATTGATATTGATGATATGGGTAGTACAAGAGTGGATCTACCACGAGATCAAGGAGGCTAAACCCTAGAAGCTAGCCTATGGTATGATTGTTGTAATGGTTGTTCGTCCTACGGACTAAAACCCTCCGGTTTATATAGACACCAAAGAGGGCTAGGGTTACACAGAGTCGGTTACAATGGTACGAGATCTACATATCCGTATTTCCAAGCTTGCCTTCCACGCCAAGGAAAGTCCCATCTGGACACGAGACGAAGTCTTCAATCTTCTATCTTCATAGTCTTGGAGTCCGGCCGATGATGATAGTCCGGCTATCCAGACACCCCCTAGTCCAGGACTCCCTCACCAATTCTGCACAACTCCAAAAGCCCTGAAACTCCATGAAAGTCATTTTTGGATTTAATAAAAAATACTGAGTGGAAGAAATACCAGAGGGGGCCCACACCCTAGCCAAGAGGGTGGGGGGCGCCCTACCCCCCTGGGCGCGCCCCCTGCCTCGTGGCCCCCCTGGCAGCCCTCCGGTGGCCATCTTCTGCTATATGAAGTCTTTTACCCTAGAAAAATCATAAGCAAGCTTTTGGGACGAAACTCCGCCGCCACGAGGCGGAACCTTGGCGGAACCAATCTAGGGCTTCGGCGGAGATGTTCTGCCGTGGAAACTTCCCTCCGGGAGGGGGAAATCATCACCGTCGTCATCACCATCGATCCTCTCATTGGGAGGGGGTCAATCTCCATCAACATCTTCACCAGCACCATCTCCTCTCAAACCCTAGTTCATCTCTTGTATCCAATCTTTGTACCAAAACCTCAGATTGGTACCTGTGGGTTGCTAGTAGTGTTGATTACTCCTTGTAGTTGATGCTAGTTGGTTTATTCGGTGGAAGATCATTTGTTCAGATCCTTAATGCATATTAATACCCCTCTGATTATGAACATGAATATGCTTTGTGAGTAGTTACGTTTGTTCCTGAGGACATGGGAGAAGTCTTGCCATTAGTAGTTATGTGAATTTGGTATTCGTTCGATATTTTGATGAGATGTATGTTGTCTCTCCTCTAGTGGTGTTATGTGAACGTAGACTACATGACACTTCACCATTATTTGGGCCTAGAGGAAGGCATTGGGAAGTAATAATTAGATGATGGGTTTCTAGAGTCATAGAAGCTTAAACCCTAGTTTATGCGTTGCTTTGTAAGGGGCTGATTTGGATCCATATCACTACTGGAATTAGCTTATTTGCCGTCTGCCAACTCTAGCGGACGACAAAGAAGGTCTTTGCCAATAGGCACACGAAAACGGACGGCAAAGAAGTGGCGGATGGCAAACAAGGTCTTTGCCATCAGCCAACTCTTTGCCGTCCGCTGGCTGACGGCAAAGAAACTATGTTGTCCGCTAGCAGATGGCAAAGAGGTTGGTGGGTCCAGTTATTGTGTAACCAACCCAAGCCCACCGGCCCCACCTCTTTGCCGTCCGCAAGTGGACGGCAAAGAGGCGGGTATGCTAACGGCCGTCCCGCCCCCGTCCTCTGTCTCTTCTCTCCACTCTCGCTCGTTCCCTCCCCACCCACACCCGCGCCGCCGTCGCTGACCCCGTCTGCTGTAGTCGGCCGCCCCGCCGCCCTGCACCCCTTCCCTGTGGCGCCCCGACCTCCACCGCACCCCCGCCGCCCCTTCCACATCGCCCCGGCCCCCGCCCCCTCCCCTTCATTGCCACCCCCCACCCACACCGGCCCGCGCCGCCGCCGCTAACCCCGTCCCGCATAGCCGGCCGCCCCGCACACCTCCCCGACCTCCACCGCGGCCCCGCCGCTCCTTCCACGTTGGCCAGCCGCGCCGCGGCCATCCCCGCCCCGTCGCCGTCCCCGCCCCATCCCTCCGCGGCCGTCCGGCCTCCCCCTCCACCGGGTCACCGCCTCCTCCTGTAGGTGAGCTCCTCCCCCTTTTTTTAATCTGTTTCTTTTAGTTTAGTTTCTGTTTTAGTTTCGGTTTAGTTTTAGTTTAGTGATTGAAGAAGAAGAAGAAGAAGAAGAAGAAGAAGAAGAAGAATAAGAAGAAGAAGAAGAAGAAGAAGAAGAAGAAGAAGAAGAAGAAGAAGAAGAAGAAGAATAAGAAGAAGAATTTGAAGAACAAGAATAATAATAATAATAATAATAATAATAATAATAATAATAATAATAATAATAATAATAAGAAGAAGAAGAAGAAGAAGAAGAAGAATAAGAATAAGAATAAGAAGAACAAGAATAAGAAGAACAAGAATAAGAAGAAGAAGAAGAATAAGAAGAAGAAGAATAAGAATAAGAAGAACAAGAATAAGAAGAAAAAGAAAAATGATAGGACTTTGCATGCTTCTAGTGAACCTGTTGTAGACACACCTGAGAATCCCAATGATATTTCTATTTCTGATGCTGAAACACAATCTGGTGATGAACATGAACCTAGTGATAATGTTAATGATAATGTTCATGTCGATGCTCAACCTAGCAATAATAATGATGTAGAGATTGAACCTGTTGTTGATCTTGATAACCCACAATCAAAGAATCAACATTATGATAAGAGAGACTTTGTTGCCAGGAAGCACGATAAAGAAAGAGAACCATGGGTTTAGAAACCCATGGGTTCAGAAACCCACTTATTCCTGCACCCATACACTTCATCTTCCTCCCAAAAAATCCCCATCCTGCTCAAGCACGAGTTCTAGCTCATTTTGCTGCGATTTTCGATCTCCTTGCTCAAAGCTCCATTCACAAAACTGCTTTGGGAGATTGTTACTTGGTAGGTGTAGGACCTTGAAGTATGTCTAGAGGGGGGGGGGGGGTGATTAGACTACTTAACCAATTAAAAACTTAACCTTTTCCCAATTTTAGAGTTTGGCAGATTTTAGCTACTTTAGGACAAGTCAAGCAATCATCACACTATTCAAGCAAGCATGCAAAGAGTATATAGGCAGCGGAAAATAAAGCATGCAACTTGCAAGAAAGTAAATGGAAGGGATTGGAGGATTCAAACACAATTGGAGACACGGATGTTTTTGGCGTGGTTCCGATAGGTGGTGCTATCGTACATCCACGTTGATGGAGACTTCAACCCACGAAGGGTAACGGTTGCGCGAGTCCATGGAGGGCTCCACCCATGAAGGGTCCACGAAGAAGCAACCTTGTCTATCCACCATGGCCGTCGCCCACGAAGGACTTGCCTCACTAGCAGTAGATCTTCACGAAGTAGGTGATCTCCTTGCCCTTACAAACTCCTTGGTTCAACTCCACAATCTTGTCGGAGGCTCCCAAGTGACACCTAGCCAATCTAGGAGACACCACTCTCCAAGAAGTAACAAATGGTGCGTTGATGATGAACTCCTTGCTCTTGTGCTTCAAATGATAGTCTCCCCAACACTCAGCTCTCTCTCATAGGTTTTGGATTTGGTGAAAGAAGATTTGAGTGGAAAGCAACTTGGGGAAGGCTAAAGATCAAGATTCATATGGTAGGAATGAAATATCTTGGTCTCAACACATGAGTAGGTGGTTCTCTCTCAGAAATGGAAAGTTGGAAGTGTAGGTTCGTTCTGATGGCTCTCTCCATGAATGAAGAGGAGGTGGAGGGGTATAGATAGCCTCCACACAAAATCTAACCGTTACACACAATTTACCAAACTCGGTGGGACCGATTCAACAGACTCGGTCGGACCAATTTAGTAAACCTAGTGACCGTTAGTGATTTTCGGTGGGACTGACATGCATCTCGGTGAGACCGATTCGGTTAGGGTTAGGGCATAACGTAATCTCGGTAAGACCGATTACACAAACTCGGTGAGACCGATTTGGTAATAAGCTTTCCAGAGAGTTGGTCAGGTAAACTCGGTGGGACCGATTTGCTCTTTTCGGTGAGACCGAAATGTTATGAAAGGGAAACAGAGAGTTTACATTGCAATCTCGGTGGGACCGATCGCTCACTTCGGTTAGACTGAAACGTTACGAAGGGAAACAGAGAGATTACAATCCCATCTTGGTGAGACCGAGATCCCTATCGGTAAGACCGATTTGCTTAGGGTTTGTGGCAGTGGCTATGACTTTTGGAATCGGTGGCGCCGGATAGGAAGAATCGGTGTGACCGATTTTGGCTTTGGGTTTAGGTCATTTGTGGATGTGGGAAAGTAGCTGAGGGTTTTGGAGCATATCACAAAGCACATGAAGCAAGAGGCTCATTAAGCAACACCTCATTCCTTCTTGATAGTATTGGCTTTTCCTATAGACTCAATGTGATCTTGGATCACTAAAATATAAAATGAAGAGTCTTGAGCTTTTGATCTTGAGCCAATCCTTTGTCCTTAGTATTTTGAGGGATCCACTTTCATCATCCATGCCATGCCATTCATTTAGCTTTCCTGAAATAATAGTCTTGGAATAGCATTAGCTCAATGAGCTATATGTTGTTATGAATTACCAAAACCACCTAGGGATAGTTGCACTTTCAATCTCCCCCTTTTTGGTAATTGATGAACATATAGATCAAAGCTTCGACAAATGATAATAAGATTGAATAACATCGTCGCTTTGAGAAGTATGAGATAAGCAAGAGCTCCCCCTAAATTTGTGCATAGTTTAAGATTTGCTTTGGACTGCAAATGCACAGTGAATTAGGCTCATGGGTTACTCTTCCATGTCACATACATCTTGGTGGAGCGCTCAAAATAATAAACATTGAATATATGCACTCATCACCAAGCAAATTGAATGATCACATAAGATAAATAGGATAATATCATCAAACATGCATAAGTGTAGCTTATGATCAAACACATGATCATCAATGTCTCACAAGCATAGTATCTCAAGCAATCAAAAGCAACAAGTTTTAAACCACCAAATAAAGCAAGAGAGAACAAAAGCAACACACTCTCTCTCTCTCGAAGCCTATGATCTATACATTTTTCTCCCCCTTTGGCAACAAGTTTCCAAAAAGTTCATAGAAAATGCATAGTGCTAGATCGACTCTCAGGCTTGATCTTCAGGTGGTGGTGTTCGGATAACTCCAAGAACGAAGGCTTCAGTTGAAGTAGAGGGTGCTAGAGTTGATGCTGGAGCTGGTTGCACTGGAGCTGAAGGGACTGCAGCTGGTGCTGAAGATGTTGCTCTAGTGTCTGTCACAGGCACTGCAACTGACCTCTGGGCTCTAGGCACTGTGGCAAACACATTTGTGGTAGTCTTGCCCTGCCTCTCCTGCATATCATCCTGCAGGTGCTCCACAACTGACTGTATCTCAGTTACTTTGACATCAAGGTCATGGAATTTGAGTTCCATGATTCTTTCTAGGCTCTCCTGATTCTGAGTGAGGGTGGCCAGTCCCTTCTCAATCCTCAGTGTTGATGCTATCAAGTAACCAAGCTGCTCCTACTTGTTCTTCAAGAAATATTCAGATGCCTCCTCTTGAGTTGGCATCCTGGCAGCCTTCTCCTTGTTTGCCTTCTCCTTCTTCTCTTGAGCTTGAACTGATGATGGATCATTCTCATTCATGACAACCTCATTGTTCTCAAAGTCTGGATAAAGTGGAAAAATGTTCCTTATCCAATTGATATTTCCCTGTGCCCATCTTTGAGTTTATCAACTCCTGAATCTGAGAGGCATATCCACAACTCCTCTTCTGATCTGCTGCAGTCCTCTTTATGGTTTCAATCATCAGGCTCATGCCTTTGAACTTTTGTGGCACATCAAACACATGCAACATGTTGATGGCATGCCCTCTGATCATGTTATGGTCACCAGACTTGGGCAACAAAGTATGCCTCAGAATCCAATTGATGGTTGGCAGCCCTGACAGCAGAAAGTGAACCGATCCAAACTTGTGTGTCTCAACTGCCTTGTCTGGGATCTCCTTGTACATGTGAGCCATGGAATTGTGATCCATCTTCTTCTTTGCATAGATATCCAGATCATCCTCATTTTCCTTTGGGGAATTTATCACACTTGCCCATTCTTCAACAGTTGACTGGTACCTTGTACCTTCAGACATCCAAACAATTCTTCCATCTGGATAAAAGTGTGTTGTGGAGTAGAATTGCATGATAAGCTCATCATTCCAGCGGGTGAACTTTTGCCCAACAAAATCAGCAACTCCACAAGCAACAAAGCTGTCTTGCACTCCAGGATAGTGCTCTTCATTGTCCTTGATGTAGGTCCAGTCGACCCACCTCATGTCACAAACTATAGGCTTCTTATCCAACAGAATTGTCTCATAGAAGTCCTGCTGTTCCTTTGTATGGAACCTGTAGTCAACAATAGTCCTTCTCCTTGAAGCATATGGATCTTCCAACCTCCACAGCCTCAGCCCTGAATCCTTCCTGATCCTCATGTCCTCAGCCACAGGATGGGCATCACTGTGGTCTGGTATCTTGGGCTTGAGCTTCCTTAGGACCTGGCCTTCTTCATCTTCTTCTTCAGCAACATTTGGCACTGGGGCGTTGTTCTTCTCAGCAGCTGGAATACTCCTAGTATTCCTCTTTGGTACTTGCTTGGCCTTGGAGGCAGCTTTGGGTGCTTCCTTGGGCTTAGATGTCGCAGCCCCTGATCTTATAGCATCACCCATAAGCTTAGGTGCCTTAGGTGCTGGTGCAGCAACCTCTTCCTCTTCTCCAGAATCTCTTCTCATAGAGGGCTTTCCAAGAACCTGGGGAGTTGTGGTTCTTGCTCTCTTCTTCTTCTTGTCATGAGCTCCTTCATCCTCTGATTCAATGGTAAACTTCATTGTCTCTCCAGTGGGGACTTTCTTGGGCTTGGAAGAAGTGACTTTCTTGGCAGGTGCCTCTTTAGGTTCAGTCTGTTCTGGCACTTGAGTGGACTTTCTGGCTTTGGGCATTGGTGTCCTCTTGGCAGGAACTTTCTTTTTCAGTCCAGGATTTGTGCTATGTGCAGAGCCATATTCCTTCTTGAGCACCACTTTCTTGGAATTAGCCTCATCTTCTTCAGCTTTATAGTCCTCATCCTCTGAGTCTGAAGTTCTCTTCCTCATTTGCCTGGTAGCAGCCTTAGGCAGGTTGCTAGGAGTGCTTCTGCTCCCTTCATCTGTAGAGCTTGAGGAACTAGTGCCCTTGATCATGTCAATCTGCTCTTCTGACTTGTTCTGGCTATCACTCTGATCTGACATGCTGCTAACACTGACTGCTGACCCTGTGAAGAGTTATAGATGAGATAGAGTAGATGAGCATCACAAAATGCAGAGATTTTTGCAAAAGAATGACTAAAAAATTCAGTTTTAGTTTTCCACAGAAAGCATTTCGGATCAACCGATTTTCAAACTCGGTGATACCGAAGCAGTTTTGGAACCTAAACTGATGATCTCGGTTGGACCGAGTCACAGTTCGGTGGCACCGAGACTGGTAGGGTTTCACAGAATCCTAAAATCGGTCGCACCGATTAGTAATTCTCGGTCAGACCTAGAGTCACTAGTGCAATGGCATAAGCCGTATCGGTGGGACCGAGTTTTTCAACTCGGTGGGTCCAAGATGGTTTTGGCGGAAACCTAACCCTAAAAATTTGAATCTAATCTAATCTACAGACTACTTTGGCTGGATAGAGGTGTTTCAATCGTGGCAAGATTCAATAAGAATACAATGTGCTAGGAATCAGACGAGGATAGCACAAAGGTCGAGTCCATACCCTAGCTTGGCGGTGGAGTTGCTACGGCGGCAATGGCGGGGGCGAAATCCGTTGATGGCGGCGGAGATCAGCTACTGGAGGCTGCTGGCAACGAGGAGACGATCCGGAGACCTTCGATGGCAGAGCGAGCTATTGCGCGGGCGAAGGGGTTTCGGAGAAATTTCCAAAATTTTGCCCGTGACTATATATAGCCCGTCCCTGTCGGTGTGACCGAGTGGAACAACTCGGTGGTACCGAGATGCATAACTGTGTACAGTTACAGCAAATCGGTGTGACCGAAAAGTTCAAATCGGTTGCACCGAGATTGAAAACTCAGATCAACTTAATGATCTCGGTAGGACCGAAATGGGGGAATCAGTCAGACCGAGAGTCACAAAGAGGTTTTGGAAGTTTAAGTCTATGATGAATCGGGGACTCCGAGTGCTCCTCACACAGAGTGGTTCGAATCTGACTTGATCAAATTTTGTGATGTAGCATGAACAGAGTTTGAGACGAGAAAATCATAGATAGCTAAAGAAGGTTCTTAGGCATTCTTGTCCATCCACTTGGCAAAAAGAAAAGAACCCAAACAATCAAAACAACAAGTGGATGTCCTTGAGTGAGTAAAATATGCACCAACATGCTCACACAATAAAATGGCAAATGAAAAATGTGGCAAAGCATGCACAACCAATTCTAGCATCTATCAAGCAATTGGCGATGACTAGGTCATCTATATATGAGTATATTGACTTAGGAGTCAAATGAGGACATTTGATCATAGGTCATACTCATCGTTTAAGCTCAAGTGGGGTTACCACTTTTACGTAATGCGTTGATGTGTTCACACCATTAGAGTTGCTTTGACTCAATTCTTAGAGTTAAGCTCCCCCTAGATGTGAGATCCCCCTTAGAGGGATGAACTAACCTTGGGTTTTGTCAATGATGACTTCATGTAGGTGTTGAAGATGTGGATGCTCAATGTTGATGCAGATCATTTGGAGCAATCCTTTGGAGTGAGTTGCACTTTCAACTTACCTACATGGGTTAGTCCCACAAGGAACAAACAAGAATATCCATATACATAGAGTGATGCACACACAAGATGATGTCCATGAAATCATTAGGTTACCTTGTCCCTTGCCTTACCAACATGAGGGTTTGTGAATCCTTGAACTAGTGCAAGATGTGGAAGTTGATAGCACTTGTTCTTGCCATAATGATATGAGTGAAGAATGTTGGCGGAGTCACCCTCGAGAACTCTCTAGTTCTTCTTCTTCGGGATCCACATCATCTTGATGGGAATCCTTGGAGTTATAGTCGTACTAGATGAAGTAGAACTTGACGTAGTCTTGGGAACCCACTTGAACGAGGCTTTAGGTGCTTCTTCAAATGCATCAATCTCTTCTTGAAGCTTGTCCTTGCCTTTGTTCTTGTGGTCTTGTGGTGGAAGATCATCTTGAGCTTGTGTTCCTTTGAAGGAAGTAGGATCATACTTCTCTTGTTGAGGAACAAACTTCGTCTTGGGGTATTGATCTTCTTCCCACTCAACTCCATTGGCATTGAACTTTCGTTCAAAACCAACACCTTGATTCTTCCTGTGCCTTCCTTGCTTGCGTACAATTTCCTCGAATTGCTTACTCCCGGCAAGGCTCTTGTAAACACCTTTCTCTATAATTCCCTTCAATAAGCTATTTTCTTGCTCAAGTGTAACTTGGCTAAGAGAATCATTAGTGGAATCAAGAGAACTACTAGAAGCAACAATATTGGATTTGACATTATTATTGTTACTACTAGAGGAAGTATCTTTCTTGTACTTGTTATTAGACTTGACTTGAGGCATGTAAGTAGATAAGAGTAAACGCTTGGCAATGTAAGAAGAACTTTTCTTGCGGAGATCATCATTGATTGCCTTTAAGAACTCATGCTCTTGCTCAAGATTGAGCTTTTCAAAGCGTAACTTCTCATGAGCCCTTAAAAGTTCTCGATGATCTTCGAAGATAGTTTCATGAGCCAACTTAAGAGTGTTTAGTTCTTTAGTTAGAAGCTCAATCTTCTCCTTATCATTGTCATTCGTTTTATCTTGATTAGCATGATTAATTGACGTTTCATCATAGTATTCATCACTAGAGTTGTCAACAAGTAAATCATCATCCACAAGCAAGTCATCTTCATCACTATTGAAATCAACATACTTAGGATGTGTTACCTTTGGACCTTTGGCCATGAAGCATCTTCCAATTCCTTCATTTGGTGAATCAAATATGTCATAGGAGTTGGTTGACACAAGTGCTAGACCAGCAACACCTTCATCTTGAGTATATTCGGAGTCGGAGTGATAGCTTCTCTCGGAGTGATTGTCGGAGTCAGAGCCGGATATCCATTCACCAACATGAGCTTGATGTCTTCGTTTTGTGTAGCTCCTTGATGACTTGTCCTTCCTTTCCAAATCCTTGCTTCTCCGTGAGGGTCTTCGTTCATAACGATCATCTCTACTCCTCCTCTCTCTTGGTGGAGATTCTTCTCTTTTGCTTCTTCTTCTTGGAGAATCTTCTCTTCTTTTGTAGGGTGCCGTACACTCATTGGAATAGTGTCCAGGTCTCCCACAATTGTAGCAATTGCGCTCTCGACTAGAAGATCTTTTGTCATTGTAAGACCTTATCTTGGAGCTTCTTTCTTTGGTTCTACTCTTGTAGAACTTGTTGAAGTTCTTCACCATTAAGCTCAATTCTTCATTGAAGGTTTGTTTCTCACTTGATGATGTGGGGGCTTCACTTGAGGCTTTGTAAGAACCACTTGACTTGTTGTGAAGTTCCTCCTTATCCTTGAGTGACATCTCATGAGCAACAATGCTTCCAATGACTTCCGTTGGCTTGAGATCTTTGTAGTTTGGCATCATTTGAATCAATGTGCACACGGTATCGTACTTTCCATCCAATGCTCTTAGGATCTTCTTGATGATGAATTTGTCGGTCATCTCTTCACTCCCTAAGCCGACAATCTCATTTGTGATAAGAGCAAGCCTAGAGTACATTTCAGCGACACCTTCACCATCCTTCATTTTGAACTTGTCAAGCTGACTTTGGAGCACATTCAACTTGGATTCCTTGACGGATTCGGTACCTTCATGCATATCAATCAAAGTATCCCAAATTTCCTTTGCATTCTCAAGACGGCTGATTTTTTTGAATTCTTCGGGGCACAATCCGTTGAAGATGATATCGCAAGCTTGAGTGTTGTATTGCAACATCTTCAATTCTTCCGCATTAGCTTCACGGTTCGGTTCTCTCCCATCAAAGAATTCACCTTGCAAGCCAATACAAATAATTGCCCAAACGGCGGGGTTATGTCCAAGAATATGCATTTTCATCTTATGCTTCCAACTAGCAAAATTAGTACCATCAAAGTAAGGACCTCTACGGTGATAATTTCCCTCGCTAGACGCCATACTCTCCTAGGTTGTGAAACCAAGGCTATGACCACCAAAAGCTATGGAAATCAAAGCAAATGGAGACCAAGGCTTTGATACCACTTGTAGGACCTTGAAGTATGTCTAGAGGGGGGGGGGGGTGATTAGACTACTTGACCAATTAAAAACTTAACCTTTTCCCAATTTTAGAGTTTGGCAGATTTTAGCTACTTTAGGACAAGTAGAGCAATCATCACACTATTCAAG
The DNA here is from genome assembly GCA_963921465.1 of Triticum timopheevii. Classification (NCBI taxonomy): domain Eukaryota; kingdom Viridiplantae; phylum Streptophyta; class Magnoliopsida; order Poales; family Poaceae; genus Triticum; species Triticum timopheevii. The sequence continues at coordinate 129,162,092 of OY997270.1, forward strand.
CAAGCATGCAAAGAGTATATAGGCAGCGGAAAATAAAGCATGCAACTTGCAAGAAAGTAAAGGGAAGGGATTGGAGGATTCAAACGCAATTGGAGACATGGATGTTTTTGGCGTGGTTCCGATAGGTGGTGCTATCGTACATCCATGTTGATGGAGACTTCAACCCACGAAGGGTAACAGTTGCGCGAGTCCACGGAGGGCTCCACCCACGAAGGGTCCACGAAGAAGCAACCTTGTCTATCCCACCATGGCCGTCGCCCACGAAGGACTTGCCTCACTAGCAGTAGATCTTCACGAAGTAGGCGATCTCCTTGCCCTTACAAACTCCTTGGTTCAAGTCCACAATCTTGTCGGAGGCTCCCAAGTGACACCTAGCCAATCTAGGAGACACCACTCTCCAAGAAGTAACAAATGGTGCGTTGATGATGAACTCCTTGCTCTTGTGCTTGAAATGATAGTCTCCCCAACACTCAACTCTCTCTCATAGGTTTTGGATCTGGTGGAAAGAAGATTTGAGTGGAAAGCAACTTGGGGAAGGCTAGAGATCAAGATTCATATGGTAGGAATGGAATATCTTGGTCTCAACACATGAGTAGGTGGTTCTGTCTCAGAAATGGAAAGTTGGAAGTGTAGGTTTGTTCTGATGGCTCTCTCCACGAATGAAGAGGAGGTGGAGGGGTATATAGCCTCCACACAAAATCTAACCGTTACATACAATTTACCAAACTCGGTGGGACCGATTCAACAGACTCGGTCGGACCGATTTAGTAAACCTAGTGACCGTTAGTGATTTTCGGTGGGACTGACATGCATCTCGGTGAGACCGATTCGGTTAGGGTTAGGGCATAATGTAATCTCGGTAAGACCGATTACACAAACTCGGTGAGACCAATTTGGTAATAAGCTTTCCAGAGAGTTGGTCAGGTAAACTCGGTGGGACCGATTTGCTCTTTTCGGTGAGACCGAAATGTTACAAAAGGGAAACAGAGAGTTTACATTGCAATCTCGGTGGGACCGATCGCTCACTTCGGTTAGACCGAAACGTTACGAAGGGAAACAGAGAGATTACAATCCCATATCGGTGAGACCGAGATCCCTATCGATAAGAGCGATTTGCTTAGGGTTTGTGGCAGTGGCTATGACTTTTGGAATCAGTGGCGCCGGATAGGAAGAATCGGTGTGATCGATTTGGGCTTTGGGTTTAGGTCATTTGTGGATGTGGGAAAGTAGTTGAGGGTTTTGGAGCATATCACAAAGCACATGAAACAAGAGGCTCATTAAGCAACACCTCATCCCTTCTTGATAGTATTGGATTTTCCTATAGACTCAATGTGATCTTGGATCACTAAAATATAAAATGAAGAGTCTTGAGCTTTTGAGCTTGAGCCAATCCTTTGTCCTTGGTATTTTGAGGGATCCACTTTCATCATCCATGCCATGCCATTCATTGAGCTTTCCTGAAATAATAGTCTTGGAATAGCATTAGCTCAATGAGCTATATGTTGTTATGAATTACCAAAACCACCTAGGGATAGTTGCACTTTCAGTAGGTGACTCCTCCAATGCTCCAATTAGTTTTTGTTCTAGTGCTTTATTCATTACTAATTTTTGCTGCCTAGGTGACCCTGTTCTTGAGCTTGCATGTCAATTTATGAGGTCCCAAGTAATTCTAATGCATGATATAGGCTCTAGGCACTTGTGGGAGTAGTTGCTATCAATCTTGTTTAGTTTGATTCACTTTTATTTTGAGTTACTAAAAATTTCAGAAATTTTTCAGAGGAAGAAATATGTCTAGGAAAATGTACCAAGGTGGTTCTTCAAGAAAGCAAGCACCCAGGTGCGCAATGCGTGAGCAAGACGATGAACCACCAAGGGAAGCTGACGTGCGGCCTTGTGAATGGCCGTCAGAAGAGTTTATGGTCAATGCAGGCCTCAAGGATGAATTTGATGCATATGTGCGTAATGCCAATCTTGAGGACTTCATGCAAGATAAGTGTCCTCAGTACTACTATTTAACTGATTCATTCGTGAGAAGGTTTAAATTTTCATCTTCGCGTAATTCTCAAAATGTCCTGTTTGATATATATGATCAATCATATACCATGGACCTAGAAGATTTTACTACTGTTTGCAAACTCCCACAGTGGGGTAGTGTTAATGAACCCTGTAAATCTGAATATAAAGATTTTCTTGCTACTATCACTGTGGGAGAATCTAGAGAAATAGCACAAGCTACCATAGGGAGCATTCATTTTCCTGCTATACATTATTTTGCTCTCTTCATTGGTAGATGCATTAGTGGTAAAGATGAAGCATGTCACATGTGTGTTCCTGATCTTTGTGTTCTCAAGAGTGATGTATTAGGTGATAAAGAATACAACTTGGGGGCAATTGTTGCACGTAGGTTGCATAGTAATGGTTTAGTTGGAGATTTATTTGGAGGGATTTATGCGACCCGTGTGGCTAATTATCTTGGTATACCTCCACGTGAGGGTGATAAGGAGTTGCCTCCCACTTATTTAGATTATAATGCTATGGTCAGTCATCATTTTCTTCAGAGGAATGAACAATTGCTCCAGTATCGACTAATCTTTGACAGATGTTGCTTTATCCATGTTACTCTCCTTGCTTCTTCCCTTTTTGACTACCAGGCAAAAATAGATATGTTGTCACCAGGGAGGAGGCAAATGAGTACGAGAGGAGGACGGAGGCAGCTCGCCGCCGTGCTGCAGCCCAGGAGGCATTGGCTGCTGCATCTCAGTACGACCCCAGTTATAAGTTTGGATATCAGTCAGGCTAACCTTGGCCATAGAACAACTTAGGCCAAAAGCCTAAGCTTGGGGGAGTACGTATTTCTCATCGACATTACATTCATGTTCACACACTCATTCTAGTTGTCGGTGCTCATACTTTTTCATTGCACTCTCCAAGCTAGTTTAATTTCTTTTTCTAGCCTTCTTCTTGTGTGTTTGATAAACCTTAAGAAAAACCCAAAAAATTAGTTAGTTTAATTTCCATGCTTGTAGTAGTAATTAAAAGAAAACCCAAAAAGATTTCTCGTTCTTGTTTTGCTTGTTGGTAACTTTCCCATGTAAATAGTTTTATTTCTTTTCTTTCCTTTGGGGGTCGAGAGGAGAAGACCATAATGAAAATGCTTAGTGGCTCTAATATGCATGATTATTGATTTAACCTAGAGCCCATATTACCTTGTCTTCTCCCTTGAATTGAATGCTTGTAGATTCCAGCTTAGTCCAATGCACGTGCACTATTATTATTATCCACACCATTCGGTCGTGCAAGTGAAAGGCAGTAATGACGATATATGATGGACTGGTTGAGATGAGAGAAGCTGGTATGAACTCGACCTCTCTTGTTTCTGTAAATATGATTAGTTCATCGTTCCTGATTCAGTCTATTATGAATAAACATGTTTGCAATGACAATTAGAGATTATAGTTGCTTATGCCATGCTTAATTAGCTAGGAGCTTATAATGGTTTACCTTGCATGCCAACATGCTATTAAAATGGTTGTTGAGGGAGTCCTGGACTAGGGGGTGTTCGGACAGCCGGACTATCATCGTCAGCCGGACTCCAAGACTATGAAGATACAAGATTGAAGACTTCGTCCCGTGTCCGGATGGGACTTTCCTTGGCGCGGAAGGCAAGCTTGGCGATACGGATATGTAGATCTCCTACCATTGTAACCGACTCTGTGTAGCCCTAGCCCTCTCCGGTGTCTATATAAACCAGAGGGTTTTAGTCCATAGGACGAACAACCATTACAACAATCATACCATAGGCTAGCTTCTAGGGTTTAGCCTCCTTGATCTCGTGGTAGATCCACTCATGTACTACCCATATCATCAATATCAATCAAGCAGGAGTAGGGTTTTACCTCCATCGAGAGGGCCCGAACCTGGGTAAAAACATCGTGTCCCTTGTCTCCTGTTACCATCCGCCTAGACGCACAGTTCGGGACCCCCTACCCGAGATCCGCCGGTTTTGACACCGACATTGGTGCTTTCATTGAGAGTTCCTCTGTGTCGTCACCGATAGGCTTGATGGCTTCTTCAATCAACAACAACGCCGTCCAGGGTGAGACTTTTCTCCCCGGACAGATCTTCGTATTCGGCGGCTTCGCACTGCGGGCCAATTCACTTGGCCATCTGGAGCAGATCGAAAGCTACGCCCCTGGCCATCAGGTAAGATTTGGAGGCCTAAACTTCACGGCGGATATCCGCGGAGACTTGATCTTCGATGGATTCGATCCGCAGCCGAGCGTGCCGCACTGTCACGATGGGCATGATCTAACTCTGCCGCCGGACAGTACCTTGGAGGCCGCACACGAATCTGCTCCGACCCATAGTTCGGAGCCGATTGCACAGATCGAGGACGGATGGCTGGACACCGCCTAGGGAGCTGTGACTTCCACGGCGTTGGAGCCGAACACTGACCTTGTCCCTTATAAAGCCCATGACTCCGAAGTGCCGGACTCCCTGCCAGACTCCGAACCTCCTGCGCCCCTGCCAATCGAATCTGATTGGGCGCCGATCATGGAGTTCACCGCTGCGGACATCTTTCAGCACTCACCCTTTGGCGACATCTTAAATTCGCTAAAGCATCTCTCGCTTTCCGGAGAGCCCTGGCCGGACTATGGCCAGGATGGTTGGGATGCAGACGATGAAGAAATTCAAAGCCCACCCACCACCCACTTTGTAGCAACTATCGACGATCTAACCGACATGCTAGACTACAACTCTGAAGACATCGACGGTATGGACGGCGATGCTGGAGACGATCAAGAACCAGCGCCTACAGGGCACTGGAAGACCACCTCGTCATATGACATATACATGGTGGACACCCCAAAAGATGGGGACGGCGAAGAAACAGCGGAGGCAGATTCCTTAAAGAAACAGCCCAAGCGCCAACGTCAGCGGCGCCGCTCTAAATCCCACCACAACAAGAATGGAGATTCCGGCACAGGAGATAATAACACCCCAGAAAGTGCCGAAGACAATCCCCTCCTGCAAGATTCAGCGCAGGAGGATGCAGAAGCAAGCCCTCATGAGAGAGCGGCAGACGAAGAGGTCGAGGATGATAATTACATACCTCCCTCCGGAGATGAGGCAAGCCTCGACGACGATGAATTCATCGTGCCTGAGGATCCCGTCGAATAAGAGCGTTTCAAACGCAGGCTAATGGCCACATCAAATAGCCTAAAGAAAAAGCAGCAGCAGCTTCAAGTTGATCAAGACCTGCTGGCCGACAGATGGACCGAGGTCCTCGCGGCCGAAGAGTATGAACTCGAACGCCCCTCCAAGAGCTACCCAAAACGCAAGTTGCTCCCCCGACTAGAGGAGGAAGCATATATACCTTCATCACCAGCGCACAATACGGCAGACCGACCACCCCGTGGTCGGGACAGAGAGGCATCTAGGCCCTCTGAGGGAGTCCTGGACTGGGGGGTGTCCGGATAGCCGGACTATCATCGTCCGCCGGACTCCAAGACTACGAAGATACAAGAATGAAGACTCCATCCCATGTCCGGATGGGACTTTCCTTGGCGTGGAAGGCAAGCTTGGCAAAACGGATATGTAGATCTCCTACCATTGTAACCGACTCTGTGTAACCCTAGCCCTCTCCGGTGTCTATATAAACCGGAGGGCTTTAGTCCGTAGGACATAACCTCCATTACAACATTCATACCATAGGCTAGCTTCTAGGGTTTAGCCTCCTTGATCTCGTGGTAGATCTACTCTTGTACTACCCATATCATCAATATTAATCAAGCAGGACGTAGGGTTTTACCTCCATCAAGAGGGCCCGAACCTGGGTAAAACATCGTGTCCCTTGTCTCCTGTTACCATCCGCCTAGACGCACAGTTCGGGACCCCCTACCCGAGATCCGCCGGTTTTGACACCGACATTGGTGCTTTCATTGAGAGTTCCTCTGTGTCGTCACCGATAGGCTCGATGGCTTCTTCAACCAACAACGCCGTCCAGGGTGAGACCTTTCCCCCTAGACAGATCTTCGTATTTGGCGGCTTCGCACTGCGGTCCAACTCACTTGGCCATCTGGATCAGATCAAAAGCTATGCCCCTGGCCATCAGGTCAGGTTCGGAAGCCTAAACTTTATGGCCGACATCCGCGGGGACTTGATCTTCGACGGACTCGAGCCACAGCCGAGCGTGCCGTGCTGTCACGATGGGCATGATTTAGCTCTACCGCCGGACAGTGCCTTGGTGGCCACACACGAATCCGCTCCGACCTTCAGTCCGGAGCCGATCGCCCAGATTGGGGGCCGGTGGCTGGACACCGCCTCGGGGGCTGCACCTTCCACGGCGATGGAGCCGAACACTAACCTCGTCCCTTGCAAAGCCCGTGACTCCGAGGTGCCGGACTCCCTGCCGGACTCTGAACCTCCGGCGCCCCTACCAATCGAATCCGATTGGGCACCGATCATGGAGTTCACAGCGGCGGACATCTTTCAGCACTCGCCTTTTGGCGACATCCTAAATTCGCTAAAGCATCTCCCGCTATCCGGAGAGACCTGGCCGGACTACGGCCGGGATGGTTGGGATACGGACGACGAAGAAATTCAGAGCCCACCCACCACCCACTTTGTAGCCACTGTCGACAATCTAACCGACATGCTAGACTACGACTCCGAAGACATTGACGGTATGGACGACGATGCCGGAGACGAACAGGAACCAGCGCCTACAGGGCACTGGAAGACCACCTCGTCATACGACATATACATGGTGGACACCCCAAAAGATGGGGACGACGAAGAAGCAGCGGAGGCAGATTCCTTAAAGAAACAACCCAAGCACCGGCATCAGCGGCGCCGCTCCAAATCCCGCCACAGCAAGAATGGAGATTCCGGCACAGGAGATAATAACACTCCAGACAGTGCCGAAGACAATCCCCTCCAGCAAGATTCAGCGCAGGAGGATGCAGAAGCAAGCCCTCGCGAGAGAGTGGTAGACGAAGAGGTCGAGGATGATAATTACATGCCTCCCTCCGGAGACGAAGCAAGCCTCGGCGACGACTAGTTCATCGTGCCCGAAGATCCCGTCGAACAAGAGCGTTTCAAACGCAGGCTAATGGCCACGGCAAATAGCCTAAAGAAAAAGCAGCAGCAGCTTCAAGCTGACCAAGACCTGCTGGCCGATCGATGGACCGAGGTCCTCGCGGCCGAAGAGTATGAACTCGAACGCCCCTCCAAGAGCTACCCAAAACGCAAGTTGCTCCCCCGATTAGAGGAGGAAGCATACATACCTTCATCACCAGCGCACAATACGGCCGATCGACCACCCCGTGGTCGCGACAGAGAGGCATCCAAGCCCTCCACCAAGACCGTACCCCGGCATCGCTCCAAGAGTACGAAGGCAAGAGGGAACGCGCCGGACTTGCGAGATATATTGGAGGACAAAGCAAGGCAATCTAGATCCATCTACGGATCATGTGGGCGCACCAAGACCCACGACGAATACCGTCGCGCCGGATACAACAACTCCGGCCGGGCCGAACACAGCAGACAACGCTCGCTTGAGCTACGTCGTGATATTGCTCAATACAGAGGCGCCGCACACCCGCTATGCTTCACGGATGAAGTAATGGATCATCAAATCCCTGAAGGGTTTAAACCCATAAACATTGAATCCTACGCTGGCAGTACAGACCCCGCGGTTTGGATTGAAGATTATCTCCTTCACATCCATATGGCCCGCGGCGACGATCTCCACGCCATCAAATACCTCCCATTCAAGCTTAAAGGACCAGGTCGGCATTGGCTTAACAGCTTGCCCGCAGAATCAATTGGGTGCTGGGAAGACCTGGAAGCCGCATTCCTCGACAACTTCCAGGGCACATATGTGCGACCACCAGACGCCAATGACCTAAGCCACATAATTCAGTAGCCAGACGAATCGGCCAGACAGTTCTGGACACGGTTCTTGACAAAGAAAAACCAAATCGTCGACTGTCCGGATGCAGAGGCCCTCGCAGCCTTCAAACATAACATCCGCGACGAGTGGCTAGCCCAGCACCTAGGACAGGAAAAGCCGAAATCCATGGCAGCCCTCACATCATTAATGACCCGCTTTTGTGCGGGAGAGGATAGCTGGCTAGCTCGTAGTAACAACCTCAGTAAAAATTCTGGTAGTCCGGATACTAAGGACCACAATGGTAGGTCGCGTCGAAGCAAAAATAAACCCCGTATTAACGGCGACGACAAGGAGGATACGGCGGTCAATGCCGGATTCCGAGGCTCCAAACCCGGTCAGCGGAAGAAGCCATTCAAAAGAACCACTCCGGGTCCGTCCAATTTGGACCGAATCCTCGACCGCTTATGCCAGATACATGGCACCCCCGAAAAGCCAGCTAACCACACCAACAGAGACTGTTGGGTATTCAAGCAGGCAGGCAAGTTAATTGCCGAAAACAATGAAAAGGGGCTGCATAGCGATGATGAGGAAGAAACCCGGCCACCGAACAGTAGAGGACAGAAGGGTTTCCCCCCACAAGTGTGGACGGTCAACATGATATACGCAACCCATATACCCAAGAGGGAGCGGAAGCGTGCACTAAGGGACGTATACACGATGGAGCCAGTCGCCCCGAAGTTCAATCCATGGTCCTCTTGTCCGATCACTTTCGATCGAAGAGACCATCCGACCAGCATCCGCCATGGCAGATTCGCCACATTGGTTCTAGACCCAATCGTCGATGGATTTCACCTCACGAGAGTCCTGATGGACGGCGGCAGTAGCCTGAACCTGCTTTATCAGGATACAGTGCGCAAGATGGGCATAGACCCCTCAAGGATTAAACCTACGAAGACGACCTTTAAAGGCGTCATACCAGGTGTTGAAGCCAATTGTACAAGCTCAGTCACACTGGAAGTGGTCTTCGGATCCCTGGACAATTTTCGGAGCGAGGAGTTAATCTTCGACATAGTCCCGTTCCGCAGCGGCTATCATGCTCTGCTCGGACGATCCGCGTTTGCAAAGTTCAACGCGGTGGCGCATTATGCATACCTCAAGCTCAAGATGCCAGGCCCTCGTGGAGTCATCACGGTCAATGGAAATACGGAATGCTCCCTCCGAATGGAGGAACATACAGCGGCCCTCGCGGCAGAAGTACAGAGCAGCCTTTTAAGGCAATTTTCGAGTCCGGCCGTTAAACGGCCGGATACGGCCAAATGCGCCTGGAGCAACATCAACCAAGACCACCTGGCATGATCCGAGCACGCGTAGCAATGCGGCCCCGACCCCAGCCCTCGCATGATTGCAAAACCAACCCTCCGCGTACATCATTAAGCTCTGGAGATACCATGGGCCTGGGGGGAGGGGCACGACCACAATAGCCCCAGAGTGCGGCTCGACCACGCCAGGGGCTCACAAGTGTGTCGCCTTTTATTATTTTCCTTTTTTATACACAGGACTCCGTTCACCAGAAGTTCTGTCCGGCGGCGAACCCGCCAAACTCACGATGCAACAGCCAGTGAGGGAAGAAGGCTGCGACGAACAATCAGGTGGTCTCCATTATGAGCATTAAATTCGATTATATACACCAGTCCGCAGCCCACCCCTGGAGGGGGACATGTTTATTTAGTCCAATCCCTTGCATACCGCACTATTTGTATCCTTCCGCACTCATAGCAGAACTCCTCGAATAAATAATGCAACATATTTTGCCTGTTATTACATTACTTTGTATACATACGTTCATTAAATGACATCTTGCACCCGTATATTTTGGTACGGCCTAATACACCAGGGGCTTATGTTCCCCGCACTATGGTATGATAAGTCCGAACACTTTCACAAGTGCGGCACCCCGAACTTATAGCATTATATGAATCGGCTTCGAATCATGTCTTGGGTCAATAGTTGGGTTTGCCCGGCTCCCACGTTTTGGTGCCTTACGTTCCGTTCTGTCGGCTAAGGTGGCACTGGGAGAACCACTGCGATTGCGCCCCAGTTGAGCTGGGCGAGCGCCTCAGTGGAGAAAGCTAAAACTGACTGGCATGATAAGGCGAGAGACTGGTCGCTGTTCGAGAGGTCTTTTCGGGTCCCTAAAGACTCATGCCGCTTCGAGCAAAGTACCGGATAATGTCCGATGAAGGCGTGGATAGTGCCCCGAATTCGGTCTTCCGAATACTAGGGGCTTCACCGAAATTTAAAATTATAGAATTCTATGGCTAAGTGAGAGTGTTCAAGCATTATAAGTCCGGTTGCCTTGTTCGACGTGTTGAGCGCCTCCCTAGAAGGACCCAAAAATGGGAACAAGAGTGCTCAAGTTTATCCCGAACACCCCAGCACTCGCGGCTCGGGGGCTGAAGCCAACGACTTGCCATCTCTCAGATTTTATAAACGGCCGCAAAGAAGGTAATATTTTAAATTAAACAAGCGTTGCTTAAAGCGCACATGAACAAAGTTTACAGCGCACAGGATAACACATAGCAAGTTTTACTCAAAAATTACATCTCTAGGGCATTCATCCGCAATATCGCGGGCTCCCTTCAGGACAGTATTATAGTACATTTCGGGCGTACGATACTCCTTGCCCGCTGGCGGCGGGTCAGTAAGAAGCTTCTCCGCATCCAACCTGCCCCAGTGCACCTTTGTATGGGCAAGGGCCCAACGAGCGCCTTCAATACAGGTGGAGCGCTTGATGACCTCCACCCAGGGGCATGCGTCCACCAGCCGCCGCACGAGGCCGAAATAGCTCCCAGGCATGGCCTGTCCAGGCCACAGCCGGACTATCAGGCCCTTCATGGCTTCCTCGGCCGCCTTGTGGAGCTCGACCAGCTGCTTCAGCTGGTCGCTGGGGGGCACCGGATGGCCGGCCTCAGCGTACTGAGACCAGAAGACCTTCTCCGTTGAGCTCCCCTCCTGGCCACGGTAAAATGTGGTGGCATCGGATACACTGCGCAGCAGATCTGCAAACGCCCCTGGAGAGCTCCGAATTCGGGTAAGTGTCAGGTAGTTTACATTAACATGCTTGCTTTGCATGAAAAATGCCTTACCAGCCGCTATCTTCGTCACATCTTCAACCTCCTGAAGGGCCTTATAGGCCTCGGCCTTGGCGGACTTGGCACTTTCGAGAGCCGAGGCAAGCTCGGACTCTCGAGTCTTTGAGTCGCGCTCCAAACTCTCACGCTTCTCCATGAGAGCCTGGAGCTCTTGCCGCACTTCCGCCACCCGCGCCTCCTGCTTCTCTCGCTCTGCCCGTTCCGCGGCCGCATCGCATTCGGCCGCAGACACAGCCTCCTTCAGGGTTGCCACCTCGTTAGTGGCCCCTGCAGTACCCACGTTATCCTTGTTATTTTTATCGCAACCTAAATCCTTTTCTGTAAGGTGAATCTTTAAAAGAGGTGTTACTCACCTTCTTTGTCCTCGAGCTGCTTCTTGGCATGGCCGAGCTCTCGCTCGGACCGCTCGAGATCCTGCTTCAATGCACCGACCTCCGCAGTCAGTGCGGCAGAGGTCAGCAGCGCAGCCTGCAAACCCATATTGACATATTTTTTAAGCAACCCTGCGTATATCTTTTTAGATCCTCAGTCCGGCTTTTCTTTCCGAACGCCGAACTGAGCATCAGGGGCTACTGTCTATGCGGTATTACATAATTTTAACTTCTTACCTCAAAGCCCATTAGAAGGCTGCCGCAGGCTTCGGTCAGCCCGCTCTTGGCGAGCTGGACCTTCTGAATCGCCGCACTCATGATAGTGCGGTGTTCTTCCTCGATGGAAGCGCCTTTGAGCGCCTCCAACAAGTTGTCCGGCGCCTCCGGTTGGACGGGGGCCGCTGGTGTCACGGTCTTGCCCTTCTTACGAAGGGGCCGCTTGCCGGACTCTGGAACCACTGCGGGTTCCGGCGTAGAGTCCGGCGCAAAGTCCGGGAGGCTACCTTGCGGCGCCTCCGAAGCCTCCTCCTGATGGGTCCCTTTTCGGGATCCCACCTCGGCGTCCTCATCGGCGCGAGGGGTGGAGGCAGTCGGGATGGATTCCACATCCGACGCAGCCAACGACCCGCTCGATGAAGCGGGGAGATCATCATCGGCCGGACTGCAGACAGTATGCGGCGTTAGAAGGACACTATGTGACAAAAAGAAATTGCAGATCATTCAGGGATCCGGATACTTACGATATCGCCTGAGGCCTGGCCCTCGAAGGCCACTCTTCTTCACCAACGTTGGTGTTGGCGGAGCTGTCCGGGGGAATAGTTCTTCCCCTCTTGGACCCTTCGACCTCCCCTGTTGGGGAGGCCTTCCTCTTTCTCTCTCCCCCTCTGGGAGAGAGTCTTCTTCCTCCTCCTCGTCTTCGGGGGAGGAATCCGCCTCGGAGTCGTCGGACACCTGAAAACGGGAACTCTTTCGAGTGCCCATGGCCTCCTTCTTGGCCTTCTTCTCCGGCACCACGTGCGGTGCCAGAACCAACAGCCCCGCCAGACGGGCGTCCACTTGGTCTTCTGGCATGGGAGCCGGGCAGACGAGCTGCTCGGCCTTCTTCATCCATTCCTATCAAAGGAGAAGGGTGATTAAAAAACCCACTTAGGGTCAAATTATTAACAACAAGTGTCCCATAAAGGGGTAGAATCACTTACCTCGTCATCTAGACACTGCGAGTGGAATCCGCGATCTTCCGTCGCGGATGCGGGGGCTTCGGCGCCCTTAAACAGCACCCTCCAGGCGCCTTCATACGTCGTGTCGAAGAGCCCGCTCAGCGCCTGATGCTGTTCCGGATTGAACTCCCACAGATTGAATGCCCGTTCTTGGCATGGGAGAATCCAGCGGACGAGCATGACTTGGGCCACGTTAACCAGCCTGAGCTTCTTGTTTACCAGCTTCTGGATACAGGCTTGGAGTCCCGCCAGCTCCTTCGAATTACCCCACCCAAAGCCCTTCTCTTTCCAGGAGGTGAGCTGCGTAGGGACGCCAGATCTAAACTCGGGGGCCGCCGCCCACGTGGGTTCACGCGGCTCGGTGATATAGAACCACCCCGATTGCCACCCCTTGACGGAGTCCACGAAGGCCCCTTCGAACCAAAGGACATTGGGAATCTTGCCCAACATGGCGCCTCCGCACTCCGCTTGCGTGCCCTTCACAACCTTCGGCTTGACGTTGAAGGTCTTGAGCCACAGGCCAAAGTGGGGCAGGATGCAGAGGAAGGCCTCGCACACGACGATAAACGCCGAGATGTTGAGGATTAAGTTCGGCGCCAGATCATGGAAATCCAGGCCGTAGTAGAACATGAGCCCCCGGACAAAGGGTGAAGTGGAAAGCCCAGTCCGCGGAGGAAGTGGGGGAGGAAAACGACCCTCTCATGGGGCCCGGGGGTGGGGATGAGCTGCCCCTCGTCGGGCAGCCGGTGCGCAACGTCGCCGGAAAGGTATCCGGCGCTGCGCAGCTTGGTGATGTGCTCCTCCTTAACGGTGGAGGCCAACCACTTGCCTCCCGCTCCGGACATGGTCGGAGAAGGTCGAGGCGAGATGCACGAACTTGGGCGCTGGAGCTCGAGTGCGCGGAGATGGATAAGCAAAGGAGGAAGAGGGCATAGGTGAAAAGGTGAATCCTTATCCCTTATATATAGGCGGACGAAGACTATGCGTCCCCACTAGCCCGGTAAAACTCGCTTATCTCCCAAGCGCCACCATCAATGGCGCGGTTGGGTTACCCACGTCCGTATTGATGAGAATCCCGGAATAAGGGGAACACGATCTCTGCTTCAACAAGACGTGCCAAGGAAACCGCTTCGCTAAATGCGCTGTGGTGGTATAATAAAAAACGATTCAAGTGAAGGCTTGGTAGTGGTGTGATGTCATGCCGCAAAATACGTCAGCAGATTGAACTTGTGTACATTTTATTCTCTCTACGGTGGAATGTGGAATTTATTTTGCAGAGCCAGACACTATCCGGGTGTTCGCAATCTTCTCTGGATTATTCAAAGGAGGAACCCGCCTTGCAATGCCGAACATTATGCGCGCCGGACTCATCGTCATTGAAGCCAGGTTCAGGGGCTACTCAGGGAGTCCTGGACTGGGGGGTGTCCGGACAGCCGGACTATCATCGTCCGCCGGACTCCAAGACTACGAAGATACAAGATTGCATACTCCGTCCCGTGTCCGGATGGGACTTTCCTTGGCGTGGAAGGCAAACTTGGCAAAACGGATATGTAGATCTCCTACCATTGTAACCGACTCTGTGTAACCCTAGCCCTCTCCGGTGTCTATATAAACCGGAGGGCTTTAGTCCATAGGACATAACCTCCATTACAACATTCATACCATAGGCTAGCTTCTAGGGTTTAGCCTCCTTGATCACGTGGTAGATCTACTCTTGTACTACCCATATCATCAATATTAATCAAGCAGGACGTAGGGTTTTACCTCCATCAAGAGGGCCCGAACCTGGGTAAAACATCGTGTCCCTTGTCTCCTGTTACCATCCGCCTAGACGCACAGTTCGGGACCCCCTACTCGAGATCCGCCGGTTTTGACACCGACACCCTCCACCAAGACCGTACCCCGGCATCGCTCAAAAAGTACGAAGCCACGAGGGAACGCGCCGGACTTGCGGGATATATTGGAGGACAAAACAAGGCAATCCAGATCTATCTATGGATCACGAGGGCGCCCCACGACCCACGACGAATACCGTCGCGCCGGATACAACAACTCCGGCCGGGACAAACACAGCAGACAACGCTCCCTTGAGCTACGTTGTGATATTGCTCAGTACAGAGGCACCGCACACCCACTATGCTTCACAGACGAAGTAATGGATCATCAAATCCCCAAAGGGTTTAAACCCGTCAACATTGAATCCTACGATGGCACAACAGACCCCGCGGTTTGGATCGAGGATTATCTCCTTCATATCCATATGGCCCGCGGCAACGATCTCCACGCTATCAAATATCTCCCGCTCAAGCTTAAAGGACTAGCTCGGCATTAGCTTAACAGCCTGCCCGCAGAGTCAATTGGGTGTTGGGAAGACCTGGAAGCCGCATTCCTCGACAACTTCCAGGGCACATACGTGCGACCACCAGACGCCGATGACCTAAGCCACATAATTCAGCAGCCAGACGAATCAGCCAGACAATTCTGGACACGGTTCTCAACAAAGAAAAATCAAATCGTCGACTATCCGGATGCAGAGGCCCTCGCAGCCTTCAAACATAACATCCGCGACGAGTGGCTAGCCCGGCACCTAGGATAGGAAAAGCCGAAATCCATGGCAGCCCTCACATCATTAATGACCCGCTTCTGCGCGGGAGAGGATAGCTGGCTAGCTCGCAGCAACAACCTCAGTAAAAATGCTGGCAGTCCGGATACTAAGGACCACAATGGCAGGTCGCGTCGAAGTAAAAACAAACGCCGCGTTAACGGTGACAACAATGAGGATACGGTAGTCAACGCCGGATTCCAAGGCTCTAAACCCGGTTAGCGGAAGAAGCCATTCAAAAGAACCACTCCGGGTCCGTCCAATTTGGACCGAATACTCGACCGCTCATGCCAGATACATGGCACCCCCGAAAAGCCAGCTAACCACACCAAAAGAGATTGTTAGGTATTTAAGCAGGCAGGCAAGTTAATTGCCGAAAACAATGACAAGGGGCTGCACAGCAATGACGAGGAAGAGACCCGGCCGCCGAACAGTAGAGGACAGAAGGGTTTCCACCCACAAGTGCGGACGGTAAACATGATATACACAACCCATATACCCAAGAGGGAGCGGAAGCGTGCACTAAGGGACGTATATGCGATGGAGCCAGTCGCCCCGAAGTTCAATCCATGGTCCTCTTGCCCGATCACTTTCGATCGAAGGGACCATCCGACCAGTATCCGCCATGACGGATTCGCCGCATTGGTTTTAGACCCAATCGTCGATGGATTTCACCTTACGAGAGTCCTGATGGACGGCGGCAGTAGCCTGAACCTACTTTATCAGGATACAGTGTGCAAGATGGGCATAGACCCCTCAAGGATTAAACCTACAAAGACGACCTTCAAAGGCGTCATACCAGGTGTTGAGGCCAATTGTACAGGCACAGTCACACTGGAAGTGGTCTTCGGATCCCCGGATAATTTCCGAAGCGAGGAGTTAATCTTCGACATAGTTCCGTTCCGCAGCGGCTATCATGCTCTGCTCGGACGAACCACGTTCGCAAAGTTCAACGCGGTGCCACATTATGCATACCTCAAGCTCAAGATGCCAGGCCCTCGTGGAGTCATCACGGAAATACGGAACGCTCCCTCCGAACGGAGGAACATACAGCGGCTCTCGCGGCAAAAGTACAGAGCAGCCTTCTAAGGCAATTTTCGAGTCCGGCCATTAAACGACCGGACACGGCCAAACGCGCCCGAAGCAACATAAATCAAGACCACCTGGCACATTCCGAGCACGTGTAGCAATGCGGCCCCAACCCCAGCCCTCGCATGATTGCAAGACAAGCCTTCCGCGTACATCATTATGCTCTCGAGATACCATGGGCATAGGCGGAGGGGCACGACCACAACAGACTCAGAGTGCGGCTCGACCACACCAGGGGCTCCCAAGTGTGTCGCTCTTTTTATTTTTATTTTCCTTCTTTTTATACACAGGACTCCGTTCACCAGAGGCCCTGTCCGGCGGCGAACCCGCCGAACTCACGATGCAACAGCCAGGGAGGGAAAAAGGCTGCGACGAACACTCAGGTGGTCTCCATTACGAGCATTAAATTTGATTATATACGCCAGTCCGTAGCCCACCCCTGGAGGGGGACATGTTCAATTAGTCCAATCCCTTGCTTACCGCACTATTTATATCATTCCGCACTCATAGCAAAATTCCTTGAATAAATAATGCAGCACTTTTTGCCTATAATTGCATTACTTTACATATATGTTCATTAATGACATTTTGCACCCGTATATTTTGGTACGGCCGAATACACCAGGGGCTTATGTTCCCCGCATTATGGTGTGATAAGTCCGAACACTTCCACAAGTGCGGCACCCCGAACTTATAGCATTATATGAATCGGCTCCGAATCATGTCTTGGGTCAATAGTTGGGTTTACCCGGCTCCCATGTTTTGGTACCTTACGTTCCGTTCTGTCGGATTGCGCCCCGGTTGAGCTGGGCGAGTGCCTCAGTGGAGAAAGCTAAAACTGACTGGCATGATAAGGCGAGAGACTGGTCGCTGTTCGAGAGGTCTTTTCGAGTCCCTAAAGACTTATGCCGCTTCGAGCGAAGAACGGGATAATGTCCGGCCAAGGCGTGGATAGCGCCCCGAACTCGGTCTTCCGAATACTAGGGGCTTCGCCGAAATTTAAAATTATAGAATTCTATGGCTAAGTGAGAGTGTTCAAGCATTATAAGTCCGGTTGCCTTGTTCGTCGTGTTGAGCGCCTCCCTAGATGGACCCAAAAATGGGAACAAGAGTGCTCAAGTTTATCCTGAACACCCCAGTACTCGTGGCATGGGGGCTGAAGCCGACGACTTGCCATCTCTCAAATTTTATAAACGGCCGCACAGAAGGTAATATTTTAAATCAATAAGCGTTGCTTAGCGCATATGAACAAAGTTTTCAGTGCACAGGATAACACATAGCGAGTTTACTCAATAATTACATCTCTGGGCACTCATCCGCAATCTTGCGGGCACCCTTCAGGACAGTCTTATAGTACATCTCGGGCGTACGATACTCCTTGCCCGCTGGCGGCGCGTCAGTGATAAGCCTCTCCGCATCCAGCCTGCCTGAGTGCACCTTCGTGCGGGCAAGGGCCCGACGAGCACCTTCAATACAGGCGGAGCGCTTGATGACCTCCACCCAGGGGCACGCATCCACCAGCCGCCGCACGAGGCCGAAGTAGCTCCCAGGCATGGCCTCTCCAGGCCACAGCCGGACTATGAGGCCCTTCATGGCCTGCTCGGCTACCTTATGGAGCTCGACCAGCTGCTTCAGCTGGTCGCTAGGGGGCACTGGATGGCCGGCCTCAGCGTACTGAGACCAGAAGACCTTCTCCGTTGAGCTCCCCTCCTCACCACGGTAGAATGCGGCGGCATCAGACATATTGCGAGGCAGATTTGCAAACGCCCCTGGAGAGCTCCGAATTCGGGTAAGTATCAGGAAGTTTACATTAACATGCTTGCTTTGCATGAAAAATGCCTTACCCGCCGCTATTTTATTCACATCCTCAACCTCTTGAAGGGCCTTATGGGCCTCGGCCTTGGCGGCTTTGGCACTTTCGAGAGCCAAGGCAAGCTCGGACTCTCGAGTCTTTGAGTCGCGCTCCAAACTCTCATGCTTTTCCATGAGAACCTGGAGCTCTTGCCGCACTTCCGCCACCCGCGCCTCCTGCTTTTCCCGCTCTGCCCGTTCCGCGGCCGCATTGCGTTCGGCCGCAGACACAGCCTCCTTCAGGGTTGCCACCTCGTTCGTGGCCCCTGCAGTACCCACGTTATCCTTGTTATTTTTATTGCAACCTAAATTGTTTTCTGTAAGGTAACTATTCAAAGTGGTGTTACTCACCTTCTTTATCCTCGAGCTGCTTCTTGGCATGGCCGAGCTCTTGCTCGGACCGCTCGAGGTCCTGCTTCAAAGCACCGACCTCTGTAGTCAGTGCGGTAGAGGTCAGCAGCGTAGCCTGCAAACCCATATTGACATATTTTTTAGCAACCCTGCGTATATCTTTTTAGATCCTCAGTCCGGCTTTTCTTTCCGAACACCGAACCGAGCATCAGGGGCTACTGTCTATGCAGTATTACATTACATAATTTTAACTTCTTACCTCAAAGCCTGTTAGAAGGCTACTGCAGGCTTCGGTCAGCCCGCTCTTGGCGAGCTGAACCTTCTGAATCACCACACTCATAATAGTGCGGTGTTCTTCCTCGATGGAAGCGCCTTTGAGCGCCTCCAGCAAGTTGTCCGGCACCTCCGGTTGGACGGGGGCCGCCGGCGTCACGGTCTTGCCCTTCTTGCGAAGGGGCCGCCTGCCGGACTCTGGAACCACTGCGGGTTCCGGCGTGGAGTCCGGCGCAAAGTCCGGGAGGCTGCCTTGTGGCGCCTCCGGAGCCTCCTCCCGATGGGTCCCTTCCCGGGATCCCACCTTGGCATCCTCAGCGGCGCGAGGGGTGGAGGCAGTCGGGATGGAATCTACATCCGACGGAGCCAACGACCCGCTCGACGAAGCGGGGAGATCATCATCGGCCGGACTGCAGGCAGAGTGCGGCATTAGAAGGACACTATGTGACACCAAAGAGAAATTATAAATCATTCAGGAATCCGGATACTTACGATCTTGCCGGAGGCCTGACCCTTGAAGGCCACTCTTCATCGCCAACGTTGGCGTTGGCGGAGCTGTCCGGGGGAATAGCTCTTCCCCTCTTGGACCCTTCGGCCTTCCCTGTTGGGGAGGCCTTCCTCTTCCTCTCTCCCTCCTCTGGGAGAGAGTCCTCTTTCTCCTCCTCATCTTCGAGGGAGGAGTCCACCTCGGAGCCATCGAACGATGAGTCCGATATCACCTGGCACTGGGAACTTCTTCGAGTTCCCGTGGCCTTCTTCTCCGGCACCACATAGAGTGTCGGGACCAGCAGCCCCGTTAAGCGGGCATCCGCTGGGTCTTCGGGAAGGGGAGCCGGACAGTCTACCTGTCCGAACGCCCTCTGCCAGTCCTATCAAAGGCATTGGGAGTTTTAGATCCCATATAGAGTCAAACTATGAAAGAAAACAACTGTCCCATAGAGGATAACGAAGCTTACCTCACCGGCCGGGCGCTTGGTGATGAATCCGCGATTCTCAGTCGCGGACGTGGGGGCTTCTCCACCCTTGAACAGCACCCTCCAGACGGCTTCATATGTCATGTCGAAAAGCCCGCTCAATGCCTAGTGCTGTGCCGGATTAAACTCCCACAATTTAAATGCCCGTTGTTAGCAGGGAAGAATCCGGCGGATGAGCATGACTTGGACCACATTGACAAGCCTGAGCTTCTTGTTCACCAGCTTCAGGATACAGGCTTGGAGTCCTGTCAGCTCCTCCGAACTGCCCCATAGCAAGCCCTTCTCTTTCCAGGAGGTGAGCTGCATAGGGATACCAGATCTGAACTCGGGGGCCGCCTCCCACTTAGGGTCGCGCGGCTCGGTGGTAGAACCACCCCGATTGCCACCCCTTGATAGACTCCATGAAGGCCCCTTCGAGCCAGATGACGTTGGGCATCTTGCCCAACATGGCGCCTCCGCACTCCGCTTGAGTGCCCTTCACCACCTTTGGCTTGACGTTGAAGGTCTTGAGCCACAATCCAAAGTGGGGCTGGATGCAGAGGAAGGCCTCGCACACGACGATAAACGCCGAGATGTTGAGGATGAAGTTTGGCGCCAGATCGTGGAAATCCAGGCCGTAATAGTACATGAGCCCCCGGACAAAGGGATGCAACGGGAAGCCCAGTCCGCGGAGGAAGTGGGGAAGGAATACGACCCTCTCATGAGGCCTGGGGGTAGGGATGAGCTGCCCCTTGTCGGGCAGCCGGTGCGCGATGTCGCCGGAAAGGTATCCGGCGCTGTGCAGTTTTGTGATGTGCTCCTCCGTCACGGAGGAGGCCAGCCATTTGCCTCCCACTCCGGACATGGTCGGAGAAGGTCGAGATGAGATGCGCGGACTTGGGCGCTGGAGCTCGAGAGTGCGCGGAGATGGATAAGCAAAGGAGGAAGAAGGCGTAGGTAAAAAGGGTGGATCCTTATCCCCTTATATATGGGCGGACGAAAACTATGCGTCCCCACCAGCCTGGTAAAACTCGCTTATCTCCCAAGCGCCACCATCAATGGCGCGGTTGGGTTACCCACGACCGTATTGATGAGAATCCTGGAATAAGGGGAACACGATCTCAGCTTCGACAAGACGTGCCAAGGAAACCGCTTCGCTAAACGCGCTGAGGTGGTATAATAAAAAATGATTCAAGTAAAGGCTGGGTAGTGGCGTGACGTCATGCTACAAGATACGTCAGCAGATTGAACTTGTGTACATAATATTCTCTCTACGGGGAAATGTGGAAATTATTTTGCAGAGCCGGACACTATCCTGGTGTTCGCAATCTTCTATGAATTATTCGGAGGAGGAACCCGCCTTGCAATGCCGAACAATATGCGCGCTGGACTCATCGTCATTGAAGCCTGGTTCAGGGGCTACTGAGGGAGTCCTGGACTAGGGGGTGTCCGGACAGCCGGACTATCATCGTCAGCCGGACTCCAAGACTATGAAGATACAAGATTGAAGACTTTGTCCCGTGTCCGGATGGGACTTTCCTTGGCGCGGAAGGCAAGCTTGGCGATACGGATATGTAGATCTCCTACCATTGTAACCGACTCTGTGTAACCCTACCCTCTCCGGTGTCTATATAAACCGGAGGGTTTTAGTCCAGAGGACGAACAACCATTACAACAATCATACCATAGGCTAGCTTCTAGGGTTTAGCCTCCTTGATCTCGTGGTAGATCCACTCTTGTACTACCCATATCATCAATATCAATCAAGCAGGAGTAGGGTTTTACCTCCATCGAGAGGGCCCGAACCTGGGTAAAAACATCGTGTCCCTTGTCTCATGTTACCATCCACCTAGACGCACAGTTCGGGACCCCCTACCCGAGATCCGCCGGTTTTGACACCGACAGTTGTGATGTGGTATGATAGGGTGGTATCCTCCTTTGAGTGATTCGAGTGACTTGACTTGGCACATGTTCACGCATGTAGTTGAAAGAAAATCAACATAGCCTTTACGATATTTATGTTCATGGTGGATTATATCCTACTCATGCTTGCAATCGATGTTGATTAATTTTAATGCATGTTCATGACTGTTGTCGCTCTCTCAGTTGGTCGCTTCCCAGTCTTTTGCTAGCCTTCACCTGTACTAAGTGGGAATACTGCTTGTGCATCCAAACTCCATAAACCCCAAAGTTATCCCATATGAGTCCACCATACCTTCCTATATGCGGTATTTACCTGCCGTTCCAAGTAAATTTGTATGTGCTAAACTCCAAATCTTCAAATGAAATTCTGTTTTGTATGCTCGAGCAGCTCATGTATCAACTAGGGTTGTCTGTATCTTCCATGCTAGGTGGGTTATTCTCAAGAGGAGTGGACTCCGCTCCTCATTCACGAGAAAATGGCTGGTAACCGGGATTCCCAGTCCCATGATCAAAAGATCAAATCAAATCAAAATAATTAATCAAAACTCCCCTAGGATTGTTGCTAGTTGGAGGCACCCGTTGTTTCGGGAAAGCCTTGGATTGATGCTTGTTGGTGGTGGGGGAGTATAAACTTTACCATTCTGTTTGGGAACCGCCTATAATATGTGTAGCATGGCAGATATCGAGATCTCATAGTTGTTGCGTTGACAGTGAAAGTATGCCACTCAAAATGTTATTTATCTCTATTTTAAAATCGAGCTCTGGCACCTCTACAAATCACTGCTTCCCTCTGCGAAGGGCCTATCTATTTATTTTTATGTTGAGTCATCACCCTCTTATTAAAAAGCACCCGCTGGAGAGCACCGCTGTCATTTGCATGCATTACTATTAGTTTATATTGGGTATGACTTGACTGGATCTCTTTTACCATGAATTACAATGTTTAGTCAGTCCTTGATCTTTAAAGGTGCTCTGCATTTATGTTTTGCGGTCTCAGAAAGGGCTAGCGAGATACCATCTTGTTATATCATATTATGATTGTTTTGAGAAAGTGTTGTCATCCGAGATTTATTATTATTGCTCGCTAGTTGATTATGCCATTGATATGAGTAAACATGATACCTAAGTGTTATTGTGAATATGGTTAGTTCATAATCTTTGCTGAAAACTTGAATGCTGGCTTTACATATTTGCAACAACAAGAGCAAACAGAGTTTGTAAAAGTTTTTCTTTATCACTTTCAGTTTGTCAACTGAATTGCTTGAGGACAAGCAAAGGTTTAAGCTTGGGGGAGTTGATACGTCTATGTCGTATCTACTTTTCCAAACACTTTTGCCCTTGTTTTGGACTCTAACTGGCATGATTTGAATGGAACTAACCCGGACTGACGCTGCTTTCAGTAGAACTGCCACGGTGTTATTTTTGTGCAGAAATAAAAGTTCTCAGAATGACCTGAAAATCCACGGAGCAACTTTTCAGAATTAATAGAAAATACTGGCAAAAGAAATAGTGTCAGGGGGCCCACACCTTGTCCATGAGGGTGGGGGGCGCGCCCACTCCCCCTGGGCACGCCCCCCTGCCTCGTGGCCCCCCTGGACGTCCACCGACCTCAACTCCAACTCCATATATTTGCTTTTGCGGAGAAAAAAATCAGAGAAAGTTTCATCGCGTTTTACGATACGAAGCCGCCGCCAAGCCCTAATCTCTCTCGGGAGAGCTGATCTGGAGTCCGTTCGGGGCTCCGAAGAGAGGGATTCGTCGCCGTCGTCATCATCAACCATCCTCCATCACCAATTTCATGATGCTCACCGCCGTGCGTGAGTAATTCCATCGTAGGCTTGCTGGACGGTGATGGGTTGGATGAGATTTACCATCTAATCAAGTTAGTTTTGTTAGGGTTTGATCCCTAGTATCCACTATGTTCTGAGATTGATGTTGCTATGACTTTGCTATGCTTAATGCTTGTCACTAGGGCCCGAGTGCCATGATTTCAGATCTGAACCTATTATGTTTTCATGAATATATGTGAGTTCTTGATCCTATCTTGCAAGTCTATAGTCACTTATTATGTGTTATGATCCGACAACCCCGAAGTGACAATAATCGGGATACTTCTCGGTGATGATCGTAGTTTGAGGAGTTCATGTATTCACTAAGAGCATCTCCAACAGGCACGCTAAACTAGCGCCACGCCGCGAATAAGTCCGTTTTAGTGCGCGCGCAACGCGGCGGGTCGCTCCAGCGGCCGCGCAAAAACGGCGCGCACGCTATAACGAGTTGGGCGCGCTGTCGGAAACACTGCCCCGCGCGGTGTATTTCGGGCGCCCGCTACAGTGCGTGGCACACTCGAGCGCTCGCGCCCGCACTTCCTCTCCCACTTCCACCCCCATCCGGCCGCGCTGCCACCGCCGCCCGCGCCCCCCGGCGACCGTTCAGGCGCTTCCCTGGCCTATCCCCGCGCGCCCGCGCTTCCACCCCATCCCCTCCTAGTCCCGCCGGCGCTCGCGTGCCTCCGTCGTTCGAGGAACAGCGCCCGAGCGCTCGATGCCGTGCCGCGCCCGCAAGGTGTTTGACAAAACGCCTACAAGGTATGTATTGCTCAAACTTCATGAATTTGGTGCATGTTTTGAATTGTAGTTTTTATAGTATAGTATTGAACATTGTAGATGAGTTCGTTGTATGATTCTTCCGAAGAAGAATTTGATATGGAAGAGGAGGAGGATCTTGCAATGATCCTAGCTATGCATATCAATAAAAAACCGAAGCACGGTGGTTCGGTTATGGGTCGGGAGAAAATTTGGAGAGATAGGATTGATGCCCATAACAGATTGATGAAGAACTATTTCGTGGAGAATCCCACATACCTGGACTCGTATTTTCGTCGCCGGTTTAGGATGAGCACCGACTTGTTCAGGCGCATTGCAGAGAAACTAGCGAGCCATGACCGGTTTTTCCAGAAAAGGAGGAATGCCGCCGGAGAGCTCGGGCATAGCACCTTTCTGAAGGTGACAGCCGCTTTACGTATGTTGGCATACGGTATCCCGGCTGATCTAGTTGATGATCACTTGGCTATGGGTGAGAGCCAAGCCATCATGTGTGTCAAGCGCTTTGCAGTGGGAATTGTGCAAGTATTTGGCGAGGAGTATTTGAGATCTCCCACTGTTGAAGACGCCGCAAGGCTATTGGCGATGAACAAAGCGCGCGGCTTTCCTGGCATGCTTCGCTCAATAGATTGCATGCATTGGAGTTGGAAGAATTGTCCAACGGCATGGCATGGGCAATTCCACGGCCAAAAAAAGGGTTCCACTATAATCCTTGAAGCGGTGGCCGATCAGGAGACTTGGATTTGGCATGCATTCTTTGGAATGCCTGGATCTTTGAATGACATCAATGTTGTCAACCGGTCACCACTGATGAATAAGATTGCAAACAATGAGTTGCCACCTGTGCAGTTTGTAGCAAATGGCCGTACGTACAACTATGGCTATTATCTAGCGGATGGCATCTATCCAAAGTGGCAAACCTTCGTGAAGCCGTTGAAAAAGCCGGAAGGTAAGAAAAATCTTGATTTCCACAATGCTCAGGCGGCGGCTAGAAAAGATGTGGAGAGAGCATTTGAGATTTTGCAAGCCCAATTTGCTATTGTGAGAGGACCGGCTAGATTTTGGGATCAAAAAAATGCTTTGGTACATCATGCACGCTTGTGTGATCATGCACAACATGATCATCGAGAATGAGCGTGGCCAAGATTTAGACTACTCACAGTATGAGCTCTTGGGACATCCCGTGCGAGTGCGACGGAGGGCTGAAAGGGTAGCCCGTTTTATTGCCTCCTATCATGCCATTCAGCGTCCCGCAACGCACAATGAACTTCAGAATGATCTGATTGAAGAGTGGTGGGCATGGCATGGACGACAAAGAGCATGATGATTTCTGCATTCGACATTGTATTGTTCCTGAACTATTTGTTGTGTTTATTAGTTGTTGTATTGAATGATAAACTATTTGTTTGAGTTGTAATGATAACGAAATTGAACTATTTATTATTGAATTATTTTGTTCATTTGATCATTTTTGCTCCTCTTCTTGAAATGTATATGTGGTTTGTGCGGCGCGCGCATGCTCTATTTTTGTGCTCTATTGGAGCGGCGCGCGCGCTGCATTATAACGCGGCTGCTGGAGCCAGCACTGGCGGCCGCGATAAACCAGCCGAACCGCGCGCGGCAAACAGGTTATTTGCGCGCGGCGCATAGCGCGGCTGTTGGAGATGCTCCAAGTGCTAATGCTTTGCTCAGGTACTCTATTAAAAGGAGGCCTTAATATCCCTTAGTTTCCATTAGGACCCCGCTGCCACAGGAGGGTTGTCGAATTTCGGGTTCCGGCAGACCCTTGAGGTTCCAACACTGGGGTGCGCGCGGAGATTTCGCCCTCTACCTACCTGTTCCTCGCCACCTCGCTAAGATCTAAACTACGGAAGGAACAACGCAAGAGACACAGAGTTTATACTGGTTCAGGCCACCATTGTGGTGTAATACCCTACTCCAGTGTGTGGTGTGGTGGATTGCCTTTTGGGCTGTTGATGAACAATACAAGGAAGAACAGCCTCGCGAGGGTCTATTCTTGGTTGGGACGATGAACTGCTAGGAGGAGTTCAGCCGCCCTTCTCACTCTCTCTCTCCCTGGATTTAGGTGTCTCTACCCTGGGGGTGGCTAGTCCTATTTATAGGCAAAGGCCCTGGGCCTCTTCCCAAATATTGAGCGGGAAGGGCGCCAACAATTGGCCATTTTGAAGGGGAACATCGGGTACACTTATCCTAACTAAAGTTGGTCCTTGCCTGTCAAAGGCTCTGGTGGTGACGCCTGCTTGGGCTCCACAATGACTTCCTTCCTGCCGTTGGGCTGGTCTTGGTCTTGTTGCACCGAAATGGTTGCCTTTGCTTGATGCTCTCGCCTGCGCATGCTCCCTTTGCACCAAAGAGGAAAGGAGGACACTGCGCGGGCTGGCGCCCGACTGGCGCCCTTGGTCGTCATGGCTTGCGTCATGGGCACCTCATGAGGCCGTGCCTGAGGAAGCCCCTAGTCGTCCGCCCCGCGAGGCTTGGCCCCTCGCGAGGGTCTTGAGCTTGTGTTGATGAAGATGGGTCGTGCTGTGCCCCCCTTTGAGCCACGCCGCAGGCCGTAGGCAGGCAAGTCTGGGGACCCCCGTTCCCAGAACACCGACAGTAGCCCCCGGGCCCAAGGCGTGTCCGGACTTGGCCGAGCAGAGAGGCGAAAGGGCAAGTGCGAAGCACCGCGGGCCCTAACATCCTGCGGCCTTGGGCTCCGTGTGGCGGTTGATTGGACGTGGGTGGCACTGTTCCCCCACGCCTCCTTATTTTGTGCCATGCTAGGCGGACTCGTAGTCGTACACAACCGCCCCCCTTTTCGCTGCCCGAGCGTCCTCCGCCCTTCCTCCTCTCGAACTCCAGCTTCCGCTCCCAATCCAATCTCGAACCTTCCCCCTCTTCTGTCGCCATGGCTCCGACGAAGAAGGGAAGAGGGAAGAAACCCATGCCTCCGACTCGCTCACCGTTGCTGGCGGCCCCCACCGTCGACCGGTCGATCATAACCAATCGAGAGGGCTTGGGCAAGGTCAGCTCAGCTCTGGCCACCATCTTCAACGAATGCGGGAGGACGACGGCCTAGCCCGTGTCCTGCTTCTCTATCGACAGGATAGTCACCGAGGTCCGGTATTTCGCCGATGCCTTGTGGGCAGGACTGGTTCCCCCCTTTTCCGATTTCTTCAACGCTGTGCTCTCCCACTATCAGATCCACATGATGCATCTGGGTCCCGAATCCATCACTCTTCTTGCGGTCTTCGCCTTCGTTTGTGAGGCAATGATGGGCATCCTTCCTTTGGTTGCCTTGCTGCGCCACTTCTTCTCTCTGCGCCTTGTCGACCCCACCCAATGCTTGGGGTTCATGAGCTTTATTGCTGCACCTGAGACAGCGGCCTCAGGGATCGACTTCAGCCTTCCTCCGCCCGCACCTGGGTTTCGCGAGCGGTGGCTATATGTGGACGTAGGGGTGCCCAGCCCCCTGCTGTCGGAGCCATCTTCGCCCGCTGTCCCCAACTCAGGCTGGGGACAGGAGACGCTCACGAGTTCCCGGCTCGTCTCCGTCTGGCGTCGCTTCGCGTTCTTGAGGACGCTCGGCGTGACGGCGCCCAAGGTGGTGAAGGAGTTCCTGCTACGCTGTGTTGCCCCTCTCCAACGCCATTCTCACCGGATGTGGGCCTTTAGCGGGCATGAGGATCATATGAGGCTCCAGGAAGAGGACCTGACGCCTGAAGCACTGAGGAAGGTGCTCTTGGTCTTGACTGGGGACCCCACCCCCGGCAGCATCCGGCATGGGGGGGCCTTGCTGTACCTCTGCCCGAACAGAAGCGACTTTGTGAATCAGATGCCCATCTTCGACGAGTGGGGGCTGCGCCCTGCTGGCCTCCAGGGGCCTCGCGAGAACCCAGTGGTGGTGGCCGCCCTTGCAGTCGGCCAAGGCGACTCTTCCTCAAGTGGCGGAGCAGTGAGGCATGAGCTTCCGAAGGCCGAGGCGGCCCCCGCTGAGGTGACAGCGCTGGGCGACGCTCACGAGGGAGCAGCCCCTGAGACCCGTGCTGCTGTGGCTGAGGGCGGCGAGCAGCTGCCGGCAGTGCCTGTGGCTGAGGCCCCTGAGGCCCCAGCCACTCTTCTTGGTGAGGCGGCGGCAGCGCGCATTAGGCAGACGCCCCTGACGCGGGTCGCCTTGACGCTTCTTACTCGTCGCAGGCTGACCCCTGCGCTCGACTCTTGGGTCGCTTCCGCGTGGACTTCGAGGCCCTCCGGAAGAGAAGGGAGGCCCTGGGTGATGATTACCCTTGCCGCCTGCTGAAGCGTAGGAAGTACTTCGTCACCGATGAGTAAGCCTTCTCACTTCCCAGCTCCTGATCCTTCCGTTGCTTTTCCTGATCCTTGCTCCGCAGGGCCCTTCCCGCCAAGTTCATGGAGATGACTGAGGAGTCATCCCCCTTATCTCCGCCCTCTCCACCGTCTTCAAGCACTCCGAGCAGCAGAGCCCTTGTGGTGAGGCCAGTCGGAGAGATGAACCATCCTGAGGCGCATCGCGACCCCGCGCGCCTCACGACCTTCTTTCGCGAGCCTTCTCGTGGCATAGCCGGCCTGCCGTGGACTTCTCATCTGGTCGTGGACCGTGATTGGCTGGGGTACTCCCTGCGCTCTTCATTTGGGGATGGACTGGCTCCAGGCCGGGCTTCTGGCGAGGCGTGCTCGATCGCCTCGAGGGCGCTAGCCCCCAGCCCCCTGCCCGGAGGGGAAGCACTGATTCGTGTCCCCCGGCGCTCGCTTGGGGGGGATGATGGTGTGAAAGACGTACTCGAGCGCGCCCGAGAGCGTCGCGCTCTTCGCCAAGGGTTTCTTCGGAGGGCGGCTGACGCGGTGAGCCTGCTTGGTGAAGAGCTCGCTGATGAGGACGCGTGCCTTGAGGCCGAGGGCCTGCGCCTGGTTGTAGAGAGGCGCGAGCTGGAGGCGGCTGTCGCCCTCGCACGCTATCAGCGCGATCTTGACGATGAGGAGGCCAAGGCGTCGCTGGTGGCCTCTCGGGAGGTTCGTTCCCGGGCCGTCGAGGAGGCCCGGGAAGCTGACCGGCAATGAGAGGCGGTGGAGGAGCGGGCACGGGAACTCCTGGCCCAGTGCCGCTCACTGGAGGAGCAGGTGGAGCTGCGCGAGGTGGCCCTCGCGTCGATGAAGGTGGCTTCAGGCGACCCAGCGGAGCTCCAGAAGCATGAGGAGGCGCTAACGCTGGAAGCCGCTGAACGCGCACGCGAGTATGAACACCTGGAGACAAGGGAGCACTTGGTGACGTAGGCTGAGGATGATGTCGCTGCGCGGGAAGCCCATGTCCTGGAGGAGGTCGGACGTCGGGTGGCGACGACGCGCTTGGACCTCGAGCGCGAGTTCGAGGAGAGGCTAGGGTTGATCCGGACCGAGGCCGAAGGTAGGACCGCTGTCCTGAGGGTCAAGCTGGAGGAAGCGACGCGGCGGGTTGATGCTTTGCGGGCCGCACTTGAGGTGGCGCAGGGGGAGTCAACTACCTCCCATGCCGAGGTGCTTCTCCTTCGCCAACGGGTGGACGAGGCTGAGGCCGCGCGCCAGAACGCGGACGAGATACGCCAGCGGCGGCTCCTAGAGCATGAGCACGGCCCCATGCTCACCACGCTTCGGGAGAGAGCCAACACAGCCTTGGGTAACATCTGCGAGGCGGCTGTTGGCGAGCTGCACGCAGTTAACTATGCCGACAACCTTCAGTTCTTCACCGACATGGTGACGCAGCTGGAGGCACGGTCGGTCAGAGCCGACAGGTTGGTGGAGGAGAGGAGCCGCGCCCTGCTCGGGCACGCCTTTTCCCACGTCTTCAGCCATCTCCGGAACATGGATCCCCACTTCAACTTCGACGCCGCCATCGCCCCAGTCCCCCAGGCCGTCCAGGAGGACCTGGCGCACTGGGTGGAAGACAACGTGGACGCTCTCGTCAGGGCCTTCGCTTCAGATAACAACGACGCGATCGTGGCCACCGATGAGGGCGGCGTGGTGAACGGTCCTGACGCCGCTGATGACAACGCAGAGGGCGATGGCGAGGCCAGCAACGCCAGCAACAGTTCGGGCGGTGCTCCTTAGGATGCATTGGGGGATTTATCCGACTGACCGCGTATCATTCCTGTTTCCTTACCCTGCATGAACAGAACTCAGGTTTTGACCTGATGGTTGTAAGAGCATTTTGGGAGGGGGTGCCCCTCATGTAAAACTCATGTTCAGCGTACTAGTGGTTGCTACATCACTCGTACGCCCGCGCCAAGTGGTTGGCTAGGCGACGAGCCGGCTGGCTAGTTTACCTTTATCCCGTGTGGGCCCTGAGATAGCTTGTGGGAGGCTGTGGTGTGTCGAGTGTCTCCTGACCGAATCCGTAGGATCTGCAGTGAAAAACCTCCTGAGAGGATACGACGGCGGCAGTCTGGGCTGCATGCAAGCTAGGCCAGTCCCGGCTCACTAGGGGCTCGCGAGGGGAGGCAGCTGAGGCGAAGTGGTAACCGAAACGCGAGAGATTGCTCGAACGAGACTAAGCACCCCTTCCCCAAACACATGCAAATCTCAAATTCAAGTCCAACTTAAATCCAACGGGGGAAAGCGACAACCAAGGGAAAAGCAATGAAAGCATAAAAAAGGCCGCGTCCGGCACCTAGTCTAGTCTTGGACGTCTTCTCACCAGCGCGGAGCTAAGTGCTGCCACTGGGCGTGGGAGGGAGCCCCAGGGCCTGAGGCCGGCACCCCTGAGACACCGGGGCGTGTACAATCCCACTCATTATTACGTGAGAGTGTCACGAGGCGGCGTGCTTCACAGGCACTGGGCCTTCTTCACAGGTACCGGCCTTGCTTCATATCGCCAGAAGAGGGCCCCGTCTTGCGCCACACTCTAGTGCCATCAACGACGACCGGAAACCAGGACGCCGCCGATGGGGTAGAGCGGTCGCCAGCGGTTCCCCCGACGACCACGGGTCCTCCGCCAGGGGCAGACCCTGAGACACCTCCCCAGCAGAGGGCCTACCTCCTGAGAACGCCTTGCTCCGAACGCCGTGGTGGTGATGCCGGATCCCGGCCCCTCTCCTGCAGCCCCCGGCGCCCTCCTCCTGAGGGGTAGGAGACCGCGGGAGCGCGGCAGTTGTTCGCTGCGGCGACCTGCACCTCCTGCGATCCATGATTAGTGTATGCCTGCTCCTGAGGAATTAGCGGTACCCGATAATCGTCGCTTCCAGCGTGGCCGGTGGAGCCGTCTCGGGGCTCCTGGAAGAGCTCAGCTTCTGGCGCCTCGTCCCCCCAACTTGGGCTGAGGAGCGGGCCTTGTTCACCCTCATGCGGGTGCCCTTGGTCCATCATGTGGGGCACGTATTATTCTGGGGCCGTCATTCCGAAGGCCGCGCCATAGCGCTCCGCATGCCATGTAGCTCTGCTTGATGAGCCCACCTGGGGGTGGCAGCGCGGTGGCCCACTGAGGCCGTGGGTCGCGACGAGTCCTTCTTCGCTGGCCGGAGGCGGAGTCAGCACTGCCGCTGGCTCGGTGCTGACAGCTTCGCTGGTGCTGGAGTAGCCTTGGAGCCCTCGGGCGCGCGTGGAGCCCCCGCGCAGGCCGCCCTGGACCTGAGATGGGAGCTGGGTGCAGAAGGGGTGAGCCCCCGAGGCGGCAAAGCCCAGGAGCTCTGCCACCCGCTCTAGCAGCACGTCGCGGCCGCCTTCCATCAGCCTGCACTGCAGCAGCTCTCGGGCCACTGTGAGCGCGGCCCTTGAGTTCGCCTACTCCGGGCGGGTGTACAACGTCGTGGCCGCGGCGTGGTTGGAGGCCCTTGCTGCCGACCGCGCCTGCCGCGGCGTGAGAGCTGTCGGAGCCTGTCCGCGTCGCCCGAGGCCCGCAACGCCCTACGGACCGCGAGCTGCCTGGGGCATGGGGTCGCCCGGGGCGAGCGGCTCTGCGCGGGCGGGCCAAGCCGCCCAGGGATCAGGGTTGCCCGCCTGGTCGCCGGACATGGTGATGACGATGCGACGGGACGCGAAGTGGCAGAAGGCGGATCCCGGCGCACCCTTACCTGGCGCGCCAAATGTCGGATTTCGGGTTCCGGCAGACCCTTGAGGTTCGAACACTGGGGTGCGCGTGGAGATTTCGCCCTCTACCTACCTGTTCCTCGCCGCCTCACTAAGATCTAAACTACGGAAGGAACAACGCAAGAGACACAGAGTTTATACTGGTTCAGGCCACCATTGTGGTGTAATACCCTACTCCAGTGTGTGGTGTGGTGGATTGCCTTTTGGGCTGTTGATGAACAATACAAGGAAGAACAGCCTCGCGAGGGTCTATTCTTGGTTGGGACGATGAACTGCTAGGAGGAGTTCAGCCGCCCTTCTCACTCTCTCTCTCCCTGGATTTAGGTGTCTCTACCCTGGGGGTGGCTAGTCCTATTTATAGGCAAAGGCCCTGGGCCTCTTCCCAAATATTGAGCGGGAAGGGCGCCAACAATTGGCCATTTTGAAGGGGAACATCGGGTACACTTATCCTAACTAAAGTTGGTCCTTGCCTGTCAAAGGCTCTGGTGGTGACGCCTGCTTGGGCTCCACAATGACTTCCTTCCTGCCGTTGGGCTGGTCTTGGTCTTGTTGCACCGAAATGGTTGCCTTTGCTTGATGCTCTCGCCTGCGCATGCTCCCTTTGCACCAAAGAGGAAAGGAGGACACTGCGCGGGCTGGCGCCCGACTGGCGCCTTGGTCGTCATGGCTTGCGTCATGGGCACCTCGTGAGATACCCCGCCTTGATCCCTCCGCCTCCTCGCGAGCCAGCCTGATGAGGCCGTGCTTGAGGAAGCCCCTAGTCGTCCGCCCCGCGAGGCTTGGCCCCTAGCGAGCGTCTTGAGCTTGTGTTGATGAAGATGGGCCGTGCTGGGGCCCCCTTTGAGCCACGCCGCAGGCTGCAGGCAGGCAAGTCTGGGGACCCCCGTTCCCAGAACGCCGACAAGGGTAGGACAAAAGATGTCATGCAAGTTCTTTTCCATAAGCACGTATGACTATATTCGGAATACATGCCTACATTACATTGATGAATTGGAGCTAGTTCTGTGTTACCCTATGTTATAACTATTACATGAGGAATCACATCCGAAATAATTATCCATCACTGATCCAATGCCTACGAGATTTTCACATATTGTGCTTTGCTTATTTACTTTACCGTTGCTGTTGTTACAATTACTATAAAACTGCTACCGTTACTTTTGCTACTGTTACCGTTACTTCATACTACTTTGCTACTAAATACCTTGCTGCAGATACTAAGTTATCCAGGTGTGGTTGAATTGACAACTCAACTGCTAATACTTGAGAATATTCTTTGGCTCCCCTTGTGTTGAATCAATAAATTTAGGTTGAATACTCTACCCTCGAAAACTGTTGCGATCCCCTATACTTGTGGGTTATAAACCATGTGCGAGAAAAACGGTCAGGCCCCTCCACCGATGCCCCAGACTGCTCCGGTGGGCACGGTAAGTTTGATTTGAATGCTCCTTAGTTACTACTATTCACATTTCAGTTTGCATCATGCTAACGAGACATTATTGGAAATGATCTTTGGTTCAGCATGGCTCCCGCAAGCATCGACCAATCCTTCCGCGTCTGCCAATGCCGGAACCCCGACCGGTCCTTCACCTCCGTTTGCCAATGGCGCAGCCCCGACCATTCCTACACCTCCATGATAGCGGTATTTTTCTTCTTATTTAGCCTGTTTAGTCCATTTATGACATAATTTAGCCTATTTAGTCCACAAATGACATAATAAGATGAAGAAAATCAAGGAAGAGGAAGGAAAGAAGGAATAGGAAGAAAAGACGAAGAAGAAGACGAAGAAGAAGTTCTTCTTCTTCTTCTTTTCTTCTTCTTCTTCTTCTTCTTCTTCTTCTTCTTCTTCTTCTTCTTCTTCTTCTTCTTCTTTTCCTCCTCTTACTTGTTTTTATTCGTAAATGGTATCATAACCTTGCTAACCTCATAAATGTCATATACTTAGCTTGTTGTCCTCTAAAATGACACAGTAAGCTTAGTTAGGTCAAAAATGGCATAATTTGCTATGTTAGAAATGACATTTTTCTTCTTATTTAGCCTATTTAGTCCATTTATGACATAATTTAGCCTATTTAGTCCAAAAATGACATAATAAGATGAATAAAATCAAGGAAGAGGAAGGAAAGAAGGAATAGGAAGAAAAGAAGAAGAATAAGAAGTTCTTCTTCTTCTTCTTCTTCTTTTCTTATTCTTTTCTTCTTCTTCTTCTTCTTCTTTTTCCCCTCTTACTTGTTTTTATTCATAAATGGCATCATAACCTTGCTAACCTCATAAATGTCATATACTTAGCTTGTTGTCCTCTAAAATGACATAATAAGCTTAGTTAGGTCAAAAATGGCATAATTTGCTACGTTAGCTCAAAAATGGCATTTCTCTTCTTATTTAGCCTATTTAGTCCATTTATGACATAATTTAACCTATTTAGTCCACAAATGACATAATAAGATGAAGAAAATCAAGGAAGGGGAAGAAAAGAAGGAATGGGAAGAAAAGAAGAAGAAGAAGAAGAAGTTCTACTTCTTCTTCTTCTTCTTCTTCTTCTTCTTCTTCTTCTTCTTCTTCTTCTTCTTCTTCTAGTCTTCTTCTCCTTCTTCTAGTCTTGTTCTCCTTCTTCTCCTCCTCCTCCTTCTCCTTCTTCTTCTTCTTCTTCTTCTTCTTCTTCTTCTTCTTCTTCTTCTTCTTCTTCTTCTTCTTCTTCTTCTTCTTCTTCTTCTTCTTCTTCTTCTTCTCCTTCTTCTTCTTCTTCTTCTTCTTCTTCTTCTTCTAATTTTCCTCTTCTTCTTCTAACTTTCTTGTTTCCCATTTTGCAGATTTAATTCACTATATGGAAGCTTGCATGGATGGAGTGCTTGTTTCTCTGTTCTTCTTTTTGTTTTCATCGAAGAATAATGTGGAACTTGTTATATGGATGCATGGAACAATGTGTTGGATAAACATTGTGATAGTAGTGTAAGATGTATGGATGAAACTATGTTTCTTATGTATTT
Source organism: Triticum timopheevii (assembly GCA_963921465.1). Lineage (NCBI taxonomy): Eukaryota > Viridiplantae > Streptophyta > Magnoliopsida > Poales > Poaceae > Triticum > Triticum timopheevii. The sequence goes on from OY997270.1 coordinate 129,197,440, forward strand.
ATATATGTTGTCATGGATGGAGCTATGTGTTGCATAGATCATATGTCTGCTATGCCCGTGAAAAAAACTATATGTATATCTGTGTGTGAATTCCAGGGAAATTAAATGGATATAAATGAAAACAGGGGATATATAGCCTCTTTGTTGTCTGCTAGCGGATGGCAAAGAGCTTTGCCGTCTGCTGGCAGACGGCAAAGAGAACACGTGGCAGCTTCCTGTAGACACTGGGAACACTGTCTGCCTATTTGGTCAGCTATGCCATCTGCTGGCGGACGGCAAAGACCTTTGAATCTTTGCCGTCCGCTGGCGGACGACATAGCTGGCCACATGGCAGCTTCCCAGTGTTGGCCTAACTGAGCTCTTTGCCATCTGCTGGCACACGGCAAAGAGTGCAGTTAACGCCCTAATGGCTCTGACGCCACCCCACTGCTGTCCGTTGTCTTTGCCGTCTGCTGGCCTCAGACGGCAGATGGCACAATCCTTTGCCGTCCATTTCGTGGAAGCGGACGACAAATAAGGCCTTTGATGGCACCTGTTCAGACGGACAGTTTGCCGTCTGCTGCCAGACGGCAAAGATGTTTGCCGTCCGGGATCTATGCCTTTGCCGTCTGCCATGGCGGACGGCAAAGAAGCTATTTCCAGTAGTGTATGTTTCATGCTATGGTTAGGTTTACCTTAATACTTCTTTTGTAGTTGCGGATGCTTGCAATAGGAGTTAATCATAAGTGGGATTCTTGCCCAAGAAAGAGCAGTGCCCAAGCACCAGTCCACCCACATATCAAATTATGAAAGTAACGAACGCGAATCATATGAGCATGATGAAAACTAGCTTGACGATAATTCCCATGTGTCCTCAGGAGCGCTTTTCTCTTTATAAGAATTTGTCCAGGCTTGTCCTTTGCTACAAAAAGGATTGGGCCACCTTGCTGCACCTTATTTAATTTCATTGCTTGTTACCATTACAAATTACCTTATCACAAAACTATCTATTACCGATAATTTCAGTGCTCGCAGAGAATACCTTACTGAAAACCGCTTGTCATTTCCTTCTGCTCCTCGTTGGGTTTGACACTCTTACTTATCAAAAGGACTACGATAGATCCCCTACACTTGTGGGTCATCAAGACTCTTTTCTGGCACCATTGCCGGGGAGTGAAGCACCTTTGGTAAGTGGAACTTGGTAAGGAAAAATTTATATAGTGTGCTGAAATTTACTGTCACTTCTTACTATGGAACATAGTCCTTTGAGGGGCTTCTTCGGGGTATCTTCACCCCGACCAGAAGAGCAAAGAGTTGCTCCTCAACCTACTGAACCTACTGAAAATGTTTACTTTGAAATTCCTTCGGGTATGATAGAGAAACTGCTAGCTAATCCCTTTGCAGGAGATGGAACATTGCATCCTGATTTACACCTAATCTCTATGGATGAAGTTTGTAGATTACTTAAGCTTGCAGGTATGCCTGATGATGTTATCAAGAAGAAGGTCTTCCCTTTATCTTTGAAGGGAGAGGCATTGACATGGTATAGGCTATGTGATGATATGGGATCATGGAACTACAAACGATTGAAATTGGAATTTCACCAGAAGTTTTATCCTATGCATCTTGTTCATCGTGATCGTAATTATATATATAAATTTTGGCCTCGCGAAGGAGAAAGCATCGCTCAAGCTTGGGGGAGGCTTAAGTCAATGTTATATTCATGCCCCAATCATGAGCTCTCAAGAGAAATGATTATTCAAATATTTTATGCTCGGCTTTCTCTCAACAATCGCTCCATGCTTGATACTTCTTGTACTGGTTCGTTTATGATGAAGACTATTGAATTTAAATGGGATTTATTGGAAATAATTAAACACAACTCTGAAGATTGGAATATCGACGAAGGTAAGGAGTCAGGTATGACACCTAAGTTTGAATGTGTTAAATCTTTTATGGATACCGATGTTTTCTGTGAATTTAGCACTAAATATGGACTTGACTCTAAGATAGTAGCTTCTTTCTGTGAATCATTTGCTACTCATGTTGACCTCCCTAAGGAGAAGTGGTTTAAATATAATCCTCCCTCTTAAGTAAAATTAGTTGCACCTATTAAGGTTGAAGAAAAGACTATCACTTATAATGATCCTATTGTTCCTGCTACTTATATTGAGAAACCACCTTTCCATGTTAGGATAAAGGATCATGCTAAAGCTTCAGCTGTGGTTCGTAAGAGTAATACTAGAACATATACACCACCTGAGCAAATTAAAGTTGAACTTAGTATTGCTATGGTTAAAGATCTCTTGGCTGATAATATTGATGGGAATGTTATTTATTTCTGTGATGCAGCTGCTAGAATTGCTAGACCCGATGCTAAGAAACATAAACCTGTTGTAGGCATGCCTGTTATTTCTGTTAAAATAGGAGATCATTGTTATCATGGCTTATGTGATATGGGTGCTAGTGCTAGTGCAATACCTCATTCCTTATACAAAGAAATTATGCATGATATTGCACCTACTGAGATAGAACAAACTGATGTTACAATTAAGCTTTCCAATAGAGATACTATTTCACCAATTGGGTTTGTTAGAGATGTTGAAGTATTGTGTGGGAAAGTTAAATATCCTGCTAATTTTCTTGTTCTTGGTTCCCCACAAGATGACTTTTGTCCCATTATATTTGGTAGACCCTTCTTGAATACTGTTAATGCTAAGATAGATTGCGAAAAGGATGTTGTTACTATTGGTTTGGGGGATATGTCTCATGAGTTTAATTTTGCTAAGTTTAGTAGACAACCCCATGATAAAGAACTGCCTAGTAAGGATGAAATTATTGGTCTTGCTTCTATTGCCGTGCCTCCTAATGATCCTTTAGAACAATATTTGCTATACCATGAAAATGATATGTTTATGAATGAAACAAGGGAGATAGATGAAGTATTCTTTAAACAGGGACCTATTTTGAAGCACAACTTGCCTGTTGAAATCCTAGGGGATCCTCCACCACCCAAGGGTGATCCCGTGTTTGAGCTTAAACCATTACCTGATACTCTTAAATATGCTTATCTTGATGAAAAGAAGATATATCATGTTATTATTAGTGCTAACCTTTCAGAGCAGGAAGAGGAGAGATTATTGAAAACTCTGAGGAAGCACCGTGCTGCTATTGGATATACTCTTGATGATCTTAAGGGCATTAGTCCCACTTTATGCCAACACAAAATAAATTTGGAGAAAGACGCCAAACTAGTTATTGATCACCAATGACGGTTAAATCTATGATGAAAGAAGTGGTAAGAAAAGAAATACTAAAGCTCCTGGAGGCAGGTATAATTTATCCCGTTGCTGATAGTCAGTGGGTAAGCCCTGTCCATTGTGTCCCTAAGAAGGGATGTATTACTATTGTTCCTAATGATAAAGATGAATTGATCCCGCAAAGAGTTATTACAGGTTATAGGATGGTAATTGATTTTCGTAAGTTAAATAAAGCTACTAAAAAGGATCATCACCCTCTACCTTTTATTGATCAAATGCTAGAAAGATTATCTAAACATACACATTTTTGCTTTCTAGATGGTTACTCTGGTTTCTCTCAAATACCTGTGTTAGCAGAGGATCAAGAAAATACCACTTTTACTTGTCCTTTCGGTACTTTTGCTTATAGACGTATGCCTTTTGGTTTATGTAATGCACCTGCTACCTTTCAAAGATGCATGATGGCTATATTCTCTGACTTTTGTGAAAAGATTTGTGAGGTTTTCATGGATGATTTCTCTGTTTATGGATCTTCTTTTGATGATTGCTTGAGCAACCTTGATCGAGTTTTGCAGAGATGCCAAGATACTAGTCTCGTCTTGAATTGGGAAAAGTGTCACTTTATGGTTAATGAAGGCATTGTCTTGGGGCATAAAATTTCTGAAAGAGGTATTGAAGTTGATAAAGCTAAAGTAGATGCTATTGAAAAGATGCCGTGTCCCAAGGACATTAAAGGTATAAGAAGTTTCCTTGGTCATGCCGGTTTTTATAGGAGGTTCATTAAGGACTTCTCTAAAATTTCTAGGCCTCTGACTAATCTCTTACAAAAAGATATTCCTTTTGTCTTCGATGATGATTGTGTAGAAGCATTTGAAATACTTAAGAAAGCTTTAATTTCTGCACCTATTGTTCAGCCACCTGATTGGAATTTACCATTTGAAATTATGTGTGATGCTAGTGATTATGCTGTAGGTGCTGTTCTAGGACAAAGAGTTGATAAGAAATTAAATGTTATTCAATATGCTAGTAAAACAATAGACAGTGCCCAGAGAAATTATGCTACTACTGAAAAAGAATTCTTAGCAGTTGTGTTTGCTTGTGATAAGTTTAGACCTTATATTGTTGATTCTAAAGTCACTATTCACACTGATCATGCTGCTATTAAATATCTTATGGAAAAGAAAGATGCTAAGCCTAGACTTATTAGATGGTTCTCTTGCTACAAGAATTTTATTTGCATATTATTGATAGAAAGGGAGCAGAGAACCCCATTGCAGACAACTTGTCTAGGTTAGAGAATGTTCTTGATGACCCACTACCTATTGATGATAGCATTCCTGATGAACAATTAGCTGTCATAAATGCTTCTCGTACTGCTCCATGGTATGCTGATTATGCTACTTACATTGTTGCTAAATTCATACCACCTAGTTTCACATACTCAGCAAAAGAAAAAGTCCTTCTATGATTTAAGACATTACTTCTGGGATGACCCACACCTTTATAAAGAAGGAGTAGATGGTGTTATTAGACGTTGTGTATCTGAGCATGAACAGGAATAGATCCTACGCAAGTGTCACTCCGAGGCATATAGAGGACACCACACTGGAGATAGAACTGCACACAAGGTATTGCAATCCGGTTTTTATTTGCCTACTCTCTTCAAGGATGCCCATAAGTTTGTCTTGTCTTGTGATGAATGTCAAAGAATTGGTAATATTAGTAGACGTCAAGAACTGCCTATGAATAATTCTCTTGTTATTGAACCATTTGATGTTTGGGGCTTTGATTATATGGGACCATTTCCTTCCTCTAATGGATATACACATATTCTAGTTGCTGTTGATTACGTTACTAAGTGGGTAGAAGCTATTCCAACTAGTAGTGCTGATCATAACACCTCTATTAAGATGCTTAAAGAAGTTATTTTTCCTAGGTTTGGAGTCCCTAAATATTTAATGACTGATGGTGGTTCACATTTTATTCATGGTGCTTTTCATAAAATGCTTGCTAAGTATGATGTTAATCATAGAATTGCATCTCCATATCACCCACAGTCTAGTGGCCAAGTAGAACTGAGTAATAGAGAGCTCAAATTAATTTTGCGAAAGACAGTTAATAGATCTAGAAAGAATTGGTCCAAGAAACTTGATGATGCATTATGGGCTTATAGAACTGCATATAAAAATCCTATGGGTATGTCTCCATATAAAATGGTTTATGGAAAAGCATGTCACTTACCTCTCGAACTAGAACATAACGCATATTGGGCCATTAAAGAGCTCAATTATGATTTCAAACTTGCTGGTGAGAAGAGGTTATTTTACATTAGCTCACTTGATGAATGGAGAACCCAAGCCTATGAGAATGCCAAACTGTTTAAAGAAAAAGTTAAAAGATGGCATGCAAAAGGATACAAAAGCGTGAGTTTAATGTAGGTGATTATGTTTTTCTATACAACTCTCGTTTAAGATTTTTTGCAGGAAAACTTCTCTCTAAATGGGAAGGCCCTTACGTTATCGAGGAGGTCTATCGTTCCAGTGCCATAAAAATCAACAACTTCGAAGGCACAAATCCAAAGGTGGTCAATGGTCAAAGAATCAAACATTATATCTCAGATAATCCCGTAAATGTTGAAACTAATGTTATTGATACCGTGACCCCGAAGGAATACATAAGGGACACTTCCCAGAATGTTTCAGACTCCGAAAAGGAATAGGTATGTGGTACGGTAAGTAAACTGACTCCAAAACAGTTCTAATAGCAATTATTCTCCATTTTGGAATACTTAAGAAAATAGGAAAATAAGAAGTAGTCCGGGAAGGACATGAGGCGTCCACGAGGGTGGAGGGCGCGCCCTACCCCCTGGGCGCGCCCCCTACCTCCTGGGCACCTCATGTGCTCTCCGGACTCCGTTTTCTTGCACGATACTTCTTTTGGTCGGTAAAAATTCATTATATAATCTCCCGAAGGTTTTGACCACCGTATCACGCCAATATCCTCTGTCTTTGTTTCAAGTTGTTTCTGCAATAGGTTTAGGGCAAGATGTCTTCTCAAGAGTCAGTCGGGGAGAGTCGGGTGTCTCATCCGACATCGGGTCTAGGAGCAAACAGCGATGCCTATCACTTTGGCCATCAACGAAGGAGGATATGGAGGCCGACTTGAAAAGATAGATGCAATGGAGGAAGATCAAGAAGTTACCTCTCATTTCTGAGCCGGATTCACGATGGGGGAACTATAGAGCTCAGCTATTCCAAATCGGTCATCCCTTCCAATGTTAGATTTCTTTCTTATGAAACTATGAAAAAGAGTGTCACTTGTTCTCCAGCAGCTATGCAACATCCATGGGTGAAAGGAGCTTTAGCCGTCGTGGATAAGCTCCGTAGGGAAACAATGGGTCTCAAGCAGCAAGTCAATAAGCTCGAGGAGGAGAATCGTATCCTGAGGGGCATCATCGCAAGAATATCACACCACCACTTCCTAAGAAGGAGACATAAACACATGGGTATGGGCACTCCCCTTGGCAACCGCCAAGCTTGGGGAGTTGCCCCGGTATCGTATCACCATCACACTCCTATCTTTACCATTTTACTTAGTTCGATCCTTTTAGTAATATCTTGATCTAGTAGAATAAAGTTTTAGTATGGTCTAGTTTTGAGTTTTGCTTTATGATCCCTCTATGTAATCGAGTCCGTGAGCTATATATAATAAAGATTAGTGTTGAATGAAGGGCTTTGCTATTTTACTATGATCTTGAGGGAATAAAAGAAAGAATAAAAAGAAATAAAAGAGATCATATTGACCTTATGGAGAGTAATGACTTCACATAAAGAGTATGATGAATAAAAATTGTTGAGAGTTGGCAAACATAGTTTTGGTCATCGTTGCAATTAATAGGAAGTAATAAAGAAAGATAGGTTTTCACATATAAATATACTATCTTGGCCATCTTTTATGATTGTGAGCACTCATTAAAATATGACATGCTAAAGAGTTGACGTTGGACATGGAAGACAACGTAATGGGTTATGTTTTCTTATATCCAAAATAAAGTACATTGTCATGGATCATCCAACATGTTGAGCTTGCCTTTCCCTCTCATGCTAGCAAAATTCCTTGCACCAAGTAGAGATACTACTTGTGCTTCCAAATATCCTTAAACCCAGCTTTGCCATGAGAGTCCACCATATCTACCTATGGATTGAGCAAGATCCTTCAAGTAAGTTGTCATGTTGCATGCAATAAAAATTGCTCTCTAAATATGTATGACTTATTAGTGTGGAGAAAATAAGCTTTATACGATCTTGTGATATGGAAGTAATAAAAGCGACGGACTGCATAATAAAGGTTTGTATCACAAGTGGCAATATAAAGTGACGTTCTTTTGCATTAAGATTTCATGCATCCAACCAAAAAGCACATGACAACCTCTGCTTCCCTCTGCGAAGGGCCTATCTTTTACTTTTACCTTATGCAAAGAGTCATGGTGATCTTCACCTTTCCTTTTTTACATTTTATCCTTTGGCAAGCACTTCGTGTTGGAAAGATCCTGATATATATTGTTGTAAGTTAACATGAACTATTATTGGATGTAAGTTAGCATGAACTATTATTGTTGACATTAACCTTGAGGTAAAAGTTTGGGAGGCAACACTATAAGCCCCTATCTTTCTGTGTGTCCGATTAAAACTTCATAACCATAATGTAGCATCCCAAATTTTCAATTTGGAATGTTATACATAGATTATCACTGCATATCATATTTTATTGCATTTTGGCTTGATCCTAGAAATTTCACGCAGCTCAAGGACCCACGGAGAGAGTTGGGAATTTCGTTATTTTCATATTTGAGTTTTCTCGAATTTTGAAAATAGGATCATTTGATTTTATTTATTTTATCTTCAATTATTTCTACTATGAAAATATGAGAGAGGGAATAAAATGATTTTCCCAAAATAAAGAAATATTGAGGATTTAATAAACAAATAGGATTTTTTTTCGAGTTTATTGCTATTTTATTTGAATTTAGGAAAAATGTGCATTTTTCATAATTGCATTTAGGCCCAAATAAATGCTCATCTTAACCGGCTTGATTTTAGAAGTCGGGGAAAATTTATTTCGGGATTTTTGGAGTCCGTTTAGTATTTCTTTTATTTGTTTTTCTGCGTGTAATGTTTTTTTAAAAAAAAACGAAACCGACTTTGGGTCGTGTTCGGCCAGGACTCCGCCTGGCCGGGGCCTTTATAATGCGCCGCCCGAGCCCACGAGCCACCGGCCCGCCCCCGCGCCCAAACCCTAAACCTAAGCCGCCGCTGCCGCCGCCGCCCCGGATCCCGCGCCGCCGCCGCCGTCGCCGCATGTCGCCGCTGCCTCGGACGTCGCCGCCCCGCCGGACCCCACCGCTGCCTCGCCGGACCCCGCCGCCCCCTCGCCGGAGTAAGCCGCCGCCTCGCCGCCGGCGGTTTTCCTCGAGAAATCCGTTCGGTTTTCCGTCGGTTTTTCGTTCGTTTTAAAAAAAAAACCTAGATCTGTTTTTTTTGGTTTAGTTTATTTAGCGGACGTTCGTCCACACGTTCATTTTAACGAATGGTCTTCATCGTTTAGCCACAAATAGCGAACGTTCATTCGTTAGCCTGTTCGTCAGTTTTTCTTGTTCTCGGATTTTCCGCGATTATTTCTGATCGCAATTTCCGATCTGTTTTTCATTTTAGTTTATCTTTTCGCTCGTTTATCGGAATCAGGCGATTCAAGCGCCTAGAGTTTCGTCTCGAAACCTTCTTTCCCTTTAACCAACTCAAACAAGTTTTGCTACTGTAAAATCCGACTTAGGTCCAGATTAGTAAACGAAGCTTGTTTCTTTCGCCGTTTGACTTTCGTTGCTTCGTTGGATTTGATTCTTTTTGCCAACCGGAGTTCTTAAGTTGAACTTTCTGGTTAGATCCCTTATTTGATTTTTTTACCTATGCATTAGATGAGTACTTATTGTATGCTTGTTTGTTGCGATAGAGTACACGGAGTGCGCCACTTGCTACTTCGAATCCCTAGGTTTCGCGGATCATCAGCAAGGCAAGTAACACTTTGATCATACCTCTTTACTACCCAGTTTTATTGCATTAGATCAATCCTCAAACAATTGCATGATTAGGATCTGATTAATATGTGGGTTTTGGGAAGTAGATGAGGTAGTACCTATTGCCTGTTTTATTATCAAACCTTTGGGAGTTACTCTACGTTTGCTTATTGTGCCATGCTATGCTAGTAGACGTGGATTGGGTGAGTGTATCCATGACATATGTGAGTTTGTTTAATTAATGGTTTATTTAAGGTGGCAACTTTAATACACATCTGGGTGGATTGAGGTACCTGGGTATTCCAGGATTGCCTGTTTTTCTTTATGGACCGCTACCCAGGCTCAAAGGGATCATGAGATTATTCATGTTAGAAACTTTCGTGTGCATCCACAAGCTACTATGGGCTCTAGCATAGTTGACTAAGTTGTGCGAACTCTTACAGTGGTAGACTAGCAGATATAGGGGAAAGTAGGTGTAATGGTCTACCCGATCGTAAGGTGCTAGCGCTTCTGAAAGACTATGTCTCGGTCATCCGTTTCTCAAATACCATGTAGTGCGAGAAATCAAGCGGAGGAGATCGAGTCTTGTGGGGAAAAGTGCGCAAACCTCTGCAGAGTGTATAAACTAATCATGGTTAGCCGTGTCCCCGGTTATGGACGTTTTGAGTATCTAGTACTTGGATTATCATGTGAATCTCATCATGTTACTTTAACTAATATTGTTGGGTTTTTAAGGATGATGTTTAATTGGGATTGAGAGGGTGTTAAATAAAATTTATTCCTTTAAAGTAGGGAAAAATTGGCTTTATGCGAAACTGTAACCATAGAGCTTTCCACCAGCCATATATGCATGTAGTATAGCTTTATTCTTTCATTACTCTCTATGTGTTACATTGCCAGCATATTCCATGTGCTGACCCGTTTTGGGCTGGAACATTCATGTTGCAGACTTTTCAGACGATGAGTAAGGTGCCTTTAGGTCGTGGTTCTATACTCAGTGATGCCGTTGGAGTTGATGGACTCACTTATCTTCCAAGCCTTCCGCTGTTATCGTTATTAGATGGCCTTAAGCCATATTTATTGTAATAAGTTCTCTTTTGAGACATTCGATTGTAATAAGTGTGTGACCGCCACTCTGTTATAAATCCTTCAAGTACTGTGCGTGTCAGCATTATTGATCCAGGGATGACATTGATGCACAAAGATCAGATTGTTTGAGGTCTGGTCTCTACAAGATGGTATCAGAGCACACGCTAACTGTAGGACACGACCACTAAGCTAAAAGCCTTAGATCACTACTCTCTCTTCCCATTTCTGACTCCTCATCTTTTCTATCTTTTAGGATGGCGGATGCAAGGAGCAAGTTCACACAACCGGATGAAGATACACCCTTTGGACGCCACCTGAAGGAAGTCACTAGATACCTGAACATCGTAGTACCAAGCTTCACCGGGACCTACAACACCACTTTACCTGAAGAGACGGTTCAAGTTCAAGTTCCAGGAAGAACGTTCATGCCAGTCACTGAGCCCATAGAGTTTTCGTTTGATGCACCAACCTGGAGTCTAGGAAAGAGCATGGCAGCCCACATCACCATGGGGCGCATTGGAGAAGTTTACCACAAGGATCTCAAGGATACAATCTACCAGATTTGTGGGCGCCGAGATGAGCAATGTGAGATGATCAGCACTAGGAAGGATAGATCAATCGCAGCTTTCATCCAGGAGTTAAACCAACACATTCGACGCCGGGAGAACCAGATGTGCGCAGGCATGTTAGACCTGAAGAAGGCCATGACAAAGATCACAGAGCTGGAGGAAGAACTCAAGTCTACACGTGATGGATATGAGGAGGAAATAGCAACATTAGTGGAGAAGAATGATGATCTGAAGAAGAAGCTAAGAGTGTTCATGGGATTTCCTGCAACTGGAGGAGAAGATGATTGCACTTGTCCAGAGAACTACATCATCATCGACGACACTGACTCGGACCCAAACGATAGCAATGATGACTACGTTGATGAAGCTGGAGCAGATATCATGGAATCTTCATCGGAGCAGTTTTTCTAGTCGACCACCATAACAGTAGTAGTATTTCCCCATGCATCTAGTATAGTCCGAGCACTTTTGTAACGCTAGTTAGACCGTTGTATGCCCTTGTTTGATTGAATGAAGTGATTTTGTTTGCATTTGTCTCATGTGCATGTGGGTAGTGTTTTCTCTCTAGACCTCATTCTATTGTATTTTCTCATGTTTTCTAAAACCTCAGATGCCTCCGAGACGTGACAATGGATTTGCTTTCCCACCAGAGCTCACTCGGTTGATCCAGCAGCAGAATGCATTGATGCAGTTGCTAGTCTAGAATCAGAATCAGGGGAACAACAACAACAACAACCCACCTCCACCACCACCTGTTGATCACTTAACCCGTTTCCTTAGACTGAATCCGCCGGTGTTCTCCAGTAGCACCGAGCCGATTGTTGCAGATGATTGGCTCCGCAAGACAGCAAGGGAGTTAACCACTGCAGGATGCACAGATGCGAAGAGGGTGCGTTTTGCCGCACATCAGCTGGAAGGACCGCAGCACTCCGGTGGCCATCTTCTGCTATATGAAGTCTTTTACCCTGGAAAAAAATCATAAGCAAGCTTTCGGGACGAAACTCCGCTGCCACGAGGCGGAACCTTGGCGGAACCAATCTAGGGCTCCGACGGAGCTGTTCTGCCGGGGAAACTTCCCTCCGGGAGGGGGAAATCATCACCGTCATCATCACCATCGATCCTCTCATTGGGAGGGGGTCAATCTCCATCAACATCTTCACCAGCACCATCTCCTCTCAAACCCTAGTTCATCTCTTGTATCTAATCTTTGTACCAAAACCTCAGATTGGTACCTGTGGGTTGCTAGTAGTGTTGGTTACTCCTTGTAGTTGATGCTAGTTGGTTTATTCGATGGAAGATCATTTGTTCAGATCCTTAATGCATATTAATACCCCTCTAATTATGAACATGAATATTCTTTGTGAGTAGTTACGTTTGTTCCTGAGGACATGGGAGAAGTCTTGCTATTAGTAGTTATGTGAATTTGGTATTCGTTCGATTATTTTGATGAGATGTATGTTGTCTCTCCTCTAGTGGTGTTATGTGAACATCGACTACATGACACTTCACCATTATTTGGGCCTATAGGAAGGCATTGGGAAGTAATAAGTAGATGATGGGTTGCTAGAGGGACAGAAGCTTAAACCCTAGTTTATGTGTTACTTTGTAAGGGGCTGATTTGGATCCATATGTTTTATGCTATGGTTTGGTTTACCTTAATACTTCTTTTGTAGTTGCGGATGCTTGCAATAGGGTTTAATCATAAGCGGGATGCTTTCCCAAGAAAGGGAAGTATCCAAGCATCGGTCCACCCACATATCAAATTATCAAAGTAACGAACGCGAATCATATGAGCATGATGAAAACTAGCTTGACTATAATTCCCATGTGTCCTCGGGAGCGTTTTTCTCTATATAAGAATTTGTCCAATCTTTTCCTTTGCTACAAAAAGGATTGGGCCACCTTGCTGCACCTTATTTACTTTCATTGCTTGTTACCCATTACAAATTACCTTATCACAAAACTATCTGTTACCGATAATTTCAGTGCTTGTAAAGAATACCTTACTGAAAACCGCTTGTCATTTCCTTCTGCTCCTCGTTGGGTTCGACACTCTTATTTATCGAAAGGACTATGATAGATCCCCTACACTTGTGGGTCATCATGGTCAAACCAGCAAGCAGATAGTATATTGATCAAAACTTGCGAGTCTCTAAGGCTTCATCAGGAATTGGCTTGTACATATTAGCCAGTGTTAAAAGTTTGTGATTCCCGTAGCATGCACGTATGGTGAACCGTTATGTGATGAAGTTGGAGCATGATTTATTTATTGATTGTCTTCCTTATTGATCGCGCAATGGTTAACTCCTACCAACCCTTCTCCTAGGAGCATGTGTGTAGTACTTTGTTTTGATAACTTGTAGAGTTTCGCAATAAGTATGTGAGTTCTTCATGACTAAAGTTGAGTCCATGGATTATACGCACTCTCACCCTTCCACCATTGCTAGCCTCTCTTGTGTCGTGCAACTTTCGCCGGTATCATACACCCACAATATACCTTCGTCAAAACAGCCACCACATACCTACCTATTATGGCATTTCCATAGCCATTCTGAGATATATTGCCATGCAACTTTCCACCGTTACATTTATTATGACACGCTCCACCATTGTCATATTTCCTCGCATGATCATGTAGTTGACATCGTATTTGTGGCAAAGCCACCATTCATAATTCTTTCATACATGTCACTCTTGATTCATTGCATATCCCGGTACACCGCCGGAGGCATCCACATAGAGTCATATTTTGTTCTAAGATTCTTGAGTTGTAAGTAGATAAAAGTGTGATGATTTTCATTATTAGAGCATTGTCCCATGTGAGGAAAGGATGATGGAAGCAATGATTCCCTCACAAGTTGGGATGAGTCTCCGGACTTTATGAAAAATAAAAGAGGCCAAAGAAGCCCAAATAAAAAAGAGAGGCCAAAGAAGCCCACCAAAATAAAAAAAATGAGAGAAAAAGAGAGAAGCTACGATGTTACTATCCTTTTTCCAGACTTGTGCTTCAAAGTAGCACCATGATATTCATGATAGAGAGTCTCCTATGTTGTCACCTTCATATGCTAGTGGGAATTTTTCATTATAGAACTTGGCTTGTATATTCCAATGATGGGTTTCCTCAAATTGCCCTAGGTCTTCGTGAGCAAGCAAGTTGGATGCACACCCACTTAGTTTCTTTTGATGAGCTTTCATACACTTATAGCTCTAGTGCATCCGTTGCATGGCAATCCCTACTCACTCACATTGATATTTATTAATGGGCATATCCATAGCCCGTTGATACGCCTAGTTGATGTGAGGCTATCTTCTCCTTTTTTGTCTTCTCCACAACCACCATCATATTCCACCTATAGTGCTATGTCCATGGCTCACGCTCATGTATTGCATGAAGATTGAAGAAGTTTGAAAATACTAAAGTATGAAACAATTGCTTGGCTAAAACCGGGGTTGTGCATGATTTAAATATTTTGTGTGATGAAGATAGAGCATAGCCAGGCTATATGATTTTGTAGGGATAACTTTCTTTGGCCATGTTATTTTGAGAAGACATGATTACTTTGTTAGTATGTTTGAAGTATTATTACTCTTATGTCAATATTAAACTTTTGTCTTGAATCTTTCGGATCTGAACATTCATGCCACAATAATGAAAATTACATTGAGAAATATGCTAGGTAGCATTCCACATCAAAATTCTGTTTTTATCATTTACCTACTCGAGGACGAGCATGAATTAAGCTTGAGGATGCTTGATACGTCTCCAACGTATCTATAATTTTTGATTGTTCCATGCTATTATATTACCCGTTTTGGATGTTTAATGGGCTTTACTATACACTTTTATATTATTTTTGGGATTAACCTATTAACCGGAGGCCCAACCAAATTGCTGTTTTTTTGCCTATTTCAGTGTTTCGCAGAAAAGGAATATCAAACGGAGTCCAAACGGAATGAAACCTTCGCGAGAGTTATTTTTGGAACAAACGGAAACCAGGAGACCTGGAGTGGATGTCAAGAAACAAACGAGGCAGCCACGAGGTAGGAGGGCGCGCCCAGGGGGGCAGGCGCGCCCCCACCCTCGTGGGCCCCTCATGGCTCCCCTGACCGACTTCCTTCGCCTATATATATCCATATACCTTGAAAACATCCAGGAGCACCACGAAACCCTATTTCCACCACCGCAACCTTCTGTACCCGTGAGATCCCATCTTGGTGCCTTTTCCGGCGCTCCACCGGAGGGGGGATCGATCACGGAGGGCTTCTACATCAACACCATAGCCTCTCCGATGAAGTGTGAGTAGTTTACCATAGACCTTCGGCTCCATAGTTATTAGCTAGATGGCTTCTTCTCTCTCTTTGGATCTCAATACAAAGTTCTCCTCGATCTTCTTGGAGATCTGTTCGATGTAATTTTTTTGCGGTGTGTTTGTTGAGATCCAATGAATTGTGGGTTTATGATCAAGATTATCTATGAACAATATTTGAATCTCCTCTGAATTATTTTATGTATGATGGGTTATCTTTGCAAGTCTCTTCGAATTATCAGTTTAGTTTGGCCTACTAGATTGATCTTTCTTGCAATGGGAGAAGTGCTTAGCTTTGGGTTCAATCTTGCAGTGTCCTTTCCCAGTGACAGTAGGGGCAGCAAGGCACGTATTGTATTGTTGCCATCGAGGAATAAAAGATGGGGTTTATATCATATTTCTTGAGTTTATCCCTGTACATCATGTCATCTTGCCTAATGTGTTACTCTGTTCTTATGAACTTAATACTCTAGATGCATGTTGGATAGCGGTCGATGTGTGGAGTAATAGTAGTAGATGCAGAATCATTTTGATCTACTTGTCGCGGACGTGATGCCTATATACATGATCATGCCTAGATATTCTCATAACTATGCACTTTTCTATCAATTGCTCGACATCAATTTGTTCACCCGTCGTAATACTTATGCTATCTTGAGAGAATCCACTAGTGAAACCTATGGCCCCCGGGTCTATTTTCCATCATATAAGTTTCCGGTCTATTTTATTTTGCAATCTTTACTTTTCAATCTATATCATAAAAATACCCAAAATATTTATCTTATTATTATCTTTATCAGATCTCACTTTTGCAAGTGGCCATGAAGGGATTGGCAACCCCTTTATCACGTTGGTTGCAAGGTTCTTAATTGTTTGTGTAGGTACGAGAAATTTGCGTGTAGCCTCCTACTGGATTGATACCTTGGTTCTCAAAAACTGAGGGAAATACTTACGCTACTTTGCTGCATCACCCTTTCATCTTCAAGGGAAAATCAACGCAGTGCTCAAGAGGTAGCATCAACCCATTTCATAGCAAACAATGGGCTTGTTGTCCAAAAGAAAAGTCTCATAGAAATCTTGTTGTTCCTTTGTGTGAAAGCGGTAGTCCACAGTAGTTCTCCTCCTGGTGGCATAGGGATCAGTCTTTCTCCAAAGTCTCAGACCTGCATCCTTTTTTAGCTTCATATTATCTGCCATAGGATGATCATCACTATGATCTGGAATCCTGGGCTTGAGCTTTCTGAGCACTTGTGGCTCTTCTTCTTCTTGAGCTTCAGGCACTGGGGCCTTGTTCTTTTCAGCAGCAGGTATATTCCTTGTTGATCTCTTTGGTGCAGTAGTCTTGGGAGCTTGAGCTTGAGCTGAAGGCTTGGGGGCAGACTTGGGCTTAAATGTAGCAGTCCCAGTCCTTATGGCATCCGCCATAAGCTTCTGAGTCTTTGCAAGAGGTGAAGGAAATATGCCCTAGACGCAATAATAAAGTTAGTATTTATTTACTTATATCATGATAAATGTTTATTATTCATGCTAGAATTGTATTAACTGAAAACTTAGTACATGTGTGAATACATAGACAAAATAGAGTGTCACTAGTATGCCTCTACTTGACTAGCTCGTTGAATCAAAGATGGTTAAGTTTCCTAGCCATAGACATGAGTTTACATTTGATTAACGGGATCACATCATTAGAGAATGATGTGATTGACTTGACCCATTCCGTTAGCTTAGCACTTGATCGTTTAGTATGTTGCTATTGCTTTCTTCATGACTTATACATGTTCCTATGACTATGAGATTATGCAAATCCCGAATACCGGAGGAACAATTTGTGTGCTACCAAATGTCACAACGTAACTGGGTGATTATAAAGGCGCTCTACAGGTGTCTCCGATGGTACTTGTTGAGTTGGCATAGATCAAGATTAGGATTTGTCACTCCGATTGTCGGAGAGGTATCTCTGGGCCCTGTTGGTAATGCACATCACTATAAGCCTTGCAAGCAATGTGACTAATGAGTTAGTTGCAGGATGATGCATTACGGAACGAGTGAAGAGACTTGTCGGTAACGAGATTGAACTAGGTATTGAGATACCGACGATCGAATCTCGGGAAAGTATCATACCGATGACAAAGGGAACAATGTATGTTGTTATGCGGTTCGACCGATAAAGATCTTCATAGAATATGTAGGAGCCAATATGGGCATCTAGGTTCTGCTATTGGTTATTGACCAGAGAGGTGTCTCGGTCATGTCTACATAGTTCTCGAACCCGTAGGGTCCGCACGCTTAAACGTTCGTTGACGATATAGTATTATATGAGTTGTGTATGTTGGTAACCGAATGTTGTTCGGAGTCCCAGATGAGATCACGGACATGACGAGGAGCTCCGGAATAGTCCGGAGGTAAAGATTCATATATTGGATGATATGGTTAGGCCAAGGGGTCAAGCCCATGAGGCTTTAGGTCGGTACAAAAGAAGTTTTGCGGAGGCCAGGGGGCCAAACGCCGGAGACCCTGGCATCTGGCCCTGGGCCAGACGCCAAGGATTGTGGCGTTTGGTCCTGGAGTCCGAGTGGGACTCTTGCCTTTCGGGCAAAACCGACTTTGAGGAGGCTTTTGCTCCAAGTTTCGACCCTAGGGCTCAACATATAAATAGAGGGGCAGGGCTAGCACCAAAGACACGTCAAGAAACACCAAGCCATGTGCCGACAACCCCGTCCCCTCTAGTTTATCCTCCGTCATAGTTTTCGTAGTGCATGGTGAAGCCCTGCGGAGATTGTTCTTCACCAACACCATCACCACGCCGTCGTGCTGCCGGAACTCATCTACTACTTCGCCCCTCTTGCTGGATCAAGAAGGCGAGGACGTCATCGAGCTGAACGTGTGCTGAACGCGGAGGTGCTGTACGTTCGGTACTTGATCGGGACGGATCGTGAAGGTGTACGACTACATCAACCGCGTTGATAAACGCTTCTGCTTACGGTCTATGAGGGTACATAGACTACACTCTCCCCTCTCGTTGCTATGCGTCACCATGATCTTGTGTGTGCGTATGAAATTTTTGAAATTACTACGTTCCCCAACAGTGGCATCCGAGCCAGGTTTATGCGTAGATGTTATATGCACGAGTAGAACACAAGTGAGTTGTGGGCGATACAAGTCATAATGCTTACCAACATGTCATACTTTGGTTTGGCGGTATTGTTGGATGAAACGGCCCGGACCGACATTACGCGTACGCTTACGCGAGACTGGTTCTACCAACGTGCTTTGCACACAGGTGGCTGGCGGGTGTCAGTTTATCCAACTTTAGTTGAACCGAGTGTGACTACGCCCGGTCCTTGTTGAAGGTTAAAACAACACTAACTTGACAAAATATCGTTGTGGTTTTGATGTGTAGGTAAGAACGGTTCTTGCTCAGCCCGTAGCAGCCACGTAAAACTTGCAACAACAAAGTAGAGGACGTCTAACTTGTTTTTGTAGGGCATGTTGTGTTGTGATATGGTGAAGACATGATGCTAAATTTTATTTGTATGAGATGATCATGTTTTGTAACAAAGTTATCGGCAACTCGCAGGAGCCATGTGGTTGTCGCTTTATTGTATGCAATGGAATCGCCCTGTAATTGTTTTTACTTTATCACTAAGCGGTAGCGATAGTCGTAGAAGCAATAGTTGGCGAGATGACAACGATGCTACGATGGATATCAAGGTGTTGTGCCGGTGGCAACGGTGATCATGATGGTGCTTTGGAGATGGAGATCAAAGGCACAAGATGATGATGGCCATATCATATCACTTATATTGATTGCATGCGATGTTTATCCTTTATGCATCTTATTCTGCTTTGATTGACGGTAGCATTACAAGATGATCTCTCACTAAATTTCAACGTAAAAGTGTTCTCCCTGAGTATGCACCATTACCAAAGTTCGTTGTGCCGAGACACCACGTGATGATCGGGTGTGATAAGCTCAACGTTCACCTACAACGGGTGCAAGCCAGTTTTGCACACGCAGAAATACTCGGGTTAAACTTGACGAGCCTAGCATATGCAGATATGGCCTCGGAACACTGGAGACCGAAAGGTCGAGCGTGAATCATATAGAAGATATGATCAACATAGTGATGTTCACCATTGAAAACTACTCCATCTCACATGATGATCGGACATGGTTTAGTTGATATGGATCACGTGATCACTTAGATGATTAGAGGGATGTTTATCTAAGTGGGAGTTCTTAAGTAATATGATTAATTGAACTTTAATTTATCATGAACTTAGTCCTGATAGTATTTGCAAATTATGTTGTAGATCAATAGCTCGCGCATAGCTCCCCGTTTATTTTTTTATGTTCCTAGAGAAAACTAAGTTGAAAGATGTTAGTAGCAATGATGTGGATTGGATCCGTGATGTGAGGATTATCCTCATTGCTGCATAGAAGAATTATGTCCTTGATGCACCACTAGGTGACAGACCGATTGCAGGAGCAAATGCAGACGTTATGAACGTTTGGCAAAGCTCGGTATGATGACTACTTGATAGTTTAGTGCACCATACTTTACGGCTTAGACCCGGGACTTCAAAAATGTTTTGAACGCCGCAAAACATATGAGATGTTCCAAGAGTTGAAATTGGTATTTCAAACTCATGCCCATGTCTAGAGGTGTGAGACCTCTGACAGTACTTTGCCTACAAGATGGAGGAGAATAGCTCATCCAGTGAGCATATGCTCAGATTGTCTGAGTACTACAATTGCTTGAATCAAGTGGGAGTTAATCTTCTAGATAAGATAGTAATTGACAAAGTTCTCTAGTCACTATCACCAAGTTACTAGAACTTCGTTATAAACTATAATATGCAAGGGATAACGGAAACGATTCCCAAGCTCTTCGTGATGCTAAAATCGATGAAGGTATAAATGAAGAACAACATCAAGTGTTGATGGTTGACAAGACCACTAGTTTCAAGAAAAGGGAAAATGGAAGAAGGGTAACTTCAAGAAGAACGACAAGCAAGTTGCTGCTCAAGTGAAGAATCCCGAGTCTGGACCTAAGCCTGAGACTAAGTGCTTCTACTGCAAAAGGACTGGTCACTGGAAGCAGAACTGCCCCAAGTATTTGGCAGATAAGAAGGATGACAAAATGAACAAAGGTATATTTGATATACATGTTATTGGTGTGTACTTTACTAGTGTTTATAGCAACCCCTCGGTATTTGATACTGGTTCAGTTGCTAAAGATTAGTAACTCGAAACGGGAGTTGCAGAATGAACATAGACTAGTTAAGGGTGAAGTGATGATGTGTGTTGGAAGTGGTTCGGGATTAGTGTTGAACCTAAATAAATGTTATTTGGTGTTTGGTTGAGCATAAATATGATTTGATCATGTTTATTGCAATACGGTTATTCATTTAAAGTCAGAGAATAATTATTGTTCTGTTTACATGAATAAAACGTTTGATGGTCATACACCCAATTAAAATAGTTTGTTGGATCTCGATCGTAGTGATACACATATTCATAATATTGAAGGCAAAAGATGCAAAGTTAGTAATGATAGTGCAACTTATTTGTGGCACTTCCGTTTAGGTCATATTGGTGTAAAGCGCATGAAGAAACTCCATGCTGATGAGCTTTTGGAATCACTTGATTATGAATCACTTGATGCTTGCGAACCATGCCTCATGGGCAAGATGACTAAAACTCCGTTCTCTGGAACAATGGAGCGAGCAACAGATTTGTTGGAAATAATACATACTGATGTATGCGGTCTGATGAGTGTTGAGGCTCGCGGCGGGTATCGTTATTTTCTGACCTTCACAGATGATTTGAGTAGATATGTGTATATCTACTTGATGAAACACAAGTCTGAAACATTTGAAAAGTTCAAAGAATTTCAGAGTGAAGTGGAAAATCATCGTAACAAGAAATTAAAGTTTCTACGATCTGATCACAGAGGCGAATATTTGAGGTACGAGTTTGGCCTTCAATTAAAACAATGTGGAATAGTTTCACAAACTCATGCCACCTGGAACACCACAACATAATGGTGTGTCCGAACGTCATAACCGTACTTTATTGGATATAGTACAATTTATGATGTCTCTTACCGATGTACCACTATCGTGTTGGGGTTATGCATTAGAGACAACTGCATTCACGTTAGGGCACCATCTAAATCAGTTGAGACGACACCATATAAACTGTGTTTTGGCAAGAAGCCAAAGTTGTCGTTTCTTAAAGTTTGGTGTTATGATGCTTATGTGAAAAAGCTTCATCCTGATAAGCTCAAACCCAAATCGGAGAAATGTGTCTTCATAGGATACCCAAAGGAGACAGTTGGGTACACCTTCTATCACAAATCCGAAGGCAAGATATTCGTTGCTAAGAATGGATCCTTTCTAGAGAAGGAGTTTCTCTCGAAAGAAGTGAGTGTTAGGAAAGTAGAACTTGATGAGGTAATGGTACCTTCTCCCGAATTGGAAAGTAGTTCATCACAGAAATCAGTTCCAGTGATGCTTACAACAATTAGTGAGGAAGTTAATGATGATGATCATGAAGCTTCGGATCAAGTTACTACCGAACCTCGTAGGTCAACCAGAGTACGTTTCGCACCAGAACGGTACGGTAATCCTATTCTGAAGTTCATGTTACTTGACCATGACGAACCTACAAGCTATGAGGAAGCGATGATGAGCCTAGATTCTGCGAAATGGCTTGAGGCCATGAAATCTGAGATGGGATCCATGTATGAGAACAAAGTGTGGACTTTGGTTGACTTTCCCGATGATCGGCAAGCCATAGAAAATAAATGGATCTTCAAGAGGAAGACGAACGCTGATAGTAGTGTTACTATCTACAAAGCTTGACTTGTCGAAAAAGGTTTTTGACAAAGTTCAAGATGTTGACTGCAATGAGATTTTCTCAACTATAGTGATGCTTAAATCCGCTAGACTCATGTTAGCAATTGCCATATTTTATGAAATCTGGCAAATGGATATAAAAATTGCATTCCTTAAATGGATATTTCTTAAAGAAGAGTTGTATATGATGCAACCAGAAGGTTTTGTCAATCTAAAGGGTGCTAACAAAAGTGTGCAAGCTCCAGTGATCCATTTATGGACTGGTGCAAGCCTCTCGGAGTTGGAATATACGCTTTGATGAGTTGATCGAAGCATATGGTCTTATACAGACTTTTGGAGGAGCCTGTATTTACAAGAAAGTGAGTGGGAGCTCTGTAGCATTTCTAATATTATATGTGGATGACATATTGTTTATTGGAAATGATATAGAATTTCTGGATAGCATAAAGGGATACTTAAAAAAGAATTTTTTTTAATGAAAGACCTCGGTGAAGCTGTTTACATATTGAGCATCAAGATCTATAGAGATAGATCAAGATGCTTGATAAGTTTTTTCAATGAGTACATACCTTGACAAGATTTTGAAGTAGTTCAAAATGGAACATTCAAAGAAAGAGTTTTTGCCTGTGTTACAAGGTGTGAGTAAGACTCAAAGCCCAACCACGGCAGAAGATAGAAAGAGAATGAAAGTCATTCCCTATGCCCCAGCCATAGGTTCTATAAAGTATGCCATGTTGTGTACCAGACCTATTGTATACCCTGCCCTAGGTTTGGCAAGGGAGTACAATAGTGATCTAGGAGTAGATCACTAGACATTGGTCAAAATTATCCTTAGAGGACTAAGGAAATATTTCTCGGTTATGGAGGTGATAAAGAGTTCGTCGTAAAGAGTTACCTCGATAGAAGCTTTGACACCGATCTAGATGAATCTTCGTCTCAATATAGATACATATTGAAAGTGGGAGAAATTAGCAAGAGTAGCTTTGTGCAGAGCATTATAGACATAGAAATTTGCAAAATACTTAAAGATCTAAATATGGCAGACCTGTTGACTATACTTCTCTCACAAGCAAAACATGATCACACCTAAGTACTCTTTGGGTGTTAATCACATAGCGATGTGAACTAGATTATTGACTCTAGTGAACCCTTTGGGTATTGGTCACATGGCAATGTGAACTTTGGGTGTTAATCACATGGTGATGTGAACTATTGGTGTTAATCACATAGTGATGTGATCTAGATTATTGACTCCAGTGCAAGTGGGAGAATAAAGGAAATATGCCCTAGAGGCAATAATAAAGTTATTATTTATTTCCTTATATCATGATAAATGTTTATTATTCATGCTAGAATTGTATTAACCGGAAACTTAGTACATGTGTGAATACATAGACAAAATAGAGTGTCACTAGTATGCCTCTACTTGACTAGCTCATTGAATCAAAGATGGTTAAGTTTCCCAACCATAGACATGAGTTGTCATTTGATTAATGGGATCACATCATTAGAGAATGATGTGATTGACTTGACCCATTCGTTAGCTTAGCACTTGATCGTTTAGTATGTTGCTATTGCTTTCTTCATGACTTATACATGTTCCTATGGCTATGAGATTATGCAACTCCCGAATACCGGAGGAACACTTTGTGTGCTACAAAACGTCACAACGTAACTGGGTGATTATAAAGGTGCTCTACAGGTGTCTCCGATGGTACTTGTTGAGTTGGCATAGATCGAGATTAGGATTTGTCACTCCGATTGTCGGAGAGGTATCTCTGGGCCCTCTCGGTAATGCACATCACTATAAGCCTTGCAAGAAATGTGACTAATGAGTTAGTTGCATGATGATGCATTACGGAACGAGTGAAGAGACTTGCCGGTAACGAGATTGAACTAGGTATTGAGATACCGACGGTCGAATCTCGGGCAAGTATCATACCGATGACAAAGGGAACAACGTATGTTGTTATGCAAGTATCATACCGATAAAGATCTTCATAGAATATGTAGGAGCCAATATGGGCATCCAGGTTCTCCTATTGGTTATTGACCAGAGAGGTGTCTCGGTCATGTCTACATAGTTCTCGAACCCGTAGGGTCCGCACGCTTAAACGTTCGTTGACGATATAGTATTATATGAGTTGTGTATGTTGGTAACCGAATGTTGTTCGGAGTCCCGGATGAGATCACGGACATGACGAGGAGCTCTGGAATAGTCCGGAGGTAAAGATTCATATATTGGTTGATATGGTTAGGCCAAGTGGTCAAGCCCATGAGGCTTTAGCTCGGTGCATAAGAAGTTTTGCGGAGGCCAGGGGGCCAAACGCCGGAGACCCTGGCGTCTGGCCCTGGGCCAGACGCTGAGGCCCATGTCTTCTGGGCCAGACGCCAAGGATTGTGGAGTTTGGTCCTGGAGTCCGAGTGGGACTCTTGCCTTTCGGGCAAAACCGACTTTGAGGAGGCTTTTGCTCCAAGTTTCGACCCCACGGCTCAGGATATAAATAGAGGGGTAGGGCAAGCACCAAAGACCCGTCAAGAAACACCAAGCCGTGTGCCGGCAACCCCGTCCCCTCTAGTTTATCCTCCGTCATAGTTTTCGTAGTGCTTAGGGGAAGCCCTGCGAAGATTGTTCTTCACCAACACCGTCACCACGCCGTCGTGCTGCCGGAACCCATCTACTACTTCGCCCCTCTTGCTGGATTGAGAAGGCGAGGATGTCATCGAGCTGAACGTGTGCTGAACGAGGAGGTGCCGTACGTTCGGTACTTGATCAGGACGGATCGTGAAGGTGTACGACTACATCAACCACGTTGATAAACGCTCCCACTTATGGTCTAGGAGGGTACGTAGACTACACTCTCCCCTCTCGTTGCTATGCATCACCATGATCTTGTGTGTGCGTAGGAAAATTTTGAAATTACTACGTTCCCCAACAGGAGGTGCAATAGGCTCTTCCTCCTCTTCTTCATCGTCTTCCCTCATGGAAGGTCTTCCAAGCACCTTAGCAGTGGTTGTTATAGCTCTCTTCTTTTTTTTCCAGCAGCCTCATCATCATCATCATCAGACTATTCCAAAGTGAACTGCATAGTTTCTTGAGTTGGCACTTTCCTGGGTTTAGACATTGGAGCTCTCTTAGGTGGAGCTTTCTTCAACATTCCAGGCTTTGTGACAGCAGCAGCAGTATTACTCTTTCTTGAGTACTTTCTTCTTGAAGGTCACTTCCTCCTCAACAACAAATCTTCATCCTCAGATTCAGATGTTCTCTTCTTTCTGGTCCTGGTTGCTGCCTTAGGCAAATTGTTGGGAGTGCTTCTACTCCCCTCATCATAACTGCTAGAGGGACTAGTGCCCTCACTAAGGTTGAGCTGCTCTTCAGATCTGGTCTAATTATCACTTCCCTCTGACATTTCTAAAACTGACCCTGTGAATAGTTGGGTGTAGATAGAGTAGATGAGCATCACAACGTGCAACTTATTTTGCAAAAATATTGAGTCAAAAACTTAATTTTAGTTTTCTGCAGAAAGCATTTCGGAGCTACCAATTTGACAAACTCGGTGACACCAAAGCACTAATGGAGTCTAAACACATAGTCGGTCAGACCGAAATGAATTTCGGTGACTCCGAGATGCCAGGGTTTCACAGAGAAAGTAATTTCGGTCAGACCGATCAGTACACTTCGGCCAGACTGAGTTGTACTTGTGCAATGGCCAGGGCCAATCGGTGTGACCGAGATCCTCAGAGCGGTCGGTCCGAGATGGGTTTGGCAGAAACCTAACCCTAATTTTTTTTTGCATCAAATCTATTCTATGGAATTTGTTTGGTGGATAGATCAATCTCATATGTGGGAAGAACGTAGGCATTATGCTTTGTGCAAGAATCGGAGTAAGGGAAAGCACATAGGGTCAAATCCATACCCTAACTTGGCGACGAACTTGCTACGGTGGCAACGGCAGTGAGGATTCCGTTGACGACGGCGGAGACCAGCGGCAGAAGGTCACTAGCGACGACAACGATGATCCGGAGACCAGGGGCGTCAGTGATGGGGCGCGGGCTCGTGCGGTTGAAGTGATTTTCAACCGTATGGGTATGGAGAGTATAAATACCCAGGCGCTATCGGTGTGACCGAGTGGAACTACTCGGTGGCACCGAGATGCAAAACTGCTAGCAGTGGCTGCAAATCGATGTGACCGAATGGTTCTAATCGGTTGCACGAGATAAAAACAACCTAGATCAACTTAGTGATTTCGGTGAGACTGAGTAGGAGTTGGTTGGTCTGACCGAAAGGCATTAAGAGGTTTTGGAACTTAAGCCCTTGACGGATCGGTGGCTCCGAGTGCGCCTCACCCGAAGGGTCCGAATTTGACTTGTTCAAACTTTGTGATGTAGCATGAATAGAGTTTGAGACGAGAAAAGCATAGATAGCTAGAGGGAGTACTTAGGCATTCTTGTCCATCTATTTGCAAAAAGAAAAACCAAATAATCAAAGCAACAAATGGATGTCCTCGAATGGAGAAAATTATGCAACCAACATGCTCACACAATAAGATGGCAAATAAAACATGTGGCATAGCATGCACAAACACTGTAGCATCTATCAAGCAATTTGCGATGACTAGGCCATCTATATATGAGTATATTGACTGAGGAGGCAAATGCGAATATTTGATCGTAGGTCATACTCATCGTTTAAGCACAACTGGGGTTACCACTTTTATATAAAGCATTGTTGTGTTCACATCATTAGAGTTGCTTTAGCTCAATTCTTAGAGAAAAGCTCCCCCTAGATGTGATATCCCCACTTAGAGGGATGAACTAACCTTGGGTTTTGTCGATGATGACTTCATGTAGATGTTGAAGATGTGGATGCTCAATGTTGATATAGATCATTTGGAGCAATCCATTGGAGTGAATTGCACTTTCAATACCTACATGGGTTAGTCCCACAAGGAACACACAAGGATATCCATAGACATAGAGTGAAACACACATATGATGATGTCCATGAAAGCATTATGTTACCTTGTCCCTTGTCTTACCAACAAGAGGGTTTGTGAATCCTTGAACTAGTGCACGATATGGAAGTTGGTTGCATTTGTCCTTGCCAAAATGAATATGAGTGAAGCATGTTGGCGGAGTCACCCTCAGAACTCCCTAGTTCTTCTTCTTTGGGATCAACATCAACTTGATGGGAATCCTTGGAGTTGTAGTCGTACTTGATGTAGTGGAACTTGATGTAGTCTTGGGAACCCACTTGACCATGGCCTTAGGAGCTTCTTCAAATGAATCAATCTCTTCTTGAAGCTTGTCCTTGCCTTTTAGCTTGTGGTCTTGTGGTGGAAGATCATCTTGAGCCTATGTTCCTTTGAAAGAAGTGGGGTCATACTTCTCTTGTTGAGGAACAAACTTCGTCTTGGGGTATTGATCTTCTTCCCACTCAACTCCATTGGCATTGAACTTTCGTTCAAAACCAACACCTTGATTCTTCCGTTGCCTTCCTTGCTTGCGTACAATTTCCTCAAATTGCTTACTCTGGCAAGGCTCTTGTAAACACCTTTCTCCATAATTCCCTTCAATAAGCTATTTTCTTGCTCAAGTGTAACTTGGCTAAGAGAATCATTAGTGAAATCAAGAGAACTACTAGAAGCAACAATATTGGATTTAACATGATTATTGTTACTACTAGAAGAAGAATCTTTCTTGCTCTTGTTGCTAGATTTTACTTGTGGCATATAAGTAGACAAGAGTAAATGCTTGGAAATGTAAGAAGAACTCTTCTTTCGAAGATCATCATTGATTGCTTTAGGAACCCATCCTCTTGCTCTAAATTTAGCTTCTCGAAGCGTAGCTTCTCATGAGTTCTTAGAAGCTCTCGATGATCATCTAGAGTTGTTTCGTGAGCTAACTTAAGAGTGTTTAGTTCTTTAGTTAGACGCTCAATCTCCTTCTTATCATTGTCAGTCGTTTCATCTTGATTAGCATGATTAATAGCAATTTCATCATAGTTTTCATCACTAGTGTTGTCAACAAGTAAATCATCATCACCTAGCAAATCATCTTCATCACTATTGAAATCAAGATACTCGGGGTGTGATACCTTAGGGCCTTTAGCCATGAAGCGTCTTCCAATTCCTTCATTTGGTGAGTCAAATATGTCAAGGAGTTGGATGACACAAGTACAAGACCGGCAGCACCTTCATCTTGAGTATATTCGGAGTCGGAGTGATAACTTCTCTAGGCATAGTTGTCGGAGTTGGAAATGGATACCCATTCACCAACGTGAGCTTGATGTCTTCGTCTTGTGTAGCTCTTTGATGACTTGTCCTTCCTTTCCGAATCCTTGCTTCTACGAGAGGGTCTTCGTTCATAACGATCATCTCTACTCCTTCTCTCTCTTGGTGGTGATTCATCTCTTTTAGTTCTCCTCTTAGGTGAGTCTTCTCTTCTCTTGTAGGGAGCCGGACCCTCATTGGAGTAGTGTCCGGGTCTTCCACAATTGTAGCAATTGCTATCACGACTAGAAGATCTTTTTTCATTGTAGGACCTTGACTTGGAACTTCTCTCTTTGCTTCTATTCTTGTAGAATTTGTTGAAGTTCTTCACCATTAAGCTCAATTCTTCATTGAAGACTTGATTCTCACTTGATGTTGTAGGAGCATCACATGAAGCTTTGTAAGCACCACTTGATTTGTTGTGGAGCTCTTCCTTGTCCTTGAGTGACATCTCATGGGCAACAATTCTACCAATGACTTCCATTGGCTTGAGATCTTTGTAGTTGGACATCATTTGGATCAAGGTGCAACACAATATCATATTTCCATCCAAGGCTCTTAGGATCTTCTTGATGATGAATTTCTCGATCATCTCTTCGCTTCCTAATCCAACAATCTCATTTGTGTTGAGAGCAAGCCTAGAGTACATCTCAGCGACTCCTTCACCATCCTTCATTTTGAACTTGTCAAGTTGACTTTGAAGCGCATCCAATTTGGATTCCTTGACGGACTCGGTACCTTCATGCATATTAACCAAAGTATCCCAAATTTCCTTTGCATTCTCAAGGCGGCTGATTTTGTTGAATTCTTCGAGGCACAATCCACTGAAGAGAATATCGCAAGCTTGAGCATTGTATTGCAACATCTTCAATTCTTCCGTGCACGCTTCATGATCTGGTTCTTTTCCATCCTCGAAGTATTCACCTTGCAAGACAATTCGCACAATAGCCCAAACGGCGGGGTTATGACCAAGAATATGCATTTTTATCTTATGCTTCCAACTAGCAAAATTAGTACCATCAAAATAAGGACCTCTACGGTGGAAATTTCCCTCACTAGATGCCATACTCTACTAGGTCGTGAAACCACGGCAATGATCACCAAAGCTATGGAAATCAAGGAAAATGGAGACCAAAGCTCTGATACCACTTGTAGGATCGAAAGTAGGTCTAGAGGGGGGGTGTGATTAGACTACTTGACCAAATAAAAATCTAACATTTTCCTAATTTTAATTGTTGGCAGATTTTAGCAACTAGTACAAGTCAAGCAATCAACCTACACATGCAATTCTAAGAGTGTAGTAGCGAAAAGTAAAACATTGCATATGAAGGTAAAGGGAAGGGTTTGGAGAAGGCAAACGCAATGTAACCACGGAGATTTTTGGCGTGGTTCTGATAGGTGGTGCTATCGTACATCCACGTTGATGGAGACTTCAACCCACGAAGGGTAACGGTTGCGCAAGTCCATGGAGGGCCCTACCCACGAAGGGTCCACGAAGAAGCAACCTTGTCTATCCCACCATGGCCATCGCCCACAAAGGACTTGCCTCACTCGGGTAGATCTTCACGAAGTAGGCGATCTCCTTGCCCTTACAAACTTCTTGGTTCAACTCCACAATCTTGTCGGAGGCTCCCAATCGATACCTAACCAATCTAGGAGACACCACTCTCCAAAACATAATAGATGGTATGTTGATGATGAACTCCTTACGCTTGTGGTTCAAATGATAGTCTCCCCAACACTCAACTTTCTCTCACAGATTTGGCTATGGTGGAAAGATGATTTGAGTGGAAAGCAACTTGGGGAAGGCTAGAGATCAAGATTTTAGTGGTAGGATTGGAATGTCTTGGTATCAACACATGAGTAGGTGGTTCTCTCTCAAAAAATGAGTAGTGGAAGTGTAGGCACGTTCTAATGGCTCTCTCACATGTGTAGAAGGGGGTGGAGGGGTATATATAGTCTCCACATAAAATCCAACCGTTACACACACTTGACCCAACTCAGTCAGACCGAATAGAAGAACTCGGTGAGACCGATTCAGTTCAAAATGTGTATGTGGGGAATCTCGATGGGACCGACTGGAACAACTCGGTGGGACCGATGTGCTTGGGCTAGGGCAAAACCTCATCTCGGTGAGACCGATTGCTTGAACTCGGTGAGACCGATTTCAGCAAAGAGCAAACAGAGAGTTGGTCAAGCAAACTTGGTGGGACCAGTTGCACATTTCGGTGAGACCGAAATAATTGCAACAGGCAATACTGCAATAGAGAGTTTGCAGGCCATCTCGGTGAGACCGAGATCCGTATCGGTGTAACCGAATTGCTAGGGTTTCTGGCAGTGGTTATGTCAACTGAACTCGATGGCGCCAGAGGGATCATTTTGGTGGGGCCGAGTTTGACTTTGAGTTTTGGACATATTTGAAATGAGAAAGTGGCTGAGGGTTTTGGAGCAATATCACTAAGCACTTTGAGCAAGTAGACCATTAAGCAACACCTTATCCCCTTTTAATAGTACTAGATGACCCGTTGCGCCCATGGCGCAAAGGCCGAATGTAAGCTAATTAGTGTAAGAGTGTGCATTAACATATTGTTGTTCAAAAAGAATAGCTCATATACTATATGTAGTAAGTACATAAAATTGGAAATGATACACCAAGTCATGCAGGAAAGGACCCTTGTGATCTTTTTAGATTGGAAAAATAATCATGCAGAGGCCTTTGGATATGTACTTGAAGGAGCATATATTTCCTTTATCATGGTTGTTTCAAAAGCATGCGATAGAGCAGTCTAAGTAGCAGATAATCGATAGCTAAATGCACAACACTATCTTAGGGGATTACATAAGATCGAAAAGGAGGATAAACATAGATGTCTTTGTAGGCATTTATACTAATACTATGTTATATAGCAAGGGGCTCCTGCAGCTTGCTTATATTGAGTAGACAATCAGGCGCAATTCATTGGAAGTGCATTTGAAGCCGAAAGCATATGCTTGCCCTACGTTCATGTGGGTCCGACGGAAGAAGTCGCTCCAGCCTTTAGTGATGGTGGCCCTTTTGTCAACTCCCTTGATAAAGCAGGCCGTGACAGTGGTTGTTCCGTCTCCAGTTGTGATTGGAAGTTCACCGTGGTCAGCATCCATGTGTGGGAAAAGGGAACCCGTAGAAAAGTGGACATTAAAGTACTGAAAACAGTAGTAAAGGTTAGTCACTATATCATTTTATACCATGCTATTATATGAAACAGAACAGAATAATTGCGAAGAATTACCATTCTTTTGCCTTGTGTTGCAAATGTTTCTGTCATGTGGCACACATAGTAGTTATTAGGCGTGGTGGTGCTACACATGATCTTTCACAGTGCACGAACATTATGGTTGTAGAGCCTAACTGTGTTGCCCCACACAACGTGGCGACTAAACTCATCTAAGTAGTGCTTGCAAGGCTCACCTATGTTAAATTGCACAAAATTATACTTTTCAGTAGCTCTTGCGAGAGCTGATGGAATGGGAAGAGTAATGTAGTTCTTACCACGGAGAATGGACTTTCCAGGCTTTAGATGGATTTTCTTGCCTTTGAACTTTTGGATTGAGTTTGCTTTGCATGGGCGATGAATATACTCATATCGCTTATTGTGCTTCCGACATAGTGGTTCGCCTGTGTTGAATAGGTAAGGAGATCATTGTAAAAGGTTGCAACAGCAGATAGAGGATAACATAAACAAACAGAGGGGCTAATTAGCTTGTGTGTATTAGTGAAAGGCAGAAAATGGTATCCATCGTATATGGTAAACTGGAAGTAGTAAGCAGTGCTTGCACATGTAACAACAAATAAATTACAGCATTAATGAATAGCAAACAGAAGATCTATTGGACCCTGAAAGAAGTTTGTTTTATTACATACTTGATCAACTTGCATGTGTAAGTGATACAAAAAAAAAATTTCAAACAGCATGCATCGGCGAAGAAGAAGAAACATTCTTTGCAATTTATAAACAATTATAAATACGTTTTTCAGAATTACCATGGGTAATTTGGCCACCGCTGGTATCATTGGCTGTGTCTACCTCCTCTTGTTTAACAGCAGCCATCTGGAAAGAAGTAATAGAATAATTAAGCTGATATATTAGACCGTGGTATTAGTTGTGATGATTAACAGTGATGCACACAGACTTAACAGGCCATTAGTAGTAAAAGGCGGTCATTATATTTAAACAAATTTAACCTACAGAGAATAACTTTTTTTGATCGATAGGTAATAGTAGTGCTAAAATGTTCATGGGAAATCCTCTTTTGAGTTGTACAAATGGTGAGACATTATTAAAGACACAAAGAATAGCATTAAGTATACAAGCGTGACAAATGGCACCAAACACTTGAGGTTTTCAATATCTGCTGAAATTGGGGTATTGGAGGAAAAACCCAGTTCTCAATAATTTTCAATTGCAGACAAAGAAACCTTGACTGGACAAAATAAGCGCTAAGATTCTAGCTCAAAGATAGGAGTACTGGAACTTACCTTATGGAAATTGCTTCAGATATTCGGCTCAGATTGGCTACTGATTATGCTGGAAAATATCCAAAAGGAAGAAATAACTCTGGGCTTCTTCTTTTGTGATGCTAAACAGCAGCATATGAGGAATGATATGACAATGGAACCATGGTGACCTGCACAAATTATTAACATACATACTAAGACATTAGTTCAAGTAAATTAGTCATATTAAATCAGTACAGTACTGCATGGTTATACAAGAAAAATTGGTTTCCTCTGGAGTCCCATTGCAATACCGTACTGACTATTAGTTATACCATGCAAGTATAAGAAATTAGTACAATGTTGCATGATGATACAAGAAAATTAGTCCTACGAAGAACCTGAAGCTAATTCTTTTAGTGTTCAGACTTGATTACCTCAAATTTGTTAACACCCTAATGGCCAGAAATGCTTTCTGCAAATACAATATATGCGGAACTTGGTTCCCTTCAGAGTACACATGCGTGCAAGCTTAGATGCTTGAATTTGCTGGGAATTGCCTAGTGATTCTGGCACAATTACAACCTGTAGAAACAAGTAATGAGAAGAGCCAGATAAGAAAATCACAAGCGACAGCCGTGTTGTAATTGTTTAGCTATCAAAAGGTTCGCCGCTGGAGATGCACGGTTAATTCCACATGGAGAAAAACCCGGAAAAATAGTACTCCGCCAGTGACATCAAGGCCGCGGAGTCGAGCAGTGTTAGCAGTGTCGCGGAGGGGGTGGAGAAGAGGCGCTCTTTGCAGGCCGACGAACACCTGGTCACTTGAATCTGAAGTAAGATAACTATTTTGTATGGTTAATGAAAAAGAAATGTACCAAGAATCAAAGGATGTACTTCATGAATCAAGCTTTTGACTCAGAAAATAAAATCATACAATTCTGTGCTAACATTCAGTTCTGCAAAATTAACATATACCGAGACTTGTTCAAGCTCCTAAACAAATAGCTATATATAGATGGTGTCCAAATTCAACAAAAGGTGTGTTCAGACATGCCTACTATCAAGACCTAGCCACTTGAATCTAAAGCAACCTGACAGTTTTGATTATAGATCTTGAATATTGATTTACAACATGTTAACATGTAAAGTGAATATAATTATAGATCTTGATCTTATAGAACCAAAACCAACAAAGAACATTTCATAGTTATCAGATCAAATTGTTCCTCGGTGAGTATAGACTCACTTACACTGACATAGAATGTCAATTTATATTGTGGAGTCCACTCATCATAAGTTTACCTTGTCTGGATGTGCAAACATTGATTTTTGTTTTAGAGGCCGGTGGATAACAATGCAGGGATATAGAACAAGATTTACTCTCAGAATACAACAAATGGAAGCGACATGGTTAGAACCTAGAACTCCGTTCTTCGGAATCTGCAAATGAAAATTCAGTTGGAAACTGCAGTAGTTCAATGAAAACTATGGACGCCCTTACCCTCCGATTAATTATGCAATGCAGCCTCCATTGGGTACACTCAATTATTATAATAACCATTACCCTCCCGCAGATCATGATCAGGCACTCGCTGCTTCAGAAAACAAGAGCATATTTAGTAAGGCATATGAAATCAATGCTACATAATCGGCAAATGACAGCTTAATTGGAAACTACGGTACCACGATCAAAATTATGGATGCCCTTACCCTGCTGCGACTAAGACACACTCAGTTGTCAAAATCAATCACCCTCCAGCATATCATGATTAGGTACAAAAGCATATTTTCTCAAGAAACGACATACCGACATAATTATAAGAAAGAGGAATCAACAGAGTAGCAGTAAGGTGCCAACCTCGCCAAATTTAGTCACTGTATTAGCTTGAATATGAATTCCAACTGGCACCATATCATTGACCTTGCAGGAAGCAACATAAATGCACTGAACAGTTGCAAATTCAGAGTTAAGAGTGTTTTCATGACGGAAAATATGGTTGTGACTGAAGATGGTAAAAAATGATAAACTAATCTATCTTCGCCTTCCAGTTTGTAGGAACTAAGATCATACACAAACCTGTATACAGTACCAATGTAACTTGTCAAGGGGTAAAAATCAAACTGCTATTCTCCAGAGTTGAACTGAACTAAATACAAAATAAGTCATTGCAACGAACTTGTGGTGGAAAACCTACACATTAATTCATCTTGGCAAAAGAAAGTAGTCGAGGGGAAAATAATAAAATTATGACTAATACGTCACAATGCTTGATTGGAGTTTAACCCGAAAAAGAAAACAAGCTAGGAAGATCATAGATGCACCATAAGAATTCCAAACAAGCACTGCAAATAACCATGGGCGTTCAAGAGACAGAGGGGAAGAGAGACATAGGGTTCATCCTGTGCTCACACAACGGCGTACATACCTGAAAAATAAAATTTGCAATAATATATACTTTTACTTTGTACCACTTGTCCGAAGAGCGCACGACAACAATAACAGTACCTCATTCTTGTCACAAAGGTGCAGGCGGCCACAATATATTATCCGCTCTATAAATTGTGACATGATGTACGATGGTTCCAACTGTTTTATGTCCTTATAATCATCTATATATTGTTCATGAGATATGATTATGACTGGAACATGCATGACATGTAACTTGAATAGATTGAACAGTAAGTTGCTATGCCTCATCATCGTAAATGCACTAACATTGAGTTGCTATTTCAGCACAGAAATTCAGGCAAACGCGCAAAAGAAATAACTGACAATGCCGCAAGTCTTGTTTTTACACCTCTTGAAATTTCTGAGTCTATTTATACTTTAAATAGAGGAACAAAAAACTGAAGGAATGAAGAAGAAAGGAATAAAAACTGAACCTAATCAACTGAATGTGACATGATTTAACTGATGGACAAAATGCACTGCTTACTCTACTACACTAAAAAACAAACACTGAACAACTAAAAGAAACATGATCTAGATGAAACTATGCTCTTCCTAATAGGTGTAGATCTAAGACAAAGGAAACATGACTGGAACTAAATAACAAAAATTGAAAAAAAATACATTAAACATTTAAAAGAATGACAAAGATGATACCAATTCTCTTAAAATGTACATAGAAAATACGAAACACGCCCATGGAAATTACAGAAGTACTAAACACGCGCGCGCGCACACACACACACACACACGCGCGCGCGCGCGCGCGCGCAGAGAGAATAGCAAGACTGATGAGAATGCGGTGAACTACTTACCCTCTGGCAAGGTCAACAGATATCTGGCCCACAACTTTACAAGATAACTTCCTTCTCCTGTTCTTTATCAGAATTATTTTCAATGCACCTCCAGAAAGGTACTCCACAATGACACAATAGACATTACTTGGCATGCCAATATTTCCATCTTCTGTTTGAATATTCAGATCCCGAGCACCCATTATAGCCCCTATAAACTGTACAGGAAAATTGAAGCTTCTGTTAGGACAACCTGCCATTATAGCCATACCTGACACAAATCAATTTAGCTATAAAAATGGTATAAGGAATGTACTCGATAAGCATGCTAAGATACAGTGAAGCATCGGATGGGTCAATCCGATTGTGATAGAGCAATTGCACCAAAAATATAGTTCATTTATATGTTCCCCAAAAAATTGACAAACAGAGAAAGCAGACTTGAAACTACAATTATGTGGTTGGAGAAGTTTGTGCCCTCTTAGGGAGCACTCCAGTGTATTAATTCCTTCTCCAACCACATTAGCCTTCTCTATAGCTGATCTGTTCTGAATAAACAACAGAAGGGTGTACAGTCTGTCCATTCAGTGCATAGCGTTATTAAAGATAATATGCGACGATCCTAAACTAAAGTAGCATGGGTGCATATGGAAGCACTATATTGTCGAACCATTCTCGCCATCTACACATGGAAGTCCATGAGAAGTAGCATGGGTGCTTGCCTTAGTTCGGCTGAGTCTGAGTAAACGTTCCTAGTATTGTTTGCTCCTAGCTACCAAACACAACTACCACTATGTATACATGAACACTCGACGGAATCTTGTGTCCTCAGCATATGAGTACCTCAAAGTACAGATTCATTTTCGCATTCCTGAGAAAAGAAACTCAAGGTTTTGTTTAAAGTGTTGCCAATTGCAGTGCACATGTTAAATTATCAAATTCCATACTGCACAAGTAACTGAAATAATTAAGAGCTTGTGGAACTTCTGTCATTATTGGATCAAGCTAGTATAATTAGAAAATAGAAACTGCATCTCTTGAACCTATAGATCTGAAGAAAATATAGGTTCTCCAACTATCTGGACGCCATTAAAAATAAAAAAGCATGCCTTTCTTTACACTGTACACCAACTCCTAAACGACAGCTTTGTTGCCACCACAGACAAATACCCAGCTCCTGCCTCATGTATCTAATAACAAAACTCTCAGTGATCTTTGCAATCATACATAACCTGGTTCCTTCAAAATTGCAAGCATCTAGAAACAGGATCTTATCGGATTATAATGAAAGAAATCAAAGGCTAAGAAGAGGACAATCAGTTTCAATGCCATTGTTCCGGGGCTGCTGATATAATCATTGTATCCACCTATATGGAGTACCAAATCAAATATAAAAATTATACCCTTAAGCATAAACCTTAGAGAAAGGATGTTGCATTGCATGAACTGTAACAAGGGGAAAACATAAACACCTTAGCCCTGTAAACCGGTTAGAAAAATATCTAAATCCTAAAACAATAAAGCATCAGAATGAAAACCTTACTCCCTACTTTATAAAAACTCAGGAACCACCAGCTTGTGCGCTTACACCGACCATAAAAAGTATACGTGCGACCAAAAACAGGTGTAGCTAACACTGAGTATAACTCCATCAATTCAGTTCCCAACTCCACCGAAAAATATCAACTCTGACCAAATAGTACAACTCCACTTGTCTAACTTCCATCAATATATTACCATACGGAGCTAGCCCACTCAGCAAAAGTTGTTCTAACAATAAGGCAAAAAGAAGAAAGTATTAAAATACAGATTAGGATAAATAATTCATAGCATGGTATATCATCATCCAAAAGCAACAATATTCTAAATTACACACACAGTATGGATGCATTCTCCAGTGCACCATGAAATATACAAAAATAATATTTGAGGTGAGTGCAGCTACCTGGTAGCAGATAGATCCTTAAAGTTTTCAGGTATGTCAGTACAATACTTAATCCCCATCAACAATTTATCAGATGGATTTACATCCTCGAACCTGCACCAATCCAGAAGTTAAAGAAAATTGTATAATGAACAAAACATATGTAAGACAGATGTAATCTTGTAACTATAACTACTCCTGGAGAACTGATGAACGTCAATGTGTTACAGAGAGAGAGAGAGATACTTCTCTTTTTTCTCAGATCTGCACATGTGTTTAGAAACAAACATAAATCAAAATAAGATAATCAGAAAACTGGGAGAATTAAGATGACAAGACCATAGACGAGGGCCGGCATCATGAATTAGAGGGAGGACCGCGAATTGCCATGGAAAGATGAGAAAAGGAGGAAGAAAGAGATCACTTGTGCCAGTCTTTCCTCTAGGTGGGGGCTCCACTCCTCTGTAGGCAGCCGCCATGGTGGGGGCTCGAGGGGTTCATCCGAAGAAGACGCTGGTGGCAGCGTGCAGTGGGCCGCGTCGGCAAGACGGCGCCCGGTGGCTGGGAGCGGCGGGAAGCACGGAGCTCGCCCTCGCCCACCATCGTGCGGTGCGGCAGCGACCTCGGCTCCTCCTGTTGAGCACGGAGGCAGAGGGAGGGGACGAGGAGACGCGGGAGGAGGAGAGGCAGGGGAGGAGGAGGCGGTGGAGGCGGCGGAGACGAGGCTGCAGCCGAGAGGGAGGGGGAGCGGAGGCGGCGGCGGCCCGGAGAAGAGAGTAGCGGGATGAGGGAAAGGGAGGAGATATTTCCATGGGAGAGAGGGCTGACCAATCCTCGCGCTGTGAACCTACACGGAGCGTCTAGAGAACCCAGCCTCTGGTCGCTGGCCCCCATGGTCTCAGACCCCACCTGTCATCCTCTGCTGAAGCGGTCACGGATGTGAAAAAAAAAACGACGGCTGGGCAAACGCCAGCGGCCAAAAAAAGCACTGTCGCTACCGCAGTAATTCGATCGTGCGGTTAAAAACGTCTTGCGCGCTCGATGCCTCCAGTTACGCGGGTAGTGTAGGAGCTTTTATATGTTAGATTGGCTTTCCTATGGACTCAATGTGATCTTGGATCACTAAAATAGAAATGAAGAGTCTTGAGCTTTTGCCAATATGTGTCCTTAGCATTTTGAGGGTCCACATCTCTAGTCCATGCCATACCAATCATTGAACTTTCTGAAATATTTAACTTGAATGGATATTAGTTCAGTGAGCTATATGTTGTTATGAATTACCAAAACCACCCGAAGATTTGTTGCACTTTCAGGGTGGGGTGGCCCGACGGCGAGGCAGTGGTGCGGATGACGTCGGAAGGTGGCGTACCGTGGGGGGATGTATGTGGGTGCGGACTGCTGACGAGGGCACCGGAACTGGGCGGCGGCGGCGGGGTGGGACGGCCAGGGGGCGTGCTTTCAGTGGGAGGAAGAGAATGGATCCACTGACAGGTGGGCCAGGGGGAGGAGTAGGCGGGCGTCGCGCGGCGTCCATTTCATGTCTGCGTCGACGCAAATGAGACTCAAATTTAGGCCAGGCATGAGTCGGCAGACGGACAAAAAGCGGACGCGTGTCCGTTTGGGTTGGCGCTTTAGGCTAACTTTTGTGTCCGTTTTTTACCCAAACGGACATGCGTGTACGAAATGGTTCTGTGTGTTGTTGTTGCTCTAAGGACGTGTTCCGTAGCGCCGCAGAGCCTCAAACTCCACGACTCCATAGCCAAGATCCGGCAGCTAGCTTCTCCAAAAAAATCCCGGAGTCAGCCAGTCATTCGGGGGCATAGCTTCTTTGCTCGATCGTTTTCTTCCAGGCCAAAATCGTTGCTTTTGGCCCACTGGACCATAATGGGTGGGCTGCTCGCAGTGGGATGGAATAATTAACGACAGATAGGAAGGGAACGAGCGTTGCGTCGCTGCGGAATAGAAAAGGATCGAGCGAACCGGTACGCGGTCTCACTTGGCGGTGGCATGCATATGTAATTTCTGC
The DNA here is from genome assembly GCA_963921465.1 of Triticum timopheevii. Lineage (NCBI taxonomy): Eukaryota > Viridiplantae > Streptophyta > Magnoliopsida > Poales > Poaceae > Triticum > Triticum timopheevii. The sequence continues at coordinate 129,237,520 of OY997270.1, forward strand.
CAACTCTCGCTTCTCTGTTTTTGTGGAGCTCCATTTTCTCAACTCCACGACTCCTCCAAATTTGCACTGCGTGGTTAGCCAGCTTCTCAATCGCATCACCAGGAGTTGAATCATTCGGGTGCGCTCCAGATGTGGAGTTGTGGAGTTGGGAAGCCAGAGGGCTACCGAACAGGCCCTAAGTGTCTTTGATTTAGTACAAACATTTATTTTGAGACGGGAGAGTATATGCTTGTTTTAAATGAATAGGTCAAGCAATTCACACATACATTTCCGCAGTCATGACAATTCACAATGCAAAGACAGTACATCACAATGAAAATAATTGTTGCTATGTTATCCTAGTTTCAGACATTTCTTTCAAGGAAAAAGCTCTGCAGCTTGATTCAAGCATAGCTGTCTTGACTTTATCGACAAGGAAAACACTTTATGAAGTTACAACACACGGAAGCCTGACAAACGGAGTGGACCAGAGGAAGCCATGAATAGCATCACCTTTCATTTAATCCCCCGAGCCAGCAAACACATCAACGACTCCACATAAATTCCACCATTGTGATGGGGACCTCCTCAGAAGTGGCGCTCCACAATGCGCTCCCTTCAAATCCAGCTGAAACATGAACCCGGGAAAATTTCAGCCGACAGCTTACTTATAATGAAGAAAACTAAACAAAAGGCTCTTTTGACTCACCTCCGAGGCAGAGTCATCGTTAATTTCATCAGCTTCATCTCCCAGACTCTCCTGTGAGGCCACCTCTCTGGCTTCGTCGTCGTTCTCGAAACCGTCAGATGCCTCTCTTCTTGGGGTCTGACGGTTCTCAAAGATGTTGCAAACTACAGCAGATGCAGGATCGGGTGCCTCTGCTTCTGCTGTGCTGTGTTTGGTAACCTCTTCCTGTTTGTCATCTTCATAAACCAAATAATGGTGGGATGAAGCATCTGAGGAGGCTGCATCTTCACAAACAGAATGAAGTGACACCACTGATGCTTCCTTCTCACTGATGGGATCCTCAACTTCGTTTGAAGCGCCAAGACTCTGCTCTGCATTTGCCTCCGTCATCAGAACTTCGGGCACCTTTTGTACTTCTAGCTTTTCACGAAAATCTTCCAGAGTCGCTATGCTATCAACAACCAGTTCAAGTACACTCTTTGCATCTTTTTCTTGGGTACTCCCTTCATCTGAGGATTCAAACTGTCCGGTTTCCTCATCTTCAACAAAAGAACCGTCAGGTGCCTGATCTCTTGTTTCGTGTTTGTCAATGAAATCAATGATTTCATATGTACCACAAGCTGATAACTCCTTCCTATCGTCACAACAGTCTTCACCATATTCGTCGCTGACACTATGATGATGAGACGAAGTATTTGATGGCACAACCATATTTTGCTTGCTTTCAGCAAGAAAGTCCGGTGACATCCCTCTCGGTTCGTCCATGTCAGGCAAATCATGAATTTCAGCTGAATCAGTGGAATACAGAGATGGAAATAAATCACCTGGTGTGCTACTGCTGGCCACTCTGATGTTGTGTTCATCCACAAACCAATCGACCGGCACATCCTGTACCTGACGCCATCCGGAAAATTCCCCTGAATCAGCCATGGCACTGCTTGTCTCAAAGATATTCACACCTTCGACCAGTTTGTCGTCGTTCGTCCGAGGTACTTGAGAGAATCCATCAGCCCGAACTTCTTTTATCTCGAGTCTCCTGAAAGAATTGTCAGCCGTAGCAGAATCACCAGTCAGGTGTTCGGCCGCATGCCTCACAGCTTCCCCTTTCGCTTCTGAATTCCCCTCTTGCCCATTGCCTTCGACGTCGCTGGCAGGGCCGCCGATGCCGCCATTCTTGACGGATTCAAGATTGTCATCCTTGCTCAAGAGCGAGGTGACGAAATAGAGCAAGGTGAAGCAGAGAAACGACACCACAAAGGCAAGCAGGGCGAAGCAGAGCACAGGAGGAATCAGCAGGTACGAGAGCAGCGAGAGGCGAGGGCGAGGCAACCACCGGAGGAGCGAGACCCGCCTGCGCGGCAGGTGGTAGTGGACGTGGACATGACGGCATCTCCACCGGCATCTCGCCTCCCCTCCCTGCTTCCTCTTGGCGCAGCTCAAAGCCATGGCGACTCTTCTCTTCTCAAGCAGAAATGGCAAGAAAGAAGATTCCAGGCGTGGCCCGTCTTCTCTCCGCTTGCTTTTCTGCCCGGTTGAAGGCGGAAAATTTTGAAATCTTCCACTATGGGATCGGGACCCGCCAAGAAGTTTTCAAGCCGACGCAAGGGGGGCAGAGACGGGTTCCATGTCCATGGTCTGTACTTTATGGATGGGAACCCTTGTCTTGTGATTATGATGGGTCGGGTAAAGTTGGGTCATGGATGCCTATCAGCAGCGAGTGTGTTCACAAAGATTGCAAGGAAGAAAGGTGGGGAAATCGATCTTATCTCTCGGAGTGGGATTAGATGCCACTGTCATGCTGGCCACAGAGCATAGCAATTACATTAAGGCAACTTTTAAGATGGTCCCAACTATTAAGGACCCACCATTATTTCTGATCCAAGGGTCTGGATTGAACGAGGTAATAGGTCATCCAACACTCATATTTGGCAAGTTTTAGAAAGATAGGTCTCCCAACATTCATATTTGCAAGTTTTAGAAAAAATAGGAAGCACCAGAACTGGAAAGTGATATATTCCTACCATATAGTCACACACCAGTTTTAGATAAATAACATTATCAATGTCATTAAATGCAGTGATGACATTACAGAAAATATTCCTACCATGTAATGAGATATCATGAGGTCACACAATAGCGTGACAGTACAGAAAATATGAATGTTTTTACTTTTTCCATAATTTATTAGTGGGTGTGAAAAATGCACATATATACTCATGTACACCAACAAAGTTGAAGAAATAAAGAAATTATGGTATCGTCCTGGTTAGCACAATTATCTATTAAGCTGTGAGTTCGAAACTTTGTATTCTTTTGCTATTTCATCTATTTTTATTTTCCACCTTTTTTATTTGATGTGATTATTACAGCTAATTTATTTTATTTGGAGGTCTGTAGACCACCTAACGGTGACTACAGCACCGGAGCGAGCTGAAGCCATGTCATCATCATCGTCTCTCCATCACCGAAACCAGGCAAAACTTTTAACTAGCGGCTTAAGGGCAACTCCAACGCCGCACAATGTTCGTGGACGCGTCAGCACGTGTCCGTGGATAGCTTGAGAGAAGCCGAACATCCAACCTGAGATTTGCTACAACTATAGGGGATTATGGGCTAAGACTAACTCTAACCAATACCCTAAAACTAAGAGGAGTGAACGGTCAAGTATCATTTAGAGAAGTACTTTTACTCCTTTAAGAATTGGTCGTTTCTAACCGATCCCCTAAACTTGGAGTAAAAATTTGTTTTTGCCAAAAAAATCAATTTTAGTTTGCACACATATTAAATATTTGAACTAATATTAAATCCAAACATAATAATTAAGCTTCACACAATTCATGGATATTACAAATTCATAGTGTACAAACCAAATTATTCAAATTCAAACACACAAAAGGGTTCAATGAAGTGAATAGCATGATAAAAGCACAACTACGAAGTGCTATGGAAATGCCAATGGTGCTCAACAAAATCATGTTGGAGATGGGGATGAACTTCTTGGTTCTTGATCCTGTGATGTGCCGTGAGGAGTCTTTGTATCCTATTTGCGTCGTGCTCCGGCTCAACAGGATTCACATTGGTGATGTATAGATAGTTCTCGGACATGCCTCTCTCATCTTCGACGATCAGGTTATGCAAGATGATGTAGCATGTCATGATTTTCCACAGAACCTTAGGGTTCCAATACTCGGCAGGGCCCGATGGATGGCAAAGCGCTTCTGAAGCACACAGAAAGCTCTCTCCACATCCTTCATTATCGACTCTTGACACCTTTTGGATGTGAGATTGTCTTGACAAATGTGGCCCATGGAGGATAGATGTCATCCGCAAGGTAGTAACCCACTGTGTACTCATGGCCATTGACCTTGTAGTTGTAAGGACGAGCCTCTTCGGCAACAAGCCTAGCAAACAGTGGTGATCTCGAACGCACATCATGTCATTATGAGGTCTAGGCAATTCAAATAATGAATGTCAAATCCATAGATCCTCCGATGCAATAGCGTAGAGTCATGAATGATTGTTGGATTGTTGCAGTGGCCTTTGTGCTGACCTTTCCACCTTGCAGGACAATTCTTCTATCTCCAGTGCATGCAATCAATTGATCCTACCTCCTAGGCCATCCTATTTCTTCACTTAGGGCATGTTCAGAGGCTCTCCAACTTCTGAAAACTTTCCAAATTCCGCTTCCTCACGTAGCTTCTCACTCACATAGCGATGGGAAAGCGTTCAGGAGCTCTAGTGGCTTCTCACTGGGGTGCAGCCCATCTGGGAGCTAGCTGGCCTGGTTGGGCTCCAGTTTGGGCCGGTTGGAGGCAGCCCAACTTGGCAGTTCAGCGAGAGAAGGAGCCCTCGTACCGATTCCATCGAGGGAGTGAGGAGTGATCTGTTACAGCGAGTGTACTGGTTCGATCTGAATTGACTTGGTGATGGCAGCTCCTTGTAAATTCGGTGAACTTCTCCTTTTCCAAATCGATGGAGCTGGGCTTTTGGTACTCCGCGTTTTTACATCGGAGTCCGGTTGAGCTTCTCACTTCTAGCTTCTTGGCGGTAATTCGTTCGGCTCAGCTCCCCTCCAGGAATCTGTGAAGCGTGGAGCTGGAGAGCCTCCGAACACGCCCTTAATGCCAACAGCCTCTTGGTGTCTTCCTCGTTGGTTTCCCTCAAGTACTCCAGCCCAAAGATATCAATCAAGACTCTTATGTATCTTTTGAATAGCCTCCAAGATTGTACCTTCTCCAATGCGAACATAGTCATCAATGGCATCGGCCGAATACCCACAGGCTAGCAGTCGAACAGTCGCGATACACTTTATAAAAGGGCTCACACTTATATCTCCACATGCATTCCTCCTGAGCTTGAACCGATCATTATGTTTCTCCACGACATTTGAAATGGTGAGAAAGATACTTGTGTGCATTCAAAATCGCTAGCAAAACTACTTTTCCAGATAGGTTGGATTAGGGTCTAAATATGAAGGAAATATGCCCTAGAGGCAATAACAAAGTTTTTATTTATATTTCCTTATATCATGATAAATATCTATTATTCATGCTAGAATTGTATTAACCGAAACTTGATACATGTGTGGATACATAGACAAAACACAGTGTCCCTAGTAAGCCTCTACTAGACTGGCTCGTTAATCAAAGATGGTTAAGTTTCCTAACCATAAACATGTGTTGTCATTTGATGGACGGGATCACATCATTAGGAGAATGATGTAATGGACAAAGACCCATCCGTTATCTTAGCATAATGATCATTAAGTTTTATTTTTATTGCTTTCTTCATGACTTATACATATTCCTTTGACTATGAGATTATGCAACTCCCAGATACCGGAGGAATACCTTGTGTGCTATCAAACGTCGCAACGTAACTGGGTGATTATAAAGATGCTATACAAGTATCTCTGAAGGTGTTTAGTTGGATTGGCATAGATCAAGATTAGGATTTGTCACTCCGAGTATCAGAGAGGTATCTCAGGGCCCTCTCGGTAATGCACATCATAATAAGCCTTGCAAGCAATCTGACTAATGAGTTAGTTACGGGATGATGCATTATGGAACGAGTAAGGAGACTTGCCGGTAACGAGATTGAACTAGGTATGAAGATGCCGACGATCGAATCTCGGGCAAGTAACATACCGATGACAAAGGGAATGACGTATGTTGTCATTACGATTTGACCGATAAAGATCTTCGCAGAATATGTAGGGACCAATATGAACATCCAGGTTCCGCTATTGGTCATTGAGTGGAGAAGTGTCTCTGTCATGTCTACATAGTTCTCGAACCCGTAGGGTCTGCACGCTTAATGTTCGATGAGGATTTGTATTATGAGTTATGTGATTTGGTGACCGAATGTTGTTCAAAGTCCCGGATGAGATCACGGACATGACGAGGAGTCTCGAAATGGTAGAGAGGTAGAGATTGATATATTGGATGATAGTATTCGGACACCGGAAGTGTTCCGGAATGTATCGGGTACATATGGAGTACCGGGGGGGTACCCGAACCCCCAGGGGGAAGATATGGGCCATATGGGCCATAGGAGGGAGGCAAACCAGCCCACATAGGGGTGGCGCGCCCCCCGGGAGGAGTCCAAACTGGACTAGGGGAGGGGGCAGCGCCCCCTTTCCTTCTCCCACTCCCTCTCCTTCCCCCTTCCCCCCTCCAATAAAAGGAAGGGGGGGAATCCTACTAGGAGCCCAAGTGGGACTCCTCCCACTTGGGGCGCGCCTAGGTCCGGCCTCCTCCCCTCTCCCCCCTTTATATATAGGGGTGGGGGTGCCTCTAAGACACACAATTGTTCCAGGCCTTGTGTTGCGCCCCCTCCATAGTTTACGCCTCCGGTCATATTCACGTAGTGCTTAGGCGAAGCCCTACGCGGATAACTTCACTATCACCGTCACCACGCTGTCGTGCTAACGGAACTCTCCCTCAATACTTTGCTGGATCAAGATTTCGAGGGACGTCATCGAGCTGAACGTGTGTACAACTCATAGGTGCCATACTTTCGGTGCTTGATCGGTCGGAATGAGAAGACGTACGACTACATCAACCACGTTGAACAAACGCTTCCGCTTTCGGTCTACGAGGGCACGTGGACACACTCTCCCCCTCTCGTTGCTATGCATGTCCTAGATAGATCTTGCGTGAGCGTAGGATTTTTTTTGAAATTGCATGCTATGTTCCCCAACAGTGGTATCAGAGCCAGGTTTATGCGTATATGATATGCACGAGTAGAACACAAAGAGTTTTGGGCGGTGATAGTCATATTGCTTACCACCAACGTCTTATTTTGATTCAGCGGTATTGTTGGATGAAGCGGCACGGACCATCCTTACATGACCACGTTCATGAGACCGGTTCCGCCGACAGACATGCAACTAGTTTTGCATAAACGTGGCTAGCGGGTGTCTGTTTCTCCAACTTTAGTTGAATCGAATTTGACTACAGTCGGTCCTTGTTGAAGGTTAAAACAACAAACTTGACGAAACACCATTGTGGTTTTGATACGTAGGTAAGAACGGTTCTTACTAGAAGCCCGTAGCAGCCACGTAAAACTTGCAACAACAAAGTAGAGGACATCTAACTTGTTTTTGCAAGGCATTTTGTGATGTGATATGGTCAAGACATGATGTGATATACGTTGTTGTATGAGATGATCATGTTTTGTAAAAGTTATCGGCAACTAGAAGGAGCCTTATGGTTGTTGCTTTATTGTATGAGATGCACACACCATGTAATTGTTTTACTTTATCACTATGTGTTAGCGATAGTTGTAGAAGCAATAGTTGGCGAGACGACCACGACGCTACGATGGAGATCAAGGTGTCAAGCCGGTGACGATGGAGATCATGACGGTGCTTTCGAGATGGAGATCAAAAGCACAAGATGATGATGGCCATATCATGTCACATATTTTGATTGCATGTGATGTTTATCTTTTACACATCTTATTTTCCTTAGTATGGCGGTAGCATTATAAGATGATCCCTTACTAAAATTTCAAGGTATAAGTGTTCTCCCTGAGTATGCACCTTTGCAATAGTTCGTCGTGCCGAGACACCACGTGATGATCGGGTGTGATAATCTCTAAGTTCACATACAACGGGTGCAAGACAGTTTTGCACATGCGGAATACTCAGGTTAAACTTGACGAGCCTAGCATGTACATACATGGCCTCAGAACACTGGAGACCGAAAGGTCGAGCGTGAATCATATAGTAGATATGATCAACATAGAGATGTTCACCATTGAAAACTACTCCATCTCACGTGATGATCGGACATGGTTTAGTTGATTTGGATCACGTGATCATTTAGATGACTCAAGGGATGTTTATCTAAGTGGGAGTTCTTAAGTAATATGATTAATTGAACTTAATTTATCATGAACTTGGTCCTGATAGTTTTTGCATATCTATGTTGTAGATCAATGGCCCGTGCTACCGTTCCCTGAATTTTAATGCATTCCTAGAGAAATCTAAGTTGACAGATGATGGCAGCAACTACACAGACTGGGTCCATAACTTGAGGATTATCCTCATTGCTGCACAGAAGAATTATGTCCTTGATGCACTGCTAGGTGAAAGGCCTGCTGCTGGTGCAGATGCTGATGTTATGAACGTCTGGCAAGCTCGATCTGATGACTACACGATAGTTGATACGTCTCCAACGTATCTATAATTTATGAAGTATTCATGATATTATATTATCCATCTTAGATGTTTTATATGCATTTATATGCTATTTTATATGATTTTTGGGACTATCCTATTAACCTAGAGCCCAGTGCTAGTTTCTGTTTTTTCCTTGTTTTTGAGTTTTACAGAAAAGGAATACCAAACGGAGTCCAATTGACGTGCCAATTTTTGACGATTTTTTATGGACCAAAAGAAGCCCACGGAGCATCGGAGATGGACCAGAAGAGTCCCGAGCCGTCCACAAGGGTGGAGGGCGCGCCCTACCCCCTGGGCGCGCCCCACTATCTCGTGGACGACTCGAAGACCCACCCCCCCTGACGTGAAATCGATGCCAAAAATTCCTATAAATACAGAAACCCCAGAAAGAAACCTAGATCGGAAGTTCTGCTACTGCAAGCCTCTATAGCCACGAGAAATCAATCTAGGCCCTCTCTTGCACCCTGATGGAGGGGGCCATCATCATCGGAGGCCATGGGGAAGGATCTCGGAGGGGCCATCATCGCCATGAAGGCCAAGGACCAGAGGGGGAACCTCTCCCCATCCAGTGGGGAGGCCATGGACGAGGAAGCACAAGGGGGAGAACTTCTCCTCCTCTCTCTCGGTGGCGCCAGAGTGCCATCGGGAGGTGAATCATTGCTGCGGTGATCATCTTCATCAACATCACCATCATCATCACCATCCTCATCTCTTTTACGCGGTCCACTCTCCCGCACCCCGCTGTAATCCCTACTTGAACATGGTGCTTTATGCCACATATGATGATCCAATGATGTGTTGCCATCTTATGATGTTTCGAGTAGATATCCTTTGTCTTTGGGTTGATTGATGATCTAGATTGGTATGAGTTGTATGATTTATTTTGGTGTTGTCCTATTGTGCCCTCCGTGTTGCGCAAGCGTGAGGGATTCCCGCTGTAGGGTGTTGCAATATGTCCATGGTTTACTTATTGTCTGCATTGCTTGAGTGATAGAAGCATAAACACAGATAAGTGGGTCACGACATATGGGAATAAAGGGGACTTGATATGTTAATGCTATGGTTGGGTTTTACCTTAATGATCTTTAGTAGTTGTGGATGCTTGCTAGAGTTCCAGTCATAAGTGCATATGATCCAAGAAGAGAAAGTATGTTAGCTTATGCCTCTCCCTCATATGAAATTGCAATAGTGATTACCGGTCTTGTTAACAATTGCCTAGGATAATTCCACACACCAACCCATCATTATTCCACACTCGCTATTTATAATATTTAGTAATATATTCTAAATTTATGATAACAGCACATACTTTTATATCTTATCTCTTAGATATCATACAAGGTTATCCTCTTCATACCCACAATGTAGATTTATTTCTCGTTTCTAGTTGGAAGCAAACATTCAGTGTATGTAGAGTCGTATCAGTGGCAGATAGGACTTGAGAGAATATTGATCTTGCCTTTAGTTCCTTGTGGGTTCGACACTCCATGCTTATCACTTCCACCTTTGTAAATTGCTATGATGATTCCCTGCACTTGGGGATTATCAATAGTTCAGTGTGCCACGCTCTACGGCTTAGAATTAGGACTTCAAAGACGTTGAATGTCATGGAGCATATGAGATTTTCCAAGAGTTGAAGTATATTTCAAGAAAATGCCCAAGTTGAGAGATATGAAGTCTCCAACAAGTTCTATAGCTGCAATATGGAGGAGAACAGTTTTGTCAGTGAACACATACTCAGAATGTCTGGGTATCATAACCACTTGACTCAGCTGGGAGTTAATCTTCCAGATGATAGTGTTATTGACAGAGTTCTTCAATCACTGTTGTCGGTGTCAAAACCAGCAGATCTTAGGTAGGGGGTCCCGAACTGTGCGTCTAAGGTTCGATGGTAACAGGAGGCAGGGGACACGATGTTTACCCAGGTTCGGGCCCTCTTAATGGAGGTAATACCCCACTTCCTGCTTGATTGACTTTGATGAGTATAGGGGTTACAATAGTTGATTTACCTCGAGATAGTAATGGCAAACCCTAGATGTCTAGCTTGTATAATTATGATTGCCTCTACGAACTAAACCCTTCGGTTTATATAGACACCAGAGGGGGCTAGGGTTGTACAAGGTCAGTTTACGGAGGAAGGAAACTACACATCCGGACGCCAAGCTTGCCATACACACAAAAGAGAGTCCCATCCGGACACGGGAGAAAACCTTATGTCTTGTATCTTCACAGCCCATCAGTCCGGCCAATGACACATAGGCTGGCTCCCTGAGGCCCCCATAATCCAGGACTCCCTCAGTAGCCCCTGAACTGGGCTTCAATGACGACGTATCCGGCGTGCAGATTGTCTTCGACATTGCAAGGCGGGTTCCTTCTCCGAATACTCCAAAGCAGGCTTCCGCATTTAAGAACTGTATCCGGCTCTGTTTAATATTTACAACCCCAAGCTGTAAGGGCAACAATACTTAAAACAAAATAAGTCACGTCCACGGGCAACTTTTTTGGTGAGACGTTATGTTCTGGCCTGGTGATTATTCTGAACCGTTTTACAACCCCTGATTCGCGCTTCGAGGCACGGCCATTGACACGTCTTGTCAAAGCAGAGATCGTGTCCCCTTATCACGGGATTCTCATCAATACGGGTTTGGGTAATCCAACCGTGTCGTTCGCCGACCCCTTGGGAATATGCGAGGTTTAAGGCTTATGAGGGGGCGCTTGATATTCTCTGCCCTTATAAGAGGATAAGGACCCATCTTTTCACCTCACACCTTCTTCTTCCTCCGCCCTTCCATCCCCGAGCTCCAGCGCCCAAGCTTTGATCTTTTCCATCGCCCCCAAACATTCTAGACATGTCCAGATCTGGAGCACAGGGCAAGTGGATGGCTTATTCCATGACGAAGAAAGACATCAAGGAACTCCGGAAGGCGAGGTACTTGACCATGGAAATCGCGCACAGGCTCCCAACCAAGGGGCAAACCATCCCTACTCCAGAGCCCGGTGAGAGGGTTGTATTCATCCCTCACTTCCTCCGTGGGTTAGGGTTTCCCCTTCACCCCTTTGTTCGCGGCCTTATGTTCTATTACAGGCTAGATTTTCACGATCTGGCCCCGAACTCCTTCCTCCACATCTCGACGTTCATTGTCGTGTGCGAAGCATTTCTCCGCATCCCCCCCACACTTTGGCCTATGGCTCAAGGTCTTCAATGTGAAGCCGAAGGTAGTCGACGGGGAGCACGCGGATTGCGGTGGCGCCATGGTGAGAAAGCTTCCCAATGTCACTTGGCCTCAAGGGGCCTTCGTGGAGACCATCAAGACGTGGCATCAGGAGTGGTTCTACATCACTGAACCCCGCAGCACCAAGTGGGCAGCCGCTCCTGCATTTAGATCCGGACCCCCACTGCGGCTCGCGTCGTGGATCAATAAGGGTCTGGATTGGGGGTCGTCCAATGAGGTGTTGACGCTGCAAAAACGCGTCAAGAGTATTATAGAAAAGGACGCCCGCCTTACCAACGTGATCCAGGTGATGCTCGTCCGCCGAACCCTTCCCTGCCAGCGACGGCCTCTCCGTATGTGGGAGTTTAATCCGGAAGGGCCGCAGACTCTGCAACAACTCTTCGGAACGACACATAAAGAGATCTGGAAACATCTCATTAAATCTCAAAAATCGTGGCCGGAGACGTCCGAGGACATCAGCCTTGACTGCAACCATCCGGCCACCCCGGTAAGGGTTAAATTTCCACACATAGCTTGGTTCATCAATCCAAAGGGATACACTGAGAATTCCATCCTTTAAACAGGGCTAGACAAAGAAGGCAGAGCGGATCAAGTGTTCGGCCCCTCTCCCCGAAGATCCAGCTAATCCTCTCCTCATGAGGATGCTGGTCCGGCGCCATACCAGGCGCCGGCGAAAAAGGACAAGAAGAAAAAGGGCAAGGAGGCCGAAAGTGGCCTCCACCATGAAGGTACTTCGGACGCTAAGTACGGAGGGACCGAGGCTCCCTCCTCTCACGAGGGAGATGAAGATGAAGACGAGGAGGGGGAAGAAGAAGATAACCCTCCTCTCAAAGGGAAAAAGAGGGCGGCCTCCGCAGATCCGGAGGCGGGGGCGTCCAAGAGGGGAAAGTTATACCTCCCTGACGACTCTGATTCGGACGCCGAAGCAATCCCCAAGCATCGCCCCCAGGCCAAGCCCCTTGCCGAATCGTAAGTACCTAAAGATGATTTACATACATCCAATCCTTTACGAATTGTGGCAATAATATTAAATCACGTTTTCTAGTCCGACCCGCGACCTCCCTCAACAATCCTCCTCGTCGGGGGATTTGCCGCCAGAGATGATGGAGAGTGAGATGCCTCCACCAGCTTCCCCGCCTCCTAGGGCGGATGACACCGAGGTGTTGTCCCAAAGGATCTCTTCGGGCCTCGGAGAAGTGTGGGAGAGGATCAAGACGGTGCCAGAGGATAACACCTTGGCTGCCGAGAACATGGGGGCGCAACCCTCGTCGAGACCGGTGGCGGGGGTCTTGGATCATCCGACCCCCGGCCGGATACTACTCCGTAGATACGAACGGCTTCGGAGTCGAATCAACAGCTTCCTCCGAGGGAGGGGAAGGCGGCTGTTCCAGCGGCGACCTCTACTAATTCGGAGGCGCCGAACCCTCTGGTGGACGCTCTGCAAAGTGCATCCGTCTTAGAGGAGCACCGTACCTTAATGAGTACGGTGGTTGAAAATATTCGGTCCGCCAAAAGTGGGCTGAACGAGGCCTTCACTAGCCTACTAATAGGCTTCGAGGTATATAATGTAATGTCTTTAGCCGCATTCCATATGGAAAAATATGCATGTATATAGATAGTAGCCCCTGAGACTTTGTTCGGTCCAGGAAGAAGGGCGAACAAGGGATCTATAGACATCCGCGGGAAATAACATACTTATCTTTTTGGTAAAAAATAGGCTTCACTGTTCAGGCCGCCAAAGTTTCCGAACTGAAGCACAAACTGTAGCTGGCCGACGAGGATGTTATCCTTATTAACAATCGGCTTGACGAGGCGCATGGTATGTTTCAAATACTCCTGTACATGATTGTATTAATCTGCAAGCGCGAAGTTGAAGCTTACGCGCTGTTGTATGCATAATTGCAGATGGATCAGCTGAAGTCGAAACCCACAGGGGTGACCTTGCCTGGGCAAAGGAGCAAGCAAGGGTGAGCAATGCGGCCGCTGATAAAGCGGCTGCAGATTTGAAGGGCGAACAGGCCACCCGTCGCCAATTCGAGGAGCGGGTATCTAGAGTGGAGCAAGAGCTCGAGGGCGCCACCCCATAGGTGCGAGTCCCTTGAGGAAGAGAATAAATCTAAGGCGTCCGAACTCACCAAGGCACTTCGGGAAGCCCAAGAGGCGAGGTCCGAATCCCGAGCAGCTCGCGAGGAGACCCGACATGCTGGACAGATAGCGGCTGGTAAGCCCTTTCTTTTACAGTCTAAGTTTTGCGATCAAAGGTATTCCTTGCTTAATCGACTATGGAGTTCTCTAGACACTTTGGTGGATCTTCTGAAGAGTGCTGCCGACGCTGTGCAATTCTTTCGAGCCCAGGAGGGGCATGCGACGGAGAAGCTGTTCTGGTCGCAGTTCACGGCGCAGGAGCGCTCGATGCTGTTGAACGATCAAATGGCGCAGTGGGCCGAGCTGCATAAGATATCCAGAGCAGCCATGAAGGATGTCATAGTATGGTTGTGGCCAGCCAAACCCATTCCGAGCAGCTATTTCGGCCTAGTGCGACGACTTGTTGATGCCTTGCCCCGAGTTGACGTTGTCAAGTGCTCGGCGTCCATAGAAGGTGCACAGACGGCCTTTGCCCGTGTCAAGATGCACTGGGCGAAGATGAAGGCCGCCGGCATCGCAGTTGAGGGTCCGCCCGGAGGCAAGGACCACCGCAAGCCAGAGCGTTACTTTGAAGACATCCTTGAAGGTGCCCAGTTGATAGAGGATCAGTGCTCAAAGGACATTGTATTTGAGTGAATGTGTCCGAACTGCCTGGATGTTGTATAAACCAGAGCTTTGTGATATATTTATGTTATTTTATCTCAAAGTGTTTTTCCTCCTGTGCGTCCGTTTTTAATTACTGAGACGTTGCCAGTCATCGGCTTCAGCCCCCACTTAGATACTACGGGGGTGTTCGGGACGGCACATATCCACACTTGACCCAACGTCTTGGTCCGTAAAGGAGGTGTTTAGTGCGGCGAACCAGGCAATCGGACTATGCGGCTTTATCATTCTCACTTAGCCATAGGAGTTTGATAGTGGGGTTGTGGGATAGCCCCTGGTGCGTATGCGGCTATCGAACTTAGAAGCCATTAGACGCGTGGCGAAAAATAATCAGCCCTTCATGTAATAGGGAAGAAATCGCTAGAGATTCAATAAGTCACTGAATTGCTGACCGGCTCTCGCTGCATCACGACAGCCAGTTTTCGGCTTTCTCTACTGAGGTTCTTGACCGGGCCAGCCAGAAACACAATCGCAGTAGTTCTCCCTTTACTACCTTAGCCGAAAACAGAACGCAAGGTAGCAAGCACAGGAGCCGGGCAACCCAACTATTGACCAAAGACGTGATTCGAAGTTGATGCATATAATGCAGTATTCGGGACGCTGAAATTTACTATAAGAGTGTTCGGACTTTCAATTTGTTGAAGATATATGGCCTGAATAAAGCCCCTGGCGATTTAAGTCGCACTGAGGTGTATATGCCAATTCGGAAGCGGAAAAAAAAGATCAGCAGAAAAACTAATACCGAACAAGGATGGGCGAAACTGTTTCCATTATAATCTGGTTGATACGTCAAAACATATTTTTATAGAGGATGCGATAAGCATCACAGCTATTTTACATGCCAAGGACAAGGGAAAGTTGTATATAGGTCCTAAAATTAAAAAGATGATCTCGAAGATCCTTTGGGATCTCTGTCGCACATCTGCGCTGCTTTTCGCCTTGATGTATGATCCTTGAGAGGATCAACGGTGGAGTATTCATAAGGGGCCTGGAAAAGGGGCCCATAGTACTATTGAAAGGTGATGTGGGTTGCGAAGGACCTGAAAAATAAAGAGAAGAGGGAAGAAAAATATGAGGGTCTGGATAGGGTCGAACCGTATTGTGGACCTTTATTTTGGTAGGCCTCCATCCTTGCCAATGGTATTTTTAATGTGTAATGATGTACGCACGGTATGTATGCCGCTATCAGGTTGAGGCCTTGACAGAGGCTGGATTTCTAGTCTAGCTCTGAACAAGCCGGACTTCCATTCTGCAGGGTAGACCGGACTCGTTTGAGAGTGTCAGGGAGCTTGACTGCCGACGTAGTATTCGGTTTAATGAGGCCACCCTGTACTTCAGCTGCTAAGGCTCCGGTATGCTCCTCTATACGGAGGGAGTGCTCCATGTTTCCATTGACTGTTATGACACCACGCGGTCCGGGCATCTTGAGCTTTAGATAAGCGTAGTGATGGACTGCATTGAAACGGGCAAAAGCGGTTCGTCCAAGTAGTGCGTGATAGCCACTGCGGAACGGGACGATGTCAAAGATAAGGTCTTCACTCCGAAAATTATCCGGTGAGCCGAAGACGACTTCCAGCGTTATGGATCCTGTGCAACAGGCCTCCACACCGGGTATTACCCCTTTAAAGGTGGTTTTAGTGGGCTTGATTCTTGATGGATGAATGCCCATTTTACGGATGGTGTCCTGATAAAGTAGGTTGAGACTATTGCCACCATCCATAAGGACACGCGTGAGGTGAAATCTGTCGATAATTGGATCAAGGACCAATGCGGCCGAGCCTCCATGACGGATACTGGTCGGATGGTCCCTGCGATCGAAAGTGATCGGACAGGCTGACCATGGGTTAAATTTTGGGCCGACTGGCTCCATGGCATAGAAGTCCCTCAAGGCGCGCTTGCGCTCTCGTTTAGGGATATGAGTGACGTAGATCATATTCATCGTTTTGATCTCGGGGGAAAATTTCTTCTGTCCCCTAGTGTTCGGTGGGCGAGGCTCTTTGTCATCGTCCTCGCTGGGCGGCCCTTTCCCCTTATGTTCGGTGTTGAGCTTGCCGGCTTGTTTGAAGACCTAAGAATTTCTGTTGGTATGGTTGGCAGGCTTATTGGGGGTGCCATGAATCTGGCCAGGCCGATCGAGTATTCTGTCCAAACTAGATGGACCATCTGTGTTTCCTTTGAATGACTTCTTCTATTGATCGGGTTTGGAGCCGCTGAATCCGGCATTGACCGCTGTCTCTTCGGTATATTCATTTTTATTTTGACGCTTATGTTTGTTGTGTCGTGGCTTACCATTGCCATCCCTGGCCTCGGAGGTGCCAGGGTCGCTGGTGCTATTGCTTCTACGAGCTAGCCAGCTATCTTCTCCCGTGCAAAAGCGGGTCATTAGTGCTGTGAGGGCTGTCATGGACTTCGGTTTTTCTTGGCCGAGGTGTCAGGCTAGCCACTCGTCCCATACGTTGTGTTTAAAGGCCGCAAGGGCTTCGGCGTCTGGACAGTCCACAATTTGATTCTTTTTAATTAAGAACCTGGTCCATAGCTTCCGGGCTAATTCTCCGGGTTGCTGGACTATGTGACTAAGGTCGTCGGCATCTGGAGGCTAAACATAGGTACCTTGGAAGTTGTCTCTAAAGGCATCCTCCTGGTCTTCCCAGTCACCAATAGAGTTTCCTGGGAGGCTGTTCAGCCAGTGCGTGCTGGTCCCTTGAGTTTTAGGGGGAGGTATTTGATGGTATGTAGGTCATCGTCGCGGGCCATGTGAATGTGGAGAAGAAAATCTCCGATCCATACTGCGGGATCTATTGTGCTATCGTATGATTCAATGTTCACGGGTTTGAACCCTTCTAGGAACGGGTGCTCCATTACCTCATCTGTGAAGCATAGGGGGTGTGCGGTGCCTCTGTATCGGGCGACGTCGCGACGTAGTTTGGGTGAAGTCCGCATGCGATTTTCGGCCTGGGTGAGGTTGTGCTTGTCGCGCCAGGCCTGATTCCCGTCTTCTCGTGCTGGGGCATGCCCCTTGATCCATAGATTGATCTAGTCTGACCGGCTCTATTGTCCAGGTCTTGTCGTAGGTCGTAAGTGTATCCTGCAGCCGCTGTCTCTCTGCCTCTACGGTGAGGTGGTGCGGGCTGGTGTTCGGCTTGAGTTGCCGCTCTGTCCCAGCCACGTGGTGGTCGGTCAGGTCCGTCAGCGGCATTACGCGTTGGCGGTATAGGCTCCAGGGC
The DNA here is from genome assembly GCA_963921465.1 of Triticum timopheevii. NCBI lineage: Eukaryota > Viridiplantae > Streptophyta > Magnoliopsida > Poales > Poaceae > Triticum > Triticum timopheevii. The sequence goes on from OY997270.1 coordinate 129,255,139, forward strand.
CTCATCATCGAATTGCGGTAGCAGCTTGCGCTTCGAGTAACTCTTAGTTGGGCGCTCGAGGCCGTATTCCTCGACTGCCGAGATGTTAGTCCATCTGTCATTGAGTAAATCCTGATTAGCTTGAAGCTGTGTTGCTTCTTTTTCAAGCTTCTTGCAGTGGCTATTAGCCAGCGCTTAAAGCGCTCTTGTTCGAGGGGTTCCTCCTGCATGATGAAATCTTCGTCATCAAGGCTCACATCCTCTTCGGAGATTGGGAGATAGTTACTATCCTCCGAGTCATCATTCCCGACTGGATTGTCAGGGTTAACTTGCCCCTCCTCCACATCATCTGGTTCGGATGTGGGTTCGACGGGGGCTTCGGGGTCTTTGGCATTATCTAGAGTATTATTGTCTCCAGTGTCGGTATTACTGTCTTTGCCACGACATGATTTTGATCGGCTCTGCTGATGTCGACGCTTTGGAGGTGCATCAGCAGGCTTGTCCTCAGCCGATCCTTCCTGTCGTCGTTATCATCCTCTTTGGGTGTGTCCACCATATACACATCGTATGTGGAGGTGGCCGTCCAACATCCGATAAATGGCGGGTCTTGGCCTTGCTCGTCTCCGGCATCATCGTCCATTCCGTCGATGTCTTCGGAGGCGTAGTCCAGCATGTCAGTTAAATCCTGGCTATGAAGTGGGTGGTGGGTGGGACATAAAATTTCCCGCTCTCAGCCCCTAGTCCGGGCTGGGCGTAGTTCGGCAATGATTCCTCTGCAATGGTGAGGGGTCACATTAAGTCTAGAGCCTCATTTAAGATCAAGGTTTGGACGGGGAAGCGAGGGTCCATGGGGCCAAGCTCACATGACGCGGACCTCGAGAGTTTGGAGCTAGTGTCCGGAGGTCAATCCGGCTTCAAGATGATAGAGGAAGCCTGGCGTATCTCTGGGCCTGCCGGTGACGCGCTCCCCTCTGGTTCTCTGGTGACAAGCTCTATAGCTGCAGAGAATCCGGCGGGCTCTAAACTCCCGTTCTCGGACCCGGTGATGTGCTCCGGATCTAAGGCCAGAGCGGTGGTTGGGGTTGCGAACCCTTGTAAGATCAAGTCTCCTCGGATATCGGCGACATAGTTCAGATTTTAAAAACTGATCGGATGACTAGGGGCATAGCTGTCGATCTGCTCCAGATGGCTAATCGAGTTGCGCATAGTGCGAAGCCACCGAGTACGAAAACATGGCCGGGGAGAAAGTCTCCCTCAAAGCGGTATTGTTGTAGATGATCGATGGAGCCATCTAGCCTTCTAGCGACGACGCAGTGGAACTCTTAATGAAAGCACCAATGTCGGTGTCAAAACCGGCAGATCTCGGGTAGGGGGTCCTGAACTGTGCGTCTAAGGTTCGATGGTAACAGTAGGCAGGGGACATGATGTTTACCCAGGTTCGGGCCCTCTTAATAGAGGTAATACCCTACTTCCTGCTTGATTGACTTTGATGAGTATAGGGGTTACAAGAGTTGATCTACCTCGAGATCGTAATGGCTAAACCCTAGATGTCTAGCATGTATGATTATGATTGCCTCTACAGACTAAACCTTCCAATTTATATAGACACTGGAGGGGGCTAGGGTTGTACAAGGTCGGTTTACAGAGGAAGGAAACTACATATCCGGACGCCAAGCTTGACGTCCACGCAAATGAGAGTCCCATCCGGACATGGGAGAAAACCTTCTGTCTTGTATCTTCACAGCCCATCAGTCTGGCCCATGTCACATAGGCCGGCTCCCCGAGGCCCCCATAATCCAGGACTCCCTCAACTGCCACCAAGCTATAAAGGCTTCGTGATGGACTATAATATGCAAGGGATGGAGAAGACTATTCCCGAGCTCTTCGCAATGCTTAAAGTTGCGGAGGTAGAAACTAGGAAGGAGCATCAAGTGTTGATGGTTAACAAGACCACTAGTTTTAAGAAAAAAGGCAAAGGAAAGAAGGGGAACTTCAAGAAGAATGGCAAGCAAGTTGCCACTCCTGGGAATAAGCCCAAGTTTGGACCTAAGCCTGAAACTGAGTGCTTCTACTGCAAAGGGATTGGTCACTGGAAGCGGAATTTCCCCAAGTATTTGGCGGATAAGAAGGACGGCCAAGTGAAGAAAGGTATATTTGATATACATGTTATTGATGTGTACCTTACTAATGCTCGTAGTAGTGCCTGGGTATTTGATACTAGTTCGGTTGCTCATATTTGTAACTCGAAACATGGACTACGGAGAAGATTGGCTAAGGATGAGGTGACGATGCGCGTCGGGAATGGTTCCAAGGTCGATGTGATCGCCGTCGGCACGCTACCTCTACATCTACCTTTGGGATTAGTTTTAGACCTGAATAATTGTTATTTGGTGCCAACATTGAGCACGAACATTATATCTGGATCTTGTTTAATGCGAGACGGTTATTCATTTAAATCAGAGAATAATGGTTGTTCTATTTATATGAGTAATATCTTTTATAGTCATGCACCCTTGAAGAGTGGTCTATTTTTGTTGAATCTCGATTGTGGTGATACACATATTCATAATATGGATGCCAAAAGATGCAAAGTTGATAATGATAGTGCAACATATTTGTGGCACTGCCGTTTAGGTCATATTGGTGTAAAGTGCATGAAGAAACTCCATGCGGATGGACTTTTGGAATCACTTGATTATGAATAATTTGATGCTTGTGAACCATGCCGCATGGGCAAGAGGACTAAAACTCCGTTCTCCGGGACAATGGAGCGAGCTACTGACTTATTGGAATTAATATATACTGATGTATGCGATTCAATGAGTATTGAGGCTCGCGGCGGGTATTGATACGTCTCCAACGTATCTACTTTTCCAAACACTTTTGCCCTTGTTTTGGACTTTAATTTGCATGATTTGAATGAAACTAACCCGGACTAACGTTGTTTTCAGCAGAACTACCATGGTTTTGTTTATTGTGCAGAAAACAAAAGTTCTTGGAATGACCTGAAAATCCACAGAGATAACTTTTGGAAAATATAAAAAATACTCGCGAAAGAATCAAGGCCAGGGGGCCCACACCCTGTCCACGAGGGTGGGGGCGCGCCCCCTCCCCCTAGGCACGCCCCCTATCTCGTGGGCCCCTGATGCTCCACCGACCTCAACTCCAACTCTATATATTCCGTTTCGCGGAGAAAAAAATCAGAGAGAAAGTTTCATCATGTTTTACGATACGGAGCCGCCGCCAAGCCCTAATCTCTCTCAGGAGGGCTGATCTGGAGTCCGTTCGGAGCTTCGTAGAGGGGGATTCATCACCGTCGTCATCATCAACCATCCTCCATCACCAATTTCATGATGCTCACCACCGTGCGTGAGTAATTCCATCGTAGGCTTGCTGGACGGTGATGGGTTGGGTGAGATTTACCATGTAATCAAGTTAGTTTTGGAAGGGTTTGATCCCTAGTATCCACTATGTTCTGAGATTGATATTGCTATGACTTTGCTATGCTTAATGCTTGTCACTAGGGCCCGAGTGCCATGATTTCAGATCTGAACCTATTATGTTTTCATGAATATATGTGAGTTCTTGATCCTATCTTGCAAGTCTATAGTCACCTATTATGTGTTATGATCCGACAACCCCGAAGTGACAATAATCGGGATACTTCTCGGTGATGACCGTAGTTTGAGGAGTTCATGTATTCACTAAGTGCTAATGCTTTGTTCCGGTTCTCTATTAAAAGGAGGCCTTAATATCCCTTAGTTTCCACTAGGACCCCGCTGCCACGGGAGGGTAGGACAAAAGATGTCATGCAAGTTCTTTTCCATAAGCACGTATGACTATATTCGGAATACATGCCTACATTACATTGATGAACTGGAGCTAGTTCTGTGTCACCCTATGTTATAGCTATTACATGAGGAATCGCATCCGACATAATTATCCATCACTGATCCAATGCCTACGAGCTTTTCACATATTGTGCTTTGCTTATTAATTTTCTGTTGCTACTGTTACAATTACTACAAAGCTGCTATCTTTACTTTTGCCACTGTTACCATTACTATCATACTACTTTGCTACTAAATACTTTGCTGCAGATACTAAGTTATCCAGGTGTGGTTGAATTGACAACTCAACTGCTAATACTTGAGAATATTCTTTGGCTCCCCTTGTGTCGAATCAATATATTTCGGTTGAATACTCTACCCTCGAAAGCTGTTGCAATCCCCTATACTTGTGGGTTATCAACACTAATTTCTGACGCTGTTGCCGGGGAGCATAGCTCTATTCTTTGAGTCACTTGGGATTTATATCTGCTGATCACTATGAAGAACTTGAAAGACGCAAGAACTAAGATTTTTCCCTCAACTACGAGGGGAGGTAAGGAACTGCCATCTAGCTCTGCACTAGATTCTCCTTCTGTTTTGAGTAAGCTTGCGACACCTAAACCTGCTACTGCTATGAATTCTGATATGTCGCATGCTATTGATGATGCCACTTCTGATATGCATGATACTTATGATGAAACTATTTCTATGCTTGATACTACTGTGCCATTAGGTGAATATCTTGATGAACAACTTGCTAGGGTTAGAGAGAATGAAATTATTGAGAATGAAATTATTGATGATAGTGATGATGAAGGTTCTCCCCCTAATTATGAATTGTCTGTTGTTCTGAGGGTTATGTTATGGATGAATACGCTGCTAGAGCTATTTTTGCTTGCAATGATAGATATGATCTTAATAAGTTATTAGCTAAATGGAAGCAGCAATCCCTTAATGCTAGAATGAAACATGACCCCGCTTTTGCTACTTCACCTATCTGTGTTACTGATAAGGATTATGAATTCTCTGTTGATCATGAGATAATTACTTTGGTTGAATCTGATCCTTTTTATGGCTATGAATCTAAAACTGTTGTGGCACATCTTACCAAGTTGAATGATATAGCCACCCTGTTTACTAATGATGAGAAGTCTTGCTATTATTATATCCTTAATATATTTCCGTTCTCATTAAAGGGTGATGCTAAAACTTGGTTTAATTCTCTTGATCCTGGTTGTGTGCGTAGTCCCCAGGATATGATTTATTACTTCTCTGCTAAATATTTCCCCGCTCATAAGAAACAAGTTGCCTTGTGGGAAATATATAATTTTGTGCAAATCAAAGAAGAGAGTCTCCCACAAGCTTGGGGGAGGCTTCCCCGATTACTTAATGCTTTGCCTGATCATCCTCTTCAGAAAAATGAAATACTTGATATCTTTTATAATGGACTAACCGATGCTTCCAAGGACCACTTGGATAGTTGTGTTGGTTGTGTTTTCAGGGAAAGAACAGTCGACCAAGCTGAATTGTTATTGAATAATATGTTGACTAATGAAAATAATTGGACTCTTCCTGAGCCAATTCCTGAGCCAATTGAGGCAACTCCTGAGCCTATTCCTAAACCAACTCTGAAGAAGAGGGGTGTTCTATTTCTCAGTCCTGAAGATATGCAAGAGGCAAAGAAATCAATGAGAGAAAAAGGTATTAAAGCTGAAGATGTTAAGAATTTACCTCCTACTAAAGAAATACATGGTCTTAATATACCGCCTATTGAAGAAACACATTGTCTTGATAACCCGAACGGGTAGTAAAGGTAAATTCTCTCTATAGATATGATAGAGTTGAAATTCCGTGTACTAAATTTCATAGCCAATGCTTAGATGAATTTGATGACTTTATGGCTAGACAAGAAAATTTTAATGCTTATGTTGGTAGATAATTAAAGAATAATGCTTCCGAGATAGGACGCTTGAGTGATTATATGGCTAGAGTTAAAGGTGAACTTAAACTCATTAGCAAATATGCTTCTATGGTTACCACTCAGGTTGAGCAAGTACTTAAAGCTCAAAATGATTTGCTTGACGAATTAAATAGTAAACATGATTTTTCTGTTAGAGTGGCTACTAGAACTGGTAGAATGACTCAGGAACCCTTGTATCCTGAAGGCCACCCTAAGAGAATCGAGCATGATTCTCAGAGAAATAATTTAGATGCACCTAGTCCTTCTAAAAAGAATAAAAAGAAAAATGATAGGACTTTGCATGCTTCTAGTGAACCTGTTGTAGACACACCTGAGAATCCCAATGATATTTCTATCTCTGATGCTGAAACACAATCAGGTGATGAACATCAACCTAGTGATAATGTTAATGATAATGTTCATGTTGATGCTCAACCTAGCAATAATAATGATGTAGAGATTGAACCTGCTGTTGATCTTGATAACCCACAATCAAAGAATCAACGTTATGATAAAAGAGATTTTGTTGCTAGGAAGCACGGTAGAGAAAGAGAACCATGGGTTCAGAAACCCATGCCTTTTCCTCCTAAACCATCCAAGACAGAGGATGATGAGGATTTTGAGTGCTTGCTGAAATGATTAGACCTATCTTCTTACGTATGCGCTTAACTGATATGCTTAAAGTAAATACTTATGCTAAATATATGAAGGATATCATTACAAATAAAAGAAAGATACCTGAAGCTGAAATTTCCACCATGCTTGCCAATTATACTTTTAAGGTTGGAATACCAAAGAAACTTGGAGATCCAGGAGTACCAACTATACCATGCTCCATTAAAAGAAACTATGTTAAAACTGCTTTATGTGATCTTGGAGCCGGTGTTAGTGTTATGCCTCTCTCTTTATATCGTAGACTTGAATTGAATAAGTTGACACCTACTGAAATATCTTTGCAAATGGCTGATAAATCAATTGCTATACCTGTCGGTATTTGTGAGGATGTGCCTATTGTGGTTGCAAATGTCACTATCTTAACGAACTTTGTTATTCTTGATATTCCCGAGGACGATAGTATGTCGATTATCCTTGGTAGACCCTTTTTGAATACTGTAGGGGCTGTTATTGATTGCAACAAAGGCAATGTCACTTTTCATGTTAATGGTAATGAGCATACGGTACACTTTCCGAGGAAACAACCTCAAGTTCATAGCATCAATTCTATTGGGAAAGTTCCAACTATTATTATTGGAGGTTTTGAATTTCCTCTTCCTACTGTCAAGAAAAAGTATGATATTCTTATTGTTGGGGATGTGCATATCCCCGTTGAGGTAACCTAGTGTTATTCGAAATTTCTCTGGTTCCGTGTTATTCGAAATGAGTTTGTTAACCAGACTTGATCAACCTTGTTAGTGGATTCATTTTGATGATCATGAGATGGATGAAACTAGAAGGCACAACCTTGTGTACCCTCTTTTTACTTTCTGTTATTTAGAATAAATAAAGCAAAAATAGTATTATCTGTCTATTTTCTGAATTATCCATGCAATAAAAAATATCCCGAAAATAAAAGTGCTCCAATTGCCCTGCAAATTTATTATGGTTTTTTACGGAATATTTGAGGATTTTAGGCACTAAGAACACAGCAGGGGGGGCAAGCACCTGGCCACGAAGGTGGAGGGCTCGCCCACACCCCCTAGGCGCGCCCCCTGTCTCGTGGGCCCATGGTGCCCCCCTCCACTTATTCCTGCACCCACACACTTCACCTTCCTCCCAAAAAATCCCCATCCAGCTCAAGCACAAGTTCTAGCTCATTTTGCTGCGATTTTCGATCTCCTTGCTCAAAGCTCCATTCACAAAACTGCTTTGGGAGATTGTTGCTTGGTATGTGACTCCTCCATTTGTCCAATTGGTTTTTGTTCTAGTGCTTTATTCATTGCAAATTTTTGCTGCATGGGTGACCCTGTTCTCGAGCTTCCATGTCAAATTTATGAGGTTCCAAGTAATTCTAATGCATGATATAGGCTCTAGGCACTTGTGGGAGTAGTTGCTACCAATCTTGTTTAGTTTGATTCAATTTTATTTTGAAGTTACTAAAAATTTCAGAAATTTTTCAGAGAAAGAAATATGTCCAGGAGAATGTACCAAGGTGGTTCCTCAACTAAGAGAGGACCTAGGCATGCTATGCGTGAGCAAGACGACGAACCACCAAGGGAAGCTGAAGTGCGGGCTTGTGAGTGGCCACCAGAAGAGTTTATGGTCAATGCAGGCATCAAGGATGAATTTGACTCATATGTGCGTAATGCCAATCTTGAGGACTTCATACAAGATAAGTGTCCTCAGTACTACCAATTGATTGATTCATTCGTGAGAAAGTTTAAATTTTCATCTTCGCGTAATTCTCAGAATGTCCTGTTTGATATTTATGATGAATCTTATACCATGGACCTAGAAGATTTTACTACTGCTTGCAAACTTCCGCAGTGGGGCAATGTTCATGAACCCCACAAATCTGAATATAAAGACTTTCTCGCTAGTATCATTGTGGGAGAATCTAGGGATATAGCACAAGCTACCATAGGGAGCATTCATTTTCCTGCTATACATTATTTTGCTCTCTTCATCGGTAGATGCGTTAACGGTAAGATGAAGCATGTCACATGTGTGTCCCTGATCTTTGTGTCCTCAAGAGTGTTGTATTAGGTAATAAAGATTATAACTTGGGGGCAATAGTTGCACGTAGGTTGCATAATAATGGTATATCTGGAGATTTATTTGAAGGAATTTATGCGACCCGTGTTGCTAATTATCTTGGTATACCCCCACGTGAGGGTGATATGGTGTTGCCTCCTACTTATTCAGATTTTGACGCGATGGTCAGACATCGTTTCCTTTTGAGGAATGAACAATTCCTAGAGTATCGACTAATCTTTGACAGACGTCGCGATGTCCATGTTACTCTCCCTGCTCCTTCCCTTTTTGATTACCAGGCAAAACGAAGATATGTTCTTACCAGGGAGGAGGCAGCCGAACACGAGGGAAGAGCGGATGCAGCTCGCCAACATGCCGCAGCTCAGAAGGCATTGGCTGCCGCATCTCAGTACGACCCCGGTTATAACTTTGGATATCAGCCAGGTTACCCCAGGCATTAGTCCAACTTAGGCCAAAAGCCTAAGCTTGGGGGAGTACGTATCTCTCACCGACCTTACATTCACGTTCACACACTATTCTAGTTGTCGGTGCTCATACTCTTTCATTGTATTATCCATGCTAGTTTAATTTCTTTTTCTCGCTTTCTTCTTGTGTGTTTGATAAACCTTAAGAAAAACCAAAAAAATAGTTAGTTTAATTTCCATGTGTAGCATCCCAAAATTCTAAATTTTGGAATGTTATATTAAATAGATAGATTTGATTGTTTGTTTGATTGTTGTGTGATTGATTGACTGAAAGTGAGTGAATTTGAAACTGTTTGAAAGTTAAATGAGAGGGAACAAAAGGACTTTCCCAAACTTTCATTTTGCATTTTGACCTCCGTGAATTCAAATTCTTTTCACCAAAAAACCCTGGAGAGAAGATGACATGACTTCTTCCATTTATTTAAATGACAAGGGGTGTTGAAAATATTTGAATTTCATTTGGAAAATATTTCCAACCCAGGAACTTTATGCAACTCAATGATTTTCACGAGCGAAGATAAAATAACTTCTTCAAAACATATGAAATATGAGTTGGGAGTTTCAAAGAATTAAATTCAAAGTTCTCTTGAATTTATTTTCAATTTGGAGTTATTTGAGTTTTATTTCAAATTATTTTTCTCCAAAAATAAAATATATGGAAAATAGGGTAACATGATTCCCTACATCAGAAAATTGGAGAGAAATAAATTTGAAATAATTGTGGTATTTTTTAAAAATGATTTTTATTGGATTTTATTAGAGCAGTAGCACTGTTTGATTTATTTGAATTTTTGAGGATTTTATTTGATGCTATATTAATGTCATGCTTTAGAAAATCTTTTTCTGGAAATTTCGATATATCATATGCCTATATAATATTTTCATTTAATTTGTTATTATTATTTTTGTTTGTCTGAAAAAAATTGTTTAAAAAAATCCTCTTGCCGACTGGGCCGGCCCGGCTAGCCAGCCAGGCCACGGCCCAGCCCATGCGCGCCGTCACCACCGACCCCGGGCGGAGTCCCGCCCGAGCACGCCGGCCGCCGCCGCCGTACCGCCTCCGGCCTCCTCCTGCCCCCTCCTCCAAGCCGCGCCCTCCCCTGGTCTTTATAAGGCGAGGCTGCCGCCCCGCCCCCTCTTTTTTCCTGCGACGTGCCACCCCGCTCCCTATCTTCTCGCCGCCCGCCGTCGCCGCATCTCAAAGCCGCCGCCGCCGCCGACGAACTCCGCCGCCGAAGCCGCTGCTCGGCCGCACTCCGCCACCACCGCCACCTTCGCCCCTCGCTGCCGTCTCCGCCCCTCGCCGCCGACCCCGGGGCCACCGTCCCCGAGTTCGCCGGAGCCGCCGCTGCCGTCGTCCGCCGTAGCCAACCGTCGCCGCCGGTTTTCGAAGAAAACCGCCCCGACCGGTAAAACCGTTGCCCCGGTTCGAATCGGTTTATTTTCTGTTTAGTTCGGTTTTCTGAAAACCCTAGATTTGTTTTTTTGGTTTAATATTTAACGAACGTTTTCTGTTTAGTTAGTTTTAGTGAACGTTTTCGTTCTGTAGATCTGAGTAGCGAACGTTCGTTTGATAGGATTTTTCTTTTTCTTTTTATTTTCGGCCAGGGACCCATCCATGAGTATTTTATTTACCGATTAGTCCTTGATCTTCAAACGACTACAACTTCTTGCTCGTTTATCCAAATCCAACGAAACCAACGCCCACTTCTTCGTTATGATTCCCTCTATCCATTATACAACTTAAACTTGTTTTTGAAAGTTTAAAATTTGAAATTCAAATAGTTTGGTATTTGAACTTTGTTTGATCGTAGTTTGAGTTCTATAACTCTGATTTAGTTGATTGTTTTTGCAAATCGAAGCTCTTGACCTAAACTTTCTGATAAGGCCAAATACACATAGTTTTGGTACTGTTAGAAATTGTTTTATGTTGCAAGAGTTATTTGCTTGGTTTTGATGTTTTCCGAATCGTCTTCTTCGTTCTTTCTGATCTTTTTGATTGCTTATGTGTGGTTACTATTGCTTGCTTACGATAGATTGACTGGAGTGAGACAAGTAGATCTATTAAGAGTTATGAGTGCGAATCATCTTCATCAACATTGCAGGCAAGTTCACACTTTGATCATATCCCTTTTCATACCTAGTTTTTATGCATTAGATCAATCTTCAAACAATTGCATGATTAGGTTCTGATTAATATGTGGGTTTTGGGAAGTAGTTTGAGGTAGTACCTATTACCTGTTTTATTATCAAACCCTTGGGAGTTACTTCTACGTTTGCTTATTATGCCATGCTATGCTCGTAGACGTGAATTGGGTTTGAGTGGATTTCCATGACAGATGTGAGATTGTTAATTAATGGTTTATTTAAGGTGGCAACATTAATACACATCTGGGTGGATTGAGGTACCTGGTTATTCCAGGATTGCCTGTCTAGGCACCTGGGTAGACCAGGATTACCTGTTTTTTTATGGACCGCCACCCAGGCTCAAAGGGATCATAAGATTATTCATGCTAGAAACTTTCGTGTGCATCCACATGCTATTATGGGCTCTAGCATAGTTGACTAAGTCGTGCGAACTCTTACAGTGGTAGACTAGCAGATGTAGGGGAAAGTAGGTGTACCGGTCTACCCATCGTAAGGTGCTAGCGCTTCTGAAAGACTATGTCTTGGTCATCCGTTTCTCAAACACCGTGTAGTGCGAGAAAACCAACGGAGGAGATCGAGTCATGTGGGGAAAAGTGCGCAAACCTCTGCAGAGTGTACAAACTAATCATGATTAGTTGTGTCCCCGGTTATGGACATCTTGAGTATCTAGTACTTGGATTATCATGTGAATCTCATCATGTTACTTTAATTAATTTTGTTGGGTTTAATGATGATGTTACTTAATTGGGATTGAGGATGCTGTCAACCATTCTCAATGTTTAACAACCACCATGATAGTTAAATAAATTTATTCCTTTGCAGTAGGGAAAAATTGGCTTTTCGCAAAAACAGTACAACCATAGAGCCTCCACCAGCCATATATGCATGTAGTGATAGCCTTTATTCATCATTGCTCTATGGTGTGAATTTGCCAGTACATTCAATGTACTGACCCTTTGTGGCTGCAACGTCTCATGTTGCAGGATTCTTACGACGAGTAAGTGATACGTTAGGGTTACGATTCCTATACTCAACTTTGCCGTTGGTGTTGATGGGAATCCACAACCTTGTTACTTCCGCTATTTTGGATTGAGGTAATAGTATTTACGTTACTTTATACATGTGATTTACCTCTGTTATAAATCCTCGAGTACCGTGTGTGTCAGCATACCGATCCAGGAATGACTCTTAAGCACAGAGATTTGATCCATTCGGGTTGGGTCGCTACACCATGCTTGTATAAGTAATTAAAATCAAAACCCAAAAAGATTTCTCGTTCTTCTTTTACTTGTTGGGAGCTTTCCCGTGTGAATAGTTTTATTTTTCTTTTCTTTCCTTTGGGGGTCAAGAGTAGAAGACCATATTGAAAATGTTTAGTGGATCTCATTTGCATGATTGTTAATTTAACTTAGAGCCCATATTACTTTGTCTTCTCTCTTGAATTGAATGCTTGCAGATTCCAGCTTAGTCCAATGCACGTGCACTATTATTATTATACACACCGTTCGGTCGTGCAAGTGAAAGGCAATAATGGCGATACATGATGGACTGATTGAGATGAGAAAAGCTGGTATGAACTCAACCCCCTTTTGTTTTTGTAAATATGATGAGTTCATCGTTCCTGATTTAGCCTATTATGAAGTAAACATATTTGCAATGACATTTAGAGATTATAGTTGCTTATGCCATGCTTAACTAGCTAGGAGCTTATAATGGTTTACCTTGCGTGCCAACATGCTATTAAAATGATTGTGATGTGGTATGATGGGATGGTATCCTCCTTTGAATGAACTGAGTGACTCGACTTGGCACATGTTCACGCATGTAGTTGAAACAAATCAACATAGCCTTCACGATATTTATGTTCATGGTGGATAATATCCTACTCGTGCTTGCACTTGGTGTAAATATATTTTAATGCATGTTCATGACTGTTGTCGCTCTCTCAGTTGGTCGCTTCCCAGTCTTTTGCTTGCCTTCACCTGTACTAAGCGGGAATACTGCTTGTGCATCCAAACTCCATAAACCCCAAAGTTATTCCATATGAGTCCACCATACCTTCCTATATGCGGTATTTACCTGCCGTTCCAAGTAAATTTGTATGTGCCAAACTCCAAACCTTCAAATGAAATTCTATTTTGTATGTTGGGTAACGTAGCAGAAATTCAAAATTTTATACGCATCACCAAGATCAATCTATGGAGTAATCTAGCAACGAGGGGAAGGAGAGTGCATCTACATACCCTTGTAGATCGCTAAGCGGAAGCGTTCAAGTGAACGGGGTTGATGGAGTCGTACTTGTCGTGATCCAAATCACCGATGATCCTAGTGCCGAACGGACGGCACCTCCGCGTTCAACACACGTATAGCCCGGTGACGTCTCCCATGCCTTGATCCAGCAAGGAGAGAGGGAGAGGTTGGGGAAGACTCCATCCAGCAGCAGCACGACGGCATGGTGGTGGTGGAGGAGCGTGGCAATCCTGCAGGGCTTCTCCAAACACCGCGAGAGACAAGGAGAAAGAGAGGTAGGGCTGCGCCAGGGAGAGGTGGAAACTCTTGTGTATGGCAGCCCCAAAACCTCAAATATATATAGGAGAGAGGGAGGGGGCTGCGCCCCCTCTAGGGTTCCCACCCCAAGGGTTGCGGCAGCCCCTAGATCCCATCTAGGGTGCGGCCAAGGGGGGGAGAGGGGAAACTTGCCCCCCAAGCAAGGTGGAGGAGCCCCCTCCCCGAACCCTAGGCGCCTTGGGCCCTTGTGGGGGGGCGCACCAGCCCACCTGGGGCTGGTCCCCTTCCACACTTGGCCCATGCAGCCCTCTGGGGCCGGTGGCCCCACTTGGTGGACCCCCGGGACCCTCCCGGTGGTCCCGGTACATTACCGATAACACCCAAAACTTTTCCGGTGACCAAAACAGGACTTCCCATATATAAATCTTTACCTACGGACCATTCCGGAACTCCTCGTGACGTCCGGGATCTCATCCGGGACTCCGAACAACATTCGGTAACCACATACAAATATTCCCTATAACCCTAGCGTCATCGAACCTTAAGTGTGTAGACCCTACGGGTTCGGGAGACACGTAGACATGACCGAGACAACTCTCCGTCCAGTAACCAACAGCGGGATCTGGATACCCATGTTGGCTCCCACATGTTCCACGATGATCTCATCGGATGAACCACGATGTCAAGGGTTCAATCAATCCCGTATTCAATTCCCTTTGTCTAGCGGTATAGTACTTGCCCGAGATTCGATCGTCGGTATCCCGATACCTTGTTCAATCTCGTTACCGGCAAGTCTCTTTACTCGTTCCGCAACACATCATCCTGTGATCAACCCCTTGGTCACATTGTGCACATTATGATGATGTCCTACCGAGTGGGCCCAGAGATACCTCTCCGTCACACGGAGTGACAAATCCCAGTCTCGATTCGTGCCAACCCAACAGACACTTTCGGAGATACCCATAGTGCACCTTTATAGCCACCCAGTTACGTTGTGACATTTGGTACACCCAAAGCATTCCTACGGTATCCGGGAGTTGCACAATCTCATGGTCTAAGGAAATGATACTTGACATTAGAAAAGCTTTAGCATACGAACTACACGATCTTTGTGCTAGGCTTAGGATTGGGTCTTGTCCATCACATCATTCTCCTAATGATGTGATCCTGTTATCAACGACATCCAATGTCCATGGTCAGGAAACCGTAACCATCTATTGATCAACGAGCTAGTCAACTAGAGGCTTACTAGGGACATGGAGTTGTCTATGTATCCGCACATGTATCTGAGTTTCCTATCAATACAATTATAGCATGGATAATAAACGATTATCATGAACAAGGAAATATAATAATAACTTATTTATTATTGCCTCTAGGGCATATTTCCAACATTGTATGCTCGAGCAGCTCATGTTTCAACTAGGCCTGTCTGTATCTTTCATGCTAGGTGGGTTATTCTCAAGAGGAGTGGACTCCGCTCCTCATTCACGAGAAAATGGCTGGTAACCGGGATGGCCAGTCCCATGATAAAAAAGATCAAAGCAAATCGAAATAATTGAAAAAAACTCCCCCAGGGTTGTTGCTAGTTGGAGGCACTCGTTGTTTCGAGCAAGCCATGGATTGATGCTTGTTGGTGGTGGGGGAGTATAAACTTTTACCATTCTGTTTGGGAACCGCCTATAATGTATGTAGAATGGAAGATATCGCCATCTCATAGTAGTTGCGTTGACAGTGAAAGTATACCGCTCAAAATGTTATTAATCTCTATTTTAAAATCGAGCTCTGGAACCTCTACAGATCCCTGCTTCCCTCTACGAAGGGCCTATCTATTTACTTTTATGTTGAGTCATCATCCTTCTTATTAAAAAGCACCCGCTGGAGAGCACACTGTCATTTGCATTCATTACTATTAGTCTATATTGGGTATGACTTGACTGGATCTCTTTTACGATGAATTACAATGTTTAGTCAGTCCTTGATCTTTAAAGGTGCTCTGCATTTATGTTTTGCGGTCTCAGAAAGGGCTAGCGAGATACCATCTTGTTATATCATATTCTGATTGTTTTCAGAAAGTGTTGTCATCCGAGATTTATTATTATTGCTCGCTAGTTGATTATGCCATTGATATGAGTAAATATGAGACCTAAGTGTTATTGTGAATATGGTTAGTTCATAATCTTTGTTGAAAACTTGAATGCTGGCTTTACATATTTACATCAACAAGAGCAAACAGAGTTTGTAAAAGTTTTTCTTTATCACTTTCAGTTTATCAACTGAATTGCTTGAGGACAAGCAAAGATTTAAGCTTGGGGGAGTTGATACGTCTCCAACGTATCTACTTTTCCAAACACTTTTGCCCTTGTTTTGGACTTTAATTTGCATGATTTGAATGAAACTAACCCAGACTGATGATGTTTTCAGCAGAACTGCCATGGTGTTGTTTATTGTGCAGAAAACAAAAGTTCTCGGAATGACCTGAAAATCCACGGAGATAACTTTTGGAAAATATAAAAAATACTGGCGAAAGAATCAAGGCCAGGGGGCCCACACCCTATCCACGAGGGTGGGGGGCGCGCCCCCTCCCCCTGGGCGTGCCCCCCTGTCTCGTGGGCCCCTTGATGCTCCACCGACTTCAACTCCAACTCTATATATTCCGTTCCGCGGAGAAAAAAATCAGAGAGAAAGTTTCATTGCGTTTTACGATACATAGCCGCTGCCAAGCCCTAATCTCTCTCGGGAGGGCTGATCTGGAGTCCGTTCGGGGCTCCGGAGAGGGGGATCCGTCGCCGTCGTCATCATCAACCATCATCCATCACCAATTTCATGATGCTCACCGTCGTGCGTGAGTAATTCCATCGTAGGCTTGCTGGACGGAGATGGGTTGTATGAGATTTACCATGTAATCAAGTTAGTTTTGTTAGGGTTTGATCCCTAGTATGCACTATGTTCTGAGATTGATGTTGCTATGACTTTGCTATGCTTAATGCTTGTCACTAGGGCCCGAGTGCCATGATTTTAGATCTGACCCTATTATGTTTTCATGAATATATGTGAGTTCTCGATCCTATCTTGCAAGTCTATAGTCACCTATTATGTGTTATGATCCGACAACCCCGAAGTGACAATAATCGGGATACTTCTCGGTGATGACCGTAGTTTGAGGAGTTCATGTATTCACTAAGTGCTAATGCTTTGTTCCGGTTCTCTATTAAAAGGAGGCCTTAATATCCCTTAGTTTCCACTAGGACCCCGCTGCCATGGGAGGGTAGGACAAAAGATGTCATGCAAGTTCTTTTCCATAAGCACGTATGACTATACTCGGAATACATGCCTACATTACATTGATGAACTGGAGCTAGTTCTGTGTCACCCTATGTTATAGCTATTACATGAGTAATCGCATCCGACATAATTATCCATCACTGATCCAATGCCTATGAGCTTTTCACATATTGTGCTTTGCTTATTTACTTTTCCGTTGCTACTGTTACAATTACTACAAAGCTGCTATCTTTACTTTTGCCACTGTTACCATTACTATCATACTACTTTGCTACTAAATACTTTGCTGCAGATACTAAGTTATCCAGGTGTGGTTGAATTGACAACTCAACTGCTAATACTTGAGAATATTCTTTGGCTCCCCTTGTGTCGAATCTATAAATTTGGGTTGAATACTCTACCCTCGAAAGCTGTTGCGATCCCCTATACTTGTGGGTTATCAGGTATCGTTATTTTCTGACCTTCATAGATGATTTGAGCAGATATGGGTATATCTTCTTAATGAAACACAAGTCTGAAACATTTGAAAAGTTCAAAGAATTTCAAAGTGAAGTGGAGAATCATCGTAACAAGAAAATAATGTTTCTACGATCTGATCGCGGAGGCGAATATTTGAGTTACGAGTTTGGCATTCATTTAAACAATGTGGAATAGTTTCACAACTCACGCCACCTGGAACACCACATCGCAATGGTGTGTCCGAACGTCGTAACCGTACTTTGTTAGATATGGTGCGATCTATGATGTCTGTTACCGATTTACCACTATCGTTTTGGGGTTATGCATTAGAGACAGCTGCATTCACTTTAAATAGGGCACCATCTAAATCTGTTGAGACGACACTGTATGAACTGTGGTTTGGCAAGAAGCCTAAGCTATCGTTTCTTAAAGTTTGGGGTTGCGATGCTTATGTGAAAAAGCTTCGGCCTGATAAGCTCGAACCCAAATCGGAGAAGTGCGTCTTCATAGGATACCCAAAAGAGACTGTTGGGGACACCTTCTATCATAGATCTGAAGGCAAGATCTTTGTTGCTAAGAATGGATCCTTTCTAGAGAAGGAGTTTCTCTCGAAAGAAGTGAGTGGGAGGAAAGTAGAACTTGATGACGTAATTGTACTTCACTTGAATTGGAAAGTAGCTCATCATAGAAAATTGTTCCTGTGATGCCTACACCAACTAGTGAGGAAGCTAATGATAATGATCATGAAACTTCAGATCAAGTTACTACCGAACTTCGTAGGTCAACCAAAGCACGTTCCGCACCAGAGTGGTATGGCAATCCTGTTCTGGAAGTCATGTTACTAGACCATGATGAACCTATGAACTATGAGGAAGCGACGATGAGCCAATATTCTACAAAATGGCTTGAAGCCATGAAATATGAGATGTGATCCATGTATGAGAACAAATTATGGACTTTGGTGGACTTGCCCGATGATCGGCAAGCTATAGAGAATAAATGGATCTTTAAGAAGAAGACCGACGATGATGGTAATGTTACTGTCTACAAAGCTCGACTTGTCATGAAAGGTTTTCGGCAAGTTCAAGGAGTTGACTACGATGAGACCTTCTCACCCGTAGCGATGCTTAAGTCTGTCCGAATCATGTTAGCAATTGCTGCATTTTATGATTATGGAATCTGGCAAATGGGCGACAAAACTTCATTCCTTAATGGATTTCTTAAAGAAGAGTTGTATATGATGCAACCAGAAGGTTTTGTCGATCCTAAAGGTGCTGACAAATTGTGCAAGCCCCAGCGATCCATTTATGGACTGGTGCAAGCATCTCGGAGTTGGAATATACATTTTGATGAGGTGATCAAAGCATATGGTTTTACACAGACTTTCGGAGAAGCCTGTATTTACAAGAAAGTGAGTGGGAGCTTTGTAGCATTTCTAATATTATATGTGGATGACATATTGTTGATTGGAAATGATATAGAACTTCTTGATAGCATAAAAGGATAAAGTTTTTCAATGAAAGACCTTGGTGAAGCTGCTTATAAATTAGGCATCAAAATCTATAGAGATAGATCAAGACGCTTAATTGGACTTTCACAAAGCACATACCTTGATAAAGTTTTGAAGAAGTTCAAAATGGATCAGTCAAAGAAAGGGTTCTTGCCTGTGTTACAAGGTGTGAAGTTGAGTCAGACTCAATGCCCGACCACAGCAGAAGATAGAGAGAAGATGAAAGTCATTCCCTATGCCTCAGCCATAGGTTCTATTATGTATGCTATGCTATGTACCATACCTGATGTGTGCCTTGCTATAAGCCTAGCAGGGAGGTACCAAAGTAATCCAGGAGCGGATCACTGGACAGTGGTCAAGAATATCTTGAAGTACCTGAAAATGACTAAGGATATGTTTCTCATTTATGGAGGTGACAAAGAGCTCATCGTAAATGGTTACATTGGTGCTAGCTTTGACACTGATCCGATTGACTCTAAGTCACAAACTGGACACATATTTATATTGAATGGTGGAGCTGTCAGTTGGTGCAGTTCCAAGCAAAGCGTCATGGCGGGATCTACGTGTGAAACGGAGTACATAGCTTCTTTAGAAGCAGTGAATGAACGAGTCTGGATGAAGGAGTTCATATCCAATCTAGGTGTAATACCTAGTGCATCGGGTCCAATGAAAAACTTTTGTGACAATATTGGAGCAATTGCCTTGGCGAAGGAATCCAGGTTTCACAAAAGAACCAAACACATCAAGAAACGCTTCAACTCCATCCGTGATCAAATCAAGGAGGGAGACATAGAGATTTGCAAAATGCATACGGATTTGAATATAGCAGACCCGCTAACTAAGCCTCTTCCACAAGCAAAACATGATCAGCACCAAGACTCCATGGGTGTTAGAATCATTACATTGTAATCTGGATTATTGACTCTAGTGCAAGCGGGAGACTGAAGGAAATATGCCCTAGAGGCAACAATAAAGTTGTTATTTATATTTCCTTATATCATGATAAATATCTGTTATTCATGCTAGAATTGTATTAACCGGAATCTTGATACATGTGTGGATACATAGACAAAACACAGTGTCCCTAGTAAGCCTCTACTAGACTAGCTCGTTAATCAAAGATGGTTAAGTTTCCTAACCATAGACAAGTGTTGTCATTTGATGAACGGGATCACATCATTAGGAGAATGATGTGATGAACAAAGACCCATCTGTTAGCTTAGCATAATGATCGTTAAGTATTATTGCTATTGCTTTCTTCATGACTTATACATATTCCTTTGACTATGAGATTATGAAACTCCCGGATACCGGAGGAATACCTTGTGTGCTATCAAATGTCACAACATAACTGGGTGATTATAAAGATGCTCTATAGGTATCTCTGAAGGTGTTTTGTTGGGTTGGCATAGATCGAGAGTAGGATTTGTCACTCCGAGTATCGGAGAGGTATCTCTGGGCCCTCTCGATAATGCACATCATAGTAAGCCTTGCAAGCAATGTGACTAATGAGTTAGTTACGGGATGATGCATTACGGAACGAGTAAAGAGACTTGCTGGTTGATATGTCTCCAATGTATCTATAATTTATGAAGTATGCATGCTGTTATTTTATCATTCTTGGGTGTTTTACAATCATTTTATGGCAACTTTATATCATTTTTGGGACTAACCTATTGACCCAGTGCCCAGTGCCAGTTGCTATTTTTGCTTGTTTTTTACATCACAGGAAATCAATATCAAACGGAGTCCAAATGCAATGAAACTTTACAGAGATTTTTTTGGACCAGAAGGAACCCAATGGGCCTGAGCTACACCTGGGGGTGCCTCGAGGGGGCACAACCCACCAGGGCGCGCCAGGGCCCCCTGGCGCGCCCAGGTGGGTTGTGCCCACCTCGGTGGCCTCCCGCACCCCCTCTTTGCACTATAAATTCCCAAATATTCTGAAACCCTTCGGCGTAGCCCTAGATCAGAAGTTCCATCACTCCAAGGCTCTGTAGCCACCGAAAACCAATCTAGACCCTGTTCCGGCACCCTACCGGAGGGGGGAATCATCTCCGGTGGCCATCTTCATCATCCCGGCGGCCACCACGATGAGAAGGGAGTAGTTCTCCCTCGGGGCTAAGGGTATGTACTAGTAGCTATGTGTTGTATCCCTCTTTCTCTCGTGTTCTTGAGATGGAACAATCTTGATGTAACGCGGGCTTTGTTGACATAGATGAATCATATGGGGTATTCCCCTGTCTATCTTATATTGAGTTTTCGCTTTGAAGTTGTCTTATCGGATTGAGTCTTTAAGGATTCAAGAGCACTTAATATGTGTTTTGCATGAGGATATTTGTAGTGAAATTGGGATACCCAATTGAGTTACTTGATGTGTATTATTGTGATCAACTTGCGAGTTCCGTGACTTTAGGGCCTATGCATAGGGGTTGGCACATGTTCTCATCTTGACTTTCCGATAGATACTTTGGGGCACTCCTTGGGAATCAAATAAATAAATCTGAAATTGTGTGATGCTTATCGTATAATCAAACCCATGGATACTCACGATGACATTGGGATATCTAGGTGACACTAGGGCTTTGGTTGATTTGCATCTTAAGGTGTTATTCTAAAGAATAGCTCTGTGGTGGTTTCGTGGCCGACAACAATTTCTATATAACAAGTAATTTTGGAGTGAACTCTACGCCGCACTTGAGGGATTTACATATGATTCAACTATGTCAACACTGCTGGGAGATCACACTAGTGAAAGTACGGACCCTAGGCCTAGTTTTTAAGCACTGCAATACCGTTTTTGTGCTTGTTTACTATTTGCTACCTTGTTGTTTTTATTTATTCAGATTATAAAAATATATTTCTACCATCAATATTACACTTTTATCATCATCTCTTTGCCGAACTAGTGCACCTATACAATTTGCCATTGTATTGGGTGTGTTGGGGACACAAGAGATTTCTTGTATTTGGTTGCAGGGTCGCTCGAGAGAGACCATCTTCATCCTACACCTCCCACGGATTGATAAACCTTAGGTCATCCACTTGAGGGAAAATTGCTACTGTCCTGCAAAACTCTGCACTTGGAGGCCCAACACGAGTCTACAAGAATAAAGTTGCATAGTAGACGTCACCGATAACGAGATTGAACTAGGTATGAAGATACCGACGGTCGAATCTCGGGCAAGTAACATACCGATGACAAAGGGAATGACGTATGTTGTCATTACGGTTTGACCGATAAAGATCTTCATAGAATATGTAGGAACCAATATGAGCATCCAGGTTCCTCTATTGGTTATTGACCGGAGAAGTGTCTCAGTCATGTCTACGTAGTTCTCAAACCCGTAGGGTCCGCACGCTTAACGTTCGATGACGATTTGTATTATGAGTTATGTGATTTGGTGGCCGAATGTTGTTCGAAGTCCCGGATGAGATCACGGACATGACGAGGAGTCTTGAAATGGTTGAGAGGTAAAGATCGATATATTGGATGATAGTATTCGGACACCGGAAGTGTTCCGGAATCTATCATGTACATATCGGAGTACCGGGGGGGTTACCGGAACCCCCCAGGGGAAGATATGGGCCATATGGGCCATAGGAGGGAGGCAAACCAGCCCACATAGGGGTGGAGTGCCCCCTAAGGGAGGAGTCCGAATTATACTAGGGGAGGGGGTGGCGCCCCCCCCTTTCCTTCTCCCTCTCCCTCTCCTTCCCCCTTTCCCCCTCTGATAAAAGGAAGGGGGGCGAATCCTACTAGGAGCCCAAGTGGGACTCCTCCCACTCGGGGCACGCCTAGGGCCGGCCTCCTCCCCTCTCCATCCTTTATATATGGGGGTGGGGCGCCTCTAAGACACACAATTGCTCCAAGCCGTGTGCGACGCCCCCCTCCATAGGTTACGCCTCCGGTCATATTCGCATAGTGCTTAGGCGAAGCCCTGCGCAGATAACTTCACCATCACCGTCACCACGCCGTCATGATGATGGAACTCTCCCTCGACACTTTGCTGGATCAAGAGTTTGAGGGACATCATCAAGCTGAACATGTGCAGAACTCGGAGGTGCCGTACTTTCGGTGCTTGATCGGTCGGAAAGAGAAGACGTACGACTACATCAACCGCGTTGAACAAACGCTTCCGCTTTCGGTCTACGAGGGTACGTGGACACACTCTCCCCCTCTCATTTCTATGCATCTCCTAGAGAGATCTTGCGTGAGTGTAGGAATTTTTTTGAATTTGCATGCTACGTTACCCAACAAAATAATCTCTCATGATCTTGGCATGGCCCTCCGCTTATCACAGTTGAAGTGTATGCGGACGAAGTGTGATCATCTCCTCGCCCGCCGAATATCATCGTTGAAGATCATGCCAGCAACCATTTCAAAGTTAGCGTCATCTTGTTCCTCAAATGATGATGAAGAGTCCGCTAATATCATCTCTCTCAGCCTCTTCATCTTCAATTTAAATGACTAGGTTCTATTCAATTGACAAAAGTAAAAACAAGGAAAAGAAAAAAAATAAAAACTCATCGAACACTTGCAAGGCGGTGGATGTGTCACGGCCGATCGGCGACGTTGAAATGATAGTAGGGGTGGCATGGCCTGGAGATGGTCGACACAGCACGTTGAGGAGTTGGTGAGGCTACAAGTAAGAAGATCTGATCTGCTTTCCGGCAATTGCGACGTATGAGCTCGATTCCAGTGACTGCCTTTGTAGGATCGTAAGTAGGTCTAGAGGTGGTGGTTAGACTACTTGACCAAATAAAAACCTAGTTTTTTCCCAATTTTAGTTCTTGGAAAGTTTTAGTGATTCTCACAAGCCAACGCATCAACCAACTCTAATCTCACCTAGATACTCCAGAGTGAGAGAAAAGATAGAGAAAAGTTTCCTGGCAATGTGGTTGAGGTACCACTAGCATCCTCATCCGACCAGATCCTCTTCCTCGCAGCATCTTGATGAGAGGTTCATGTTTGACCTCCATGAGGTCACGGTGGCAGCCGCGAATGACAGTGAGCCCCCCAAGGACAGGGCCGAGACGACTACTGCGCGACTGTGGTAGGTGCTCACCCAATGATGCCGTCGCCCCAAGCACTGGAGGTTTGTCCACACCGATGCTCCCTCTCCGGTTGTAACAAATTTCTTCTAAATTTGGTTTGGTTTCCTTCTCATTGGGAGACACAAATACGGTAGTTATCAATCCACACATTACCCTGCCTCATTGAATAAATGCCCCAGAACCCCCAACCCAGACCACCTTGCACCAAAGCGCCCATCTTTCCTCTCTTCCACCACCACCGCTATAGCACTAGGGTTTTCCCTGATCCCCAGTCCACCACCGCTTTCGCACTAGGATTTTCCCTGATCCCTAGTCCACCAAAGCATTGAATACTATTGCATAATATTTGATGGTAGATGGAGACGAACTACCTCCGCATTTCTTCTTTGAATCATATAGTTAACCTGTCTAGGTTATCTTCAATGAGCACTTTTTATCATAAGTACAATATTCTCCTATATAGAAACTTAAATTTAAGTGTCTATGACAAACTTTAGTGCTCACGCAGAAGCCAAATTAGGAAACCACAATACAATGATGTCCCATGATTTAACATTGATCAATGTTTAATCAGTCTATATGGTCCAAATTTGGGTCGCTTCCTTGTGAGTTACGACACTCTATCCTACCAGGCGTTGCTCGACCCTCCCCCATTAAATATCCCAACCTGGACCCTATAAGCCCAACCCACCTTACAACAATAAAAGCATCCATCTTTCCTATCTTCCACCACCACCATGTTTCTCCTTCCTCACCCTTCTAGGGTTTCGCCTAGCCGCTACCACTGCCGAGGAGGAGGAAGGGGAGGTGGTGGTGATGGTGGGTGGTGGGGCTACTGGAACAGAGGAGGACATTCGTGATGCATCAAGGAACTCCAACGTTGGCCACGTACTTGCGAAGGTCGGCGTTGGAGGAGACGGGGAAGGGCATAGAGGAGATGGCACAAGAAGGGGGTCGTCGTGGTGGTGGGCAGTCGTGACAAAGAGGAGGCATGTGTGGCGTTGGGGGCACGCGGTGGTGTGGTGCCCACCATGCTAGATCAGGATCCACGGCTGGCTGGTGGAGGGATGGGTTGCACGGGGGAGACAAAGGGGTTTTGTGCAAAAGCAAAGAGCAGATTGGCGGAAGTCTTTTTGTAAAAGTGCCACCACTAGCCTTGCACGCACTACATATAGATCGGACGGTCGAATATGTACTCGGACCCTGCTCCTACGGATCTCATAAAACAAATCACGTCCAAATTTGGTTCGATTTGGTTTGGTAGTGCTTGGCTTCATTTCCTTGTGATGTACGATAGATATGTGTCCATTCACGTGTTGCCCCGCCTCAATAAATAAATTCCCATGGACCCTAGCCCAGCCCACCCCGTAGCAATCAAATCTCCCATATTTTCCTCTCCTCTACTGTCGTCGTCGCCGCCGCGTTTCTAGGGTTCCCCTGATCCCCAACTCATCTGCCCCCACCTCAGCCCGGATCCAGCAGTGATGGCGACCGCAGAGGCAGGTGAGAAGAAGATGATCATGCTCAAGTCGGCCGATGGCGAGGAGTTCGAGGTGGAGGAGGCAGTCACCATGGAGTCGCAGACCATCCGCCACATGATCGAGGATGACTGCGCTGACAAAGGCATCCCGATCCCCAACATCAACTCCAAGGTCCTCTCCAAGGTCATCGAGTACTACAACAAACATGTCCTAGCCAAGACAGTCGACGTCTCTAGTGGAGCCACATGTGCTACTGCATCTGACACCATGGCTCCCGCCGCCCTTGCCGAGGACCTCAAGATCTGGGACGCAGAATTCATCAATGTCGACCCTGACACCCTCTTTGACCTCATCAAGGTATTATATCCTTTGATTCAACCATTTAGTTTCTCTAGATCTACTTTTTCTTGATGTTCCCCTTCTGGCACTTGAATCTAGATTGGGCTACCCCGTCTTGCTACTATTTATATTAGATTGGATGGACTCCTCATACAACCATCAAGGTAGATTTGGTTCGATTCGATTGGACTAGATTAGGTTTATATTATACATGATTATGATTTTTAGCGATGTACACATTGGTCGGCCATACAAAATCCTAGTAAATAGGTTAGGGTATCATCTTGTGATCTGATATGTTTCACTCATATGTGTATGTCATTATTATGCGTAACCTAGGAACCTTTATTATGATCAGTGTGAACTTACCAGATGCACTATCATTGTGCCAGCAAATTGTATGTGATTAACATGCGGAAACATCAGACGATAGGTCACTTCATGTGTTGTTTTGTGTTTATGATTATGCTAATATATTAATGCTTCTCTCTCACACGATAGGTCACTTCGTGTGTTGTTTTGTGTTTTATTAGCTTGTAACACATCTTAATGCAAGACAATCTATCTAATTATCCATGTTCTATAGTCCTTATAGATTAATGCTTCTCTCTGACACCCTATGGTTCTTTCTGCCCCCTCTTAGGCTGCAAGTTACCTCAACATCAAGGGGTTGTTAGACCTGACTTGCCAGACTGCTGCAGACATGATTAGTGGCAAACCTCCGGAGGAGATTCGTAATTTCTTCAACATCCAGAACGACTACTTGCCAGAGGAGGAGGAGAAGATCCGCAGGGAGAACCCGTGGGCATTTCAGTAGAGGAGCATCGAGGTGGTGTTGAATGAATGCTTAGTATTCGTCATGTCAACCTTTTAGCTGCACTCTTTATGTTTTAATTGGTTGTAATTGTACTGGAGTCTATGAGGTGGTGTCAGTGAACATCTTCAGTGTTTATGCTTGTGTGAGCAAAAAAAAGTATTGTGGTCAGTGGTCAACACTTGTCAAACATCTTAGTATTTTCATAAGATTAATTCCGACATTCATCTAAAGCACTCATGTCAAGTAACATTTTCTCTCCAGCCAATCTGAAATCATAATTTAGTTGTTTAACAAGACAATATGCTTTATGTTTTATCTTCAAGGTAGATGCCATGATGTTGCATAAACCATTTGAAATGGTAACATACCCATAAATTCTTATAAGAAGTTACTGATGGTACAAGGTACTGTGTGTGGCTCATCTCCTGGGAAGCCAGACGATAGACCGACTTCAATGCCAACCAGGCCCAAGGGACATGATATGATCCCAGGCTGAGGAAGCCGATCTTCCAAAAGAATCTCCACCAACTTTGCGATCAAGAAAGGGTCACCAATCTCATCACCCTCTTAGTGGTGACCCTATGTAACACCCCAAAAATTTAACCATGTTTTATTAAGTAAAACTTGGACAGAAATAAAATTTTGAATTATATTAGGACTTTTATTATTTATAGTTTCTTTTCTAATATTCTTCCCTCCATATAGAAACTTTTGAAAAATATTGTGTGTTTGAGAGTGTTCTTAAATCATTTCATTTAACTTTTAAAATTCAGTAAGAAATATTTCCATAATAAAAGTTTCCCAAAGATTATCATTTATGGTATATTTTAAACTCTAGAATGTTTCTGTTGCACTAAAACTAATTCAAATAATTGCTTTTTGGTGTTTAAAATTTTCTTGTGATTTATATATGATGGTTTTATTTTCACAAATATCCTGAAAAGTTTCATATTTTAAATTATTATGGAAGTATTTTTTTATTTAATTGTCTAGTTCGTTTTGTTTTATTAAACTGGGGCCCTTTTAGACCCAAATTTTATTTTAAAAAGTGTTCTCAAGCACCTCCCGTGCCCAATGGCAGAATGCATACCCCATTCTACCCAGACAAAAATTTATTTTGTTATTCAAATTATTTCTAAACCCAATTCTAGAAACACTACTAAGAGTAGAGTGTTTTGAGTAGATGTAATCCAACTATGTATGACATGGTGCGATGAAAGATGACATTAATTGTTTCACCAATATACTTTTTAATGTAATGCTTTAGAAACTATGGCTTTTACACTAAAAGGAGTGCCATCAAATTTGTTGAAATAAGTGTTACTTTCTAGGTTATCCGAAATGGTTGGGTATTCCTCTATCACTATGGTGAGGCAAAGTATTTTGTCATAGAGTGTGGAAATTTTTGAAGAAAATGTTTTCTGCAAAAGAGTGAGTGGGAGGACAGTGCAATTCGATGAGGTTGCAGAATATTCGTGATCAGGTCAAGGAAAGGAAATGCTAGAAGTAGTTCTAAAATTTCTTACCATGACTGATACAGGAGCCTCTACATAGGATATATAGGCATTGGTCGAACTTGCAAATAAACTATATAGGTTGGAAAATTCGTATAGACCTTCAGGGTGTGCAGACAAAATATTGTTGAAACAAACAACGAACCTATGATACATAGAGAAGCGTTGATGGGCCCTAACTTTAGTATTGCTATACTCCAAAATAATCCGAGATAGTATCCATACACACAATCCAAGTTTAGAACTTGATAAACCCTCTGAAAGACTTAAAGTCTAATGTGTAGTGATGGATCTATAGATTGACAAAAATAAGAATGTTTTATAATGCTTGACTTGTTGCAAATAGTTTATGACAAGATCAAGGAGTTGATTATGACGAGATTGTCTCATCATAATAATACTAAAAGTCACTTCGGATTGAACTAGCAATTACTAGATATTTTAGTTATGAGATATAATAAATGGATATCACAATGATTCCCATGAGATAGAAATAGAACCAAGATTGTATATTTGATATGGTCCAAGGTAATTTTCTCGATCCATAGGATGCTAGTAAGTTTGCAAACTTCAAGAGATCTAGTAATGATCTGAAGCAAGCATAGAGCAGTTGGAATCTTTGATTTTATGAATTGATCAAATAATATAATTTCATCGATAAAACAAAGATGCTTGTATTTACAAGAAAGTAAGTGGGAGCATGATAATATTTCTAGACACTGTGTGTGCATGACACGTTGTTGATTGGAAATTATATTTCTTGACATGAAATAAGACTTTACTGAAAATAATTTTTTCAATAAAGTACTTAGCCAATATAGTCCTTGTATTAGATATATTAATCTATGGAGATAGTAGTGCCTAACCAGGCTTATCCAAAATACATATTGACAAAGTACTAAAGCAGTTTAGTATGAAAAACGTCAACAAAGAGTTTTCTTGTCAAAGTCACATGGAAGGAGTTCTTAGCAAGAATCGGTATCTTGAAATACTGATGAGTGAAATACAAGATTTCAATCACACTTGTGTTAATTCCAGGGTATGTAAATCACCAGATATGTCCACTACTCCAAGTAAATTGTGATTAAAGTTAATGCAATGGTCAAATTGTTGATCATATGACAAAAGTGAAAATCTCATTGAGTATTGAGGACATGTTTCTCGCATACGAAGAAAATGAAGAGATTATTGTAAAGAATTACATCCATACATGCTTGATGTAAGTGGTACATCAACGAAAATCTTCAATCGGTGCTCCAAGTGAATTTTGATTTAAATTAAATGATTTATGGTGGCACAATAAGTTGGAATTGGTCCAAGAAAGTTACTGTGGTGAATTATATAATAGAAGGCTGAGTATATTGTCGCTTTAGAATCAACAATAGAGGGTGATGAATCAAGGGTTAATTTATGAACTAGGTATGGTTCTAGATGATTGTACAAATGGAACACTGTTCTCAAATAGTGGTTCTATTGCTCAATCTAAGGAATCAAAGGTCTTGCTAGTGATTCAACATATACTAAGCTAGTTTCACACAGATTATGAATTATGTGAAAGCAGGACAGATGCATTGAAATGTAAATGATACACACAGATCTGAAGTTGTCAGATTCGATAGGACGAAGTCCATACCAGAAGCAAAGCATGGACTGACACCAGATTGCCATTGGTGTAAAGGTTAAAAGTGCTAACTAGATTATTGACTCTAGTGCAAGTGTGAGAGTGTTGGAAATATGCCCTAGAGGCAATAATATTTGTATTATTATATTTCCATATTCATTATTAAGAGTTTATATTTCATGCTATAACTGCTATGATCATGAAATATGCGATTTGGTGGAAAACTCGTATGCACTTGTGAAATGATAAACGGTAAAATAAAAGGTTCCTAGTCTCGCCTCTAAGAGTAGCTCAAGTGTTGTTGGTAATCATGTTTTCTGGATCTTAGGATATCATTAAGTGTAATGATGATCCTAAAAGAACATTGAGATTATGACGTTAGAAGAACGTTCATATTGAATCGACCCAATCTTGTTTGTTATGAATTGAGTTAATATCATCTGCATTCAATTGTAATAACATGGAGTGTTAACTTGTGAGATTGCTCCTTAGACCATGAGATTATCGTGGTCACTTCTTACCATATGGTGGGCTTTGGGGTTGCTCAAACGTGACCTGTAACACGGTGATCATAACGACAACTTACAGGTTCATTGGAAAGTTTGACAAGTGGCCAGATAGCTCGACTGTGGGATTTGCTCCGCCGATGATGGGGAGATATTCTTAGGGACCTCTCTGTGTGAAAATATCAATCATCATCTGGCCAAACACATGTAAATTCGTCACGGGGATGCCGGAACACAATAACGAGAAAGAAGGATAAAACCGGTAATGAGGATCTCAGTATAACGAGCATGGTGATGACTCGGGAGGATACCGATGCATCCCAAGTTTTGTGAAGTATCGCAAATCAAGGGGAACATTACATGATAACCAAAGGTTCACTCAAATATCATTCTTTTGCTCATAGGGACTGATACGGACGTCCACGGTCCCGCTGCCGGTCATTGAACAAACGGTTTCGTTCATGTCTATGAGTTACTGAACCTACGGGGTCACAAGCTTAAGGAAATCATGATCTGCTAAGTGTTAGTAGGACAGGAGTCATGAGTATATATTTTTGGAATTATTTCATGAATATTCGGAATAGTTCCGAGAGGATCCGGGAGCGTTTCGGGGTCACCAAGAGGCTTTCGGAGAGTATCGAGTAATACTAGGTATTATCGATAAATTATATATGGGTGTAAATGTTTCAAGATATGTTAAATAATATATATAATGTTCTAGAGGTATTTAGAACATTTTCTATTTAATTTAAATATCAACGGGCCTAAAAAGTCCAAGAGGTGGAAGGCAACTTGGGCCACAAGGGCCTAAGTAGGAAGGCACCCCCCCCCTTCCTTGTGGGGGTGCGAACTGGACAAGGGGACATAGAAAGCCACTTTAAAAAGAAAAAAAGGAGTAATCAGCTATGAGGTTTCATGTACGGTTTTGAAATAGCGGTGGGAACTGTGATGTTATCATGACACTGAGCCATTGGTACTTCTACTTCGATCGCTCGCCTTTACTTTAGGATTTAGATAGCCCCTCTGGTCTATAAAAAAATCCCGGCAAGTAGACATCCACAGGAATTAACTTATCAACTCCCCGAACAGAGTCCTACTTCCTTCCCATGGCCGCCACCCCAAGGAGGGACTTTTCCCCATTGCTGGTTGTTCTTTCCTCCTCCTCCAACCTATATATACTAGGGGGTTTTGCTCTATTGTTTCATACAAGTTTTGGGGCCTCATCTAGTTCTTCTAGTTCTAGTTCTAGTTGGTCCTAGTTGACTAATTAGAGCTAGACTAATCCTCTTGTCCTCATAATTAGAAACCCAGTGTGGTTCTAATATCCTCCCTCTAATTCTCTGACGATGATTAGCTCTGAACAGCGAAGCGCTGCCGGATCGTGAAGGTTGCACGCTTGCAACCAAGTAGAGAGGTTGTACTTTCGGTCTTTGGTTCGAGGGACAGTTCGTTGGTGGTACGACGGATCGTTCATCGAAGGTTCAAGGGACTCCAAGTATGATCTACACCGACACGTTCTTCTTCCGCTGCAACTTGGTGATGGTGACGATCGTGATCCCAACCCGTTATGCATCTTCATATTGATCTTGGGTGATCCTAGGTGCGATTTTTTTTGTTTTCTACTACATTTTGCAACATATCATACTTTCCATCCAAGGCTCTAAGGATCTTCTTGATGATGAATTTGTCGATCATCTCTTCACTTCCAAAGCCGACAATCTCATTTGTGATGAGAGCGAGCCTAGAGTACATTCCCGCGACTCCTTCACCATCCTTCATCTTGAACTTGTCAATTTGTCTTTGGAGCACATCCAACTTGGATTCCTTGATGGACTAGGTACCTTCATGCATATCAACCAAAGTATCCCAAATTTTCTTTGCATTCTCGATGCGGCTAATCTTGTTGAACTCCTCGGGGCACAAACCATTGAAGAGAATTTTGCAAGCTTGAGCATTGAATTGCAACATCTTCAATTCTTCCCTGGTTGCTTCATGTTCCAGCTCATTTCCATCCTCAAAGAATTCACCTTGCAAGCCAACACAAACAACTGCCCAAATGGCTGGATTATGACCAAGAATATGCATTTTCATTTTATGCTTCCAACTAGCAAAGTTTGTACCATCAAATATGGACATATACAATGGTAATTTCCCTCACTAGACACCATGCTCTCCTAGGTGGTTAAACCAATGCAATGGAGACCAAATCTCTGATACAACTTGTAGGAACATAAGTAGGACTAGAGGGAGGTGATTGGACTACTTGACCAAATAAAAACCTGGCATTTTCCCTATTTTAGTTCTTGGCAAGTTTTAGCGATTCTCAAAAGTCAAGAAACACCCTACACATGCAAGTCTAGATAGTAGGCAGCAAAAAGTAAAGACTTTGCATATGAACGTAAAGGAGGGGATCGAACACATCAAACGTAATGAAGATACGGAGATTTTTGGTGTGGTTCCGACAGGTGGTGCTACCGTACATCCACGTTGATGGAGATTTCAACCCACGGAGGGTAATGGCTATATGAGTCCATGCAGGGCTCCACCCACAAAGGGTCCATGAAGAAGCTACCTTATCTATTCCATCATGGCTTACACCCATGAAGAACTAGCCTCAATCGGGGTAGATCTTTGCGAAGTAGGTGATCTCCTTGCCCTTACAAACTCCTTGGCTCAACTCCACAAGCTTTGGAGGCTCCCAATTGATACCTAACCAATCTAGGAGACACCACTCTCTAAAAGATAATAGTTGTTCTAGTTGAGGATGAACTCCTTGCTCTTGTGCTTCAAAAGATAGTCTCCTCAACACTCAATCACTCTCTCACAGATTTGACATGGTGGTGGGAGAAGGATTGGAGTGGAAAGCAACTTGAGGGGTATAGAAATGAAGGGTAAAATGGTTAGATGGTTCTCTCTTAGAAAATGGAAATGGGAAGTGGTGGCTTCATCCTCGTTGCTCTCTTTGAGAGTAGGTGGTGTTGGTGGGGTATATATAGCCATCACCAAAGATCTAGCCGTTATACACCTTTATGCACAACTCGGTGGAACCGGGTCAAAAACTCGGAGGGATTGATTAGTGTAAAAGGTCTGAACTTCAAATGCTTTGGTGAGATCGGATGAATCTACTCGGTGGGACCTAGTTGAGATGACCTAAGCACTATCAGCGTTTCGGCAGTTTCGATCGGTTTCACTCAGTAACTTCGAAATGGAGTCGATGACCTGCAGAAAGTTTTCCAGTGCACTTCGGTGGGACCGATTGCCATCTCTATGAGACCGAGTTTCTAGGGTTTAGGCGGTGGCTTTGTCTAATGTATCTCGGTGGGTCCAGATGTATGTGTTTCGGTGGGACCGAGAATAACTTTAGGGTTTTTGGCAGATTGGATTGTGAGGGTGTGGTTGAGGATTTTGGAGCAATATCTTTAAGAACTTGAGGAAATGACTCATGATCAAAACCTCATCCCCTTGTAATAGTATTGGCTTTCCTATGGACTCAATGTGATCTTGGATCACTTAACCAAAAATGTAGAGTCTT
Organism: Triticum timopheevii; assembly: GCA_963921465.1. Lineage (NCBI taxonomy): Eukaryota > Viridiplantae > Streptophyta > Magnoliopsida > Poales > Poaceae > Triticum > Triticum timopheevii. The sequence continues at coordinate 129,288,862 of OY997270.1, forward strand.
GGAGATTTTGCCAATATATGTCCTTTGCATTTTGAGGGGTCCACATTCACATGTCCTTGTCATACCTACATTGAACTTTCCTGCAATAATCTTTGAATAGGCATTAGTTCAATGAAGTATATATTGTTACGAATTACCAAAACCACCAGGGGATTAGTTGCACTTTTAGCCTCGGACAAGGGCAGAAGGGCGGTGAGGGTGTAGGGAGGTGGTGGGTAGCCATCGGCAATGACGCAACGCGCGTTGAGGATGGTGCGGGCGTGCAAAATAGTCTGCAATTTTACTCGATTGGGTGGAGGCCGAGTAATGTTAGGAGTACATGGTGCCAAAGAGTATAATTTGTTCTCCGCTAAGGGTTATACGAGTTCGGCTAGGTGCTGTTAGAGGAGCAAACCGGGAATTTTTACTCCACTAACCGATTATAGGGGATCGGTTAGAGTTGCTCTAAGGGGGGTTACGGGATGGGAACATGCAAACGTGGAGGTTTATGATTGGAATTAGGGGGAGGAAGGGGCCTACCCCTTGAAATTCAAAGGGGGGAGTGGTTATAGTTAGAAAACATCTATAAAATGCATGTAAAACCTCTGTAGGTCTAGCATTTTCAGCCAACCCGGTGCACCAAATAAAAGTGGACACATCATTTTTATTAATATTTAGCATCTTTTTTACATAGCAAAAGTTAATTGACCCTAGTCTACTCTTCATTAGTTGTGGGCATGTTCGTGTTCCACGATCTACTCTTTGCCGGACGTGGTCACATCCGTCTCCCACATCCTACTCCTCGTCGGAGTCTGTGGCCTGGCTGTGGGGTCGCCGGTGGAGGTGAGGTGGACGATTGACATTGACGGTCCGACCTCGTAGTCGTTGCGGCCTGCGAAGGGCCCTGACATGGTGCCTAGTAGTTCGTAGAGCCGATTCCCATGTGACGAGGCAACACACGCCCGAGATGTAGGAGCTGAGATGGGGGCGACGACGGCGGTCAACTTGGCCAGTTCCAATGGCGTTGACCGGCGTGGGCCTCCTACGCAACTCCGAGGTTGGGCAGCTCGGTTCTCGACCAGAGTGGACCTCGTTGGGGATGGGGCGGAGCTACGAGCGGCGGTGCCAGCGAGTGAGGAGAAGGTGCGGGAAAGGGCGGTGGTGCTAACCGGTTCCGATGCTGAGGGGGTCGACGATGGCAAGTGGTAGGACGAGGTGGGTCGGAACCGAAAGGGAGGTAGGGCGCTCGCCCAAATTTACTGAGAAGTGCTCTCTTATATTAAGTTTGGTTTTTTACAATGAAAACAGTAGGAAAGGCTCATACTGCATATATTTTTATGTTAATATGAGGGGCGAGTTACGTGTTACATCTGTACAGGGGGTGAGGATGTGGTATACAAACAGGGGCTATTCAACTAATGGTATCCAGCGATGCAGTAATAAACTGCACTTTGTGTGTGTGTGGGGGGGGGGGGGGGGCTATGTCTCAAATTGGAAAAATCGGTCTTGAATCTCAGCTTCCAAGATGAAATGGTGGGCGCCACATTCCTGAAGTAGTTGTTGTTTCGTTCTTTCCATAGGCTCCAAGCAGATATTATAAAGATATCCATTAGCATTTTACGGCTGTGCAACAATTTCTGTTGTTTGATGAGTTCAATCCTGTGATCATGGGGGGTCCACTGGATACCAAGGATTCTCTAACATTCCTCGTTGAATCGGCAGTGGAAGAACAAGTGTTCAAATGTTTCTTCAATATGATCACCACAAAGCAGGCGGTCTAGATTACTCCCAATGTTATAGTGTCTCATTTTGAGCATGCTTCTGGTGTTGAGGCGGTCAGCCAATAAAAACCAGTCAAAGACTTTAATCTTATGAACACTTTTGGATTTCCACAGCCATTTGAATGCATCATGGGCGATAATCTAGCTAAAATTTGTACCCCAGATACATGCCCATACGTCATGTGTTCGAGAGAGTTCAGTGTTGAGCACCTCTCTTTGAATCTGTTTCACTTCCTCGTGTGCCTGAATTGATAGGGAGAGATGAAAAACCGCATGCAGCGTGGTGGTTGTGAGGAAGTCATTGACTGATGCATCTTCAATGGTGGTGTATGAGTATGCACGTGGGAACTTCTCGGTATATATATTTTGGTTCTGGTTATCTTTCCAAAAGAGAGCCGAGGAGCCACTGCCTATCTGAATTTTGGTCACACCATGGTAGATTGGCATGAGGTGAATCAGGTCTCTTATATTAAGTTACAAAGAGAGTATAAACTAGAGAGCCGAGATATGGGGATGAAATTACTATTTTGACACGGTCATGTCATAGTGTCAAAAAAATGTCTTAGACTACCCATAATGGGAGTAACTTCATGAATAACAAAAGGTTCAACTCAGCACATTTGCTTATGTGGCAATGATGATTTAATGAGGAAAGAGATGATTTGAGTAACATAGTTAGTTACTCACACTACGGGTGGGAGCGTCTGTCTTACTATGGTCGCTTTGGCTATATAGAAATGATTGTATTTTTAATGGCAAAAAATATTCTTCTGTGTAGGTTATTTACAGTTGTACGCATTGGCTTCGTACGTGGTCTATTATGCACCGAACGGAGTACCAACCGATGTTCAAGGCGGTGTGTATGCGGTTGGAGCGGGTGGCCAGTGAGGTTTTTACCCAACATGGGTGGAAGCAGAATCTCCGAATCGGGCCACCTACTCCGTCGACATAGGCATAGTTTCGGTCTCATATGGTTTTATTGTTGCCACTTTGTCATTTTTACTCTTTGCTAGACTGTTCGTGTGATGGATGTGTGCATTTTAGCTATGCAGAGGCAGGGTGTCACTCTTTATGCTATGTATCCGCTCGATGCTACATTTTAAGTTAATAAAAGCGCCCTTTATAAAAAAAACATATCAAAATAAGATAAGTCTACAAACTAACCCATGAAGGGGTTTTTATCAGTTTTGCCACCGGTTGTACAACACTACTCAGTTTTGCCACTAAAAATTTTGACTACTCAAAAATGCCATTGTTCTGTTGGACACAACCTCAAAAAGACCATTTTTCACCGTAGTCGTCAGGTCAATGGACGTTGACCGAAGGTAGATGACGAAAATACCCTTATCCCATTTGTCAACTCTCCTTTCTCTCTCTTTTGACTTGTGGGCCCATCTGTCAAGGGCGCATGAAAAGAGAAAATGAAAATGTTTTATCAGTTTTGCCACCGGTTGTACAACACTACTCAGTTTTGCCACTAAAAATTTTGACTACTCAAAAATGCCATTGTTCTATTGGACACAACCTCAAAAAGACCATTTTTCACCGTAGTCGTCAGGTCAATGGACGTTGACCAAAGGTAGATGACGAAAATACCCTTATCCCATTTGTCAACTCCCTTTTCTCTCTCTTTTGACTTGTGGGCCCATCTGTCAGGGGCACATGAAAAGAGAAAATGAAAATTGACAGTTTGGGGCTTCGAACCCAAAACCAAGGCCTGCAAGGCGCGAGAGCGAACCAGCTGAGCTACAGAACAATTCTAATGTGAAAGGAGATACGTCCCTTATATCGTGCAGATGGAGAAGCAGCTGTGAAGCTAGCGTAGGAGCAATGCACGAGCAGGGTTTTGAACGTGCCACTGCATCTACGTACTACATGCGGCGTCAGAAACTACAGCTGGCTGGCTGAAGCACTCTCGTAACCGAAAGGGGCCTGCAGACTGCAGTGCAGGTGATATACAGTACTGTACAGTGCATGATTCGGAAATAAACGTGACATGCCTGACAGCAGGTGCTCGTGGCCACCATGCAGCTGTTTCTTTTCTGAGAGCTGATGTAACAGCGCCATCTGCATGGGCCATGGATGGCTCATGCTGTTCAGGCCTCACCCAGGCATGCACGGGACGGATGGTACAAATCATGTGAGGTATCTACTTTCACATTAGAAAATTTTTGTAGCTCAGCTGGTTCACTCTCGCGCCGTGCAGGCCTTGGTTTTGGGTTCGAAGCCCCGAACTGCCAATTTTCATTTTCTCTTTTCTGCGCCCATGGGCCCACAAGTCAAAAGAGAGAGAAAGGGGAGTTGACAAATGGATAAGGGTATTTTCGTCATCTACCTTCGGTCAACGTCCATTGACCTGACTACTACGGTGAAAATTGGTCTTTTTGAGGTTGTGTCCAACAAAACAATGGCATTTTTGAGTAGTCAAAATTTTTAGTGGCAAAACTGAGTAGTGTTATACAACCGGTGGCAAAACTGATAAAACCCATGAATGAAGTGTTGCATGACACCATACATATGTTACTTCCCACTATTGAGGTAGTAACATAAACTAGTAATATATGCATGTTGCTAGTCTAAGTTACTCCCCACCATGAGTAGTCTTATAATGAAATTGTTATTTTTGAGGAAATTAATGATTTGAGAGATGGGTAGAGGTTTAATTATCCATGCCACAGATTTTTAGACAAAGATGCCCTCCTACTTATATTAATTAAGATATACAAAGAAGAAAGGAAGAAATGTACAAACCCCATGACAAAGGTGCCTACGTGTCTGATACTACTAGCAAACAGCAAGTGAATAAAGTGTATATGTACGGGACATTCCTGTATATAGCCTAATGAACATGTGGAAATTCAGGTCAGAAGTTCTCCTTGTGGAAGACGAACTTGGTGGTGGTCCGGTGCGAGAAGTCGTGCGACAGCCGCCTGAGCTCCGGCGTGAGCTTCTGGTCGCCGCAGTAGAAGACCCCGACGCGCTGCCCCTGGTGGTCGCAGGCGACGCGCTTGAAGACGTCGCGCCAGCAGGGCCTGGCGAAGTGGGTGCGGACGCGGGTCCCGGACACCACGTCCACGCCGCTCTTGGCGTGGTGGAGCGCCTGCAGCATCACCACCATGGCCGACCGCGCGTCGCCTTCCTCGTACACGCTGGTGCAGTGGTTGTGCAGCTCCACCACGGACTCCTCGCCGGCGGCGTCGCGCTCCGCCACCTCGTTCATCACGCCGCGGAACCACTCGAAGGAGCCTTCCTCCCGCGTGCACCAGTAGAAGTAGACCCGCTTCGTCATGAACCCCTCCTCGCCCTCCTGCCCCTGCCCCTGCCCCTGCCCCTGCCGGTGGACGTTGTTGAGCACGTCCTTGACGATGCTGATGAGCGGCGTGGCGCCGATGCCGAGGCCGATGAGGAGGAGCACGTCGTACTTGCGGTAGTCCTGCGCCGGCGCGCCGTAGGGCCCGTCGATCAGCAGCCGCGGGAACCTGCACACGCCAGCATCAAGGAACAATCAGACAAGTTCAGAACCACCACCATGGACCCCGACGGCCCTTCCTGCTCCTGCTCCTACAGTTCTACTTACTTGGCGTTGGCGTTGTGCTCCACCATGGACGTGAAGTCGGCTCTCAGGAGGCCGCTCTGCCCTGCCGACGGTGGCCTGCATATCTGCGACCACAACAACCATTGTTAACAGCGAATCCTTCTCCTTCCTACAAGGGAAACGCGTCGGCTCGATTCCTCTGCCAGTGCTCTGCTTACCTGGGAGAAAATGGCCCTGAATCTGCTCGTCCAGTCGCCCCGGCACCGGATGTGCATGCTGAGGTAGTCGTCGCCGGGAGCCGAGGTGATGGTGAAGGGGTGCCTGCATTGCAACAGCAGCTTGTCAGCTCAGGTGCACGGCTGCTACATTCGCAGCGACGCGGAGACGATGGAAGCCATGGGCGCTCACCACTCGAACGGCGAGACCTCGCCGCAGTTGACGTAGATGTACTGGCCGCTCCTGTACCTGAAGCCGTGGGGCTTACTCATGTGGATGGCTATCACATTCCCAGGATACACCGCCACCTTCTCGATCCTCACGGTGGTGAGTCCGTGCGACCTCAGCGCCCGAAGAAGCCGCTCGCCGGCGTACAGCAACACGGGGACGGCAAGGTACATCCATGTCTGAAGTTTCAAAAAGAGTTACCACCAAACATAGTCCGCATCTGAGATTGCAAAAGAAGCGTACGGAGACCGGAGCTCACCGTCTGCTTGTACCATGTCCGGTTGATGTAGAGGCAGACGCCGTGGACGACCAGGGCGACGTAGACGAGGACGAAGAGGTGGTGGGAGTACCAGAACATGTTGAAGCCGCTGAGCCTCTTGAGCGGGTTCCCCGCGCCGAGCTTGCTCCGGCGGAACCGCGGGTGCGCCAGCGTGTAGGCGACGGCCATGAGCACCACCATGATGACGCCGGTGACGCCCTCCACGCCGCGCACGAACCACCAGTAGTCCGGGACCCTCGCCTGCCCGAAGTAGCGCTTCATCGGCTCGTACGCCTCGTCGCTGGCGCGGAGCAGGCGCGGGAAGTCGCACGTGAGGTGGGTCACCCCGTGCAGCGCCACGCCGACGGCCACGCCCCCGGCCACCACCTTGTGGAAGTTGATGTTGTCGTTGAAGGGCACGGCGGCGCCGAGGCTGGTCCGGGAGCGGAGCCAGGTGATGGTGTTGCGGCACACGGGGAGGAGGATGAGGGCCATGTTGAACTTGGTGGTCTCGGCGCCGCCCTTGGCCACGCACACGCAGTAGCCCATCACGTCGAACGTCGGGTGGCGGCGGTACGCGTAGAACTTCCAGGCGAAGAGGCCGGCGTTGATGGACAGCCACAGCGCTATCACCCACACGCGCTTCCAGTTGTCCTCCAGGAAGTAGCGCGCCGCCGTGAGGCCCCGCCGGAGCGGGTTCGCGTCCCGCGCCGGCACCAGCCTCTGGCTGATGAGCTGGCTGATGTTGGAGCTGTGCGCCACCAGGCTCGTCGGCGCCTGCGAAGGGGGCAGCAGCAGCAGGGACTCCAGTGTGGCAAGCTGTAGTAGTATTTTTCATATTTTTTTCAAGACGAAAATGGAGTTGTCAGTATCACTGTCAGTGAAGAGTGAACTGCCAACAATTTGACAACCAATTCCACAGGAAAGAGACGAAGGGTGACCTCGATGTAGCCGAGCTGGTCGGGGTCGAGCTCCTCCATGATCAACGCCGTGTACTCGTCGACGCGCTCCAGGATCTTGGTGAGCTTGTTCGCGGAGGCCGTCAGAGTGAGGACCTGACAAGGCAACAGAAATTCAGAGATGCCTTGCGTCGAACAGACACCATTCGGATCTTTGCATGATTTTTGCTGTTGTTTAAATTTTTGCTTTTCACTCACCTCTTTGAGCTCCTCTTCAGTGATTCGACCATCTGCATTCTTGTCAACCCTGCAACAAGTTTAGTACAATTGTCAAATTTTTTTTACATCAATCTTAATTTCGAAATATCAAATTTGGTCCACATTTCAGTTTACAGACAAAGTTGAACTTTGAGATAGGATTTGATTGGAGACGTACATGTCGAAGAAAGTCTGGAGCTTGGCATCAAAGCCTGGATCTGATAGCTGCTCCCAGAACTCACGGAGCTCATCCTTGGTCAGCACCTGAGCAACGATCCCCCTTCGCCGTGCAAGCGCGTCGAACATCTGCGCCGCGAACTCCTCCGAACCAACCATCCCTAGAGCACAAATTTGGGAAGATCATTTCAGAATCGGTGCTGTTGCACACTGACCGAAAATTCAGACATTCTTTTTCCTTATATAATAGTGAAGCTGACGCTTCAGAGAAATGGACGAGTGAGTGGGCTTACCAATGCACTGGCCGAAGCGTGAGCGGAGGAGCAGGCCGTCGACGGCGAGGCGGTCGAACCGCTTCTCCACCTCGGGCCAGCTGCCCCGCGTGACGACGCTCTGGTTGAGGAAGTGGAGGCCCCTGAGCGCGCGCGCGGCGCCGGTCATGCTCCGGTCCAGCCGGCGCTGGCTCGCCGGCGCGTTGTCGCCGCCCCGCTTCGCCGACGCGATGCGCCTCAGCTCGGCCTTGAGCCTCGAGGACAGGCCGCCGCTCCGGGGCAGCAGCGCCGCGTCGGGCGTCTCGCCGGCGGCCCTGACGCCCTGGACGGACACCGCGTCGTCGGCCCCGACGTCGAGCGTGACCTCCACGTACTCGTTCTCCTCCTTGAACCGCGTGCTCCGCCGGCTCCCGCTCTTGCCGTCCGCGCACTTGTGCTCTTCCGGCGGTGGCCCGGCAGTGGCAATGGCATTGCCGTTCACGGCCTGCCTCTCCATGCCCGTCAGCCGCGGTGGTGAAGCAAACTAGGGAGCAATGCGACGTGGAGAAACAGCTGCGCTGATTGTCTGCAGAATGGAAGCGGAGGTCGATGGATGGCGAGTGGTTTTGGTAGCCAGGAAAGCAAGAATGCGCGGGACATATATAGAGAGAGATGCAAACAGGAGTGGAAGTGGTTAAGCAGTACTAGTTGATTTGGTGAGGGACACGGTGCGGTTGTGGGTTGTAGCAGCATTTTGAAGGTTTTTGTGTCTGTCTGCTAGTGTTTTTTAAGGTTTGCTGAGGGCAGGAGTCAAGAGGAGAGGAGGGAATGGGCATGATTGAAGGTGGTGGAATGGAATACAGTGGGCGCCCGCCCCTGTCTCTCAACTCAACTCTGATGGCTTTGCGCAGTCCGGCAATCCAGCTTCCAGCCCCTGGTTAGGGAGGGGTGGCCTTCAAAACCAGTGAAGACATCCAATCGTCATTTAACAATGCCGTTCAGGATATGTGCATGTGAGGCTATGGCCTGTTCTCAGAATGTGGTCTTCCAGTCCGGTTCCCATGCGTATAAAAAAAGGAAAAAGAAAATTGGAGTGCTTCGATTCTCGCTACATGTACTGTGTCTGAATGTTTGGAAACAGCTGTTCCCTCCCGTTCAAGAAATACTCTAACGTGGTGGCTTTGCGATGGCCATGGTGAAAGGGAAGGAAACCATGGTCAAAGTACGTAGGGCGTTATACAAGTCCAAGTGACGAGGGTTGTTGGGGGAGGCATCGGCTTGGAATTTGAGCACAGCTGGATGGGCTTAAGCACCCACCCCCGTCTTACAGCACAGCACGTCACCCGCCGGCCGCGATAAGGAAACAACGGAACTGGAGAAAACCACCGGCGGCCGCCACCAAGGGATTACGGACTGGAGACTGGAGACTCTCTTCTTAAATAATGCCTGGTCACCTTTTTGCCGTTATTTGAGACACATTCTCGGCCTCGCCTAAGCCCACACCGGGGTCGGGGTGTGAGATTTACTGTAGCAGGGAAGAGCAGGAATCACATGAGCTCCAAAATTCTGAAAGCCAGAAAGTTTGTAGGGAACAAAAACTGATTATCTACCTGCGTAGCAAATGCCAACTTCTATTCTTCTACTTTTAGTTGATTTCGGTACATCTCAAAAACAAAAATGTAGTAACATGCTTAGGCCCAGTTCTTTTGCCAGAATCTGGGGATTCTCCCAGAATCCGACCCCTACCCAGCTTCTCCTAGAATCTTTGAGTCCCATTTATTTTACAATCCTATCAAAACTGGGCCTTAGTAGCTCTGCACGTAACACCACCTTACACGCTCTTTTACATAACCATCTACCGAAACTTGTCCGCTTCTCCAAGAAACCGGTCACTCGGCGCTCTCCCACATATGGGATTCAACAAAGAATAAGCACAAAAACAGGGCAACTGATCCAAGTTCAGTGTTACAGCTCAAGATTATGATGACCACACGCCGTTAATTTTGATGTGTGTTAATCTGTTATAACAAAATTGAAGCAGATGAACTGCGCATTGATAATTAGCTTACGCGTCACACATATGCATCTTTGTTAATTCAAAGGACAAAAACATTTGGGCAACTCTTGCTATCCTTTAGTTTGCTTGTTCACTGCCACAGCAACAACAAAACAAGGATTTGCTATGAATTAATCTAATTCAGTCTACATAATTTTGCGCCAATTTGCAGTGTGCTCGCGAAAATGTACAGCATCTATATCCCAAGAAGCAAAAAGGGAAGAAAAAAAAACATCAGCTGTAGTAGAAAGAAGCGAGACAAATTAGCAAGTCTGTTAGGAGAAGCCCGATCGCATCAAATACATATTTCGGTGCAAACAAACCCCACACCTGCAAAGTTGAAATATAACTAGTGTCAAAACAAATCTGCAAAAACAATCACAAAGCAGCAATGCAAAAAACCAGCGACAGATTGTTTGCTGGAATAAGTGCGCATATTACCATCAAGTGACGCCTTTGAATCATGACACACACAATTGTAACTGTCGTAGTGATAGCTGTAATTAGACCATACATCAAATGGACCTGAGTTTGGCACATAAACATTAGATATCACATGGATCGACAAGCAAAGAAATAACCGATGTCCAGAAGGAGTTCCACAATGCATAATAACACTCTTCCAGTATATGGTCGACAATTTAGGGAAATCTAGATTGGTGTTTGTTTGTAGTCCAACACGGCTGGGCCTAAACAGTAAATACTGGCTGTTCATATCATTTTCCTGAATATGTTTTTTTTTTTTGTAAAAGAGAATATTTAACTACTGAAACTGTGTTACTAAATTACTGCCAGAGCACAAACGAATTTCTTCTGTACCTGTATTAGAATATTGATGGTGACATCCTTCACCTTGCTTTTCTTCGATGCAGTATTATAACAGTGGATGGCAATAAATGGAAGACTAAGAACTGGTAGGATGTGAGAAACACCAAAGGTATCAATGGAAAGAAGAAACCCTTGACGAGTGATATGGAAATTGTCAAACCTGCAAAATTTAGAATTGTGACAAATATCGTTACATAACATGCAAATGATATTTTTTTCTCAGATACAACAGTATTATTTGGAACATAATTATACTCACCCAATAAATGCAGCACCATAGCGGAGGCCATCAAAGGTACACCTGAAATGTATTCTGTATTAGCACAAATGCAGTTTTAGCAATCCCATCTAGTAACAATGCAAATTAAATCACATTAACCATAAGCTCAAAACCTCATAACGGTAAGCACAAATGGACATGCATCATCTCTCGAACCAGTAAAAACATAGTACATCAAAAACATGAAACAGAAACATAAATCAGAGTAAAAGAAAGGTCAAAATGCATCAGGATCTCACCAGTGACCAGTCAGATAGAATAGACAAACTGCAAGAAGGCTCCATTGTGTTACAGATACAGGGTTAGCAACACAACTCCCTGTTGTGTCAAGTTTCGAGTCTTTCTGATATTTCTGCTGTAACATTATTATGCACCAAGCTGCAAAATGGTTAATTAAAATTTTCAGATGCTATGCTTCCTAATGATGATATAAAAGGAAAAAAAAAAGGCTTGAGTCGTGCCTCAAGCAGTACATGCCAAATTTTTAGAAGCGCTTGTCTTAAGAATTGAGTGGCTTGCAAAGTACCTCCAGTGATGCAAATTAACGCTACAAAAGCACCTTGCCTTCCCAACAACATCAAGATAGTTGGGCTCCATGAACACAGCATGGCAGCTGATAAACTAGTTATCCTTTTGTTGAACTTCAAAGAATCAACTGGGGCAAACAATCGCCAAAGTACAGATATTACCAATGACAAACCTCCAATAGCATAAACAAAGCGAGGAGCCAAACTTCTTCCAATTTCTTGAACAGCTTTAGTATGAGACAGTAAAGTACTTTCAGAAGCCCAATAATTTGCTATAAATGCATAGCTCAAGATGGTTCCAGGCATAATAAAGTACTTCAAGAACCTCTGATGGACCGCACAGGTGATGAGCTTTAATACAATGCAGGTCACCATGGCAAGAGATATGATGGGGAATATATCCATGGAGACATTGCAAAAACTGGAACCGAAAATGTCACAAATGATGCTCACTGGGTGGTCTTTTGTAGCAGTTGGCCCAGCAATTTGTTTTGACATCCCAAGCTCAATTCCAAATCGTGCAAAAATATTTAGAAGAAGGAAAATAAACTCCTGTCGATTAAAAAAGTAAGGTGGGATCAGAAGATAATTATATAACCAACATTAAAACAAAAATTCTAGTCAATGAAGGAAAGTTTGAACAGCATTGATATAATAGGAATATTAACTTCTATGGTGAAGTTCCCTTTTGTGGCCGAGCTCCACACACCGGCAATGCAACTCGTGGCCAAAAGAAAGTTTGTAACCCTACCTTCTGCCACTGCATGACAAGAAAACAACTTTGTGAATCAGTAGTCACCAGCGAATTCAAAATGTACAGCAAGATTGGTATATCTGATGAACTCACATATATAACTGTTGGATAGTAAACTCGCTGCTCGAATCGTGACTAATGTAAAAGCAAAGGATAATTTGGGGATGATCCTTGAACTAGCACATTCCTGATCTGATGGTTGACATACAGCATTCAGCCTCACAAGTATGTATGCCTGAGTGATAACTGACAGTATCATAAGTAAAAGGCCAGTGCCCATCAACCATAAATCAAACTCCGTCCAAGCAGAGCGAGCAAGCTTTGCAAAGCTTTCCAAGAAGCTAGAGTATGCATCAATTTGCAACTGCAGAGAAGAACTTGCTCTCTCCTTAAATTCTTCTCCCTTAGCTGTTTCCGATGGGCATGTAGACTTCAAAACCTCTGACCAGTTCGCCTGAGCTTTTGAATACAGCTCCTCAACATGGTGCAGGTATTCAGCTGAAAATCCAATGATAGAACTACCAGAATATTGATCAATGTATCTCTTTACCTACAAGGGACAGACGAAGATCAAAGAAGTACTACCAAATCAGCATATCTGCAAATGCAGTTCATACTACCTGCCAACTATTTACACAAAGGGCTTCAGCATATCTCATTTTCCACGCTTCTAGGTCATCCTGTGGCGTGCATGCATTGATACCCGTCCTTTGATTATCCCATGTCCCAGCACTCAAAGCATACAATTCTGGGTTTACACGTCCAATGCTAGATATGAAAAAACAAGCACATCTCAACAAAAAGCAGTAACACACAACTGAAGCCATCAAATAAGCACCATGTTAAGTTTACGTACCTTCCAAAAGGAAAAGGTATACCGAGTAGTGCTGATACAGTTACTGCAAAATCAAGCTGAAATCAAAGAAAAACTTAGCAATATTGATAAAACAGAGCATCCATATGGGAGAGTGCAATCAGAGTTTACCTGCTGCATAGTGCTGACGCACACTTCTTTCCCATGCTAGAACAGTAAACCATCAGCAGAAAGGGAAATCAATCAACATTGGTATTCATATTGCTAAATGCACAGATAGAAGCCGACTATTAATAACTAAAAAAATAAGACGAGGAACTAAATATCTCTACACTGCTTCTATCAAACTTATATTATATCAACTTTACAAGCCTACGAGAAAGGTAATTCTATACAGAAATGCCAACTACCCCACCATGCTAAAGGCTATGAGCACGCTTTGTGTGATACTACTTCATACCCATGCATAACCCAGTTAGTTAAGGACTGTCTACATACCTAATTTCTCACAGAATGTCAGATGTCAAACCCATAACGGAACAGTAAAGAACTAAATATGTCAGTAGAAGTATCCCTATAAGTGTGACTTTCATATTCTATATAAATTATAGTTCAGGTGACAATATGGCCAAGGAGTGATGGCTGTGTGCATCCGAATGGTGCAGAGGCCGGGGTTAATCCCCTTTTCAAAAGAAAAAAATGGCCAAGGAGTATGTGCTATGATTATTTGGGTCCTAGTCCTGATAAAAATTAGTTAGAGAAGGATTACATGCAAACAAGAAAATCAAGATGTTAGCATGAATGACAAGATCAGTCAATTTATCATTACAGATGAAATGTACCAGATCAAAATTGCATGAATTTTCACCAAGAACAGATAAGACAGCATCGGGTGGTGTCTTTGGACTCCATGCAAACAGAGATGTTTCAACCTACAATAAAACTGCATTAGTTCAGATAGTTTTGCACTTAGCAACGAAAAAACAAGACATGTCACCTCTTCAGCAGTTCCTCCTCCATGGTCACCATTTAGGGTTTGGCCATGATCTCCCATTACAAGGAGTAACGTATTTTCATGGGGACCACCAGGTGTTGATAGGCTTTTCAATGTGTTAATTACATCCTACAGGAGCAAAATTGAGGCTAATTTAACAATCAGAATTTAGGATCGCATAAGATGATGTCTCCTGCAAATGATTAGCACACAAAAAAACATATCATGTACTATGAATGGAATACCTGACCTCTAGGATTTGATTGTATTGCTCCAACTTCTGGATCATCGGGGTAGAGTCAACACCGAATATATGCCCTGCATGGTCCTAAAGAAAGTTGATCTCATATACTTCTAGTTCCACAAAGGAAAGGATCAAATGTGTAAGCCAGCTCCAAAGTGAATACAAACAACTTACCACACCAAGGAAATGTGCAATAAGAACGTCCCAATCATTTTCGTGCAGTGAAGGAAGCAAGTGATCAATAACACCATTGTCTACCTGATGCATAATTTGACGGGTAATTAGATGGAAAGCGAAAAATAGCTCATCGCGCAGAAAGGACAAAATGGTACTGAAGAGATGACATACCGTGTCGAGATCTTTAACATTAAAAGAAGGGTATGGAAATGACTTGTTGAAGTGCTCTGGGTATAACTGTGTCCATGTATCATCTCCCATCATGACTACCCTCTTTCCATTTTTGACCAGCTGATTGAGCGCAAAGAAACAAAAGCATGGTTAACTATCTGTCGTGAGCTACATATTTTACTAAATTTGAATGTGGAGTGCAAAGAACCTGATGCATTATATTGTCTTCTACTATTGCTGGAGCTCCAAAGCTATTGCCGACATCAATAAAGGTAGGGAGACCACCCGTCGTGAGAGCCTGAACATAGTTGCAGCAAGAATATACACTAAGTTATGACCCTTTTATATTGCAGTGAGGTGTGCTCGAGATAACAGTTTTTTGGCATGAATGTATGACATGAGATCAATATACACACAACAGTACTGATCACCTTAAGACGTTGAAGGCTGGTGGTCGGTGGGTCAGCCAGAGCTTTGAAGATCCTAGCAGAGTTCTTCTCGTCAGCAGCCAGCTTCTGCAGGACCTGCAACTTGTCCATCCATGGCTGCTTCTCTGCAGCAAAATGGTCAGGGTTAACTCGTTAGCAGCTCGCAATGTCCTACAGTAGTTTTCTCATTGCGCAGAAGTACACAAATGCAAACCCACCTTCAAAGAATGTACTCGGTGCCACGAAATCGAACCTGTGAGATAGCAGAGATTGCTCAGAATCAGACATGGGAACTGAAACGAGGACAGAATAGGCAAGGCGGTGCTACCTGAGGGCGTCGAGGACGACGATGACGAGGCGGTCTACGGCTGGCTGGGGCCAGGAGGAGCAGCCGGGGGATACGCCGGTGCGGTCGTCCCGGTGGCTGTGGAGGTCGAGCTCGGTGCGGGTGAGGAGGAAGCCGCGCGTGAAGAGGTAGATGGCCAGCGAGTGGAGGGCGAGGATGGCGACGAAGAGCAGCGGCCACGAGCGGCCCCAGGAGGACCCGCGGCGGCGGCTCGCCGGCGCCGCCATGGAGTCCGGCAGGCGTCGTGCTCGTCGGGTCGGATCTGAAGCTGTGAGTTAACCCGTGTGCTTGGATCGCGTGGGAGATATTATGTGCCCTTTATTTCGCGATGGACGGTGCGGATGGGAACACGTCAAGAAAACTAGTACTAGTACTAATTAGGCCTGTATATATACTAGGACAATGCCCGTGCGTTGCTATGGGCAGAAGGCGGAAAATGCCTCAAGTACATTATAGCAAGCAATAAAATTTCTCCTCCCGCATCCCACCTTTTTATCGACCACTGTGATTCCCAAGCAAAGCAGGATTAAATTCCCAATGTCATATTTAAGTACCTAATGAAGAGAAGCTAATGATATGATGCAACAAGGCCTAAATTTTCTCATGGTTCCACATAAATTATGTTGCAACATGACCTCAATATTCTCCTTGTAAAAAGATAAAGCGGCATATCTCTTATCGTCCCTCCTCCCCATTCACAACTATTCACTCCATTCGTCCTTACTTATTGTGGCTTTGAAACATCTTCATCTCACTTTACCATCGTTTGAGACCTTTTTAACTTCAGCAAATCGATGAAATGGCCCTCATGTACCATGAGAGATGTCGGCATGTCGTATGCTTTAAAAACGAAATGGTCCTCACCTACCCAAAGAGATGATGGTATATTGATTTCTTATCTGCAAATAATGAAGATGCATGCAGTGCAATGTCAATGTTTGTCTCTCCATCTTTGATCGCAACAAATACAATTTTTTGTTGCTGAATGCCCGTGCAACTGTGACATACTTGGAAAATTTTCATGATCCTATCGTTCTCTCGTGGGAGGCTCTATAATGGGGCGATGTCCAATGGATCTGTTATGATGCCTCCCCTTCCTAGCTTTTTTTATGCCACGGAATTGATGAAAATATATATATGCGCATACCGATAAGCTTTCTATTGTAATTTAAGTATCTATGTGGTGTGATTTTTTTTCATTTATATAACTAAATATATATATTATCCCTCTAGCTTAATTTATCCTAGCATCTCTTCATCTGCACAACTGAACATGTTCAATTGCGACACTCACATGCAATGTCTACATCAGACGACACAAGCAAGTTGGGCGTGGTGTCGTCTCCCATCCACCCATCGGTCCACATTTACTCTTATAATTGGTTTGTGGTCGTAAGAGGGAGAACCTACTCCAAACCGAACATGCGACCAAAAAACGATCATACAAAATTTTGTCACACCTCTACTGCAACATAGGTCTACATTGAGCAACCACCCGCAACCTACGCCACTAATCTTACTATCTCCACTCCTCTAGTCTCTCCCCGCATATCAGACGACGCTTGGACCTTAGCATCAACCTCAATCACTACAGTAATACTTCCTCTGTTCCAAATTATAAGATGTTTTGGCAGGCTAAATTTTTTTAGCCTGCCAAAACATCTTATAATTTGGAATGGAGGCACTACTATATTTTGCATGTAACTTGAACAGTTAGTGTACTTGTAGCAGACGAACAGGTCAAAAAGGAAATCAGCATCAAGATGGTGGAACCTACATCACCTCTGAAATTTAACATGAACAATATTCTTGATCTCTATAAAAAATAAGAACCCTCCAGTCTGCCAAACCCCTTATTCAACTACCCGTATTCGCCCACAGAACACCGCAACTGCCGGCAAGCCAATGTTCTCTGCAGCAATCCCATCAAGGACCCTGCTTGCTCGCCGTGAAACCTGGTCATCTAGTCTCTGTAAGAATTTAGCAAAAATCCCAGCCCAATTATCATTGGAAAGCATTCTCAACTACCTTGCTCAGGATGATCGTGGAGCCTCTCAGTAGTTTGACACCTATAAAATCATACGGAAGCCACCGATTGTCAGATCACATATGTGTTGTCATGGCCGTCGGCGAAGAGGTGCACCAGGAAGTGGAGCGCGTTGGCATCGAGCCCTAGCCCCCAGCCCGGCAAGGTCGTGGCCCTTGAGTCGGCGTTCATGTGTTCGCGAGATCTCGTCATCGCGGCAGCCCCCCACCAGCTTTATTTCCATGAGGAGGTGCACGCTCTTCCCTCCCAAGACGAGCGGTGTTCGCCCGTTCCCGAGATCCAGAATATCAATCCTGCTGCCTGCCGCGTATTCCGCAACCCCAGATCATGGCCAAGAAAAAAAGAGCAAAATAATGTGCGAAAGAAGAAATAGGTCGCAGATACTGTGGAGGAGATCGTCCATGTCGAGGATGACTTGTGAGACGGCGGCCATGGGCGCCGGCGCTACCTGACTGTCGCCGGTGTCCACCGATGCCATTGGCAGGTGGAAGAGAGATCTAGGGGATTTCATTGCAGGAGGCCACCACCTCCGATCCCTATGGACATGAAGCCGTCACCAGTCACCACCACCACAACGTAGGACGTGCCATCACCAAGTGTCGAACTGAGGGAGTTAACGGGAGGGGGGAAGGAAGAGCAGAGGTGTGGCAGAAGGAAATATAATCTGAGGGAGTTACGGGATGGAGTAGGGGAGAAGGGACCACATCTCAAGGAAGGATACGAGAAATTAAGGGGACGAAATTAAGGAAGGAAATTGTGCGGCATAATCGTTACGAGGATCGTTGAGGATTTTACTGGGCTGTACAGAGCCACGTACGTGCGCGCGGGAGACTCGTAATAATTAGAAACAAAAGGCAAAGATCAATGCATTGGGAAAGTTAGGATTTATAGTTGATTGTCATGAAACTGAATTTTATTGATTGGTAATGTGCTATTGTTTCTTGCCCGTTTGTAACATGTCTAGTTAGGAAATTTTGAAAAGTTAGGAATGTTTTAATTGTGAAGTTTTTTTCGCTGGTTAATTTTCGTTGGTTAATTTTCGTAGATTTTTTTTTCTTCGCTTGTCTTGGGTGCGATCGGAGGTTAGGCCCTGGAGTGCGTGGGGGTGGGTGGGAGCCTCAGTACGAGGTTTTTTCGGTTCGTGGCGGCTCAGTGTGAGGTGGGGGAGGTACCAAAAAAAACCATGGGAGGTGGGACGAAAAAAAACCTGGAAGCGAGACTACCAACTGCTTCATTAGGAGTAGAGATGCGATGAAATACTCACAGCTTCAGAATGTGAAAATAATACACAATAGGCTAAACTGAACTTGTTCTAAAAAAGTCTAAATTGAACACCTGTGGCATGGTATATGCACTGCATTTTTATCAATATTTTGAAAATTATATGCAATAGTTGAATAAAGCTCTCCAAGTTTCTCCCCAAGAAAAAAGTATTACAGAAGAATATCCCCCAGAAAAGAATGCAAGCTTATTAGTCTTACAACCTAGTAGTGTACTAGACGCGCACACAAAAACAATGACTCGATACAGATGTACGACAGCCACCATTACTTATCAAACATACCCACTCTATCCAAAATAGGTGACTCAACCTTATACTCAACTTAAATCACTTATTTTAGGACGGAGGAAGTACATGCAACAGCTCCAATTCGAATGTCCAATCTCTAATTATGTAGCACATGAACACAGTTACAGAGGACACGAAGATACAGTCGAATCTCTAATTATGTAGCACATGAACACGGTTACAGAGGACATATATGGAGATGGAGGATAACGTGGAAAACATACCGGCGAGAGGAATTGCTTAATTGGCCAGAAAACATACACAAAGGTGTTGCTGGAAAAAAAAGGTCTCCTCAGGTTCAAAGCAAAAAAAGGAATTGCGCATCCAGGGAATCGAACCCTGGTCAGTACCGTGGGAGGGTACTATGATACCACTACACCAGATGCGCTTTGTTGCTTAGCAACCTTGTTTGCCATCCCTTGTACTTAAACTATATCACTACAAGGAAACAAATGCCACCTGCGCTAGAAATTCATATTTTGTCCGAGCAAGAGTGGATCATGTACATGCCAAAGTGCTTATCAATGTACGTAGCAGTCTAGGCACACATCATCATCATCATGAGGGAAACCCCTTTTGAGTCCCAAGCATGCTTAGCACCCGTCCAGCAGAAAAATCTGGAGCAAGGCCCTCGTGAACAAGGAAATAAACAAGCCACACAAGCTCTGCACAGGGTTCTTCAGCTGTTTAGGTTCCTCAACGGTCTCCGTTGAATCAGGGGCACCGTTGTCGCTGCTCAAATGCCGTCTCAGGGAAGTCCCTTTTTATCTCTCTTTGCAGGGCTCTAGACCCAGTCGGCACCGGGATCATACAGTCCCCCCGCCTTCGGTTCCTCCCTGCACAACACAGGCAGTTCAATGATTCGGTCAAATCGAAAAAAGCCAGAGCGAAGATACAGAAATGCATCATTTTGCTCTTACAGAGAGTCAGGGAGATTGTGCTGCTTTACTTGAAGTAGTTGTCATTCTACAAAACACAGGGAGATGTTGCCCCTACACATGATTTTTGCATTGCTTCTCATGTCTTGCGCATTATGAGTAGCCAATACACCTGAATACTCGACATATACTAACTACGCTTTAGCATTGCCACGTGCACATTTTGTCAGCTAATACCACTAGTTTTCCTCAGGTGATGGTCATGGAGGAAGGAGAAACCAACATAGTTTCCTCGGGTTATGATGTACTTAATAGTCATAGTACAACTAATCACAATCTAAATTACCAAGTATCATCTGAAATAACCTTACAATATTACCTTCTAGGTACAATATTACTCCCTCGGTTTCAAAATAGATGACCCAACTTTGTACCTTCTAGGACCAAACACACACATTCAAGGAAATTGCTAATGTTTCTTCTGGTTCACCACACACGAAAGCCAAAGGTCAGAGTTACTGAATTGAATTTCGTAGTTCCATTCATCCCATACTAGTAAGTGCCCCCATTTCCATGTAAAACTTTAGTGAGACAACTTAATCCAAACATCCAATAGTTCCATTCTAAAATTTCAGAGAATAAGTGTTATTGAATTACCAACATTTCATGTTAAGTATACAAAGACCAACACTACGGATGTAAGCCAACCCTAATCCAGTTCAGTATTTGCATTACAAAAAGATAAACTTTAAGCCATATAGAAATAATACACTAGTCTATATTGGTAGTTATTTTGTGAATAATTTTTAATTATCATCTGGCAGAACAAATTCATGCGATAAATTACACAAAGGTAGAATGCAGTCTTCTTAGGCAACACACATCTTCATCACAAATTCAAAATAGCAACCGATAGTGCATGCCATATTAATCAGGCCCCAGAAATATAGGTCAGGCAATGATCAAATATAAACTCAAACAAGCACTAGTATCCATTGTTGTCCCAGAAAAGCTGGACTCCTGGTACGAATAACTAAACAAATCTTGTTCATTTGCTTGGGGTTACACAGATCATGCACACCGGAAAAAAGCTTCTCCATGCGGAAACATTATAACTTTACATGGAAACAGGCAGTGGCATGAACTATAACCCCCCCCCCCCCCCCCCCCCCCCAGTACGAAAAAAAAGGTTCACTCATTAGTGCAAAAAATGCACTATTATTGATGGACAAGAATACACTGCACTAATACTGATAGTAGTTCATCAGTCCAACAGGCACAGCTCAAGAATTTGCCTTTGACGTTGCCTCCAATCTCCCGGCAAGTAGCTTCACTACATACTTTCCCAGTATGTCAGCCTCAAGGTTCACCTTATCCCCAACCTTCTTCCTGGGCAGCACAACATTGTCCTGCGTGTAGCGCACAAGCATGAAGTCGAACCACCCGGCCTCCTCGTTCACATTGACGACGGTGAGGCTGGTCCCGTCCACGGCGACGAAGCCCTTGGGCACGAGCAAGCTGAGGATCTCTGGCGGCGCACGCACGGTGACCCAGATAGAGTCGCCCTCGGGCCGGAACGCGGCGATCTCGCCGGTGCCGTCGACGTGGCCCTGGACGAAGTGCCCGCCCATGCGAGACGCCGGCGTGAGCGCGCGCTCGAGGTTGACGTCGTCGCCCGCGACGCGTTCGCCGAGTGAGGTGCACCGGAGGGTCTCCGGCGCGACGCCGAAGGTGAGGGTGGAGACAGCGGTGTCGATGGCCGCCACGGTGAGGCACGTCCCGTCGACGGCGACGCTGTCGCCCAGCTGCGTCCCGGCGAGGAGGTTCTTGGTCTCGACCTCGAGGTCGACACCGGGAGCCGCGTCTCCCCCACCCCCAGGAGGCGTGGGCGGCGGGCCGATGCGGCGCACGCGGCCGACCTCCTCGACGATCCCGGTGAAGAGGGAGCGCACGGGGATGTGGGAAGTCGAGGAGGAGGAGGAGATGCTCTTGGGGACGGGTGAGAGCGAGAAGCGCAGCGGCTGGACGCGGAGCGGCGTGGAGGAGGCCACCCGGGAAGCGAAGGGGAGCAGCGGCGACGAAGCGGGCAGGAGGCCCCTGCGGAGGATGTGCGGGTGGCAGCGGACGGCCGCGGCGGCGGTGGGCAGCGGCGCCATGGCGAGATCCTTGTCGTCTGGATTGGGGTTGGGGAAGATTTAGGATGGGGTTAGTTCTCGCGACGCGTCAGCCCCGTGACCGTGAGCTAGCCAAACTACACGATGATACGTAGGGTAGGCGTATTCCGTGGCATACGTGACCGACGCAAGTTTGCGGAAAGAATGGCCGTCGAATCAAATTTCACGCCCGCAGATCTCATCGGCAGGGGCGCACCGGCGACTCACGGAGAGGATGTCTACATCATCTGCCAGCAAAGGATGGAAGCGCGGCGGCGCTCTTTCACCTCGCTCCGCTCGAGCACAGATGGAGGAGGCGCTTGGAAAGTTGGATATATCCAAGGAGGCAACGCCTCTGGTGATCGACGATGCTAAAGATGGTGAACCAACGAAGTGGCTCATAGCAGGGAAGGTCTTGCATCGCAATCTTCTCCATATCCAGACTATCTGCAATGCCCTTCGCTCAACATGGGGAAACCCTAGAGGACTGTCCTTTCGCCCATTGGGGCAGAATATGTTTGCTGCGGAGTTTGAGACCAGACGCAATCGTGATCGGGTGTGGGAAGGAGGCCCGTGGCATATCAGCAAACATGCGGTGATTTTAGAGGATTTTGAAACACACATGCAACCATTTGAACTGAAGTTTGATAAGTTGCAGGTTTGGGTAAGGGTACTAAATCTACCCTATAACCTAAGGAATAATACAAGAGGTTTGGCAATAGCCCGGCAAATTGATAAGCAGGCTACTACTATTCAAATTGATCCTGTGGGAGGTTTTCTTAGAGCAAGAGTGACTATTGAGGTGCTTAAACCTTTGCGCAGATGGATCGTTATCGAATCGACCAAGAGGGACAAGGTGGACTGCTACGATATAGAGTACGAACATATACCCCGCTTCTGTTTCTCTTGCGGTCGGTTGGGGCATGCAGATTTGTTCTGTCCTACGCCAGAGACTAGGGATGTAAATGGTGATCTTCCATTCAAAGCGAGTCTTAGGGCACCTGAGGAACAGAAGAAAACTTATTCTGGTGATAACTCGAACAAGGAGCAGCAGGAAACGAAGAACAACACGAGGGAGTCTCGCTCCTCGAGTTCAAAGCAGAAGAATAGTGTTGAAGTAACTTCCCCAGTCAAGAATGCAGCTATGAATAAGCGCAAGGGAGGGCCACGGAACACTCAAGTTTATCGTAAGGTGGTTCCTGAACCACTGGCTATTACAGAGAAGGGTGAAGTTCTTGAACAAAGGGAGGAGGTGGTGGGTTCTGCTCCAGTGTTAGACTCTGAAAATCTGGGTGATATCTTTGTCGAGAGAGACCCAAAAAAGAAGAAGCCCACTGAGGGAGTCCTAGATTAAGGGGTCCTCGGACGGCCGGACTATGTAGCATGGGTCGGACTGTTGGGCCATGAAGATACAAGACAGAAGACTCTCTCCCATGTCCGGATGGGACTCTCCTTGGCGTGGAAGGCAAGCTTGGCGTCCGGATATGAAGATTCCTTCTTTGTAACCGACTTTGTACAACCCTAGTCCCCTCCGGTGTCTATATAAACCGGAGGGCTTAGTCCTTAGAGGCAATCATAATCATACAGGCTAGACTTCTAGGGTTTTAGCCATTACGATCTTATGGTAGATCAACTCTTGTAATACTCATATTCATCAAGATCAATCAAGCAGGAAGTAGGGTATTACCTCCATAGAGAGGGTCCGAACCTGGGTAAACATCGTGTCCCCCGCCTCCTGTTACCATCAACCTCAGACGCATAGTTCGGGACCCCCTACCCGAGATCCGTCGGTTTTGACACTGACATTGGTGCTTTCTTTGAGAGTCTCGCTGCGTCGTCACCAAAAGGTTTGATGGCTCCGTCAATCATCTACAACAATGCAGTCCAGGGGGAGATTTTCCTCCCCGGACAGATCTTCGTATTCGGCGGCTTCGCACTGCGGGCCAACTCGCTTGGCCATCTAGAGCAAATCGACAGCTACGCCCCTGGCCATCAGTTCAGGTTTGGAAGCTTGAATTACGTTGCCGATATGCGCGGAGACCTGATCTTCGACGAATTCGAGCCCATGGCAGACGCTCCCTGCCACCACAATGAACATGACCTAAATCTGTCATCGGACCATGCCCAGGAGATAGCGCATGAAACTGCTCTGGCCCTGGATCCGGAGCAGATTGCGCCGTCTGAGGATGTGAAGCTCAACCTCGCCGCGGAAGCCGTAGACTCAACAGCGTTAGATCCGCACACAGATCCAACCTCGAGCGGGGCCTGTGTCACTGGAACCTCGGATTCATCTCTGGCCATAGATTCCGAACCGCGTGCATCCGCGCTCATCGAACCTGATCAGGCGCCGATCGTTGAATTCAGCTCCGCGGACATCTTCCGGCACTCACCTTTAGGCGATGTGCTAAACTCACTAAAAGCCCTCTCCTTATTAGGTGACTCTCAGCCGAACTATATCCGGTTTGGATTGGAAGCTGATGATGGATAATTTCGCTTCCCACCCACCACCCACTTCATAGCCACTATCGAAGACTTAACCGACATGCTCGATTATGGCTCCGAAGACATCGACGGTATGGACGACGGTGCCGGAGAGGAGCAGGCACAAAAACCACCGCTTACAGGGCGCTGGACAGCCACCTCCTCGTATGACATATACATGGCGGATACACCCAAAGAGAACAACAGCGACAATGAAAAGGATCCAGTCAAGGATAAGCCTCTTGAGATACAGCCAAAGCGCCGACGTCAGCGGCGCCGCTCTAAACCATGCCGTGGAAAAAACAACAATACCGGCACAGGAGAAAATAATACTCCGTACGATGCCAAAGACAACGAAGACCCCGTTGAGCCAACTTCCGAACAGGATGAACGAGAGGATGGGCGAGTCAGCCCTAATGAACAGGCTGTCAACAAAGACTCAGAGGACAGAATTATCTTCCACCCTCCGGGGATGAGGCGAGCCTTGGCGACGAAGACTTTATCGTGCCTGAGGAGCCCGTCGATCAGGAGCGCTTTAAGCGCCGGCTAATAGCCATTGCAAGGAGCCTAAAAAAGAAGCAGCAGCAGCTTCAAGCTGATCAAGATCTACTCAATGACAGATGGACTAATGTCCTGGCAGCCGAGGAATACGGCCTCGAGCGCCCAACCAAAAGTTACCCGAAACGCAAATTGTTACCCCAATTCAATGACGAGGCGCTGAAACCCATCCTACCAGCGCATAATGCGGCTGACCGACCACCACGTGGCCGAGACAAAGCGGCAACTCAAGCCAAACACCAGCCCGCACTACCTCACTGTAAAAATAGAGACACAACAGCTCAGGGATACACATATGACCTGTGGCATGACCTGGAAAACAGAGCAGGTCAGACCAGATCGATCTATGGATCGTGGGGGCGTGCCTCGATGCGCGACGATGGCCATCCGGCCGGACTAACAAACATAACCACGCCCGGGCCGAAAACCGCAGACGACCTCCATCCGAGCTACGTCGCGACTTGCCCCGATATAGAGGCGCCGCACACCCCCTTTGCTTCACTGATGAAGTAATGGAACATGAATTCCCGAAAGGGTTTAAAGCCGTGAACATCGAATCATATGATGGGACAACAGACCCCGCGGTATGGATTGAGGATTTCCTCCTCCATATTCATATGGCCCGCGGTGATGATCTTCACGCCATCAAATACCTCCCGCTAAAACTCAAGGGACCTGCTCGGCACTGGTTGAACAGTTTGTCCAAAAACTCAATTGGCAGCTGGGAAGACTTGGAAGACGCCTTCCTCGACAACTTCCAGGGTACATATGTCCGACCTCCGGATGCCGACGACTTAAGTCACATAGTTCAACAGCCCGGAGAGTCAGCCAGGAAATTCTAGACTAGGTTCTTAACTAAAAAGAACCAGATCGTCGACTGTCTAGATGTTGAAGCCCTAGCAGCCTTTAAAGATAGCATCCATGACGAATGGCTCACCTGACACCTCGGCCAAGAAAAGCCGAAGTCTATGGCAGCCCTCGCGACGCTTATGACCCGCTTCTGCACGGGCGAGGATAGCTGGCTCGCCCGTAGCAATAACAATACAAGTGAACCTGGCACTTCTGAAGCTAGAAATAGCAACGGCAAGCCCCAACGCAACAGACACAAGCATAGAAGCAACGGTGACAACACCGAGGACACGGCGGTCAATGCTGGATTCAGTGGCTCTAAGTCCGGTCAGCGGAAGAAGCCATATAAAAGAAACAATCCGGGCTCGTCCAGCTTGGACCGCATACTCGATCGTCCATGTCAAATCCACGACACTCCTGATAAACCAACCAATCATACCAACAGAGACTGTTGGGTTTTTAAACAGGCTGGCAAGTTAAATGCCGAGAACAAGGAGAAGGGGTCGCAAAGCGAGGAAGATGACGAGGAGCCCCGGCCACCGAACACAGGGGGACAGAAGAAGTCCCCCCCAAGTTAAAACGATGAACATGATATACGCTACCCATATCCCCAAGAGGGAGCGCAAGCGAGCACTCAGGGACATCTACGTGATGGAGCCAGTCGCCCGAAAGTTCAACCCATGGTCGTCCTGCCCGATCACCTTCAGTCGCAGGGACCATCCGACCAGTATCCATCATGGCAGTTCAGCCGCACTGGTCCTTGACCCAATCATTGATGGATTCCATCTTATGCGAGTCCTCATGGACGGTGGCAGCAGCCTGAACCTGCTCTATCAGGACACAGTTCGCAAAATGGGCATTGATCCCTCAAGGATCAAGCCCACAAAACCACCTTTAAAGGAGTCATATCAGGTGTAGAGGCCCGCTGTACAGGCTCAATCACAGTGGAGGTGGTCTTCGGATCCCCGGACAACTTCCGAAGCGAAGAGTTGATCTTCGATATCGTCCCCTTCCGCAGTGGCTATCACGCACTGCTCGGACGAACCGCATTCGCTCGATTCAATGTGGTGCCACACTACGCTTATCTCAAGCTCAAGATGCCCGGACCACGCTGTGTCATAACAGTCAATGGAAACACGGAACGCTCCCTCCGTACCGAGGAGCACAACGCTGTCCTCGCAGCAGAAGCATAGAGCGGAGTTTTCAGGCAGAACCTTAATTCGGCGGCCAAGCTCCCGGACACTGTCAAACGAGTCTGAACTACTCTGCAGTAGGACAGTCCAGCTCGTCAAGAGCTTGACTAGAAATTCGGCCTCCGTCCCAGTCCCGACCAAACGGCGGCATTCGTACCGCGCGTACATAACTACGCACTCAAAATACCATGGGCATAGATGGAGGCATAGCTAGATCATGGTCCATAATACGGCTCAACCTCCCCTGGACCCACATACTTTCACCTTTTCTTTTTCTTTTCGGGTTTCTTTTTTTTCCATACCTTTCCTGGTGGCCTGATTGTCGGACCTATCAAGGGACGGATACACCAAGATGACAAGAAGATTGACGTATAAGGGAATTTCCAAGTGGTATTTTTAAATGATCGTTATGCCTGTTTTAAGGACCCGCACGCAGCTCTCCCTTGGTCGTGGCATGTTAAATAGTGTTGGAAATGTGCCCTAGAGGCAATAATAAATGGTTATTATTATATTTCTGTGTTCATGATAAATTGTCTATTATTTATGCTATAACTGTGTTATCCGGAAATCGTAATACACGTGTGAATACATAGACCACAACAAAGTCCCTAGTGAGCCTCTAGTAGACTAGCCCGTTGATCAACGGATAGTCATGGTTTCCTGACTATGGGCATTGGATGTCATTGATAACGGGATCACATCATTAGGAGAATGATGTGATGGACAAGACCTAATTCTAAGCATAGCTCAAAGATCCTGTAGTTCGTTTAGCTAGAGCTTTTCCAAATGTCAAGTATCATTTCCTTAGACCATGAGGTTGTGCAACTCCCGAATACCGTAGGAGTGCTTTGGGTGTACCAAACGTCACAACGTAACTGGGTGGCTATAAAGGTGCACTACGGGTATCTCCGAAAGTGTCTGTTGGGTTGGCACGAATCGAGACTGGGATTTGTCACTCCGTATGACGGAGAGGTATCTCTGGGCCCACTCGGTAATGCATCATCATAATGAGCTCAATGTGACCAAGTGTATGGTCACGGGATCATGCATTACGGTACGAGTAAAGTGACTTGCCGGTAACGAGACTAAACGAGGTATTGGGATACCGACGATCGAGTCTCGGGCAAGTAACGTACCGATTGACAAAGGGAATTGAATACGGGGTTGATTGAATCCTCGACATTGTGGTTCATCCGATGAGATCATCGAGGAGTATGTGGGAGCCAACATGGGTATCCAGATCCCGCTGTTGGTTATTAACCGAAGAGGCGTCTCGGTCATGTCTGCATGTCTCCCGAACCCGTAGGGTCTACACACTTAAGGTTCGGTGACACTAGGGTTATTAGGAAGACTTGTATGTGATTACCGAATGTTGTTTGGAGTCCCGGATAAGATCCCGGACGTCACGAGGAGTTCCGGAATGGTCCGGAGGTGAAGATTTATATATGGGAAGTTGTCATACGGTTACCGGAAAGTTTCGGGGTCATATCCGTATTGTACCGGGGCCACCGGAGGGGTTCCGGGGGTCCACCGGGAGGGGCCACCTCTCTCGGGGGGCCTCATGGGCCGTAGTGGGCAGGGAACCAGCCCCTAGAGGGCTGGGCGCATCCCCCCTTGGGCCCATGCACCTAGGGTTGGGGGGAAACCCTAGTGGGGGCGCCCCTTTGCTTGGGGGGCAAGCCCCCTCCCCTTGGCCGCCGCCCCCCCTCTAGATCTCATCTAGAGGGGGCCGGCCCCGTTCCCCCTTCCCCTATAAATAGAGGGGCGAGGGGAGGGATGCACACAACATCGAAGGCGCAGCCCCTCCCCTCCCCAACACCTCTCCTCCTCCGCGTGAGCTTGGCGAAGCCCTGCCGGAGAACTATCACTCCATCACCACCACGCCGTCGTGCTGCTATTGGAGCCTTCTTCCTCAACCTCTCCCTCCTCCTTGCTATATCAAGGCGTGGGAGACGTCATCCGCTCCGTACGTGTGTTGAACGCGGAGGTGTTGTCCGTTCGGCACTTGGTCATCGGTGATTTGGATCACGGCGAGTACGACTCCTTCATCCCCGTTCTCTTGAACGCTTCCGCTCGCGATCTACAAAGGGTATGTAGATGCACTCCTTCCTCCCGTTGCTGGATGAACTCATAGATGGATCTTGGTGAAACCGTAGGAAAATTTTTATTTTCTGCAACGTTCCCCAACAGTGGCATCATGAGCTTGGTCTATGCGTAGTTCTCTTTGCACGAGTAGAACACAATTTGTTGTGGGCGTAGATGTTGTCAACTTTCTTGCCACTACTAGTCTTATTTTGCTTCAGCGGTATTTTGGGATGAAGCGGCCCGGACCGACCTTACATGTACGCTTACGTGAGACAGGTTCCACCGACTGACATGCACTAGTTGCATAAGGTGGCTAGCGGGTGTCTGTCTCTCCCACTTTAGTTGGAGCGGATTCGATGAAAAGGGTCCTTATGAAGGGTAAATAGAAGTTGGCAAATCACGTTGTGGCTTTAACGTAGGTAAGAAAACGTTCTTGCTAGATCACCTATAGAAGCCACGTAAAAACTTGCAACAACAATTAGAGGACGTCTAACTTGTTTGTGCAGCAAGTGTTTTGTGATGTGATATGGCCAAAGTTGTGATGAATGATGAATGGTATATATGTGATGTATGAGATCATGTTCTTGTAATAGGAATCACGACTTGCATGTCGATGAGTATGACAACCGGCAGGAGCCATAGGAGTTGTCTTTATTTTTTGTATGACCTGCGTGTCATTGAAGAACGCCATGTAAACTACTTTACTTTATTGCTAAACGCGTTAGCCATAGAAGTAGAAGTAGTCGTTGGCGTGACAAATTCATGGAGACACGATGATGGAGATCATGATGATGGAGATCATGGTGTCATGCCGGTGACAAAGATGATCATGGAGCCCCGAAGATGGAGATCAAAGGAGCTATATGATATTGGCCATATCATGTCACTATTATGATTGCATGTGATGTTTATCATGTTTTTCATCTTGTTTACTTAGAACAGCGGTAGTAAGTAAGATGATCCCTCACAATAATTTCAAGAAAAGTGTTCCCCCTAACTATGCACCGTTGCGAAGGTTCGTTGTTTCAAAGCACCACATGATGATTGGGTGTGATAGATCCTAACGTTCGAATACAGCGGGTGTAAGCCATATTTACACACGCAATACACTTAGGTTGACTTGACGAGCCTAGCATGTATATACATGGCCTCGGAACACGGAAGACCGAAAGGTCGAGCATGAGTCGTATAGTAGATACGATCAACATGAAGATGTTCACCGATGTTAGCTAGTCCGTCTCACGTGATGATCAGACACGGCCTAGTTAACTCGGATCATGTTTCACTTAGATGACTAGAGGGATGTCTGTCTAAGTGGGAGTTCATTAAATAATTTGATTAAGATGAACTTAATTATCATGAACTTAGTCTAAAATCTTTACAATATGTCTTGTAGATCAAATGGCCAACGCTCATGTCCACCTGAACTTCAATGCGTTCCTAGAGAAAACCAAGCTGAAAGACGATGGCAGCAACTATACGAAGTGGGTCCAGAACCTAAGGATCATCCTCATAGCTGCCAAGAAAGATTATGTCCTAGAAGCACCGCTAGGTGAAGCACCGCTAGGTGAAGCACCAATCCCAGAGAACCAAGACATTATGAACGCTTGGCAGTCTCGTGCTGATGATTACTCCCTCGTTCAGTGCGGCATGCTTTACAGCTTAGAACCGGGGCTCCAAAAGCGTTTTGAGCAACACGGAGCATATGAGATGTTCGAGGAGCTGAAAATGGTTTTCCAAGCTCATGCCCGGGTTGAGAGATATGAAGTCTCTGACAAGTTCTTTAGCTGTAAGATGGAGGAAAACAGTTCTGTTAGTGAGCACATACTCAAGATGTCTGGGTTGCACAACCGCCTGACTCAGCTGGGAGTTAATCTCCCGGATGACGCGGTCATTGACAGAATTCTCCAGTCACTCCCACCAAGCTACAAGAGCTTTGTTATAAACTTCAATATGCAGGGGACGGAAAAGACCATTCCTGAGGTATATTCGATGCTGAAATCAGCTGAGGTAGAGATCAAAAAGGAACATCAAGTGTTGATGGTGAATAAAACCACTAAGTTCAAGAAGGGCAAGGGTAAGAAGAACTTCAAGAAGGACGGCAAGGAAGTTGCCGCGCCTAGTAAGCCAGTTGCCAAGAAGAAGTCAAGCAATGGACCCAAGCCTGAGACTGAGTGCTTTTATTGCAAGGGAAGTGGTCACTGGAAGCGGAACTGCCCCAAGTACTTAGCGGACAAGAAGGCCGGAAAAACCAAAGGTATATGTGATATACATATAATTGATGTGTACCTTACCAGTGCTCATAATAGCTCCTGGGTATTTGATACTGGTGCGGTTGCTCACATTTGTAACTCAAAGCAGGAGCTGCGGAATAAGCGGAGACTGGCGAAGGACGAGGTGACGATGCGCGTCGGGAATGGTTCCAAGGTCGATGTGATCGCCGTCGGTACGCTACCTCTACATTTACCTACTGGATTAGTTTTGAACCTCAATAATTGTTATTTAGTACCAGCTTTGAGCATGAACATTGTATCAGGATCTCGTTTAATTCGAGATGGCTACTCATTTAAATCCGAGAATAATGGTTGTTCTATTTATATGAGTGATATGTTTTATGGTCATGCCCTGCTGGTGAATGGTTTATTCTTAATGAATCTCGAGCGTAATGTTACACATATTCATAGTGTGAATACCAAAAGATGTAAAGTTGATAATGATAGTCCCACATACTTGTGGCACTGCCGCCTTGGTCACATTGGTGTCAAGCGCATGAAGAAGCTCCATGCTGATGGACTTTTAGAGTCTCTAGATTATGAATCGTTTGACACATGCGAGCCATGCCTCATGGGCAAGATGACCAAGACTCCGTTCTCCGGAACAATGGAGCGAGCAACCAACTTGTTGGAAATCATACATACTGATGTGTGCGGTCCAATGAGCGCTGAGGCTCGCGGAGGATATCGTTATGTTCTCACTCTCACTGATGACTTGAGTAGATATGGGTATGTCTACTTGATGAAACACAAGTCTGAGACCTTTGAAAAGTTCAAGGAATTTCAGAATGAGGTAGAGAATCAACGTGACCGAAAGATAAAGTTCTTATGATCAGATCATGGGGGAGAATATTTAAGTCACGAATTTGGTACGCACTTAAGGAAATGTGGAATCGTTTCACAACTCACGCCGCCTGGAACACCTCAGCGAAGTGGTGTGTCCGAACGTCGTAATCGCACTCTATTGGATATGGTGCGATCTATGATGTCACTTACTGATTTGCCGCTATCATTTTGGGGATACGCTCTAGAGACAGCTACATTCACTTTAAATAGGGCACCGTCTAAATCCGTTGAGACGACACTGTATGAATTATGGTTTGGGAAGAAACCTAAGCTGTCGTTTCTAAAAGTTTGGGGATGCGATGCTTATGTCAAGAAACTTCAACCTGAGAAGCTCGAACCCAAGTCAGAAAAATGCGTATTCATAGGATACCCTAAGGAAACCAGAGGGTATACTTTCTACTTAAGATCCGAAGGCAAGATCTTTGTTGCCAAGAACGGGTCCTTTCTGGAGAAAGAGTTTCTCTCGAAAGAATTAAGTGGGAGGAAAGTAGAGCTTGATGAAGTACTGCCTCTTGAAACGGTGAGTAGCGCAACTCAGGAAAGTGTTCCTGTCATGCCTACGCCGACAAGAGAGGAGGTTAATGATGATGATCAAGAGACTTCGGATCAAGCTCCTACTGAACTTCGAAGGTCCACAAGGACACGTTCCGCACCAGAGTGGTACGGCAACCCTGTCTTGGAAATCATGTTGTTAGACAACGGTGAACCTTTGAACTATGAAGAAGCGATGGCGGGCCCATCCAACAAATGGCTTGAAGAAATGCAATCCGAGATAGGATCCATGTATGAAAAAAAAGTGTGGACTTTGACAGACTTTCCCGACGATCGGCGAGCAATAGAAAACAAATGGATCTTTAAGAAGAAGACGGACGCGGATGGTAATGTTACCATATATAAAGCTCGACTTGTCGCTAAGGGTTATCGACAAGTTCAAGGGATTGACTACGATGAGACATTCTCTCCCGTAGCGAAGCTGAAGTCCGTCCGAATCATGTTAGCAATTGCCGCATACTATGATTATGAGATATGGCAGATGGACGTCAAAACGGCATTCCTTAACGACCACCTTAAGGAAGAACTGTATATGATGCAGCCGGAAGGTTTTGTCGACCCTAAGAATGCTAACAAGGTGTGCAAGCTCCAGCGATCCATTTATGGGCTGGTGCAAGCATCTCGGAGTTGGAACATTCGCTTTAATGAGATGATTAAAGCGTTTGGGTTTATGCAGACTTATGGAGAAGCCTGCGTTTACAAGAAAGTGAGTGGGAGCTCTGTAGCATTTCTCATATTATATGTGGATGGCATACTTTTGATGGGAAATGATATAGAACTATTGGACAGCATAAAGGCCTACTTGAATAAGTGTTTTTCAATGTAGGACCTTGGAGAAGCTGCTTACATATTAGGCATCAAAATCTATAGAGATAGATCGAGATGCCTCATAGGTCTTTCACAAAGCACATACCTTGATAAGATATTGAAGAAGTTCAATATGGATCAGTCCAAGAAGGGGTTCTTGCCTGTGTTGCAAGGTGTGAAATTGAGCTCGGCTCAATGCCCGACCACGGCAAAAGATAAAGAAGAGATGAGTGTCATCCCCTATGCCTCAGCCATAGGGTCTATCATGTATGCCATGACCTGTACCAGACCTGATATAAACCTTGCCGTAAGTTTGGTAGGAAGGTACCAAAGTAATCCCGGCAAGGAACACTGGACAACGGTCAAGAATATCCTTAAGTACATGAAAAGGACTAAGGACATATTTCTCGTATATGGAGGTGACGAAGAGCTCGTCGTAAAGGGTTATGTCGACGCTAGCTTCGACACAGATCTGGATGACTCGAAGTCACAAACTGGATACGTGTATATTTTGAATGGTGGGGCAGTAAGCTGGTGCAGTTGCAAGCAGAGCGTCGTGGCAGTATCTACATGTGAAGCGGAGTACATGGCAGCCTCGGAGGCAGCACATGAAGCAATCTGGGTGAAGGAGTTCATCACCGACCTAGGAGTCATACCCAATGCGTTGGGGCCGATTACACTCTTCTGTGACAACACTGGAGCTATTGCACTTGCCAAGGAGCCCAGGTTTCACAAGAAGACCAGGCACATCAAGCGTCGCTTCAACTCCATCCGTGAAAATGTTCAAGATGGAGACATAGATATTTGTAAAGTACATACAGACCTGAATGTAGCAGATCCATTGACTAAACCTCTCCCTAGAGCAAAACATGATCAACACCAGGACGCAATGGGTGTTCGATACATCACAATGTAACTAGATTATTGACTCTAGTGCAAGTGGGAGACTGTTGGAAATATGCCCTAGAGGCAATAATAAATGGTTATTATTATATTTCTGTGTTCATGATAAATTGTCTATTATTTATGCTATAACTGTGTTATCCGGAAATCGTAATACACGTGTGAATACATAGACCACAACAAAGTCCCTAGTGAGCCTCTAGTAGACTAGCTCGTTGATCAAAGGATAGTCATGGTTTCCTGACTATGGGCATTGGATGTCATTGATAATGGGATCACATCATTAGGACAATGATGTGATGGACAAGACCCAATTCTAAGCATAGCTCAAAGATCGTGTAGTTCGTTTAGCTAGAGCTTTTCCAAATGTCAAGTATCATTTCCTTAGACCATGAGGTTGTGCAACCCCCGGATACCGTAGGAGTGCTTTGGGTGTACCAAACGTCACAACGTAACTGGGTGGCTATAAAGGTGCACTACGGGTATCTCCGAAAGTGTCTGTTGGGTTGGCACGAATCGAGACTGGGATTTGTCACTCCGTATGACGGAGAGGTATCTCCGGGCCCACTCGGTAATGCATTATCATAATGAGCTCAATGTGACCAAGTGTATGGTCACGGGATCATGCATTACGGTACGAGTAAAGTGACTTGCCGGTAACGAGACTAAACGAGGTATTGGGATACCGACGATCGAGTCTCGGGCAAGTAACGTACCGATTGACAAAGGGAATTGAATACGGGGTTGATTGAATCCTCGACATCGTGGTTCATCCGATGAGAACATCGAGGAGTATGTGGGAGCCAACATGGGCATCCAGATCCCGTTGTTGGTTATTGACCGGAGAGGCGTCTCGGTCATGTCTGCATGTCTCCCAAACCCGTAGGGTCTACACACTTAAGGTTCGGTGACGCTAGGGTTATTAGGAAGACTTGTATGTGATTACCGAATGTTGTTCGGAGTCCCGGATAAGATCCCGGACGTTGCGAGGAGTTCCGGAATGGTCCGGAGGTGAAGATTTATATATGGGAAGTTGTCATACGGTCACCGGAAAGTTTCGGGGTCATATCGGTATTGTACCGGGGCCACCGGAGGGGTTCCGGGGGTCCACCGGGAGGGGCCACCTCTCTCGGAGGGCCTCATGGGCCGTAGTGGGCAAGGAACCAGCCCCTAGAGGGCTGGGCGCATCCCCCACTTGGGCCCATGCGCCTAGGGGTGGGGGGGGAAACCCTAGTGGGGGCGCCCCCTTGCTTGGGGGGCAAGCCCCCTCCCCTTGGCCGCCGCCCCCCCTCCCCTTGGCTGCCGCCCCCCCTCCCCTTGGCCGCCGCCCCCCCCCCCCCTCTAGATCTCATCTAGAGGGGGCTGGCCCCCTTCCCCCTTCCCCTATAAATAGAGGGGCGAGGGGAGGGCTGCACACAACATCGAAGGCGCAGCCCCTCCCCTCCCCAACACCTCTCCTCCTCCGCGTGAGCTTGGCGAAGCCCTGCCGGAGAACTGTCACTCCATCACCACCACGCCGCCGTGCTGCTGTTGGAGCCTTCTTCCTCAACCTCTCCCTCCTCCTTGCTGGATCAAGGCGAGGGAGACGTCATCCGCTCCGTACGTGTGTTGAACGCGGAGGTGCTGTCCGTTCGGCACTTGGTCATCGGTGATTTGGATCACGGCGAGTACGACTCCTTCATCCCCGTTCTCTTGAACGCTTCCGCTCGCAATCTACAAGGGTATGTAGATGCACTCCTTCCTCTCGTTGCTAGATGAACTCATAGATGGATCTTGGTGAAACCGTAGGAAATTTTTTATTTTCTGCAACGTTCCCCAACAAATAGTCCTGTTGCTTATCGCACTACTTGTACTAATATGCTTTGACGTATTAATCAAACTATAATGGAAACTAGTTTGCGGCCCAATTTCTGCGGCATTAGCCTATTACTTCATTTTTTTGATATTCTTATCAATTGCACCCGTACACTCTGGTACGCCTTAATTCGCCAGGGGCTTCATTACGCCCCATAATACGGCAACAAAGTCCGAACACTTTTTTATAGTATAGTTCGGCACCCCGAACTTTAGCATTATATGCATCGACTCCGAATCATGTCTTTGGTAAATAGTTGGGTTGCCCGACTCCTGTGCTTACTACCTTACGTTCCGCTATATCGGCTAGGGTAGTAAAGGGAGAACTACTGCGATTGTGTCCTGGTTTATCCGGATGAACACCTCAGTAGAGAAAGCCAAAAACTGACTGTCATGATGCGGCGTGAGCCGGTCAGCTGTTCGAGAGGTTACAAATCTTTTGTGATTTTTTCCGCATTATGCGATGAATCGGTTTTTATCCGATCAGGTGTTTACAACACCCCAAGTTCAGACTTACGAATACCAGGGGTTGCGCCTAAATTTCTATTGTCAAACTCCTATGGCCAAGTGAGGGTGATAAAGCCACATAGTCCGATTGCCTGGTTCGTTGCGCTAAACACCTCCTTCGAGGACCAAACCTTTGGATCAAGAGTGTTTAGATTCCATCCTGAACACCCCCGTACTAACTATGTGGGGGCTGAAGCCAACAACTGGTCAACTCTCAGATTCAATGAAAACGGCCACACAGGAGGTAAAATTTTAAATAAAAAACAAGCATTATATTACATCACGACCTTGTTTCATAGTACAGGACAGGATAACATGAATGTATTCATTCAAAGATAATATCCTTAGCACATTGCTCCACCACAATGCGGGATCCCTCGAGGACATCGTCAAAATACCGCTCGGGTGTGCGGTGCTCCTTGCCAGCGGGCGGTCCTTCAGTCACGAGCTTGACGGCATTCATCTTCTCCCATTGAACTTTGACACGGGCGAAGGCCATCCGCACACCTTCGATGCAGACCGACCGCATGAGGACGTCAAGCCGGGGGCAGGCATTGACAAGCCGCTTCATGAGCCCGAAGTAGCTGCTGGGTATGGCTTCGGCAGGCCACAACTAGACTATCAAATCCTTCATGGCCAGTTCGGCCACCCTATGCAGTTCGACCAGCTGCTTTAGCTGATCGCTAAAGGGCACCGGATGTTCTGGCGCAAGGTATTGTGACCAGAACAGCTTCTCCGTCGAGCTCCCCTCTTCGGCTTGGAAGAACTCCGCAACATCGGATACACTGCGCGGCAGATCCGCAAACGCCCATGCAGAACTCCAAATCCGTGTTAGTAAGAGATACCTTTTCTTCACATATTTGCTTTGCATAATGAAGGCCTTACCCGCCGTAATTTTCTTCGCCTCTCGGATTTCCTAGAGGGCGCCCTGGGCTTCTACCCGGGCATCTTGCGCTGTGGCGAGCCTTGGCGAGTTTGGTCTCTCGATCCGCAATATCGCGCTCCAAGGACTCACATTTCTTAACGGCGTCCTCGAGCTCTTGCTGGACCTCATTAACCCTGGCCTCGTGTTTTTCACGGGCGGCTTGCTCCTTTGCCGCTTTCTTTTTGGCCTCAGCCAGCTCCTTTTTGAGAGCCTCCACCTCGGTCGTCGCTCCTACAAATAAAATGGCACTACGGTCATTACAAATCGTCTATCCTTTCTGATATACAGAAGGTCATTGCATACCTTGTTTATCCTCTAGCTGCTCTTTCACGCGGCCGAGCTCTTCCTCGGCCCGCTCCAGACTCTGCTTCAGTCCGGAAACCTCAGCAGTATGAGAGGTCGCAGCCAGTAACAACGCCTACTTGTTCACATTGACTAATCTGGTTAATCTCCTATGAAACTTGTTTGATCCTCTGTCCGGCTTTTCTTTTCGAACACCGGACAGTGTCTCAGGGGCTACTATCTATACTGTGACATTCTTTTTAGATAATTGCGTTGCTTACCTCAAAGCCTGTTAGATGGCTTGTGCAGGCTTTGGTCAGTCCACTCTTCGCGGAATGAATCCTCGCAACCATCGTGCCCATAAGGGTACAGTGTTCCTCAACAATGGAAGCACTTCACAGCGCTTCCATTAGAGTGGCCGGCGCCTCTGGCTGGACAGAGGTCACCGGCGGAATTGGCGCACCTCCTCCTTTTGAAGGAGGCTGCTTGCCGGGTTCCGGACCCGCATAGGTCTTCGGGACCATATTCGGCTGGGGGCCGAACTGAATTTGGCCCCCAACGCCAGTCTCCATGGGGATTTGCTCCACCATGTGTCCGGCGGCTAAGGTTTCACCCTACGGTGCCGCCCCGACGGCCTCCTGAGTCTCTTCCTGGCCTGGGATCCTTCAAGGCAGAACCTCGGTGTAATCCATGGCCTTGGGAGAGGAGGCTGCCGGAAGGGGCCCGCTGTCCATCGCCTTCGGGTCCAGCGAATTCCCCGAAGATGAGGATCGCTCGAAGTTGGACCGAGCCGGACTGCAAATGCATGATTCAACATGTTAAGACTATGAAGTAGAGAGGCCGGATATATGAATGCGTCCGAGTTTTTAAGTACTCACGGTTCGGCCAGGGGCTTGTCTCGGGGGCGCCACTCTGGGCTGCTGTCGACGTCCCACGCAGAGTTATCCGCGAGGGAGCCCTTCCCCCTCTTGGACGCCTCTGCCTCCAGATTTGCAGAGGCCACCCTCTTATTCCTTCCCCCCTTGGGGGGAGAGTTGCTTTCTTCCTCCTCTTCGTCCCTGGCTGCGGAGGAGTGAGTCTTGGTGTCTTCGGACGTCATGTCCAAAGCACCCTTGCGATGGAGACCGCTTCTGGTCTCCTTGGCCTTCTTTTCCGGCGCCTGGTAGGGCGCCGGAACCAGCATCTTCGTGAGAAGCGGGATGGTCGGTTCCTCGGGCAGCGGAGCCGGACACTTGATCTGCTCCACTTTCTTTGTCCAGCCCTACAAAAATAAATAGGAGGCTCATGCATCTTCCCTGAATAAGTAAGTAAAGGATTCACCTTGAAATGCGAAAAACTTACCGGACTGGCGGGATGGGTCAGGTTGTACCCACGGTCTTCGGTTTCCTTTGGCCACGTCTCATTGGCCTTGAAGAGCACCTTCCAAATGCCTTCGTGTGTGACGCCAAAGAAATATTGCAGGGTCTGGTGCTCGGCCGGATCGAACTCCCACAAATTACAGGTCCGGCTTTGGCATGGAAGGATCCAACGAACTAGCATCACCTGGATCGCGTTGACAAGCTTGATGTTCTTGTCCACCATGCTTTGGATGCACGTCTGCAGTGTTGTCAGCTCATCCGACGTAGACCAATTCAGACCCTTCTCCAGCCAGGAGGTGAGCCGCATTGGGGCTCCGGACTTGAACTCGGGAGCCGCGGCCCAGGTGGCGTCGCAGGGTTCTGTGATATAGAACCACGATTGCTGCCACCCTTTGACGGTCTCCACGAAGGAGCCTTTGGGCCATGTGACGTTGAGCATCTTGCTCACCATGGCACCTCTGCACTCTGCGTGTTGGCCACCCACCACCTTCGGCTTCACATTTAAGATCTTTAACCACAATCTGAAGTGGGTGGGATGCGGAGGAAAGCCTCGCACACGACAATGAATGCCGAGATGTTGAGGAAAGAATTTGGGGCTAGATCATGGCAATCTAGCCCGTAGTAGAACATGAGTTCGCAGACGAATGGGTGGAGAGGAAATCCCAACCCGCGGACAAAGTGGGGGATGAACACCACCCTCTCATGGGGCTCCGGAGTGGGGATGATCTGCCCCTCGGCCGGGAGCCGGTGGGCGATTTCTTTGGCCAAATACCCCGCCTTCCAGAGCTTCGTAATGTCCTTCTCCTTGACGGAGGAGACCATCCACTTGCCCTGCGCTCCGGATCCGGACATGGTTGGAGTGCTTTCTTGGGGCATAAAAGATGGGAACTTGGGCGCTGGAGCTCGAGAATGGGGGAGGCAGAGAGAGAGAAGGCGTGGGTGAAAGGGGTGAATCCTTATCTCTTTATAAAGGCAATGAATATCAAGTGCCTCCCCACTCGCCCTAAAAACTCGCCTATTCTCAAGGGTCGTGCAGATGGTGCGGTGGGATTACCCATGCCCGTATTGATGAGAATCCCGCAATAAGGGGACACAATCTCTACTTTGACAAGACGTGCCAATGAAATCGCATCTTGAAATATGGAGCCACAGGCTAAAAAACGGTTCGAAATAATGGCCGGGCGGCGACGTGATGGCACGCTAAAAAAGTTGTCAGTGGATTGGACTCGTGAAATATTATACTCTCTGCGGTTATGTGTGGAATTTGTTTTGCAGAGCCGGACACGATTCTTGTGTTCAAAGACTATTTTGGAGTATTTGGAGAAGGAACCCGCCTTGCAATACCGAAGACAATCCGCGCGCCGAACACCTCGTCATTGAAGCCTGGTTCAGGGGCTACTGAGGGAGTCCTGGATTAAGAGGTCCCCGGACGGTCGGACTATGTAGCATGGGCCGGATTGTTGGGCCGTGAAGATACAAGACAGAAGACTCTCTCCCGTGTCCGGATGGGACTCTCCTTAGCATGGAAGGCAAGCTTGGCGTCCGGATATGAATATTCCTTTCTCTATCACCGACTTTGTACAACCCTAGTCCCCTCCGGTGTCTATATAAACCGGAGGGCTTAGTCCGTAGAGGCAATCATAATCATACAAGCTAGACTTCTAGGGTTTTAGCCATTACGATCTCGTGGTAGATCAACTCTTGTAATACTCATATTCATCAAGATCATTCAAGCAGGAAGTAGGGTATTACCTCCATAGAGAGGGCCCGAACCTGGGTAAACATCGTGTCCCCCGCCTCCTATTACCATCAACCTTAGACGCATAGTTCGGGACCCCCTACCCAAGATCCACCGGTTTTGACACCGACACCCACCCCAACACCATCTGAATCCTCGGCAGTGGCTGCTAGTCAGCCCTGCCAGAGTCAATGAGTTTATTAAGTTGGAACTGTCGAGGGCTTGGGAACCCTCAGACAGTTCGAGAGCTTCGCAAAATTGTGAAGCAAGAAGGCCCCACCCTTCTGTTCGTCATGGAAACAAAAATCAAGGGCAAGAGAGTGGAGGTTTTGAAGAGTACATTAGGTTTTTCTGGATGTTTTACCGTTGATAGTGACGGGCTTAGTGGTGGTATCGGTCTTTTATGGTCTAAAGATGTTGATGTCTCTTTGATAGACTATAGCTTGTCTCACATTGATGTAAACATCAAGAAAGATAATAAGAGTTGGCAATTTATTGGTTTTTACGGAGAGCCAAGGGTGGAAAATCGACAGCACAGTTGGCGTTTCTTGTGTACTTTGGCTGAATTATAGCATGAAGCGTGGGTCCGTATGGGGGATTTCAACGAAATGCTACATGCCGAAGAACATTTTAGTGTCAACGCTCGCCCGGAGGGCCAGATGCGAGCATTCCGGGAAGCAATGGCAGATTGCGCGCGCCAAGATTTGGGGTGGAGAGGAGTCCCCTTTACATGGGATAATAGACAACAGGGGGAGATGAATGCTAAAGCGAGACTTGATCGGCCTCTCATCAATGCATTGTTCCTAGACCTGTTTGAGTATACAACCGTGAAGAGTCTGACCACTACTATGTACTTGCAGAGTTGAGTTCTACTATACCTTCTGGCTGGTCACGTGCGCCACGCTCATTTCGATATGAAAATGTCTGGCAGTCCCATGCAGACTATGATGAAAAGGTCAGGGCGATGTGGCAAGCTGGAGCTGGGCAAAGAGGTTTGCAGGGTATTGTCGATGCCCTTGCAGAAGTGCAGCAGCAACTCG
The DNA here is from genome assembly GCA_963921465.1 of Triticum timopheevii. NCBI lineage: Eukaryota > Viridiplantae > Streptophyta > Magnoliopsida > Poales > Poaceae > Triticum > Triticum timopheevii. The sequence goes on from OY997270.1 coordinate 129,330,963, forward strand.
GCTCCTGGGGGAGCAGGAATTTGGTAACATGACAAAAGAAGTGCGTAAGTTGCAGAAGCGACTGGAGAGGCTGCGAGGTGCCTCGTTGGGTCGTGGCCCGATGGAGGAAGAGAAGACAGTCTCAAAACAATTGCGAGATGCGTTACGACAAGAGGAGATTTGGCTCAAACAATGCTCTTGAGTTTCATGGTTACGAGAGGGCGATGGCAATACTGGATACTTCCAGGCTCAGGCTGCCCAACGGAAGATAATCAATAGGATTACCTCACTAGAGAATGTTGTAGGTCAAAGCTGTAGGGATCCAGGAGAGATTAAGAATGAAATTCGGAATTTTTACCAGGTGTTATATCAAACACAAGGCTATACACCATGGATGATCTGCTTTCACATGTTCAACCTAGGGTGTCAGAGGCTATGAATGAGACCTTGCAAAAGAGTTTGTGGCGGCTGAGGTAAAGGAAGCTTTATTTCAAATGGCACCGTCAAAGGCCCCCAGGGTCGACGGTTTCACAGTCGGATTCTATCAACGGCACTGGGATGTTGTTGGTGATGACATTACTGCTGCGGTATTGGGTTTCTTGAATGGGGGAGAATTGCCCTCGGGTTTGAACGATACAACGATCACCCTTATCCCTAAGGTGTGCAATCCTCAGAAGATCGCTCAGTATCGCCCAATTTCTCTATGCCCAGTTATGTATAAGATTGCAGTCAAGGTGGTGGCCAACAGACTATGCCTTATCTTGGATGAGCTCATAGGAGAGGAACAGAGTGCGGTTGTGCCTGGCCATTTGATAACAGACAATGTACTTGTTGCATACCAGAGCATACACACTATCAGGAGGCAAAAGAAGGGCAAAAATGTGTGTTGTTCGATCAAGCTAGATATGCTCAAAGCCTACGATAGGGTTGAGTGGCATTATCTCGAGGCTATTCTTTCAAGGCTCGGCTTCGGAGAATGTTTTGTCAGGTTGGTAATGAAATGTGTAACCTCTATTCGGTTTACGATCAAAGTTAATGGGGAGCTCCTGCAATACTTTACTCCTTCCAAAGGACTCAGACAGGGGGATCCGATATCGCCTTACCTCTTTCTCATATGTGCACAAGGCCTCACATCCTTGCTGAATAACTATGGGGGTGCACACATAGACAGAGGGATCCGGGTGAGTGTTCATGCACCTTGGGTGAATCACTTATTATTTGCTGACGACAGTCTTATCTTTCTCAGTGCCAATATCCAGAGTGCATAACGGTTAAATGATATTCTTCGGCTCTATGCAAACTGTTGGGGAACGTAGCAATAATTCAAAATTTTCTTACGTATCACCAAGATCCATATAGGAGATTCTAGCAACAAGAGAGAGAGAGGAAGTGCATCTTCATACCTTTGAAGATCGCTAAGCGGAAGCGTTACTAGAACGCGGATGATGGAGTCGTACTCGCGGTGATTCAAATCATGGAAGATCCGATCTAGCGCCGTACGGACGGCGCCTCAGCGTTCAACTCACATACAGCCCGGGGTCGTCTCCTCCTTCTTGATCCAGCAAGGGGAGAGGAGAAGTTGAGGGAGAGCTCCGGCAGCACGACGACATGGTGGTGGAGCTTGTGGTATTCCTGCAGGGCTTTGCCAAGCACTACGAAGGAGGAGGAAGAGTTGGAGGAGGGAGGGGTTGCGCCAAGGGAAGGGGTGTTGTAGCCCTCCCACTCTCCCTCTATTTATGGGGTGAAGGGGAGAGGGGGCTGGCCCCTCTAGATCCCATCTAAAGGGGGGGGGGGGGCGGCGGCCAGGAGGGGGAGACTTGCCCCCCAAGCAAGGTGGAGGCGCCCCCCTCCCCTAGGGTTTCCAAACCCTAGGTGCCTTGGGCCCTTGGGGGGTGCACCAGCCCACTAGGGGGCTGGTTCCCTCCCATATTCAGCCCATTAAGTCCCCGGGGCAGGTGGCCCCACCCGGTGGACCTCCGGACGCCTTTCGGTGGTCCCGGTACAATACCGATAACCCCCGAAACCATTCCAGCGACTGAAACTGGACTTCCCATATATAAATCTTCACCTCTGGACCATTCCGAAACTCCTCGTGACGTCCGCGATCTCATCTGGGACTCCGAACAACCTTTAGTAACCACATACAATTTCCCATAACAACTCTAGCGTCACAGAACCTTAAGTGTGTAGACCCTACGGGTTCGGGAACCATGTAGACATGACCGAGACGTTCTCCGGCCAATAACCAATAGCAGGATCTGGATACCCATGTTGGCTCCCACATGTTCCACGATGATCTCATCGGATGAACCACGATGTCGGGGATTCAATCAATCCCGTATATAATTCCCTTTATCCACCGGTATGTTACTTGCCCGAGATTCGATCGTCGGTATCCCAATACCTCGTTCAATTTCGTTACCAGCAAGTCTCTTTACTCGTTCTGTAATGCATGAACCCGTGACTAACTCCTTAGTCACATTGAGCTCATTATGATGATGCATTACCGAGTGGGTCCAGAGATACCTCTCCGTCATACGGAGTGACAAATCCAAGTCTCGATTCGTGCCAACCCAACAGATACTTTCGGAGATACCTGTAGTGTACCTTTATAGCCACCCAGTTACGTTGTGACTTTTGGTACACCCGAAGCATTCCTACGGTATCCAGGAGTTGCACAATCTCATGGTCTAAGGAAATGATACTTGACATTTAGAAAATCTCTTAGCAAACGAACTACACGGTCTTGCGCTATGCTTAGGATTGGGTCTTGTCCATCACATCATTCTCTTAATGATGTGATCACGTTATCAATGACATCCAATGTCCATGGTCAGGAAACCATAACCATCCATTGATCAACGAGCTAGTCAACTAGAGGCTCACTAGGGACATGTTGTGGTCTATGTATTCACACATGTATTACGGTTTCCAGTTAATACAATTATAGCATGAACAATAGGCAATTATCATGAACAAGGAAATATAATAATAACCATTTTATTATTGCCTCTAGGGCATATTTCCAACACTCTCCCACTTGCACTAGAGTCAATAATCTAGTTCACATCACTATGTGATTGTAATGAATCCAACACCCATGGGGTTTGATCATATCTCGCTTGTGAGAGAGGTTATTAGTCAACGGGTCTGAACCTTTCAGATTCGTGTGTGCTTTACAAATCTCCATGTCATCTTGTAGATGCAGCTACCACGCGCTATTTGGAACTATCCCAAATAACTGCTCTACTATATGAATCAGGTTTACTACTCTGAGTCATCCGGATTAGTGCCAAAGTTTGCATCGACGTAACCCTTTACGACGAACTCTTTTAGCACCTCCATAATCGAGAAAATTCCTTAGTCTACTAGTTGCTAAGGATAACTTTGACCACTGCATGTGATCCATTCCTAGGTCACTCTTGTATCCCTTGACTGACTCATGGCAAGGCACACTTCAGGTGCGGTGTAGCATACTGTAGAACCTACGTCTAAAGCATAGGGGACGACCTTCGTCCTTTCTCTTTCTTCTGCCGTGGTCAGGTCTTGAGTCTTACTCAATACTCACACCTTATAACACAGCCAAGAACTCCTTCTTTGCTGATCTATTTTGAACTCCTTCAAAATCTTGTCACGGTATGTGTTCATTTGAAAGTACTATTAAGCGTTTTTTATCTATCCTTATAGATCTTGATGCTCAATGTTCAAGTAGCTTAATCTAGGTTTTCCATTGAAAAACACTTTTCAAATAACCCTATATGCTTTCCAGAAATTCTACATCATTTCTGATCAACAATATGTCAACAACATATACTCATCAGAAATTCTATAGTGCTCCCACTCACTTCTTTGGAAATACAAGTTTCTTATAAACTTTGTATAAACCCAAAAATCTTTGATCATCTCATCCAAGCTTATATTCCAACTCCGAGATGCTTACTCCAGTCCTTAGAAGGATTGCTGGAGCTTTGCATACTTGTTAGCGTCTTTTAGGATTGACAAAACCTTCTGGTTGTATCACATACAACCTTTCCTCAAGAAAATCATCGAGGAAACAATGTTTTGACATCCTATCTGCAAGATTTCATAAATAATGCAGTAACTACTAATATGATTCCAACAAACTCTTAGCATCGCTATGAGTGAGAAAATCTCATTGTAGTCAACTCCTTGAACTTGTCGGAAAACATCTTAGTGACATGTTGAGCTTTCTTAATGGTGACACTTTCCATCATTGTCCGTCTTCCTTTTAAAATCCATCTGTACCCAACAGCCTTACGACCATCAAGCAGTTCTCCCAAAGTCTACACTTTGTTTTTTAGACATGGATCCTCTCTCGGATTTTATGGCCTCAAGCCATCCGTCAGAATCCGGGCCCACCATCGCTTCTCCATAGCTTGTAGGTTCATTGTTGTCTAGCAACATGACCTCCAAGACAGGATTACTTACCACTCTGAAGTAGTACGCATCCTTGTCGACCTACGAGGTCTGGTAGTGACTTGATCCGAAGTTTCATGATCACTATCATCAGCTTCCACTTCAATTGGTGTAGGCGCCACAGGAACAACTTCCTGTGCCCTGCTCCACACTAGTTGAAGTAACGGTTCAATAACCTCATCAAGTCTCCACCATCCTCCCACTCAATTCTTTCGAGAGAAACTTTTCCTCGAGAAAGGACCTGTTTATAGAAATAATCACTTTTTCTTCCGGATCTGAAATAGGAGGTATACCCAACTATTTTGGGTGTCCTACGAAGATGCATTTATCCGCTTTGGGTTCGAGCTTATCAGGCTAAAACTTTTCACATAAGCGTGGCAACCCCAAACTTTTAAGAAACGACAGCTTAGGTTTCTCTAAACCATAGTTCATACGAGTCATCTCAACGGAATTACGTGGTGCCCTATGTAAAGTGAATGCGGTTGTCTCTAATGCCTAACCCATAAACAATAGTGGTAATTCGATAAGAGACATCATGGTATGCACCATATCCAATAGGGTGCAGCTATGATGTTCGGACACACCATCATACTATGGTGTTACAGGCGGTATTAGTTGTGAAACAATTTCCACAATGTCTTAATTGTGTGCCAAACTCGCAACTCAGATATTCATCTCTATGATCATATCATAGACATTTTATCCTCTTGTCACAAAGATATTCAACTTCACTCTGAAATTACTTGAACCTTTCAATAATTCAGACTTGTGTTTCATCAAGTAAATATACTTAGAATCTACACAAATCATTTGTGAAGTAAGAGCATAACGATATTCACTACGTGCCTCAGCACTCAATGGATTGCACACATCAAATGTATTACTTCCAACAAGTTGCTCTCTTGTTCCATCTCACTGAAAACGAGGCCTTTCAGTCATCTTGCCCATGTGGTATGATTTGCATGTCTCAAGTGATTCAAAATCAAGTGAGTCCAAACGATCCATTTGCATGGAGTTTCTTCATGCGTATATACCAATAGACATGGTTCGCATGTCTCAATCTTTTCAGAAAACGAGTGAGTCCAAAGATCCATCAACATGGAGCTTCTTCATGCGTTTTATACCAATATGACTCAAATGGCAGTGACACAAGTATGTGGTACTACCATTACTATCTTATATCTTCTGGCATGACATGTGTATCACTACGATCGAGATTCAATAAACCATTCATTTCAGGTGCAAGACCATTGAAGGTATTATTCAAATAGACAGAGTAACCATTATTCTCCTTAAATGAATAACCATATTGCGATAAACATAATCCAATCATGTCTATGCTCTACGCAAACACCAAATAACAATTATTCAGGTTTAACACCAATCCCGATGGTAGAGGGAGCATGCGATGTTTGATCACATCAACCTTGGAAACACTTCCAACACATATCATCATCTCACCTTTAGCTAGTCTCCGTTTATTCCGTAGCTTTTTATTTCAAGTTACTAACACTTAGCAACCGAACCGGTATCTAATACCCCGGTGCTACTAGGAGTATTAGTAAAGTACACATTAATGTAATGTATATCCAATATACTTTTGTCGACTTTGCCAACCTTCTCATCTACCAAGTATCTAGGGTAGTTCTACTTCAGTGACTGTTCCCCTCATTACAGAAGCACTTAGTCTCGGGTTTGGGTTCAACCTTAGGTTTCTTCACTAGAGCAACAACTCATTTGTCATTTCATGAAGTATCCCTTCTTGCCCTTGCCCTTCTTGAAACTAGTGGTTTTACCAACCATCAACAATTGATGCTCCTACTTGATTTCTACTTTCGCAGTGTCAAACGCCGTGAATAGTTCAAGGATCATCATATCTATCCCTGATATGTTATAGTTTATCACGAAGCTCTAGTAGCTTGGTGGCAGTGACTTTGGAGAACCATCACTATCTCATCTAGAAGATTAACTCCCACTCGATTCAAGCGATTGTAGTACTCAGACAATCTGATCACATGCTCAAGAATTGAGCTTTTCTCCCTTAGTTTGCAGGCTAAGAAACTTGTCGGAGGTCTCATACCTCTTGACGTGGGCACGAGCCTGAAATCCCAATTTCAGTCCTTGGAACATCTCATATGTTCTGCGACGTTTCAAAAATGTCTTTGGCGCCTCATTTCTAGACCGTTTAGCATTACGCACTGAACTATCACATAGTCATCAAAACGTGAATGTTAGATGTTCGCAACATCCACAGACGACGTTCGAGGTTCAACACACCAAGCAATGCATTAAGGACATAATCCTTTTGTGCAGCAATGAGGACAATCCTCAGTATACGAACCCAATCTGCATAATTGCTACTATCAAGTTTCAACTAAATTTTCTCTAGGAACATATCTTAAACAGTAGAACTAAAGCGTAAGCTATGACATAATTTGCAAAGACCTTTTGACTATGTTCATGGTATTTTAAGTTCATCTAATCAAATTATTTAATGAACTCCCACTCAGATAGACATCCCTCTAGTCATCTAAGTGATACATGATCCGAGTCGGCTAGGCCGTGTCCGATCATCATGTGAGACGGACTAGTCATCATTGGTGAACATCTCCATGTTGATCGTATCTACTATACAACTCATGTTCGACCTTTAGGTCTCTCGTGTTCCGAGGCCATGTCTGTACATGCTAGACTCGTCAAGTCAACCTAAGTGTTTTGCATGTGTAAATCTGGCTTACACCCGTTGTATGCGAACGTTAGAATCTATCACACCCGATCATCACGTGGTGCTTCGAAACAACAAACTTTCGTAACGGTGCACAGTTAGGGGGAACACTTTCTTGAAATTTTAGTGAGGGATCATCTTATTTATGCTACCGTTGTTCTAAGCAAATAACATGTAAACATGATAAACATCACATGCAAATCATAAAGTGACATGATATGGCCAATATCATCTTGCGCCTTTGATCTTCATCTTTGAGGCGCGTCATGATCACCTTCATCACCGGCATGATACCATGATCTCCATCATCGTGTCTTCATGAAGTTGTCTCGCCAACTATTCTTCTACTACTATGGCTAACGGTTAGCAATAAAGTAAAGTCATCATGGCGTTTATATTGACTCGCAGGTCATAATAAATAAATTAAGACAACTCCTATGTCTCCTGCCGGTTGTCATACTAATCGACATGCAAGTTGTGATCTAGCGTCACCGAACCTTAAGTGTGTAAACCCTACGGGTTCGGGAATCATGCAGACATGACCGAGACAGTTCTCCGGCCAATAACCAACAACGGGATCTGGATACCCATGTTGACTCTGTCGGCGTTCTGGGAACGGGGGCCCCCAGACTTGCCTGCCTGCGGCCTGCGGTGTGGCTCAAAGGAGGCCCAGCACAGCCCGTCTTCATCAACACAAGCTCAAGACCCTCGTGAGGGGCCAAGCCTCGTGGGGCGGACGACAAGGAGCTTCCTCAGGCACGGCCTCGTCAGGCTGGCTCATGAGGAGGCAGAGAGTTCAAGGCAGGGTACCTCGCGAGGTGCCCATGACACAAGCCATGACGACCGAGGGCGCCAGTCGGGCGCCAGCCCGTGCAGTGTCCTCCTTTCCTCTTTGGTGCAAAGGGAGCAAGCGCAGGCGAGAGCATCAAGCAAAGGCATCCATTTCGGTGCAACAAGACCAAGACCAGCCCAACGGCAGGGAAGAAGTCATTGTGGAGCCCAAGCAGGCGTCACCACCAGAGCCTTTGACAGGCAAGGACCAACTTTAGTCAGGATAAGTGTACCCGTTGTTCCCCTTCAAAATGGCCAATTGTTGACGCCCTTCCCGCTTAATATTTGGGAAGAGGCCCAGGGCCTTTGCCTATAAATAGGACTAGCCACCCCCAGGGTAGAGGCAATCTGGACCGGACCAAGCAAGCCTGATCCTCACCAAGAAACCAGTAGATAGAGCGAATGAACTCCTCCTAGCAGTTCGTCACACCAGCCAAGAACAGACCCTCCCGAGGCTGTTCTTCCTTGTATTGTTCATCATCAGCCCAAGAGGCAATCCACCACACCACACACTGGAGTAGGGTATTACACCACAATGGTGGCCTGAACCAGTATAAATCTTGTGTCTCTTGTGTTGTTCTGTTTGGTAGTTTAGACCCTAGCGATTCGGCAAGGAGCAAGCAGGCAGGGGGTTGAATCTCCGCGTGCACCCCAGTGTTCGAACCTCAAGGGTCTGCCGGAACCCGGAATCCGACATTTGGCGCGCCAGGTAGGGGTGCGCCGGGATCCGCCTTCCGCCACTCCGCGTCCCGTCGCATCGTCATCACCATGTCCGGCGACCAGGCGGGCAACCCTCACCCCTGGGCGGCATGGCCCGCCCGCGCAGAGCCGCTCGCCCAGGGCGACCCCATGCCCCAGGCAGCTCACGGTCCATAGTGCGCTGCGGGCCGCGGGCGACGCGGACAGGCCTCGACAGCTCTAACACCGCGGCAGACGCGGTCGGCAACAAGGGCCTCCAACCACGTTGCGGCCACGACGCCGTACACCCGCCGGGAGCAGGCGAACTCAAGGGCCGCGCTCACGGTGGCCCGAGAGCTGCTGCAGTGCAGGCTGATGGAGGGCGGCCGTGACGTGTTGCTAGAGCGGGTGGCGGAGCTCCTGGGCTTTGCCGCCTCGAGGGCTCACCCCTTCTGCACCCAGCTCCCGCCCCAGGCTCAGGGCGGCCCGCGCGGGGGCCCTGCGCGCACCCGCAGACTCCACAGCTACTCCAACACCAGCGAAGCTGTCGGCACCGAACCAGCGGCAGCACTGACTCCGCTCCCCGCCAGCGAAGAAGGACTCATCGCAACCCACGGCCCCAGCGGGCCGCCGCGCTACCACCCCCAAGTAGGCGCATCAGGCAGGGCTGCATGGCGCGTGGAGCCCTATGGCGCGGCCTTCGGGATAACGGCCCCAGAAGAGTACGTGCCCCCACATGATGGATTAAGGGCACCCGCGTGAAGGCGAACAGGGCTCACTCCTCAGCTCGAGTTGGGGGGACGAGGCGCCAGAAGCTGAGCTCTTCCAGGAACCCAGGGACAGCCCCACCGGCCACGTTGGAAGCGACGATTGTCGGGTACCACTAATCCCTCAGGAGCTGGCATACACTAATCATGGGTCGCAGGAGATGCAGGTTGCCACAGCGAGCAGCTGCCCCGCTCCCGCGGCCTCTTACCCCGCAGGAGGAGGGCGTCGGGGGCCACATGAGAGGGGCCGAGATCCGACATCACCACCGCGGCGTTCGGAGCAAGGCGTTCCCAGGAGGTAGGCCCTCCGCTGGGGAGGCGCCTCAGGGCCTGCCCCTGGCGGAGGACCCGTGGTCGTCGGGGGAACCGCTGGCGACCGCTCTACCCCATCAGCGGTGTCCTGGTTTCCGGTCGTCGCTGATGGCACTAGAGTGTGGCGCAAGGCGGGGCCCTCGTCAGGCGATATGAAGCAAGGCCAGTACCTGTGAAGAAGGCCCAGTGCCTGTGAAGCTCGCCGCCCCGTGGCACTCTCACGTAATAATGAGTGGGGCTGTACACGCCCCGGAGTCTCAGGGGTGCCGGCCTCAGGCCCTGGGGCTCCCTCCCACGCCCAGTGGCAGCACTTAGCTCCGCGCTGGTGAGAAGACGTCCAAGACTAGACTAGGTGCCGGACGCGGCCTTTTTCTGCTTTCATTGCTCTTCTCTTGGTTGTTGCTTTCCACCGCTGGATTTAAGTTGGACTAGAATTTGAGATTTGTGTGTGTTTGGGGAAGGGGTGCTTAGTCTCGTTCAAGCAATCTCTCGCATTTCAGTTACGACCTCACCTCAGCTGCCTCCCCTCGTGAGCCCCTCGCGAGCCGGGTCTGGCCTAGCTTGCGTGCAGCCCAGACTACCACCGACGTACCCTCTCAGGAGGTTTTTCACTGCAGATCCCACGGATTCAATCAAGAGGCGTGCGAGGCGCCACGGCCTCCAACAAGTTATCTCGAGGCCCACTCGGGGCAAAGGTAAACTAGCCAGCCGGCTCGTCACATGGCCAACCGCTTGGCACGGGCATGTGAGTGAAGTAGCATTCACTAGTACGCTGAACATAAGTTTTACATGAGGGGCATCCCCTCCCAAAATGCTCTTATAACCATCGGGACAAAAGCCCGAGTTCTATTCATGCAGGATAAGGAAACAGGAACAACGCGCTGTCAGTCAGATAAATCCCCCAATGCGTCCTCAGGAACGCCTCCCGAGCTGCCACTGGCGTCGCTGGCCTCGCCACCGCCCTCCGTGTTGCCGCCAGCGGCGTCAGGGCCGTTCACCACGCCGCCCTCGTCGGCGGCCACAATCACGCCATCGTCATCTGAAGCGAAGGCCCTGACAAGGGCGTCCACGTTGTCTTCCACCCAATACGCCAGGTCGTCTCGGACGGCCTGGGGGACTGGGGCAATGGCAGCGTCAAAGTCAAAGTGAGGATCCATATTCCGGAGATGGCTGAAGACGCGGAAAAAGGCGCGCCCGAGCAGGGCTCAGCTCCTCTCCTCCACCAACCTGTTGGCACGAACCGAACGCGCCTCCAGTTGCGTCACGATGTTGGTGAAGAACTGAAGGTTGCCGGTGTAGTTAACGGCACGCGGCTCGCCGACAGCCGCCTCGCAGATGTTACCTAAGGCCATGTTGGCCCTCTCCCGAAGCGTGGTGAGCATGGGGGCATGCTCGTGTTCCAAGAGCCACCGCTGACGCATCTCGTCTGCATTCTGGCGAGCGACGGCCTCAGCCTCGACCACCTATTGGCGAAGAAGAGGCACCTCGGCATGGGAAGTAGCCGACTCCCCCTGCGCCGCCTCAAGTGCGACCCGCAAGGCATCGACCCGCCGCGTTGCTTCCTCCAGCTTGGCCCTGAGGGCGTTGGTCCTACCTTCGGCCTCGGTCCGGACCAACTCCAGCCTCTCCTTGAACTCGCGCTCGAGGTTCAGGTGCGCCGTCACCACCCGACGTCCGACCTCCTCCGAGACACGGGTCTCCCGCGCAGCGACATCGCCCTCCGCCCGTGTCACCAAGCGCTCCCTCGTCTCCAGGCGCTCGTGCTCGTACGCGTGTTCGGCGGCTTCCAATGTTAGTGCCTCCTCACGCTTCTGGAGCTCCGCAGGGTCGCCGGAGACCACCTTCATCGATGCAAGGGCTGCCTCACGCAGCTCCACCTGCTCCTCTAGTGAGCGGCACCGGGCCAGGAGTTCCTGTGCCCGCTCCTCTGTGGCCTCTCGTCACTGGTCAGCTTCCCGGGCTTCTTCGACGGCCTGGGAACGGGCCTCCCGAGAGGCCGCTAGCGACGCCTTGGCCTCCTCATCGTCGAGATCGCGCCGACGGTGCGTGAGGGCGGCAGCCGCCTCCAGCTCGCGCCTCTCCGCAACCAGCCGAAGGCCCTCGGCCTCAAGGTGCGCGTCCTCATTAGCGAGTTCCTCACCAAGCAGGCTCACCGCGTCAGCCGCCCTCCGGAGGAACCCTTGGCAAAGAGCGCGACGCTCCCGGGCGCGCTCAAGTACGTCTTCCACACCATCATCCGCCCTAAGCGAGCGCCGTGGGGCCTGGATCAGCACTCCCTTCTCGGGCAGGGGGCTGGGGGCTGGCGCCCTTGAGACGACCGGGCGCGCCCTGCCGGAGGCCCGACCTAAAGGCAGTCCATCTCCAAGTGAAGAGCGTCGGGAGTACCCCAGCCAATCACGGTCCACGGCCAGACGAGAAGCCCACTGCAGGCCAGCTATGCCACGAGGAGGCCCACGAAGGAAGGCCGCGGGGAGCGCAGGGCCGCGCTGCGCCTCGGGAAGGTTCACCTCACCAACCGGCCTCACCACAAGGGCCCTGCTGCTCGGAACGATCGAGGACGGCGGAAAGGGTGAAGGCGAGGGGGATGGCTCCTCATCCACCTCCATGAGCTTGGAAGGAAGGGCCCTGCGAAGCAAGGATCAGGAAAGGCAACAGAAGAATCATGAGCTAGGAAGGGAGAAGGCTTACTCATCGATGGCGAAGTACTTTCAGCAGGCGGCAAGGGTAATCATCGCCCAGGGCCTCCCTTCTCTTCCGGAGGGCCTCAAAGTCCACACAGAAGCGACCCAAGAGTTGAGCGCAGGGGTCAGCTTACGACGAAGAGGAAGCACCGAGGCGACTCGCGTCGGGGGCGTCCGCCTGATGCGCGCTGCCGGTCGCCTCACCAAGAAGAGTGGCTGGGGCCTCGGGGGCCTTAGCCGCAGGCACTGCTGGCGGCCGCTCTCCATCCTCAACTGCGGCAGCACGGGCCTCGGGGGCCACTCCCTCATGAGCGCCGCCCAATGCTGTCGCCTCGGCGGGGGCACCCTCGGCCTCCGGAGGCTCATGCCTCCCTGCCCCGCCACTTGAGGAAGAGTCGCCCTGGACGGCTGCGAGGGCGACCACCACCACTGGGTTCTCGCGAGGCCCCTGGAGGCCAGCAGGGCGCGGCCCCCATTCGTCGAAGATGGGCATCTGGCTCATGAAGTCACCTCTGTTCGAGCAGAGGTACAGCAAGGCCCCCCCCCCCTTGACGAATGCCGCCGGGGGAAGGATCCCCAGTCAAGACCAAGAGCACCTTCCTCAGCGCTTCAGGCGTCAGGTCCTCTACCTGGAGCCGCATACGATCCCCACGACCGTTGAAGGCCCACATTCGATGAGAATGGTGCTGGAGAGGGGCGACGCGACGTAGCAAGAACTCCTTCACCACCTTGGGTGCCGTCACGCCAAGCTCCCTCAGGAACTCGAAGCGACGCCAGACGAAGGCGAGCCAGGGGGCTCATGAGCGTCTCCTGGCCCCAGCCTGAGTTGGGGACAGCAGGTGAAGATGGCTCCGTCAGCAGGGGGCTGGGCACCCCTACGTCCACATACAGCTACCGCTCGTGAAACCCAGGCATGGGCGGAGGAAGACTGAAGTCAATTCCAGAAGCCGCTGTCTCAGGCGCAGCGATGAAGCTCACGCGCCCCGAACATTGGGTGGGGTCGACAAGGCGCAGAGAGAAGAAGTGGTGCAGCAAGGCAACTGAAGGAAGGATGACATCATTGCCTCGCAAACGAAGGCAAATACCGTGAGAAGGGTGATTGATTCAGGACCCAGATGCATCATATGGATCTGATAATGGGAAAGCACGGCGTTGAAGAAATCAGAGAAGGGGGGAACCAGTCCCACCCACAGGGCGTCGGCGAAATACCGAACCTCGGTGGCGATCCCGTCGATGGCGAAGCGGGATGAGGGCCAGGCTGTTGTCCTCCCGCACTCATTGAAGATGGTGGCCAGGGCCGAGCTGACCTTGCCAAGGCCTTCTTGATTGATTATGACCAGCCGATCGATGGCAGGGGCCGCCGACGATGACGAGCAAGGCGGCGCCATGGGCTTCTTCCCTCTTCCCTTCCTCGACGGGGCCATGACGACAGAAAGGGAAGGGGGGAGGTTCGAGATTGGATTGGATGTGGGAACTGGAGTTCGAGAGGAGAAAGGACAGAGAGCGCTCGAGCAGCGGGAAGGGGAGCGGCTGTGTGCGGCTACGAGTCCGCCTAGTAAGGCATAAAATAAGGAGGCGTGGGGGAATAGTGCCGCCCACGTCCAATCAACCGCCACGCGGCACCCAAGGCCGCGGGCTATTAGGGCCCGCGACGCTTCGCACTTGCCTTTTCGCCTCTCTGCTCGGCCAAGTCCGGGCACGCCGTGGGCCGGGGGGCTACTGTCGGTGTTCTGGGAACAGGGGCCCCTAGACTTGCTTGCCTACGGCCTGCGGCGTGGCTCAAAGGAGGCCCAGCACAGCCCGTCTTCATCAACACAAGCTCAAGACCCTCGCGAGGGGCCAAGCCTCATGGGGCGGACGACAAGGAGCTTCCTCAGGCACGGCCTCGTCAGGCTAGCTCATGAGGAGGCAGAGAGTTCAAGGCAGGGTACCTCGCGAGGTGCCCATGACGCAAGCCATGACAACCGAGGGCGCCAGTCGGGCGCCAGCCCGCGCAGTGTCCTCCTTTCCTCTTTGGTGCAAAGGGAGCAAGCGCAGGCGAGAGCATCAAGCAAAGGCATCCATTTCGGTGCAACAAGACCAAGACCAGCCCAACGACAGGGAAGAAGTCATTGTGGAGCCCAAGCAGGCGTCACCACCAGAGCCTTTGACAGGCAAGGACCAACTTTAGTCAGGATAAGTGTACCCGTTGTTCCCCTTCAAAATGGCCAATTGTTGACGCCCTTCCCGCTTAATATTTGGGAAGAGGCCCAGGGCCTTTGCCTATAAATAGGACTAGCCACCCCCAGGGTAGAGGCAATCTGGACCGGACCAAGCAAGCCTGATCCTCACCAAGAAACCAGTAGATAGAGCGAATGAACTCCTCCTAGCAGTTCGTCGCACCAGCCAAGAACAGACCCTCGCGAGGCTGTTCTTCCTTGTATTGTTCATCATCAGCGCAAGAGGCAATCCACCACACCACACACTGGAGTAGGGTATTACACCACAATGGTGGCCTGAACCAGTATAAATCTTGTGTCTCTTGTGTTGTTCTATTTGGTAGTTTAGACCCTAGCGATTCGGCGAGGAGCAAGCAGGCAGGGGGTTGAATCTCCGCGCGCACCCCAGTGTTCGAACTTCAAGGGTCTGCCGGAACCAGAAATCCGACAGACTCCCACATGTTCCATGATGATCTCATCAGATGAACCACGATGTCAGGGATTCTATCAATCCCGTATACAATTTCCCTTTGTTAATCGGTATGTTAGTTGCCCGAGATTCGATCATCTGTATCCCAATACCTCGTTCAATCTCGTTACTGGCAAGTCAATTTACTCGTTCCATAATGCATGATCCCATGACTAACTACTTAGTCACATTGAGCTCATTATGATGATGCATTACCGAGTGGGCCCAGAGATACCTCTCTGTCATACGGAGTGACAAATCCCAGTCCTGATTCGTGCCAACCCAACAGACACTTTTGGAGATACCTGTAGTGCACCTATATAGCCACCCAGTTACGTTGTGACGTTTGGTACACCCAAAGCATTCCTATGGTATCCGGGAGTTGCACAATCTCATGGTCTAAGGAAATGATACTTGACATTAGGAAAGCTATTAGCAAACGAACTACACGATCTTGTGCTATGCTTAGGATTGGGTCTTGTCCATCACATTCATTCTCCTAATGATGTGATCACGTTATCGATGACATCCAATGTCCATTGTCAGGAAACCATAACCATCGATTGATCAACGAGCTAGTCAACTAGAGGCTCACTAGGGACATGTTGTGGTCTATGTATTCACACATGTATTACGGTTTCTAGTTAATACAATTATAGCATGAACAATAGACAATTATCATGAACAAGGAACTATAATAATAACCATTTTATTATTGCCTCTAGGGCATATTTCCAACACTCGCGTGCTCCCTGCTCCAGCCCGTCAAGATCGCATCTCTGCGCCAGCACGTCAAGACCCTGCGTTGCCCCTGGCGGCGGCGCACGGGAATCTCCAAGAGCAGGCCCCGCATCTTCAAAGGGATCCAGTGGCCACCGCAGGCTGCCGTGCCTTCACCACCGAGCTACGCAGTGTCGCCTGGCTGGGCAAGTTCAAGCCAGATCTGCCCCCTTGCTATGACGGCACCGCTGACCCCGCGGAGTTCCTGCAGCTCTATGAGCTGGGCATCGAGGCGACCAACGAAGACGAAAAGGTCATGGCGAACTGGTTTCCCATGGCGCTCAACGATGGTGCCCGCACCTGGCTCCTGAACCTGCCTCCCGGCTCGATCTCCTCTTGGGACGAGATTCGTACCCGCTTCATCACCAACTTTCAGGGCACTTGCGACCGTCCTCAAGTCGTGGGTGACCTGCGCCGCATCAAGCAGCAGCCGGGAGAGACCTTGCAGAAGTACATCCAGCGCTTCAACAACGCTCGCCTCAAGATTCCCAAGGTGACCGAGGAGGCCATCATCTTAGCGTTCTCTGACGGTGTCCGCAACGTCAAGATGAAGGAGGAGCTCGCCACCCACGAGGATCTGTGCACATCTCTGGAGCTGTTCAACCTGGCGACCAAGTGCGCAAGAGCTGAGGAGGGGCGCCTCTCCCTCCTCGAGCTTCCAGCTGCTGACCCAGAAGAGAAGAAAGCCAAGGCCAAGGACGTGAAGCGCAAAGGAGCCGCTGTGCTCACAACAGAACCGGACATGAAGCACGGCAGGGACCAGCCGGAGTCATCCAAGGCAACCTATTCTACGCCTACCACAACCTCTACACCCACAACACCAACGAATGCCAGGAGCTCAGAGCCGTTCGAGAAGGACGCATCGGTCGTTGCCCCGAGCGCAACGACCGGGGCTACGGCCAAGGAGGAGGAAGAGGTGGAGGACGATGGGACAACCGAGGCCCTCGCCAGGAGTGGCTTGACCGCCCTCGCGAGGATCGCTGGTAGGACCAGCCTCGCGGGGGGGGGGGGGCTTGGAGGGATCAGCCTGATGAGGACCGCCCTCATGGCAACACAGGCCTTCCTCCTATGCCACCACTGCCAAGAAGGAATGACGACCACCACCAGGACGAGGGGGCTGGGGGCTTCCAGGAGCCGCGTGCTATCGCTTCCATCTTGGGCGGCGCCCAGTGCCGGTGTCAAAACCGGCGGATCTCGGGTAGCGGGTCCCGAACTATGCGTCTAAGACTAATGGTAACAGGAGGCGGGGGACACGATGTTTACCCAGGTTCGGGACCTCTCGATGGAGGTAATACCCTACTTCCTGCTTGATTGATCTTGATGATATGAGTATTACAAGAGTTGATCTACCACGAGATCATAGAGGCTAAACCCTAGAAGCTAGCCTATGATTATGATTGTTGTCGTCCTACGAACTAAACCCTCCGGTTTATATAGACACCAGAGGGGGCTAGGGTTACACAGAGGCGGTTACGAAGAAGGAGATCTACATATCCAAATTGCCAAGCTTGCCTTCCACGCAAAGGAGAGTCCCATCCGGACACGAGACGAAGTCTTCAATCTTGTATCTTGATAGTCCAACAGTCCGGCCAAAGTATATAGTCCGGCCGTCAGAGGACCCCTTAATCCAGGACTGCCTCAGTAGCCCCTGAACCAGGCGTCAATGACGATGAGTCCAGCGTGCAGATTGTCTTTGGCATTGCAAGGCAGGTTCTTCTCCAAATTCTCTAGAGTACCTGTTGTAACGAGCAATGTCCGGCTTCCCATTAATGTTGCACTCCTCGGCTTATGTGCTTTAATAATGGCTATCTCCACGTGTCGAGCGAATGCGAGAAGTCGGGGCATTTTTACATTTTCCACCCTAACCATGTTAGTAAATCGTCTATTTAAAGAGACGGGGATCCTTAGATCCAAATCACACCATCTCCTCCCAACAAGCATCCATCAGAGCGCGCCCGGAAAAAATCCATCCCATCATGGCCGGCCGTCGCGGCTCCTCCTCTCGCTCCTGTAGCACTAAGCCAGGCGATTGGGAGAAGTGTTTCGTTCCCCATAGCCGATTGGTAGAGTTGCAGACCCAGGGGTTTCTCCCGCCTGCATACATGGTCCCCGTCCGAGTCGGACTAGCCACTTATAATGGCGGGGCACAAGCGGAGAGTTTGCCCAACCCGTCCAAGGGGGAGCGGGTATGCCTTGTCCCTTACTTGCTGAGGGGACTTGGATTTCCAATCCATCCGTTCCTCCGTGGGCTCCTGGAGTTCTATGGCCTCCAGCTGCATAACTTCACTCCTGCCTCCATTTTACACATCGCAGGCTACGTTGCCTTTTGCAAGCTATTTCTGGGCTACGAAGCTCATTTCGAGCTATGGAAGAGGCTATTCTGCCTCATACCTCGCACTCAGGAGGGGTCGATATATCAAGTGGGCGGAGCCGAAATATGGCGCATCGCCGAGACCAAATACCTGTCCGGTACTCCGAAGAAGACGTCCGAGGACTGGCCTACGGAGTGGTTTTATATGGAGGACGTCCCCCTTCCGGACCCTATTCGGATGGGCCTTCCTGAGTTTGTAAATGCCCCATTGAATAAACGCCAAAGCTGGCGCCCTCGGAACCCCCAGGAGGAAGATAACAGAGAGGTCCCTTTCCTGATGGATAGGATAAAGATGCTGGCCAAATCAGGGCTGACCATAATTGAGGTTATGTCAATATGTATAATACGGGGAGTGCAGCCACTTCAATATCGGGGGAAACCCATGTGGAACTTCAATGGAGAAGACGGTGCCACCCGCTGCGGCCATAAAGGTCCAGATTCCACCGCCGCTCTGGCGAACATACTATCGGATTTGTACAAAGGAGAGGAAGAGGAGTTCATCCGTATTAAGCCACGGGATGGATTCTCCATGTACAACCCCCCAAGCTGGGTGAGTTGCTATCTTTTATTCCAGTCTTTCCCGCATCCCTCATCACAAATATTTACCTTGCCAATTCATAGCAGGAACTGCGAAAAGCTATGAGGGAGGTCCACAGCCCGTCTCCACAGCCAGAGGACCCCGATCGGGCCCTCGACCCCGGACTTGAAGAAGATCCAGACATATTTGTGGAACTTGTCGACAGGACATTTTATCAATTAAGCTGTGATGGTGCCTTGGTAGCCATCATAGCTGATTATCCTGGCCTACTCCCTGCATCACAGGTAAGTAGAACCGGAGTCCCAACTTCCAAGAAGGATCCCCTCTTTGCACCTTACCCACCGCACATGTATTGGGTTTTACAGGGAAGGCCATCAAGGCGCCATGCTGAACCCGTGGTGACTCATCAACAAGGGGCACCGAAGCCGGGTAGGCTTAAAAGGAAGGCGGTCAGGACCGAGACGCCATTGCAGAGGTATGATTAAAAACATACTGCGTAATTATCGTCTTTAAAATATAACAATGTCCATGGTTTCCTGGCAGAAAAAGCGCTCGCCAGACTATATCCGGAGAGCCTGCCGGCCACGCCTCCACCAGTCGGACTCCGAGGCCGGACTCAAGGGCGGAGGTCAACGCGGGGACAACGCCGGACGATCCTCCTATAGAGAATGCGGATAGATTATCCGCTACAAACTCCGAAGTGGAGAGCGCCATGAATCATAGGCGCCGATGGGCCACACTATGCGACCCTAATTTCTCTGAAGAGGCGTTCAATGCCTTCAACGCAGGGGACACGTACATCCGAGCTGCTCAAGATGGCCTTGCCAGAGCCATGGACCAGTATGTAAAGGATATACGGGTAAGAAAATTTGATAAGTATGTATATCAGTAGCCCCTGAGACTTGAAGCAGTTGGCACAACTGATTTAAGGATCATTGTGTGCATAGGTTCTTACAGAGAAGAATACCCAGCTGTCTAAAGAGCTGGAGGAGTGCAAAAGCCTAGCTGCGGGCCGCAGTTGCCGGAATGGAGGAGTCGAAGAAGGCCCCATCTGGTAATACTTGTTTTGATCGGAACGAATGTAATGACGTGTACTAGTTAGTATTCGGCATGCATGCAAATCTAACAGTAGATTCGGCAGACAATCCCGGAGGTAATCCGGAGATCGTATCGGAGGATGAGCAACATGCTCAACGACAGCTAAAGGCTGGCGAGCACGTGCTTACAAAGGTTATACGAGAGAAAAATGATCTCCAGGACGCGAAGACCCGGCTGGGTGTTAAATTAAAAGATGTTCGGGCCCAGCTTGCTGACTCTGTGAAGGAGAATAAGAGGCTTCGACGTGGCATTTTTAGTAAGTGCTCGAACGAACCTTTATAAAGTTCGGTGAAGAAGCGGGCTAATAGAATTATGTCTGTAGGTATGCTGACAGGTCGTTTCGAAGAGGAGATGCCCGGATCTGCAAGCGATCTGCTGCAAGAGCTCTCACAACTGCATGGACAAATTCGGCAGGTGATGCAGGGTATTGCCCAGGCCTTGTGGCTGTCCGCATCCCTGCCTGGAGGCATGGGAGAGCTTGTGGAGATGCTCAAGGGAGCGCGGTGGTGCTTCCGATTATGGAAGATATCGGCCTTCCGACAAGGTGCAAGGGAAGCCTAGGCCATGGTGAAGATGCGATACACCAAGGCTGACCCGAATCACATGGCCGAGGTCGGACCTGTAGGATCAGATGGGAAAGAGATCCCCGTAAGTCTGGTATATGACCAGGTAGCATTAGCCGCAAAGTATTCCCAACAGGATTGTAGGCTAGACAGCCTGTCGTATGGTACAGAAGAAGAATTTAGTTGGTCTAAGTGACTATGTACTTCAAATGACGTATTTTGTCTCTAGCCGGATTGTAAATCATTTGTCATGGCGGACCTTTTTGCTTCAACCTCCGGACCCAACAGTCCGGAGTGTATCCGAATACCCGCTCAGTTATGTAAAAACTAGGGTATGCATGGAAACCAGGCGTATGGGTCGTAAGTGCTTGAACAGACAAGTACCCAACTAGCTATGTTATATTACATGGATAGTAAGAAACATCTTCCAGGGAGAATAGTTCCGTTAAGGGTTCCTTTCCCTGGGTACGCATGCATTAATGTGCATGTCCGAACTGCGAAAAGCAACGCAGGATATAAACATCTGGGGGCATGTATTGAAATAAGTAAGAAACATCTTTTGTTCACCGATCGAATATTCCCTTAAGAACGCTAGCTTTTGGCTTCACCCAGCCTGAGGTACACATCCGGCTGACCCGGCAGTAACAATCGCAGAGGTGCTCCCCTTATGCCCTAGCCGAATTAACGGGAACGTAGGGCATAAACACAAGAGCCAGGCAACCCAGGTTGGCCAAAACTTAAGTCATATCGATGCATATAATGGTGAAAAAAGGTACATATGGAGGAATGACGCATATGTGGTGGGCATAAAGCCCAGAAGATAATTATATTAAGCTTCTATATAAGAATCCCCCAGGTATATTGAGCGTGCATAGCGCGGCAGCAGTGTGCGGTCGAAGCATACTTGAAGCTTTTAAGGCTATAAAAAAAGAAAGAGAGAGAGAATATAACTTAAAAAGGCGGAGGTAAGGAGACGAACACATAGTTCGGCACTAGGCGTAGAATCTTCGGAGTCTGGCTACGTTCCATGGGTTCGGCTCGAGTCGATTATCTGATGCATCACGCAGATGGTACGCTCCTCCGGTGAGAACTTTATCAATGATGAAGGGACCCTCCCACTTGGACTTGAGCTTGTCCTTTTTGTTCTTCGGTAGGCGTAGAACGAGTTCGCCAACGTTATAAGTTTAGGCCCGTACTTCTCTGCTTTGGTACCTTCGAGCCTGCTGCTGATAGAATGCAGAACGGGCCTTTGCAACGTCACGCTCCTCCCCCAGGGCATCTAAACTGTCATGCCGATCTAGCTCGGCTTCTCTCGCTTTGTACATGCACATTCAAGGTGAGTCATGAATGATATCGTAGGGTAGTACTGCCTCTGCGCCGTACACCATAAAAAATGGTGTGTATTCGGTGGTGTGATTTAGCGTGGTCCGCAGCCCCTATAGTACGGAGTCGAGCTCCTCGACCTAGTGCGTATCTGATTCCTTCAAGGATCGCACTAGTATGGGTTTGATGCCGCTCATAATAAGACCATTTGCTCATTCGACTTGACCGTTTGTTTGTGGGTGATAGACAGAGGCATAATCGAGCTTAATGCCCATTTTGCCGCACCAAGTTTTCACCTCGTCGGCTATGAAGTTAGAGCCATTATCAGTGATGATGTTGTGGGGGTGATACGTCTCCAACGTATCTAATTTTCCAAACACTTTTGCCCTTGTTTTGGACTCTAACTTGCATGATTTGAATGAAACTAACCCGGACTAACGCTGTTTTCAGCAGAACTGCCATGATGTTGTTTTATGTGTAGAAAAGAAAAGTTCTTGGAATGTCCTGAAAATCCACGGAGGGACTTTTTGGAAAATATAAAAAATATTAGCGAAAGAATCAAGACCAGGGGGGCCACACCCTATCCACGAGACAGGGGGGCGCGCCCCCTCCCCTGGGCGCGCCCCCCTATCTCGTGGGGCCCCTGGACCTCCACCGACCTCAACTCCAACTCCATATATTCACGTTCGGGGAGAAAAAAATCAGGGAGAAAGTTTCATCGCGTTTTACGACACAGAGCCGCCGCCAAGCCCTAATCTCTCTCGGGAGGGCTGATCTGGAGTCCGTTCAGGGCTCCGGAGAGGGGGATTCGTCGCCGTCGTCATCACCAACCATCCTCCATCACCAATTTCATGATGCTTACCGCCATGCGTGAGTAATTCCATCGTAGGCTTGCTGGACGGTGATGGGTTGGATGAGATTTACCATGTAATCAAGTTAGTTTTGTTAGGGTTTGATCCCTAGTATCCACTATGTTCTGAGATTGATGTTGCTATGACTTTGCTATGCTTAATGCTTGTCACTAGGGCCCGAGTGCCATGATTTCAGATCTGAACCTATTATGTTTTCATGAATATATTTGTGTTCTTGATCCTATCTTGCGAGTCTATAGTCACCTACTATGTGTTATGATCCGACAACCCCGAAGTGACAATAATTGGGATACTTCTCGGTGATGACCGTAGTTTGAGGAGTTCATGTATTCACTATGTGCTAATGCTTTGTTCCAGTTCTCTATTAAAAGGAGGCCTTAATATCCCTCAGTTTCCGCTAGGACCCCACTGCCATGGGAGGGTAGGACAAAAGATGTCATGCAAGTTCTTTTCCATAAGCACGTATGACTATTTACGGAATACATGCCTACATTACATTGATGAACTGGAGCTAGTTCTGTGTCACCCTATGTTATAGCTATTACATGAGGAATCGCATCCAGCATAATTATCCATCACTAATCCGTTGCCTACGAGCTTTTCACATCTTGTTCTTTGCTTATTTACTTTTCCGTTGCTACTGTTACAATCATTACAAAACCCAAAAACATTACTTTTGCTACCGTTACCTTTATTATCATACCACTTTTACTACTAAATACTTTGCTGCAGATACTAAGTTATCCAGGTGTGGTTGAATTGACAACTCAACTGCTAATACTCAAGAATATTCTTTGGCTCCCCTTGTGTCGAATCAATAAATTTGGGTTGAATACTTTACCCTCGATAGCTGTTGCGATCCCCTATACTTGTGGGTTATCAAGACTAATTTCTAGCGCTGTTGCCGAGGAGCATAACTCTATTCTCTGAGTCAATTGGGATTTATATCTGTTGATCACTATGAAGAACTTGAAAGACGACATAACCAAGATTTTGCCCTCAACTATGAGGGGAGGTAAGGAACTGCCATCTAGCTTTGCACTAGATTCTCCTTCTGTTATTAGTAAGCTTGCGACACCTAAACCTGCTACTGCTATGAATTCTGATATGTCGCATGTTATTGATGATGCCACTTCTGCTTTGCATGATACTTATGATGAAACTACTTCCGTGCGTGATACTACTATGCCATTAGGTGAATTTCTTGATGAACAACTTGCTAGAGTTAGGTGGAATGAAATTATTGAAGATGCTATTATTGATGATAGTGATGATGAAAATTCTCCCAATGATTATTAATTGACTGTTGTTCTTGAGGGTTATGTTATGAATGAAGAAGCTGCTAGAGCTATCTTTGCTTGCAATGATAGATATGATCTTAAGAAATTATTAGCTAAATGGAAGCAGCAGTCTCTTAATGCTAGAATGAAACTCGACCCTTCTTTTGCTACTTCACCTATCTGTGTTACTGATAAGGATTATGAATTCTCTGTTGGTCCTGAGATTATTACTTTAGTTGAATCTGATCCTTTTTATGGCCTTGAATCTGAAACTGTTGTGGCACATCTTACCAAGTTGAATGATATAGCTACCCTGTTTACTAATGATGAGAAGTCTCGCTATTTTATATCCTTAAGATATTTCCGTTCTCATTAAAGGGTGATGCTAAGACTTGGTATAATTCTCTTGCTCCTGGTTGTGTGCGTAGTCCCCAGGATATGATTTATTACTTCTCTGCTAAATATTTCCCTGCTAATAAGAAACAAGCTGCCTTGCGGGAAATATATAATTTTGTGCAAATCAAAGAAGAGAGTCTCCCACAAGCTTGGGGGAGGCTTCTCCGGTTACTTAATGCTTTGCCTGATCATCCTCTCAAGAAAAATGAAATACTTGATATTTTTTATAATGGACTAACCGATGCTTCCAAGGACTACTTGGATAGTTGTGCTGGTTGTGTTTTCAGGGAAAGAACAGTCGACGAAGCTGAAATAATATCGAATAATATGTTGACTAATGAAAATAATTGGAATCTTCCTGAGCCAATTCCTGAAGCAATTCCTGAACCAATTGAGCCAACTCCTGAGCCTATTCCTAAACCCACTCCGAAGAAGAGAGGTGTTTTATTTCTCAGTCCTGAAGATATGCAAGAGGCAAAGAAATCAATGAAAGAAAAAGGTATTAAAGCTGAAGATGTTAAGAATTTACCTCCTATTGAAGAAATACATGGTCTTAATATACCGCATGTTGAAGAACCATACTGTCTTGATAACCCGGCACAGGTAGTCAAGGTAAATTCTCTCTATAGATATGATAAAGTTGAAATCCCCTCTACTAAATTTCATAGCCCATGCTTAGATGAATTTGATGACTTTATGGCTAGACAAGAAAGTTTTAGTGCTTATGTTGGTAGAGAGTTAAAGAATAATGCTTTAGAGATAGGACGCGTGAGCGATAATATGGCTAGAGTTAAAGGTGAACTCAAACTCGTTAGCAAATATGCTTCTATGGTTGCTACTCAAGCTGAGCAAGTACTTAAAGCTCAAAATGATTTGCTTGATGAATTAAATAATAAAAATGACTTTGCTGTTAGAGTGGCTACTAGAACTGGTAGAATGACTCAGGAACCTTTGTATCTTGAAGGCTATCATAAGAGAATCGAGGAAGATTCTCAAAGAAGCAATTTAGAGGCACCTAGTTCCTCCAAAAAGAAGAAAAAGAAAAACGATAGAACTTTGCATGCTTCTAGTGAACCTACTGTAGACACACCTGAGAATCCCAATAATATTTCTATTTCTGATGTTGAAACACAATCAGGTGATGAATATGAACCTAGTGATAATGTCAATGATAATGTTCATGTTGATGCTCAACCTAGCAAAAATAATGAAGTAGAGATTGAACCTGCTGTTGATCTTGATAACCCACAATCAATGAATCAACGTTATGATAAGAGAGATATTGTTGCTAGGAAGCACGGTAGAGAAAGAGAACCATGGGTTCAGAAACCCATGCCCTTTCCTCCTAAACCATCCAAGACAAAGGATGATGAGGATTTTGAGCGCTTTGCTGAAATGATTAGACCTATTTTCTTACGTATGCGCTTAACTGATATGCTTAAAGTAAATCCTTATGCTAAGTATATGAAGGATATCATCACAAATGAAAGAAAGATACTGGAAGCTGAAATTTCCACCATGCTTGCTAATTACACTTTTAAGGGTGGAATACCAAAGAAACTTGGAGATCCGGGTGTGCCAACTATACCGTGCTCCATTAAAAGAAATTATGTTAGAACTGCTTTATGTGATCTTGGAGCCGGTGTTAGTGTTATGCCTCTCTCTTTATATCGTAGACTTGAATTGAATAAGTTGACACCTACTGAAATATCTTTGCAAATGGCTGATAAATCAACTGCTATACCTGTCGGTATTTGTGAGGATGTGCCTTTTGTGGTTGCAAATCTCACTATCTTAACGGACTTTGTTATTCTTGATATTCTCGAGGACGATAATATGTCGATTATCCTTGGTAGACCTTTTCTTAATACTGCAGGGGCTGTTATTGATTGCAACAAAGGCAATGTCACTTTTCATGTTAATGGTAATGAGCATACGGTACACTTTCCGAGGAAACAATCTCAAGTTCATAGCATCAATTCTATTGGAAAAGTTCCAACTATTATTATTGGAGGTTTTGAATTTCCTCTCCCTACTGTCAAGAAAAAGTATGATATTCTTATTGTTGGGATTTTCATATCCCCGTTAAGGTAACTTAGTCTTATTCGAAATTTCTCCGGTTCTGTGTTATTCGGAATGAGTTTGTTAACAAGACTTGATCAACCTTGTTAGTGGATTCATTTTGATGATCACGAGATGGATGAAAATAGAAGGCACAACCTTCTGTACCCTCTTTTTACTTTCTATTATTTAGAATAACTAAAGCAAATTTAGTATTATCTGTCTGTTTTCTGAATTATCCGTGCATTAAAAAAATACCTCGAAAATAAAAGTGCTCCAAATGCCCCGCAAATTTAGTATGATTTTTTTTTGGAATATTTGAGGATTTTAGGCACTGAAAACACTGCATGAGGGGCAAGCAGCAGGCCACGAGAGTGGAGGGTGCGCCCACCCCCTGGGTGCGCCCCCTTTCTCGTGGGCCCCTGGTGGCCCCTCTCCACTTATGCCAGCACCCACACACTTCATCTTCTACCCAAAAAAATCCCCATCCAGCTCAAGCACGAGTTCTAGCTCATTTTGTTGCGATTTTCGATCTCCTTGCTCAAAGCTCCATTCACAAAACTGCTTTGGGAGATTGTTGCTTGGTATGTGACTCCTCCATTGGTCCAATTAGTTTTTGTTCTAGTGCTTTATTCGTTGCAATTTTTTGCTGCATAGGTGACCATGTTCTTGAGCTTGCATGTTAAATTTATGAGGTCCCAAGCAATTCTAATGCATGATATAGGCTCTAGGCACTTGTAGGAGTAGTTGCTACCAATCTTGTTTAGTTTTATTCACTTTTATTTTGAAGTTACTAAAATTTCAGAAATTTTCAGAAAATGTTAAGGAAATTTTTGAGTGGCTCTTCTAGCCAAGGCTCTCAGGAAAAACAAGCCAAAGAGAAGGAAAAAGGCAAGTATAATCTTCCTCGCTTAGCGGAAGTACGGTCGTGTGAATGGCCATGTGATGATTTCTTGAAAGAAGCTGGAATTCTTGAATTTTTATTCTTGGATCGAGAATGCAGGCCTCATCGATTTCATCAACGACCGGATCATTCAGTATCTCTTACTCACCAATACTCTCGTGCAAAAAATTTATTATTATCCTAAGAAGTCACCGCCTGCAGTATCATTTCATTTATATGATGAATTCCGAGAAATGTCTTTACGTAATTTTTGCGTGGTGTGTAGGATACCTTATGAGGGAGAATTAGAGGAACCCCATCATAAAGATGTGGATGGCTTTGTTAATACTATTGTTGTAGAGGATCCAAAGAAGGGCTCCGAGGCAAAAATCTCTAGCATACACTTTCCTGTTTTACGCTACTTTGCCATATTTGCTAGTAGATGCTTGATTGGTCGTGGAAATAGTGGAAATTTTAGTGTTCCTGATATTATCATTCTTCAACATGCCTTGCTTGGGGACAATAGTTTTAGTAGGGTGCCGTCATTGCTAAACGGCTAGCCCTTAATCGTATAAAAGGCCCCATATTTGGAGGTATCTATGCTTCACGTCTTGCTAGACATTTTCAGATACCCATTAGACACCATGAGAAAGAGGAGACAAAATTGCCTCCTCACATTTTAGATTACCAGAGCATGGTAGCACACAAATTTATCGTTGACAACAAAGAGAAGATGCTCTTGTATAAACTTAGATTTAATAAGAAACACATTGAGATTATTATTTCGCCTGCGCCTCTGTTGTTTGATTTGCTTGCAGAAAATTTCTTGTCACGCCGGAAGCGGTGTACAATCATCGAGCCCAAGCTTTTACTCCAGAACCTAAACCTGAGCCGGAACCTGAACTGGACCCTTATCGTGCATCATCTGTCTAGTGGGATCCGGAGATAACCAACCAGTGGTATCCTGATTACACCTCCTAGTACACCGGGGAGAGTAGCGGCGGTCCTTGGTACTAGACCAACTTAGGCCAAAAGCCTAAGCTTGGGGGAGTACGTATTTCTCACCGACTTTACATTCATGCTCACACACTAGTCGTCGGTGCTCATACTCTTTCATTGTATTATCCATGCTAGTTTAAATTTCTTTTTCTAGTTTTCTTCTTGTGTGTTTGATAAACCTTAAGAAAAACAAAAAAAAATAGTTAGTTTAATTTCCATGCTTGTAGTAGAATTTAGATGAAAACCCAAAAAATATTTCTTGTTCTTCTTCTTACTTGTTGGGAGCTTTCCCGTGTAAATAGTTTTTTTCTTTTCTTTCCTCTGGGGGTCGAGAAGACCATATTGAAAATGCTTAGTGGCTCTCATATGCATGATTGTTTATTTAACTTAGAGCCCATATTACTTGTTTCTCTCTTGAGTTGAATGCTCACAGATTCCAGCTTAGTCCAATGCACGTGCACTCTTATTATTATACACATCGTTCGGTCCTGTAAGTGAAAGGCAATAATGACGATATATGATGGACTTATTGAGATGAGAAAGACTGGTATGAACTCGACCTCTCTTGTTTTTGTAAATATGATGAGTTCATCGTTTCTGATTCAGCTTATTATGAAGTAAACATATTTGCAATGACATTTAGAGATTATAGTTGCTTGTGCCATGCTTGATTATCTATGAGTTATAATGGTTTAACTTGCGTGTCAACATGCTAGTAGAATGATTATGATGTGGTATGATGGGATGGTATCCTCCTTTGAATAAATTGAGTGACTCGACTTGGCACATGTTCACGCATGTAGTTGAAACAAATCAACATAGCATTCATGATATTTATGTTCATGGTGGATTATATCCTACTCATGCTTGTATTCGGTGTGAATTAATTTTAATGCATGTTTATAACTGTTGTCCCTCTCTCAGTTGGTCGCTTCCCAGTCTTTTTGCTAGCCTTCACCTATACTAAGCGGGAATACTGCTTGTGCATCCAAACTCCTTAAACCCCAAAGTTGTTCCATATGAGTCCACTATACCTTCCTATATGCGGTATTTACCTCCCGTCCCAAGTAAATTTGTATGTGCCAAACTCCAAACCTTCAAATGAAATTCTGTTTTGTATGCTCGAGCAGCTCATGTTACAACTAGGGCTGCCTATATCTTCCATGCTAGGTGGGTTATTCTCAAGAGGAGTGGACTCCGCTCCTCATTCACGAGAAAGGGCCGGTAACCAGGATGCCCAGTCCCATGATCCAAAAAGATCAAAGCAAATCAAAATAATTAAACAAAACTCCCCCAAGGCTGTTGTTAGTTGGAGGCACTCGTTGTTTCGAGCAAGCCATGGATTGATGCTTGTTGGTGGTTGGGGGAGTATAAACCTTTACCATTCTGTTTAGGAACTGCCTATAATGCATGTAGTATGGAAGATACAACCATCTCATAGTTGTTGCGTTGACAGCGAAAGTATGCCGCTCAAAATGTTATTCAATCTCTATTTTAAAATCGAGCTCTGGCACCTCTACAAATCCCTGCTTCCCTCTGCGAAGGGCCTATCTATTTACTTTTATGTTGAGTCATCACCCTTCTTATAAAAAGCACCCGCTGGAGAGCACACTGTCATTTGCATTCATTACTATTGGTTTATATTGGGTATGACTTGACTGGATCTCTTTTACCATGAATTACAATGTTTAGTCAGTCCTTGATCTTTAAAGGTGCTCCGCATTTATGTTTTGCGGTCTCAGAAAGGGCTAGCGAGATACCATTTTGTTATATAATGTTATGATTATTTTGAGAAAGTGTTGTCATCCGAGTTTTATTATTATGGCTCGCTAGCTGATTATGCTATTGATATGAGTAATTGTGAGACCTAAGTGTTATTGTGAGTATGGTCATAATATTTGCTGAAACTTAAATGCTGGCTTTTCATGTTTACAACAACAAGAGCAAACATAGTTTGTAAAAGTTTTTCTTTATCACTTTCAGTTTATCAACTGAATTGCTTGAGGACAAGCAAAGGTTTAAGCTTGGGGGAGTTGATATGTATCCAACGTATCTACTTTTCCAAACACTTTTGCCCTTGTTTCGGACTCTAACTTGCATGATTTGAATGAAACTAACCGGGACTGACGTTGTTTTCAGCAGAACTGCCATGATGTTGTTTTATGTGTAGAAAAGAAAAGTTCTCGGAATGTCCTGAAAATCCACGGAGGAACTTTTGGGAAAATATAAAAAATATTGGCGAAAGAATCAAGACCAGGGGCCCACACCCTGTCCACGAGACAGGGGGGCGCGCCCCCTCCCCCTGGGCGCGCCCCCCTATCTCGTGGGCCCCCTGGACCTCCACCGACCTCAACTCCAACTCCATATATTCACGTTCGGGGAGAAAAAAATCAGGGAGAAAGTTTCATCGCGTTTTACGACACGGAGCCGCCGCCAAGCCCTAATCTCTCTCGGGAGGGCTGATATGGAGTCCGTTCGGGGCTCCGGAGAGGGGGATTCATCGTCGTCATCGTCATCAACCATCCTCCATCACCAATTTCATGATACACACCGCCGTGCGTGAGTAATTCCATCGTAGGCTTGCTGGACGGTGATGGGTTGGATGAGATTTACCATGTAATCAAGTTAGTTTTGTTAGGGTTTGATCCCTAGTATCCACTATGTTCTGAGATTGATGTTGCTATGACTTTGCTATGCTTAATGCTTGTCACTAGGGCCCGAGTGCCATGATTTCAGATCTGAAGCTATTATGTTTTCATGAATATATTTGTGTTCTTGATCCTATCTTGCGAGTCTATAGTCACCTATTATGTCTTATGATCCGACAACCCCGAAGTGACAATAATTGGGATACTTCTCGGTGATGACCGTAGTTTGAGGAGTTCATGTATTCACTATGTGCTAATGCGTTGTTCCGGTTCTCTATTAAAAGGAGGCCTTAATATCCCTTAGTTTCCGCTAGGATCCCGCTGCCACGGAAGGGTAGGACAAAAGATGTCATGCAAGTTCTTTTCCATAAGCACGTATGACTATTTATGGAATACATGCCTACATTACATTGATGAACTGGAGCTACTTCTATGTCACCCTATGCTATAGCTATTACATGAGGAATCACATCCGGCATAATTATCCATCACTGATCCATTGCCTACGAGCTTTTCACATCTTGTTCTTCGCTTATTTACTTTTCCGTTGCTACTGTTACAATCATTACAAAACCCAAAAACAATACTTTTGCTACTGTTACCTTTATTATCAGACCACTTTTGCTACTAAATACTTTGCTGTAGATACTAAGTTATCCAAGTATGGTTGAATTGACAACTCAACTGCTAATACTCAAGAATATTCTTTGGCTCCCCTTGGATCGAATCAATAAATTTGGGTTGAATAATTTACCCTCGAAAGTTGTTGCGATCCCCTACACTTGCGGGTTATCAGTGGGACACCGTAACGGTGGATGACCCTGGATATAAAGTCTATCACTGGTCCGGATTCGGCTGTTTTAACTGGTTTGGCCTCTATCTATTTGGTGGATTTATCTACCATGACCAACAAGTATTTTTTTCTTATGGCTTCCTCCTTTAAGGGGTCCAACCATATCGAGCCCCCAGACCGCAAAGGGCCATGTTATGGGGATTGTTTGGAGAGCGGTAGGTGGCATATGGCTTTGATTTGCAAAAAGCTGGCAACCAACGCAATGTTGGACGAGGTCCTGGGCATCTGCTCGGGCTGTCGGCCAGTAGAAACCTGTATGGAAGGCCTTGCTTACAAGGGCCCGAGCTGCGGCTGTTAGGGAACGTAGTAATTAAAAAAAATCCTACGCACACGCAAGATTATGGTGATGCATAGCAATAAGAGGGGAGAGTGTTGTCCACGTACCCTCGTAGACCGAAAGCGGAAGCGTTAGAACAACGCGGTTGATGTAGTCGTACGTCTTCACGGCCCGACCGATCAAGCACCGAAAGCACGACACCTCCAAGTTCTAGCACACGTTCAGCTCGATAGCGTCCCTCGAACTCCGATCCAGCCGAGTGTCGAGGGAGAGTTCCGTCAGCATGATGGCATGGTGACGATGATGATGTTCTACCGTCGCAGGGCTTCGCCTAAGCACCGCTACAATATTATCGAGGAGGAATATGGTGGAGGGGGGCACCGCACACGGCTAAAAGATCAATGATCTGTTGTTGTGTCTAGAGGTGCCCCCCTGCCCTCGTATATAAAGGAGCAAGGGGGGAGGGGCGGCCGGCCAGGGAGGAGGCGTGCCATGGGGAGTCCTACTCCCACCGGGAGTAGGACTCCCTCCTTTCCTTGTTGGCCTAGGAGAAGGGGGAAACAGGAGGGAGAGAGAGGAAGGAAAGGGGGGCGCCGCCCCCCTCTCCTTGTCCTATTCGGACTAGGGGGAGGGGCGCGCGGCCCTGCCCTGGCCACCTCTCCTCTTCTCCACTCAGGCCCACTATGGCCCATTAAGCCCCAGGGGGGTCCGGTAACCCCTCGGTACTCCGGTAAAATCCCGATTTCACCCGGAACACTTCCGATATCCAAATATAGGCTTCCAATATATCAATCTTCATGTCTCGACCATTTCGAGACTCCTCGTCATGTCCGTGATCACATCCGGGACTCCGAACAACCTTAGGTACATCAAAACTCATAAACTCATAATATAACCGTCATTGAAACTTTAAGTGTGCGGACCCTACGGGTTCGAGAACTATGTAGACATGACCGAGACATGTTTCCGGTCAATAATCAATAGCGGAACCTGGATGCTCATATTGGCTCCTACATATTCTACGAAGATCTTTTATCGGTCAAACCACATAACAACATACGTTGTTCCCTTTGTCATCGGTATGTTACTTGCCCGAGATTCGATCGTCGGTATCTCAATACCTAGTTCAATCTTGCTACCGGCAAGGCTCTTTACTCGTTATGTAATGCATCATTCCGTAACTAAATCATTAGCTACATTGCTTGCAAGGCTTATAGTGATTTGCATTACCGAGAGGGCCCAAAGATACCTCTCCGACAATCAGAGTGACAAAACCTAATCTCAAAATACGCCAACTCAACATGTACCTTTGGAGACACCTGTAGAGCTCCTTTATAATCACCCAGTTACGTTGTGACGTTTGGTAGCACACAAAGTGTTCCTCCGGTAAACGGGAGTTGCATAATCTCATAGTTGTAGGAACATGTATAAGTCATGAAGAAAGCAATAGCAACATACTAAACGATCAACTGCTAAGCTAACGGAATGGGTCAAGTCAATCAGATCATTCTCCTAATGATGTGATCACGTTAATCAAATGACAACTCATGTCTATGGTTAGGAAACATAACCATCTTTGATTAATGAGCTAGTCAAGTAGAGGCATACTAGTGACATTATGTTTGTCTATGTATTCACACATGTACTAAGTTTCTGGTTAATACAATTCTAGCATGAATAATAAACATTTATCATGAAATAAGGAAATAAATAATAACTTTATTATTGCCTCTAGGGCATATTTCCTTCAGTCTCCCACTTGCACTAGAGTCAATAATCTAGTTCACATCACCATGTGATTTAACTCCAATATTCACATCTGTATGTGATTAACACCCATAGTTCACATCGTCATGTGACCAACACCCAAAGGGTTTACTAGATTCAATAATCTAGTTCACATCGCTATGTGATAAACACCCAAAGAGTACTAAGGTATGATCATGTTTTGCTCGTGAGAGAAGTTTAGTCAACGGGTCTGTCACATTCAGAGTTGTATGTATTTTGCAAATATTCTATGTCTACAATGTTCTGCATGGAGCTACTCTAGCCAATTGCTCCCACTTTCAATATGTATCCAGATTGAGACTTAGAATCATTTGGATTAGTGTAAAAGCTTGCACCGATGTAACTCTTTACGACGGGCTCTTTTATCACCTCCATAATCGAGAAATATTTCCTTAGTCCTCACTAAGGATATTCTTGACCGCTGTCCAGTGATCTACTCTTAGATCAAAATTGTACTCCCTTGCCAAACTCAGAGCAAGGTATACAATAGGTCTGGTACACAGCATAGCATACTTTATAGAACCTATGGCTGAGGCATAGGGAATGACTTTTCATTCTCTTTCTATTTTCCGCCATAGTCGGGTTTTGAGTCTTACTCAACTTCACACCTTGCAACACAGGCAAGAACTCCTTCTTTGACTGTTCCATTTTGAACTACTTCAAAATCTTATCAAGGTATGTACTCATTGAAAAATCTTATCAAGCGTCTTGATCTATCTCTATAGATCTTGATGCTCAATGTGTAAGCAGCTTCACAAAGGTCTTTCTTTGAAAAACTCTTATTCAAGAATCCTTTAT
The DNA here is from genome assembly GCA_963921465.1 of Triticum timopheevii. Classification (NCBI taxonomy): domain Eukaryota; kingdom Viridiplantae; phylum Streptophyta; class Magnoliopsida; order Poales; family Poaceae; genus Triticum; species Triticum timopheevii. Next base: position 129,365,568 of record OY997270.1, read on the forward strand.
GCTATCTAGAATTTCTATATCATTTCCAATTAACAATATGTCGTCTACATATAGTTTTAGAAATGTTACAAAGCTCCCACTCACTTTCTTGTAAATACAGGCTTCTCCAAAAGTCTGTATAAAACCATATGCTTTGATCAACTCATCAAAGCGTATATTCCAACTCCGAGATGCTTGCACCAGTCCATAGATGGATCACTGGAGCTTGCACAATTTGTTAGCACCTTTAGGATTGACAAAACCTTCTGGTTGCATCATATACAACTCTTCTTTAATAAATCCATTAACGAATGCAGTTTTGACATCCATTTGCCATATTTCATAAAATGTGGCAATTGCTAACATGATTCGGACAGACTTAAGCATCAATACGAGTGAGAAAATCTCATCGTATTCAACACCTTGAACTTGTCGGATTTTTTTTGCGACAAGTCGAGCTTTGTAGATAGTAACACTACTTATCAGCGTCTGTCTTCCTCTTGAAGATCCATTTATACAATATGGCTTGCTGATCATCAGGCAACTCCACCAAAGTCCACACTTTGTTCTCATACATGGATCCTATCTCAGATTTCATGGCCTCAAGCCATTTCGCGGAATCTGGGCTCATCATCACTTCCTCATAGTTCATAGGTTCATCATGGTCTAGTAACAGGACTTCCAGAACAGGATTACTGTACCACTCTGGTGTGTACTGTACTTTGGAAGACCTACGAGGTTTTGTAGTAACTTAATCTGAAGTTTCATGACCATCATCATTAGCTTCCTCACTAATTGGTGTAGGAATCACTAGAACTGATTTCTGTGATGAACTACTTTCCAATTCAGGAGAAGGTACAAATTACCTTATCAAGCTCTACTTTCCTCCCACTCACTTCTTTCGGGAGAAACTCCTTCTCTAGAAAGGATCCATTCTTAGCAACGAATATTTTGCCTTTGGATCTGTGATTAGAAAGTGTACCCAATAGTTTCCTTTGGGTATTCTATGAAGACGCACTTCTTCGATTTGGGTTCGAGCTTATCAGGTTGAAACTTTTTCACATAAGCATCGCAGCCCCAAACTTTAAGAAACGACAACTTTGGTTTCTTGCCAAACCACAGTTCATAAGGCATCGTCTCAACGGATTTTGATGGTGCCCTATTTAAATTGAATGCAGCTGTCTCTAATGCATAACCCCCAAAACAATAGTGGTAAACCAATGAGAAACAATATAGATCACACAATATCCAATAAAGTGCGGTTACGACGTTCGGACACACCATAACATTGTGGTGTTCCAGGTGGCGTGAACTATGAAACTATTCCACATTGTTTTATATGAAGGCCAAACTCGTAACTCAAATATTCTCCTCCACGATCAGATCATAGAAACTTTATTTTCTTGTTATGATGATTCTCCACTTCACTCTGAAATTCTTTGAACTTTTCAAATGTTTCAGACTTGTGTTTCATTAACCAGATATACTCATATCTGCTCAAATCATTTCTGAAGATCAGAAAATAATGATACTCGCCATGAGCATCAACACTCATTGGACCGTATACATCGGTATGTATTATTTCCAACAAGTCAGTAGCTCGTTGCATTGTTCCAGAGAACGGAGTTTTAGTCATCTTGCCCAAAAGGCACGGTTCGCAAGCATCAAATGATTCATAACCAAGTGATTCCAAAAGTCCATATTTATGGAGTTTCTTCATGCGCTTTACACCGATATGACCCAAACGGCAGTGCCACAAATAAGTTGCACTATCATTATCAACTTTGCATCTTTTGGCATCAATATTATGTATATGTGTATTACTACGATCGAGATCCAACAAACTATTTTCATTGGGTGTATGACCATTGAAGGTTTTATTCATGTAAATAGAACAACAATTATTCTTTGACTTTAAATGAATAACCATATTGCAATAAACATTATCAAATCATATTCATGCTCAACGCAAATGCCAAATAACATTTACTTAGGTTTAACACTAATCCCGAAAGTATAGGGAGTGTGTGATGATGATAATATCAATCTTGGAACCACTTCCAACACACATCATCACTTCTCCCTCAACTAGTCTCTGTTTATTCTGTAACTCCTGTTTCGAGTTACTAATCTTAGCAACCGAACAAGTATCAAATACCCAGGGGTTACTATAAACACTAGTAAGGTACACATCAATAACCTGTATATCAAATATACCCTTGTTCATTTTGCCATCCTTCTTATCTACCAAATATTCAGGGTATTTCCGTTTCCAGTGACCATTTCCTTTGCAGTGTAAGCACTCAGTTTCAGGCTTTGGTCTAGCTTTGGGCTTCTTCGCGGGAGTGACAACTTACTTTCCATTCTACATGAAGTTCCCTTTCTTTCCCTTTGCCCTTTTCTTTGAAACTAGTAGTCTTGTCAATCATCAACACTTGATGCTCTTTCTTGATTTCTACCTTCGTTGATTTCAACATCACGAAGAGCTCGGGAATCGTTTTCGTCATCCCTTGCATACTATAGTTCATCACGAAGTTCCAGTAACTTGGCGATGGTGACTAGAGAACTCTATCAATCACTATATTATCTGGAAGATTAACTCCCACTTGATTCAAGTGATTGTAGTACCCAGACAATCTGAGCATGTGCTCACTAGTTTAGCAATTCTCCTCCATCTTTTAGCTAAAGAACTTGTTGGAGACTTCATATCTCTCAACTCGGGTATTTGCTTGAAATATTAACTTCAACTCCTGGAACATCTCATATGGTCCATGACGTTCAAAAACGTCTTTGAAGTCCTGATTCTAAGCCGTTAAGCATGGTGCACTAAACTATAAAGTAGTCATCTTATTGAGCTAATCAAACGTTCATAACGTCTGAATCTGCTCCTGCAATAGGTCTGTCACCTAGCGGTGCATCAAGGACATAATTCTTCTGTGAAGCAATGAGGATAAACCTCATATCACGGACTCAGTCCGCATCATTGCTACTATCATCTTTCAACATAGTTTTTCTCTAGGAACGTATCAAAATAAACATAGGGAAGCAACAACGCGAGCTATTGATCTACAATATAATTTGCAAAATACTATCAGGACTAAGTTCATGATAAATTAAAGTTCAATTAATCATATTACTTAAGAACTCCCACTTAGATAGACATCCCTCTAATCATCTAAGTGATCACGTGATCCAAATCAACTAAATCATGTCCGATCATCACGTGAGATGGAGTAATTTTCAATGGTGAACATCACTATGTTGATCATATCTACTATATGATTCACGCTCGACCTTTCGGTCTCCAGTGTATATGCTAGGCTCGTCAAGTTTAACCTGAGTATTCCGCGTGTGCAACTGTTTTGCACCCTGTATTTGAACATAGAGCCTATCACACCCGATCATCACGTGGTGTCTCAGCACGAAGAACTTTCACAACGGTGCATACTCAAGGAGAACACTTAAACCTTGAAATTTAGTGAGAGATCATCTTATAAAGCTACCACCGAACTAAGCAAAATAAGATGTATAAAAGATAAACATCATATGCAATCAAAATATGTGACATGATATGGCCATGATCATCTTGCGCCTTTGATCTCCATCTCCAAAGTACTGTCATGATCTCTATTGTCACCGACACGACACCATGATCTCCATCATCTTGATCTATATCAACGTGTCGTCACATGGTTGTCTTGCCAATTATTGCTCTTGCAACTATTGCTATCGCATAGCGATAAAGTAAATCAATTATTTGGCGCTTGCATCTTATGCAATAAAGAGACAACCATAAGGCTTCTGCCAGTTGCCGATAACTTCAACAAAACATGATCATCTCATACAACAACTTATATCTCATCACGTCTTGAACATATCACATCACAACATGCCCTGCAAAAACAAGTTAGACGTCCTCTACTTTGTTGTTGCAAGTTTTACGTGGCTGCTACGGGCTGAGCAAGAACCGTTCTTACCTACACATCAAAACCACAACGATAGTTCGTCAAGTTAGTGTTGTTTTAACCTTCTCAAGGACCGGGCGTAGCCACACTAGGTTCAACTAAAGTTGGAGAAACTGACACCCGCTAGTCACCTGTGTGCAAAGCATGGCGGTAAAACCAGTCTCGCGTAAGCGTACGCGTAATGTCGGTCCGGGCCGCTTCATCCAACAATACCGCCGAACCAAAGTACGACATGCTGGTAAGCAGTATGACTTGTATCGCCCACAACTCACTTGTGTTCTACTCGTGCATATAACATTTACACATAATACCTGGCTCTGATACCACTGTTAGGGAACGTAGTAATTTCGAAAAAATTCCTACGCACACGCAAGATCATGGTGATGCATAGCAATGAGAGGGGAGAGTGTTGTCCACGTGCCCTCGTAGACCGAAAGCGGAAGAGTTAGAACAACGCGGTTGATGTAGTCGTACGTCTTCACGGCCTGATCGATCAAGCACCGAAAGCACGGCACCTCCAAGTTCTAGCACACGTTCAGCTCGATGACGTCCCTCGAACTCCGATCCAGCCGAGTGTCGAGGGAGAGTTCCGTCAGCACGATGGCGTGGTGACGATGATGATGTTCTACCGTTGCAGGGCTTCGCCTAAGCACCGCTACAATATTATCGAGGAGGACTATGCTGGAGGGGGGCACCGCACACGGCTAAAAGATCAATGATCTGTTGTTGTGTCTAGAGGTGCCCCCCTGCCCTCGTATATAAAGGAGCAAGGGGGGAGGGGCGGCCGGCCAGGGAGGAGGCGCGGGGCTCCACCCCCCTCTCCTTGTCCTATTCAGACTAGGGGGGAGGAGCGCGCTGCCCTGCCCTGGCCGCCTCTCCTCTTCTCCACTAAGGCCCACTATGGCCCATTAAGCCCCCGGGGGGTTCCGGTAACCCCTCGGTACTCCGGTAAAATCCCGATTTCACCTAGAACACTTCCGATATCCAAATATAGGCTTTCAATATATCAATCTTCATGTCTTGACCATTTCGAGACTCCTCGTCATGTCCGTGATCACATCCGGGACTCCGAACAACCTTCGGTACATCAAAACTCATAAACTCATAATATAACCGTCATTGAAACTTTAAGCGATGGGTTCGAGAACTATGTAGACATGACCGAGACACGTTTCCGGTCAATAACCAATAGTGTAACCTGGATGCTCATATTGGCTCCTACATATTCTACGAAGATCTTTTATCGGTCAAACCGCATAACAACATACGTTGTTCCCTTTGTCATCGGTATGTTACTTGCCCGAGATTCGATCGTCGATATCTCAATACCTAGTTACATCTCATTACCAGCAAGTCTCTTTGCTCGTTATGTACTGCATCATTCTGTAACTAACTCATTAGCTACATTGCTTGCAAGGCTTATAGTGATGTGCATTACTGATAGGGCCCAGAGATACCTCTCTGACAATCAGAGTGACAAAACCTAATCTCGAATACGCCAACTCAACATGTACCTTTGGAGACACCTGTAGAGCTCCTTTATAATCACCCAGTTACGTTGTGCCATTTTGTAGCACACAAAGTGTTCCTCCGGTAAACGGGAGTTGCATAATCTCATAGTTGTAGGAACATGTATAAGTCATGAAGAAAGCAGTAGCAACATACTAAACGATCAACTGCTAAGCTAATGAAATGGGTCAAGTCAATCACATCATTCTCCTAATGATGTGATCCCGTTAATCAAATGACAACTCATGTCTATGGTTAGGAAACATAACCATCTTTGAATAATGAGCTAGTCAAGTAGAGGCATACTAGTGACATTATGTTTGTCTATGTATTCACACATGTACTAAGTTTCCGGTTAATACAATTCTAGCATGAATAATAAACATTTATCATGAAATAAGGAAATAAATAATAACTTTATTATTGCCTCTAGGGCATATATCCTTCAGCGGCGTGGTGGCCGCCGAGTCCAGCATGAATTTCTGCCAAAAGCTGTCGTCCTTCCTCTTCGGAGATGCACCTTTGGAGCACTCCAGTCGCGCTTTTCTTATAAAGCTCTCCCTCGTGGACCTTGTAGGCTTTAGAATGCCGCACAATGCAACGTGCCTCATTTTGGTCCTCAGGGAGTTCTTGCCTATTTAGGTAGGCTAAGAAGGGTTCCATCCACGGGGCGATGACAGCCATAATTGCATGGGCCGAAGGTGTTATTTCGGTGGCGGAGCCTCCGATTACGTCAGAGTGTTCGGGATCTGGGGTTGTGTTCGGATCCGGACTGGTATTGCCGGTCCCCCCTTCCCACACCACGGATGGCTTGAACAGCCTTTCCAAGAAGATATTAAGTGGGACGGGGTCGCGCTTAGCGCCGATGCGGGCGAGGACATCCACCGCTTGATTGTTTTCTCGGACCACATGGTGGAATTTGAGCCCCTCGAACCGAGCTGACATTTTGAGGACGGCATTGCGGTAGGCCGCCATTTTTGGGTCCTTGGTGTCAAAGTCTCCATTTATTTGAGATATTGCAAGGTTCGAATCCCCACACACTTCTAGGCATTGAATGCCCATAGAGATTGCCATCTGAAGACCATGCAATAGAGCCTCATATTCGGCTGCATTGTTGGAATCAGTGTATAGTATTTGGAGTACGTATTGGATTGTATCTCCGGTGGGGGATGTCAGGACGACACCTGCCCCCAGACCAGCCAGCATCTTAGAGCCGTCAAAGTGCATGATCCAATCGGAGTACGCGCCGTACTCTTTAGAGAGTTCGACTTCTGTCCATTCGACGATGAAGTCAGCCAGTACTTGCGACTTAATGGCTCGCCGTGGTTTGTATGTTATGTGGAACGGGAGGAGCTCGATAGCCCATTTAGCAATCCAGCCCGTGGCATCGCAGATATTTATTATATCGTTGAGTGGTACTTCAGAGGCCACCGTGATTGAACACTCTTGAAAGTAGTGTCGTAGTTTTCGGGATGCCATGAAGACCACGTATGCTATCTTTTGATAATGTGGGTACCGTGATCTGCATGGAGTGAGGATGGTGGATACGTAGTATACCGGCTTTTGAAGCGGGAATTTATGTCCGTCTCTTGTTCGACGACGAGCACTGCGCTTACAACCTGGTGTGTTGCAGCTATATATAACAGCATGGGTTCACCGATATTTGGCGCGGCTAGGATTGGATTGCTGGCCAAGAGGGCCTTTATTTCTTCTAGTCCGGCCGTAGCCGCATCCGTCCACTCGAAGTGTTCGGTGCATCGAAGAAGGCGATAGAGAGGTAGTGCCTTTTCTCCTAATCGGGAGATAAAGCGGCTTAGGGCAGCCATGCATCCAGTTAATTTCTGGATTTGCTTGAGGTCTGTTGGGGTAGCCAACTGTGACAGAGCTCAGATTTTAGCCGGATTTGCTTCAATTCCTCGATTGGAAACGATGAAGCCCAGGAGCTTTCCGGCAGGTACGCCCAAGACGCATTTTTCGGATTGAGCTTGATGTCATATGTTCGGAGATTGTCGAACGTAAGCCTCAAGTCATCTATTAAGGATTTGATGTGCCTGGTTTTGATGACCACATCGTCTACGTATGCCTCCACTGTTTTACCGATTTGTGTTTCCAGGCATGTCTGAATCATGCGTTGATATGTTGCATCGGCGTTTTTGAGCCCGAAAGGCATGGTATTGAAACAGAAGGGGACATATGGAGTGATGAATGCCGTTGCGGCTTGATCGGACTCCGCCATCTTGGTTTGATGGTATCTGGAGTATGTGTCGAGGAAACACAATGAGTCGTGTCCTGCGGTAGCGTCGATGATTTGATGGATGCGGGGGAGGGGGAAGGGATCCTTAGGGCAAGCTTTATTGAGGTCCTTGAAATCGACACATAGGCGCCAGGATTTGTCCTTCTTTGGTACCATCACCAGGTTTGCTAGCCAGTCCGGATGTTTTATTTCTCTGATGAATCCGGCCTCGAGTAGCTTGGCTAGCTCTTCTCCCATGGCTTGTCGCTTAGGTTCTGAAAAGCGCCGAAGAGTCTGCTTGACCGGCTTGTATCCCTTTAGTATGTTTAGGCTATGCTCGGCCAGCCTGCGTGGGATACCTGGCATGTCTGAAGGATGCCAGGCGAAGATGTCCCAATTCTCGCGTAAGAACTCTCGCAGTGCGGCGTCTATTGTGGGGTTCAGCTGTGCCCCGATGGATGCTGTTTTTGCAGGGTCCGTTGGGTGGACCTGGAATTTGACTATTTCATCCGCTGGTTTGAAAGAGGTGGACTTGGGTCGTTTGTCGAGTATCACGTCGTCCCTGTCCACCGTGGAACGGAGCGTAGTTAGTTCTTCGGTCGCGAGGGCTTCGGATAATGCCTCAAGGGCTAGAGCGGCGGTTTTATTTTTGGTGCGGAGTGCTACGTCTGGATCGCTAGCTAGAGTGATTATTCCATTGGGCCCGGGCATCTTGAGCTTCATGTACCCGTAATGGGGTATAGCTTGGAAGCTCGTGAATGCGTCCCTCCCTAAAAGGGCGTGGTATCCGCTACTGAACAAGGCCACTTGGAATGTGATTTCTTCGGACCTATAATTCTCCGGCGTGCCGAATACCACATCTAGTGTGATTTTTCCCGCGCATCTTGCCTCCCGACTAGGGATGATTCCTCTGAAGGTCGTGCTGCTTTGCTCAATGCGGCTCTTGTCTATTTCCATTTTGTTAAGAGTTTCCTCGTAGATGAGGTTTAATCCGCTGCTACCGTCCATGAGCACTTTAGCAAGCCGGAAGCCGTCCACAATTGGACTGAGGACCAAAGCGGCTGGTGCTCGGACTATTCAGAATTGAGGTTCGTCACTGGCATTGAAGGTTATGGTCGTGTCATTCCATGGATTTATTGCTGCAACGTGGTAGACTTCGGCGAGGCTGCGGAGTGCTCGCTTACGCCTATTATTTGAGGTGAAAGTTTTGAAGACTATCAGTACTGTATTATTATTTTCCGCGGGATGGTGCTCTATGGTATTATTGATGAGGAGATCCTCGCCGCTCTTGGCCACCTGCCGGAGTATCCAACATGCTCTCAGGCTATGTGTTGGTATGGTATCCGGTGTACTGTGAATTTTACATGGCCCATTGAGCCATCCCTCCAATACGGTTCCACGCCCTGTAGTGGGCTTTGGTTTCTTTGGGATTGGATCGGGTGACTTGCAAGAGTGCACCCTTTTTGTTCGGACGAGGGGTTTAGTGAGAGCCGGAGGATCCCAGAATTTTGTTTGGGTTTTCCATTCGCTTTCCATCGCACAGTACTTCTGTACTATGGCCACCAAGTCAGCGAAGTGTGCTATGTCACGGCGACTTATGGCGTTGAGAATTCCCTTGTCCATGCAATTTTTGCAAAAGAATGAGATTGCGTCTTCCTCGTGACAGTCCTTAACCTTGCTCATTACAAGGAGGAATCTGGCCCAGAAGTGATGTACTGTCTCTTGGGGGCCCTGTGTAATGTGGGAAAGATCACTTGTGTCTGGGTGGGTGGGTAGATTTAAATCCAAATCCGGACCCGATCTGACACCAAGGGGCGGAGGAGCTCCCGAGCTTGGCAGCTCGGACTCCTAGATGTTGCCCAATGTTTCTTGCCCGCTGCCCGATTCTAGGTTCGGGGCCTGTGCCATGTCCTCCCGTAGACGGGTATCCGGCTCGGAGAGCTCGGGAGTCCGGACATAGTTCGTCCTCAAAATAGAGGAAGAATCGCTGCATTGTTCCTCCACCACCGCTATCTGATGGGTGACCGGCGGAGAGTTAATCTCCCTTTGGTCAGGTTTAAGCCCGATCTGATCATAGTCCGTAGCGACTCCCAGGGCGGAGATGTGATCCAAGAGCTCGTTCAGGGAGGAGAGATTCATTGGATCCATCTGTTCGGTGAATTCTGAGCTGACGTGGGGGCTGTTCTTGATGACCTGAGAAGTCATCGTCGGCGCAGCGGCCGAACGGGCGGTCATGACGAAGCCGCCCAACCGGAGAGTCTGGCCTACAGCCAGGGCTCCCCCAGAGGTGATGTTGTCCTTGACAACAAGGCGAGCCATCAAACCTTATCGTGACGGCACAGTGGAACTCTCAATGAAAGCACCAATGTCGGTGTCAAAACCGGCGGATCTCGGGTAGGGGGTCCCTAACTGTGCGTCTAAGGCTAATGGTAACAGGAGGCGGGGGACACGATGTTTACCCAGGTTCGGGCCCTCTCGATGGAGGTAATACCCTACTTCCTGCTTGATTGATCTTAATGATATGAGTATTACAAGAGTTGATCTACCATGAGATCGTAGAGGCTAAACCCTAGAAGCTAGCCTATGATTATGATTGTTGTCGTCCTATGGACTAAACCCTCCGGTTTATATAGACACCGGAGGGTTCTAGGGTTACACAGAGGCGGTTACAAAGAAGGAGATCTACATTTCCGAATTGCCAAGCTTGCCTTCCACGCAAAGGAGAGTCCCATCCGGACACGGGACAAAGTCTTCAATCTTGTATCTTGATAGTCCAACAGTCCGGCCAAAGTATATAGTCCGGCCATCCGAGGACCCCTTAATCCAGGACTCCCTCACCCAGGCCCCAGCCTCTCAGCGCATCTTCAAGCAGTTTGCTCGCGAGGCGAACGCAGTCCTCCCCAAGCTCGAGGCCACGCGCCCTCTCAGGTGGTCCACTTGCGCCATCATGTTCAGCTCAGCGGATCAGCTCAAATGTGCGGCTATAGCTGGCGTCCTCCCAATGCTTTGTTCCCCAGTCATCAGCAATGTGCAAGTTACCAGGACCCTCATCGATGGCGGAGCAGGACTCAACGTTCTGTCCGTCGAGATGTCCAACAACCTCCAAGTGCCTTATGATCAACTTCAGCCAACCAAGCGTTTCTCAGGAGTCACTGACGACTCCACCACTCCGATAGGGCAGGTTTGCCTCCCTGTCACCTTCGGACAGCACAAGAACTACCGTACTGAGCTCATCAACTTTGAAGTTGCCCACATTCGCCTGCCATACAATGCCATCCTCGGGTATCCAGCCCTAGACAAGTTCATGGCGGTGACTCACCATGGTTACAATGTCCTCAAGATGCCGGGAAGCGGCTGAATCATCACAGTCCCCTGCAAGGAGAAGGATGCGGTGTGCTCCCTCGAGTGTGCCTTCCAAGCTGCATCAGTCGAGGACCCAGATAGCAAGAGCGGGAACCCTCCCGAGGCAGTTCCCAAGAAGAAGAAGACATCATCCAGCTCAAGGCCTCAGGAGGCAGGCATCTCCGGAGGCGCCGCGTCAGGATCTGCACCCATGCAAGGGGCGCCTCCCTCCATCGCATAGGAAGGCGCGCCCGGCGCCCTCCTCGGGCAAGGCTCGGGGGCTCTCTCCTGGAGGGCCACAGACTTTGCCGGGATCACGAGCGGCGCTCGGGCACCACTTAGAGGCATGCTATGCGGCACGTTTCCCTGAGGAAGGCATGGGGCAAGGAAGGCCCAACCCTCAGGAGTTCATCACCAAGGCCACTCAGGAGCTTCAAGAATCAAGAGTCATACGCGGCGATTGCCGCCTACCTGGCGTAGCTCCCCATCCAGACGAGGATGGCATGCTGCGCGTATGTATCGACTACCCAGGGATCAGTCGAGTCGTGTCTCAGGAGCGTTTCTGGCCTTCGCGCGTGGGACGCTGCGAGGGTCCGCCACACAACTATGTTCGCTTGCCTTTCGGCCTGCCGAACACGGCTGCTGCTCACCAGCGTCTCCTATGGAGCATTCCGGCAGCTCAGGAGGCCATGCACCACGCGGTCCTGGAAGAGATGGAGATGGTCCTCGAGGAGCCGCCCGGACCCCCAGAACTTCCCGAGGCTCAAGGCTCCGGTGGCTCGTGAGGATCGGCCTCTTCACCGCGCATCGTCAGCTACTTCAACACCCGCTCTACAGTGGTATCGGGTGACATCTTTCGAGTTCATTTCAGCTGGGAGCACCATCAGGGCTGCATTATTCCTAGGTCACGTGGGTCTGTCCCTGAGGCATGTACCCCTTTTGCTTATATCTTCAGTTTACCTTGCTAGGGCCGCCCCTCGGGCTGCATCATCCCCAAGCCGCTCGGGCCTGACCCAGTGGCATGTATCCTTCCAACAGTTATCTAAGCCAATTTGCCTTTCATGCTTAGCCTGCCTATGATTATTATTTCCCGCCTACCGCGGCCCCTTTTTCTCCCTCATGCAAATCACTTGCACGTTAAAAGGGGGCGCCTGAGCATCGCGACTCAGGATCTCTTACTTGCTCTCCGGCCCTCACCCCCTGGCCTTGTCCACGGCATCGCGACCTGACATACCAGTGGCGGGTGAGCTCGCTCGAGGGCCGGGACCTAAGGATGTAGAACATTTGTATCTAACCACCTTGCAGGAACACTCAGCCACCCAAGGCTCAAGATCAGGCGCAACCCACCTTGAGGTAGGGCCTCGTGAGTCCCGCGCTGGCTCACGAGTGCCCAGATACATCTCGTCTAGCCCTACCGTGCCGGCCACGTGTCAGGGCGGGGGTGTACACGCCCCAGGGGCTCCTCCCGGAGGGCCCCCCCTCCCATGCACCAGTGGAAGCACCATGCTCCGCGCTGGCTGATGACACTGTCGAGGAGCGGCTATGCCCGTACACATACGGAAGCGCTATGCTCCACGCTGGTGATAAACAACTGAGGGTAGCCCACGGCTGTATCAACCTCAGGGAGCCCAGAGCTCAGTGTCTGGCCTCATCACAACGCCTCCCCTCGAGAGCGCCATGCGAGGGGGTTGGACACGGGGGCTGCGCCCGGGTCACGCCCGAGCGCACGCCACCCAGCCAGGTCCCTCGGACCTGGTCGTCGCGCGCCTCTCCCCGAGCGGAGCCAAGGTATGAAGACCATTTGAGCGTCAAGGGGGACTCCTGAGCATCGCGACTCAGGAGCCTAACTGGTCACGTAGCCCCTCACTCCTTAGTTCCGCAAGGCTAACGGCGGTTGAGGTATGCACGGGGCCGGGCCCTGCCGACATAGAACGACAGATCTACTCCTACACCCCCTCCATATTTGCTGTTTGCGTGTTAAGGGGGACTCCTGAGCATCGCGACTCATGAGCCTAACTTGTCACGTAGCCCCTCACTCCTTGGTCCCGTCCTGGTGATCCGGTCGGGGCTAACGGCGGCTGAGGTATGCGCGGGGCCAGGCCCTGCCGACGTAGAACACAAAGCAAATAGGAAGGAAACCGCAAAGTCTCGCAAATTCATAAGCAAAAATTATAAACCATAAATTGTCCTCACGATACCAAACACAAGTTTAAACGCCTCCACGAGGCACGGTGCATGTTGTAGGAGTTGAAACAGGAAAGAAGCCGCGAGGAGATCACCCTTGAGCAGCGCCGTCATTCGCTAGGAGCCCCGCCTCCGTGGCGGGGTTGCGCTTGTCAGCTCCACCTCCCGAGGCTGCGGAACCAGCAGCACCTGCCTTGGGCATAGTGGTGAAGGCGCGGAACTTTGCCAGCAGGGCTTCCGCTCGCCCCTTCACAGCTTCAGCGGCAGCGGCGGAGCGCTCGACGTCCACAGGCTCCAGCAGATCGTCAAGGTTGGTGCCGGGGTCGCGAAGGTAGACGTAGCTGAGGACCCGAATCGGTGCCGCACAAGAAAGGACGCGAGCTTCAGCCTCGGTCATGGGGCCGATGCCGGTCACGACCTTCTCAAGCGCTTCGACCAAGAAGGGAAGCAACTTGGAGGGGCCGTCCTTGGCTCCGGCCAGTGGCTTCTCCAGACCATCATCGTAAAGCGACTTCAACGCCTTGCGAGATCTCTCCTCAAGATCCGCGAAGGCCACGCGATCCTCGGCCAAGACTTTCTCCTTGGCGGCCAGCTCAGTCCTTCCCGCCTTTAGCTTCTGCTCCAGAGTCTTCAGTCGGCTGCAATCAGTGGTCAGTTCGGCGTCGCGGTCCCCGATGGCGGCCTCTTGAGCCTTCATCTCTTCCTCCCTGGCCTGGCGGTCGCAAACCTCTTTGGCGAGCTTGTCGCGCAGACCCCACAGCTCGTCCTCTAGCGCCTTGCAACAGCCCTCGACAATTGAAGCATCCTTCAACGCCGCGTCGTGGGCGGCTATGGCCTGGGTGGCGACTTGCTTCTCCTCCTCGAAAGCCACCACAGCCTGGCTTAGCGCCGCTCGGACAGAGGCGTCAGAGTTAACCTAGCCAGAGATTAGCTCCAGGCGCCCGGCCACTAGGCGGGGGTTGGCGCCCTGGAGGTCTTCCCGCAGCCGGCCTAGCTCAGCAGTGGCACGGTCCAAGGCTGCGGAGGAGGCAGAGGAGTCAGGAACCAGTGGAGCGGGAGGAGGAGACGGCAGCGTGATCATGGCTTGGAGTAGGAGGAGAAGTCTTGGCAACCTCAGCGACAGCATCAAGCGCCGGCAGCTCCAGAGCCAGCGGGGCCACAGGGGATGGCACCCCGCCAGGGCGCTGCTCCTGGCCTCACGAGGATGACCGGGTAGGGGAAGTGCGAGCTCCACTGCCTCTCCTTCCCACAGGCGGAGGCGCGGCCACAACGGATGAGCTTGCAAAAAGCGGAGCCACCGTGTCCCCCTTCAGCCTCTTCGCCGCAGGTGGCAGCCTACCCAAGTGATGGAGGATGTCAAGCCCTGACAGCAAAAACAAGAGCAAAGCAAAGTTCGAGTACTTACTGGTCAATCGCGGTGTGTTCCGGCGGTCTCCTGCCGAGCTTAAAGCCCGAGAGCCTCTTGCGGGGCGCAGCCTCGTGAGGTCCAGAGGCAGAGGAGGGCGCACCAGAAGGGCTGGAGCTAGCTTCAAGCAGTGCCGGGGCTGGAGTAGCCCTCGGGAGATCAGCCCCGACCTGTCCTTCTTTGGGATCACGGGCGGGTCCTCTCCCCCTCGACTGGCGTCGACCTCGTCGTCGTCCGGCAGGGTGTGGAGGATGTTGGCCCTGCGCTAAGGGGAAGTCTCCTCTGTCCCCTTAGTGGTCTCCTCCGAGTCGCGCTCCTCTTCTTCCTCGTCTTCCTCCTCTCCTCCACGGGAGTCATCGGAGGACAACTCCACCGGCACCGCCGCCTCCTGGCCCTCAGGAGGCACCTCCGGCACCAGGCCGCTCCCATCAAAGGTGGGCATGGCGTCCACCATCTGCTGCCAGTTGTCACGGAGGAATAAGGGGACAGGAGCGCCCTCCATACCTTCCACATCCTCTCCAACCAGGAAGCGGAGAGCTGCGGCCAGATCTTCATCAGCCAGGGCCTCCGAGTTCAGGCGGAGATCACCATCCGCGTCTCCAAGCCTCCACAACGGGCGCGAGTGCGCCTAAAGTGGAGCCACCCGATGCACCAGGAACTCCCTCAGGAGCGTGGCCCCAGTCAACTTCGCCGCCTTCATGTTGCCCGGCCTCAGGTCGGTGTTCATCTTCTCCAGCACCAGCTTCACCCGTCGGTCGTCAAGCTTCGCACGGGACCATGCCTCATCAGCTCGGGGCTGCTACGTGGGCAGCACCAACCGAGAGTGGATGCATCCGGCATTCAGCATGACCCACTTGCTCCGGAAGCCATCGGCCCTCTTCCCGGCCTTCGAGATCACGTTGGCTTTGGAGTACGCGACAAAGCCAGCGCGCACCATGGTATGGACGCTGGTGACTCGGAGGGAGAAGAAGTGGCGCGGCAAGGCCACGAAAGGCGTCACCCCGACGTGCGCCTCGCAGTAGTAGGTGAAAATCGATAGAAGGAGAACGGAGTTAGGATGGAGGTGAAGGGCTTGTAACATGTAATGGCGGAGGACGATGTAGAAGAACTTGGAGAAGGGAGGTACAAGGCCGGCGATGATGGTGCTCATGAAGAAGGGGTAAAAGTTGCTCCCCTTGGCCTCCGGCTGGGCTGAGCCGGCTCGGAGCACAGTCTCCCCCATCTCGTTGCCTTGCGCCGCCGTCATCAGGCATGTGAAGGCGAGATTCTTCTCCGTCATGTTGGGGGGATCCAGAGCCGGCGAGTACCAGTCCGGTGGAGCCTCGGCCGCGGCTTTGCGAGGCGCCATTGCTCGCTGAAGGGGGAAGGATGAGGCGGATCTGGAGAATTCGTAAGCAAGAGAGCAAGAGCAAGAAAGGGGATCTGGAGCAAGGCGAATGAGGGCAATGAAGGTAAGCCTAACCCAGGCCAGCCTTTTGTCAGTCGGGCAGTTGCCGAGGCAGCGTGGAGAAGCGGAGACGCCCACGTCCAATCAACCACCACACGGCGACCAAGGCCGCAGGCTGTTGGGGCCCGCGGCGCTCCGCACTTGCCCTTTTGCTTCTCTGCTAAGCTAAGTCCGAGCGCGCCTTGGGCCCAGGGGCTACTGTCGGCGTTCTGGGAACAGGGGTCCCCAGACTTTCCTGCCTGCGGCCTGCGGCGTGGCTCAAAGGGTGGCCCAGCACGACCCGTCTTCATCAACCCAAGCTCAAGACCCTCGCGAGGGGCCAAGCCTCGCGGGGCGGACGACGCAAGGCCTCCTCAGGGGCAGCCTCGACAGGCAGGCTCGTGAGAAGGCGGAGAGATCAAGGCAAGGAGTACCTCGCGAGGTACTCATGACGCAAGCCATGACGATCGAGACCAGGCGGGCGCCAGCCCGCACAGTGTCCTCGTTTCCTCTTTGGTGCAAAGGGGGCGAGCGCAGGAGCGGATTACCGAGGCATCAAACAAAGGTTACCATATCGGTGCAACGAGACCAAGACCAGCAGAGCGGCAGGACGGAGGTCACCGTGGAGCCCAAGACGGCGTCATCGCCAGTGCCTTTGGCAGTCAAAGACCAACTTTAGTCAGGATAACTTGTACTAGTTGTTCCCCTTCAAAATGGCCGTTGTTGGCTCCCTTCCCGCTCAATATTTGGGAAGAGGACTAGGGCCTCTATAAATAGAGATAGCCACCACAGTAGGACAGGATCGGATCCATCCCAAGTAGAACACCGCACCAGCTCAAGAACACCCCTCGCGAGGCTGTTCTTCCCCTGTACTGTTCATCATCAACCCCAGAGGCAATCCATCACCACACACTAGAGTAGGGTGTTACAACACAACGGTGGCCGAAGTAGTATAAACCTTGTGTCCCTCGTGTTATTCATCGGGTAGCTTAGATTCGCGATGAGGCTTTGGGGCGTGGATCCGTAGGGAGAAGATCTTCGTGCGCACCCCAGAGTTCGAACCTTAAGGGTTTTGCCGGAACCCGATATCCGACAGAAGGGCATCGAACACTTTCCTAGGAAGAAAATTAAATTGCCTTATGAAACTATTATGAGAGACACTTATGGATTGCATGTCAAAGATGGCAATACATAGATCAATTCTTGTTTTTATGCCTAGCTAGGGGCGTTAAACGATAGCGCTTGTTGGGAGGAAACCCAATTTTATTTTTATTCTTTGCTTTTTGCTCCTGTTTAGTAATAAATAATTCATCTAGATTCTGGTTAGATGTGGTTTTATGTTTTAATTAGCGTTTGTGCCAAGTAGAACCTTTGGGAAGACTTGGGTGAAGTCTTTGCGATCTTGCTGTAAAAAACAGAAACTTTTGCGCTCACGAGATTAGCTGTCATTTTTTACTGGAGAGTGCTTTTAGGTTGATTCTTTTTAAGATGATTAATAGACAAATTCCTCACGTCCACCAATTTATTTCAGAATTTTTAGAGTTACAGAAGTATTCGAAATTTACACATTGTTACAGACTGTTTTATTTTTGACAGATTCTGCTTTTCGTGTGTTGCTTGCTTATTTTGATGAATCTATGAGTAGTATCGGGGGGGGGGGGGGTATGAACCATAGATAAGTTGGAATACATTAGGTTTAACACCAATATAAATAAAGAATGAGTTAATTACAGTACCTTAAAGTGGTGGTTTATTTTCTTATACTAACGAAGCTCATGAGATTTTCTGTTGAAGTTTTGTGTTGTGAAGTTTTCAAGTTTTTTGGTAAAGATTTGATGGATTTTGGAATAAGGAGTGGCAAGAGACTAAGCTTGGGGATGCCCAAGTCACCCCAAGATAATTCAAGGACAACCAAAAGCCTAAGCCTGGGGATGCCCCGGAAGGCATCCCCTCTTTCGTCTTCGTCTATCAGTAACTTTACTTGAGGCTATATTTTTATTCACCACATGATATGTGTTTTGCTTGGAACGTCTTGTATGATTTGAGTCTTTGCTTTTTAGTTTACCACAATCATCCTTGCTGTAGACACCTTGTGGGAGAGACACACATGAATCGGAATTTATTAGAATACTCTATGTGCTTCACTTATATCTTTTGAGCTAGATAATATTGCTCTAGTGCTTCGCTTATATCTTTTTAGAGCATGGTGGTGGTTTTATTTTATAGAAATTATTGATCTCTCATGCTTCACTTATATTATTTTGAGAGTCTTTTAGAACAACATGGTAATTTGCTTTGGTTATAAAATTAGTCCTAATATGATGTGCATCCAAGATGGGTATAATAAAAACTTTCATATAAAGTGCATTGAATACTATATGAAGTTTGATTCTTTATGATTATTTTGAGATATGAAGATGGTGATATTAGAGTCATGCTAGTAGAGTAGTTGTGAATTTGAGAGATAATTGTGTTAAAGTTTGTGATTCCCATAGCATGCACATATGGTGAACCGTTATGTGATGAAGTTGGAGCATGATTTATTTATTGATTGTCTTCCTTATGAGTGGCGGTCGGGGACGAGCGATGGTCTTTTCCTACCAATCTATCCCCCTAGGAGCATGCGTGTAGTACTTCGTTTTGATAACTAACTAGATCAGGAGTGGCACGCGTTGCTGCGCCCGTCTATTATTACAATAGAATGGTAGAACTTTCAATATTAAAAAAAGCAAATGGTTAAAACCTTTAATTATGATAAAACATATATGTTTTGAACAGATGTGCTAGTAGCTTGGAGTTCTTTTTTATAGATGGCTAGCTCTCTCTACCTTATTATTTCTGAATTCTTTTTATAATGAATGATTTTTCTCCATTGCAATTTATGATTATGGATATCTTGCACTCTGCAAGAAAGGTTTTGGTATTGCAGAAGTTGTGATCAATGCAATGATTTTCAGTTTCATATAAGATCGCAGAAAGAGCCATGATTCTGGATAAAACAACAACATTATTGTTGTTCATATAACCATAAATTGCATGCAAGGAAATATTGTAAAATAGAAGCAAACAAAGGATTTTTTTTAAACATTAGCAAAGAATGAGATTTCAGATCAAAAAGTAGACCAATATGCCAAAGGAGAATGATTTTCTTGCCACTCTAGCTGAGTATCTAAGCGCAAACACATTGTCCCAAAACATGAAAGCACATATAAAATGAAACTCTGGGGACATCTATAGGAGCAGAAATATGACGCTCGTATAAGGAACATCTCTCACGCTAGGCCGAGTAGATGATTTGTTAAATGAATGAACAGTAGGATAAAGAATATAAATGTAGTAGAACTAACTTATATTCCCATAGAAGAGAAAAACAACTAAACAAACACAATTACAAGTATGGGCATATGAATTGACAACATTAATGAACCTTAATTGAGGCAACACAAGAAAGAGCATTAACAAAATAACAACCCACTCCCAGCCCATGTACATCTACCATGGGCTATAAGTAATACATTTGTATTTTGTGTAAATTAAATATCATCCCTCCAGACTAGAGCTTATAGTGTCTACATCAACATAGTACATGGATGGAAAAGGGGGAAGATACTTCAATATTATTTCAAGTGTATTAAAAGAAAACAGTTGACCGTCAAATCATAATTTATTAAACTTGCAAGGCTACAAACCTCAAGTATTATCCCTCTGGTTGTGTGCTAATCAAAGCTTCAAACCATATACCTATAAGCTGCAAAATAAGAAATTTCATGTTATAAAATCTGAAGTCAAAAATATCTGAATCTAACTATATATTGTGTGGTTAGTACAGAGTGCAAGATGATTTTTGTAAACATTAAAGCAACAATCATCCATGCATCGTTTGTATTTAGAGAAGGCATGACTAATTATCCTCAAATCACATTCTTAAAAACCTACAACCTTAGTAAGTAATGAAGCAAAATCCAACACACACATTGTTGAGAATTATCATCTAAAATATTATTATTTTTGCTATGACATCTAAAACATCATTAAGTCAACAAAGAACTAAACCTAATGGGGACATGCAGCAAAGTCACATTATGCCAGGCGAGTTATTGTTATACAACACATCATCATCATGTGGATAAAATAAAGAGAGACTGGATAAAAAACGAGTCCATGAAAGATATGTAGCACATAATTGATTACAATGATCTTCACCGTGGACTGCTGGAAACCTTGCCATAGCCACCCTGCTGCTGGCCAGCACAACACCACATCCTTCTCTTCCTCTCCATGCCACCCCTCAACAAATACAAAATCCTAGAAATTAGGGCAGAAAAAAGCAAGATGGAGAAGGAGTTACCACGATGAGATCTTGCCTTCTTGCCTACCTTCGCAATGAGATCTTGCCTTCTTGCCTACCCTTGCGGCTGATGAGGCACTGGCACCTGCGAGGCTGTGACCCAGGGTAGGCTCCATTGCGGCAACCTTGGCAGGGCCGTCATCATCATCACGGCAGACCCGCTACCAAAAGGGCTAAACGGGACATGGCACAGCTCGTCGCCGCTGGCTTTGGTTAGGGTTCGCGAGCACACCAATCGCTCACGGAATACTCTCTCGCTTCGGCCGGCAACTATGCTAGGCGGGTTGTTGGGCCCAATTAACCACATTGCTCCAAAAAAGTTACGGGCGTAGCTGCCCTCACGAAGCTGCCGGGACAGAAGCGTTAAGAAAAATTCACTGCGCATCCAACGGCTAGAGATGGCCATAACAAAAAATCGGACGGCTCCAAAGGCTGATACCGTGACGGAGCTCCTAGGGTTCCCGGTTATAATGTCTTAAAATAAATTTTTGCAATAAGTATATGAGTTCTTTATGACTAATGTTGAGTCCATGGATCATACGCACTCTCACCCTTCCACCATTGCTAGCCTCTCTTGTGTCGCGCAACTTTCGCCGGTACCATATACCTTCCTCAAAACAGCCACCATACCTACCTATATGGCATTTCCATGGCCATTCCGAGATATATTGCCATGCAACTTTCCACAGTTCTGCTTATTATGACACGCTCCATCATTGTCATATTGCTAGCATGATCATGTAGTTGACATAGTATTTGTGGCAAAGCCACCGTTCATCATTTTTCATACATGTCACACTTGAATCATTGCACATCCCGGTACACCACCAGAGGCATTCACATAGAGTCATATTTTGTTCTAAGTATCGAGTTGTAATTCTTTAGTTGTAAGTAAATAAAACTGTGATGATCTTCATTATTAGAGCATTGTCCTAGTGAGAAAAGGATGATGGAGACTATGATCCCCCACAAGTCGGGATGAGACTCCGGACTAAATAAAAAAAAAGAAGGCCATAAAAAAAAGAAGAGAAAAGGCCCAAATAGAAAAATGAGAGAAAAAGAGAGAAGGGACAATGCTACTATCCTTTTACCACACTTTTGCTTCAAAGTAGCACCATGATCTTCATGATAAAGAGTCTCCTATGTTGTCACTTTCATATACTAGTGGAATTTTTCATTATAGAACTTGGCTTGTATATTCCAATGATGGGCTTCCTCAAAGTTCCCTAGGTCTTCATGAGCAAACAAGTTGGATGCACACCCACTTAGTTTTCTCATTGAGCTTTCATACACTTATAGCTCTAGTGCATCCGTTGCACGGCAATCCCTACTCACTCACATTGATATCTATTGATGGGCATCTCCATAGCTCGTTGATACGCCTAGTTGATGTGAGACTATCTTCTCCACAGCCACCATTCTATTCCACCTATAGTGCTATGTCAATGGTTCACGCTCATGTATTGCGTGATGATTGAAAAAGTTTGAGAACATCAAAAGTATGAAACAATTGCTTGGCTTGTCATCGGGGTTGTGCATGATTAAATACTTTGTGTGATGAAGATAGAACATAACCAGACTATATGATTTTGTAGGGATAATTTTCTTTGGCCATGTTATTTTGAGAAGACATGATTGCTTTGTTAGTATGCTTGAAGTATTATTATTTTTATGTCAATATTAAACTTTTGTCTTGAATCTTTCGGATCTGAACATTCATGCCACAATAAAGAAAATTACATTGAGAAATATGCTAGGTAGCATTCCACATCAAAATTTCTGCTTTTATCATTTACCTACTCGAGGACGAGCATGAATTAAGCTTGGGGATGCTTGATACGTCTCCAACGTATCTATAATTTTTGATTGTTCCATGCTATTATATTATCTGTCTTGGATGTTTAATGGGCTTTAATATGATCTTTTATATTATTTTTGGGACTAACCTATTAACGGAGGCCCAGTGCCAGTTTCTGTTTTTTTTGCCTATTTCAGTGTTTTACAGAAAAGGAATATCAAACGGAGTCCAAACGGAATGAAACCTTCACGAGGATCTTTCTTGGACCAAAAGCAATATAGAAGTCTTGGAATTGAAGTCTGGTACTCTATGAGGGAGCCACGAGGCAGGAGGGCGCACCCCCACCCTCGTGGGCCCCTCGTAGCTCCACCAACGTACTTCTTTCGCCTATATATACTCTTATACCCTAGAAACACCAGTGGGAGCCAGGAAAACCACTTTTCCACCATCGCAACCTTCTATACTCGTGAGATCCCATCTTGGGGCCTTTTCCGGCGATCTGCCGGAGGGGGAATCGATCACGGAGGACTTGTAGATCAACACCATTGCCTCTCTGATGAAGCGTGAGTAGTTTACCACAGACCTTCGGGTCCATAGTTATTAGCTAGATGGCTTCTTCTCTCTCTTTGCTTCTCAATACAAAGTTCTCCTCGATATTCTTGGAGATCTATTCGATGTAATACTCTTTTGTGGTGTGTTTGTCGAGATCCAATGAATTGTGAATTTATGAACTTGATTATCTATGAATATTATTTGGTTCTTCTCTGAATTCTTATATGCATGATTTGATATCTTTGCAAGTCTCTTCGAATTATTGGTTTAGTTTGGCCTACTAGATTGATCTTTCTTGCAATGGGAGAAGTGCTTAGCTTTGGGTTCAATCTTGCGGTGTCCTTTCCCAGTGACAGTAGGGGTAGCAAGGCGCGTATTGTATTGTTGCCATCGAGGATAAAAAGATGGGGTTTATATCATATTGCTTGAGTTTATCCCTCTACATCATGTTATCTTGCTTAATGCGTTAGTCTGTTCTTATGAACTTAATACTCTAGATGCATGCTGGATAGCGGTCGATGTGTGGAGTAATAGTTGTTGGGGATATTACTACTGGGCGTGAACCGGCCAACCTGGGCCGGGTTAACTTCATTAGTAGTATAAAGGTAATTAAGCCAAGCTGGCAGATGAAGGCCCAAGGCCTGTAGTCGGTTTAGAACCTGTAGCCGTAAACCGGCTTGATATGTAAACTTGTATTGTAACTTAGGAATAGAGAGAGACC
The DNA here is from genome assembly GCA_963921465.1 of Triticum timopheevii. NCBI lineage: Eukaryota > Viridiplantae > Streptophyta > Magnoliopsida > Poales > Poaceae > Triticum > Triticum timopheevii. The sequence goes on from OY997270.1 coordinate 129,389,030, forward strand.
AACCGGGATACGAATATGAACCGGTGTTGGGACTCTATGGACCGACGGGCGTCACTCGTGTATATAAGGGGACGACCCGGCGGCGGTTCAGGGACAGACAACAACAACTCGAGGCCTAGGCGAAGCTTATTTGCTCCCTAGTCATCGAAACCACATCAATCCCATCACAACTAGACGTAGGCTTTTACCTTCCTTGAAGGGGCCGAACTAGTATAAACCCTTGTGTCTTTGTGTCCGCTTTAACCCCTTCAAGTTAACCAGTAGTGATGGCTCCACGACTAAGTCCTTTCTCAAGGACAACTGCCATGACAAAACCACGACAGTTGGCACCCACCGTGGGGCCATCGCATGATGGTTTGATGATCTTGGAGGGCAAATTCGAAGGACTCGAAGGCTATGCTATGGGCCGGATGACCAAGAGTCGTTGCGGCAAGCTCTACATCGACGATGCAGGATGGGGTCCCGAAGCCGGCTCGATTGAGTACGGGTACCGGGTCCCCTTTGGTGGCATACACGTTTTTATCGGCAAGATTGGTGAGCCTGGGCCTGAGCCGGACATCTGCACCGACCTCGTCGAGACGGCTCAGCGTGCGAGATCCACCCAGGTTAAACCGGCCATGAAGCGTGCCTTCGTGGGAGTCATCCACGGAGGAGAACGTGAGGACGAGTCAGAATACGGTAGCGAGACCGTCGTCTATTCTGGCGACGAGTACTCAACAGGGGAGACCGAATCATTGTACCAGTTGCAAGACGACCAGATTAGGGGCTGTTCCGATGGCGACAGTATTCCGGACCCCCCTGATCAGATCAACCAGGTTGGAATATTCATGGCCGGCACGCAGGCGGCGAATCACTCCTCGACCGCAGCAGCAATGTTATCCGGATCAGCAGCGGCAGTGGCAGCGGGGGCAGGAGGCCTTGTGCGCCCACCGGTTCAAGTTCTGTCTGACATGTTTGATGCACTAGCTGTACTTATGGCAGAGGCCAATCCGGAGGATCAGAAGGCCCATGATGCAGAGGTTGCAAAGGTGAGAGAGCAGATCGTACAGGCCAAAGCCGACCTAGCAGCGGAGAAGGACAGGATGGCCGCAGAGCGGGCCGCTTTGGACGCCCAAGCCTACAGGCTCATGCTCGACCAGAATGCATCACACGAGGTCTTGAAGCGGAAGCACAGATCACGCCTGCCGTTAGGGTTCGACCCTAAAAATCTCTTTCACACTCCGGAAGCTGGAACCAGTAATCCGCCGTGGCACCGGGAGGTAAACCGGGTCGCGGCACCAGAGCCAGGAGAGCCGGTCCAACCCCGCCTGATGGAACCTCCTCGGCAGAACGTTGTGATTCCTCCGCCGGTCCAGACACCTCCGGGTCATTATTCTAATCCTATGGACAATCTTGTCGCAGCTGTTGCGCGATTAGAAGCTATCCCGATCGAAGGAGATTCTCCGCAAGCAATAGAGACGCACTGGGTTAAGGAACTTCTTCGAACCGCTTTGATTCAGCAGGAGGCATATTCATACAGCCGCGATCGAATTCACTCCACACCTTGTCCAAGCCGGAGCTACAGTAGGCACATGGATGAACCGGCTATATCAAGCAATGCGCGGAGCCGTGAAGCGGCCCGTGGCAATAACCCGGCAGGTGGTGTTCGCAACGCTCAGGATGTAGTGGACCGGGCCCGGGCTCGAAGAGAGGCCGAGTTAGCAGCCCAGAACGAGGCAGGTCAGCTTACGCCGGTTCGTCCCACCACCTCCGCTGGGCCAGGGGTTGCCTCTAGCTTGGGAGTGCCCTGTTTAGTCCCTGCTTTACGCAATGTATGCCTGCCCAAAGACTTCAAGGGTCCGCGCAAGGTGCCGAATTACACCGCTGATTTATCTCCAGAAGCGTGGGTAGAGAGTTATGAGATGGCCATGGAGATGCTGGATGTGGATGAGACCGCGTGTGCAAAATACTTTACCATGATGCTTGAAGGCACGGCCCGTACTTGGTTGAAGAGCCTGCCGCCTAATTCTATCAGTTCATGGGCCCAGTTGCGGACCCGGTTTATCCAGAATTTCAAAGATACATGTAAGCAGCCTAAGTCCATAGTAGACTTGGCGGCTTGTGTTCAGGAGGACGGAGAGTCAACAACCCATTGGGTACGCCGCGTTTCGGAGGTCTTGCACTCGTCTGACAGGATCAATGCTGACTCTGCGATCTTAACCTTGGAGGGCAACTGCCGGTTTAAGCCTCTAAAGTTGAAGTTGGGGCGTATGAAGCGATTCTGTAACGACATGGGAACTCTCATGGCCGCTTTAGTGAAGTATGTTGATTCTGATAGTACCAAGGATCTCGAGACTAACGATGACGAAGCAGGGAAGGGAAAGAAGAACAGCAACTCCAAGGGGCATCAACACAAACCGGCGGGCCATGGGAACGGAGGCAAGCGTAAAGCGGATGGCAGCATGGACTTTGTGGCTAACACTAATGCGCAGGACAAGGGTCAGCGGCGCAGAGGTAAAGCGGCGAATCGTAGTGGAGCTCCGAATCCTAACCCGGATCGCTTAAACTATTTGTTGAATCAGCCTTGTCCAAAACACGAGACGAAGGAAGCGCCGGCTAACCACCTTTAGAAGGATTGTTACATTATGCAGGAGTTTAAAAATTCTAATGCCTTCCGGTATGACCATGGGTCAGGTGGTGGCTCAGGATCCGGTTTCCATGGGCCGAGTCACGGTGGAGCTTCCGGTTCAGGTTTCAATCAGGGCGGTCATAACAACCAGAATAATCAGAGTAGTCAAGGAGGCTACAACCAACAGCAGCAGTCGGGTTATCAGAGCCAGCCAAAACAGTTGAACAGTGGGCAGTATCACGTTTTCACAACTAGCTTGGATAAGCGCGACCGGAAACTTCACAAGCGAGCGGTGAACTCCGTTGAACCGGCAGTACCACGTTACTTACGCTGGTCGGAACAGCCTATCGTGTGGAGCAGGGAGGATCACCCACCCCGGGTTGACAATCCGGGCCAGTGGCGTTAGTGGTAGACCCACAGGTGGGAGGTTATAAATTCACCAAGGTGCTCATGGATGGAGGGAGCAGTATTAACATCCTGTACTACGAGACATTCCACCGCATGGGGTTAACAGACAAAAATCTCAGACCGTCTAATACGGTGTTCCATGGAGTGGTGCCTGGCAAATCAGCATATCCTGTTGGTAAGATAGCGCTGGAGGTGGCTTTTGGGGACGAGCATGATTCCCGATCCGAAACACTAACCTTTGAGGTGGTGAAGATCCGGAGCCCGTATCACGCCTTGTTTGGGCGGCCGGCTTATGCCAAATTCATGGCACGACCTTGTTATATCTATTTGCAGCTCAAGATGCCGGGTCACAAGGGGACAATAACGGTTCATGGGAGCCGCAAGATTGTTTTGGAATGTGAGGAAGGTGATGCGGCCTATGCAGAGTCGGTTTGTGTCACGGAGGAGTTGAAGTATTATAAGGACAATGTTGATCCGGCGGACATGACCCCTTTGAAGAAGCCGACTACGGAGCATGATTCGGATCTGAAGTTCAAATCAGCGGCTGAGACTAAGCTTGTTGACTTCGTACCTAGCGATTCGTCCAAGCAGTTCACTATCAGTGCCAACTTGGACCCTAAATAGGAAAGCGCGCTCATTGAGTTCATCCATGAGAATCGGGACATTTTTGCATGGAAGCCTTCTGACATGCCAGGTGTACCGAGGGAACTCGCTGAGCACACTCTTAATGTTGATCCCAAGTATAAACTGGTGAAGCAGTTTCTCCGCCGGTTTAACGAAGAAAGGCGCAAAGCTATTGGAGAGGAAGTGGCTAGGCTCTTAGCAGCTGGCTTTATCATTGAAGTGTTCCATCCGGAGTGGCTTGCTAATCCGGTGCTGGTTCTTAAGAAAAACGTCACTTGGCATATGTGTGTGGATTACACGGATCTTAACAAGGCTTGTCCAGCGGATCCTTTTGCCCTCCCCATTGACCAGATTATTGATGCCACGGCGGGTTGTGAGCGTTTGAGTTTTTTGGATGCGTATTCTGGATATCATCAGATCAAAATGGCGGTTAAGGACCAGGAGAAGATGGCCTTTATTACTCCCTTTGGAGCCTTCTGCTATATATCTATGCCTTTTGGGCTCAAGAGCGCTCAAGCAACTTATCAACGGTGTGTACAGAACTGCCTGCGTAAACAGATCGGCCATAATGTGCATGCCTATGTGGATGATATTGTAGTCAAGTCAAGGCAGAAGGAGACGCTGATTGATGATTTGAAGGAAACCTTTGACAACTTGCGGGTTTACAAGATGATGCTCAACCCGGCCAAGTGTGTCTTTGGTGTTCCGGCAGGCAAGTTACTGGGTTTTCTTGTATCCAACAGAGGAATTTGAGGCTAATCCAGAGAAGATTACGGCTATTACCTCCCTGGCTAAACCAAAGTGTATCAACGATGTTCAGCGTTTGGCGGGTCGGATTGCTGCGCTAAGCCGGTTTATCAGCCGCCTTGGAGAGAAGGCCATCCCCTTATACCAGATGCTGAAAAAGACAGATCAATTCATCTGGAGTCCGGCTGCTGATGAAGCGTTGGAGGACTTGAAGCGGCAATTAGCCAATCCGCCCATTCTCGCAGCTCCGATCGACAAGGAGCCGTTACTGCTATACGTAGCGGCCAATGCTCGTGCAGTTAGCGTGGCTATTGTGGTAGAGCGCAAGGAGGCAGGCAAGGAGTATCCGGTTCAGCGGCCGGTTTACTATATCAGCGAGGTGCTTATTGAATCCAAGCAACGGTATCCGCACTGGCAGAAGCTGGTATATGGAGTTTTTATGGCAAGCCGGAAGTTGAAGCAGCATTTCCAAGGGCACCCCATCACAGTGGTCAGTTCAGCTCCCTTGGGCGATATCATACAGAACCGGGAGGCGACTGGCCGGATTGCCAAGTGGGCTATAGAACTTGGGCCGCACGGATTGAAGTACGTACCTCGGACGGTGGTGAAGTCTCAAGCACTTGTTGATTTCATCAATGATTGGACTGAGTTGCAAGCACCAGAGGAGAAGCCGTATCACACAGATTGGACTATCCATTTTGATGGATCCAGGCAATTGGAGGGCTCGGGGGCTGGAGTTGTATTAACTTCCCCACGAGGTGATAAGTTTTGTTATGTTCTCCGCTTAATGTTCCCTTGTACTAATAATGCAGCTGAGTATGAAGCTTTGCTCCATGGTCTCCGGATGGCTAAAGAGATGAATCTAAGTCGGGTTAAGTGCTTCGGTGACTCGGACCTCGTGGCTCAACAGGTGTCTGGCACTTGGGATTCTAAAGACCCACTTATGGCTGCATATCGTCGTGAGGTGGATATGGTTGCGGGTCACTTCAAGGGTTATCAGGTGGATCACGTGGATCGTCGAAAAAATGAAGCGGCGGACTCTTTAAGCCGGTTGGGCTCTCAACATAAACCGGTCCCGCCTAATGTCTTTCTTGATGTGTTGCACAACCCGTCAGTCAAGCTCCTGGGTGAAGCGGATTTGGCTATTCCTGATCCGAAGGCTCAATTGGTGGCAGCCCTGCATGTTATACCAGATTGGACAGTTCCTTATCTTGCGTACATGAACCGGGGAGAGTTGCCAGAGGATGAGACTCTAGCCAGGCAGATGGTCCGGCGATCCAAGTCTATGACCATTGTTAATGGCGAATTGCATCATTGCAGTGTATCAGGGGCGTATCAACGCTGCGTCTCTCCTGAGGAAGGCTGTGAAATTTTACGCGAAATCCACGAAGGGGATTGTGGTCACCACGCCGGTTCAAAGTCTCTGGTAGCTAAGGCATTTCATCACGGGTTCTACTGGTTGACGGCTCATGCTGATGCGGAGGACTTGGTTAAACGGTGTGATGGCTGTCAGAAATTTTCACGGCGTGCGCATGTGCCGGCTCAAGAGTTGAGGATGATTCCAATTACTTGGCCGTTTGCAACATGGGGGCTGGATATGGTCGGACCTTTTAAAAGGTCCAAGGATAAGAAAACCCACCTCTTGGTGGCAGTTGACAAATTTACCAAGTGGGTTGAAGCGGAGCCCGTTAACAAGTGTGATGCAGCTACAGCAGTGAAGTTCATTAAAAAGGTGATTTTTCGGTTTGGCTTTCCACACAGTATCATTACTGACAATGGTACCAATTTGTCCAAAGGCGCTATGAAGGAATTCTGTGAGCGTGAGCACATCCGACTTGACGTATCGTCAGTGGCCCAGTCCAATGGGCAGGCAGAACGAGCTAATCAAGAGATCTTACGAGGCATCAAACCCCGGCTTATGGTTCCATTACAAAGAACACCGGGTTGTTGGGTTGAAGAGCTATCGTCTGTGCTATGGAGTATCAATACTACGCCCAACCGATCTACAGGATACACGCCGTTTTTCATGGTCTACGGAGCAGAGGCGGTTCTCCCTAGTGATATCCGGCATGATTCGCCTCGTGTAGCGGCTTATGTTGAAGCGAACAATGAGACATCACGACAAGATGCTTTGGACCTATTGGATGAGGAGCGCGACATAGCAGCTGCCCGCTCGGCGATTTATTAACAGGATCTTCGTCGCTATCACAGTCGCCGGGTCAGAACCAGAGCTTTTCAAGAAGGAGATTTGGTGCTTCGACTCATCCAAGACCAGACGGATATGCACAAGTTATCCCCACCTTGGGAGGGACCTTTCGTGGTCAGCAAAAATCTGCACAACGGGTCATACTATCTGATTGATATTCGAGAGCATAAAGACTCACGCACATCAGAGGAGGAGACCAACAGGCCGTGGAATATAGCTCATCTTCGGCCTTACTACACTTGAGCCATTGGCTCTATCTATGTACATATTATGACAGTGTATATATTATCATTGATATAATAAAACCGGAGCCTCAGCTAAAGCGGGGTCTCTGTCCTTTCATATCATGTGTGGTTACATGGAGTTGTTCTGTCTTAAAGCGGCCTCCGGTTTACCCCTTGAAATTTGCTTTTCAAAAAAGCTTTGTGATATCACTTGGGGGCTTGGTCGTGTCCGAACCAATGCAACACCTCTTGATAGGCGAAAGCCACCAGATCACTTGGGGACATGGTCAAGTCTGAACCAGTCACGCCTCTTGATCGGCCTAAGGCCATAGAATCACTTGGGGGCTTGGTCGAACCCGAACCATTGCCATGCCTTTTGATCGGCATAAATGCCACGGTTTCATTTGGGGACCTGGCTGACTTGAACCATCGCCACACCTATTGGGGGCTTGGTCCTGTCCGACCATGGTAACACCATCTGATCAGCTCAGTAAAGCATGTTTTTGCAAACGGTTTTGTCATTGCCTTTGCTTCCATATTTCTTTTATGACTATTCTTCGATTTTTGTTGTGTTTTCATTAAACCGACAACACTTTTTAACCGGTTCAGCTAACGGAATTCGGCTCATTCTTAATCCGGAGAAATGTGCCCGGTTTAACTTTCCTGTTAACATCATGGAGTACCAGGGGGGCTTACAATGACCCAGCACGGTTTACATGGTAAGCCAGCATTTTAACACACGGGAGTTGTTTTTTCCCCTTTGACGGTAATGGTTTATAAAACCTCCGTTTCAAGCCTGGCTAAGCCAACTTCATGCCCAGCGATGGCAGGTATTTTGTGTCACATATTTGATTATATGTCTTAAATACATTGACGATATATATATAAAGGTCATAAACCGGTTGGCGGTATAACCACCATCGCAGTTCAAGATTTTATGATTGCAGGAAATATATATTAAGGATTTCAAGCAAAAGCATCAGCACTTATGCACGAAGGCATATTTCAAGCAGAAGTATTGGCTGTTCTATTACAAGGCAATGCGGTGCCCACATAAGATCATTGTTCTTTTTGGCTGATCATAATAAAGCAGCTACCTAAACTGGCTTCCGGTTCACGACTGCTCACTGCCCCGGTCTGATGGTTGTGGGTCGTCCCGCGCCGCTTCAGCTTCCTCATCTCTACCCATTGGCTGGAAATCAACAGTGGTCCAGTCGATTCCCATTAAAGCGTCAAAGACAGCCTCTTCATGGATCAGAGAAGACGGTTCAATATCAGGAGCGTAAGTATGCTTACGGATTGGAGGAATCAGATTCTCCGCTTCAGGAATGGTGCATCCACTCGTTTGTTCTGATCATTGTACTGAGCTTGATAATGCGACAAGTCTGCCTCTTCAGCCAATTGGCAAGCCAGAGGGCGCACTACACGGTTTATCATCCTCAGATCATCTTCATTGAATTCTGAACCATCTTCCTTCAAACTGGGATAGCCTTGAGCTGCCTCAACAGGATCGAAATCCGGCACCCATGCTTTTGCCCGGATCAAGGCATTAATGGCTCCGGTTCGAGCAGCAGATTTTTTCAGTTCTTCAATCCGAGCAGGAAGCATTGACAACCTCTTCAGAGTATCTTGAATTAAAGTGGGTGCCGGATTATTATCAGATGCAGTGGTGATGATCCGTTGCGCTCCAGTATACAGCTGTTCAATTAAGGTGTAGGCAGCCTTCAACTTCTTCCGGACATCTAACCCTAAGTGACCAATGCGTGTACCTGCAACATTACAGGAAAGATCATAAACCAGATCTATTATAAGAAGGACAAAGTTATCAAAGAAACCAAAATGAGCTTACCAAAGATAGCAGTGGTCATGGCATGCACTTGCCGCTTTACGGCGGTCAGCTCATTTACCACCGGTTTAAGGGCAGCTTCAGCATTTTCAACTCTTTTTATTAAAGCGGCCTTCTCAGTGGCCCAATCAGCCTGCTCCTTCTTGAAGCCTTCCTTCAGCTGTTCCATGATGTTCAAAGCGCTGGTTAGTTCTTCCCTTGCTTTGTCGGTTTTGGCTTGTTGGGTTTTCAAAGTTTCTTCCAGATCAGTAATCCCGCTCTCTTTCGTCCTCACTTCAGCCTGCATAAAGACAATGCTTTGCTTTAAACAAACAGTACAAGAATTGGAAGTACCAACCACATAACAAGTTATGCACTTGATACTTGGGGGCTAATGCATATTTGATCTTCATCTATTACTGAATCGCAAAGTCCCACGCTCAATACAGGTATTCAACTTGGCACTCAGGGGCTAATGGCTATTTGCTCAATTATGTTCTGATGTTAGAATCTCTATTGGAGTCCCGGTTTAACTATCCTAAGTTGAACCGGCCCTTGGGGGCTACATCGATGGATTTCAAAGTATTGAGGACTATATTAAAGTCCCGGCTTGAAGAGGGTTACAAACCGGCCCTTGGGGGCTAGGAGAATTAGTAGAGTTGCAAAAATTAAAGAAAGAAGAAGCACAAGGAAGTTACCTCAAATTTTTCCTTCATCATCTTTACTAGGCCAGCTTCATAATCACGGCTAGTATATAGCCGGTTCAAGTAACCAGAATGAGGGTCTTGGGCGTTCAGAGTAGCATACGTCGTCAGATCAACATCCCATTTGCCTTTGTTCATGGCAGAAAATTCTTCTTTGGCAGTATGCTTAGCTAAAGCGACAGGATTCCCTGGTTCAAAGCGACCTACACTGGTAATTACAACGTCATCATCCTTGGACTCGCCGGTTTGCACTGACGCTATCGGTTTATCGGCAGGTTTGGAAGGACTGCAGGATCTTTCAATCCGTATGGGGCCGGCAGGCTAGGCCTTTTCTCGATAATAGCATCATCTTGCAAGGGAGGATCATTGGGAACATCTTCATGAACGAACGCTTCAAGATCTGGTGCCTTATCCTGTTCAGGGGCAGCATCCTTCTTGGCCGCTTTATCCAGGCGGGCTTTCTTGCTCGGTCTAGGTTTAGCCCTGAAAGAGAAACAAAGAGTCAAGGAACAACATAAATTATAAAGCAATATACCGGAAGCATTATGTTCAGCCTAGCTTACCCAAGAACCGTTATCAGTGGTGGCAGCTGAGTGGCCGATGATTCACCAGAGGATGAATGAGAAGTAACCTGATAATCGGAGTTGGACGGATTAAGAGGTTGACGGATGAAACCCGCTTTAGGATGGAAATTAATAAGAAGGCCGGAGACCTCTGAGCGGTGTTTCCGAACCGGGCTGTTCGGTAAACCGGCGGAGGTAACTACCTGGCCGCTGTGCCGGGTTGTGCGGCGAGCTTCATGTTGCTGAGTCTTCATAAGAAATTTGGGATCCAAGTAAGCAACGGGATGAGAAAATTTAACTTTTCGGTTTGCCTGGCGAAGTTTTGGCAAAGGTAAAGGATCTGAATCGGAAGAGAGAATAGTTACCTCGGCAATATCAGCATTACTGGCTTTAGCATCGTCCTGAAAAGTATCATCATCAATAAGGCGTGTAAAAAGTAAGCCTAGTGAATCGAGTTCTACCTCAAGGTCCGAGTTACCCACATCATCATTAGCAGCCGGATCAGATGAAGCGGTGGTTTTCCTCTTTTGAGCTGGCCTCTTGACAACCTTAGTCTTTGGCCGGGTTGACCTTTCTGTTTTCTCTGGCTTTTCTTGTGGAAGCTTCTTGCTCCAAAACGGATCATCACCCTGATTAGGCAACAATTGATGTTACACAGAGATAGCAATAACAGGTTCAGTAAAAAGTACAATCAAAATCTTACAGCTGGCGGTTTGTTGATAGTACAGAAGGGGAGCGGGCCGGTTCGAGCGCAGAGGTGTTCCGGTTCGTTCAACATTTTCTTCACAGCTTCTGTGACTTCGTCATCTGAGAGCTGGATGTTAGTATGTCGGAGTGGGTCATTGACACTACCAGTATACTTGCACATTAAACCGGAGCGCCGACTGAGAGGCAGTATGCTCCATGATATCCAACAGCGTGCGAGATCTATTCCTGTTAAACCGTTGGCCATGAAGGCTCGGAGCTTGGATAGTTGCGGAGCGTATTTACTTCTCCCCTTGGCACTTAACCTTTGTGGGAAGGGGTGTGTATTGCTGAGCCGCTCCGGACGAAAGCCAGGCAAAGGATTTTCATTATCAGGGGAGGTATCTTTACAGTAGAACCATGTTAAATTCCACTCCTTGGGGTGACTGTGTAGTTTGGCGTGGGGATAAGTGATCTCTTTCCTCTTCTGAATTGCCATACCACCCAATTCGGTATTGGGACCGTCAGTGAATTCTGTGCGGCGGTTTAGGTGGAAACAGTCTCTAAACAATTCAACTGTGGGTTCCTCTTGAAGGTATACCTCACAGAGCACTTGGAAGTGACATAAATTGGTAACAGAGTTGGGGCCAGTGTCTTGCGAGCGGAGTTGAAAATTGGCTAACACATCCCGGTAAAATTTAGAACCAGGTGGCTTGAAGCCCTGGGCTAAATGGTCTGCAAAGATTACAACCTCTCCCGCTTGAGGTGTGGGAGGACATTCATCACCAGGGACCCTCCAGTGGATAGTATTGTTGCTGTCTAAAGCGCCGATCAAGACTAAATTATTCAATTGAGTTTCTGTGACGTGAGAAGGAACCCAATTACACTCATATACTTGTTTGGCCATGGTGAGATCTACAAAAAATAAGTGATTCCGGTTCAAGAATGTGTTGGATAAAAGAATGCGCTGGTATGAACAATGTTAAACCGGAGGCAGTACATTTAAACCGGATTTCTATAAGGTGGCATAATATGGCTAAAGAATTCTGGCGGTTCAACAAGGGGACTAATGATATATACCGGTTTACTAACTTTTTCTATATTAAATTAAACCGCCGGATCTAAACATTGAAGGCAATTGAGGTTGTGTAAGTGCACAGAAACAGGTTTCACATAATCTCTTTGTAATAATGGATCTACAGCCAGTTCAGAAAAAAGGAAAAAATGTCTACAAGTTTGAAGCAGAACAATATGGATTCAAGAAACAGGAAGATTGATGAGATCTATGGATTTGAGTATGAATCTACAGACTGATGTTAAAAGGCCGCCGATAATCACAGTAGGGTTTCAAAGACCTATCCAGAGTCTCGGCATGAAGCATGAACAGTAAGCAAGAACAGTTGCAGGAACATGAAACCCTAGAACAGATCTAAATCTATAAAAGTAGAGATCTTACCGGAGCTCAGGGGAGATGCGGAAGGGCGCCGCGGTTCTCTGGTGCGGTCAGGGTGATGCAGCGGCCCAAGATGGTGCAGAGGTCAATGACGGTGGCGGAGCTTCGAGGTTGGCGACGCAAGGAAGACGAAGAGAAAGAGACGAAGGGGAGAAAAGGGAATGACCCTTCGGTCCTATTTATAAAGTAAAAGACGCGTGTCAGGCGCGCGAATCCAGGAGTCACAAATTTCGAAAGTAGAGCTGTTGCCTTGGTTATCGCAGATCTATTAATAAAAGAAGGCGTCATAAATGATAATCTCATGATGATGTCATACCGGTTTACAGCAACCAAAGATGATGACGACACGGTGGTTCACCAATTACCAGAAGATGTTGAAGACAAAGATTTTTTGTGAAGGATTGACATGAACCAGTTCAAATCAATCTGGGGCCTAATGTTGGGGATATTACTACTGGGCATGAACCGGCCAACCTGGGCCGGGTTAACTTCATTAGTAGTATAAAGGTGATTAAGCTAAGCTGGCAGATGAAGGCCCAAGGCCTGTAGTCGGTTTAGAACCTGTAGCCGTAAACCGGCTTGATATGTAAACTTGTATTGTAAGTTAGGAATAGAGAGAGACCAACCGGGATACGAATATGAACCGGTGTTGGGACTCTATGGACCGACGGGCGTCACTCGTGTATATAAGGGGACGACCCGGCGGCGGTTCAGGGATAGACAACAACAACTCGAGGCCTAGGAGAAGCTTATTTGCTCCCTAGTCATCGAAACCACATCAATCCCATCACAACTAGACGTAGGTTTTTACCTTCCTTGAAGGGGCCGAACTAGTATAAACCCTTGTGTCTTTGTGTCCGCTTTAACCCCTTCAAGTTAACCCGTAGCGATGGCTCCACGACTAAGTCCTTTCTCAAGGACAACTGCCGTGACAAAACCACGACAATAGTAGTAGATGAAGAATCGTTTCGGTCTACTTGACACAGACGTGATGCCTATGTTCATGATCATTGCCTTAGATATCTTCATAATTATGCGCTCTTCTATCAATTGCTCGATAGTAATTTGTTTACCCACCGTAATACATGCTATCTTGAGAGAAGCCACTAGTGAAACCTATGGCCCCCGGTTCTCTTTCCTATAATATTACATCTCTTTTATTTACATCGCATTTTGTTTACTATTTTGCAATCTTTACTTTTCAATCTATACAATAAAAATACCAAAAATATTTACTTTATTATCTCTATCAGATCTCACTTTTGTGATTGGCCGTGAAGGAATTGACAACCCCTTTATCGCGTTGGTTGAAAGGTTCTTGATTGTTTGTGCAGGTACTAGGTGACTTGTGTGTCGTCCCTACTGGACTGATACCTTGGTTCTCAAAACCGAGGGAAATACTTTGCTACTTTGCTGCATCACCCTTTTCTCTTCAAGGAAAAACCAATGCATGCTCAAGAGGTAGCAATCCACCAATGGCCATGAAGTGGATTCATGAAACTCTCTCTATCTTGGAGCTAACGGAGCGTCGCAAGAGTTCGATAGCTGGGCCAACATGGCGACCACCAGAGGTGGGCTGGATCAAGATCAACACCGATGGATCGGTATTCCCCGATTGCCCTACTGGGGGAGCAGGAGGGGTAGCGCGATCGCACCTTGCGCTGTGGGCCGCCTGGTGTAAGCCACTGCCAGGAGTATCAGATCTGTTCATAGCCGAGCTATTGGTGTTAAGGGAGGGGGTGATCTTCGCCCAGCTTTGGGGATATTCACATGTGATGATGGAGAGTCATAGTTTGGAGCTAGTCACTCTCTGGCACTCGTGCGACAATACTCGCTCAGTTGCGGTGCCTATCTTGAGAGAATTGGAGGACATTGTACCTCACTTTGTTTCTTTCTCAGTTCGACATGTTAGTAGGGAACTCAATGCTCTGGCTCATCTATGTGCGCATCATGCTTGTGCTCTGGATGGAACGAAGAGCTAGCTAGACCATAGCCATGATTTTATTCTTAGTTGCCTTCGAGCAGACTGTAATCGGTTATTGTTAAGTTGAATAAAGTCCTAAATTCGATGCAAAAAAAGAATGGTCGTCTCGTTTCTGTTCGGTTCCGGTTATATAATGCCGGGCCGGGTGAAGTCTAAAAAAACCTGAACTGATACAACCCTTTGAAATTGAGCCTCAACATCCAAATGCCTGAAATTGGTCCCAGTCAATTCTGATTCTATTCATGTCAATTCATGTTTAATGCATCGGGAGAAGGACTATCCCAGTCGAGATAAATCTCTACTCTCACCGATTGCACGACCCACGCGCCATATTCATCTTCCTCCTCCTGTTACCTCTATCTTTCTTGTGTAGCCTGCTTCTCACTTCTTCAATTCATGGGGCGCCATGGCGGTGAGCACGCTACCTGCGTCGGCACCAGGAACTCCTGCCCGCATGCCCGCGCCACCAACTCGTCGTTCGGGATGCTCTCCGGCTGCTCACTACTCGCCTCCCGTGCCCCTCATCGCCGATGCGCTGCCGGGCGTCAACGGTTGCAGCTGGCTCTACAACTTGCTGTCTGCAGCCATGCGTGCGTAGATGCAAAGAGGTGCTCTGCTTTGCACTCTCCTGTGTGTGGGTGTTATAAAGCTGCGACGGTGGCCGACGGAAAATAGAAATTGAGTTGTGGCTGCTAAGTGTCTTTTCTTTTGCGCTCACACGTCTGGGCTGTCTTATTCCCTACCAATGTGCGCCCCCAGGATCATCGTCACCATGGCAGGAAAATAGAGTCTGTTGGAGAGCAGCAACAGATCGACATCCCGGGTTCTACTATCCAACGCTTGTTAGGATGGTACTAGTATGTCCTTTTATGACTTCTTCTTGCGCCATTCATTAGGAAAAGATGGTGAGCCGAGCTTGGCGGGAAGTGGTTCAAGCTGCACCGCTCGCCTCAGGATTCGACGTCATCGCCGTCGCGAAACCTCTGCTGACATTATCGTCTAAGTCAGAGCCATGCACATGATCTCCAGCTAACCCAACACCATCGGTCGTTGCCGTCGAGGTCTGTATCTATGCAAGGTAGAGCTGCTAAATCTTTGCTCGTTGTCGCCGAGCTCGCCACAGCCACCTCGCTGAAGGGAAGGAATGGTCCCGCTGCCCCGCTTAGGGAGCAGCGCCGCCGTCGGCCCTCCTACGAACTCTCCACCACCATGCGCCCCAAACAGGGAAAGGGCACGCACAGAGGACTAGGATGAAAATGAAAATGACATGTGAGGCAGGGATGGTTCGTTTTCCTGTGCGCCAAACAAGTCTAGGGTTGGATGGATCGTTTTCCTGTGCGCCAAACATGTCTAGGGTGAGATTGACCGGGATTAACGAGGATAGACTATAGACTTCAAGGATTTTTTTTCGAGGGTACGCAAATTGCGTACCTTAGCGTTATAGAAGACATACATCAACGTCTACCACTCATTGCGAACAACGAAGGCGACCAACTCCACACCCGGTTTGAACAAGGACAACCAAACACAACAACACAGCTACGACACAAAAAGCCTACCCAACACCAAGCCCCTCGCCGCGTCTCGGCCGACACTGAAGACCTCCGAAGAACAGCAACTCCAGCTTCCTTGGAATAGCCAGCGACGACCGTACATGGCGCCGGAGGAGAAAGATCCGGGCAGCGGTGAACACCGGAGGAGTGCATCATGGGACCTCGAGTCTCCCAGCACAATGCTCCCAACAGAGTGACAACCTCAAAGACGTTTCCATCATGCCGATTCTACGAATCAAGGCTTTCGCCCCGGAGACAGCTGCTGATACGAGGTCGCGAGGAAGATGGCGTTGCACTCGACGAAGCCTCCAAGAAGGTGAATGACACCCGCAGGTGCCATCAATGCCGGTCCGGCCACAACCGAACAGGATTTTCATCCGTAGCGCTGCACATCTCCACGTCTCCAAGATCCCGCCAGTCCCGAACAGATGCCTCGCACCGCCGCCACCGCAACAACTTGCCATCGAAGCCTCCCTCACTGCCGAGGGAACACGCCTAAAGCCATCACCTTTAACATCGACTAGGAGCCGCAGCAACCACCGAGCGGTGCAAAGCCAGTTCCGCCACGGCGGCCTTCACCCGCGCCAGGGGACTGCCACCAGAATGGATCCGACTCGCACCTCTGACCACACGCCGACACCCACACCGTCGAGGCATCGCCGCACGCCTCACACGACAGCAACCGAACGCCCGCTGCCCGCCAAGACCCTTCCTGGCGAGGCCTCGCAACGCCGCCGCCGCCATGGTTGCGCTCGCACCGCCAGTGCCGGTGCACCACCTACACCCTCCAACCTGCTACGCTCCACACAAGGATCCGGAGACAACCGCCGCACTCCCTGTCGTGAGCACCACGTTGGCCAGCGCCGAAGACGCACCAGATCCGGACCGAGATCCCCGGATCCGCGAACCGGACGCCGCCAGCCAGCACCACTGACCCGCCGCTAGCCAACCACCGCCGGGAGCGAGTCGCAGCAGAGCCACGGGAACACCACGCCACGCCTAACAGAGGTCACAGCCCCGAACCCCGCCGCCCAGATCCAGCCAAGGTGGATCCCAGGTCCCGGGCTGCACCAGCCATCGAGGCAGCACCACCGGCAGCATGCACCCCACCACCTCCGGCGCCGAGCAGGGACGCCACCGTGCCTCCGCCGCGCCACGCCGCCAAGGCACCAACGGCCAGATCCGAGCCGTCGTTGGGAGGCAGGGGAGTTGCGCCGGGGAGATGCCCCGCCGCCGCCGGCACTGCGAGGGCTTTGCCCCGCAGCGGACCATGACGGCGGCGAGGGAGGGAGGCAGGGAAGGGGGTGCCGGCGGCGGGGCGGATAGGGTTCCCCCGTGTCGCCTCACAGAGGGACGCGGGGGTCGGGGGAAAACCTCCTCGCTAGACTTCAGGGATTTGAAGGTGAAGATTTTACAACCTGAAGGTTTAGAATAAACTTCACACATGGCCCAACGTCCAAAACCGCATACTGATACTAGCACGCCGCTGACGTCTGGGTCCAGCACGAGCAGAATCCGAGGGTCCACGTACCGATTCGCTCGCGCGTCATCTTCCCCTGGCCGCGACTCGTCCAAACCCCTCGTCGATTCCCCTCAACCCTAGCCGCCAGCGGCGGCCAGATTTTGCTAGTAACAAGTGCTTGGTAGCTTTACCTCCCCCTCCCATCTCCGGCGACGAGCAGGGCAGATAAGGATTACTAGCTATGGCCTCGGTGGCGCCGGAGGTTGAGAAGAAGGAGGAGGAGGAGGAGCAGGTGGTGAACCCGTGGGAGGTGTCGGCGGGGAAGGGCGGCATCGACTACGACAAGCTGGTCGACCAGTTCGGCTGCCAGCGCCTGGACGCCCCGCTCATCGACCGCATCGCGCGCCTCACCGGCCGCCCCCCGCACCGCTTCCTCCGCCGCGGCCTCTTCTTCGCCCACAGGTGCTGTAAAAGCTTTTGCCTTCTCAGGCGGCGGCGGGGGTGGAATTGCTGACACAATCTCGGAACCTTTTTGTGTGTGGGTGTGCAGGGATTTGAACGAGATACTGGACATCTACGAGAAGGGGGACAAGTTCTACCTCTACACGGGGAGAGGGCCCTCGTCAGAGGCGTTGCATCTCGGACACCTCGTCCCCTTCATGTTCACCAAGTAAGAAGACTTTGTTGATACACTGTGTTGTTTATCTGGGCAACCCTGCTGAGCAGCAGGGGAGTAGCGTGCATTCTTGGCTAGAACGAACAGCCCATTGTGCCTCCATTGGTTTGAGAACATTAGTTCGGTAGACTAGTGAAATTGATATCTTCTCTGTACTCCTAGTTTATGTGGTGAATCAAAATACCAACAGTGGACTTGCAGAAAACCTTTAGATGAATACCACCCTTGAAATTCGGGAGTTATACATCACCAATTAGCATGTTTAATACTCCCTCAGTCCCATAATATAAGATCGTTTTGCAAGCTAAGTATTTACCTCCTATCCTTCACATAAACTCTAGCACATTAATATGCTGCATTTCATAATCTTATTTATGCTCTATACCCTCTAGTATTATTATTTGATAAATCTTGCATTGTAATCTCAGTTGTCAGTTCTGGTTGTGTAAGTAACCATTGGCAATGCTCATCGACCATAAGGATCTTTCTTCAGATATTTGCAGGATGCTTTCAAGGTTCCTCTAGTGATACAGCTAACTGATGATGAGAAGTTCCTGTGGAAAAATTTGACTGTAGAGGAAAGTAAAAGGCTTGCGCGTGAAAATGCAAAAGACATTATAGCATGCGGATTTGATGTTGAAAGGACTTTTATATTCTCTGATTTTAATTTTGTTGGCGGGTAAGATTAATATTTTAAATTCTACCCTTGATTGATCTTTTAGCTTATGACCTCGTAAATCCTAGACTAGTTTCTATATAAAAATAGTAAAGTAATCCTCTTCTCTTTCTTGCAGTGCCTTTTACGAAAACATGGTTAAAGTGGCCAGATGTGTGACATATAATAAAGTGAGAGCTGTTCCATTGATTACACTATTTGTCTATTTGGCATGAGAGAGCTCAGTAGTTTCTGTTCAAGCATTAACGTTGGCGCTCTTGAATGACAGGTTGTGGGAATATTTGGATTCACTCCAGAGGATCACATTGGAAAGATTAGCTTTCCTCCTGTGCAAGCAGTTCCATCATTCCCTTCTTCATTTCCCAAACACTTTTCTGGCAATGACCAACTACGGTGCCTGATACCTTGCGCAATAGACCAGGTAAAAACATATTTTTGGTACAATTGTCCTGTAAACATAATTTGTTACATAATATCTACTTGCTGGCATAACTAGAAATTATCATATATCTGCTAGCAACTAATTTTAGAAGTAACATTCTGCAAGTTTTCGTGCTTTCCAGAATTGAACTAATAGTATCCTTCCATTGTGTGCATACTATAGATATGCTTATCCATATGTGAATTTTTAAAAGGCCATCTCTGAGTAATTTCGTTAAAAATACTGAACTGTTGGTAGATGTTCATGGTTTGTTTCATATCTTCAGTTCCTCATTCAATTCATTTTTCATTCTTCCAGGATCCTTATTTCAGGATGACTCGTGATGTTGCTCCAAGAATTGGTTACCAGAAGCCAGCACTGATTGAGTCAAGATTTTTCCCTGCTCTTCAGGTAAATTTGTTTTCTGAGGAACATGGTTTAAAACTTTATGCTTCACTGCATAGAAGTTCAACATGGCAAAAAAGATAAGTACATATATGGACAAGGTAGACCTGATGCCCAGGACATTTATTATCTAAAATCAGTCATTTAATGCCCGACAATTAGGATTTACAGTGAAATGGTTGCTTACATGTGAAATATTTCAATTATTGGTAATAATAGCATATTTTTTGTGGAAAGCTTGTTCCTAAGTACCATAATTTGTAGAATTACGAATGTGACATATTTAGATTTGCGTTAACAAGTGCAAACATAAGATTTTTTTTTTGTCTAGTGAAGTCGCAATACCAGTCTGATTATGAGAAACACAGTTCCAGTTTGACTGCTTCCAGTCAATTCTTGAACTTGCTATTTCTCCATCTAGCTGTTTTGAACTTAACAAGACTATAACTTCGTTTATGGAGCACGTGTGCCATTTGTTTTACATTTATTTGCTACATCCTGTTATGGATGGCACTAACTTTAATATCATTGCTTTGGGGCTACTTATATATCTTACAGGGGGAGAACACGAAAATGTCAGCTAGTGATCCAAATTCTGCTATATATGTGACCGATAGTACTAAAGATATAAAGACAAAGGTATGTACTCAACATCGTTTCTTGCATCAGAAAAATTATTTCCGAACAGTTACATGTTTTCAGTTGATCCTTGTTTGTGTGAGAGCATCTACAACCATAATGCACAAGTCTGGCTCCTCAAACATCCGCGAACGCGCCCGGGCATGTCCGCTTTTAGTCCCTATTTGTCCATACACACAACCGTGCCCCTCATTTCCCCCCTATATGTCCGGTCACATGCATATGATTGGTGGAGAGGAAAAGAGAGAAATGAAAGAAAGAATAAAGAAAGAGAAAAGGTGGTCCGCGGTGGCGAAATCCTACATGGCGCCCTGCCCTGACACGCCCGGACATTCCTGTACATGGCTTGGATATGGGGATTTGCGCCCGAGCATATGAGGACAAAGTGGGCGGTCCGGTTGGGTGGCTTTTTTCCCTTCTCTCTCCTGTCCGGGCAGTGACCAGGCTGTCCGCCAGGACTCTTGGGGAGGATATGAGTGGTCCGTTTGTAGATGCTCTGAAGTGGTTGCTAGATTGAGCTGAGCATGGAATTTGTAGCCTGTAGGTCTTTGTTTTGTACTTCTATTTACTTTCCCATCATTTTCCAGGTGAATAAATATGCATTCTCAGGTGGCCAGGACTCTGTAGAACTTCACAGAAAACTTGGAGCTAACCTTGAGGTACACCGTTTTCCTGTTGTTTTGACACATACTAACAATAAATTGGCACAGGTAAGCAAGCTTTTTTGGCGGCTTGATTACATGTCCTATGCATCATTCTATCATGCATTTTTTTTTACTTAAAGGGCTAAACTTAAATTAGAATAAGTAATAAT
This sequence comes from Triticum timopheevii, assembly GCA_963921465.1. Classification (NCBI taxonomy): domain Eukaryota; kingdom Viridiplantae; phylum Streptophyta; class Magnoliopsida; order Poales; family Poaceae; genus Triticum; species Triticum timopheevii. The sequence continues at coordinate 129,409,706 of OY997270.1, forward strand.
TTCAGTATATCAAGTAAAGTTACCAGTTTCATAAAATATGAAGTTATCAACATGCCCTTTGTTTGTAGTTTCGTCATTTATTGAAGCTGACAACATTGTATTTAATTGTAAATTGTGGAGCATTGCATCCTGCAATATTTCTCTAATGTGATGTGCTCCTTGCACAAGACAAAACCAATTGGTAAATTTTAATTGTTGTATTCAGGTTGATGTCTCAATTAAGTACCTGAACTTCTTCCTTGAAGACGATGATGAGCTCGAGCGCATAAAGAAGGTAATATTGCAAGATATCAGAACTACACTTTATAGCTACTTTAGTTTCCAATTGGGCCGTGCTAATGTTGTGAAACTCAATATCAGGCGTACAAGGAAGGAAGGATGCTGACGGGTGAAGTGAAGCAGCTTCTGGTTACGGTTCTTTCTGAGATGGTTGAAAGGCACAAAAGAGCTAGAGCTCGAGTTACCGAGGAGGTATGCACATATGTTATCACATCCATTTGGTCTTGTACATAACAGGAGGCGCGTAGCTGCACTGTGCAAACACTGATAAAAAATAGATTCACACACATGTCTTCTGCCAATTTAACAATGTCCTGTTTACACAGATGGTCGACGCCTTCATGGCTGTGAGGCCTCTTCCCAACATGTTTGGCTAAGCATTGGGTGGGAAGTTCATACCCTTTCTCTGTGGATTTTATTGAATTCCAGGAGCAACATATGAAGTTTCAGGATTTAGTTGTAACTATTAATGTGAACCTGGCCGCTCAATCCTGTATGGCGGCCACTGTTTTTGCAAAATCAGCATGTGATATGTTTGTTTTCAAGCTTGCTCGATCACTGCAAAGATTTCTATTTATTGGAATTAGGGAACATACACATGTTTTCTGGCTGAAACACAGCCTCCTCAAATGATCATAGCACTGTCTCTACAAGCTTCCTTCTGTATTATGGTTATGTCAGTACTACCAAAATACGAATTTGAAAAATCTGCAGGGTAATACCCTAAGTTACCAAAAATAATAATTTGTGATGCCATGTTCAAACACAATCAGAACAACGCTGGGAAATATAACTCAGAAAAAATATACTCGACAGAGTAATACTTTCAAATATCTGAAGTTTGATCTTTGCTGGGTTGTGATTTGCTATCATTCTTTTACATATCAGAAACGACCAAAAATGAAAGAACGTGACCCTATAGAAGAATACCCTAAGTTACCAATATGTTCTTGTGATGCCATGTTCAAACACAAACAAACAACGCCGGGAAATATAACTCAGAAAAAATATACTCCACAGAATGTAACACTTTCAAGTTTCTGAGGTTCTGGCATTTGATCTTTGTGAAAAAAATACACTTTCAGTCTTTTCCTTTACAAAATGATTTTCATGCTTTTCATATAAGCCTCAGTACTGGATTAACCGAAAAATATGTATGATCAGAAACCGACCAAAAATGAAAGAATGCCATCCTAGAGAAGAGTCCCCGCTTCAGCGCTCGTCATCTCCATACCACCTCCGGAAGCCCACGCTGCCGGGCCTCTTGTTGCTGCCTGAACCTGATTCGTCAGACCCGCCACCCCTTTCACTCCGAAGCAATTCGAACTCCTTTTCAAGGGTTTCCATCTTCTGCAGCCGTTGTTGAATCTCTGAAACTTCATCCTGCCAATTCAGCAAAGGGAAAACTCGTGTCATCATCATTCCAATCCCAAGAGATCAATGTGAAAAAGGGCCAAGGAGTACTCTATATTCCTATTCGACCAACTCATCAAAACCTAGAGCATGGTTTCTGACCCTGTCCTGAAGGACCTTTATGTACCTCGAGTTTGGAAGCCCTCGCTGCTTCGTCTGAGAGTTGATCACGGACCGACTGGAGTTCCTGCACAGCAGACAGCACATAAAAAACTTGATCACATTGAGCTTAGGAAAAATTTCATCTTGCAAATAAGAGAACATATTCCTAACACACAAATCGACGCTGCATTTCCACCTTGCTATATACTGCGAGGTTTGATACACTGAGGCTTCACCTTTGAGGCTCCAATTCAAGCATAAACATATGAAAAATAATGCTGCTACAATGATAACCTATAATTCCATTGAGATGTAGTGATTTGAGTTTGATTTTCTGAAGCTCAGGGCCTTACATATTTGAATAAGAAATCATAAAAAAGAACTCCGAGTAATCTGTATGGAGATTATATTACAGATAACTTCAGCACACAAGTAGTACTGCAGTAGGCGAAGTTATGGAATTCCCTGAAATAATTACGTGAGTGTGGTATATCTTACCTTAGTAAGCTCCGCATTTTTGTTCTCCACATCAGCTAGTTCCTTCTTCAGGTTGAAGCTCTGCAGCTTTTCCTGTTCAAGTCTTTCTTCTACCTGGTTCTTCTCACGCTTTACTGCTTGCACCAAGGTTTTGCTGATATCTCCTCCCTTCTTATTCTGAAAATGACAGAGAGAAAAGGCGTTAACCGTGGTTCCAACAAGCAACCACACGCTTAAGATATTACCTTGTCATCTCGAAGTTCTTCAATTTCGAATATAGGTTCCCTGCTAGAATTTACTTCTGCAGATAATGGGGTCATGCCATTTGTCTCCAGTTCATCTATTCGTGAAGATGACACACTTGGTCTGAGACTTGTCTTCAGAGCATAAACCTAGATAATAAAAAAATTACCCAGCTAAATAAAAAGGTATAAATCAGAACAATTAAACTGATGACGGAGAAAAAATGCCTCGTTGCTGTAACGTCCACTGTATCCTCCAAATGACAACAGAAAATCTTCTCCATTAATTGTGTGAAGTACTAAACTCGATCCCTGTGGTGAAGGAGATTATCGAGATCAGCGACAGCTTGGGTGCATAACACCATAGAATCACAATTAACCAATATTAAAAAGACAGTTAGCAGCATGACCGTGTGAACTTCACTATTATGAGATCCTTAAAGGCTTAGACTCATATAACATTGTTTTCATGAATCTAGTTGGAATATTCAATTTGAACTTCTAAACCAAAAGACCCTTTCTCCATTTATCCAAACTCAGAGTTTCCAAGTAACTGTGCGGAACATATACATTGTTATGTAAAATTAAAGTTCACATTGCTTTACAAATTGCAAAATAAGAACAAAAATGGCTAACCTCACTTGTAGGGGGCGCATGGCCTTCAAAACTAGTAACAACCGACCATACCAAAGTAGACATGTTAAGCACAAGCGTTTCTGGAACACCTGCAGTGCATTAGGCACATGTGAGTGATAACACATTCATTAGGTTACCAAATAGCGGCAACGAATGGATGCAGTAATGTAAAAATCATAATATTACAACCTTACCTTTCTTACTATTACCACCACCAGTGATAACCCAGTTATCCCCAACCGTTACGCCTGCATGCCCTGCTCTTGGTTCTGGAATTATACCGTGCTGCTCTGGTCTTGACCATTCCATCTGCAATTAACGGTCAGGTGACTGGTTTGGAATTGCAAATGTACAACACTAGCTCTAGAGAGAAGTCTCACTGTTTGCATGTCAAGGAGATATAGATCACTGAAACATGTAGAATGAGATCCCCCACCAAATATCAAGAGATACCGGTCCGCATAGCATGCAGCAGCATGCTCTGACCTTGGAGAAGGAGTAGTGCCTCTGTAACGAAATAATTGTCAGATATCAATCCTGCGCCTCAAAGCAGAGCCGGCTTAATGCGTTTACTGCAAGTTTTATTTCATGCTCTAAACAAAGTATAATAATTGCCAACTACAAGTGACACGTGCTATAGCATTTTCACATAACTTTGAATTTTATTTCTCCACACACACATATATATGGTAGAATACCCATCTAAGAACTTTTTAACTTCATTTGTGCAATTTTAACAAATCAGATCCATTTTGTTTAGATCGATCAAACCAAATCCTCAGAACTTACGTGCTCTCAAATTCATCCCAAGTCATGGTTTCAAGATCAAGAACGTGCAGGTCATTCAGAAGAGACCTCCCATCACCTTCACCTCCAAACACAACTAAAGTGTCCCCAACACGAGTTACTGATTGACCACCACGTGAGCTCTAAACAAAAAGGAAAAGTACCATAAGATACATATTGACCAAAAAGAAGCAGCCTTCAGGAAAAAGAGGTGGAAATTTACAACCCAATTGAACAGTGTAAATACAGATTAAATATACATACCGGTGACTTCCCATAAGTACGCAAAATTGACCAAGTGCAGGTTTGCGGATCAAACTCCTTTACTGTACAACATTGAGTAAAAAATATTGAGTTCTGGCATGAGAAGATGAGAAGAGATAAAAATGAGCGATGTATTAGGCTAACCACTGAGACTCTCTGTATGCTCCCTGGTGTGTCCTGCAAGTGACAGAATCTTGTTTCCGGATGGAATCTACAGGGATTAGAAGACAGACACAATCTGATATCGTTATAATTACAACCATTGGAATGTAATAGCAGTTTCACATCACTGATAACTAGAAAGAGTACTTGATGATTACCAGTGAATGACCAGCACATGGAGCAACAGAAGCTGGTTCAGCTGATTCTGATTGAACTTTAGCTTCTAGCTTTGACCATGACAAACTTTTGAAATCCAGAACCTTCAATGAAAGAAGCATTCCATTGTTAAGCTGCGTGCCATCGTCAGAAATATAGGACCAGGAGTTAACCCCCGAGGCAACTATCTATGGAAATCTAGGGCTCAACTAAAGGAGTAACAGTTCCTCCATAGAGATTCAATGACAAAAAATACAGGTAACATAACTGAAGGCACAAGCAGCCCCTTCCACAGAGAATCATAATGACTAGTGTACCTGAATGTCACCAAGGTAACGGCCATTGTGGTTTCCACCAAAGACATACATTTTTTCCTGAACTACGGCAGCCCCGTGCTGCAGAAGATAATTGGAGCCAGCATGTGAGAACCATCAAGTGAAAATTGCCCAGCACAAGATCAGAGGGTATAACAATAATTAAATGAAATAAACACAAATAAAGACCTTGTATCGAGGTTTCGGGCGCTGTCCTGGGACTGAGAGAGGCGTCCACTGATCGTAAGCGGCCACAGAGCAGAGGCCTTCCATGGTGACCTCCTTGTCCTGAACATCAACCATCTTGTCGTTCTCGTTCTCCGCCACGACTACTTTAGGCTCTTGAGGTTTAAAATGCAGTGGTTCTTGTATGCTCTGGCAAGATGAGAAGGAAAAACATGGTTGAGACATTACAAATCAGCCATGATCAATTTACTCGAAGAAGATTAGCACAAGCGCTCACTAAGTGGCATCACTAAGCAGGAGAGAGACGCCACGCCGCCAAAAGTTGGGATCACGAGTTAGCACGCAGCCGAGCGAAGCCACAGCCATTCACTGAGCCCATGTACTAGTAGTGATACAATTGCGAGCAACTCACCGGCATCCCTGGCAGCAGGTGCTCCAAGTCGAAGGTCCCGTGGATCCCCCGCTCGCGTCCTCCGGGATCTGGAGGAGGCGGGGAGGGCCGCGGCCCGTGGAGGCTTCTAGAAGGTTCGAGATCTGGACAGCACACTAACGTCGGCAGAAGCTTCTAGAAGCCTCGAGATCTAGCGGGGGGAGAGGCGGAGAGTGGGAAGAGGACCGCTGGCCGCTGCTTTCCCCCTCCGGCGACCCGCGCAATGGGAGATGACGAGGGGGAGCGGCGTGCCTCGTGATCGGTGCAGATGGATCAAAGATCGGGGTCGCAGCTCGCAGGGACCGTTTGATTGCGACGGAAGCTTCCTCCACATCTGGTGGGTCACTTCAAATGCGTGCACCGTGCAGTGAAGCTCACAATTTCTTGCCAACAATATTTGTTTTCTTCTGATATATCTCTTTTTAAAGACAAATTTGTAAACTGAACAACAAATATTTTTCTAACTACAATCTCTGTGCATGATTTATTTTTATTACATGTAGGACACGTCGATTTGCCACGTCACAACTGACCCAAAATGGCATCTGCGTTTTGAAAATGCGACAAAACACGAAAAAAGTAAATAAAAAAAAGACGCTCATCTTTTATTTAGGCAACACGGCAATGTACGGTTTCCAGTTTCCATCATCATCTCAGGCTTTCAGCTCAGCAGCAGCAACAACAACAAGAAAGAAAAGAAACCTACGAAAACACTATCAAGAAACTTGTCTGTCCAGTTGTCCTCCACGCAACTCATTTTGGGAGCATGAACAATCTCCACCATGTTGACAGATCCGCTCAAAGGTCCCGCCGTTCGTCTTTCTTTTCGATGCCTTCATCCTGCGGCAACGAGACAAACTGCACGATTCCATGGACCACAGAGGCTTCGACTCTGAACCTCGAGGCGATCTGGTCCACGCTCATCGGGCCGCGGTGGCTACTGGACTTTCCTTGGTACAGCAGGATGATCTCCTGGATGTGCCCGACGTTCAGGGTTCCTGGAGGTAGCTGCCTGCTCTGCCCGGGTTCGGGTTCGGATGTTCTCACCTTAGGAAGCGGCCTGTTGTATCGCTCTACGACGGAAGCCTGCAAGCACAAGCCTCTGGTTACTTTTCCCCAAAAACTAAAGAAACTTCAGACTCAATAGAATGATTGTTCAAGTTCAGTTCTTTATAGGTTTATATGCAGTGCAATGCAATAAAATCATCAAGGAAACTATGCTACTTTAGCCCAGGGAGAACAATGTAAAAATCACACGACTCACTTCACCCATTTCTGGCTTTCCTCCAGGCTTAGTAGTGATTCTCCCAACCATGTGCTTAAGCATGTCATCATAACTTGGATCATGTTCTACAAGTACACCATGGGCATCTTTTGTTGATGGTGTAACAGCTGCAGTGCATTTTCAGTAAGTAAATATATCATAAACTGATAAATGAAACATTGACAATAGCAATTTCAAACCTATTGCATGGTCACAGTGCTTTGGTAAATGTCAATAAAGCTTGCACTGAGACTATGTCAAAATCAAGATGGTGATGTATCCCATAAGCTTATTTAGGAAAAAAAAAAACTATGGTTCCATTGGACACAAGCAAAGAAGACACAACTTTTCATAAGGGGCATCAGTTCTTTGCCAGCTATTATCATGCAGAGTAAAGAAGGGGTATAACAGTCCCCCGCAAAAAAAAAGGGTATAACAGCACATCAAACTTTACACGTTCTTGACTATGCTGGTAGCATTCTTCCATCAGTTTTCACCGCCAATAAAATTATGATAGAATGAAGCCTACCACAATAGCCAAATCAGCTCAAATACTGAGTTATTACTCTGAACTCCCTGGCGCTCCATAATCCAAATCAACTCAAATATTAAGGAGTTATTACTCTATTCTTGGCTCCCATTAAAATCATTACCCCATTACAAAGAAACGTGTCACATTTACAAGTCATGTCACCCTTATAGTTAGATTTTCTATATATATGATGAAATTCAAAGCCTACCAAATAAAATAATTAATTCTAGAAAGGTTTTACGCATTTGTGTGTTCCTAGTCGAACCTAGGTAGTAAAAAAACATTCAGGCGCCATCTCCCGAGAGTTACAGGGAAATTGACTGTATCGATCACGAAATTGGCACCCAACCAGAACCCCTATACCCAGCCCAAACGTCCCGGGCCTCCCCAAACCCAGCCCATATTTGGAGAGGATATGGGGAGGCCCAGACGTGCCTGCCACGTAAGACTGACTAGTGGGACCCACGCGGAAACCCATCAGTCCGCCAGGAGGTCACCGGTCCGCATTCATCTCACCGCTCCGGCGCACCACCCAAGGGGCCAAATCCGGCTAAAATAGCCGGGCGGCGAGGCTCAACCCTAGCCATCCCCATTTCCTCCCTCTCCATCCAGTCCGTGCCGCTACCGCGATCCGCCTCCCTCTCCCTCTCCGCTCCGACCTCACCGTCCGCCGGCCACCATGGTCCAACGCAAGCTGACCTACTACAAAATGTTGACCCCGGAGTGTCGAGCGGAGACCCAGGTGGTGGAGATGCACATCGTCCAGAGACGTCAGAGCAGGTCGGATTCGGCATGGAGGGCACACAAGCGCAGCTCGGGTTCGCCCAAGCGGAGGAGGTGGCAGAGCAGCGGCCATCCTCAGAGTCCATCCAGTCCGAGCTGGAGGTGGCGGCGAACCGCCGCTTCATCCGCGCGGCTGGCGTGAAGCATGAGGAACTCTTCGCGGATGAGGACGACGAAGAGGAGGCACCGGCGTTTCTTCACGCCGCCAATGACCACGAGGCCAGCGGCTCTGGCAAGGTCATCGACATATCTGATGACGAGTAGCTAGTTTGTAGTTTGTTTTTATGTACGTAGATCAAATGGATGTTGCATGGAGGTTGTATAGAAATGAGGATTTGGAAATGAGGTGTGTGGTTGCAATGAGTGAGCAATGAGGTGTGACCGGGCACTGTTCGCGAACATGTCCGGACATGTCCGTGCACGTTTAGGGGCTCACTTTTGTTAGTTCCAGTTGTAGATGCTCTGAGTTCTTCACAGTTAAATCTATCAAATGCAACAGCTTACCATATTCTATGGTCAATAATGTCATGAACAAACTGTGATAACAATTTTGGCTAGACTGTTCATGCACTGCTGCACTCGGGCGGAAACAATAACTTGCTGGCAACTGTGCAATTCAGTGTCAGAAAACACCCGACACAAAGTAAATGGACATTCCTAGTTTTCTTACATAGTGTGATCATGCCGATAAATTCTGAAACTATACGAATTGGCTGACTTAACCCAATATATAGCCTATGCTAAATTGGTCATGGTTGGTTTCAGTTCGTCAAATCCAAAGGGACCACAAACCTGATTTGCAGAAATCCACATGCCACACTTGATTAGATGAAACAGTGCCCACTACCAACTTAAGCATGTCGCATTTCAATTCAACAGTCTGCACATGATCTTTGTGAGCAGGATGCCCCAAAAAAGCACCAAGGATCATGAACTAGCCCAATATGACAAGAAAATCGGAGCATTTGTGCCAGGTCAAGAACCTAAGGATATCCAGGCATCATTTACCAGGAACAAAGCTACACGGCAGCGGTAGTTGTGGTGGCATCAAGAACCAACAGCCAGGTCGAATGGCACAGCAAGCTAATGCTAAGCGAGATCCAAGAAAGAAAGCAGGAGCCGCCGTACCATCCTGTGACACGTCGAGCCGATCTTGGGGAGGACTTCCGCCACCGCCAGCAACGGCCGCCGGTGCGGCCCGTGGTGGAGGCGGGGGAGGATGAGCGGGCGGGGGCCTCGCCGGGGGTGGAGGCCTCAGGCGCCCCGAGGCGCGGCGCAGGGCCTGGCCCATGTGTCGGCGCCGGCGAGAGGGAGCGGTGGCTCCGCGTGACGAGCTTCGTCGGCTGTTTTCCTTTTGAGGCGTGGAGGCTTTTCAGCCCATATACGGTTAGCGGGCTTTTACACTGCGAGCGACAGTGAGTGCAAAATGCTTGGGATGTATCCCATGAACCTTATTAAAAAGAACCTTATTATTACGCTAAAAAAATGAACCTTATTATTGATCAATAAAGAGAAGTGTGTTTAGACTAAAAGAAAGCAAAATGCTTGGGATTTTCGTTGCCAACCGCCATTTTGAGGCAAATGCAATGAATTTCAACAGCGTTTCATACATGTGGAAACAAAATTTGACAGTGTTTCTGACCTGTGGACCCACAAGGCCACCTCAAGACTTTCACCAAGAAGGTGCAAAATCAATTCAAGGTCAATCAGATTCGAAACCATAGTGGAAGTTCAAGTACACAACATCGAAGACTTCCTTGACAAAGAAAGAGTGGTTCCCGAAAACTTACAGAACAAACCAAAATAGTGTAGTGGAAAGAAAGGCATAAATTTGATTGACATAGCGAGAACAATGCTTGATGAGGATAATACTCCATGACATTTAGCGTCAAAGTGGTAAACATCACTATAGGAAAACACATGTTGCTGAGTGTGGACAAAATCATTGTTTTGACCATTTGATGAAAGTTATCATGATTTTGATACATGTTTGCAAGTTTTTCAGACCCACCCTTTTGCTACCGCCGTACACTCCGGCGGTAGAATATATGGGCTACCGCCATGGCCAACGACGGTAGACTTCTGGTCAATGCTAGCTGTCAAAGATTTTCTTTCTGACTATAAACAGTAGGGTAAAGACCCCATTGCAACTTTTATTAATTAATAACCTAAATAAAGTAGTCTTAAGGGCTTGAGGTAAGCCCTCGAACAGAAATAAAGAAAAGAAAAAAAGACATGAAGAGAAATCTAGAAAAAAAGGTCTACAACAGGAAAAAAGAAGAGAAAGAAAAAGAAAAGAAAGAAAGGAACAAAAAGAAAGAAAAGAAGTTTACAACAAAGTATCCAACCAGGTAGAGAACTACCTCTCATGCTTCAGTTTTATTCTATATTTCAGCAATTTTAGCTCCTCCAGATATATGAATTTCCATCCCTGGAAAGTTGGTGTAATATTCTCAAATATCTTGTTATTTCTGGTTATCCAAATGGCCCATGATCCCAGAATGATGATCTCCATAAAGAATGGACAATGCAGCTTATTTTTCAGATCTTGAAAAGCTTCCAGAACTGATAAATTTGGAGTTCTTGTAGGACAAATGTAATCCCAACATTGCTTTGCAAAAGAGCAACCACAAAATAAGTGATGTGAAGTTTCTTCCTGTTGACAGTCTCTTACAACACAATTGTAAGCTTCTAAAACAAAGTTCTTTCTCCTGAGCAGGTTCCATGTATTCACTCTATCATGAAGTAGCTTCCAAAAGAAAACCTTGTGTTTTGGCTGACAGGAACATTTCCAAATCCAATTGAAGTGTGGGGGAGCCTGCTTGTGTCCAATCAGCACTTTGTAAGCCTTGATGGATGAATAGAATTCATTTCCCCAAATGTAACTCCAAGTGTCCAGAGAGTCTATATACTCAGATTGTCTTGTATAGATGCATATATCTTCCACTTGTAGAAATTCCTCATAGGCTTCAGTTGTTAGTGGTAAATGAAACAAGTCCTGGAGGTATTCAGTGTTGATTACTGTTTGGACAGTTATTTGTGGGTTTCTGACAAAAGAGTGAAGGTGGTGGTATTTGTGTTTGAAAATGGCTATGTGCCACAGGTCATCCCAGAACAATGTTGTCCTACCATCTCCCACATTACATCTTGCTATTGCTTTGTATTGGTCCATGAGAGCCAGGTTTGATTTCCACCAAAAAGAGCCAATCATATTATCTCCTGGAAGTTACCCATCAGAATAATAAGTTTCCCAAATTAAATGTACCCAAGGTATATCATGTCTATTGAAGAATTTGTGCAGGTTCTTCATGAGCAGGGTTTTGTTTTGAGTGTATATAATCCAAGATTCCCAAACCTCCCTGACTTTTTGGTCTGCAGACTATGTGCCAGGCCACCAAAGCTGGTCTTCTATCCTCCATGTCAGAGCTCCTCCAGAGACACTGTCTTAAATATTTGATAATCTGCTTCTTAATTGTTATGGGAATGTCCAAACAGCTCATGAAGAAGACAGATAAAGAAGAAAGAACTGATTTTACCAACAGAACTTTCCTGCTTGTGTCATGAAGATAGAAATGCCAGCAAGTCTCTTTGCAATTCTGTTAACTAGGGGAAGACACTGTTCCACAGTTGGTTTACAAATTCCCAAAGGTAGCCCCAAATATGTAAATGGCAATTGCCCCCTAGCACATTGCAGTGTGCTTGTGAAGATGTCCACTCTAGCTTCCTCAATGTTTAGAGGTACTATTATTGATTTGGCATAGTTGACCTTGAGACCAGTTGCTGAGGCAAATGTATTTAAAAGAGCTTTGAGGCAAATCAATTGCCTAGCATTTGCTTGCATGATGACCAGAGTATCATCAGCATACTGAACAATTGGGAAGTCAGGGCAAGAGATGACCTGAAGTGGAGATTTGATAAGATTTAATCTCATGGCTCTGTTCAAAATAGTTTGTAGCAAGTCAGCAGATAGGACAAAGATTAAAGGTGAGTAAGGATCTCCCTGTCTCACTCTTCTCTTTATGTAGAATTTCTTCCCAGGCACTCCATTTAATATGACAGCAGAAGAGGTAGTAGAAAAGAGCAGCTGCATCCATTATATCCATTTATCCCCAAAGCCTTTTGCTCTGAAAATCTCAATGATGGCTTGATGTTCAATTGTGTCAAAAGTTTTTTCAAAATCCAATTTAATTACCAACATTTTCTCCTTTGACTTATGGCACTGATGGATATATTCATATGCCCATCCTAGGCAGTCTTGAATCACTTTGTCCTTGAGAAAACCATATTGGTTAATGTGAACCAATTTTAGTATTAACTTTTGCAGTCTGTTTGCCAGCAGCTATGTGACAATCTTAAGCACCCCATTGAGCAAAGAAATGGGTCTGAAATCATTTGGTGTGAGTGGAACTTCTTTTTTTGGAATCAGAGTAATGAAGGAAGTATTTATACTTTCAAGGTTCACAGTACCAGCATGGAAAGCCATGATGAGATTAATAACATCCTCTTTGATAATATCCCAGCAAGCTTTAATGAATTCATTGTTGAAACCATTAGGACTGGTGATTTATCATTTGGTAGATTTTTAACCACCTCTTCAATCTCTTCCTGGGTAAACTTTTCCTCTAATTGTGTGAATACTTGAGGATCAACCGTGTGTTCATAAAGATCATGGAGATCAAAATGCATTGTGTGACCATTTGATTGACCCAATCTATCTCTGAAAGCCTCCCATAAAATTGCAGCTTTTCCCTCATGATCTGTAACTTCCACTTGGTCCTTATTCAACAACATTGCAATTTTATTATGCCTATGATTAATGGAGGCTTTTGTGTGGAAGAACTTAGTGTTTTCATCTCCAAACTTAACACCTTTAATTTTACCTCTCCGCTTCCAATAAATCTTCTGATTATTAAGTACAGTTAGCAAGCACTCCTTGAGAATAATTCTGCAATTGGCCTCAAACAATGAAAGATTCCCGAATTCTTCAATCAAGCCCCAGAAGAAGATGCAGGCATTAGATCCTCAATTTGTTTTTTCATGCATGATAGGCTTTTAGCCCACAATTTCAGTGCTCTTCTCAGGTTTTTAAATTTAGCATTAATCTTTTTTGCCTGGTCAGTATAGCCCACTAGAATATTCCAAGCTGCCTGAACCACTTTTTTAAAAGAGCTGTGCTTTAACCAATAGTTTTCAAATCTGAATACCTTGGACTTTGGAATATTTGTGCAAATCTTGATCATGCATGGAAGGTGATCAGAAATAGGTTTTGCCAAAGGTAGAGCCATGGATTTAGGGTAACTAGTCATCTAGGCTGCAGAGGTAAAGAACCAATCTAACTTCTCAAGGAGTGGAGATTCCTGCATGTTGCTCCAACTGTACTGTCTACCTTTCAAAGGTAATTCAATCAGTCCCAGATTATTGATAGCCTCATTAAATAAAAGCATCTCATTGACATCTCCTCCAGGTCTATTCCTATTCTTAGGTGATCTGATGAAATTAAAATCACCCATGACTATCCAGTCCACCTCATTTGGCATTTGAATATTGCTAAATCAGTCAATAAATTCAATCTTTTCCTCATGTCTGCATGGCCCATAGATGTTTGAGAGAATCCACTTGTTTGCAAAAAATATTACAGGTGAATTGTATGGAAAGAGAAAATTTGTTCTGAAAAAGCAGTTCTCCTGTGAACATAGATCCATTCCAAGCAGTCAGAATGCCACCAGAGGCCCCAATTGAAGGCAAAAATTCAAATTTGTTAAATCTTTGAGGGCAAAAGTTGTGAATGTAGGCTAGATCAAAATTCTCTCTCTTTGTTTCTTGAATACACACAACTCTAGCAGCACTTTCCTCCACTTTTTGCCTAATAGCCAGCCACTTATCTTGGGCATTAATACCTCTTATATTCCAATTAAGAATGTTCCAAGATCTGTTGCTATTCATTGTTAAACTGTAGGATTTTATATTGATGTATCAAGGTCCATCCCTTGATAATATCCTAAAGAATGATGGTTTGCTGAAGGAATAGATGGTTAACAAATCTGCTGTGGTCTTGAATATGCAACAACCAATATTGAAGAAACATATGCAACCAGTTCAACATAATCATAAATTATAACATAGCAACATTCACAGATAGGTAGGTCCCATGAGTATTACTAGAGTGCCAGAGCTCAGTATCAAGCAGAGGGAAGAAAGTGATAGCAAACAAAAGGTGCCTCTCAGGGCCATGGTTCATCATATTACAAAAGTTGCTAATCCCAAACCCAACATACAGAACACAGACAGTCTGAATATAATAACAAAGCATTATGCTGCAGTAGGGCCTGTAACTATGAGACCAGCCTATCATTGTGCAAAGTTTGGTTGAGCTCCAGATCCTATGGCCTTGGTCACCTTGGCCACCTCCTCTTTCCCCTTCTTCTTGGGCCTCTTGGATAACTTCTCTTGGAGTTCATCCTCAGCCACCTTAAAGAAAGATTTAGTCAGGTTCTTAACCACTTTATTTTGAATAAACTGGAGGAATGGCATTGCATGGCAAGCAAGATTTAGCACCACATGTTTTCCTCCTATATCCATTATTATCTTTCCTAATTCTTTCACTTCTTCTTACCTCAGTTTCAATCAAAGGCTCTTTCTCCCTTCTTTTCTTGGATGTAGCTTCTCCAGGAGGCAGCAAGATAATTTTGTTGGGAGACACCTGCTGCAGAGGGCTACCAGCTCCACTTGAAGAGTGTGCAGCTGGGCTTATCCCTTCATTTTCTTTGCCCATACCCTGCATGATCTCCTTACAAGTGGGAGCCTGTGATGTTATGTAGCCATCAAGTATATGGAAGAGGATAGTTTCTTCATTATCACAGTTGACAGCTAGCAATTTCCATAGATCAGATTTAAGCAAATGCATTATCCAGCCAAATTTATCTGGTGTCAACAGCAAATGAATTATGAAGTTGAACCAACTTACTGGTATTTCAATTTTGAAAGTGTTTCTCTCTCCTTGAGTTGCTGGAGCAAAGTTTTGTATCCAGAGATCCAGACCTTCTTCAGAAATTAAGTGAGAACCATCAATAATATCCAGAGCATGTTTCTCAGCAATTGAGTGTATATCAAACATAGGAGGTGAAGCTGTTGGTAAGTTTATCCCAAAATTACCTTTGTTGCTGAAGTTTGAGGATGTCCCCCCCTGGGGGATTGACACATCTTCTTTTCCTTTATCTATTGTAGACAATGGCTGTGGGAGTGAAGTGTGTGTGCCTTCAGCAACAGTGGAAATAGCAGTAGCAGAAACTTGTTCAATTAGGGCATGAGCAGCCCCCTCATTTGTCTGAATCTGCTGCAACTGAATATCCTGATTCACAACAGATGTTTCTCCACCTTCCTTGAGAGGGGGTGCCATCTCAGAAGCATGATGAGCAAAATCAGAACCAACTTCTTGCCCTTCAGAAATGGCCTGCTCAGCTTCATTTAGATGTAAGTTATTATCCACCTGGTTTTCATCTAACTGAAGATCTTCCTCGTCATCCTCAACATGGTAAGCCATAGCAATATTCGGAAGTCCCATGGCCATAGGCTGAATTTGCATTCCCTGATTGACCTCTTCACTAGCAAAATGAGTGAGAGACAGATGGCCATCTAACAAAGAGACAGTTGTGGTAATACTGCTGTTTGGGTGTCCATCATCCTGTTGTACAGGAAGCTCAACTTGCTGCTGCTATGGGGCCACTGGATCTGGTTGAGGAAAAGCCCAATGCTGCTCATGCTCATTTTGCTCTGTTGGTTCCTCCCGGCATCCCAGCCCTCATTCTGAATATGAACATTGTGCACTGGCAGAGGCTGAAAACCTGGGAAGTCATTTGCATGCTGAGGTACTGGGTGTGGGTCCACACCATCAGGTGGAATAGGATCCTCATCTGCAGGCCCACCACCTAGCATGTCCTCCAAGAGGACCTCAACTGAGCTGGTCCATGATTCTTCTTCAAATCTTTCCCCTTCAGACTAGTTGATACTCTTTGGTATATCAATCAGTTCTGTCACACGCGCTTTAACTAGAATTTCCCCCCTCAAAGCATCTTCTCTCTCCCAACTGATAATTCTCCCCCATTTAGAAATCGCCGCAGCTATGTCTTCAGTATTGCAAAAATCGAAAGGAACACCAATGAACAACAAGCAACAAGTTCTATTGAAGTTAACCCTATGCCAGTTTCTGCCCTCACCGTGTTTAGAAAATGAGATAAACACATCTCCAAATGCATGCGGACTCTGCCTAATGAGCCTGTCACGGTCCTCACATGCATGAACTGGACGTAAGCCTCTCCAAAGGGGCAAGGTTGGATCTCTCTGAACCCAACTTGCGCAGCTTCTTGAAAAAATTCCTCCAGAACCTCTCGGATGTTAGGAAAAAAATACCTCATCAAGGTGCGGGTGGATGAATGCAATCGCCCAATCCTCGTGCCTTCATGGGCGGTGAGGCAGTATGGCCCGAGAAACCCCAGTTCTTCCTTCGATTTCTTGTATCTGAAATCCATCTGGCACAAACGGAAGCGGGTCGATGGGAATGTTGGCCATTGGATCGTCCACCGACAAGGCGGCGACCACTGCCCTCACCGGCGACGAGGAAGGAGCAGGCGAGCTTGTCGAGGAGGGAGCAGAGGATGTTGCAGAGTTGGTAAGTGCAGTGGAATGCGAGGAGGCAAGCGATGGTCTCGGTTGGAAATTTGGGAATTGGTCCTTGACTAGCTCCATAAATGACGAGACCTGCCTAATCTGTGGTGCCGACCCAAGACAATGAAACTAGGCCTCAACGGCTCCCTCGGCCCATGCTTCTTAAGGTGGGCTAGAAAAAGAATCAAATTTAATAAATGGCCAGAGCCCAGGAAGATTTGTGTTTGGGCATCTGCGAGCAAAATGTCCCGTGGCCCCGCATGCATGGCAGACTACGTGTGATGCCCCATGCAGACGTGATCAAACTTGGGGCTCAATTTGTGGCGGATTAACACCGTGATTAGGCTATGATGAAGCGGGAATAATTGCTTGATTATTGCCATCATGAATAAGCCCCCGATAACCGCTCGAAAATGATCGGCCTCCCTGGACCATCGAGCTGTAACTCCGGCGATCACTGGAGTTAGGATCCATGGCACGGCCATTCCTACCCACAAGAGTCCATTCGTTGTCAAGCTCAGCATAGTAAGCATGTTCTTCTCTGATCCAATTAGGACCACTGAAATTCCAAAGGCTAAAAACCATCTCAAACTCCTTTTCCACAATTTTACCCGCATTGGAAATCTCAAAGCCCACTGACTTGGAAGCAGCAGAAAACTTGTATGATCTATTCCTCAAGAAACATACTCTAAAACCTTGAGCATAACCCCCAAACATAGCAAGTAGTGAAACACTAACCGTGTGAGCGTCAAGTTTGAAGGATGCCCTAGAGAATGAAACCACCATGGTGAATTCCTTTTGACGAAAGCCCGGGGAGAAAACCACTGGGTGGCCAAACTTGGATCTCATATCTGCCTGGAACTTCTTGCCACGATCAAAGTTGAGTGCAAAAGGAGCCATCGAGGAGGAGCTTGGAGTGGCTGCCGGGGCCGGAGTGGCTGCCGGCAGGGGGAAGAGGGGTGGCCGTCGGGGCTTGAGTGGCCACCGACACAAGGAGAGGAGAGGCTAGGTGGAGATGTCAAGGAGAGGAGTAGCTGTCAAAGATGATGTGGCAAGTGTCTACTGCCACAGGCTTTGGTGGTAGCACCTGGGCTGAATTCGAAGCTATAAATTTTATGTCTTGCCTTATACTAGTGAAGTTTTCTAGTGGACCACTGGATAGCGCTTGTAAGTTTACATTTGTTGATCTTGGGGTTCAGATCTTGCCAAAGGCAAGTTCTTTTGTTTATTTATTTTTGTCCAATAAAATGAACTTTTTTAATTAATGTTATATATGGATTATTGACAAAACATTTCTAACTTATTTGTAACTAATTTACAAATTTACCAAAAAGATATGAACATATATTATGGGGTATTTGGGTATGTATTTGCACTTGCCGGCAGGCGCACGGGTATTCCGGTACATTTTTGCACTTGCAGATCGGTGTATTTGAGTATGTATTTGTATGCATCGATCGGTGCAAGCATTTGGGTGTGTGTTTTGTATGCATCGATTTGGATATTTGGATACGTATTTGCCCTTGTCACTTGATGCATAGGTATTCGGGTACATATTTGTATGTATTAGCGACGCATGTATTTGTATGTATCGGCCGCCACATCTCTACCATGAAAACCTGATTGATAGGTGATGTTTCTGGAACACTTGGAACCATCTGTTTCGTGTATGTGCATTTAGTCTTGAAGGTATAACTACACCTAGGCTTCTTCTTTTTTGCGGGAGAAATACTTGTATAACTCAATCACAATGTCTTTACAATCATCATGGACAATCTCCAAAACATTACCAGTACTAAGTTAGACGAGATGGGTTTAGGGTTTTGCGTGGGGGTTCCATCCGCCTCACGTCTCACTATATATAGATGATCAAATTACATACGTGTACACGTATAAATACAATATATGCAACTAGACCCTATTTTACATGCCCCCTCAATCTGAACTACATACAAGGTTCAGGTTGGTTCTAAAGCGGTCTAGCATCTGACAGGTAGCGGGTTTAGTAAATACATCCGCTAGCTGATCATCTGTTGAAATGAACATGACCTCCAATGCACCTGCAGCTACTCGTTCCCTCACAAAATTAAAGTCAATCTCAATGTGTTTGGTCCGAGCATGAAACACTGGGTTTGCCATCAGGTAAGTTGCCCCTAAGTTATCACACCACAATATGGGTGTGCGCTGCTGTGTAACTCCAAGTTATGTGAGAACTGAGTCTAACCAAATAGCTTCAGCTGCGCCATTTGCCAATGCCTTATACTGTGCCTCGGTGCTAGATCTCGAGACTATAGGTTGCTTCTTTGAACTCCAATATATAAGATTGGGTCCAACAAACACAACAAATCCACCCGTGGAACGCTTGTCATCAACACAACCTGCCCAGTTTGCATCGGAGAATATACTGACTCCAGTAAATTGGGACTTATGAATGCGTAGTCCTATGTCCAGCGTACCTTTGACATACCTCAGGATGCGCTTAACTGCTTCCCAATGAATCTCCATAGGCTGGGACAGAAACTGACACACTTTGTTCATAGCAAAGGAGATATCGGGATGGGTGAGTGTCAAATACTGAAGTGCTCCAACTACACCGCGATACCTGAAAGAGTCATCAGTACTCAACAATGCACCACTGTGACGTGAGAGGCTCTCTCGGATGTAGCAAGAGGAGTGGAAGTGGGCTTGTAGTTCTCCATGTTGACGCGATGAAGTAGATCAAGTGCATACTTCTTCTGCGTCGATGTCATGCCCCATGAATGAAAGGATGCTTCCAGTCCAATGAAGTACTCCAGCCTACCCAAGTCTTTGATGGGAAAACTCGCAGACAAGGACTACACAAGGCAATCAACCACAGCAAGTGTAGAACCAGCAATCATAATATCATCAACATACATCAGCATGTATATCTGAATAGCACCATATGAAAAGATGAACAAGGACGCATCGGCCCTGGAGGCAACAAAACCAAGCTGTGAGAGACACTTACTCAACCAAGCATACCAGGCACGCGACGACTGCTTGAGCCCGTAGATGGACCTCTGGAGTTTGCACACATGAGAGGGATAACAAGCATCCTCAAAACCTGGGGGCTGCTGCATGTAGACATCTTCGGCCAAAAAACCGTGGAGAAAAGCATTACTCACGTCAATCTGTCGAAGGCTCCACCCGCGGGATACTGCGAGAGAGGGAGGACCAGGAGAACTTTGGTAGGCTTCACCACGGGGCTGAAAGTATCTCCATAGTCGATCCCTTGCTGCTGAGTAAAACCGCGAGCAACAAGGCGAGCTTTGTGCTTGTCGACAGAACCATCCGGACGATTCTTGGTCTTAAAAATCCACTTGCAGCCCACAACATTAACACCAGGAGGCCGAGGCACCAACACCCATGTGTTTGTGTGACGAAGAGCAGCAAATTCCTCAGACATGGCGGCACGCCAAGCTGGTTCACCAAGAGCATCACGATGAGAAGACAGTGCAGCAAAGAATGCACACCGGCGAGTGTCGTACCGAACCATGCCATCCGTGTATGCCTTGGCCTTACGCGTATGATCACGGTGACGTGTGACCATAGTATGCCCGTGAGTTGCATCACCGGTAGATGGTGGCGGCGACGATGGAGACCCGACGAGTGGTGTCGCGGCTGAAATATCTTCAGCGACAGGCGACATGGGCCAGGATGACGCAGTGGGCTGGGCCGATCCAGGCGACGTGGTAGATCCAGGTGGAGATGGCAGCCCAGTAGACGCGGCTGGCGACCCGGCGATGACCGAAGGAGGCGAGGTGGGCTGGGCCGAACCAGGCGAAGCGGGGGACACGGCGGGTGATACGTCTCCAACGTATCTACTTTTACAAACACTTTGCCCTTGTTTTGGACTCTAACTTGCATGATTTGAATGAAACTAACCCGGACTGACGCTGTTTTCAGCAGAACTGCCATGATGTTATGTGTAGAAAACAAAAGTTCTCGGAATGTCCTGAAAATCCACGGAGGCACTTTTTGGAAAATATAAAAAATACTGGCAAAAGAATCAAGACCAGGGGACCAACACCCTGTCCACAAGGGTGGG
This sequence comes from Triticum timopheevii, assembly GCA_963921465.1. NCBI lineage: Eukaryota > Viridiplantae > Streptophyta > Magnoliopsida > Poales > Poaceae > Triticum > Triticum timopheevii. The sequence goes on from OY997270.1 coordinate 129,430,462, forward strand.
GGGCGTGCCCACCCCCCTGGGCACGCCCCCCTATCTCGTGGGCCCCCTGAGGCTCCGCCGACCTCAACTCCAACTCCATATATTCCGTCTCGCGGAGAAAAAAATCAGAGAGAAAGTTTCATCGCGTTTTACGATACGGAGCCGCCGCCAAGCCCTAATCTCTCTTGGGAGGGCTGATCTGGAGTCCGTTCGGGGCTCCGGAGAGGGGGATTCGTCGCCGTCGTCATCATCAACCATCCTCCATCACCAATTTCATGATGCTCACCGCTGTGCGTGAGTAATTCCATCGTAGGCTTGCTGGACGGTGATGGATTGGATGAGATTTGCCATGTAATCAAGTTAGTTTTGTTAGGGTTTGATCCCTAGTATCCACTATGTTCTGAGATTAATGTTGCTATGACTTTGCTATGCTTAATGCTTGTCACTAGGGCCCGAGTGCCATGATTTGAGATCTGAACCTATTATGTTTTCATGAATATATGTGTGTTCTTGATCCTATCTTGCAAGTCTATAGTCACCTATTATGTGTTATGATCCGACAACCCTGAAGTGACAATAATCGAGATACTTCTCGGTGATGACCGTAGTTTGAGGAGTTTATGTATTCACTATGTGCTAATGCTTTGTTCCGGTTCTCTATTAAAAGGAGGCCTTAATATCCCTTAGTTTTCGCAAGGACCCCGCTGCCATGGGAGGGTAGGACAAAAGATGTCATGCAAGTTCTTTTCCATAAGCATGTATGACTATTTACAGAATACATGCCTACATTACATTGATGAACTGGAGCTAGTTCTGTGTCACCCTATGTTATAGCTATTACATGAGGAATCGCATCCGACATAATTACCCATCACTGATCCATTGCCTACGAGATTTTCACATATTGTTCTTTGCTTATTTACTTTTCCGTTGCTATTGTTACAATCACTACAAAACCCAAAAATATTACTTTTGCTACCATTACCTTTATTATCATACTACTTTGCTACTAAATACTTCGCTGCAGATACTAGGTTATCCAAGTGTGGTTGAATTGACAACTCAACTGCTAATACTCAAGAATATTCTTTGGCTCCCCTTGTGTCGAATCAATAAATTTGGGTTGAATACTTTACCCTCGAAAGCTGTTGCGATCCCCTACACTTGTGGGTTATCAAGACTAATTTCTGGCGCCGTTGTCGGGGATCATAGCTCTATTCTCTGAGTCACTTGGGATTTATATTTGTTGATCACTATGAGGAACTGGAAAGAAGAAAGAACCAAGATTTTGCCCTCAACTACGAGGGGAGGTAAGGAACTACCATCTAGCTCTGCACTAGATTCGCCTTCTGTTTTGAGTAAGCTTGCGACACCCAAACCCGCTACTGCTATGAATTCTGATATGTCGCATGTTATTGATGATGCCACTTTTGCTATGCATGATACTTATGATGAAACTACTTCTGTGCGTGATACTACTTTTCCATTAGGTGAATTTCTTGATGAACAACTTGCTAGGGCTAGAGAGAATGAAATTATTGAAGATGCTATTATTGATGATAGTGATGATGAAAGTTCTCCCAATGATTATGAATTGCCTGTTGTTCCTGAGGGTTATGTTATGAATGAAGAAGCTGCTAGAGCTATCTTTGCTTGCAATGATAGATATGATCTTAAAAAGTTATTAGCTAAATGGAAGCAACAGTCTCTTAATGCTAGAATGAAACCTGACCCTGCTTTTTGCTACTTCACCTATCTGTGTTACTGATAAGGATTATGAATTCTCTGTTGATCCTGAGATTATTACTTTAGTTGAATCTGATCCTTTTTATGGCCTTGAATCTGAAACTGTTGTGGCACATCTTACCAAGTTGAATGATATAGCTACCCTGTTTACTCATGATGATAAATCTCGCTATTACTATATCCTTAAGATATTTCCGTTCTCATTAAAGGGTGATGCTAAGACTTGGTATAATTCTCTTGCTCCTGGTTGTGTGCGTAGTCCCCAGGATATGATTTATTACTTCTCTGCTAAATATTTCCCTTCTCATAAGAAACAAGCTGCCTTGCGGGAAATATATAATTTTGTGCAAATCAAAGAAGAGAGTCTCCCACAAGCTTGGGGGAGGCTTCTCCGATTACTTAATGCTTTGCCTGATCATCCTCTTAAGAAAAATGAAATACTTGATATCTTTTATAATGGACTAACCGATGCTTCCAAGGACTACTTGGATAGTTGTGCTGGTTGTGTTTTCAGGGAAAGAACAGTCGACGAAGCTGAATTACTATTGAATAATATGTTGACTAATGAAAATAATTGGACTCTTCCTGAGCCAATTCCTGAACCAATTGAGCCAACTCCTGAGCCTATTCCTAAACCCACTCCAAAGAAGAGAGGTGTTTTATTTCTCTGTCCTGAAGATATGCAAGAGGCAAAGAAACCAGTGAAAGAAAATGGTATTAAAGCTGAAGATGTTAAGAATTTACCACCTATTGAAGAAATACATGGTCGTAATATACTGCCTGTTGAAGAACCACATTGTCTTGATAACCCGACACAGGTAGTAAAGGTAAATTCTCTCTATAGATGTGATAAAGTTGAAATCCCCTCTACTAAATTTCATAGCCCATGCTTAGATGAATTTGATGACTTTATGGCTAGACAAGAAAGTTTTAATGCTTATGTTGGTAGAGAGTTAAAGAATAATGCTTTCGAGATAGGATGCGTGAGCAATAATATGGCTAGAGTTAAAGGTGAACTTAAACTCATTAGCAAATATGCTTCTATGGTTGCTACTCAAGCTGAGCAAGTACTTAAAGCTCAAAATGATTTGCTTGATGAATTAAACAATAAAAATGACTTTGCTGTTAGAGTGGCTACTAGAACTGGTAGAATGACTCAGTAACCTTTGTATCCTGAAGGCCACCCTAAGAGAATCGAGCAAGATTCTTAGAGAAATAATTTAGAGGCACCTGGTTCTTCTAAAAAGAAGAAAAAGAAAGACGATAGGACTTTGCATGCTTCTAGTGAACCTGTTGTAGACACACCTGAGAATCCCAATGATATTTCTATTTCTGATGCTGAAACACAATCAGGTGATGAACATGAACCTGGTGATAATGTTAATGATAATGTTCATGTTGATGCTCAACCTAGCAAAAACAATGATGTAGAGATTGAACCTGCTGTTGATCTTGATAACCCACAATCAAAGAATCAACGTTATGATAAGAGAGATTTTGTTGCTAGGAAGCACGGTAAAGAAAGAGAACCATGGGTTCAGAAACCCATGCCCTTTCCTCATAAACCATCCAAGACAAAGGATGATGAGGACTTTGAGCGCTTTGCTGAAATGATTAGACCTATCTTCTTACTTATGCGCTTAACTGATATGCTCAAAGTAAATCCTTATGCTAACTATATGAAGGATATCATTACAAACAAAAGAAAGATACCGGAAGCTGAAATTTCCACCATGCTTGCCAATTACACTTTTAAGGGTGGAATACCAAAGAAACTTGGAGATCCGGGTGTACCAACTATACCATGCTCCATTAAAAGAAATTATGTTAGAACTGCTTTATGTGATCTTGGAGCCGGTGTTAGTGTTATGCCTCTCTCTTTATATCGTAGACCTGAATTGAATAAGTTGACACCTACTGAAATATCTTTGCAAATGGCTGATAAATCAACTGCTATACCTGTCGGTATTTGTGAGGATGTGCCTGTTGTGGTTGCAAATGTCATTGTCTTAATGGACTATGTTATTCTTGATATTTCCGAGGACGATAGTATGTCAATTATCCTTGGTAGACCCTTTTTGAATACTGTAGGGGCTGTTATTGATTGCAACAAAGGCAATGTCACTTTTCATGTTAATGGTAATGAGCATACGGTACACTTTCCGAGGAAACAATCTCAAGTTCATAGCATCAATTCTATTGCAAAAATTCCAACTATCATTATTGGAGGTTTTGAATTTCCTCTTCCTACTGTCAAGAAAAAGTATGATATTCTTATTATTGGGGATGTTCATATCCCCATTGAGGTAACTTAGTGTTATTCGAAATTTCTCCGGTTCTGTGTTATTCGGAATGAGTTTGTTAACAAGACTTGATCAACCTTGTCAGTGGATTCATTTTGATGATCATGAGATGGATGAAACTAGAAGGCACAACCTTCTGTACCCACTTTTTACTTTATGTTATTTAGAATAAATAAAGCAAAAATAGTATTATCAGCCTGTTTTCTGAATTTTCCGTGCATTAAAAAATATCCCAAAAATAAAAGTGCTCCAAATGCCCTGCAAATTTAGTATGATTTTTATGGAATATTTGAGGATTTTAGGCACTGAAATCACTGCAGGAGGGGGAAGCACCAGGCCACGAGAGTGGAGGGCGCGCCCACCCCCTGGGCGCGCCCCCTGTCTTGTGGGCCCCTGGTGGACCCCCTCCACTTATGCCAGCACCCACACACTCCATCTTCTTCCCAAAAAATCCCCATCCAGCTCAAGCACGAGTTCTAGCTCATTTTGCTGCGATTTTCGATCTCCTTGCTCAAAGCTCCATTCACAAAACTGCTTTGGGAGATTGTTGCTTGGTATGTGACTCCTCCATTGGTCCAATTAGTTTTTGTTCTAGTTCTTTATTCATTGCAAATTTTTGCTGCATAGGTGACCATGTTCTTGAGCTTGCATGAGGTCCCAAGTAATTCTAATGCATGATATAGGCTTTAGGCACTTGTAGGAGTAGTTGCTACCAATCTTGTTTAGTTTTATTCACTTCTATTTTAAAGTTACTAAAATTTCAGAAATTTTTCAGAAAAAGAATTATGTCTAGGAGAATGTTCCAAGGTGGTTCCTCGGTAAAGAAAGGACCCAGGATTGCTATACGTGAGCAAGATGTTGAATTACCGAGGGACGCAGATGTTCGAGCTTGTGAGTGGCCATCCGACGATTTTATGGTCGAAGCAGGCTTTAAGGAGGAATTTGATGTGTATGTGCGTAATGCTGATCTGGAGGACTTCTTACAAGATAAGTGTCCTCAGTATTATCAATTGACTGATTCCTTTGTGTGGAGGTTTAAATATAACTGTACACGTAATTCTCCTAGTGTCCTATTTGATATTTATGATACATCTTATACCATGGACCTAGAGGATTTTACAACTGCTTGCAAACTTCCGCAGTGGGGCAATATTAATGATCCCCACAAATCTGAATTTAGAGATTTCCTTGCTAGTATTACTGTGGGAGAATCCAGGGATATTGCACAAGCTACCATAGGGAGCATTCATTTTCCTGCTATACATTATTTTGCTCTCTTCATTGGTAGATGCATTAACGGTAAAGACGAAGCATGTCATATGTGTGTCCCTGATCTTTGTGTCCTCAAGAGTGCTGTGTTAGGTTATAAAGGTTATAACTTGGAGCAATAGTTGTACGTAGGTTGCAGAATAATGGTAGAGCTGGAGATTTATTTGGAGGAATTTATGCAACCCGTGTGGCAAATTATCTTGGTATAGCCCCATGAGAGGGGACATGATGTTACCTCCTACTTATTTAGATTATGACAGTATGGTCAACCATCATTTTCTTAGGAGGAATGAACAATTCCTCCAATATCGACTAATCTATGACAGACGCAACATCGTCCATGTTACTCTTCCTACTCCTCTCCTTTTTGATTATCAGTCAAAAGGAAGATATGTTGTTACCAGGGAGGAAGCAGCTGAACACGAGGGGAGAGTGGAGGCAGCTCGCCAACATGTCGCAGCTCAGGAGGCGGTTGCTGCTGCATCTCAGTACGACCCCAACTACAACTACGGATATCAGTCAGGCGGTCCTTGGTATTAGACCAACTTAGGCCAAAAGCCTAAGCTTGGGGGAGTACGTATTTCTCACCGACTTTACATTCATGTTCACACACTATTCTAGCTGTCGGTGCTCATACTCTTTCATTGTATTATCCATGCTAGTTTAAATTTCTTTTTCTAGTTTTCTTCTTGTGTGTTTGATAAATCTTAAGAAAAACCAAAAAAATAGTTAGTTTAATTTCCATGCTTGTAATAGAATTAAAATGAAAACCCAAAAAGTTTTCTCGTTCTTCTTCTTACTTGTTGGGAGCTTTCTCGTGTAAATAGTTTTCTTTTCTTTTCTTTTCTTTGGGGGCCGAGAGTAGAAGACCATATTGAAAATGCTTAGTGGCTCTCATATGCATGATTGTTTATTTAACTTAGAGCCCATATTACTTTGCCTTCTCTCTTGAGTTGAATGCTTGCAGATTCCAGCTTAGTCCAATGCACGTGCACTATTATTATTATACACATCATTCGGTCGTTCAAGTGAAAGGCAATAATGACGATATATGATGGACTTATTGAGATGAGAAAAGCTGGTATGAGCTTGACCTCTCTTGTTTTTGTAAATATGATGAGTTCATCGTTTCTGATTCAGCTTATTATGAGGTAAACATATTTGCAATGACATTTAGAGATTATAGTTACTTGTGCCATGCTTGATTAGCTATGAGTTACAATGGTTTACCTTGCGTGCCAACATGCTGATAGAATGATTATGATGTGGTATGATGAGATGGTATCCTCCTTTGAATGAATTGAGTGACTCGACTTGGCACATGTTCATGCATGTAGTTGAAACAAATCAACATAGCCTTCATGATATTTATGTTCATGGTAGATTATATCTTACTCATGCTTGTACTCGGTGTAAATTAATTTTAATGCATGTTTATGACTGTTGTCGCTCTCTCAGTTGGTCGCTTCCCAGTCTTTTGCTAGCCTTCACCTGTACTAAGCGGGAATACTGCTTGTGCATTCAAACTCCTTAAACCCCAAAGTTATTCCATATGAGTCCACCATACCTTCCTATATGCGGTACCTACCTGCCGTTCCAAGTAATTTTGTATGTGCCAAACTCCAAACCTTCAAATGAAATTCTGTTTTGTATGCTCGAGCAGCTCATGTTTCAACTAGGGCTGCCTATATCTTTCATGCTAGGTGGGGTATTCTCAAGAGGAGTGGACTCCTCTCCTCACTCATGAGAAAGGGCCGGTAACCGGGATGCCCAGTCCCATGATCCAAAAAGATCAAAGGAAATCAAAATAATTAAACAAAACTCCCCCAGGGCTGTTGTTAGTTGGAGGCACTCGTTGTTTCGAGCAAGCCATGGATTTATGCTTGTTGGTGGTTGGGGGAGTATAAACCTTTACCATTTTGTTTGGGAACTGCCTATAATGCATGTAGTATGGAAGATACAACCATCTCATAGTTGTTGCGTTGACAGTGAAAGTATGCCGCTCAAAATGTTATTCAATCTCTATTTTAAAATCGAGCTCTGGCACCTCTACAAATCCCTGCTTACCTCTGCGACGGGCCTATCTATTTACTTTTATGTTGAGTCATCACCCTTCTTATTAAAAAGCACCCGCTGGAGAGCACATTGTCATTTTCATTCATTATTATTGGTTTATATTGGGTATGACTTGACTGGATCTCTTTTACCATGAATTACAATGTTTAGTCAATCCTTGATCTTTAAAGGTGCTCTGCATTTATGTTTTGCGGTCTCAGAAAGGGCTAGCGAGATACCATTTTGTTATATCATGTTATGATTGTTTTGAGAAAGTGTTGCCATCCGAGTTTTATTATTATGGCTCGCTAGTTGATTATGCTATTGATATGAGTAACTGTGAGACCTGGGTGTTATTATGAGTATGATTAGTTCATAATATTTGCTGAAACCTGAATGCTGGCTTTGCATGTTTACAACAACAAGAGCAAACAAAGTTTGTAAAAGTTTTTCTTTATCACTTTCAGTTTATCAACTGAATTGCTTGAGGACAAGCAAAGGTTTAAGCTTGGGGGAGTTGATACGTCTCCAACGTATCTACTTTTCCAAACACTTTTGCCCTTGTTTTGGACTCTAACTTGCATGATTTGAATGAAACTAACCCGGACTGACGCTGTTTTCAGCAGAACTGCCATGATGTTGTTTTATGTGTAGAAAACAAAAGTTCTCGGAATGTCCTGAAATTCCACGGAGGCACTTTTTGGAAAATATAAAAAATACTGGTGAAAGAATCAAGACCAGGGGGCCCACACCCTGTCCACGAGGGTGGGGGGCGCGCCCACCCCCCGGGCACGCCCCCTGTCTCGTGGGCCCCCTGAGACTCCGCCGACCTCAACTCCAACTCCATATATTCTGTCTCGCGGAGAAAAAAAATCAGAGAGAAAGTTTCATCGCGTTTTACGATACGGAGCCGCTGCCAAGCCCTAATCTCTCTCGGGAGGGCCGATCTGGAGTCCGTTCGGGGCTCCGAAGAGGGGGATTCATCGCCGTCGTCGTCATCAACCATCCTCCATCACCAATTTCATGATGCTCACCACCGTGCTTGAGTAATTCCATCGTAGGCTTGCTGGACGGTGATAGGTTGGATGAGATTTACCATGTAATCAAGTTAGTTTTGTTAGGGTTTGATCCCTAGTATCTACTATGTTCTGAGATTGATGTTGCTATGACTTTGCTATGCTTAATGTTTGTCACTAGGGCCCGAGTGCCATGATTTAAGATCTGAACCTATTATGTTTTCATGAATATATGTGTGTTCTTGATCCTATCTTGCAAGTCTATAGTCACCTATTATGTGTTATGATCCGACAACCCCGAAGTGACAATAATCGAGATACTTCTCGGTGATGACCGTAGTTTGAGGAGTTCATGTATTCACTATGTGCTAATGCTTTGTTCCGGTTCTCTATTAAAAGGAGGCCTTAATATCGCTTAGTTTCCGCTAGGACCCCGCTGCCACGGGAGGGTAGGACAAAAGATGTCATGCAAGTTCTTTTCCATAAGCACGTATGACTATTTACGGAATACATGCCTACATTACATTGATGAACTGGAGCTAGTTCTGTGTCACCCTATGTCATAGCTATTTCATGAGGAATCGCATCCGACATAATTATCCATCACTGATCTATTGCCTACGAGGTTTTCACATATTGTTCTTTGCTTATTTACTTTTCCGTTGCTATTGTTACAATCACTACAAAACCCAAAAATATTACTTTTGCTACCATTACCTTTATTATCATACTACTTTGCTACTAAATACTTTTCTGCAGATACTAAGTTATCCAGGTGTGGTTGAATTGACAACTCAACTGCTAATACTCAAGAATATTCTTTGGCTCCCCTTGTGTCGAATCAATAAATTTGGGCTGAATACTTTACCCTCGAAAGCTGTTGCGATCCCCTACACTTGTGGGTTATCAGCGGGCGACCCAGCCGAGCCCGCAGATATGCCAGCGGGCGAGGCAGACGGGGCCGCGGACGCACCAACTGATGAGGCTGATGAGGCAGACTCAGGAGGCATGGCATGCACGTCGGGGGCATGCACGTCGATCACACCGGTGGGTGCAGGAGCAGCAACGGGTTCCTGAGAAGACAATAAAGCAGCATCTACAGGGAACAAGTGAGATGACAAAGATGACAGGTCGTATTTCCGCACATGGACATTCGAAATTGGTTCATTAGATGGAAAAGTGAGGGCATGCTCAATAGAAGCAATGTCAACCGAGACACCTGGGTTGGAGTAAGGAAAAACTGTCTCGTCAAACACAACATCACGAGAAATATAGATCCTCCCCGTGGTGCGATTAGGACACTTATAGCCCTTATGCAGAGGGCTATAGCCAAGGAATATGCACATCTTGGACCAGAAGTCTAGCTTGTGAGCATTGTACTTGCGGAGACTAGGCCAGCAAGCACACCTAAAAATCCTTAGAGAGGAATAATTGGGTTGAACATGAAACAGGCGGGACAAGGGCGTGTCCTTGTTGAGAACTGGAGTGGGCATACGGCTGATGAGATAACATGCCGTAAGAAAGGCCTCATCCCAAAACCGGAGTGGGAGAGACGAGTGCACAACTAAGGCAAGGCCGGTCTTGACCAAATGGCGGTGTTTGCGCTCGGCAATACCGTTCTACTGAGATGCATGTGGATGCGACACACGGTGGGAGATGCCCGTGCGTTGAAAGTAGCGATGGAGTTTGTGGTATTCACCACCCCAATCAGACTGAATGGCATTGATTTTGCAATCCAAAAGGCGTTCGACTTGAGCCTGAAAATTATAGAAGACTTGCTCAACATCAGACTTATGTTTAAGCAAAAAAATCCAAGTGAAACGCGTGTAGTCATCAACAAAACTAACATAATACTTGTACCCCCCCCCCCCCCCGAAGACGCAATAGCGGGACCCCAAACAGGATATTCGCTTTAGAGCCATGGAAAAGCATGAACATAATCTTCTGTCCTATTCTCCAAGATGGACGGGCCTTCATTATTTGAGACCACCCATGAATAAGTATCTTTTCACCTCCAAAGGGAATGGAGTAGGTCGACATAAACATCATATTGTGACCAAGCGCAAGTCTGACCCGACCATGGTCAGGCATTTGTATAGGAACAATAGAACTGGGCAGTTTCTGTTTTAGGAAGATCACAACTGTAAAACTGTGTATAAGCAATAGTTTATGAACAACATATATGATAACCCACAAGTGTAGGGGATAATTGTAGCCTCTTTCGATAAGTAAGAGTGTCGAACCCAATGATGAGCTAAAGGTAGAACAAATATTCTCTCAAGCCCTATCTGCCACTGATACGACTCTACGCATGCTTGGTGTTCGCTTTACCTAGAACAAGTATGAAACTAGAAGTACTTTGTAGGTGTTGTTGGATAGGTTTGCAAGATAATAAAGAGCACGTAAATAAAAGCTAGGGGCTGTTTAGATAAAGAAGCAATAAAGTAAATGTAGCAAGTGTGGAAAAGTGGTGGTAGGAGTTGTGAAATTGCCCCTAAGCAATTGACTACTTTACTAGACCGATAGCAAGTTTAATGTCGGAGAGGCATAAGCTAACATACTTTCTCTTCTTGGATCATATGCACTTATGATTGGAACTCGAGAAAGCATCTGCAACTACTAAATATCATTAAGGTAAAACCCAACCATAGCATTAAAGCATCAAGTCCCCTTTATCCCATACGCCACAACCCCCTTACTCGGGTTTATGCTTCTGTCACTCAAGCAACCCACTATAAGCGAATCATGAACGTAATGCAACACCCTACAGCGGGAATCCCTCATGCTTGCGCGACACGGAGGGCACAATAGGACAGCAACATAATCACAAGCAAATTAAACCAACCATAGCAATTCATCAATCACCGGTAGGACAACGAAAATCTACTCAGACATCATAGGATGGCAACACATTATTGGATAATAATATGAAGCATAAAGCACCATGTTCAAGTAGAGGGTATAGCGGGTTGCGGGAGAGTGGACCGCTGAATATAGATGGGGGAAGGTGATGGACATGTTGGTGAAGATGATGAAGGTGTTGGTGTAGATTGCGGTGATGATGATGGCCCCCAGCGGCGTTCCGGCGCCACCGGAAGTAAGGGGGAGAGAGCCCCGCTTATTCTTCTTCTTCCTTGACCTTCTCCCTAGATGGGAGAAGGGTTTCCCCTCTGGTTCTTGGCTCCCAGGGCATGGGAGGGGTGAGAGCCCCTCCGAGATTGGATCTGTCTCTCTGTCTCTCTCTGTTTCTGCGTTCTAGGATTCTGCCCTTTCACCGTTTCTTATATATTCAGAGATCCATAACTTCGATTGGGTTGAAACCTTTGCCCAGATATTCTCCAAAAATTAGCTTTCTTGCGGCAAAAGAAGAGCGTCAACCGCCTTACGGGGTGCCCACGAGGGTCAGGGGCGCGCCCCCCTGCCTCGTGGCCCCCTCGGGCACTGTTTCGCGTTGGTTTTTCTTCCCAAAAATCATAAGTATTCCAAAAATGATCTCCGTCCGTTTTTATCCCGTTTGGACTCCGTTTGATATGGGGTTTCTGCGGAACATAAAACATGCAACAAACAAGAACTGGCACTGGGCACTTGATCAATATGTTAGTCCCAAAAATAATATTAAAAGTTGCCAAAAGTATATTAAAGTTGTAGAATATTGGCATGGAACAATCAAAAATTATAGATACGACCGAGACGTATCAGCATCCCCAAGCTTAATTCCTGCTCGTTCTCGAGTAGGTAAATGATAAAAAAGATAATTTTTGAGTTGGAATGCTACCTAGCATAATCTTGATCATGTAATCTAATCATGGCATGAATATTAAGACACGAGTGATTCAAGGCAATAGTCTATCATTTGACATAAAAGCAATAATACTTCGAGCATACTAATAAAGCAATCATGTCTTTTCAAAACAACATGGCCAAAGAAAGTTATCCCTACAAAATCATATAGTCTGGCTATGCTCCATCTTCATCACACAAAATATTCAAATCATGCACAACCCCGATAACAAGCCAAGCAATTGTTTCATACTTTTGACGTTCTCAAACCTTTTCAACTTTCACGCAATACATGTGCGTGAGCCATGGATATAGCACTATAGGTGGAATAGAGTATGATGGTGGAGGTTATGTGGAGAAGACAAAAAGGGAGAAAGTCTCACATCAACGCGGCTAATCAGCGGGCTATGGAGATGACCATCAATTGATGTCAATGCGAGGAGTAGGGATTGCCATGCAACGGATGCACTAGAGCTATAAGTGTATGAAAGCTAAAACTGAAACTAAGTGGGTGTGCATCCAACTTGCTTGCTCATGAAGACCTAGGGAATTTGAGGAAGCCCATCGTTGGAATATACAAGCCAAGTTCTATAATGAAAAATTCCCACTAGTATATGAAAGTGACAACATAAGAGACTCTCTATATGAAGAACATGGTGCTACTTTGAAGCACAAGTGTGGAAAAGGATAGTAACATTGCCCCTTTTCTTTTTTTTGAATGGGCTTCCTTGGCCCCCTTTTTTTATTTAGGTTTCTTTGGCCTCTTTTTTTATGGGTCAATGCTCTATAATGATAATCATCACACTTTTTATTTACTTACAACCCAATATTACAACTCGATACTAGAACAAAGATATGACTCTATATGAATGCCTTCGACGGTGTACCGGGATGTGCAATGATCTAGCGTAGCAATGACATCAAAAAACGGACAAGCCATGAAAACATCATGCTAGCTATCTTACGATCATGCAAAGCAATATGACAATGAATGCTCAAGTCATGTATATGATGATGATGGAAGTTGCATGGCAATATATCTCAGAATGGATATGGAAATGCCATGATAGGTAGGTATGGTGGCTGTTTTGAGGAAGATATAAGGAGGCTTATGTGTGATAGAGCGTATCGTATCACAGGGTTTGGATGCACCGGCGAAGTTTGCACCAACTCTCAAGGTGAGAAAGGGCAATGCACGGTACCGAAGAGGCTAGCAATGATGGAAGGTTGAGAGTGCGTATAATCCATGGACTCAACATTAGTCATAAAGAACTCACATACTTATTGCAAAAGTCTATTAGTCATCGAAACAAAGTACTACGTGCATGCTCCTAGGGGGATATATTGGTAGGAAAAGACCATCGCTCGTCCCCGACCGCCACTCATAAGGAAGAAAATCAATAAATACCTCATGCTCCAACTTCGTTACATAACGATTCATCATACGTGCGTGCTACGGGAATCACAAACTTCAACACAAGTATTTCTACAATCCACAACTACCCACTAGCATGACTCTAATATCACGACCTTTCTATCGCAAAAGTATTGCAAGGAATCAAACATATCATATTCAGCGATCTACAAGTTTATGTAGGATTTAATGACTAACCATGTGAGTGCCCAATTCCTGTCATCTCTCTAAATAGATATAAGTGAAGCAAGAGAGTTTAATTCTTTCTACAAAAGATATGCCCACGCTCTAACAAATATAAGTGACGCAAAATAGCATTCTACAAATGGCGGTTTTCTATGTGAAGAGAAACAGGCAATCCAAACTTCAAATGATATAAGTGAAGCACATGAAGCATTCTATAAAGCCACACTCAAAAGATATACGTGAAGTGCAATGAGCATTCTATAAATCAACCAAGGACTATCTCATACCAGCATGGTGCATAAAAGAAAAGTGAAAACTAAATGCAAAAGACGCTCCAAGATTTGCACATATCGCATGAACGAAACGAATCCGAAAACATACTGATACTTGTTGAAGAAAGAGGGGATGCCTTCCGGGGCATCCCCAAGCTTAGACACTTGAGTCTCCTTGAATGTTTACTTGGGGTGCCTTGGGAATCCACAAGCTTGATCTCTTGCCTCTCTTCCTTTTCCTCATATCGAGACCTCCTTGATCAAACACTTCATCCACACAAAACTTCAACAGAAAACTCGGTAAGATCCGTTAGTATAATAAAGCAAATCACTACTCTAAGTACTATTGCAAACCAATTCATTTTTTGTTTTTGCATTTTTTCTACTGTAATATAACTTTTCCATGGCTTAATCCATTGATATAAATTGATAGTTTCATCAAAACAAGCAAACTATGCATCAAAAACAGAATCTGTCAAAAATAGAACAGTCTATAGCAATCTGAACATTCACAATACCTCTGGTACCTCAACAATTCTACCAAAAATAGGAACAATAAAAAATTTGTACAGCAAGACAGTGCAAAATGTTTCAGAACCGTTTGACGTTCCAGTAAAAAATGTAAAATCACCTGCACCGTACAAACCAACAAGCATTGTAATCATCCTAAAGGCAAACCTTGGCACATTATTTTTATAATACAATGGAATTGTACAAGGGATAATTATTTTTGATGAAAATTTTCTGTAATTAAGATTCACAAAGTTTCCGTGAGCATGAACAAAGTTCAAGGAGCTCCCCCACTTCAACAATGCTTGTCTTTCTCACTTTCACTTTCCTTTTTGAAAAGTTTTGGGTTCCCCTCTTTATTTTTTTGTTTTTAGACTATATAAAAGCACTCAACAGAAATAAATGACTCTCTAAAATTCCGGGTTGTCTCCCTGGCAGCGCTTTCTTTAAAGCCATTAAGCTAGGCATATAGTGCTCAAGTAATGGATCCACCCGGATCCCAAGGTATATCAAAGCCAATTTTAATTAACAATGATTTGTAATTTAGTAGTGAGCACAAAGTAACATATATCATGCAACAACGAAGTCTAACTCTCTTCCTATGCATCGGCATGTCATAAAAGAATAATTCATGCACACCAAGTAAAGGCCAATGCATAGTATAAGCAGTTTCTTGCAATTTTATCATATTGGAAACATAGAGAGGTGGAGATATAGTTCCCCTCTCATAATAATTGCAAGTAGGAGCAGCAAGCACATGCATATTATATTCATCAAAATTATCATGTGTAATGGTAAAAGGAAACCCATCAATATAATCCTTAATAAGCACAAACTTCTCCGATATAGTGTAGTCGGGAGAATTCAAAAGGATAATAGAACTATTATGTGTGGGTGCAATAGCAACAATTTCATGTTTAACATAAGGAACTATAGCAATGTCGGAGTAATGGGCCACGGGTAGGCTGACCCGGGACCCAGGATCTTTCAAGACATCGGGGCAGGCCACGCCCCTCCAGCCGAGTCCCAGCTGGCGACCTCCAGAGAGGCCGAGTCCCAGCTGGCGATCTCCCGAGAAGCCGAGTCTCAACTGGCGATCTCCGGAGGAGCCGAATCCCAGATGACGACTTCAAAGCAAGCCGACTCCAAGCTGGCGACCTCCAGGAGTGCCGACTACGGGAGTCGGCCCATGACACTTCACGAAGCCCGATGCGGGGTACGGTCACGACGTGGCCGTCCCTCTCTGCCTACGAGGGACTGGCATGGCTACAGTGAGCCGTATCGCTGGGAGATCTCCGGCAAGGCGCGACACTGTTGCCATGCTTGCCCTGACCTCAGCCACAGTGCGCGACGCACTGTGCCCATGATGCCGGCCCGTACGGCCCAAAGACCGCGGGGCCGCCTGTCAGTGGGTGAATCGAAGGCGGCCAGAGCGCCCGAAGACGGCCCTATGGGAGTCGGCCTCCCTGGAGTCGGCCGTCTCCCCTCCAGGGCCCCACAAGCCATAAACCAGATTGGATGGGGAGTGGCGACAGTGATCGCCTGATAGACGGCGGTACTGTTGCCACGACCCGATGACCAGGCCTGCGTCATCAGGAGCGCCGCACAGTGTCCGGCCTGTCCGCGGGACCCACCAGTCGGCGGGCCCCAGAAGCCGGCGAGAAGGACGGCGACATGAGAGACAGACGGCTGGGACCCACGCCCAGTCGGATTACCATTGTACCCCCGGGGGGTAGGCCTATATAAACCCCCCGGGGCACCCATGCAAAGGGTTCAGACCTTGATAGAGATAGACACATAGCCCAGGGAGGAGAGAACTAGCCTCTCTCTCTCTTGCCTCCCGATACAGCTCTAGGAGCACCATTGTAGTCATCTTGCTATAGTGACCATGCGGAGACCCCGCAGAGCAGCAGTAGGGGTGTTATCTCCCCGGAGAGCCCCGAAGCTGGGTAAGATTCACCGGCATGCATGTCTACGCCTTATCCCGTTTCCAGGCACCGGCGACGTTCTACTCGCCCCCACCATGATAAGCCATCCTTTGGCATATGTCGCACCCAACCCCCGACATTTGGCGCCCACCGTGGGGCGAGGTGCACCGTCGTCCGGAGATCTGTTCTGGACGGGAACCCTCTTCCTCCCAGGCGAGCGCAGCCAGCCAGGCTCGCCTGATGGAGTCTGCATCGACACGCTGCGCGGCGCTGAGGCCGCCTGCGCTGCGAGCGACCTCGTCGAACTTATCGGCGAGGTGCGCCTCTCCGACGAACCTGCATCCGACGCAGGCACGGGTGGCCCCGAGAGCCTTCTCGCGGGCCTCCTCGACCAACTCCACGTCACCGGCGAGCCTGCCATAGACTTGGAGTCCGTAGGCTCCACCGACCCGATGCTGGTCGACTCCGACGCCGTGTCGCTTGACATCTTCCCCACCAACGTGGTGGTCTACGACGAGCCGCTTCCGTACGAGGAGAGCGGCGGAAGCGCCGTCACGGAGGTGCTCGTCATCAGCCACGGCGAGCACTCCGGCGAAGAAGCCCAGGACCCGCTAGCTGCGGCCCTGCAAGACCTAACCGCGCCCATTCCAGAGGACGCAGACGCCGAGACGCTGGTGACGCGCCGCCTTCAGATCATCGAAGGCGCCAAGAGGCTGGCAAGCATGAGGCGCTTGTCAGAAGCATACCAGCGAGAGATGGATCGCGCCATAGGCGGCTCGCCGGCTCCAACTGGGCCGAGCCGACTTGCTCGGGGCAAAACGCCCCGTGTACGCCACCTCAGCAGAGAATATCCGCGCCGCCCAAGTGGCGACTGACGAGCTGAAGAACTTCGAGGGCGAAGAGCGCCGTGTGATGACGGAGCGAGTCCAGCAGCTCCTTGACGCGGTTGCTGCGCAAAACGCGGCCGGCGGCCGCGCGGATGCGCTGCAGCAGCCGAACGACGACTTGCCTCCCCGCCAAGATCAAGGCGCGACCTCCCGGACGCCGACTGGCGGAGTCTGCGAAAGGAAAGAGAAGGAGCCGGCTGTCAGTCACAGTCGGACACATATCACCATCGAGCGCGACCAAGACGGCCGCCCGAGAGCAGTAGAGCGGCGGGATGATTATCTGCCTCCCCCGCCCAGAAGAGAGCGGCGAGTTTCCCCGCCGCCTGTTGAGCATCCGACTCTCGGAGGTCGCCTTGGCCGCCGAGAGGGAGTCGGAGAGAATGATGCCCGTCATCGGATCGACCGACTCCACCGATCCCTGGCGCTGGAAGAAGAAGACGAGCTGGGTCCGCCTTGCTTCGGGCCCCGCATCAGAGACGAACCCTTCCCCAAAGGGTTCACGCTCCCCCGAGACACACCCAAGTACACCGGCTCCGTGAAGCCGGAAGACTGGATGATAGACTACTCCACAGCCGTCAGCATAGCAAACGGCAACAAGTGAGTTGCCGTGAAGTACGTTCCTCTCATGCTCCAGGGCACGGGCCGGACATGGTTGAACAGCCTGAAGCCCCGCAGCATCAATAGCTGGGTCG
Source organism: Triticum timopheevii (assembly GCA_963921465.1). Taxonomy (NCBI): domain Eukaryota; kingdom Viridiplantae; phylum Streptophyta; class Magnoliopsida; order Poales; family Poaceae; genus Triticum; species Triticum timopheevii. The sequence goes on from OY997270.1 coordinate 129,448,499, forward strand.
ACTTCACCGAAGCCTTCATCCGCAACTTCACAAGCACGTACAAGCGACCTCCCAAGCCGCGCCTGCTCTCCTTATGCGTGCAAGGCCCTGAAGAATCAACACGCGACTACCTCACGCGCTGGGGCGAGCTTCGAAACTCCTGCGAGGGCGTGCACGAGGTGCAGGCTATCGAGTACTTCACTGCCTGGTGCCGAGAGGGCACCCTCCTCAAGCACAAACTCCTCTGCGACGAGCCAGAAACCCTCGATGAACTGCTAGTCATAGTAGACAAGTACGCCACGGCCGACTCTTCCATGAAGACGGAGATTCAAGTCAACGCGACTGGAAAGGTGACTTCCCAGGCTCCCAGAACTCCGACTGGAGACACCAGTCGGCGACAGCAACAGAACGACAACAAACGCAAGGCCCAGCAGCCGACTTCCAACAGTCGGCAGGTCGCGGCAGTTGAAGATCAGCAGCCGAAAGGGCAGCCTCCGGCCAAGCGGCAGAAGGGCGGCAAATCCAATTGGTTGCTAGCCTTCTCCTATGAGCAGACTTTGGATGGTCCTTGCAAGTTCCACAGCGGCCCGAAGCCATCAAACCACACCACCAGAAAGTGCCACTGGCTCACCAGGATCGCCAAGGGAGACGGCCTCACTCCTCCACCGCCTGCTGGGCCGCCGCCTCCGCCACCGCCCCAGCAGCCGGCGGCCCGGCCAGTTGGCGCAGTGCAGGACGAGTTTCCAGAAGAGCACGGAGCCTACGTAGTGTTCACCAGTGTGGCAGATGACCGGCGCAGCAGGCGCCAACAGCAACAAGAAGTAAATGCAGTGGCAACAGATGCTCCAGAGTTCATGCATTGGTCCGAGAGGCCTATCAGTTGGAGTCGGGCGGATCACCCAGAGGTGATGCCGAGCCCGGGCTCTTATGCCCTGGTCCTAGGAGCGACCCTGGCCACTGATAGGCGGGCCGCCTGTTTTTCGTGAGTCCTGATAGACGGAGGTAGCAGCATCAACATCCTGTACAAGGACACCATGGAGAATCTAGGAATCAAGCGAAGACAGCTGCAGAGCAGCCAGACCGTGTTCCATGGAATTGTACTCGGCCTCTCCTGTTCGCCGAGCGGCAAGATCCTGATAGACGTCCTCTTCGGAGACAAAGATCATTTCCGCCGAGAACTGGTCTGGTTCGAGGTGGTGGACTTGGAGAGTCCGTACCACGCTCTGCTTGGCCGTCCTGCCTTGGCCAAGTTCATGGCGGTTCCCCACTATGCCTACCTCAAGATGAAGATGCCGAGTTCCAAGGGGATTCTGACCATAGCCGGCGACTACAAGAAGTCGTCCGCCTGCGTGGCCGAGAGCAGTCGGCTGGCCGAGTCCCTGGTGTTCGCGGCCGAGAAGCGGCTCCTTGACCAAGTCATGGCGATGGCCGGAAAGCAGCCAGAGATGTCGCCCGACCCCAAGGAGTCGGAGGCGGAAGGATCATTCAAGCCGGCCAAAGAGACCAAGAAGATACCCTTGGAACCGGAGCACCCAGAAAGGTACGCTGTCATGGGCACGGGCCTTGACAGCAAATAGGAAGGCGAGCTCGTCGATTTCCTCCGTGAGAATCGGCACATCTTTGCATGGTCCCCCAAAGACATGCCGGGTGTACCGACGGAATTCGCCGAGCACAAGCTACACGTCAGGCCAGATATGAAGCCCGTCAGGCAGCCCTTGCGCCGCCTATCAGAAGAGAAAAGAAGAGTTGTTGGAGAAGAAATAGCCCGGCTCCTGGCAGCCGGTTTCATCATGGAAGTGTTTTTTCCAGAGTGGCTGGCAAACCTGGTTTTGGTACTGAAGAAGAACAAGCAGTGGCGGATGTGCATCGACTACACAAGCCTCAACAAAGCCTGCCCAAAGGACCCGTTTGCTCTGCCAAGAATTGATCAGGTGATAGACTCCACAGCCGGATGCGAGCTGCTGAGTTTCCTAGACGCATACTCAGGATACCACCAGATCAAGTTGAACCCAGCGGACAGACTGAAGACTGCATTCATCACACCATTTGGAGCCTTCTGCTACCTGACAATGACGTTCGGCTTGAGGAATGCCGGCGCCACCTTTCAGCGTTGCATGCAGAAGTGCCTCCTCAAGCAACTCGGCAGGAACGCCCACGTCTATGTGGATGATGTGGTGGTGAAGACGGAGAAGCGTGGGACGCTTCTGGAAGACCTCAAGGAGACCTTTGAAAATCTGCGCCGATTCCAGATCAAGCTCAACCCTGAGAAGTGCGTTTTCGGAGTACCAGCCGGCCAGCTCCTTGGCTTCCTGGTCTCCGAACGCGGCATAGAGTGCAACCCCATGAAGATCAAGGCCATCGAGAGAATGGAGGTGCCCAGCCGACTGTTGGATGTGCAGAAGTTCACCGGTTGCCTGGCGTCCATCAGCCGATTTATCAGTCGGCTGGGTGAGAAAGCTCTGCCCTTGTATCAATTGATGAAGAAGACCACCTTTTTTGAGTGGAACCACAAGGCGGATGAGGCATTTCTCCAGCTGAAGAAGATGTTGACTACTCCCCCTGTGTTGGCGGCTCCGACTCCCAAAGAGCCCATGCTCTTGTACATCGCCGCCACCAGCCGAGTAGTCAGCACAGTCATTGTAGTCGAGCGCAAAGAGGAAGGCAAGGCGCTCCCTATCCAGAGACCGGTATATTACCTGAGCGAGGTACTATCGACCTCCAAGCAGAACTACCCTCACTACCAGAAGATGTGCTACGGCGTGCATTTTGCCGCCAAGAAGCTGAAGCCCTACTTTCAAGAGCATCCAATCACTGTGGTTTGCACCGCTCCACTCGCCGAGATCATTGGAAGCCGAGACGCCTCCGACTGAGTGGCCAAATGGGCTATAGATCTAGCTCCTTACACCATCTACTACCAGCCCCGCACCGCCATCAAGTCGCAGGCGCTGGCCGACTTCCTCGTCGACTGGGCCGAGACCCAGTACCTGCCGCCAGCGCCTGACTCCACCCATTGGCGGATGCATTTCAATGGCTCCAAGATGCGCACCGGCCTGGGAGCCGGCGTTGTCCTCACTTCCCCTAAGGGCGACAAGCACAAGTATGTGCTGCAGCTCCACTTCGCCGCCTCCAACAATGTTGCCGAATATGAGGCGCTCATTCATGGGCTCCGGCTTGCCAAAGAACTCGGCATTCGCCGGATCCTGTGTTATGGCGACTCCGACTTGGTGGTTCAGCAGTCATCCGGCGACTGGGACGCCAAAGACGCAAACATGGCGAGCTATCGCTTCCTGGTGCAGCAACTCAGCGGATACTTTGAGGGGTGCGAATTCCTTCACGTGCCAAGAAATGACAATGATCAAGCAGATGCCTTGGCACGAGTCGGCTCCACTCGCCAAGCGATACCTTCCGGCGTCGCCCTTCAGCGCCTCCTCAAGCCGTCTATCAAGCCTTCACCAGAGTCAGACTCCATCTTCGTGCCAGCTCCTCCAGAAGTAGTCGGATCTAACTCCAAAGCCCCAGCAGACAGCCTCAAGAAAACCACAGTTGAAACCGGCCCGGGGACTTCAGAGCCCGGCCCGGGGACTGCGCCAACCGGCCCGGGGACTGCGCCAACCGGCCTGGGGACTTCAGAGCCCGGCCCAGGGACTGTGCCAGTTGGCCCGGGGACTTCAGAGCCCGGCCCGGGAGCTGCGCCAGTCGGCCCAGAGACTCCGTCAATCCAGCAAACGGCCGCAAACTCCAGCCCGCCGCCTCCCAGCCCAGCCACCCTTGTCCAAGTCGCTGTGGTAGCAGCTGATGAGATAGCAGCACCTTCATGGGCGCAGCCCATCCTCAAGTTTTTACTGAACAAAGAGTTGCCAACAGATGAGATCCTGGCTCGGCAAGTGCAGCGCCGAGCGGCAGCATACACCATAGTCAACAGAGAGCTAGTCAGGTGCAGTGTCACTGGTGTCTACCAGCGCTGCGTAGAATCAGAACAAGGCCAAGCGATTCTCAGAGACATCCATCAGGGCGAGTGCGGCCACCATGCGGCTTCAAGGGAACTCGTCGCCAAAGCCTTTCGGCACGGTTTCTTTTGGCCGACTGCCCTGGAAGAAGCTAAAGAGCTAGTCCAAAAATGCAAGGGGTGCCAGATATTCCACTCCAAGCCACTTCAGTCAGCTTCTGCGCTGAAGACAATCCCCATCGCCTGGCCCTTCGCAGTTTGGGGCCTAGACATGGTAGGACCATTCAAGACGGCCCGAGGCGGCCTAACTCATCTGCTTGTCGCGGTGGACAAGTTCACCAAGTGGGTGGTAGCAAAGCCCATCAAGAAGTTAAACGGGCCGACTGCAGTAACCTTCATCGCCGACATAACGGTGCGATACGGCATACCGCACAGCATCATCACCGACAACAGCACAAACTTTGCCAAGGACGCCTTGGCTCGGTTTTGCGCGACACAGGGCATCCGACTGGACTTAGCGTCCATTGCCCATCCGCAGTCAAACGGCCAGGTGGAACGAGCCAATGGCCTCATCCTGTCCGGCATCAAGCCTCGACTGGTCGAACCACTCGAGCGTTCGGCCGGCTGTTGGGTCGAGGAGCTGCCAGCCGTCCTCTGGAGTCTGCGCACGACTCCAAACAAGTCAACCGGCTTCATGCCTTTCTTCCTCGTCTACGGTGCCGAAGCTGTCATCCCGACGGATATAGAGTTCGACTCTCCACGAGTCACCATGTACACCGAAGAGGAAGCCGAAGAAGCACGCCAGGACGGCATTGATCTGCTGGAAGAGGGCTGACTGTTGGCACTCAGTCGGTCCAGCATCTACCAGCAGAGTCTGCGCCGATATTACAACCGCAAGGTCAAGCCGAGATCGTTCCAAGAGGGCGACCTTGTGCTCCGGCTGATTCAGAGAACAGCCGGCCAGCACAAGTTGTCGGCACCTTGGGAGGGTCCCTTCATCATCAGCAAGGTGCTAGGGAACGACGCCTACTATCTGATTGACGCTCAGAAGCCTCGAGCACGCAAGAGGGACGACTCCGGCAAAGAAACAGAGCGCCCGTGGAACGCGAATCTTCTTCGAAGATTTTACAGTTGATGCAGTATGTATCGCACTACCCCTTTTGTATTAAAGTACTAAGACTTTAGGGCCCCCGAGACGAGCTCGGGGACTGCCTTTTTGTTATCTGTATGTTAAGAATTACGCTTCCGAATATGCTACTCTTTTTTATCATACTGTCTGGCACTGGGTCCAACTAGTCAGCCCGGGGACTTGCCGTCTTGCGCTATGAAATGCTTCCTGCAGTCAGACAAGTAATGTGTCACGCTCAAGCCGTCTCCTGTCGAAAGCCGCAGCTCGCAGAGCGACTGCCGGTAGGCAGAGAACAAGCAAGAACGAGCGCGCACATGAAAAAATGGCTAAGGACCTAAAAGCTTATGCATAGCTCAAGCCGGCTACCAGCCTCCCCCCACAGAGCCGACTCATGAGCAGTCGGCTCGTCATCTTAGCTTTTATCAAAGACAGCCGACTCTCGGATAGTCGGCTTGTCGCTTTCTAGCCGACTTGCTAAAGAAACTCTAAACGGCTAAGTACTTGCCTTCCTGAAGTAGCCAAGCACTTGACCTAGCGACAGTCCGCAGAGCGGCTGTCCAGCCGGCAAGGCGGCAACTAAAGGAAGACGGCAAAGGAAAAAGTCTAAGGAGCAATAAGCAAGGAAAGGCGGAAATCAGATAAATATTTACATAGGCCCTCGGCCGAATCTTCGAATAGAAATTCAGGATACACCCCGCGGGTGGAATTGTTCGAACCTAACAAGTCTTTCAAAAGATTACTGAAGACAGATAAACAGAAGCGGAAAAAGCAGTCTAGGAGGCGGCCTCCGGGGCCGGAGGATCAGAGGTGACGACGGTGTCGGGTGCCGGGGCAGTCGGCTGGGCGGTCTCAGCTTGGTCGCCTCCGGCGGCAGTCGCCTTGTCTCCGCGCGGCTCGTTGCTGGAGGCGCGATCGGGCTGAGGCTGGCCGCCTGCTTCGTCTTCTGGCGCCTCCTCCTCGCCTCCGTCCTCCGCCTCGTCCTCCTCCTCGGTGCTGGAGTCGATCACCTCCGCCGAGTCTTCGTCATACTCCGGGTTCATCCCGAACCAGTCCGGCGGCACCTCCTCGCCGCCTTCAGTCCGCTCGGGCACGAAGACGCTGGTGTCCGTGTACTCGGCGATGGCTGCCGCGCGCTCGACAAGGGCGCCTTCTACAGCCTCCAGCTCGGCATGGGCTTCTGACCGGAACGCGGCCAGACGGTCCAGGTCCAGCCCCGGATACCACGCCTTGACGAACTCCAAGGCCCGGCGTGCTCCGGCCCGGGCCGAGGAGCCCTTCCAAGCCTCAAGACGGCCGGCGGCGACTTCCAGCTAGTCGGCGGTCCGACTGGCGGTGCGCAGAGCCGGCATGTCCGCCCACAGGGCGGCAACCGCCTGGGCACCGGCGCGCTGAAGCCGGCGCAGCAGCCGGTGAGCCGGACGAAGACGGGCCCCAATGCTCAGGAGCTGCTCGTCGATGGTTCGGGGGGCATTGGCGGCGATCACCTCCCGAGCATCCTCGATGGCCAGAGGGACTGCCTTTGAATGACCAGGAAAGAAGTCTGCCAAGACAAAAAAGAAGAAAAGTCAGAAAATCAGAAGCTGGCCTGACACATAGTCGGAAGCCCAAAGAAATGAAAGAGACTTACCATCAACGATGTCCTCGAGCTCGTGGTAGCCAGAGGTCAGCATCGCCTTCCTATCAGTCCAGGCGGAGCGCTCGATCTCGAACTCGACCATGAGGGCGGCCTCCCGCGTCTTGGCCTCGTCCCGCGCCTTCTGGAGCAGCTCCTTCTGCTCGGCCAGCTGCGTCGCCAGCAGATCACGCTCTTTGGCGAGCCTACCGCACTCCTCTTCCTTGGCACGCCGAGCAGTGTTGGCCTCGCCCAGCTGCTCCTGAAGGGCGGCGTTGGCGCCTGAAGAACGAAGAAAGAGACAAGAAAGTCATCAGTAAATTAGATCACCGGGGAGATCCAGCCCGACTGCTCAGCAGTCGGCCCGAATCTCAGGGACTACAGCTCGCGGGTGCGCCAGCGCGCCCCCGCGAAGAAGGAAGAAAAGAGCTCACCCCGGCTTTCCACCAAGTCGGCGGTCCGCTTGTTCAGCTCCTCGACATTGCGGTTGAAGGCAGTGGTGCGGAGGTTATGATACTCCTACAAAAAGCCGACAAAGGCAAAAGTTAGTATTCGGAGCTCGCCAGAGGGAGTTCCGAACCGCCTGCTCAGCAGCCGGCCCGGAACTCGGGGACTACACCCAGTGGGTGCGCTGGCGCGCCCCCACAGAGAAAGACAGGAATCAAAAAATAAGAAGGAAACATACTCCAACGGATGTCCGCACGGCCAGATGCGCTCTGGTGCAGACTTGGAGGGCGTCGCTTTCCGCACGCAGTTTCGCCTGGACGTCCAGGAGGGCTTGGTTCTGCGGGCCGGTGCCGCCTCCGCGCAACCACCCGGTGGGCGCGACACTGGAGGCCTCGACGTCCAGACTCGCCGAGCTAGCTACGCCAGTCTCCCGAGCTTGCGGCGCCGAGGTCGTCCTCTCAAGCCGGCGGCGCGCCGGCGCGGTGACTTGAAGAAGCAGCCGCGCCTCGGCCTCGTCCATGATTGGCGAATCCAACGGGCCCACCGGCTGTTTGCCGTGCGGCCTCCCAGACGGTGGCGGAGGCGGCGGAGGCGGCGCGAGGGTGTCCGAGCCTGAAGCCTCACCGCCCTCCTCCACGAGGGGGTTCTCGGTGCCGATCTCTCCGGTCTGCCCCGTGAACTCCGGAGCCAGCGGCGCCGACGACAACGGAGGGACGAGCATCACCGATCGCCGACGCGCGGCCTCCTCAGCACGCCGCTTCGTCGCGGCGGCGGTTTCGGCCTGCTCCAGCCTCTTCTGGGCGTTGGCGGCCGCCTTCTCGGCCTGCGTCTTCTCCAGGCAGTCGGCCTCCTCCTCGTCGCGCTTCTCCCGCGCGTTCTGCTCCGTCGCCTCCCGAAGGTCGGCGGCGGGATCGACCCGCCGGGTGTTGGCGGACGTCTCTACCGACCCCATGACAGAGGGGACGGCGACTCTCTCAAGGGAGAGGGGGGCTCTGGAGAAGAATGGAGGGAAAATCAAAGAAGACTCGGACAAAATCCAACAAAGAAAATAAAAGGGCGCAAAGACTTACGCGGAAACTAACGGCGGCATTCTCACTTCCCTTCGGAAGCGGTTGGCCTTCGCGGCCGCCTCCTCCCGTTTGGTCGCGGCGGCCGCCCCCTTGAACTTCTTCGGCTTGCTGCCGGGCGCGCTCGGTCCGGCATGACGCCTCTTCGCGCCGCCTTGGCCGGAGTGGCCGGCCCTCGGCTGATGGCGTGGGACGACTTCCACGTTGGCGTCGTCTTCGGGCCAGTCGGCGAAGGTGGCCGAGGGCCTGAAGCCGCCGTCTGCCCCTTCTCCGCCGCCTTCGGCGTCGGCCTCCAATGCCGCCGCCCCCAAGTCGGGGTCGTCGACGTCGCTATCCTCACAGTCTGGGACGTAGTCGCGGGGCTCTCTCATGGCGCCGGCTGCGGGCTCCATGAGGGGGTTCTGCCCAGAAGGAACCAACAAAGGTTAGAAGCCGGAGTCGGCTGCAAAAAAGACCAAAGCTATAGAAAGATGCGACTTACCACTGGAGGGGGGTTGTCGCGCGAGTACGGCTCCTTGCCGAACTGCCAGTCCTCCGTGAACTTGCAGTGCGCGATGTGGTTCACCAAGTTCGCCACCTCCCTGCGGGGCATCTCCTTGGTGCACAGCCGGCTCGGGTCGTGGCGGCCGCTCATCTGACAGATGAGGTGAGGCCGGCCTTGGAGTGGGAGGACTCGGCGCGCCACAAAGGCGGCCAGAAGGTCGGATCCGACGAGGCCCTGCGACTGCAACAGAACTCGGAGTCGCGCTAGGCGGCGGCTCCGGAAGGAGTCAGCGACTTGGACCGATGAGACCAACTGGGAAGCCTCCTAGTTAAAGGAGCGGGGTCGAAGGGCGGCAGGTTGACCCAGTCGCCGTCTGTGGAGAGGTTCTTCACATAGAAGTAGGAGCGCTGCCACATCTTCACCGACTTTATCAGCGAGATGGGAGGAAAAGGGTTGTCGGCCGTCGAGCGCCGCACCGCGATGTAGGTGCCGCACTGAGTCGGCGTGCCGGCGGCCTGCGTGCCGAGCTTTGAAGAGAAAAATTCTCCCCACAACTCGAGGGTGGGGAGAACGCCGAGGAAGCCTTCGCACAGAGTGGCGAAGGCGGAGAGCAGCACCACCACATTTGGAGTGAGGTGGTGCGGTTGGAGGCTGTGGAACTCCAGGAACGAGCGAAAGAACCCGCTCGCTAGCAGCCCCAGCCCGCGCATGAGGTGCGAGCGGAAGACGACCCGCTCGCCCTCCTCTGGCGCGGGCCGGATCTCTCCCGCCGGCGCGGGACGGCCGTGCACGAGGTCCGCGCTGGGGAGACGGCGGGTCCGGCAGAGGAACTCGATATGTTCCGCCTCCAAATCCGAACCGTCCCACATGCTGGAGCGCGTGGCAGGGGCCGCGACGGAGGAAGAACTCATCGCCGTGGTGTGAAGTGCTCCTGCTCGCGGCGGAGGAAGAAGAGAAGGCAGGAGAATGGGGGAGAGGATGCGCGTGCAGTGCCGCCCCGCTCCTCTCTGCCTATTTATAGCCCTACGGGCTGAGGAGCCGAGGGTGCGGGCGTGGGATTAACTGCGCACGAAGCCCCACGCCGCCCCACGATTTACCCCACGAAGTTACTGCGTGCAGTAGCGACGTGGGGAAGCCAACCGTTCGCGACCGCAGCGGATCCGTTCGGAAGCCGAGGCGCGGTAGTGGCGGGCCCCGCCTGACGGCCCGTCCCGTCGTGCGTGTGGGTGAGCAGACTATCCTTCCCACGTGGCGCCACGCGATAGGACCGCCTCGATGGCAGCAGGGAAGCGTATCCGATTCGCCGCCTGATTTCCCGCTGCAATTTACAAACAGCGGCCCCTCGCTGAACAAGTCCGACTTCGGCGAGTCGGCCCAAAGAAGACAACGGCCGAGTCTCAGAGTCAGTGCTGGGAAGTTTGAAACTGTTGAAGCCCCACGAGGCGGCCTCCGCAGGGCTTCACCAGCTTCGGGGACTACTGTCGGAGTAATGGGCCACGGGTAGGCTGACCCGGGACCCAGGATCTTTCAAGACATCGGGGCAGGCCACGCCCCTCCAGCCGAGTCCTAGCTGGCGACCTCCAGAGAGGCCGAGTCCCAGCTGGCGATCTCCCGAGAAGCCGAGTCTCAACTGGCGATCTCCGGAGGAACCGAATCCTAGATGACGACTTCAAAGCAAGCCGACTCCAAGCTGGTGACCTCCAGGAGTGCCGACTACGGGAGTCGGCCCATGACACTTCACGAAGCCCGATGCGGGGTACGGTCACGACGTGGCCGTCCCTCTCTGCCTACGAGGGACTGGCATGGCTACAGTGAGCCGTATTGCTGGGAGATCTCCGGCAAGGCGCGACACTGTTGCCATGCTTGCCCTGACCTCAGCCACAGTGCGCGACGCACTGTGCCCACGACGCCGGCCCGTACGACCCAAAGACCGCGGGGCTGCCTGTCAGTGGGTGAATCGAAGGCGGCCAGAGCGCCCGAAGACAGCCCTGTGGGAGTCGGCCTCCCTGGAGTCGGCCGTCTCCCCTCCAGGGCCCCACAAGCCATAAACCAGATTGGATGGGGAGTGGCGACAGTGATCGCCTGATAGACGGCGGTACTGTTGCCACGACCCGATGACCAGGCCTGCGTCATCAGGAGCGCCGCACAGTGTCCGGCCTGTCCGCGGGACCCACCAGTCGGCGGGCCCCAGAAGCCGGCAGGAAGGACGGCGACATGAGAGACAGACGGCTGGGACCCACGCCTAGTCGGATTACCATTGTACCCCCGGGGGGGTAGGCCTATATAAAGCCCCCGGGGCACCCATGCAAAGGGTTTGGACCTTGATAGAGATAGACACATAGCCCAGGGAGGAGAGAACTAGCCTCGCTCTCTCTTGCCTCCCGATACAGCTCTAGGAGCACCATTGTAGTCATCTTGCTATAGTGACCATGCGGAGACCCCGCAGAGCAGCAGTAGGGGTGTTATCTCCCCAGAGAGCCCCGAAGCTGGGTAAGATTCGCCAGCGTGCATGTCTACGCCTTATCACGTTTCCAGGCGCCGGCGACGTTCTACTCGCCCCCACCATGATAAGCCATCCTTTGGCATATGTCGCACCCAAACCCCGACAAGCAAGTTCATCTCCATAAGCATAATTCATATTGGCATCTTGGACACAAGCATAGAAAGCATCATCAAAAAGGGATATTTCAAGAGAATCAACAGGATCATAGCAATCAGCCTTCGGTAAGCACGAAGGGAAATTAAACAATGTATGAGTTGAAGAGTTACTCTCATTAGAAGGTGGGCACGGGTAGCTAATCCGCTCTTCCTCCTTTTGTTCTTTGCTCTCCTCATCATCTTTTTCATCCAATGAGCTCACAGTTTCATCAATTTCTTCTTCCATAGACTCCTACAAAATATTAGTCTCTTCTTGGACAGCGGAGACTTTCTCAATAAATGCATCAATATCGGAATTGAATTCATAATTCTCATAGCAATATTTAAGTATAGCAAATTTTTTAGGTCTATAAACTGAATCATAAAAATCTTCAAACTCTTTAAACAAAGATTCAATTTCATAAGCACCCATAAAAGCAACAAATTCTTCTATTTGTTCCACATTATAGTAATCATATATACCATTAGCATAAGAAGCCAAGGTTTTATTATCATGTGCATGAAAAGGGAAGGTGTGGAGCCTTCATCCTAGAGCAACAAGTATAATCATATCTCAAGCATAGTTCCTGAGCATACCAATGCAACATATAAATTTGATCCCATAATAGTTTCCCTTTTTGTGTCAAGCGATAATCCCTAAAATATTCATGTTGATCCAACGTGTCTCCCATAACATAATTGAGTGGGGTTTTCTCAGGATTATCAAAGTAGTACATAATAGCTTTCACATAATGAGCATCGAGGGTTTTAGGAGGTTCCCCATCTCCATGAGTAGCAAGTACACCGAATTTTTTTGGTATTTCGTGTTCCATATACATAACTAAAGATAGAGAACAACTTAGAACAACAAATAAAAATTACTTAGTGATAAAGGAAACAAGCACACACGAGAATATTCACCCCACGCTATGACTCCCCAGCAACGGCACCAGAAAAAGGTCTTGATAACCCACAAGTGTAGGGGATAATTGTAGCCTCTTTCGATAAGTAAGAGTGTCGAACCCAACGAGGAGCTAAAGTTAGACCAAATATTCTCTCAAGCCCTATCTACCACTGATACGACTCTATGCATGCTTAGTGTTCGCTTTACCTAGAACAAGTATGAAACTAGATGTACTTTGTAGGTGTTGTTGGATAGGTTTGCAAGATAATAAAGAGCACGTAAATAAAAGCTAGGGTCTGTTTAGATAAAGAAGCAATAAAGTAAATGTAGCGAGTGTGGAAAAGTGGTGGTAGGAGTTGTGAAATTGCCCCTAAACAATTGACTACTTTACTAGACCGATAGCAAGTTTAATGTGGGAGAGGCATAAGCTAACATACTTTCTCTTCTTGGATCATATGCACTTATGATTGGAACTCTAGAAAGCATCCGCAACTACTAAAGATCATTAAGGTAAAACCCAACCATAGCATTAAAGCATCAAGTCCCCTTTATCCCATACACCACAACCCCCTTACTCGGGTTTATGCTTCTGTCACTCAAGCAACCCACTATAAGCGAATCATGAACGTATTGCAACACCCTACGGCGGGAATCCCTCACGCTTGCGCGACACGAAGGGCACAATAGGACAACAACATAACCACAAGCAAATTAAACCAATCATAGCAATTCATCAATCACCGGTAGGACAACGAAAATCTACTCAGACATCATAGGATGGCAACACATCATTGGATAATAATATGAAACATAAAGCACCATGTTCAAGTAGAGGGTACAACAGGTTGCGGGAGAGTGGACCGCTGAATATAGATGGGGGAAGGTGATGGAGATGTTGGTGAAGATGATGAAGGTGTTGGTGTAGATTGCAGTGATGATGATGGCCCCCGGCGGCGTTTCGACGCCACCAGAAGCAAGGGGGAGAGAGCCCCCCTTCTTCTTATTCTTCCTTGACCTTCTCCCTAGATGGGAGAAGGGTTTCCCCTCTAGTCCTTGGCTCCCATGGCATGGGAGGGGCGAGAGCCCCTCTGTGATTGGATCTATCTCTCTGTCTCTCTCTATTTCTGCGTTCTGGGATCCTGCCCTTTCACCGTTTCTTATATATCCGGAGATCCGTAACTCCGATTGGGTTGAAACCTTCACCCAGACTTTTCTCCGAAAATTAGCTTTGTTGCAGCAAAAGAAGAGCATCAACCGCCTTACGGGGTGCGCACGAGGGTCAGGGGCGCGCCCCCTGCCTCATGGCCCCCTCGGGCACCGTCTCGCCTTGGTTTTTCTTCCCAAAAATCATAAATATTCCAAAAATGATCTCCGTCCATTTTTATCCCATTTGGACTCCGTTTGATATGAGGTTTCTGTGAAATATAAAACATGCAACAAACAGGAACTAGCACTGGGCACTGGATCAATATGTTAGTCCCAAAAATAATATAAGAAGTTGCCAAAAGTATATTAAAGTTGTAGAATATTGGCATGGAACAATAAAAAATTATAGATACGATGGAGACGTATCAATATATAATAGAAAACAGCTCGTACCATTAGTTTCTCGACACAGTTGGACCTGTTCAACGAGTGCAGCAGTGGCACACATATCCCACGTGGCCTTCCACCATTGAAACGCCCCACAAGGACCTCAAGACGATCAATAAAGTGTAGGAACTTGTGGATGTCGTCCCAGTCAACTTCAGTGCCATCAGTAACAACAGAGTTATTACAGAATAACAAACGAGCAGCCTGCTTAACTTTGAAAAAACCTACACGTGCCACCAAATATAAGAAAATATTAGTTCGAAGTAGCATCTTCGTGAGAGATTCATTGTTACTTCTAAAGTTAAATTGTGATTAGTTAGACAGAATAGGTGGATTAAGAAGTAATCGAGGCAACAAGCAAGAACCAGATACAAAACTAACATGGATGAACAATTGGAACGACGTCAGGGTGGAAGATCGCAGTGAAGATGAGACCAGGTTCTGCTATTTCCATCTGTTGGAAATATGCCCTAGAGGCAATAATAAATTGGTTATTATTATTATATTTCCTTGTTCATGATAATCGTTTATTATCCATGCTATAATTGTATTGATAGGAAACTCAGATACATGTTTGGATACATAGACAACACCATGTCCCTAGTAAGCCTCTAGTAGACTAGCTCGTTGATCAATAGATGGTTACGGTTTCCTGACCATGGACATTGGATGTCGTTGATAACGGGATCACATCATTAGGAGAATGATGTGATGGACAAGACCCAATCCTAAGCCTAGCACAAAGATCGTGTAGTCCGTATGCTAAAGCTTTTCTAATGTCAAGTATCATTTCCTTAGACCATGATATTGTGCAACTCCCGAATACCGTAGGAATGCTTTGGGTGAACCAAACGTCACAACGTAATTGGGTGGCTATAAAGGTGCACTACGGGTATCTCCGAAAGTGTCTGTTGGGTTGGCACGAATCGAGACTGGGATTTGTCACTCTGTGTGACGGAGAGGTATCTCTGGGCCCACTCGGTAGGACATCATCATAATGTGCACAATGTGACCAAGGGGTTGATCACAGGATGATGTGTTACGGAACAAGTAAAGAGACTTGCCGGTAAAGAGATTGAACAAGGTATCGGGATACCAACGATCGAATCTCGGGCAAGTACTATACCGCTAGACAAAGGGAATTGAATATGGGATTGATTGAATCCTCAACATCGTGGTTCATCCGATGAGATCATCGTGGAACATGTGGGAGACAACATGGGTATCCAGATCCCGCTGTTGGTTATTGGCCGGAGAGTTGTCTCGGTCATGTCTACGTGTCTCCCGAACCCGTAGGGTCTACACACTTAAGGTTCGATGACGCTAGGGTTATAGGGAATAGATGTACGTGGTTACCGAATGTTGTTCGGAGTCCCGGATGAGATCCCGGACGTCACGAGGAGTTCCAGAATGGTCTGGAGGTAAAGGTTTACATATGGGAAGTCCTACTTTGGTCACCGGAAAAGTTTCGGGTTCTATCGGTAACGTACCGGGACCACCGGGAGGGTCTCGGGGGTCCACCAAGTGGGGCCACCAGCCCCAGAGGGCTGCATGGGCCAAGTGTGGGAGGGGAACAGCCCCAGGTGGGCTGGTGCGCCCCCCCACCAGGGCCCAAGGCGCCTAGGGTTTGGGGAGGGGGCGCCTCCACCTTGGGGGGCAAGTTTCCCCTCTCCCCCCTTTGGCCGCCACCCTAGATGGGTTTGGGGCTGCCGCACCCCTTATGATGGGAACCCTAGAGGGGGCGCAGCCCCCTCCCTCTCCCCTATATATAGTTGAGGTCTTTGGGGCTGCAAACACAAGAGTTTTGACCTCTCCCTGGCGCAGCCCTACCTCTCTCCCTCCTCGTCTCTTGCGGTGCTTGGCGAAGCCCTGCTGGAGTGCCACGCTCCTCCACCTCCACCACGCCGTCGTGCTGCTGCTGGACGGAGTCTTCCCAACCTCTCCCTCTCTCCTTGCTGGATCAAGGCATGGGAGACGTCACTGGGCTGCATGTGTGTTGAATGCGGAGGTGCCGTCCGTTCGGCACTAGGATCATCGGTGATTTGGATCACGACGAGTATGACTCCATCAACCCCGTTCACTTGAACGCTTCCGCTTAGCGATCTACAAGGGTATGTAGATGCACTCCCCTTCCCTTCGTTGCTAGATTACTCCATAGATTGATCTTGGTGATGCGTAGAAAATTTTGAATTTCTGCTACGTTCCCCAACACCATCAACATTCGTGCGCCAACTTTCAGTCCGTAACACTTGAGAAAGTTTATCCAACTTCGGCCATAAAAAAGCAGCAATCTTCTTGGTTCATGAACCCAACTCAGAACTTATATCCATGGCTTGTCTTCACTGTGACCATTAAACTGGTGTATTCAGTTATGGCAAGGCCGAGCATATTGAGTACATGTGTTCTAGCAGAGCAAATAATGCACTACAGGAAAATAAATATGAGAACACAATGTATTCCCTATCCAAATCTATAAATAGCTTTCTCCTTCACGTTAGTGTTGACCATCGTACTAGTAGTACCTTTTATCCAAATATAGCAATCCAAATTTCCAAATTAGTCGAGAGCATGTTAAAAAAAAACCACCCTCCCGGATAGAAAAGAGGATTCTAGGAACATACTATGCGCGTTTTAAAATCCTGTGTTAGGATGAGAAGGAACAAGTGTGGCGTCTCGCCGAGGGCGCAGAAACCTGTAGGGTCCTCGCACTTTGGCACTACAAATGAAACACACTAGATTCAGTAGGAAGAAAAATGCATCAACGGCGGCGGCTGCGATCCTAGGATTACCTGCGACCAAGGGACTTGGATTTATTGGGGATGGATGAAGAATTCGTACCTGGTTCTCCATGAGAAAACCCTATGCAATCGCCGAGAGGGGGTTTTCTCTGAACAAGCAGACGAGGGAGAAGGGGATTCAGGCCTAGTGAAATATTGCCGCTTCGTCTTACTGCTAAAGCTGGAAAGGGGGGGGTTGTGATTTGACGGCTCATTGGGCATTACTGCGGTGCTACGACCGGGGTGTGTCTACCATGCACTTGTGCACTCTAATTTGTGCATATGGCACGTGGACCCCGTTGCTAGATGCCCCACATATCAGCAAAAGGAAGTAGAAAGACATGAGTAACTAGTTACACAAATATATTTTTGACAGAGAGATACTCCCTTTGTAAAGAAATATACAAATCTTTTATATCACAACTTTATACATAAGAAAAATCAAGGGGAATATATATAACATATATACTTATAAAAAACAAAGTTGTTTTTAACATAGTATAGACGAGTTGGTGACGATGGTGTGCCTGCCATCCTACAATATAGGCCGTCCGATTTATATTTGACGGATAGGAATGAAACTATGGCAATTTTGCAAAAAGGTACCCACACACCTCTCCACATTTGCAAATAAGGCCTTCCCTCGTTCATCCTTTTCTCTCACAAGATAAAATACTCATACAAATTCATCTTGATGTTACGTGCAACGCACGAGCATTATGGGGGTTCAGCTGAGAATATAATACTCAGACAGGCTCACGGTTCTGGACTTTGGGCCGCAGGCTCACCCTGCATGTTTGGGGGCCCATGTGTTCTACCTCAACGCTTTTCATATTGCAAGCAATCGGTACAATGCTGGTTTTAGATGCTGTCGCAAGGCGAATACACAAAATTGAATAAAGCACGATAGCTTTTGGAATGAAAATGAACGACAGTTCCTAACCAGCAATGAGAGTTGCAATTCTATCAATGATATACCATGTTATAAATAATAATGTCGTACTACTTATACACACAAGACACTTGTTTCACCATGCCAGATTATTACATCAAAATCTCTCGGAGGATATATTAGTTCGGCAGTTGCATGCTGCTACTGAAGAATTTCAAAGTTGATTTGGACCAGCTCTCCTTGCCGAGAAAGTTCGATTTTGACATCATCCCCTACCGCAAGATATGATTTAGATTTGAACCTTGACCATCCTTTAGCATCAATCATCATGTGACCATCCTTTGTACTTACGGTATATTGAGCAGGTTCATTCACACCAGGGCTCCGCATGGTAAGAGAACTTGGCCGCGGTCGCTCGGATTGTTGAACGACTCCCTCGTTGCTCTAAGAATTCTCTGTTTGCAAACAAGAAGACATACCCAAACAGTTAGATCAACATAGCGAATTATGTGAAACAACATGGAAAGAAAAAAGAACGAAGCACTTGGGCGGCCAATGCTTATCAAGAAGGTGGACATGTCGGTTTTTGTAAGTACTTTGGTATATGAAGTGTGAACTGCAGCCCAGTCTGTTGCCGGTGCAACTACTCGTTCGGTTGCCGCTGCATGGGCCGGAGCAGATGCAAGTGCAAGTGTTGGTGCAGGTGCCGAAGCCGTTGCTACTGCCGGAGATGGTGCTCCTTGTAGAGCTGGTGCCGGTGTCGGAGCAGGTGCCGGCGTCGATGCCCGATCCTCCGGTAGATCAGCCTCATCCGCTGACACGGTCGATGCCCAATCCTCTGCTGGATCAGACTGAGCTGCTGCCGCTGTCAGTGCTAGAGCAACTGCCGGTGCTCGATCCGTTGCTGAAGGTGGTACCGATGTGCGAGATAGCAGCGATCGTGTCTGTTCTGCTATTATCAGCTTTCTAACTTGACTAGGATCCGTGACCGTGATCCAGTTTTTTTCTTCATTTCTTTTAAACGCGAGAAGGACTAATTGTGGCATTTTTGTTAAACCAAACTGCAGTTCATCATAGGGATTCATCTTGTACTCAGACAACAGACTGATCCAATTTTTTCCAGTAATATAAGTGATGGACAGTGCCTTCGTTACTGACACGACATAAGAAGTGAAACTTGAAAAAATAGCCATCGTAGAGCAAACCAAACGGTTTATTCTGTGATGAATGTCACATGGCAAAACCTGCATCGTAAAATTGCAGGAAAATAAAGAAAACATGACATTAAATCAATAAGATTTAGACAGTAAATCAATAAGATTTACTTGATGTGACACGAGTGAATCCTTACCAGGAAATCACTATATTGAAGTACTAAATAGAAGATTGATCGTCCAACTACGGGTGGCATGCAGGGGCCCCGCCTACTCCCACAAGCAGGACAGTCCAAAGGTCGTGACAAATCGTATGGACCGAACATCCATGGGACTGGAAATCCTGGTGGGTGCGATAAACCCTGCAATGCATACAGATATTGGAGTGTAACCATAATTGATAAACCGTCCTCACAAAAAAGATGATCTGGATACTTCAAAATATACAGACTGAGTGGATAGAACTTAACATAGACCGTTCTCAGGACTGACCACACACCAAAAGCGGCAGTACTAATAAACAATACAGGGTTCACAAACATAAATCAAGTACTGAACAATAGTACTTAATACAGACAAGCAAAGTTGCACTAATTAAACTCTGCGGACTATTTCTTACCACCGACCTACGGGATGAACCCCGCATAACTGACTAGGCCATGGACTTCGTGAGAGATGTCTACATGCACCATCACCATCTCGTCAACCTTGGAGAACCAAACAAAGTGGTCTTTCCACTCATAAACATGATGATGAAGACAGGCCGCATCAGATTTGTTGGGAAGCTTTACAAGAACCACACCCTTCGTAATCGAAGGCACAACCAGGAAATTGTTGTGGTCAAGTACAACCTCGAGAACACGCCTGATAACAATGCTACATGAAAACACTAGTTCAGGACACGTGGCGACAAGGACACAATAGCTGGATAGTTTAGCAGTAGAACTCATCCTCAGGTCTTCCAGTTCACATGGCATGACTTTGAGAAATTCATCTCCACCGCGGACCTAGTTCTAATTCAAACAGAAACCATATTTTATTACTACCTCCGTTCAGAAATATAAGATGATTTTCGATATTATACTCCATATATGACTACATATACGCACAAAAATGAGTGAACAAAGACACTAGAACATGTCTTCAAAGGCATGAGAGCAGAAGGATTACTTGCAATATCCATAACACAAGTTACTGAGGCAAATATACCCTCTTCGAAGGTAGCATTGATGTTCATAAAGTACTCCCTCTGTCCCAAAATTCTTGTCTTAGATTTGTCTAGATACGGATGTATCAAGCCACATTTTAGTATTAGATACATACGTATCTAGACAAATCTAAGATAGGAAATTTGGGACAGAGGGTGTAGTTGAAAGTAATCTATAAGAAATCAGTGTCAACCTCTCGCATGTTTTGGTCAAAAGAGGAATTTAGAACCATCATTTGGCACACTAAAATCACATGCAAGATCACCCAAAAAGGTGTACTACTAGTACTAGTATTGCGTGTTAGATGAAAAACATGATCAAGATCGAGAAAAAGATCGTCAAGAAGAGATATTACCTGGAGTTGCTTAATGAGGGATCCCAGAGAGGTGGGCTTGGACAGGGCGATGGCTTTGAGCTTGTTTGCGGTAGTCTCGGTAGGGTGCTTGCGCTTCTTCGTACCATGAGCCTCGATGGTTTTGGCCAGAGCCATAGACATCACGTCGGCCGGTGCTCCAGCGTACATCCAAGAGAGGAAGCTGAGAGACAAGAGTGAATTGAGGAATGAGATGAGGGAGAAGTGAAGCGAGTGGGGGTTTTCTTCAAGAGAGGAAGCTAAGAGAGAAGAGTGAAATGATGGTTGCTTCGTCCGTCCAACTTACTGCTGGAAAGGAGGGGGTTTTGTGATTTGACGGCTCATTGGGCATTACTGCGGTGCTTCGATCGGGGTATTCTACCGTCACTCTACTACGGAGTAATTTAGTGCATGGCTGGTGGACCCAGATGCTGGCTGTCCCACACATCAGCGAAAGTGAGTAATTTAGTGCATGGCTGGAGGAGGATCCGCATGGTAGAGCGTGTCCACTATTTTTCTGAAGAAAAAAATGATTACAGCAAGCGTTTCCACTCTTATGACGGAGGAGTGCGAAACACGGCAGCCACTTGAACATACACAGTGCTCCTACTACTAGGCATGTGCAGTGGTTCATATGTCAGTACTACATAATCTTGTTGCTAGTGTAGTAAGATATGACGGTAACAAATGATGTTGTGCACATGTCAACTATATGAACAGCAATGTAGTAACATAGTACCGCTTTTTTGACTGTCCGGTCGAGAATGAACGGTGAGATCAATGTTAACAGAACTAGGTCTACAGCGCACGGAGAGTACAGTGTTACAGTACTCCACGAAACATGAACCATATGAAGCACGAATAGTATTAGGCAGGGTGTATGAAGGGTGCATGGGATGGGAGCAAAAGTTTGCTTCTCGACCCACTTTTGGGTGTTTGGCAGAGTGCATGAAGGGTGCATGAGTCCACACTAGTAGGTTAACCAAACACACCCACATGCTTTGTGCTATAGTGACTGATTTGCATCGTCTGAGTTTGATCCAACGGTCATGTTGCGTCGAGACATGGACATGCCCATGCAGAGGGCGCCTAAACACCACCGAAGTCCCTCTACTTCTCGAGGCGCACGACGTTGGTGATGCAGGGTGCAACCGCCCGCAGAGCCTGCTCCCGGTCGACGGGAGCCAGCTCGTCAAAGACGGCGTCCAATGGCACGAATGGATTCCGGTGACGGAGCCCTGAAAGGATTCGCCCGGCAATGGCGATGGCAGCCCGCAAACCCTCCTTGTCCAGCTCCGCCCCCACCATCACGCAGAGACGGCTCAGCTCCTCTGAGATATAGGTGAAGAAGGAGACCAGGCCAGGAAGCCGCAGCTCGTTGAAGTCGACCGGGTGGTCAAATGGGTTTAGCCCGTCGGCCGGCATGATCACACTGGCACGACGGTAGGCATCGTGCAGCCGCAACACGTGCGTGGCAACTTGGTTCACCAAGTGGCTGACACGATCCTGGACCTCGTCACGATCGGCCCGCTCACGCTCCAGCCGGCACCCCTGACAGCCTATCATATCTCCCGCTTTCTGCAGCAACACCGCTGACGCCTCGAGCATCTTTGTGGTGGACGCCTGCCGCTTTTGAAGCTCTATGAACTCCTGCACATAACGGAGGAGCATGGCACTCCTCTCCTCCTTGAGATCACGGAGCTCCACATCCTTGGCCCTGAGCTTCGCATCCTTGGCTTGGAGCTCCTGTGTCAGGTGCCTCACCTCAGACTCCGTGATCTGCTGCACCTCCATGGCACCAGGTAAGAGCAATAGGGAGAGGAAGCAAAGGGGGCGAAATGGCTGAAAGGCAATGCAATCTACGGGAAGGCGGAGGGAGCCAGCCTAGGAGCGGGAAATCTTTTGGTTTTCATCATGGTAAAACACCAGTCGACGACTTCTCACATCAGGGAGCAGTGGGTTTTACAGGCGGATTCATCGTGACTAATTGCTGCCGCACCTGCTCCCGTCAATCAAAAAATTTAAAATCCTGCCGCGCCCGCTCCCGTCAATCAAAAATTAAAAATCCTGCCGCACCCAAACACCAGGGCAACACCGTGGTGGATATTTAAATTTACCTGCCGGCAAGTAGATAAAAAAAGGGGTGAAAAAACAAATGTGGCGGCGGCCTAGCTATTCGGTCGAACTAGCCCAACTAGCTAGCCACCGTGCTTCACTGATGTACTCGGCGGGAAAGGTGGTCTTTGGTGATTTGATGACTCATTTACTTGCTTCGGTGCTATGACCGACGAGGACCCAGAAAATGCGCGGTAGGGCAACCCACGTCAGGAAGAATATATGCGTGCACCACCCAGGAGGACCCCGAAACCGCGCGGTAGGGTGTGCCACGTCCCGGCACGGAGGAAAAAATGTGCGTGTAAAAATATACCTATGGTTCGACCTCGGGACCTAGCCAGTCGGTCGAAAACACCCCACTAGCCACACAACTTCATCATGCTAACGTGGCACGGAGGATAGATGTGGTTAGCTCCGGCTCGACCAACCACAATGTCTCTTGTTCTAGGCGATCCTTCTATTTTCCAAGCTTTTTTTAGTTGTAGTAACACCACGGCAAGCTAGCGCCCCTCTTGGTGTGTGCCCATGCAAAGGTTAGACGATGGAGAGAAGAGAGAGAGATCATAGACCTGGGACCCACCAGTGAGTCAACGGTCATGCACGTGTTGACGAGGCACTCCCTCTACTCTACTCAACGCAATACTGTATAAAATCAAGTTAAGGGGCAAAGCCAACAACCGTTGTTGTTTCAGGCTATCAACTTACGCTTTGTAGTCCAGGTTGCCAGTTCGAATCTCGTCTTTCAGATTTGTTAGTTTTAGGTCCAAATTTGATTAATAACAAGTGGGACCCCCGTGTGTTGTTCCGATATTTCAGTGTAGGATGGTGTTTTTGAACAAACACTTTGCACGGTTAGACAAGTAATGGCACGAGTTACACGTATTTTGCAAGTTTACGAACAAAAATGATAGCGGCACAGAATATCACATCCACCCCGCAGCTTAGATGCTATGGTGATATGAGTTTTTACACCGTTGGAAGTGAGATCCAATGGCTTGGGAGTAGTCTTTGTAATTATGCGCAATTTCCAAACTCTTCAAAGGTTTTTTTTGCAAATAAAACATTCAGGCCTCGTGTGTGCCGCTGCATCTTGGATCCAATGGCTCCCCGTTGCTCATATTAGGTGCTCCTCGTAGCTTAATTACCCGCTACGGTGATATGAGCATCTAGGTCGTATGATCAGTGATTAGATGGCACATGCGCAGTACTTGTACTTTCTGCGCATTTCCCAAACTCTCTCAGCCGTATATTGCAAAAACATTCAAACCTCCTACCATGGGCCGTTAGATCTCTGTGAACTCGTATCACCATAGAATCTACTGTGCGGGAGCACCTCATATTCTCCCGTGCGAGAAAACATAAGGTGCTATGCAGCTTGGATGCTACGGTGATACGAGCTTCGAGGTTGTTTTATCTGAGATCCAATGGCATCTCAGCAGTCTTTGTGCTTGTAAGCAGTGGCTGAACTCTTTGGGGGCTTTTCTGCAAAAAACCATTCGAACCACCGAGGAGGTGTTGGGTCACAAATCTAACGGCTTCGAAGAGCTTGTATCAGCAAAGCATCTAAGGTGTGGTAGCACATGATATTCTTACATACAGGAGAATATGATGTCCTCCTTCATCTTAAATGCGACGGTGATACGAGCTTCGAGGTCGTTGGATATGGGATCCAAGGGCATCTGGTAGTTTTTGTACAAATTGTGTGCAATTCTCAAACTCATCAAGGTTTCCTGTAAAAATATTAAGACATCATGTGAGCTGCTATATCTCAGATCTACAAGCTCCAAGCAACTCATATCGGCATATAGCATCTAAGGTATGGAGGCACATGATATTCTCCCAGTGAGGAGGGGTGGGGGATGCACAACCAATCGGTGGTTGGGAGGGTGGGGACAAATATAATCTAAACAACCCTAAATAGAGCTTCACAATTTTATCTAAGGTCGAGGGGTTGACCCCCGACAATCATAGCTCCGCCTAAACACAACATTTGCATGTACTGTTGTACTAGACTTAATATTCATGTTTCAGTTTCATGTTCATTTTAAATATTGAACTGAGGACCATGCATGTCTTACATTTTACTCCCTTCGTTCCTAAATATTAGTCTTTTTAGAGATTTCAAATGGACTGGCACATATGGATGTATATAGACATATTTTAGAGTGTAGATTCACTCATTTTGCTCTGTATGTAGTCACTTGTTGAAATCTCTAAAATACTAATATTTAGGAATAGAAGGAGTATTTTTGAATTCGTGTCATACATGCATGGTTTGGAAAAATAGATGCACTATAATTATTGGATTGTTGTTGTGTTCGTGCGTGTGTTTCTCTCTTTGTGTGTGTGTGTGGTCATATGCTTGATACATACAAAGTTTTCTCACCTCTATATTGTTCTTATTTTATATTTGAATTTGCATTGAAAAAATTACTAGGGATACCATGAAATGTGAAATCCACGTTGAGATCACTATATCAAAAACTCACTCTAATTTAACAACTCGTCATAAATCAATTACCACGTTGAGATTAGTATTTGCAAGGAAAATACAGGCATTGTGATACACATAGATTCATTGGGCAATTTAAAAGGTTCCTTTCGTATTCTCGAATGGTAGAACCCAACGGCGTACCAACCAGACCTTGGCTCGTGTTGATCCTAAAAAAACGGGCTCGTGTCCTTCTGGTGGCGTGCGTGGTACGCACATTAGGCAACCCCAACCAATCGAGCCTCAGCGTTTCGAGTCGAAATATCTGGCAGCCAGAATTCCAGCCCTAGGAAATTCCCCTCATGTCCCCGGTCCATAATGACTACCGATGAACAACGAAGGTATGCTTTAGTAACTAAACAACGTTACCGACCATGCCGAGCACGGTTCAATTCCCTCGGTCGCCGCTCGCCAAGGTCACCTGTCAACTGCTTGCCTACTACTACTACTACACCACCAGGATGAGCACAAAATTGAGCCTGTTTGTTCGTGCCTAGTACTTGAGTTAATATATCAGGCAATGCACTGGTACGTAGGGATTATCCTTTTACTCTGCATATATAACTTGTCTGAAGTCTAAATAAGAAAAATGTTTGACCAAATCCTTTCTTAAGAAATACAACAAGACAGATGTATGGCCTGAAAATTTATTGCATGATGCAGGTTATGATATTGTTTCGAATCCTGGATCTTAAATTTCAGAAAATCCAAAAGTGACCATAAATTCTTGAAACTGAGCATGGTCACGTGATATGGCACAAATATTACTTTGTAATTTTCTTCTTCAATTTGAGACAAGCTTCTTATGACAAGTTGCAAAAATGAAGAGCCATGGTATTTTGGAACAAAGACCTGTCACGTTAAGGCGAACGCTTTCACTATTAAAACCGTGGGCATTTACGTGCCGCCACGAGTCCCGCTTCTCATCGGCAGGTGCCGTCCGAGCAAGTATGTGAGTCGACGGGAAGCGTGCGAGCAGATCGCTGCGCCGGCTGATAGGGAGGCGTGCGAGCAGATCGCTGTGCAGGCTCACCGGGAGGCGAGCCCTTTAACCAGGCTCCGCCGCCCACCTTCGTCCCAACTGCTCCCACTTTTAATGTCACCGGCGCCGCAGTTTAAAATAAACCTCGCACTACCCGGTATCGCTACAATCTTCTCTCTTCCTCTCCAATTCTCCTATCGTCTACCTCCAACTAGGCTGACCTAAATGTACGCCATGCCGCATCACGATGGTCTGCCCTTAGTCTTCCAGTTTCCTGAGGAAGACACCCAGCCGGAGTCTCAAGAACATAAGGCACTTTGGGACGAGCTTGAACTGGCCTTGCAGGAAGACGCTGCGCCTGTCCCCGCTCCCGTTCCGGCTCCCATCGCCCCGACTGCACCAGCGCCCATCCTGGTCGCATTGATGGGCTGGGAGCCGCACATTGTCGCCGAGCTTGATGCCACGGGGTTCCACGAGGTCCCCGCCGACTTTCACGCGCCCGTGCACCTGCCAGCGCATGCGCCTACGCGTGCACTGATGCGCACGCCCGTGCCGGTGCCCGTGCACCTGCTAGCGTATGCGCCTGCGCGTGCACTGGCGTGCACGCCCGTGCCGGTGCCCGTGCACAGAATGTCTCCACCGCGCCGTTGACAGCGCATGTCCCCGCGCGGGTGTCAGTGCCCCCCTCAGCGGCATGGTTGGCCTCCGTCGACTGCTTCCTTGCACCAACGCCAGTCGCCTCCTCCCGCCAGTTGACTGGCTCCGAAGTCTAGAACATTTTGGCCTTCCTTGAAGCTAGGCCAACATCCAGGAGTACGCCAACAACTGCGCAAGACGCCGCCGTTGCCGTCGGTCAGTGGCCATAGAGCACGACAGAGGAGCCGCTTCCCACCGCAAGACGCCCCCGCCGCTGCGTAATCTAAATTTGCCATGAAAAACGTTCGGATTGCCATGCTTAAAATCCGAACGTTTATCACTTCCATTTATTTTATATCGATCGTCGTATAATTTAAAGTCGGAGTTAGACTGAACGAAATCTATGGTTTGATCGACTGAATGTTCTGCTAGATCCGTATCAAATTAAATATAAAACTTCATCAAGCCACATGTATTCATTGTCATCCAACGACCTAGACTACTTCAATGTCGAGTGCTCAACACATTTAGCGTGCAGTTAATTTCATTCCAAAAATAGTGCTAATCACATAATAACACACAAATAATATCCTACTTAATATCCGCATGCACTTAATATACTTCCAAATTAATATGCATTGCACGTACACACTGACTAGTGCTGCTAGTACATGAAACTGGTGCCGTAACTTGTGAACGCGTCCAGATATGGTCAACGGCAACATCGCCCGCAAGTTCTTCGTGTTTGCCCGTGCGTCTAAACGCAGAAGGGGAGGAGAGAGAGAGAGAGAGAGAGAGAGAGAGAGCACATGGAACCCACCAGTAAGTGAAGGCGAATAATACTAAAAATAATATTACATGTTATCCATTAAATAGGCTGTGGTAATATAAAAACATTATGTGAACAAAGGGGGGTACAACAAACATTGCTGTTCTACGTATGTTGCCTATTGACGTGCGGCTTGAAGGCCCTGGTCGCATGTTCGATCCTCGTCCTTTATTTTTTAATTTGTATATGGGTCCAAATTTGTTTCATGACATGTGGGCCCCTTGGTGTGTAGTTTGTAGCACTTTAATTTGTGGGTCGAAATTTGTTCCATTCCAAGTGGACTATCGGTGTGTAGTTTTGTAGCTTATTTATAATAAGTAAAGAGAACAACAAAGTTTTTTTGCAATAATACCATGGTGCTACGTTGAAGGCGAGAAAGGACGTGCGAGAGAGCGGTGACCAAGCCAGAGGGTAATCAACTAGGGGAGTTGCGGGGGTTGCAATGGTGTTTGGAGTAGTTGTGGGCCGAATGCTACAAAAATATAATCTAAACCGACCGGAATAATGCCTACACAAATTAATCCAAGGTTGGAGTGCCCCTCGCAATGTAAATAGCTCCGGCTTTGTGTCGGTGGGAAACGACACCTATGGGATCACTGGAATCGCTATTACGGTTGCAAGGCGCTGGATCGTGAGAAGAGCGTGGCTAGTAGACAGCACAAAGGGGATTCACCCAGGTTCGGGCTGCAAAGAGCTCTTGAACTAGCTCTGGGTGCTGCCAGGTTCGAAAGAGCCGAATCCTTCTCTAGTGCGCCATGGGCCTCCTTTTATAGGCGGAAGGGGCTGCCACAGTGGCACACAGGAGGTGGAAAGTGCTACAGCGCCGTGAGCTTATCGCTGGTATTACAGGACAAAGTGCATTTAATGCGAGGCTTAGGTGTCCCTTCACTTTATCGGGGACGAGAGCGAGGCCCGTCCCGTCCGTCGCTGCTCCTCCTTGCTTTGACACGCGCCCTGGCCAGCGATGCATGTGGTGCCATGTAGGCAGGCAGGCAGCTGAGGTGGCGCGGTGGTGGAGCCTCCACGAAGGGCTGCATGTTGCCACGCAGGTGCCTGCCCAGCTGGTTGGGTCGGCAGCTGTATACAAACGGTGGCGGGGACTTGGCTGGCGTGGACCTGGCAGTGGCCCTGCTGGCGTGCTTGGCGAGGGCCTTTCCGGGTGGCCCGGCAAGGGTCTTCCCGCGGCACGCCGTCATCCCCGGCAAGGACCTTGCCGGGGGTCTCGTGGGCTTCCTCGGTAAGAACCCTGCCGAGGTTTGTTGCCTTCCTATCCTCATTTGATCTTGACTATTCTTTGTCTTCACAAAGATCTGCATGTCACCACGGAGGTGCCTCCCGAGCCCTGTCCCAATGCGTTTGTCTAGCATTGGTGGGCTCAAAGGTGGCTCGCTCAGCTGGTGTGGGCGAGATGCCCCGGCAAGGGTCTTGCCGCCCCCACCCCTAGGGTTTCCAACCCTAGGCGCAGGGGAAGGCCCAAGGGGGGCGCACCAGTCCACTAGGGGCTGGTTCCCCTCCCACATCAGCCCATGGGGACCTCCGGGATAGGTGGCCCCACCCGGTGGACCCCCGGGACCCTTCCGGTGGTTCCGGTACAATACCGGTGACCCCCGAAACTTTCTCAATGCCGAAACTGGACTTCCTATTTATAATTCTTCACCTCCAGACCATTCCGGAACTCCTCGTGACGCCCGGGATCTCATCCGGGACTCCGAACAACTTTCAGGTTACCGCATACTAATATCTCTACAACCCTAGCATCACCGAACCTTAAGTGTGTAGACCCTACGGGTTCGGGAGACACGCGGACATGACCGAGATGACTCTCCGGCCAATAACCAACAGCGGGATCTGGATACCCCCGGCAAGGGTCCTTGCCGGGGAAACCTGCTTCATCCATTCGATCTTTGTGGCCTTGGTCCTTGTCGTTGCTTTGTTTGTCTTGTGCCTTCGGCTTCTCTCCGGCTTCCCTTTCCTGCCCTATTATGCGTGGCCGTGGCTGGTGGCTCTAACTGCCCGTGCACAAGTAAAGGGGTCAAAAGCAGAGCCCTTTCTTTTGTACACCGACAGGAGCCCCCGGGCCTGGGCCATACATAAGCGCAATACATTGTTGCGCTAGGCCCAGAACGACGCGTAGGCAGTTGGGGCGGATTTTACCACGGTAACTGCTCCGTCCGTTGCGCTTCCCCACGACCCGCGTTGAACCCGCGACGTGGGGGTCGTGCACGTGCATGACGGAAGCATGCTGGCGTCATCTCGTGGTGGACAGTAAAGAGGCGGCTTGCGTGTCTCTTTGAGACCGCAGGGCCGCTGCTCATTTACTACCCTTGCTTGGGAACCGTTGCTCCACGCGTCCCACTGCGCCTATCCCTTGCGCCACATTCGCTGCATGCACGATGCAGGGCGAATGACAGGCGCGCGCGATGTGGGAAGTCGTGCGTGTGCGTGGGTCGATTTCCACACACCTTCAATGGAGCGGGGAGGGCAGTCGACGGCCCCGCTTGCTATCACTTCAACGGGCCGGATTGGCCAAGAGGGGGCGGCCGAGCCTCGCCCCCGCCCCTTTATAAAGAGGGGAGCGGGAGGAACGGCGCCTCTCAACCCTTCGCCATCTGCCTCTCCCCATTCCTGCTTCCTCCTTTCTTCTGCCATGGCGAGGGGGCGTGGTGACGCTTCATCGGTGGCGGCGAGGGTCTCGGCTCGATAATGCATCGCTCCTCCCCCAGAGCTCGTGGCGGCGGAGCCGCCTGTTAGAGGAAGGGGGAAGGGCGAGGTCGAGGCCCCCGTGGCACTCGAGGGAGAGGAGGACGGGGCGGAAGATCGGCTTCGCCTCCGCCAGCGGCCCCTCCTTCGGTGGAGGGCCACGTCGGGGACAACCCTTGCAAGTTCTTCATCAGGCTGCGCTAGCCGCCGCGCCATCGTCTTCGCCTCCCGACTCCGTTTGCGCGGGAGATGGAGCTGGATCCACCGCAGGCGTTGCGGCTGCATATAAGGGGTTGTGGGAACAATGGCATATGGGCCGATGTCGAGTTCCCCGCCCCTCACGTCATGTACCTACGTCGAGGGTGGAAGACCTTCGCTCGCGTCCATAGCTTGACGGAGGGGCTCACTCTCCATTTCAAATTAATGGAGGGTGGCCTCCTCTCCGTCAAGATCTTCAGGCACTTTGGGACTTGCGTAAGGTGCTGCGTGGAGAGCTCCTCCGACGATGAAGATTCCTCCTCGAGCGAGGGTGATGAGGAGGACAGCGGCAGCGACGACAAGGGTAGCAGGCGGCAGGATGATGGGTCCGACTAGGTGTCGGGCGCCGCTCCGGGTGGCACCGGCGACCCCATCATCCATGTCGCCGGCTCCTTGAACTTCTCGGGGTCGCCTCCTTGGGCGGCTAGCATGGGGAGGCTATGGAAGAGGAAGAGGGCGGGCGGCAAGGCCATCAAGTCGGAGTACGCGGGCACCGACGCCTTCGTAGCATATTGACAGTCCTGCCGCCTCGTCTTCCAGCTCTTCTACCGTCATGATCATCACCAGCCTCCCTTTTGGGTGGCCACGGGGACATTCTCCTGGTGCCTTCTGCTGCTCATGCTTCGCCTAGGCGCCCCTTTTGCCCTTTTGCCTTCTTGTTCCATTTCCCGAGGAGAGGGACAAGAAAGGGATTACGGGCACCTTATCTCTTTTTAGTCCTGTAAGCCTTCGGGCCTTTGTTAGATTTAGAACTTGTAATCCCCCTGTACGGGATGTTTTTAATGAAAAAGGGATGTTTTCCGGGATTTTCATTCGCGGGTGAAACCCACGGCAAGGATCGAATCCTTGTTGCCATCTAAAGTAAACATTTTTTGCCCGGCAACAGGCCTCGCTATTCCCCCATCTCGCTCGACCTTTCGCACGCTTTTGGCAGAGGCAAGGATGAGATGAGTTTGGGCTCCACGTTCTATCCCCTTGCTGCCGTGACTACGAGCAACTTCGGACCGAGGAGATAATCCTTGGGTTCGGAAAGAGGGGAGCACGGTAGCTTGGATATAAAACGCGGTTCCACATACCCCAGTTCATAACGAAATGCATGATAGAGGATAAAAGACTTATCTGGACCTGCAGCCCCCGGCAACCTTGGCTTGCCGTGGACGGATCCTTGTGTTTGCAGCCCCCGGCAACCTTGGCTTGCCGGGGTCGGGGCACCGATCCGTTCCTCTCTTCCAAACAGCTCGGCAGAAATACTTACGTGTCCTGCGAACCAAAAAGGACAGGGAAGAAACATAGAGATGTACAATCGACCTCGAAGCTAGGGGTTAGCCGCTGCCAAGCACTATCAACCCTAACCGAGGAGGAGACTCGATCTAGCATGCATGCTATAACTTAGGGCGCCAATGCTTCGTTTATTAGTTCTCAGGGTCTGCGCCTGGCTTTGTACAAAGGGTTACATGCCTTGCCGGCAAGGCATGTACAAAAGGGTGGCTTGCCGGGAGGCCCGGCAGCCGCGCCTTATGGGTAAAACTTGCGAAGATGCTCGATGTTCCAGGAGTTACTTACTGGAACGGCATCTTCGGTCTCCAGGCGGACTGCGCCGGGCCTGGTGACTCGTGTTACCCGATAAGGGCCTTCCCACTTTGGCGTCAACTTGTTGGAATTCTTGGCCAACTGAACGTGCCGAAGAACAAGGTTGCCTTCCTCAAGGCTCCAGGCACGGACCTTGCGGCTATGGCAGCGGCGCAGGGCTTGCTGGTAGTGTGCTGCTCTCACAGCCGCCCGGAGACGATCTTCCTCAAGGAGCGTTGCATCATCTTGCCACAATTGCTCTTGCTCAAGCTCATCATAAGCGAGCACTCGAGGTGACCCGTATATGAGTTCTGTGGGGAGAACTGCTTCTGCCCCGTAGACCAGGGCAAAGGGTGTCTGGCCGGTGACTCGATTTGTCGTCGTTCTGATCGACCAAAGAACCGCCGACAACTCATCAATCCAGCGTCTTCCACTTTTGCGCAGCCTATCAAAAGTCTTCGTTCTTAAGCCTTGCAGGACTTCAGCATTTGCTCTCTCTGCTTGGCCGTTGCTCCGTGGA
The DNA here is from genome assembly GCA_963921465.1 of Triticum timopheevii. Lineage (NCBI taxonomy): Eukaryota > Viridiplantae > Streptophyta > Magnoliopsida > Poales > Poaceae > Triticum > Triticum timopheevii. The sequence goes on from OY997270.1 coordinate 129,480,780, forward strand.
TGTGCCACGGAGGCAAAACAGACCCTGCTGCCGAGATCCTCAATGTATTGCATGAAGGCGTGGCTTGTGAACTGTGTGCCATTGTCGGTGATGATCCTGTTGGGTATCCCAAAATGGCACACTAGTCCCTTGAAGAACTTGATGGCTGACTGCACCGTCACCTTCCTCACTGCTTCCACCTTTGGCCACTTTGTGAACTTGTCGATTGCGACGTACAAGTACTCAAAGCCCCTGACAGCACGGGGGAAGGGGCCCAATATGTCGAGCCCCCAGACCGAGAAGGGCCAGGAGAGAGGGATAGTTTGAAGGGCTTGAGCTGGTTGATGAAGCTTCTTCGAATGGAACTGGCACGCCTCACACTTGGTTACTAGTGTCGTCGCATCCTGGAGGGCGGTGGGCCAGAAGAAACCTTGCCGGAAAGCCTTGCCGGCAAGGGCCCTCGACCCTATGTGGGAGCCACATATGCCTCCATGTATCTCTGCCAATAGCTTTAGTCCTTCCTCCCGGGAGATGCACTTCAATTTCACCCCATTCGGTCTTTTTCTGTACAATACGTTATCAACGAATTGGTACAGAGGAGACCAGCGGGCTACTCTTTCTGTCTCTTCCTGCTTCTCAGGAAGCTCTTCTTTTTGAAGGAACCGGACAGTGTGCTGCGCCCATGCCGGAGCATGTGGCTCGACGACAAGGACCAAAGGCATCTCTTCTGCCACGGGAGTGGCCGTCTCCACGGCCATGACCTGAGGTCCTGCCAGAGTCGGTTGTCCCGTGGCAGGATCGGCATCCACGGCAACATCTTCCCGGCGGCTCCGGGGAGCTCGGTGGGGAAGTACTTGCCGGAGCCTAGCTTCCTCCGCTTATTCTGCCCGGTTGACGGCTCAACGGATGGTTGAGTTAACTGAAGCACAAAAGTACCTGGTTCCACAGGTAGCTTGAGGGCAACGCGCTTTGACAGGTAGTCTCTTCGTCCGAGGGACATGCTCCGCTTGTATACCATCAAAGCGCTCCTCCAGTTTCCTCACCTCATCAACGTAAGCTTCCATCAATGGGCTTTGATAATATTTGTTGACCTGCCTGACGACGAGTTGCAAGTCACCCCTGACGATGAGCTTTTTAACTCCGAGGTCCGTCGCGATCCTGAGACTGGCAAGCAAACCCTCGTACTCGGCGATGTTGTTGGTCGACATCTCCCAGGGAAAGTGCATTTGGATGACGTACTTGAGGTGCTCTCCGGTGGGTGCAACAAGCAGCACACCAGCACCAGCGCCTTGCAGCGAAAAGGCCCCATCAAAGTACATGATCCAGTTGCCGCTCGTTTCCTCGCCGGGGAGAGTAGTCTCCTGTTCCTCTTCGTCAGGCGTTGAGGTCCATTCTGCAACAAACCCCGCCAATACTCTGCTCTGGATTGTTGAGATACTTTCAAACTTTAGACCAAAACTTGACAGCTCCAGGGCCCATTCCACGATCTTTCCTGTTGCATCTGGGTTATGCAGTATCCGTTGCAACGGAAGGCGGGTAACCACGGTGATCTCGTGCGCTTGGAAGTAGTGGCGCAGCTTCCTCGAGGCCATAAGAAGGCCGAAGAGCAATTTTTGCACACCTGAATACCTCGACCTAGCTCCCTACAAGAGGGAGCTGACAAAGTAAACCGGGTGCTACACCATCTTCTTCCTTTGCGCCACTTCACCTGGCCGTGCGGGTCCTGTCATACCGGCACCAGTCTTGCCGGGACCGAGCCCTGCCGGGGACTCAGTGTTGCCGGGACCAAGCCCTGCCGGGGAGGGTTCTGGCCCGCCAACCGTTGACTCTGCCGTTGCTGCTGTCTCCTCATCGACCTCTCTCTGTACCACCAATGCGGCGCTAACCAATTGGTTCGTTGCCGCTAGATATAGAAGCAACGGTTCTTGTGGTTTGGGCGCAACCAGCACCCGGGCAGAGGAGAGGTACTTCTTCAAGTCTTGCAATGCCGCCTCAGCCTCTAGGGTCCACTCCACTGGGCCCGTCTTATTTAAGATCTTGAGAAAGGGGAGGGCACGCTCCGCGGGTTTGGAGATGAATCTGCTCATGGAGGCAACGCAGCCAGTGAGCCGACACACGTCCTTGATCTATTTGGGTGCCTCAATCTGCTCAATGGCCCTAATCTTGTCTGGGTTTGCCTCAATCCCGCGCTGCGACACAAAGAACCCGAGAAGCTTGCGGGACGGGACACCGAAGACACACTTCTCAAGGTTCAAATTGAGGTTGATCTTGCGCAGGTTTCCGAATGTTTCCTCCAGATCTTGCATAAGTGTTGCTTTGTCCTTGGTTTTGACCACTATGTCATCCATATAAGCTTCCATATTTCTATGTAGCTGGGGTTCAAAACCAATTTGGACTGCTCTCGCAAAGGTTGAGCCAGCACTCTTCAACCCGAAAGGCATCCGTAAAAAGCAATACGTACCACATGGGGTGATGAATGCTGTCTTTTCCTCGTCTTCTTTTGTCATGAAGATCTGGTGGTATCCTGAGTAGGCGTCAAGGAATGATAACAGGTCACACCCAGCCGTGGAGTCAACAACCTGGTCGATGCACGGTAACGGGAAGGGATCCTTTGGACATGCCTTATTGATGTCTGTGTAATCAATACACAGCCTCCACTTCCCATTTGCCTTGCGCACTACTACCGGATTGGCCAACCACATCGGATGGATTACTCCTCTCACCAAGCCGACCGCCTCTAGCTTTCTGATTTCCTCCATGATGAACTCCTGCCTTCCAGAGCTTGCTTCCTGACCTTCTGCTTGACGGGCCGCGCATGAGGATAGATAACAAGGTGGTGCTCAATCACCTCCCTGGGAACATTGGGGATGTCGGAGGCTTGCCATGCAAACACATCGACATTCGCCTGCAGGAAGGCGACGAGCTCGCTTTCCTGTTTGCCATCGAGGGTGGAGCTTATGGTAAAAGCTCCCCCCGTGCCATCCTCCTTGACGGGTACCTTCTTGGTCTCTGGTGGTGTGGCTCTGGACTTCTTGCTCTTGCCGGCGGAGCTCTCTGGCACGTTCTCAACGGGAGTGCAACACCCCGAAGAGGTGCGCTTGCCGGAGTGGGTGCGAGGGATCTCGTCGGTCTTCTCCCCCCTCGGGGCTACGTCGGCAGGAGCAGGTGCCTTAGCGGCAGTTGCTGCAACTGCTTCCTGGTAGAGTTGGTCGGCGCAGATCAGCGCATCTTTCTTGTCGGAGGGGACGGTGATGTTGTTCATCGGCCCGGGCATCTTCAACATGTTGTAGGCGTAGTGTGAAGCCGCCATGAACTTGGCTAGTGCCGGGCGGCAGAGGATCCCGTTGTAAGGCAAGGGGATCTTGGCTACATAAAAAACAATCCTTTCCGTCCTGTGGTTCAGCTCACCTCCAAATGTCACGGGCAGCGTGACCTTTCCCTTTGGCTGGCTCCTCCCCGGGTTAACCCCTTGGAACGTGCCCATTTCCTTGAGGTCTCCATCAGGGATCTGCAGGCTTTCAACCACAATAGGCGAGATCAAGTTCAGGCCGGCCCTGCCGTCAACCAACATCTTTGTCACCTTGAGGTTGTAGATTGTTGGTGAAACCAACAATGGCAAGCACCCGACCGCAGTAGTGCGGTCAGGGTGGTCCTCGGTGTTGAAGATGACGGGCGTGCTGGACCATTTCAGCGGCTTTCGTGCGTCCAATGATGGCTCCACCGCCATGATCTCACGCACCCACTGCTTGAGTTGGCAGTGGGACGTATGCAGCGAGGAGCCACCATCGACGCACATGGCCTCTGTGGCTTTCTGAAACTCGTGGTCGCCGGACTCATCGTCCTCGTCATGATCATCGTCTTCCTGCTTCTTGTCGCGGCCTCGGGCGGGCCTCTCCTGCTGATTATCCTTGCCGCGGTGGCCTCCTTTGCCGCCACGTTTCTTGCCGGATCCCTCGGCACCATCTGGGCCTTTCTCCTTGTCCCGCTGCTCATACTCGGCTTTCTACTTCTCGGCGAGCAGCTCTACCTGCTGGCAGTTTTGGAGGTCATGGCCCTTGGTGTGGTGGATCTTGTAGTACTGCTTGTCGGAGCCTCCTGGCTTGTCGGCGGCCGCCAAGGCCCGGCAAGCGACACACCCGGCAACCTCCTTGCCGGGGTCGCTCATCTTGGTCTTCTTGGTGGCGCCGGTGTCGTCGGATCCCTCAATGGCAAGCACGGCTTTGCCCTTGCGCTTCCTGTTAGGGCGGCAACCCTTCTTCGCTGGGGTGGCGGTGTCGCCAATGGAGTTGGTTCCCGTGCCGACATATTCGCCGGGGTACTTCCTCCCCTCTTCAGCGCGAGCGCATCGACCGGCCAGGACATAAAGCTCGGCCACATCCTTGACCTTGTTCATCGCCAGCTCTTCACGCATCTTGCGGTTGCACACATTCTGATGGAATGCACTGATCACGCCGGCGGGATGAACATAGGGGATGTTGTACTGCACCCGGCTGAACCTTTGGATGTACTTGCGCAAGTTTTCGCCTTCCTTCTGGGGGATGATGTGTAAGTCACTCGCCTGGCCATGAGCTTGGTGACCTCCGGTAAAGGCACCAACAAACTCATGGCACAGATCCGCCCAAGAAGAGATGGAATCCACCGGCAAGTGCATCAACCATGACATAACATTAGGCTTGAGTGCCAACGGCAAGTAGTTGGCAAGCACCTTATCATCGCGGGCCCCAGCAGCTTGCATCGCGATGGTGTAGATGCTGAGGAACTCTGACGGGTGAGTCTTGCCGTTTTACTTCTCGCAAACGTCGGGCTTGAACGTACAGTGGGAGGGCCACTGGAAATGCCGCAGCTCACAGGTGAAAGTTGGACAACCCACCTCGTAGGGTAGGCCACCGTAGCCTCCCGGCGCTGGGTGGTCCATAGCGGGCCCTGCCCGCTGTCCGACTGGTGGCGCGCGTCACGCCGGCGCTCGATCGTAGTTCGAGCGTCCTCATGAACCCGCTCCCGAAGGACTTGACGCTGATCACAGTTGGTTTGCGGGTCGGACGACGTGATGGAGATATCATCACGAGCGTCGTCGCGACGGACCGACACCCGGGGTGGCCGGGATGGAGGTGGGGAGTGCACCGTGGCCGCATCGCCTCCGTTACGGCCTCCGCTGGCCTGCGGTGGCCCGGCGGAGCGACGACCTACGGGTCCCGCCGGCCGCAACTCATCTTGTTGGCGATGCCGACAAGGCTCCGGACAGTGGCCCTCCATTCGTCGAGCTTCTCCGCGGCGGGAGGAAAATCGAGGAGCAGCTGCGCACGTGCTAGGGCTTCCGCTGGCGTGGGTGGCGGCGAAAGCTGGGTCGACCGCAATGCGCCTCGACTTCTAACCATGTTAGAAGGAGCTGCGTCACGGCCCCATAGCCGTTCGCCACCTCCGTCGGCACCTCGGCGCTCATGCTGGCCCTCCTCATCATGTGATGGGTGCACGGGACTCTTCCCTGGGCGGCGCGCAGGGTCACCGGCAGGGTGACCCTGCTGATCACGCACAACCTGAGAAGAGCGCACCGTGGCCACCGGTGTTGGCGTCTTGGAGGTCGCCGTGCCGCCGTCTGGCGGGATGGCGGCGCCCCTGGAGGGCCCCACGCCGCCCGCGGGGGGCCCGACTCCGTCTCTGGAGCCCGCGACTGGTGGCTCGTCGCCTGGCGCGCGAACGATGCCACTCGCCAGGTCTGGACCGCCAGGGTGGTGTGGGTGTTCGTGGGCTGCGCCACGGGTTCTCTCCACGACTGGCCCGCTACTGGTCCGCACTGGTACTGGCAACCCGGTCCCGGACGAACCGATCGCCGTGGTCTTCTTTTTCTTAGGAGCCATGGCGATGAAGAATAGCTAGGTCAACTGCTAGACTGGATTCTCACAATTGCGATCCCCTACCTGGCGCGCCAAAGATGTCGGTGGGAAACGACACCTATGGGATCACTGGAATCCCTATTACGGTTGCGGGGCGCTGGATCGTGAGAAGAGCGGGACTAGTAGACAGCACAAAGGGGATCTACCCAGGTTCGGGCCGCAAAGATGCGTAAAACCCTACGATCCTGCTTTGGTGGATGTATTTAGTGTTCTGGAGCTCTTGAACTAGCTCTGGGTGCTGCCAGGTTTGAAAGAGCCAAATCCTTCTCCAGTGCGCCATGGGCCTCCTTTTATAGGCGGAAGGGGCTGCCACAGTGGCACATAGGAGGTGGAAAGTGCTACAGTGCTGTGAGCTTATCGCTGGTATTATAGGACAAAGTGCATTTAATGCGAGGCTTAGGTGTTCCTTCACTTTATCGGGGACGGGAGCGAGGCCCGTCCCATCCGTCGCCGCTCCTCCTTGCTTTGACACGCGCCCTGGCCAGCGATGCATGCGGTGCCATGTAGGCAGGCAGGCAGCTGAGGTGGCGCGGTGGTGGAGCCTCCACGAAGGCTGCATGTTGCCACGCAGGTGCCTGCCCAGCTGGTTGGGTCGGCAACTGTATGTGAACGGCGGCAGAGACTTGGCTGGTGTGGGCCTGGCAGTGGCCCTGCTGGCGCGCTTGGCGAGGGCCTTGCCGGGTGGCCCAGCAAGGGTCTTGCCGCGGCACGCCGTCATCCCCGGCAAGGACCTTGCCGGGGGTCTCATGGGCTTCCTCGGTAAGAACCCTGCCGAGGATTGTTGCCTTCCTATCCTCATTTGATCTTGACTATTTTTTGTCTTCCCAAAGATCTGCATGTCACCACGGAGGTGCCTCCCGAGCCCTATCCCAATGCGTTTGTCTAGCGTTGGTGGGCTCAAAGGTGGCTCGCTCAGCTGGTGTGGGCGAGCTGCCCCGGCAAGGGTCCTTGCCGGGGAAACCTGCTTCGTCCATCCGATCTTTGTGGCCTTGGTCGTTGTCGTTGCTTTTTTTGTCTTGTGCCTTCGGCTTCTCTCCGGCTTCCCTTTCCTGCCCTGTTATGCATGGTCATGGCTGGTGGCTCTGACTGCCCATTGAAACGTCTCCAACGTATCTATAATTTTTGATTGCTCCATGCTACTTTATCTACTGTTTTGGACTATATTGGGCTTTATTTTCCACTTTTATATTTTTTGGGACTAACCTATTAACCGGAGGCCCAGCCCAGAATTGCTGTTTTTTTGCCTATTTCAGTGTTTCGAAGAAACGGAATATCAAATGGAGTCCAAACGGAATGAAACCTTTGGGAACGTGATTTTCTCACCGAACGTGATTTAGGAGACTTGGACCCTACTCCAAGAAGTGCCAGAGGCGGTCACGAGGGTGGAGGGCGCGCCCCCCTGGGCACGCCCCCTACCTCGTGGGCCCCCTGTTGCTCCACCGACGTACTCCTTCCTCCTATATATACCTACATACCCCCAAACGATCAGAACAGGAGCCAAAAACCTAATTCCACCGCTGCAACCTTCTGTATCCACGAGATCCCATCTTGGGGCCTATTCCGGAGCTCCGCCGGAGGGGGCATCTAACATGGAGGGCTTCTACATCAACACCATAGCCCCTCCGATGAAGTGTGAGTAGTTTACTTCAGACCTTCGGGTCCATAGCTAGTAGCTAGATGACTTCTTCTCTCTTTTTGGATCTCAATACAATGTTCTCCCCCTCTCCCGTGGAGATCTATTCGATGTAATCTTCTTTTTGCAGTGTGTTTGTTGAGACCGATGAATTGTGGGTTTGTGATCCAACTTATCTATGGAAAATATTTGAATCTTCTCTGAATTCTTTTATGTATGATTGAGTTATCTTTGCAAGTCTCTTCGAATTATCCTTTTTGGTTTAGCCAACTAGATTGGTAGTTCTTGCAATGGGAGAAGTTCTTAGCTTTGGGTTCAATCTTGCGGTGTCCTTTCCCAGTGACAGCAGGGGCAGCAAGGCACATATTGTATTGTTGCCATTGAGGATAACAAGATGGTTTTTTATCATATTGCATGAATTTATCCCTCTACATCATGTCATCTTGCTTAAGGCATTACTCTGTTTTAACTTAATACTCTAGATGCATGCTAGATAGCGGTCGATGAGTGGAGTAATAGTAGTAGATGCAGAATCGTTTCGATCTACTTGTCTCAGACGTGATGCCTATATACATGATCATTACCTAGATATACTCATAACTATGCTCAATTCTGTCAATTGCTCAACAGTAATTTGTTCACCCACCGTAGAATATCTATGCTCTTGAGAGAAGCCACTAGTGAAACCTATGGCCCCCGGGTCTATTCTCATCATATCAATCTCTATCGCTTTATTTACTTGCTTTGCTTTTACTTTGCTTTTTACTTTTTACTTTGCATCTATCTATCAAAAATACCAAAAATATTATTTATCATCTCTATCAGATCTCACTCTTGTAAGTGACCGTGAAGGGATTGACAACCCCTAATCGCGTTGGTTGCGAGTAGCTATCGTTTTGTGTAGGTACGAGGGACTTGTGCGTGGTCTCCTACTGGATTGATACCTTGGTTCTAAAAAACTGAGTGAAATACTTATGCTACTTTGCTGCATCATCCTCTCCTCTTCGGGGAAATCCAACGCAGTGCTCAAGAGGTAGCACCCATGCACAAGTAAAGGGGTCAAAACCAGAGCCCCTACTTTTGTACACCGACACTTTGCGAGGGATGGAGAGGTAGCTTCAATGCATGGAAGATACGGTGTGAGAAAGCGAGGTCAATCAAGAGACACATAGATAGAGAGACAAAGTGAGTGTGGTCCGACATTCATTGAACAGATATATATGCTCTGGAGAGATATTGTCCGATTGAGCTTTTGGCAAGGGTGAGGGCTGTAAGATAGAGCTTAAGAGATGATCCAGTCACAGACGTGTAGATATATTTTGTGCGTGGGAGGAAGCAAGTTCAATCGATCACATAGGGTCGCCATGTGATCGAAAGAGTGAGACGGGTTGGAGAGAGTGACCTAGATAGACAATGTGCGTGAGAGAGTATACAATGTGAATAGGTCGAATTGGGCTCAAACATGGTGATATATCATGTTTGTCCGAGAAAGAGCGAGGTCAATCGAGACATACAAAGAGAGAGAGAGAGAGGGATATATATATGTGTGTCTATATATATATATATATATATATATATATAGAGAGAGAGAGAGAGAGAGAGATTGAGCGAGCATGGCCCGCCATGAGGTCGAAAGAGTGGAGGCGTCTTGGATGGACTGACCTAGATAGACAATCTGCGTGAGAGAGTATAGAGTATGTCGATCGAGGCCCGAAACGGGGGGAGATATCATTTGTGTGTGAAAGAAAACGTGGTTAAACAAGACTCAGATAAAGAGAGCGAGATTGAGCGAGAGTGGCCACCGTGCGGAAGAAAGAGTGAGGCAGTCTCGAGGGAGTGACCTAGATAGGCAACGGGCATGCGTGTGCATGAGAGATTGGGGGGGGGGGCTAGATAGGCAATGCATGTATTAATTTAGCGTGAGAGGGTGAGAGGGAGAGGGAGAGAGAGAGCTCGGCATGGGGTGCAATGGCGGGTGTGTGATGTAAATACATTTGGTAACAGAGTGGAAAAAGGGGGTTGTGTAGTTGAGAGAGTTAGAGATCTAAACATGGAGAGAAAGAATGAACGTGTGTTGGAAACCGATAGCTTCCTAAGGTGGTAGCATGTGTGTGCGGGGGGGGGGGGGGCTAAAAACTACATTTGAATGTAGATAGTACGAGACTTAATATCGATGTTTCAATTCGGTGTACATTGTAAGATTTGAAGTGAGGACCATGCATATGGGTAATTATTTAAAATTCGTGCCATACTAGGTTTCAAAAAGTGGACATTGACTCGATTTGTTGTGCTATTTTGTAGGTCATATGTTTGAATCCATCCAAAAGTTTTCTCACTACCATGGTGTTCATCATATACATATGAATCTGTATTAAAAAAGTAGCATGGATACAGTGAAATGAGAAATCCACGTTAGAATTGGAGATCGCTACGTGACACACACTCTAATTCAAATAACTAATTATGTGACACACACTCTAATCCACATTAGCGTGGATACCGTGGATACCTTTTCGATTTTTTTTCAAATAACTCCTCATTAATTAATTTATAGTACTCCCTCTGTTCACTTTTATAAGACCTTGAAGACATTTCAGACAATGTGCAAAACAGTTCATTTTAAGTTGTCTAAAACGACTTACAAAAGTGAAGTAGGGAGTATCTCGTTTCGAATGACTAATTATTGCAAGGAAAACACGGGCATGGTAATACATACAGATTCGTTTACAAATGAAAGAAGATTCGTTTGCATTCTCAAATGTAGGCACACCAGGCAGACCAGGGTCGTGTCGTGGTGGTCGCGTGTGTCGGACGCACGCGTAGCACCCAGCCACCCATGCCCCTCCCTCCCCCTCACCCCCCAAAAAAGGACGATGACAAAATAAGTTCACGCTTTCATGTTTCGGATTGAAATATCTGGCGGCCCCAATTCCAGCCCTGCAAAATCTCCCTTCTCCACCGTCCCCTTCCGCTCCTAGATTGCTCAAATCCCTAATTCGCCGCCAACCCAAGCAAAGTTTGAATTGCCCCTCGTCTCGTCTCTTTCCCCACCTCTGTGCTAGACGACGACAACGAAGACGACGACCGCACTTCACCACCGCACCGGAGCTACCTCATCTACGCCCTTGTCCACCACACCGGGTGGTCCACCGACAACGTCGGCCGCCGCAGCCGACGTGCCTCACAGACACCGACTTCCACCGCATCAGGTGCGCTTCACCGACGCCGTCTCCCAGCTCACCGGGGCTACTTCACCGAGCACATCGTCGCATCTCCGCCCCCAGGCCATTGGGGCTTCACCAACGGTCTCGTCCACCGCTCTGCTGCCACTCAAGATCTGCATCCGTGCGCGGCCAGCCAATGCCAGCGCATCACCCTCAATGGCTATGAAGTGACCCGCACTCTAGCTAGGCAAGCATGCCAAAATGCCGACCCGAACTAGGTATCCACACATCACTCACTTGTGCACTGTTCCGACGATGTTTGGATATCCTTTCACCACTCTCTTAGCTTACACGCCTATGCAACTCTGACTTTAACTCTTATTTCTTCTGAAGATATCATCTGAAACAAGCAAATCCATTTTTTTAGCAAAGCACGACGGCGCTACGGGATCTGGTACACATCCTGCACACCCGTATAACCTTGTAAGTATCTGTCCTCCGGTACAACATCAAGGTCGATTCCTCTTATTTGATCAACCATTCGCCGTGTCAAAAATGCAGAGGGAGATGCAAGGAGCACAAGGCCTGCACATCCAAGCAAGTGGTAACATGGACTTGTACATGGAACATCCCAAGTGCAAGCAGAGCTGCAGTGAGCCTCTACAACAAGCTAGCGTAAGTCCCTGCATTTCATTTAATTCGTACTGGCATTCGTATATGATTTGTGTGCAGTGGCGGATCCACGAATTCAAGTTACCAGGGGCGAACATTTAACTTAAAAAATACGAAGGCACTTGCACTCCGGAAATCAACATAACTTGAGAAATGTGAAGCTACATGCACTTTGAAAACCAGCTAATGATCCAAAGTAGTTCAGATTATAAACACTAAATGATGCAAGCACCAAAAAACACAAAATGCAACATGGTGTACAAGGACTACAAACATGGTCTGTACCTGCTTGAATTATTCACTCTCTGGCTGAAAATATCGAAGTGTAATTGCAACTATAACCAGTGCACAAACTACATATCAATATATCTATCCTGCACAAGTATGCCAATAGTTTCAAACAACAGATTAGAAAAGTATTTATGCTATGTTGTCATGATACGGGGACTTTCTGGTAGATGGCCTCGACGTTTCCTCAAGCTATGAAAATGCAGTATAATTTGCTTGTCATCAATGCCTGCAAATCTCTATGTCTCTCTCAACATAGCAGATCATCATTAGACACTAAATCCTTCAATGAGCTTGCAAAATGCTTGCATTAGATCCCTCATTAGACACTATATGTTCATCACCAGGAGCATGTAAAATGTTTGCATCAAATCCTTCATTAGCAGTCTGTTCATTAGACACTTCAGGCTTAAGAACAACATGAGCTTGTATGTTTGCACCGGAAACTTGATTAGATACATCAGATTCAGTCAGTTCACTATTGATTGGGGGAGTTATACAATAAGTAGAAATTGGTTTCATTTTCTCATAGATTCCCTACATACAAGCAGTTTTACAACACCGTCAGGTTTAACTATTGGCCAGAAATTGAAGAGTTGAATTAGATATAATTAGGGATGTGATGTACCTGCTCGTTGCGCATGCTAATATTGCAAGCTACGACTGTCCGTTTGCGCAATCTCGATGCCATGCCCGTGCTGTCGCCGCTGCCTCCCGTGTAGGCTACACCCAGGGTTGGATCTTCATCTTCTTGTCCTTTTTTTCGATTGAAGCCTGGCGACCTCCCTCCAATGAGGGCGCGAGGAAGTGCTATGTCGGTCTGTCCAGCGGTAGCTAGGTTAGGAGCAAACTAGACTGGAGGCTGGAGCGAAAGAATTGGGATTTTTCCTGCTGTCGATCGATATGGGAGGCGCTCGTTTGGGCCGCGAGCCTGCTATATGGCCTGCCTTGCACTTATGTTATTGGCCCATCCAAATTGAAACATTTTTCTTCATTTTTTACATTGCCTGCTCGTGCGTTGGGACGAACAAAACTAGCCTGGGCCAACCTGGACGACTAAAACTAGGTGCACACTTTCCAGCCACCCGAGGCGGCCGCCCATACCAGCCCCTATGGTGGCGTCGCCCCTTTTTGCATGTATGATTGGGGTAGTGAAAAATATTCCAGTGGCGCTTTTGATTTACCCACAGAATGGTTGAATTGCTTGTTTCTATGAACTGAGTTCACCAATAATGTGAAGGATGCCATCTTTTCATCCCATTGTAGATTTCTTAGATCTCGATATGCCAAAAGTAATCACATGAAATATACAGTAAAATCCAGTGTGATGTGTGTGGCTACAACTAGTCTGACTACACATCCTCACATAACATGTCAAGGACGCACCATCTTACCAGATTAACCATTCGACTTACCAATGCAGTGTGGGAAGAAAGAAGTCTTGGGACTGCGTATCCAAGCAATTGATGCCATGGACTCCTTTGTACAACCTTGTAAGGGAAAAAGAAGTTGCAGTGTGCCTGTACAAAGAACTAGCGTAAGTTCAGTTACCTGCTTCTCAGAATTTTAGTTAGCCACTTATTGCAAAATTGTTCAATTACATTGCCTGGCTTAATTTAGTTTGCTACTGATTACATAATGCCACAGCCTGTCAATCCTATTATAGACTACGCCTATCTATGTGTTTGATACTTACTGTTAAGAATTACCTGTTTGCCTGAACTTAAATAGCTACTTGTTTGTTTAACTGCTTTGCTGCTGCAACAACGGGTTACAATGATGTTAATAACTACTTTTCAGCATACAATTGGAACTCTTTAATTCCTTGTTTGTTTAACTGGTTTGCTGTTATAACTCCCAGTTGACATGTTTTGCTAACTTCAACTTTTGTGAATCCAATCGGAACTCTAATGGCAAAACAGGTTAGCCCAAGATCAAAGAGCGAGGTCCCCATGGACGTTGTATCATCCCACAGCAGTGGCACCAGCCCAATCGTGCATTATGAATTGCCAACTGCTGATGCTCTAGAGGCTAAACTAGTGGTAGAAAGAGATTCTGCTTCTGCAGTTAGAGATGAAGTTGACATGTTGAGGAAGCAAACAACACAATCACAAGCAGTACTCAAGACAACCATTAAATATTTGGGGGATTTCAAAACGAAGCAAGCTGAGACCGACCACATTGTTAAGGTCCTCAAGGAAAAAAGGAAATTAAATTCCTACTTGGTAAATCATAGTGAAATGTTCTTTCCATTGTTGAATAACCTTTGTGTTGTTTATTCATTTAATCAATCAAACCATTTGTTTTAGAGATAATGTAATAATTGTTTTTTGTTTTTTGGTTTGTAATTTTATTTGAGCACAAGTCTGTATTAATTGATAAGACTCGGAGACATTTCATTTTGATTGTTGTGCTAGACCTACAAATATGCCAATCGGCTAAATGTGCATTCAGCAATAATACTAGATAAGTGGCACACATCGGAAAGGGCCAAGATGATGTAGTAGCTTGGCTAAAAAAAGGATGCTGTTGTAGCAAAAAAAGTACAGCGGCCTAGTTTATGTATGTTAGTTGATATTATTAATGAATATACTCTATAAGTGTTTATATGTCTGTTAGTTCTGTACATTCTTGGTTGATTGACTCGGTATTTGAATCTCGATACATCGCTTGTGTACATGTCTAAATGGGAGTACACATTATGCTGCGTGTGACATTTGAGTTGGACATGAAGTGTTCCAAATATTCGAATTCACCTTAAACTGGATTCTAGTTTCTGAATTTGACTATCGGCATTTGTAAACCATATTCATATATGACAGTGGAATACATCTTTGTCGTCCTTTTGAAGATATATAAAAACACATAGAATGATTTATAAAGATTCGTATAGGAATACAAAATGGATTTGAATTTAGTTGCCAGGGTAAACGTGGATGCTTATTGTCCTAAAATTCGAAAGAAGCGACAAAATGTCCACTCCCACATCGGCTGCCCGAAGCCAAGTGTTTGGGAGATGGAAATTACTGTCTACCCATTACACGGAAAATCCATCGGCCCGATTTCCACTGCTCTAAATAGGGGTAGGTTAGTAACTTCAATTAGACGTGACACGACCGCCTCTGAGCCCATTCCGACACGGTGGGCACCAAACATGGGCGGCAAAACACATTTGATTCAAGCTCGTCCAAAAGACCTCTTTTTTCCCTCCATTTCCCCATTCATACACGGTGGGCGGCAAAACAAACTCGACTCGACCGAAAACGATGTAGGCAAATATTTTCAATAGGGGCAGGTTTGTAATTTCACTCAGACGTGACACAACCGCCCTACCTATCAGCCTCGTTCATACACCGTGGGCGCCAACCATGGGCGCCAACCACCCTATCCTCGCCCGAAATTGCTCTGGGCAAATATTGGCGAGATGCGAGATTACCGTCCTATCGCCAACCGATGAGACGTCTTAAACGGGGGCTAAGTTCGTAACTTTCCCATATTTCAGACAGGCGCGTCCCAAAAACATGGTTCCCCGTACCTCTCCCTCCATTTTCCCATTCATATACCATCCGCGCTAGAACACCATCCCCACACCAGCCTCCGTCTGCCACCCCATCCATCGCCGCCGTCCTCCACCCCATCCATCACCGCCGTCCTCCACCACATCCATCGCCACCGTCCTCCACCATGCCGGAGCGCCTACCAAGACCGCATCGTCCACTGCTAAAGATGGATGTTTCTCGTCCATGGCGACAGACCAATAGCCTTGCATCGCGTCCTCTCGCTTCAACGGCGCCATCGTCCTCTTTGCCGGGGCTGCTCACACGACCTTCTCTTCCACCGCAACGGGACTTATCCCCCGATGCACCCGTCTACCGTCGTAGACCTGCTTCAACGCCACCGACAGCCATCACACCCCCGATGCCTACACAGCGCCGCAAGAGAGGTGGTACTTCATATCTCCTCAACTTTTTGATCTCAACCAGAAAATAGATCTTAACGTGGTTACTCTACTTTCTTTTCAGCTCTTAGAATTTAGTTCTTAGTTCGAAGCAAACAATGGATGCTAAATATCATTTCTCCGGTTTGCAACTTCAGATCTGCCATGGCACAGTCATAATACGGTTTAATTGATCATGCTTAGGGTTTAATTGATCATGTTGGTTCCGTGGTGGTTTCGTTAATAGAAATCGGAGGGGAAACCCTCTTTTGCTAAAAAAATATGCTTAGAGTTTCCCCCTTTTATGATCACTATACAATCAGAATACGTGCTTCGTGTCATAATAGCACTGCTCCACCCATCAAGCTAAACAAGCTTAGTTGCTCAAATACGAATCTGGCATTATTAAAATAGAGTCGTTTAATTGGTCAGCTAAATGTTCCTAAATTAGTTTCGAAAATGCATGTTCGCTGCTCGGGTGTGTATCTCTACAGGGTGCCCACGGTGGGCTGGCCCACCCTGGGATTTTGGGTCATACCAGGCCCCGATTCCCCTTTGTTCTGCTGCGCGCTTCCAATCTCTACTCGCCCCCAGCCGCCTGCCTTGCCGGCGACTTGCCGTCCCCGGACGGCATGACTCTAGGAGGAGACGCCGGACTAACAGGATGTCAGGAGCCGCTCGCCCAACAGCGTCACCGCTGCCCGGGCGCGCCGCTGTGCCTACCTTCCCAGTCTGTTTAGGGCTCAGGCATGCAGCACCCACCAAGCCAACCCGATTTATCCCGAGATATGTCCTCAACACTCAGCAGCCACTCCTCATCACCCATTTTCTAATCGATTCATTACTCATTAGGCAAGACTGTCATTAGGGTTTGTTGTGTGCTCAGTGCTACCTACACTTAATGGTTCAAATGTATTTTGGTAATCTTTAGTACCTCTAAAGTTCACAGGGTTTTCAAAATTCCGGCCCTCGGAACAGCCACTAGTCATTTTGGATTGTTGGTCGTAGTGACATTGACCCAGATTACTACTGCAAGCCAGGTTTGTTGACAATTTTACTTGTCTTTCTTACTCATTTGATATAATATCCAATTATTCACATCGACTAGTTGCAAACAATTAGTGCTAGACAAACTTCTTGATTTAGATTTTGAACGGTCTCTTACTGCTGTTACAATTATGCATACTTGTCCTAGTAAGCTCACAAGTAAATGATTGATTCATTACATCTATGCTTGCCTTGTCATATTTGTTGTCAATATTCTTTTAGGGTGGACCGCCCTGTTTCTAAATACTAGAACCGTAGACATAAGTGAATAGTATTTCTCTATGTGATCTCTTCCATCATGTATGGGCAACGAACACTGCATTGTATAGAAAGAAAGTGTCATTTCCATCTTTTACATAGGTTTCGATCTTTTACATGGAATACAATCTGCCTACTTGCTTTGTGTCGCACTACCAACACTCCACCCTTGAAGCTAAACATTATGCCACTCATAATTCCTTAGTTTATTTGTTCAAATACGAATTTCATATGATTCTAATGTTCATACTTCAGTTTTGAAATGTGTGTCTGCCTGTTATAGAGACATAAGGGGTTTGTATTTCTGTGTGTGGTCTGGTCAGCACGGTTGGGGGTGAACTTTGCATATGGAGGGGTTTATAGGGAGACACTCTTAGAGTTGAATCCGCAATGCATTCTATAGATAATCTGACTACTTTTTATGTTATCATGAATCTTAGATTCTGAACAACATCATAATGATTATGAGCTTGCGCGCATGAAAAGAATAAAGCAGAACAATGCCATGGCTGTCAAACTTGGCATTAAGGGGCTGAAATCAAGTCTGGATGCAATGCAATGCAAACGCTCTCCACCTACAGATTCATGCTCATAATATGAACCTAATAGTGATTCTGAGCTAGAGGGAGACCTAAGTCAATGTAGCTCTCTAGTGGAGGAGTCAAAGGAAGATGCCCTATCTTATTCACCCATCAAGGTGCTTGCTCTAACTTTCCAAGGTTACATTGGTCGCACATATCTTGCAACTGATGCTTTGCATTGCTTCTACTTTGTTGAACTGCCATTAGCTTAGTTTACACATCGTGTATGTGAATACGCCCTGCCTATCCATTTTCTGTACATATTCCATCTGTCATCATACCATATTTATCCATTCAGATGCTGTTCTTGTGTATCAGACGTTCAAAAGGAAGAGGGCAATTGCTGATCGTGGAGGAGCACAAGCAAAGTATTTGGAAAAGGTAGTGGCACCTGATAAATCAAATAGCCCATTAGGTGTAGTTGCAATATCACCTGACCCACAAAACACCCCAACTCTAGCAGACTCTAGCCCTACTACATTGGTCATTTCTGATGCCCCAACTCAGCAAACCCCAACTGCAGCAAACAGTATGATTATGCCAGTTGACATAGCACCAGCTCTAGGACGCAAAACCCCCATTCCAGCAAAGAGTACACCAAATCCAGTTGCCAAATCCCTTTTCGAACCAGAGAGATCCCCAATTGCAGCAAATAGGACCCATGTTCCATTTCTTCCCACTTTAGAAGATGGAGCTTATATGGTTGTCAGAAACTTTGTGCGCATCTTTCCTTCATGGAAAGATTATACCGCAGACATAGAACAATTTCTAGTCTTCCTCCGCAACTTACGCGTAAGTAATGTACTAATGTTATTCATGGTCATTACTGCATATGTTTCTGCTGACAGAAGACACAATATTTCATTCTTTTAAATAGGCGAGGAGCAAACTGGATAGTGAAGACGAGCAAGGGTTGGTTGCGCTTTTCAAGCACTCATTGATGAAGTATCGTTCCTACCTGAGGCAAGTGCACTTCGGTGGAAAGCCTCTAAATGAAATTTCTGTAAAGTCTCCGGTGCTACATTTATCCGACGGTGACTGGAATAATCTTGTTACACATTGGTCTCGGTTGCAGCGTAAGGTACTGTCTATGATATCACATCACAGTTTGAACTATATTTCTGCATTTGCCTTAATGTCTCACTTGTACGAAAACTGTTAGCAGAAGAACATTCGTTCTCAAGGGACCACAGAATCTCGCAACTATACTGCACACTGCATTGCTCTTGTGAGTACCTCTTGCCCTGTATGACCATACTTACTTTCATAGCTGTTTGATTATGTAGAATCATTGCACATGTTAGCCTCGTAATCGTCCATTTGGTGGTCATTATAAGATCCGTATGGACTCTTACATAAATTTAGAATCAACCCAATGCTTTTGAAGAGGTTTAGCTCGGCAGTCCTCTTGTAAGGACTGAACGTCGTCTATCACTGTACTTACATTAACAGCTACTCCTTTCGTCCCATAATATAAGAACGTTTTGTACAGTACACCAGTGTTCAAAACACTCTTGTATTATGGGAAGAGGGATTGGTTCATTGTGTAGCATTCTGCATCTTATCTCCCTCGCCCACCATTTACTAAAAAAAGATCAAATCTATATTTAATCTTACCAACAAGTAGAATACACAGACAATGCCAGTGCAGAAGTGTAGCCCATTGCTCTTGTCAGTACATTTTGTCATGTAACGCTTGTACTTCCAGGGATTGGTAGTTGATTATGTAGCATCAATCTGCATCTTATCTTCATTATCCTCTATTCCTTCCAGTATTATCATATCTATAATTACTCTCTTCACAATTTAGAGTACAGGCAATGCTTACGAAGAAGATTCTGTGCTGAAATTATTGAGTTATCCTTCCCTTAACATGGAGAAGGGCATTATAAAGCCGGTGTTAACTGTTAATGTAAGTCAGTCCTTCTAAAGCCTTTATCCTCAACTGCTGTTTAATTTGCTCATGCTCCCTATCGTTTACTGCTGTTTAGTTTGCTGTTTCTACCAAAATGCATGTTTGCAAGAACCATAAGTTCTAAGTTTTACTTGTAAAACCAAATTCCTTATTCATACCATGCACATTACTCAATACTCCCTATATGTATGCTAGTCTTTGTGGATCTATAATCTAGTGTGTGGTGAAGAAGCCCATGTTTGCACCTTGTCATCTCCTGTTTTATCTTACTGATGTGGCTGATGAGATGAACAACATGCCATGCACATTAACCAAAATAGATACAATGATTTTCTTTGCCATTCATCTATGCTTGTTATGTTGACATGGTAATCCAGTAGTGTGGTGAAGCTCCACACATTATGAACAATGCCAAATTATGCTATTGATATTTTGAACTTACTCTTTATTTTCTAATTTGAAATTGGATGGAATTGACAACACAGGTATCATCTTTGTTTATACATGTGCAAAACATATCATCTCTCTGCTTTGTTTCAGGGTGATATGCCTGATGGCATGCACAGGTCTGCTGAAGGCTATGAGACAAACCCAACATATATTGCAGCAAAGAAGGCAAAACATCTTGAAGATAGCGAGACAACTCCAAAGTCTTGTCTTGATGCAGTGTTCAAGTTACTTGAGACTAGTAGTCAGACAAGCTCACAGAATTCGTTGTCTTAATCAGTTCGACTTCTTCAGTCCCAAGTTCTAACAGAAAGGCATTCTGCAACTCAACTTCGACTTGAAGTCCTATGTCTAAGAAAGATTGCGGAGAACACCAATGAGAACCTCATCGCTAAACAGCTACACCTGGAAGCTATGACCGACATGCTAGGCCGGTCTCACAGCCTTGCTCAGTAGCTTGCACAACAGTTCCCCCGCAAGGCTAACCTTTCTCGAACTGTCGTGGAAGTGGTCTCGGTTAAGTATTATTTTGTTCCGTTGCAATGGTGCCCAGTTTTTGTAATCTGCTTCTTCGTTGCACTTTATGATCACTGGTGGCGAACTTCGATGCCCAGTGGATGTAATATACCTTAAATCCTTTATTGTATAGTGTAGGTTTATTCTTAGTTACTATGCCATAATCTCTTTATTGTATAGAGTAGGTTTGTTCTTAATTCCTACTAGTCACTGCCATCATTCGCTATCTGCAAAAAAATCAGATGTAGTCGACCGGGCCGAAACATTCGACTCTAACGGGCTTGGTTTTTAGCGGGCCACAATTGGGCCGGCCTGCATCTTTCTTGGGCCCGAATGATTGGGGCCTTCACACTTTGCGCCAGGCCCACAACTTACACCGGCCTATATTTTAGTTGGGCCTTTTGTGGACCCAGCGCTTAGTTTGGCCCAGGTAGCGTTGGGCCATTAACAGGCTGAATATTGTACTGGCCTATTACGGCCTAGATGAAACCATGGGCCTTTAGCCGGCCGAAATGCATGTTGGGCCTCAAATTTCACTAGTCGTCGACGGGCCTTCAGCAGACTGAAATGTAGACCAGGCCTTTTTGGGCCCAGTTAGGTCACGGGCCATTACCAGGCCGAAACATATCTCGGGCCTTAGTTGGCCCACTGATATCATGGGCCTTTAAGAGGCCGAAAGCTTAGTACAAGTATCAATGGGCCGAATTATGCGATAGGCCTTTAACAGGCCCAAAGTCATGTTGGGATTAACTATTGCCACCTTTATCATGGGCTGTTAGTGGGCCCGATGTCCCGTCGGACCATATATGGCCCATGGGCAGCACGGGCCATTCCCAGGCCAAAAGTCACACCGGGCTGAAATGGGCCCATGTCTAGATCGGGCCTCGAACAGGCCGAAAGTCAATGGGCTGTAATTGGGCCCAAATATTCGGTGAACAATTAACGGGCCAGATCTGGCTTCGGGCCATAAATGGGCCCAAATATTCGGCGAACAATTAACGGGCCAGATCTGGCTTCGGGCCGTAAATGGGCCTTTATTAAGCAGGTCATTATTGGGATGGTCCACTAGTACCTAAGTAAGTACTACGGGACTTTGACTGGGCCGGCCTTTTTAACCTATATGGGCCTCTGTTGGGCCAAGCCACGTGTCGACGTATCATAGGCATGTCTCCTCCAATGGACGGGCGATATCTGGCCCACTGACGAGCTGACAGGTGTTCCCTCCGGCCAATCAGAATTTTACACGTGGAAATTTCCCGTTGGTCCGGGCTGTTAACGGGTTATCGGATCCAAAACCCGACCCGATAGCTTAACAGCATTCCGTTACAGTGGATGCCACGTGTCGATCACCCTTGACGAAAGCACTTCTGTGACGCGCGATTTATCGTCATGGAAGTGGACACTTCCGTGATGATAATTTTGGTAATGTCATGGAACACTTCTACGACAGCACATGTATGACTATGTTGATTCTGTCATAAAATCGTCATGGATGTACATGCATGACAAAAAACGCTACCTACTGTGACAAACATGTATCATCACGCAAGTGTATTTTTTTGTAGTGAGGAGGGGTACCAGATCAGGACGAGGTAGGAGGGGGTGATAGAGATGAGGCTGGGGGCGCGGCGATGCGGCCCCCCTCCGGCGACGGTGAGTGAAATCACCCCCTGGCGGCGCGGCGGCAGACGCGGGGTGGGGAGAGGAAGATAGGGAAACTGCCCAGACAGGCCCAACCCCGAAGTATATATATGGGCTGCAAATTTCATCGGACGATCGACAATGGTCGGACGTCCGGGCACTGGTGTATGTGCCAGGCGACGGACGACCGAGCAGAGTCGGAAGTCCGAGACCTGGGGAGTAATTTGGGCTGGGCACAATTGCTGCACAACATCTGGATGGCTGAGCAGTGTCGGATGACCGATAACTATGAGTCATCAGACATCCGATGAATGTCAGATGACCGGTGGCAAGAAGTTTTGACAGAAGGCGTTATATACAAATTTAGATGAACCAATAATGCAGGAATGGGTAGATGACAAAAGTATATTGGCAAACAGTCATAGAGGATACCACAAGATTAACAACTAGACACACATGTTATGAACCCCAAGCATGATTGGACATCCCCTCCTTTGAGGAGAGCCAGTGGCCAAAGGCCACCATGTGTGAGTATAAGTGTTTTGATGCCGCGAAGATATTGTCATTGGGCTTAATAACACCACTCCATCATTTAAAGTACCATAGTTCGAAAAACATGGTAACTTTGTTTATGCATTATATAGGGTGAGAGTACTCATGAGTTGAGTGTCTCCCCCTAAACATATGCCTACATCTATACAAGACATGAAGTAAATGCATGGATGGGTACTAGATTTCACATAATGTTGTCAAGATCCAAGATACCAAGTTCACACCTAAGTTGACAAAACCTTGCTTTATCCAATGGCTTGGTGAAAATGTCTGCAAGTTGCATATCTGTACCAACATGAGCAATATCAATGTCACCCTTTTCCACATGATCTCTCAAGAAATGATACCTAATATCAATGTGCTTGGTTCGAGTATGATCTTTGGGATTCTCAGCAATATTGATGGCACTTTCATTATCACATAGAAGAGGCACATGTCTATAGGTGATACCGTAATCCTTCAAAGTTTGCCTCATCCATAGTAATTGAGATGCACAACTGGCAGTTGCAATGTATCCGGCTTCGGCGGTGGAGAGGGCAATGCAATTTTGTTTCTTCGAGGACCAACTTACCAAGGAGCGTCCAAGAAATTGACATGCACTAGAGGTGGACTTCCATCCCACTTTGTCTCCAGCCCAATCCACATCCGCATACCCAATGAGATCAAACTTAGCATCCTTGGGGTACCATAGACCCAACTTTGGGGCGTGAACAAGGTATCTAAGAATATGCTTAACTGCCTTATGACGACTTTCCTTAGGGGAAGATTGAAATATAGAACACATGCATACACTGAACATGATGTCTGGTCTAGATGCACAAAGATAAAGCAATGAACCAATCATAGAGAGGTAAATAGATGGTTCGAAAGGGATACCGTTTGTGTCTTCACTGAGTACAATTTTTGTTGGCATGGGTGTCTTACATGGACTAGCATTAGACATGCCAAACTTCTCTAGAATATCCTTGAGGTATTTTCTTGAGACAAGAAAATTCCTTCTTGAAATTGTTGAATTTGGAATCCGAGAAAGAACTTCAAGTCCGCATTGAATGACATTTCAAAATTCTTGGTCATGGAGGCCACAAACTTCTTGCACAAATGAATGTTAGGAGAACCAAAAATGATGTCGTCTACATAGATTTGGCATAGGAACAAATCACCCTTGTCCCTCTTAGTAAAAAGAGTAGGATCGATCACCCCTCTCACAAAATACAAAACCATCATCGAGTAGAAACTTCTTAAGATTATCATACGAAGCACGAGGTGTTTGTTTGAGGCCATACAAAGCCTTGTGAAGTTTATACACATAGTCTTTGTGATCGGGATCAACGAACCCAGGTGGTTGTGATACATATACTTCTTCTTGTAGATTCAAGACGGGAAACGGGAGCAAAGGTCTCACCAAAGTCCAAACCTTCAACTTGTGAGTACCCTTGTGCCACTAACCTTGCTTGTTGCGGATGATTATACCATTCTCATCTTGCTTGTTCTTGAAAACCCATTTTGTTCCAATGACATTGTGTTTCGTAGTTGGTCTCTTGACTAATGACCACACTTGGTTGCGCTCAAAATTGTTCAACTCTTCTTGCATAGCAACGAGCCAATCGTTGTCCATCAATGCATCTTGTACCTTGAGTGGTTCAACACTAGAAACAAATGAGAAGTGAGCACAAAAGTTTGTCAATTGTTTACGAGTGACTCTACCTTCCGATATGCAGTAAGAATTTTATCAACATCAACACGACCGGCCACTCGGGGCATCATGGAGGTTAGGGTTTCGCGAGGTTCAACTTCATGTCCGTCATCCACATCCTCAACATATGGATCATTAATGTGTGGTGGAAGATCTTCTTCTTCATATTGCATTTGTTGAGGTTCATCATCAATGATTGCACTTTCTTGTTCTTGCTCTTGGTGATGATCATGATGAGGGAAATGATCATCTTCTTGTACTTGAACTATGGGCATCGGTTGAGCAATAGGAGCTTGTGGTGGTATGGGTGTTGAAGTGGTTTGATGATGTGCGAAACTTCCATCTTCTTCTTCATCATCATGAGGTTCTTGTTCCACGAGAAGGAGAGCACCAACCCCCATGGTCAAAATATCTTGAGACGAATATTCTTCACCTACATCACTTAGATCAACTTGCTCCCCATGGGAGCCATTAAATTCATCAAACACCACGTCACAAGTTTCTACAACGCATCCATTGGATTTGTTGTAGACTCTATAGGCTGAGAGTTTGATCCATAGCCAACAAATATGCTCTCAGTTGTTTTGGATTGAAATTTTCCTAACCGTTCTCTTTTGTTGAGGATGAAACATTTGCACCCAAATACACGAAAGTACTTTACATTTGGCTTGTTCCCGATTAGGAGCTCATATGGAGTCTTTTCCAATATTGTGTGGAGGAAGAGCCGGTTTGATGCATGGCATGCGCTGTTGACAGCCTCAGCCCAAAAACTATGTGGCAACTTGTATTCATCCGACATGGACCTTGCCATCTCCACAGGTGTACGGTTCTTCCTTTTGGCAATACCATTTTGTTGAGGCGTGTATGGTGCGGAATATTGATGCTCAATCCCTTCATCACTGAGAAATCCTTCCAAGGTGTAGTTCTTGAACTCAAAGCCATTATCACTTCTTATTGCCAAGATTTCTTTGTCAAACTTGTGTTGTGCTTGCTTGGAAAAATCAATGAAGGTGATCTTCATCTCGTCCTTGGACTTAAGGAAAAACACCCATGTATATCTTGAGTAATCATCAACAATGACAAGTCCATACTTTTTCCCACCAGGAATGTCCCATGAAGGTGGCCCAGAAAGATCCACATGAAGGAGCTCCAAAGGCCTTGAAGTAGACACACTATTTTTTGGGTGGGTGCTTTGATTGATTTTGCTTCCCATCTATGCATGCACTACACACACGATCTTTCTCAAAAGAGACATTGGTTAGTCCAAGTATGTGATTGCCCTTTAAGAGATCTTGAAGATTTCTCATGCCGACATGGACTAGCCGGCGATGCCATTGCCACCCCTCGTCGGCCTTGGCCATTAGACAAGTTGCATGGAATGTGCTCTCTTTCGAGAAATCAACCATGTAAAGGTTGCCATCCAACTCTCCAACAAAGGCCGCTTCGAGAGTATCTCTCTTAAAGACTTTCACATCCGTTAGTCCAAAGAGTGTATCATAACCAACATACGCCAATTGGTGAACGCAAAGCAAATGGTATTTAAGGGATTGGACAAGCATGACATTTGCAAGAGACATGTCATTTGTGATAGCCACCCTTGCCCAACCCGAGTACCTGTCCTTTTGATCATCCACCAAACATAATGCTCATAAATGGTTGAATAGCTTCCATGAAATCATAGAGCAATTTGCTATCTCCGGTCATATGATTGGTACATCCACCATCGATCACCCATTTTACTCCACCAGAGAAAGCAACCTACATACAATTATGACTTGGTTAGAGGCACCCATTTTTCAATGGGACCTCTCAAGTTACTCACAAGGGTCTTCGGGACCCAAATAGCATAAAACCGGAATGCATTTTGAGGACCAACAAATTTTGCATAAACTTCTCCATCCTTAGTTTTAGGAAGAACATAGGATGGAGGCATGAACTCTTTTGGCTTGTTGAGAATGGGCATTCCCCCTTGTGGCCTTCCCACTCACAACCTTACCTTTCTCCTTGTGCCCTTCTCGTACAAATGTTTCTTTCAGAGGAGTAGTGCACTTTTTAGAAGACGTCTTCTTCTTGCTTGTGCTTGGGTCAAACCCGAGCCCCTCTTTGGCAAACACCTCATTGTGTTGGCTCAATACCTCATTAAGATTCTTTTGTCCTTGATCACATGTCATGAGTCCTTTCTCGAGTTGAGCTTTGAGAAAGCGATTCTCCTTAAAAATAGATGCTAGGTCACCACTAGAGTTAGCAGTACAAGCATCAACATTGATAATAGGAGAAGAGTAAGCCTTGGCTAGAGTTTTAAGATAAGTAAGCTTGAGCGTCTCAAAACTCTTTGTAAGAAAAGTGAGCTCTTCTTCCTTAGTGTTGATGGACACAGATAGAAGCTCACAATCCTTAGAGAGAGAAGCACGAGACTTCACAGGCTTACTTTTATCATTCATCAACTCCTCGCAAGAGTCCTTAGACTTTTTCAAGGAGGAAAGTTCTTTAGCATGAACATCAGTGTTTGCACCAATTTTCAAGCATAGTTCATCATTTCATGCTTCCTCATATTAGACTTTTCGCTCAAGGATTTCATATTTTTCCTTTTCCTCGGTGACGAGGATGTCAAGTTCCTTAATGGAGATGGTGTGCTTACTCACCATCTCCATAAGCATATGAAACATAGTGAGCTTCTTTCCATTGAGGGAGCACATGAACTTATTTAGTTTAGCAAGCATAGGATCATCTATATAATCATCATATCATCACAAGGACTAGAAGGACTGAGAAGAGGAGGGTTTGATCGTGGGGTTACCTTGACCTTGTCAAGAGAGTTTTGGTCCTCTCCATCTTCTACCATGACCTTTGCCATTAGGCACTTGTGAGCGTTGCCCTTGTAGTCTTTCATATAGTTGTAGGTGACAACATCACCACTCTTGTTGACTAGCCTCAAAGTGTTTTGAGAATCTTGAGCTACTCCGACAACACCACTAACATCATCCGGATCGGATTCTTCATGAGCAACCATTGCTTTCCCATCTCTCTTCTCGAGCTTGGAGTTCAAAGGATTTGGTAACTTCTTCTTGGGAAAGATCTTGGGAAACCTTGGTTTATCTTCTCTCTTCTCATAAGGATAATCATTGGAGAAGTGGTTGGTTTCTTCACAGTTGTAGCATTTTCTCACTTTCTTCTTCTAGAATCTTCCCTTGAATTTTCCCGCGCTAAACTTCTTGACAAAGAGGGCAATGTCTTCATATGAAGGGCTCTCATCGGAGTCAATCTCATCACCATATTCATCCTCCTCATCATCTTCTTCTTCACTTTGCTCTTCTTCATATACATGCTTGGCCTTCAATGCAAGATTGTTTTTTGATGTTGAGGTACCATGCATGGCAAGATGTTTTGTAGCATTTGCCTTTGACTCTTAAAATAGTTGGAAAGTGGATATGATGTCCTCCGGAGTCATTTCCTTGAATCCATGGTGTTGTCTTATGTCCCACACCATTTGGTGATGATACAGAGCAAGAGCATGAAGCAACTTGTCCACGAGAAATCGCTTAGTCAAGTTGAATCCATATTGTGTCTTGTCACAATCACAAGACTCAATGCCGTCGGTGAGAGTCATGAGATGCTCAAGGAGCTGCTTGGGGGATTCACCTTTCTCCATACAAAAGTTTTGCAATTGACCCTTGGCAATTTCATATTGAGCAAGCCGGAGACTGGAGGTACCGGTCTTGGTTCTCACAATGCTATCCCACAATTCCTTGGCACTTGTGATGTTTATGTATGGTCTCCTTTGCTTGTCAGTCATACCTCTCCTTATGCACATGGTTGCCGTGTCATTAAGATTCTTGTCATATATTTCTCTTGGTGTAAGATTCTTCGGGTCAACAACTTTGTAGCCATACTCCAAGATATCCAACATCTCATAATTTCCATATCAAAGATGATCCTGCATAGCAACTCTCCACAAAGAAAAATCGGTAGTGTCATCAAGCAAAGGAGGTTTTCCTTGAGGGTTATACTTTGGTTTTTCTATTTAAGGTGCTGCATAAAGCCAAGGAACACTGGAGTGATCATTACTAGGAGGTTGTTGGCCAAGTGAAGGAGTAGGCACAGTTGGCCTCGAGGCCGCACCACCCGAAAGTGGTGCAAGCATCGTGGTTAATGTGGATAATATCATTTGGACCAAGGCCTGAAGAGAAGCATCATGCTCCTCCTTTTGCTTAGCAAGGCCCCGTTCTAGATCCTCAGAAGTAAAGGACTTGACTTCCATAGAAGCCTCGTCCTTGTTCTTCGGGTCTGCAATAAGGGGAGTCCCTTCGGGGTTCATCTCGCTCTAGGGCAGTTAAGCCACAAGAATAGAGCACGAGGCTCTGATACCAATTGAAATGATCGAGATGGACCTGGAGGGGGGGTGAATAGGTACAATTACAAATTTTAATTATTACTTAGCAATTTTAGGCAATAATGCAGAATATGGAAGTGAGCCTAACAATTGCAAGTATGATGCTAAGAGATATGCAAGGTAAACGAGTAACACAAATATGCGAGTAAGCAAGCACAATATGATATAAGTAAGGCCTAAGAGACAAGTAACCACAAGTAGGAAGTTAGGGTTAGGGATAACCGCAACTCCGAGAGACGAGGATGTATACCGATGTTCACTTCCTTGGAGGGAAGCTACGTCACCGTTAGAGAGGTGGATGTTACCATGAAGTCACACCAACACCATGAAGGCTCACCCTATTCTCAACACCACGAAGGCGTTTGCCAACCACTAGTGGTAGACCTTGGTGTGGTCTCCAAACCCTCACAAACTTTCCAGGGGTTAATCACAAATGGTCGATTCCTCTTCGAAAGACTCCTACCGCCTAGGAGTCTCCAACCTCCAAGAGTAACAAGAACGATAGGGAAAAGCTCAAGACTTGATCAAATCACAAATTCCTTTGGTGCAAAGAAGGGGAAGGAGTGGATCTATCACTTGGGTGGACAACTTCTCTCAAATGCTCTCAAATCCCTTAGGGATCTAATATTTGGTGTAGGAGAGTGAGAGAGAGAGAGAGTGAGTGAGTGAGTGAGTGAAAAGTGTTCTTGAGGATGTTTGAAGTGAACGGTCAACCCTCCCACGGGATAGGAGAGAGATATTTATAGTACCTAAATCCTAAAAAGTGGTCGAGTGCTCGTTTGCTCTCCCGAGCACACAGGCCTGCGAGCCGTTGGATGCGCGATCACTGTCCCCAGGTGTGCCGTTGTCGGAGGAAATCGTCCGTGCTAATTCAACCGCCGAAGCGGCAGCCAGTGTAAAATAAAAGCTTCGCTATTTCTTCCCGGAAAAAACACCTAGCTCGATCCCCTTTTCCTCGTCGAGCAGAGGAGCGCCGGCGTCGACTCCCGGGAGGTCGAGGGGAGGCGGTAGATTGGAGGAGCCCGATCCTCTCCATCCTCTCTCTCGCGACCGGATCCTCACCACCGCCTCCTCCCGGCGACACACCCCACCTCCAATCGGCGAAATGCCCCCTCCCACTCGCCAGAGAGCGCCGTTGCGCCTCCGCAGCCGCCGGACGCCAACAGCCCTCCCCCCGCCACCGCACCTCCACAGCCGCCGCACGCCACCAACCCCTCCGGATCGCCGCATCGCTAGGATCTCAGCAACCTGCCGAATGCAGCCGCTGCGCTCGGATCCCCGTGGCCACCCAGATCCCATCGCCGTCGCGTCCCCCGCGCCAATGCCGGGCCGACCCATATCCACGACGAAGGCGAGCGCGCACTGCCTCCATGCTCCTCATTCAGGGTCGCTGGCCCCGACACCATCACAGCGGGCCTCTTCCTCTCCAGCAGCTCGCTCCCAACCGCATCCGGGACGGCCTCGGCCTCCTGCTGCTAGCTGCTGGTGCACCTCCTTATCCCTATTGCTATCTCCT
This sequence comes from Triticum timopheevii, assembly GCA_963921465.1. Lineage (NCBI taxonomy): Eukaryota > Viridiplantae > Streptophyta > Magnoliopsida > Poales > Poaceae > Triticum > Triticum timopheevii. The sequence goes on from OY997270.1 coordinate 129,510,900, forward strand.
TCTGCACCGTACAACTATCCTAGCTCCGATGTCTGAACTTCTACACCTGACTGTGTACAGGTGCTGGCTATAGCTTGGACTGGAGCAGGAAAATTGCATCGAGGTAGCTGGTGGATGATTGTGCTGGTGCCTTTTCTCTTGAATTGTTGCTGGTGATGACTACAATTTGAAGACGTGGTTTTTTTCTCTCCTTTCATATTCTGCAATTGTGCTTCCCCCTATGCGTGATGATTCTGTTGCTTGGTGCATTGTGGTTTGGGTTGTTTTAATGCTTGACATTGATCTGCTATGAGCTTGTGACAGTTGGAGAGATGATAGTAGCAAGTACAAACTCTCTTGAATGGGTAGTTGATAGTATAGTGGTCACCGTACTATGATCATTCATGATTCATCTAACACATGCAAAAAAGAGACAGCATTATGAAGTAATCTATTGTTTGTTTACCATTCCAATTATTTTTTAGCCATTATAAAGAGCATGTGTCCTGGATGAAAAACTCGATAGATATTTGCTTATCTGTGTCCAAGTGATTACAACATATAATAAAGCAGAAAAAAAATCAAGATTTATATTGAGCTATTGGACTCATTTCTTCTATTGGACTTGCTCAAACTTGCATGATGTTTTGATAAGTAGATGCCTCATTTCTGCTATTGGACTTGCTCAATGGGTCGACAGGCAGTTTGTATCCACTATTTTATTTCTTCGGCAAGTTGGCTACAGAATCTACGGGAATTGTCTACAAACCCAGTATGAGTTGCTACCTTTTAAACTTTTTTTCTAAACAAAACCTGGATTGCCTGGATATAGTATGCAATTAGCTTAGATTAGAGCACAACTTGCCTACAACAACTAAAACGTTTGCCCAGGGGGACACAACACAACTTGATGTTCCACACAATATAGGTCCACATTTTTTGCCTAAAACTTGTAGGCAAATTGCATTGAAACCAAGTAGTAGGTGCTCCTGACTTCCACTATTTTTTTTTCTGCGGCTAGCAAGCCAATGAGTTGGCTGCAGAAACTATGGAAATTGCCTACAAACTCAGTACAAATTGCTACCTTTCAATCCTTTTTTTCTAAACAAAGCTTAGAGTTGCCTGGATATGCTATGCAATTTTCTTAGATCAGAGCACAACTTGCCTTCAACCACTGATGCATTGACACAACACAACTTGATGTTCTACACAATATAAGTCCACATTTTTTTTGCTCAAAAGGTCAAATTGCCTATGACCAAGTAGTAGATTCTCCCGACTTCCACTATTTATTTTTTCTTCGGTATTCAAGCTAATGAATTGGCTAGAAAATCTATGGAAATTTCCTACAAACCCAGTGCAAGTTTATAGTGGCTACTTATAGTAGTTGCTCCTGACTTAGCGTTTTCGCTCGGAGCAGAGGGCGAACACAATATCTGTGTACAATACACAAGTATAGAGGCTACTTATTGTATCACGTACAGTACTACACATGAACGGATACTTGTAGTTGTACAACACAGACCAATCTGCACAAGAGACGCAATACCCCCTCCCTCACTTTAACCTGACAGCTTGGCCGTAACCCACCTTTGTATTTGCTTCGATCCTGTAGCACTACAACACAGGTCTAGAGGCCTACAGCGGCTACAAAGATCCCTCATGCAGACTTGAAGCATAAAAAAATGTTGCTATGCTAATCTATCCCATCCCCTGGCAGGGAGAAGAAGATGAACATGTGAGCTAGAGAGAGAGAGAGAGAGAGAGAGAGAGAGAGAGAGAGAAGATGCGGTGGCATTCATGATTCTGAGTCATTTGTATGGTTGCTACTACTTGTACTGCTATGACTCATCCTATCCAACCATATTTGAATATTTGACTAGTAGTACCTCCTCTTGCTGGATCAAACGAAAACCATTGCTCAAAATGCTACCTTAATCACCTAAGTGTCATAAATATTCTTGCCTAAAAAAATTGTTTGTTTTGCTTGAAGGGCCTCACTAAATTCTCAAATGATGTCAAAGCAACATTTTCGAGGTTTTGTGCACAAGCCCAAGCAAGAAGCTTCAACATCCACTTCCAGGTAAGCTTTGCACAAAGCTATCCATTTTTTTTGTTTCAGCAAAAAAAGGAGTTGTCTCAAACTTATATGCATTTTGCCTACATCCCAGCAGGACTTGCTTTTTTTTCGTCTTTGCAAGTAAGAAGCTTTGCCAGCCACTTCGAGGTAAATTTCAGACATCCCTAGTAGCTTTCCAACTAGTTTTTTCTGCCTCTCCAGTAGCTCGCTGTTAGTTTTCTTTGTCCCAAAAAAATTAAGGGAGTTGCCTGAAACTTATGTGCAAATTGCTACATCACAGGGATACTTGCTTCCTATGCCGCCCTTTTATCGCCAGTAAAAAGTTTCACCAGCAACTTCCAGGTAAACTTCACAAAACCCCTAAAGCTTTTTCTGACATGTTCTTATGTATCCCTAGTAGGTGCCTTTTTTGTTCGGCAAAAATGGGAGTTGCCTGAAACTTAAATACAAATTGCGTACGTTACAGGAAGACTTGCTTTTGATTTCCCCTTCTCTCTTTTTTGGCACCAAAGTAACAAGCTGGCTACATAAATAGGTTTTAACTCACAAAATTTGCCTACACCGCAAACACAACTTGCAAGCAGAAAAAGTGCAAAACACTATCCTTCTGATGATTTTCTTTTTTCAAAAACAAAAGTTGCCTGCAAGCATTAGGGAAATTGCCTACAACTCGGCACAACTTGTCTAACCAAAAAGCCACACAAGAGTATCATACAAATATAAAAAAAGTGTCTCACAACCATTTATTAGGATTTTCGCTGATGTAGGCAAACTTTTTCTTTGCTGAATTCCTGTTTTTCCTGAACAATTAGAACCTTTTTCCTCAGAATTTTTACTGCTGAGTTCCGGGGGGGGGGGGGAATGGGTCAAATTACTTTTAAGTTTTTCCAAACAACGAACCTATGACTTGTGTTTTTCAATGTCCACATTTTTTCCAAAGGGACATTATGTTTTTTTGTCTAGCACTAGCAAGTCAGAGTGCATTGCAGCTAGTGATGAGTACGACTTGCTTGAAATTTGGCTGTGACTTGCTAGTGCTAAGCATGTGACTTGCCTGCTCTGCATCTGTGATTTGCCTATTTTGCATTTTGTGATTTACCTGACACACAAACCTTTTCCCCCTCCCTTACTATGTTTTCCAAACAACAAACTTGTAACTTGTGTGTTTCAATGTCCACAATATTCAAAAAACATTTTTTGCATGCTTCCTATAAAGGAACACAAGATTTTTTCTACCCTGGCAAGTCAGAGTGCATTACAGAGATTTGCCTATTGGGGTGTACTGAACTTGCCCAAAATAACTGCCATAAGTTGCTGACAGTTTTTTGCTCTAGATAAATCAAACTGAAGAACCAACCTAATACGAGGACTCAAGGTAGGGGTTGCATGCATAACATCCAAGTTGCATGCATAACACTGATGCCTTTTTTGTGTTTCCTTGTCGCAGGGATCAGGGCATAGTGGCACACCCCCAAGTTGTCCAGAGAGAGAGGTGGCGCACGGAAGGTTCAAGTGCTGATGGGTTGGGTGGATGGATCCTGCAAAAGATGGAGGAGGGAGGGGTTGATGGGGACGAAAGGGTGGAGGAGGAGCGGGGAAGGGAGAAAAGTCTCCAAAGGTTTTGTGTCGTGTGTTCACACTGGGTTACGTCGGTTACGATTGGGGGAGGAGCGAATCTGGCCATGTGCAGTTGTGCACAATCAGATCGTTTCTTTCCCTTTTTGACGCCAGCTGGCAACAAGGGAGGGTCCACTGCCTTATTTAGGGCGTGTGCCCTGGACCACTAGCCAGCCAACGGTTGCTGGCTAGTCGCGTCCTTTATAGTATGCCACAATAAGTGGCTGTTGGGACCAAAACAACACAGCAGCGTCGGACGTCCTATACACATCGGATGACCGAGGGCTCGGCAGACACCAGACATTCGATGTTTTGGCTCGGTATAGAAGGTAATGGACCACCGGAGGATCCCGGACGTCTGATGTTTTGGCATGGTAGAGAAAGTACGGGACGTCCGGCGGATGTCGGACATCCGATGTTTTGGTTCCGTAGAAAAGGTACAGGACGTTCGGTGGACGTCGGTCATACCGATTTTTTTGTACTGATGAGGAGGAATCAGACGTCCGGTGGAAACCGGAAATCCGATGTTTTGGCTCTGGAAAGGAGGTACTAGACGTCCGGTGAATACCGGTCGTCCGACACGCGTCAGTTGTTCGACAGAACCAAGGCACAGAAGATGAGATCCTAAAGAAGATCATTTGAGCAAGACTTTAGCAAGACCCCATGTTCCCCTCTTAATAGTGCGGGATCCCTATTCTCAAGAAAAATCATAAAAAGGTGCCTAAGCCAATAGACTTGTTTCTTCATTCTTGAGGAAGATAAATATTTCTGAAGTCATAATCCACACACACATGATCCTGAGGGCACTAAAACCAGAGATATACTTGACAAACTTTGTTAGTCCCCTATGAGTATATTGTCATCAACATCAAAATAACATTAAGGGCATGATTGCACTTTCAACAGTGCCTCTGCCTGCCCTGGCACTTCCGCCGCGTGCGGCGCCGCAGCTTTCTCGCACATGCCTCGATTAATCTGAGTCCGCCATTGCAATACACTCGCCCGATCAATCCGATCGCCGGACGTCTCGCCTGATGCTGCTACACGAACACGCGCCTTCCGATCGCTTCCTCTAGATCAACCATCCACAACCTCAAATCAAACCTTGCTTTGAAGATTACTGAACTCCCACACATTACATTGATCTCAGTCAAGTGTACATATACAGAGGAGGTTGCCCACGTAACAACACACATAGGTGCGTGGGGCGTCAGATGCGGTCTCCTTGGAGACTCGGACTAGAGGTTACATATAGGCACACACACACGTTATATCACGTTCAACCACCCCCCCTCGCAGCCGGAACTACGCTGGTGACGTTGTTCAGGCTGGCATGGAGCTCCTGAAAGATGCTGGATGGCAGACCCTTAGTGAATATGTCCGCAAACTATGAGCTGGTAGGAACGTGAAGAACCTGAGTGTCCCCAAGAGCAACACGATCTCTGACGAAGTGTAAATCAATCTCCACATGTTTTGTGGGTTGTATTGGGTTCGACGACATGTACATGGCGCTCAAGTTATCACGGTAGACGATAGTGGCGTGAGGGACGGGTTGATGAAGCTCGGCAAGCAGCTGATGGGGCCACGTGGTCTCGGTGACACAATTCGCCACGGCCCGGTATTCGGCTTCGGCGCTGGACCTGGAGATAGTGGGTTGCCGGCGTGAGGACCAGGAGACCAAATTAAACGCAGAACCCAAAAGTCAACTGACAGGTGTCGGGACACCCTACCCAGTCAGCGTCAGAGTAGGCAGTGAGCGCACTGGATGCGGATCGATGGAGTTGAAGCCCAAGATGTGAAGTCCCATGAACATAGTGAAGGATTCGTTTGAGGAGATGGAAGTGAGCCTCATGCGGATCATGCATGAAAAGACACAGTTGTTGGATGGCGTAGGAGAGATCGGGCCGAGTGAGGGTGAGGTACTGGAGGGCACCAGCCAGGCTTCGGTAGTGAGTGGGATCGCTGAAGCGAGGGTCGGCATGAGCCGACAACTTGGAGCATGTGTCGATAGGAGTGGAGATGGGTGTTCAATTGAGCATGTGGGCACAGTCAAGGATCTCAAGAGCATACTGTTGTTGGGAAAGAAAGGGCCCTGGGTGGTGCGGTGCACATTAACGCCGAGAAAATGATGAATGTCGTCCAAGTTACTCATGGAGAACTCATTTTTGAGAGAGTCGATGATGTGGTGTAGGAGAGAAGTGGTGCTGGTGGTGAGGATGATACAATCGATGTAGAGTAAGAGGTAGGCAATGGAGGAACAGTGGTGGAGAATGAAAAGCGAGGAGTCACTTTTGGAAGCGACAAACCCGATGGAGTGGATGAACATTTTGAACCGGTGGAACCAGGTGCGAGGGGCCTGTTTGAGACCATAGAGGGATTTGTGGAGGCGAAAAACACGCGTGGGGCGATCCGGGTCGATGAATCCCGATGGTTGCTGATAGTAAACCGTCTCGCGAAGATCACCGTGGAGAAAAGCATTCTTCACGTCCATCTCGTCAATGGGCCACGAGCGAGCAGTGGCAATGCTCAACACCACACAGATCGTAGCTGGCTTGATCACTGGGCTAAACGTCTCATCGTAATCCACCCCATGGTGCTAAGAGAAGCCACGAACCACCCATCGAGCTTTGTACCAAGCGAGGGAGCCATCCGGATTGAGCTTGTGACAAAAAAATCCATTTGCCGGTCACCACATTTGTACCTGCATTAGGAGCAACTAGAGACCACGTGTCATTCCGCATTAGGGCATTATATTCATCAAGCATAGCAGGGTGGAGAGCAGGCGGATGGGGCGGCATGGAGCAGGCCGAAGAGCGAGCGGGAGATTCGGTGGGGTTGGCGGGCATTGATCCCGAAGGAGATAAAGCACTACATGATGGAGAGCGACGTGCGCTGCATGGGGAGAGGGCCGAGGCAGGGATGCATGGCTCGGGGTTGGTGGGCGTTGCATGGCGCAGGATGGAGGGTGGTGGGGTCGGGTTGGGCGCTGCATGCGGGATGGCTGGAAGGGGATTTTGGGTGTGCGGCACGACAGGTGTCGTGGATTTGTCACGGCAGATGCCCTAGTGAAAGGACTTAGGTGTGGAGCCATCGCACTAGGTTAGCTTAAAGGGGTTGAACGGGACAAAGGACATAAGGAGTTTACCCAGGTTCGGCCCCTCTAAATGAGGTAAAAGCCTAGCTCCTTCTTCTAGTTGTATTGCTTGAGTTTCGATTACAAGGGAGCGAATACGCTTGACCTAGTTCTCGGTTACTTGTTTCTTGAGTCAACCTGCCGCTAGGTCTCACCTTTATATACAGGTTGATGCCCGGAGGCTTACGGAGTCCCGTCCGTCTCACACAACGTGACTGGCTCGGTTTCTAACTAAACTTGCTTTATAGAGCAAGTTAACCTTGAACGGCTCACACCCTCGGGTCCTAAACTACCTCTGGGTCTTGGGCCTCCAATAAGCTTTGCCTTATGAACCGCCATCTTCAAGTCTTCTTGGACCTCTTGGGCCTTCTTCATAATAAACCACCAACAATATAACCCGGCCCCTCCTGGGCGGGTCATACCTCAGGGTTATATCCCCAACATTAGGCCCCAGGTTGATTTGAACCTGTTCATATAAATCTCCACTGTTTAACTTAGCAGAATGTATCATTATCGATTCCTCTTCAATCCGCTATAACCTGCCATGACGTGATACGTCTCCATCGTATCTACTTTTCCTAACACTTTTCCTCTTGTTTTAGACTCTAATTTGCATGATTTGAATGAAACTAACCCGGACTGACGCTGTTTTTAGCAGAACTACCATGGTGTTGTTTTTTGTGCAGAAATAAAAGTTCTCGGATTGGAACTTTGCAAGGATTTTTTATACAATAATAGATAATTCTGGAGCCAAGGACCACCGGAGGGGGGCACAACTCACTAGGGTGCCCCCCCTCCAGGCGCGCCCTGGTGGGTTGTTCCCACCCAGGTGCCCCCCTCCGGTGGTCCTTGGCTCAGAAATTCTCATTTATTGTATAAAAAATCCCCAGGTGGGTTGTCCCCACCTGGTGGCCCCGCATACCCTGAAACCGACACTATAAAATCCTATTTTTTTAGAAAAAACTAGGAAGAAAGAATTATTGCGTTCCACGAGACGGAGCCGCTGCCGTCTCCTGTTCTTCATCGGGAGGCCAGATCCAGAGTCCGTTTGGGGCTCCGGAGAGGGGGGTCTTTGATCTTCGTGATCACCAACTCTTCTCCATCGCCAGTTCCATGATGCTCCCCACCGGGAGTGAGTAATTCCTTCGTAGGCTCGCTGGTTGGTGAGGATTTGGATGAGATTCATTATGTAATATAGTTAGTTTTGTTAGGGCTTGATCCCTAGTATCCAGTATGTTCTGAGATTGATGTTGCTATGACTTTGCCATGCTTAATGCTTGTCACTTAGGGCCCGGGTGCCATGATTTCAGATCTGAACCATTTATGTTATCACCATTATATCTATGTTCTAGATCCGATCTTGCAAGTTATAGTCACCTACTACGTGTTATGATCCGGCAACCCCGGAGTGACAATAGTCGGGACCACTCCCGGTGATGACCGTAGTTTGAGGAGTTCATGTATTCACCGTGTGTTAATGCTTTGTTCCGGTTCCCTATTAAAAGGAGGCCTTAATATCCCTTAGTTTCCAATAGGACCCCGCTGCCACTGGAGGTAGGACAAAAGATGTCATGCAAGTTCTTTCCATAAGCATGTATGACTATTTACGGAATACATGCCAACATTATATTTATGAATTGGGGCTAGTTTCGTATCGCCTTAGGTTACTACTGTCACATGATGAATATCATCCAACAAATCATCGATCCAATGCCTACGAATTTCTCTTATATTGTTCTTGCTAAGTTACCACTGCTATCGTCACTGTTGCACTTGCTAAAAAATAACTGCTATCACTATTACCGTTACTATTGATGCTGCTGCAACTATCAAAACTATTATACTACTTTGCTACTGATCACTTTGCTGTAGATAATTAATCTCCATGTGTGGTTGAATTGAAAACTCAGCTGCTAATACTTACAAATATTCTTTGGCTCCCCTTGTGTCGAATCTATAAATTTGGGTTGAATACTCTACCCTCGAAAACTATTGCGATCCCCTACACTTGTGGGTTACGATGACGTCACATAGCAAAATCATCTTAACCCGCTATGACATCATGTGCATTAATTCTGCACAAGGCCCAGGATATCTCAACAGATCTTTATCTTAATGAACCTCCCGAAAATCGAGGCATCCGCATTGCCAGCATAATTATTTTGCCTCCTCGATTCTCGCACATGCCATCTTATCATCCCCCTTATAAATAGGGACAGGGGGCCTTCTTCTTCACTCTTTACCCTTGCCTCTTCCTCTTCATCTCTTTCCTCATGACGCCGCCGTGATCCGAGCTCCACCGCTGCCGTCGACCATCCTCGACAGCTCCAACCCAGGCCGCTGCATCAACCTGACCGCGTCCAGAGATTGCGGCATGCTTCTGCTGTTCGTCAGCATCCACCAGTACTCCTCTTTCTTTATCCTCAATCTGCATTAGGGTGCCCTAGTTCATCAGCGTTCATTGGTGTTCGTCTGAGTTCATCGTGGCTTCTCTGACGACGCTTAGTTCAATCTGAAAAATTAGTATGAAGTCTGTGCGGTAGCAGTTTTAACATCCGTCTCCAATCGTAGATGCTTCCTGTATTCCTTATATTCACAACCTTGCTCGTGTGTTCTTCCACCATCATATTTAGGGTTAAAAATTATTTCCCTTTTCTGAACCTGCTGTACATCCAATATTATAGAACTAATTCGTGGAACCTGTTTGTATAGCACTTACTGAAATTTTCCTTAGATCCGTAACCCCATCTTAAACACCACTGTCTGGGTGGATCAAAAATATCACCTTATAATCCATTGAACACTAGCCGACTTATTCATGAAATACTCAAATCAGTTGCATCTGTCTGATGTTAATATCACCCAACTATGCTTTTGTTGAATTGTCCATACTATTTCCTTTCTCATAATAACCTGTCTGTATATGAACCAAACCTGCATAGTATGTTTTCCTTCTTATAACCATCGGGCGGCTCATTATCTCAAATTTGACCCGCCATCATTCCCCTTTTAGGCCTTTCACGATAAAATGACTAAAACAACCACCTCATGCGATCGAGTCGCCTCCACTGTGACGGAACAAGCTCTGAACAAATATGTTCAAGTGGGCATCTTGTCAGCCAATGAGGTCATTTACTGGTGGGCCCCAGGGACAGAAATAAGACCTGATCCAAAGGAAAACGAAGTCGTGGTTTTTGCTGATCATATGGGCCGGGGTTTCTCACCACCCGGCTCAAAGTTCTTCCACGATGTTCTGAATTTTTATCAACTTCATCCACAAGATATTGGGCCCAATTTAGTCTCCAACATCTGCAACTTCCAAGTCTTTTGTGAAGTATACCTTCAGGAGGAGCCAATTGTTGACCTTTTCAGAGAATTTTACTATTTGAACTGCCAAACAGAAATGACTAACGGACCTAGTCTTGAACATGGCGGGATTTCTATCCAAAGACGCAAAGATGTCGTCTTTCCCACGACAAAGCCTCCCAGTCACCACAAAGACTAGAATCAGACCTGCTTCTATTTCCAAGACACCTCTCCAGTGGGTGAAAACCCTCTGCCGGGTTTCCATGATTGCCGACTTAGCCCAAGACATCCTCTTCCGGACCGGATCAGTGCCGCTGAACGGGCCAAATATGCCTCCACTTTTAGCAAATAAGAGCTTTAATGGCCAACGGCTTAACCGGCATTGATTTGGTCCGATGCTGGGTTGCCTGGAGGATCATGCCCTTGAGCCGCCGCCCCGGCTTAATGTGCAAGTATATTGGTGATGCCTGCTTGAACTACGTCGGTATTTCCCCAAAGAGGAAGGGATGATGCAGCACAACGACAGTAGGTATTTCCCTCAGTGATGAGACCAAGGTTATCGAACTAGTAGGAGAACTAAGCAACACTACATAAACAACACCTGCACACAAATAACAAATAGTCGCAACCCGACGTGTAAAAGGGATTGTCAATCCCTTTCGGGTAACGACGCCAGAAATTGGCAAACGGACGTGAGAGAGTTGTAAATATTGATAGATCGAACGCCAAATAAAATAAAGTGCAGCAAGGTATTTTTGTATTTTTGGTTTAATAGATCTGAAAATAAAAGGCAAATAAGATAGATCGCAAAGGCAAATAATATGAGAAAGAGACCCCGGGGTCGTAGGTTTCACTAGTGGCTTCTCTTGAGAAAAATGGCAAACAGTGGGTGAACAAATTACTGTTGGGCAATTGATAGAACTTCAAATAATCATGATGATATCCAGGCAATGATCATTATATATGCATCACGTCCAAGATTAGTAGACCGACTCCTGCCTGCATCTACTACTATTACTCCACACATCGACCGCTATCCAGCATGCATCTAGTGTATTAAGTTCATGGACAGACAGAGTAATGCAATAAGAATGATGACATGATGTAGACAAGATCCATTTATGTAGAAATAGACCCCATCATTTTATCCTTAGTAGCAACGATACGTACGTGTCAGTTCCCCTTCTGTCACTGGGATCAAGTACCATAAGATCAAACCCACTACAAAGCACCTCTTTCCATTGCAAGATAAATATATCAAGTTGGCCAAACAAAAACCAAATATCGGAGAAGAAATACGAGGCTATTAGCAATCATGCATATAAGAGATTCAAAGAAGACTCAAATAACTTTCATGGATAAAAAGATAGATCTGATCATAAACTCAAAGTTCATCGGATCCCCAAAAACACACCGCAAAAAGAGTTACATCATATGGATCTCCAAGAGACCATTGTATTGAGAATCAAATGAGAGAGTGGAAGCCATCTAGCTACTAACTACGGACCTGTAGGTCTACAAGGAACTACTCACGCATCATCAGAGAGGCACCAATGGACATGATGCACCCCTCCGTGATGGTGTCTAGATTGGATTTGGTGGTTCTAGACTCTGCGGCGACTGAAATCGATTTTCGTCGACTCCCCTAGGGTTTCTGGAATATTGGGGTATTTATAGAGCAAAGAGTCGGTTCAGGGGGCACCCGAGGCGGGCACAGCCCACTTGGGCGCGCCTGGGCCCCCAGGCGCACCCTGGTGGGTTGTGGTCCCCTCAGAGCACCCCCCCCATGCGCTTCTCTGGCCCATTGGATGTTTTCTGGTAAAAAACAAATCCACAAAAAGTTTCGCTGCGTTTGGACTCCGTTTGGTATTGATTTCCTCCGATGTAAAAAACATGCAAAAAACAGCAATTGGCACTTGGCACTATGTCAATAGGTTAGTACCAAAAAATGATATGAAATGACTATAAAATGATTATAAAACATCCAGGAATGATAATATAACAACGTGGAACAATCAAAAATCATAGATACGTTGGAGACGTATCAGCATCCCAAGCTTAATTCATGCTCGTCCTCGAGTAGGTAAATGATAAAAACAGAAATTTTGATGTGGAATGATGCCTAACATTTCATCTCATATTCTTTTCTTTATAGCATGGACATTTGGAATTTTATATGGTTCAAAGTAATAGTCTAGTTTTGACATGAGACTTAAATACTCAAGCATATCAACAAGCAACCATGTCTTTCAGAATATCAACGCTAAAATAAGTTATCCCTAGCCCATCATGCTTAATCATTGATCCATTCATGAAATACACTCGCATATTAGCTACACCCAATGCTCAAGTACAATCATAGTGCCCCCCTAGTTGGTGCTTTATAAGAGAATATGGAGACTCAAAATAATAATAAAAATTTCATAAAGTAAAAGAAAGACCCTTCGCGGAGGGAAGTAGGGATTTGTAGAGGTGCCAGAGCTCAAAGCGAAAATTGAAAGATAAAAACATTTTGAGAGGCATACTTTTCCCACCAATGAAAACGACTTAGAGCTCCCAACACTTTCCATGCTAGATATATCATAGGCGGTTCCCAAACAGAAAATAAAGTTTATTCCCTTTTCAACCATACTTTCACTTTCCATGGCTAGCCGTATCCACGGTTGCCCTCCATACCAACACTTTCCAAGGAATTTATTATTTGACAACATAAGTAAATTCATTTTTCATTTCGGGACTAGGCATCCCTAATACCTTTGCCTTACTCTCGTGCAATGACAAGTGAATAAACACTCATTGTGAGAATAACACACCTAGCATGGAAAATATTGGCCACCCCTCACCGCCTCGCGAGCGGTATGAGCACACAAAAGAGAAATTTATTTTGAAAATTAGAGATGGCACATACAAATTTGCTTAGAATGGCAAAATAATACCGCATATAGGTAGGTATAGTGGACTCATGTGGCAAAACTGGTTTAAAGGATTTTGGATGCACAAGTAGTGATCATACTTAGTGAAAAATGAAGGCTAGAAAAATATTGAGAAGCGACCAACCAAGAAACGAATAATCTCATAAGCAAGCATTAAGCATAATTAACACCGAATAATGCACCACAAGTAGGATGTAATTTCATTGCATGGCAATTGACTTTCGTGCTTGCATGGGGAATCACAAATCTTAACACCAATATTCTTACTAAAGCATAATTACTCATCAACATGACTCACATATCACATCATCATATCTCAAAACTATTACAAGGAATCAAGTTTATTTTGTCCAATGATCTTCATGAAAGTATCACTTTGGGACTAATTTTCATGTGTTGCTTTTGACAAGCTCAGAAAAATATAAGTGAAGATCATGAGCATAATATTTCTTTCTCTCAAATTAATTTAAGTGAAGCAAGAGATAATTTCTTAAAATTTTTACTAACTCTCAAACAAATCTAAGTGAAGCAAGAGAGCATTTCTTCAAAAATATTAAAGCACACCGTGCTAAAAAAAGATATAAGTGAAGCACTAGAGCAAATCCATAGCTCATAAAAATTTAAGTGAAGCATAGAGAGCAATTCTAACAAGTCAAGGATAATTTTGGCTCTCTAAAATAGGTGTGTCTAGCAAGGATTCATGACTTAGAACACAAAGAAAAACAAGAAAATACTCATATCATACAAGACGCTCCAAGCAAAACTCATAGTATGTGACGAATAAAAATATAGCTTCGAGTAAAATACCTATGGTTGTTAGAAGAAAGAGGGGATGCCACTCGGGGCATCCCCAAGCTTAGTTGGTTGCTTCTTTTTGGATAATAACTTGGCGACTCTTCTTACTCCTTATTCCTTCATCCATCGTAAGATAACCCAAAACTTGAAAACTTCAATCACACAAAACTCAACAAAATCTTCGTGAGATCCGTTAGTATAAGAAAAGAAATCGCTGCTACAAGTGCTGTAGAAAACCAATTAATATTTTATTTTTGCATTATATCTACTGTATTCCAACTTTTCTATGGAAAAACTCATCAAATAAAACCATAGATTCATCGAAACAAGCACACAACGCAAAGAAAACAGAATCTGCCAAAACAGAACAGTCTATAGCAATCTAGATATTTCGAATACTTTTTCAGCACGATCAAACAACTATCACCCAAGAAGATCCTAAAGGCTTTACTTGGCACAAACACTAACTAAAACACAAAAAACACAATCATAACAGTAGCATAATTGTTCTAACACTCAAGAACAGAAAGCAAAAAGCAAAAAAATAAATTTTATTCATTGGGTTGCCTCCGAACAAGCGCTATCATTTTACGCCCTTAGCTAGGCATAAAGCAAGGATCTAAGTTTCGTCCTTCGTGGTTTTGGCAACTTTTTTAAGGTCTTTCGCAATCCCGGGAGGCTCTTTGCTCTTCCCTAAATTCTCAGGAAAAGAAACCATCTTGAATTCTAAAATATCCAATCGCTTATTGCAAAGAGTAATCAAAGTATTCATGCGATTGATACTACAATTAAGATGTTTGAGGGGTTCATTATACTTTTGCAATTCAACCATATGTTTGTGCAAATCACCAAGTTTGTCCAACATTTGAACTCCCTTTGGGGTGAAAGAGAACCCCTTCTTCTAAGGTGGAACCCCCAAAATACGTTCTAAAATTTCATAGGTAGCATTGGCATCAAGCTCGATAAAATTCCCTTTAGCGGCAAAATCTAAGAGTTGTCTATGATGCAAAGCTAATCCTATGTAAAAATTACAAAGTAAAATCTTTGCATTTCCCTTTAGGTTGCAAATACGATAAGATTCCATTAGCCTAGACCAAGCATCTTTCATATTTTCTCCTTGTCGTTGCTTGAAGTATAAAACTTCAAAATTTGGAGACAAAGGAGGAGTAGGCATGCTAGCCAGTATGACAAGAAAGCAAGAACAAGGATATATCTGACAAGAAAATGACGAACGAAAAAGAGGGCGAATAAAACAGCAAATTTTTGTGAAGTGGGGGAGAGGAAAACGAGAGGCAAATGGCAAATAATGTAAATTACGAGGAGATGAGATTTGTGATTAGGAACCTGGTAGATGTTGAAGATCCTCCCCGGCAACTGCGCCAGAAATTACTTTTGATGCCTGCTTGAACTACGTCGGTATTTCCCCAAAGAGGAAGGGATGATGCCGCATAGCAAGGTAGGTATTTCCCTTAGTGATGAGACCAAGGTTATCGAACCAGTAGGAGAACCAAGCAACACTACGTAAACAACACCTGCACACAAATAACAAATACTCGCAACCCAACGCGTAAAAGGGGTTGTCAATCCCTTTCGGGTAACGGTGCCAAATATTGGCAAACGGACGTGAGAGAGTTGTAAATATTGATAGATCGAACGCCAAATAAAATAAAGTGCAGCAAGGTATTTTTGTATTTTTGGTTTAATAGATCTGAAAATAAAAGGCAAATAATATAGATTGCAAAGGAAAATAATATGAGAAAGAGACCCGGGGGCCGTAGGTTTCACTAGTGGCTTCTCTCGAGAAAAATAGCAAACGGTGGGTGAATAAATTACTGTTGGACAATTGATAGAACTTCAAATAATCATGACGATACCCGGGAAATGATCATTATATAGGCATCAAGTCCAAGATTAGTAGACCGACTCCTGCCTGCTTCTACTACTATTAATCCACACATCGACCGCTATCCAGCATGCATCTAGTGTATTAAGTTCATGGAGAAACGGAATAATGCAATAAGAACGATGACATGATGTAGACAAGATCTATTTATATAGAAATATACCCCATCGTTTTATCCTTAGTAGCAACGATACATACGTGTCGGTTCCCCTTATGTCACTGGGATCAAGCACCGTAAGATCAAACCCACTACAAAGCACCTCTTCCCATTGCGATATAAATAGATCAAGTTGGCCAAAAAAAACCCAAATATCAGAGAAGAAATACGAGGCTATAAGCAATCATGCATATAAGAGATTCAAAGAAGACTCAAATAACTTTCATGGATAAAAAGTTAGATTTGATCATAAACTCAAAGTTCGTCGGATCCCAACAAACACACCGCAAAAAGAGTTACATCATATGGATCTCCATGATACCATTGTTTTGAGAATCAAACAAGAGAGAGGAAGCCATCTAGCTACTAAATACAGACCCGTAGGTCTACAAGGAACTACTCATGCATCATCGAAGAGGCACCAATGGACATAATGCACCCCTCCTTGATGGTGTCTAGATTGGATCTGGTGGTTCTATATTCTCTCGATGGTTGGAATTGATTTTCGTCGACTCCCCTAGGGTTTCTGGAATATTGGGGTATTTATAGAGCAAAGAGTTGGTTCAGGGGGCACCCGAGGTGGGCACAATCCACCTGGGGGCACCTGGGCCCCCAGGCACACCCTGGTGAGTTGTGATCCCCTCGGAGCACCCCTAGGCGCTTCTTCGGCCCACTGGATGTCTTCTGGTCCAAAAAATCCACAAAAAGTTTCGCTGCATTTGGACTCCGTTTGGTATTTATTTCCTGCGATGTAAAAAACATGCAGAAAACAGGAACTGGCACTTGGCCCTATGTCAATAGGTTAGTGCCAAAAAATATTATAGAATGACTATAAAATGATTATAAAACATCCAAGAATGATCATATAATAGCATGGAACTATAAAAATTTATAGATACGTTGGAGAAGTATCAACTGGCGACACCAAAGATCCACAACCTCATTGCCAAATACGTCTGGATGATAAAGAGATCAATGAAATGACCAAAATGCTACTCAATGTAAGCTTAGATGATTGTAGCAAGACGGGGCTGAACCCCTTTTGCACCCTTAACCTAGCTCCAGTTGTAAGTATTTCAAGCTCATTGTTATCTTATTCTTCCTTCATATATTGTCTTCTTACTATTACTTGTTTTCCTCAGGCCGATGATCCTTTCTGGAACAAGAAGCTTCAGGATAAGCCGACCCAAAGGGCTAGGGCGAAGAACAAGGCTCCCAAGAAGCCTGCCAAGAAGAAAACAGACACCTCAGAGCTGTTTGCTTTGAATGATGATGAGTCGGAGGTAGAACTTGACTCCCTTGGCTCCTTTTCTGTACATCTTACTGACACTGATTGCTACCAGGATGACACGGAGGCCATCCACGCTGATGGTGAAGAGGTAACTATCCTTTCCTCCGACTTAGAACCTCTGCCAAGACAGAAAGTTTGACAAGCGAGCCGGAAAGTAAGGTTTTCTCACCCTTTAGCTTACGTGGATCCCAACTTTATTTTGAAGAAACAACAACATGAAGTTCGCTGCACAACCTGGAACAACAGCTGTGGAAATCTTTCCTCTGGCTTACCCAACACACCGATTCCTCAAAAGCGCCGAAATGAGGTGCCACAGAATTCAACCTTATATTTTCCAATGGCGGGTCTTATCTATCAACCGCTTAACCCTCCCGACTCAAATTATCAGGGAACCTCTCACTCCTCTTCTAGCGACTCAACTTGGACTCAAATTTCCCTCTTCAAAGTCGCTCCTGGGTGAGAACATTAGATTTCTTTTCTTTAACACTTTACCAACTGATACATTAACCTTCTTCGCATGTCTTATTTTCAGTGGCATAGCCAAGCCCAACAAAAAGCTAAAGGTAAACAAACCGGCCGAAGACCCCAAGGTTGCTGAGCCGAAGAAACAGACCATCTCTGAAGCCTCTCAATGAACTCCGGTGGCTGCTGCTGATGACCCGCCACCAGAGACTCACGATGTCATGGTGGATCCAATGGGTGTTGACCCATCCAGTTCTAAGCCGCCCAGTCCCATAAAACCTGCTGATGAAGCTCCTTCACAACATGCTATGGAGGATGTTATTATTACTGGCACTGGCTACACTGAGCCTGGGAACCCCACCATTCTGGCCAAGCACCCTGCCAAAGAGGAGTTAATTCAAACGAGCAAGGCCAAGTTGATGTTGCAAATTACTCTCACTTAAGCTTCAGTGAATTATACTCTGGTTATCTGAGCTAGTTACACACTGGTCGTGATCTGGAAGCAGACTTAGTGAAGAAACTGCGCCAGAAATATGAGGTATGAACATCTGTTTCTTTTAGACATATAGTCATCTAGCCCCCAAGTCTTATCCGCAGGAAATGATAATTTTGAGTAGGATTAAGACTTGTCCATATGTTTCTATAATCTTTAAAGTCGTAGCCCTCATGGGCCGACTTATCTTGATAAAGCTGAGCCGGTTCATTTTCATTATTGGAAAGAAACTCCAGACCATAGCCCTCATGGGCCGGCTTATCTTGATAAAGATGAGCTGGCTCAAAAAATACAAATGCACGAAAGAACTTCCACACACATTAGCCCCGAAGTGTCATGTAATTTGCTTGCAACGTGCTTGAGACTTGTCTGTAGATTGTCTGGCAAATATGTTTATAACTTGTTTAACTCTTACTTGCAGGATACTTTAACTCAGGCTGAATCCTAGGTGGCCGATTTAAAGACCAGGCTTGAGCAGCAAGAGGCTGAAACACGCGAAGCTGACTCCAAGCTCAAGCTTAATCTTGAAGAGAGCGAGAATCTCAAAAGTTGATTCTCCACAGAAAGAACTGCCTGGGACAAGGAGAAGGCCGCCTTGGTTCAAAGATAAGAGACTGTCGAATCTTCTTTGAAGGAAACTACTACAGAATTGACAGGCTTAAAATGCCGCATATCTCAGATGACAGCTGCTATCTTTGGTAAGTAACTCAGGCTGTTTTGACCACTTTCAATTTTTAACCTTAATCCGCTCGGCGACTTATCTGTGTACTTTATTCAACAGGCCCCAGGAGTACTAACCTCGGCCAAGACATGTTGGTGAAGCTGAAGGCGGTTTATACTCTGGTGGAACAGCTGTACACAGGCACGCAATGATCCCTAGCAATTATCTCGCATAATAAACAACCACCTGCACTCATCAAGGATGTATTGGACAAGTTACCTATCATGCCCAAGAGAATTGAAGAGATCAAGCGATTCGCAGCTCGAGCTGGTGCCATTACTGCTTTGAGCCGGGCTAAAGCATGGCAAGCGGAGTTAGACCCGAAGGAGATGGCCACTGGCTGTCCGAGCTTCAAAGAAGACGGGTCTCCCTTTGATGCCAGCGACTTCATCAAATGTGTAAAAGAGATGCACCCTCTGGCAAGTAAATTGGCCGAGGAGACATATTTGTCTAAGTATCAGGCGGCTTATACCAAGGAGAACGAAAAAGTTAAAGCGCCGGCTTATGAGATTGTAGAGCTCATTCCTCCAATACGTAAGCACTTTTGCTCCTGATATCGATCCGTCCACTACTGCAGGATGGTACAAATGCGACACTGCGATCAGAGACCCTTCGACAAAACTGTGTGCGATGCCATAATCGCAAACGGTGGTGTAAAAAACCCGTCAAAAAAGGTGCAAAACGTTTGCGATGACAGATGCATCAAACACGGTTTAGATTTTAGTTGCGTGTGCGATGTAGGGCATACAGTTTAGTTCAATTAACTGTTCGGGATGAGGAGGAACAAAAGAAACGGGCAGCCAGATGAAGGCGTGTGCGATATACAGCATACAGTTCACTAGGATGAACTGTGTGTGATTAGGCAACACAATGGAAACGGTTCAACTGAACAAGATGTGTGTGATACGCGACAAACATGTCCGTAATCAGAAATGTGTGCGAAGACCAATAATAACAGAGACGATTGCTGCTAATAAGCCGTGTGATTTGCTCTGTCTACTGCAGAATAACATGTATCTATATATATAACTGAAATAAACATCCAATTACATAAGTGACTATACAGATCATTCGCGCACACCTCAATAAACAATTGCATGCATTCTAAAGTAGGAGAAATGATCGTCTAGTCATCTACTTCCTGTGACGCTCCCACCACTGCTCTGTGGCTCGATCCCTCGTCTGGGGCAGGAAGAGGACACTTCCTCATGTCAATGATCCGCCTGTACATCTCATAGCTTGTGTACCCGTCCATGGCCGCGTACTTGACATGTTGTTCATCCAGTCTCTCATGCCACACACTGTGCCAGGCGTTCTTGTCCTTATTGCTCTCATTCTTCATCTTCATGAAGTAGGGGTCGATGATGGCCGAGGCGAGGTTAACCAGGGAGTTCAATTTGGTTTTGTCGCTGCCCCAGACCTTGTAGTGGTGCTGGATGTTGACAAGATTCGGGCATTTCAAGTCCGAAACCTTGAGCACTTTTAGATCGTTGGTGGTGTCCACCGTAGCGAAACTGTAGTCGGAGCTGTTGATAAACCTGGAGAAACACTCGCAAGGCCTTGTGGCAAGGTGGTAGTCGTAGACGAGGACGTCATGTCGCACGCACAACTGGGTGACGACAACCTTTTGATCGTGCCCGACACAACCGCTGGTGTACTCGAGGTCAAAGCCGACCACTCGGTACTTGTCCTCGGCAAGGAACTGCTCCATAGTTTGGATGGAGCTCTCCACCAAGACAAGATCGTTCGTGTACACCACCGAGAGGGCCTTCCCCCTCACGTAGGTGTCCACTACGTGATGCGTAGTGAACTGCCCGCCGTTGTCGTCGTTGGTCGCTGGGAGCGCCATTTGAGCCACGAGGAGCGCCATTGGAACCAATGGATGTCCTCTCTGTATGTGTCGTCATGGGTGTGCTTATTATGTCATGTGATGCGAGAGATATAAGGTAAATGGCCGCAGGAATAAACGGGGGCCGGGCGGCCTGGATTCTGTGCGCGTCCGCATGGCAGTTTTTGCAGCGGGTAACTGCATCGCGGCGCCGCGCTCGGCGCAACCGCATGCACACAAACGTGTGTGATCGTGCGCCGGCCCCAAACACTGGCAGTGTGCATGGTGGGACGAGGGTAGAGCACCTGGAGGGGGAGAGCAGAGCACACCGCGACCTCCTGAACCGTAAGCAACCACACACATAGAGCAGTTGAACACGCAGGAAATGGTCGCCTACAAGTCGGCCGACAGTTGCGTCGCTGCATAGAGAGCGGCTGTGTGCTACCACCTCCGTCTAGTCTATAGCCCCCTTTATATTCTGTGCCATACTTTTCCCTCAAATTTAACCAACAAAATGTTAATGCATGTTATAAAAATTATATAATTTGAAACTATGTTCAAATACGAATCCAACTATATAATCTTTGGCGACATGCTTTCGTATTTTATTAGTTCAATCATACTTATAAACCAGGATGGGGGTATAGTAGGTAATTAAATCACAAATGTTTTTTTATTAACCGTATGTGTACGTGGCCTTTCGTCCTCCTCTCGCACGTCTTGTCACCACGATGCCGCAGATGGCTTACAACGCAAGCTTGCGCAGTGCACGGGGGCGTTCTTTTGGCCAAACGGTGGCGCCAATGAATCGTCGGTGAGCCCGTTCAAGAACAACCTCGCAGGTTCCCGCACAAGCTTCCCGCCCGACTCGGTGAAATCCCCCAAAATCCCAATGCTTACCAGGCTGCTATAAAAACTCTCACAGCCGGTGAGTCCTGCGTCACATTTTCCCCTCCCTTCCTGTAGCTTATCTTGTCTGCTTCTCCAACAATCGCCAATGGCACCGGTCTGTCGTCATCGCTCAGCCACTCCGCAGTTATCAGAGGACAGCTCCAGCTGGGAGGCTACACCATGGCGGCGGCGCAGTCCCAGGCGTAATGTAGTGCGCGTGGCGTCCCTGTTGGGTGTGCGCGGAACACCCACCACACGCTCCGCCGTCGCTGCCCGTCGGTAGCTGTTGCCGGCCGCCGTTGCAGTCACACCACCGTCGAAATCCAGGGCCATTCCGCTCCGCTGCCACGACCCGAAGACGGGAGGTGGCCGTCGTGGCTGCCACCTCACTGTCGGCCATCGTGGCCATCACCCGCTCCGCCATCATGGCCCAAAGGCAGAAGGTGGTGGTCATGGACGCCACCCCATCGTCGGCCGCCAGGGCCGCCAGCCCACCATCGACCGCCGGGGTCATCACTCGCTCCGCCACCGCCGCCCGAAGGCGGGAGGCGGAGGAGGATGCCCGCATGTGCGTCAGCGACCTTGCGCGCTACACCGTGTTCCTGCGGGAGGAGGAGGAGCGCCTTGTCGAGCATGCAAAGAGCCTTACAGCCGCCGTGGCCGCGACACATGCCGCCTCAGAGGAATGGAATCAGGAGATCTACGAGGAGAACCACCGCTTCAAGAGGGGTCGTCTGGAGTGGCAGAGGGTGTTCGAGGTGAGCGTCGCTGAAGCTGCAACAATAGCAGGCAGCGTATTGCGGTTTCCCAGCTCGTCGGTAGGCTCCTCCTCCTCCGCCTCTTACTAAGCGCGCTCGGCAGAGGAGAGGCAGCCGGAAGTAGTACAAAGCCCCTCCGCAGTAGTAGTAGTAGTATCTAGGGGCTATTTTGTTCAGTTCATCTGACTATAGATGTGGTGGAACTATACAACGTACCTAAAATTTGCTAGTATATATAGTTGAACTAGCTATTTCAGTATGTGGTTGGCAACAATTGGGCAAAAAGTTTGGTCGGTTCAGCTGTCGAGTTGAACTGTTTGTATAAATTAAGTATGACTGCTTAATCTATGAATGAAATCTATGCTTAATTACTGAATTTTAGTTGCAAAAATTAGATACTGCTAGTGATTTTTAGCTTCATATTTTCACAAATCGTAGTCTTACAAGGTTGACAAATGGCAATGTTACTAGATCAACAAATGTCAATCTTTCTAGTTTGACAAATGACAACATGCCCAATATGACAGATGCAAATCTTACCAAATTGTTTGTTAGTGGTTGCTCACGGATCATCCAAAAGAACCGTTTGCGTTGAAGAGATGCACAAATCCTGCTCTCACTTTGCATACAGTGTTCTATCTAAAACGTTTGCGATCAAGAGCCGCAAAAATCCTGCTCGGCACATTTTCCCTTAGCTTCCTAGGGATGCTCCCGGTTTGCATACGGGTGTTCTAACTAAAACGTTTGCGATGAGTGTTTTATATTTAAAAACCATTAACCTTTTTTTCAAAAGAAAATCGTTTGATAAGTATGTACATTAAGAAAGAAAAACGCAAGTTCGCTCAAACCATATCTTTCATTCAGTCATACTGCGAATTTATATTCATATGACCAAGATACAATATTAAACTGAAGAAAAAAACTATTTCCGGCGGCGGCGGAGGCGGCCTACCACACAGTCGTTGTCGTTGTCGTCCTTCGGGACGCTGTTGTTGAAGACTTCAATGCAGCATAGAATGTTCTTCACTTGTAAATCAAACATCATGTCGTCCCGGGATCGACGGGCGGGGCGCGGGAGGACGGCAACTGGTGGCGCTGAGAGGTAGCATTCGACGGCGGTGTCCCATGCCGCTGAGGGGGGCGCTCGCACAGAGAGGAAGGCGGGTGGCCATGGAAGTCAAAGGGCTCGCTTCCCAGTGAGCCTACACAGCGTACAGCTCGCACGCTTTTCGATGAGCCTGCGCATTCGAGGATAGCTTGCAAGGCTCTCGGTCAGCCTGTGCACTGGACTGCGCTCGCACACCTCCTGTTCAGTCAAGGTCAAGCAGCTGTCTGCACGACAACTCCTACAGCCATGAAAACCAAGACACGCAGCATCACGTGAATGGTTAACAGAACGCACACGGTTTGAATTATACAAATGTTTGAGATATTAAAGTGGCAACTATTTTTTCAAAATGCCTTTGTTGGCTGTCATTATTCGAGTGCGCCCTCTCTCAAAATGGACACGAAAAATACCACAGCATGTTGGGTGCCATTCCATGATAGCATGCCAAGTTTCATGAATTTTAGACGAGTTTTGGATTTACTAGAATTGAAAAATAAAGTATCTCGACGTTTTGCCGGCAATCAACGGTGCTCTGGTGTTTGAAATTCATTCCCATTTCTTCCATGGGACCTAAGCATGCACCTAAGGACATATTTGATTTTTCAACCAATTTATATGCACTGGAGCATGTGCATGTAGTTCAAATTCGAATTATGCACATAAATGCATTGAAAATTCAGTTAATGCATAAAATGTCCAAAAGAACCCCGAAAAATCACAAAAATTGACACAACACTCCTGTTGTTCTATGTTGACACGAGAAATTTTTTGAAAGCAATAAGAGGCAATGGATATCGTTTCGTCCCCAAAGGTGGGACGTTCCCTACCAAAACCATCATGCTTGTTGTGAGAAGCTCTGGTTTGTGAGATGCATATACTCAAACCTGACCCAAATGGGACCAAAATTTTACCGCGACATGTTGATGCCGCTCCATGATAGCATGCCAGGTTTCATAAATTTCAGATGAGTTTTGGATTTACTAGAATTTAAAAACCAGGTATCTCAATGTTTTGCTGGCAATCAACGGTGCCCTGGTGTTTGAAATTCATTACCATTTCTTGCATGGGACCTAAGCATGCACCCAAGGACACAGATTTGATTTTTCAACCAATTATATACACTGGAGCATGTGCATGTAGTTCCAATTTGAATTATGCACATAAATGCATTGAAAACTCAGTTTATGTATAAAAATGTCCAAACAAACCCCAAAAAATCACAAAAATTGACACAACACTCCTGTTGTTCTATGTTGACATGAGAAATTTTTTGAAAGCAATAAGCGGCAATGGATATCGTTTCGTCCCCAAAGGTGGGACGTCCCCCACCGAAACCATCATGCTTGTTGTGAGAAGCTCTGGTTTGTGAGAAGCATATACCCAAACCTGCCCCAAATGGGACACAATTTTTACCACGGCATGTTGATGCCGCTCCATGATAGCATGCCATGTTTCATGAATATCAGACGAGTTTTGGATTTACTAGAATTTAAAAACCAGGTATCTCATTGTTTTGTCGGCAATCGACGATACCCTGGTGTTTGAAATTCATTACCATTTCTTGCATGGGACCTAAGCATGCACCCAAGGACACAAATTTGATTTTTCAACCAATTTATATGCACCGAAGCATGTGCATGTACTTCAAATTTGAATTATGTACATAAATGCATTAACTAAGTTTTCAATGCATAAAAATGTCCAAACGAACCCTGAAAATTCACGAAAATTGACACAACACTCCTGTTGTTCTATGTTGACAAGAGAAATTTTTTGAAAGCAATAAGAGGCAATGGATATCGTTTCTTCCCCAAAGGTGGGACGTTCCCTACCAAAACCATCATGCTTGTTGTGAGAAGCTCTGGTTTGTGAGAAGCATATACACAAACCTGCCCCAAATGGGACAAAATTTTTACCACGGCATGTTGATGCCGCTCCATGATAGCATGCCAAGTTTCATGAATTTCAGATGAGTTCTGGATTTACTATAATTTAAAAACCAGGTATCTCAATGTTTGCGGCCGAGTGACGGTGGCAGGGTGTTTGACATTCATTCTAATTTCTTGCATGGGACCTAAGCATGCAACCAAGGACACAGATTTGAATTTTCAACTAATTTATATGCATTAGAGCATGTGCATGTAGTTCAAACTCGAATTATGCACATAAATACATTGAAAACTCAATTAATGCATAAAAATGTCCAAACAAACCACGCAAAATCCAAAAAATTGACACAACACTCCTGTTGTTCTATGTTGACACTAGGAAAAAAATTGAAATCCAGAAGAGGCAATGGATATCATTTCGTCCAGAAAGGTGAAATGTTCCCTACCGAAACCATCATTCTTGTTGTGAGAAGCTCTGGTTTGTGTGAAGCATATCCCCAAACGTGCCCCAAATGGGACAAAAAATTTACCACGACATGTTGATGCCGCTCCATGACAGCATGCCAAGTTTCCTGAATTTCAGACGAGCTTTGGATTTACTAGAATTTAAAAACCAGATATCTCATTGTTTGCGGCCAAGTGACGGTGACATGGTGTTTGATATTCATTCACATTTCTTGCATGGGACCTAAGCAGGCAACCAAGGACACAGATTTGAATTTTCAACTAATTTATATGCATTAGAGCATGTGTCTGTAGTTCAAATTTGAATTATGCACATGAATGCATAGAAAACTCAGTTAATGTATAAAATTGTCCAAGCGAACCCCGAAAAATCCCAAAAATTTACACAACACTCCTGTTATTCTATGTTGACACTAGGAAAAAAATTGAAATCGAGAAGAGGCAATGGATATCATTTCATCTAGAAAGGTGAAACCTTCCCTACCGAAACCATAAGACTTGTTGTGAGAAGCTCTGGTTTATGAGAAGCTTATACCCAAACTTGCCCCAAATGGGACAAAATTTTACCATGGCATGTTGATGCCGCTCCATGGTAGCATGCCAAGTTTCATGAATTTCGTACAAATTTTGGATTTAGTAGAATTACAAAAGCAAGTACGTCGATGTTTGCCGGAGAGCCACGGTGCTGTGGTGTTCGAATTTGATCCCCACTTCTTGCATGGGACATAAGCATAAACCCATAGACACATATATGATTTTACAACCCATGTTGGTGCACCGTAGCATGTGCATGTAGTCTAATTTTGAATTGTGCACCTGAAATGGCTAGAAAACCAATTTAATGTATAAAATCTTCAAACAAACTCTGAATAATTCCAATTCTTTTACGACACACATATAGTTGCATGTTCACTGCAGATAAAAGGTCTAGCAATTCAAACACCATCCATTGCCGTTGTGACCCTATTATGTAATTCAAATCAAGATGAAAAATCAAGTAGATTGCACACAATTTATTATCACCAACCGTGTGAGATGTAGCACAAAATATCCTTGAGCACCGTCGGTGTATAGTATGCCTATGGCTTACGCGAGAAGGTGTGTCGACTATAGTCCACAGCCGGTGTCTCAAGCACACTAGCTCACTCCCCAAATATCATTTCACTGTTCAATCATCGCCGGTGAAAGATGGACACGTGGACCCATGTCGTGAGACCAAATTCGGTGGCCCACTCCAGCGATAGCGTGGCCGCAGCCGCCATGCGCGTGCTAACAAGGTGCATGAGCGCGGCCGCAATGTGCGGCCGGGCGGCCAAGGCAGCCAAAACGGCCGCTATTGCTTCTCAGGTGGCGGCAGCAACATCTGCCTTGGGGATAGCAACTGGCGAGAGCGACACATCGCTGTCCATTCCGCAGCGACAACCTTAGCCCTAATGGAGGTCGCCCACGACCATGTCAAGGCTGCCCACCCCCAGCTCGTGGCGGTCGCCGCACAAATCAAATGGTTGAAAACCCACGGCTGAAGAGTTGGCAGTCGCCGAGAGCATTTGAGCAGCCGTCCGTTCCTCTGCCGCAACCTTGCGATGACGGAGCCCGTCCAAGCCCAGATCACGGCCGCCCACGCCCAGCTCATGGCGGCCTTTTCCAAAGAGATGGCAGACCCGGATGGCGAGATGCTTGTCGAGTATGGTTCTGATGGATGCCATGGAGCCCCTTCCCCAGGAGATCGTCGGGCGCGAGCTGGACATGGAGGCGGCGGCGGATGTCGACGAGCAGCAGCCATAGTACTAGTACTCTTTGTTTTGTTTAATTAAGAGCACCGGTTATTTAATTTGTTAGAGTAATGTTTAGGTCAGCTAGCTCTGTTTAATTGCTGAACTTGCTCGATTAAGAAGGGTGGGTGTGCTGTAGTCTCCTTTGTGTACCCAAATTATGCAATGACGTGGATGACCACTGTAACCATGGAAATTCGAAGCAAAAATTTTGACGTTCAAACTCATCACACACATGTTAAGCTATCTGAATTGTTTGTGATGTTCACATATCATACACAGTTCTGAATAAGGGACCGTGTCTGATGACACTTTGCGCACTAGTTTTTTCACTGAAGCGATTCCAAATTTTCGGCTTCCGCGGAAATATCTAGCTCGCCGCCCCCCTTACCAAAAGCCACATTTATCCTGTTTTCGCCTTCCTTTCCAAGTTGAATCCTCCACTCCTTGCTTGCAGCGCCGCCTCCTTGCCGGCGACTCTCCTTCACGCTGCTCGGCCTCGTCTATCTAGGCAGGTAATCCACACCCAACCCCCATCCTCCTCCTACTTCCACATCCCACATGCCCTGACCGCCGGCGCGAGCGCGACACCTTCCACCCAAATCACCAACCCCTCCACCAAATAAGTGATGCCCTAAGCCATGGTGCATGCAGTTTAGCCAGGATCTCAAGGAGCATTTGGTAGCGGAGAAGCAAATTGCGACCGCATGCGCGGATGAGGTCGCGATGGCTGCCATTCGTGCTGACCCCGAGATCTTGGAGGAGCACCTTGCCATTTGCTAGCTACGCCGGTTAAGCATGCTCGGTTTACCCGTTGCATGTGCTGCTCCTGCCTTTCCTTCAGAAATTCTAGTGAATTGTGCTATCTAATTTTACCATGCAATCTGTTGCTCTAGTGTATATGATCTATATGTCGTGTAGTGTGGTGCTCACTTATTAACTGTTTTGTTAATTAGTTGTCGTCTTTAGTTAACTGTTTGGTTCAATTCTGCAAAGGTGATGTTCAATTCTTCAGGCTGCAATTTTGTATTGTCTTCCATGTGAGAAATAAATCGAATTTATCTTTACAAAATACATGAGAAACGAATACAATTGCTATATTTCCAAGTTGTCAAGCATGCTCAGTTAACGTTTGGTTCATTTGTGTTGTGGTGTTTAGTTAACTGTTTGGTTCAATTCTGCAGTGCGATGTTCAATAGTTATGGGTGCATTCTGTTATTGTATACCATGTGAGGAATAAATTGAATTTGGCTGTAGTAAATACATGAGAAACAAATACAATTGCTATATTTCCAAGTTGTTAAGCATGCTTGGTTTGGTTAACTATCTGATCTTCTATTAGGAGTATGTTATATTGTGCAATGTGGTGCTCAGTTAATGTTTGGTTCATTTGTTGTGGTGTTTAGTTAACTGCTTGGTTCAATTCTGTAATGCGATGTCCAATTGTCGAGGGTAGAATTTTGTATTATTGTGCATGTGAGGAATAAATTGAATTTGGATGCACTTAATACATGAGAAACATATACAAGTGTTATATTTCCTAGTTCTTAATCATGCTTGGTTTGGATAAATGGGTTTCCCATGTGGCTTGAATTAATATGATAAATCTGCAATGTGCTTATTTTCCATCAACATATTTTACTGATAGCATGCGAACCCTTACTTAACGTGATGACTAACTACCTTATATGTGTTGTAGGGAAACAATGGGAAGCACCGAGGTTTACAATCGAGGTTAGCACGTGCATGGTCCGTTGTATAATATCACATTATTTTGCAATTGCAGGAACCATTCTAATATTTAGGTTTTTAACAATTTGGTCTTGCACATGTATGTCCTGCTGTCAGAGGTTTTGACCCACTGTTCGACCCTTTTTGCATATGGGGAAATGAGTTGTCCATGAATATCAATCAAATTAAGAAACTCGGAAAGATTGTTAGGATAAAGAAATTAATGACAAAAAACAACAAGATCTTTGTCTGCACAATGAAGAAGACATCAGTTCACTACAAGATGGTACTAACTATTATACCTTGCCTTTTTTTATTCCTTTGCCCCATTTCCAAAATAGAGAAGATATATATGCACGTGCTTGTTTTCAGACCTTTCCAAAGCAGCTCACTAATGATTACCTCTCAAACCACCTCTATGGTCAGGAGGCGAGGAAGGTTTTCATACAACACCCAAGGTTCAATATTGAAGTGTTCCCGAAGAGGACGAAGGACGGACGATCAATCATCCATACGCACTGGCCTAAAGTTGCAAAGACCTTTAACATGAATGAAGGCTCAATATTCGCCTTCCGCTTTAGCAGTTTTCCAGATGAGATGCATCTGTCTATATACCGTCTATGATGCTAATTTCGAAAGGTTCTACACGTTGCATGTGAAACTTGGTGCTGGTGCAGTTGTGTAATGGGGTAGCTGAGTGCTGAAGCTATATCATGTTGTACTCTAATGTATTTCAATTATGAAATTCTACTTCCTTAATATGGAAATGAAATATATTATGTGCTTAATATGAATGTCAATTAGATTAATAAATGGATTATTAATAATAGGGTAATTAGCCTGCTAATTGGGTTTTGCTATTGCAAATGGTTATTGAAAAAATATCGTGGGCGATGACCTCAGTCAACGCACACAGTTTCTAGGAATAAACCGTGTTGGATCAATGAACAATCACACATGACTTTATCTTGAAAACTGTTTGCGTTCGGCCACCTTGCGCAAACGTTTACCACATAAAAGCTATGTGTGATGGACAATCTTTGTCACACAGTTTCTTCTACGGACCTTGTGTGATGCATTCAATAATGAAACGATAAAATTGTTAATATCGTGTGCAATGGCAACACTATCACAAATGATTTAACAGGAAAAATTGTGTGTGATGTACCTGTGAACGGAAATGTTTTCCTTGGAGCGACTGTGTGGGATGTACATACCGGAAACGTTTAGCGGGGACTGACTGTGTGGGATGTACTTGCGACCGGAAACAATTTTGCCTGTATAATTGTATTTTTTTTAGCTCTAATGTACGTATTTCCATATTTGAGCGCTCGCCGGTCGCACACGACCTCATTTTGCTGAGCGTGTGTGCCAGGAGGGCATATCACCGACGGTTCTGGGTCGTGTGGGAAGGACCCCCCTATCACCATCACTCACTAGGCGACGGTTCCAAATGCTATCGCGGAAAGGGGTTAAAAACCGTTTGTATAGCACCAACGCGTACTAGTGGTCCAACCTTATAGACGATGAAGCCAAGTTCAAAGCTTTAACTGGCATCGACTGGACATCATCTGACTTCCAGACGATGGAGGAAGAAGAAGAAGAACCAGCACAGGATAACCCAGAGTCTTCAACTCGCCAAGACTAGAACAACTGACTCAAGGGGTGGCTCTCGGATTGTAGCACGACATTTCTTCTTCAAAAAAACTCTTAATCATTTGGGCTTTGGAAAGCCTTGTAATAGGCTAGTTAAAACAATGATCTGCCATGCCATCGTGCATGTTGAGCTGTAAAACTATTGTTGAAATATCTTATGTGCCACTGATGAGCTTGCAGGAAATATCATATTGTTTTACAATGTTCCTGTACACATGGTAAACAACATACACCCTGGCGGTTTACTCCAGGGCGGGTCATAATTTCCAATAGAATATATTCTAGCAACTTAAAGTCTATAACCAGGGCGGCTAGAAAAACCAAAAATATTTATTCAAATATGAAAAGTCATACCCGTAGACTGATATCACAATGATGCTATAATGATTGTAATCCATCATGGGCATTAACCAATAAATATGAAAATCATGACTCGAATTCTTTCAAGGAAAATTACTCTAGCAACTTAAAAATCTATAAGCCAGAAACTGAGCAGAACCAGAAGAGACTAGCTCTACTTTGTTTTTTGAAAACTGCAGTTTTTTGCTTCACCGAAGCTTGGCATGAAAGCCGTTCATCCCGTAAGCCGGCTCCCACGTGACATAAATCCGTCGTTTTAACCTTAACTAGTTCAGGGTCTTATTGAAAAGATTGACTATTAAGAGTACGAACGGGCCACATAACGGGGAGAGTACGATGGTAGGTGAGTTTATCCTAGCTCTCTGTAAGTCGGCTCTCACGTGACAAAGGCCGCGTTTTAACCTTGACAAGTTCAGGGTCTTATTGAAAAGAGTAACTGTCAAGAGTTCGACAGGTCACCTGACGGAGTAGAAGTTGCAAATAGGCCGGTTTAACTCAGATTTGGCATGGAAGCCAGCCAAGTGGGCATGAAAGCTATACTTGGTGAGTAAGAAGCCCCCAAACGACCTCTGGCATGGAAGCCGTATCAATAGGGTATGAATAGCTATGCTCATTGAGCAGGAAGCCCCCAAGTGACCAATAAGATGACTTATAAGCCAGATCAAGAGGGTATGAATAGCTATGCTCATTGAATAGGAAGCCCCCAAGTGACCTTATGAACAGAAAATAAAGACTCAAATACCTTGAAATGAACGACAGAGGCCCTGAATTATCAGGGATGCCAGCTTTATTATATTGATCATAATATATACATTGATGAAGGTATGTACAACACAAGAGCCGGTGGCTCAAGTGTAATAAGACCGAAGATGAGCAATGTTCCAAGGCCGGCGGGTCTCTTCCTCTGATGTGCATAAATCCTTGTGTTCTTGAATATCCAGGAGGTAGTATGACCCATTGTTCAGATTCTTGCTAACCACAAAAGGTCCTTCCCAAGGTGGGGATAACTTGTGCATATCTGTTTGATCTTGGATGAGCTGGAGCACCAAGTCACGTTCTTGAAAGGTCTGGGTCTTGACCCAACGGCATTGATAACGACGCAGATCTTGCTGGTATATCACCGAACGGGCCACCGCAAGGTCATGCTCCTCATCCAACATATCAAGACTATCTTGACATGCCTTTTCATTGACAGCTTCAACATAAGCCGCCACCCGGGGTGAGTCATGACGGATATCACTCGGAAGAACCGCCTCTGCCCCGTAGACCATGAAGAAGGGCGTGTATCATGTTGATCTGTTGGGGGTGGTATTTATACTCCAAAGCACTGAGGGTAATTCCTCAACCCAACAACCAAGCGTCCTCTGCAAAGGGACCATAAGCCGGGGCTTTATGCCTCTCATGATTTCTTGATTGGCCCTTTCAGCTTGACCATTGGATTGGGGGTGAGCCACTGATGACACATCAAGACGAATATGCTCTCGTTGACACAATTCTTTCATTGCACCTTTAGAAAGATTAGTGCCATTTTTTTGACCATGAAGACTGCAGGGCTTACATCCCACAACATTTTATTAATAAAGGACAGGAAGTAATTACAAAGTTCCTCAAGAGGGGGAACAAAGCAAAAGAAAGAGTAAGAGGAAATACTAAATAGAATAGAACTCTAAGAAAGAAGAAAGCTACAAAACTAAGAGAGAAAAAGATGTTACAACTGGTGTGAAACTTCAAGGAGGCAAAAAATCAATCCATTTTAGTAGATCATCCTTATATCTGGCCTTGATCCTGTGTGAAAGTAGAGTGATATCATGAAGGAACCCATTTCTCCACTACCTAAAAGTTGGATGGACGTGTATGAAAGCCTTGTCATTGCGCACTTTCCAGATATTCCACCAGGCAAGAAAAACCACCTCTGCAAAAAATGGTTTATCAAATTCCTTCCTTGCATGTAAGGCAATTTGCACCATATCATTGCTATTCAACCAGGGTATTTGCAGAAAGTTCCATATCCTCATACTGAAATTGCACTGGAAGAATAGATGATTCCTATCTTCCAGTACTCCAGTGGGGCAGAGGACACAACTAGGTCCATCATTAATTTTCCACTGTCTTCGCTGAATCATATCCTTGGTGTTTACTCTATCCATAATAACCAACCATGCAAACATTTTAACTTTCATTGTACATCAGCTTCTCCAAACCCAGCTCAGTATTGGATTGGCAATGACAGGCTGGTGTACAAACTCATAGTACTTCTTTGCAGAATACTCACCCTTTTTCCCATGTCTCCAAGTCCACATATCATCACAAGCATCGTCCAAGTGTCTACCAGACAACATAGTAGTAAGCTGATTGAACTCCCTAAAAGCCAGTTCAGACAAAGGCAAAGAGAACATTTGTTGCAAATTTCCTGCCTGTAGCACTTCCTTCACAGAAAGGTTCTTCTGAAGGCAAAAAGAATGAAGTCGTGGAAATCTTTCCTGTAGAGGGATACAGGAATGCCCAATCTCCCAATGATCAGACCAAAAAAGCACATAATCTCCTTTGCCAATAGTTACAGATGTTACAGCTCGATATTTGTCCACTAACTTGCAGATGTCCCTCCACCAAAAAGATCCACATAATGTAGTGTCATGTGGAACTCTTTGATAGTAGTAAGAATCCCACACCAGGCTGACCCATGGCACATCAGCTTTGTTATAGAATTTATTCAGGGACTTAAGCAACATCATTTTGCAATCCCAAATTCAGAATTCCAAGTCCTCCCTTCTTCTTGGGTCTGCAGACAAGGGGCCAAGCAGCCAAAGAATGACCCTTTTCCTGACCATATTTCCTCCATAGGCACTGCCTTTGAATCCTTTCTAACTATTTTAGAATGCCCTTTGGTAAAGATAGGCTGCAAAGAAAGAATATGGGCAAAGAAGATATCACTGAATTTACCAACTGTAGTCTACTACCTTGAGGCAAAAACCAGGAACTAGCAGTTAGCCTTCTTTCCATGCAATCCACCAAAGGGAGCAAGTCAACAATTTTTGGCCTAGTGGTTCCAACAGGCTGTCCCAAATAAGTGAAAGGCATAGAGCCTAACTGACAGCCAAAAAAAGCAGCAAGTGCAGAAGCAACTGAGGCTTCTACATTGATGGGGTACATTGAAGATTTATGAAAATTGATTTGCACCCCAGTTGCCAGAGAAAAGGAATTGAGCACTGTTTTAAGAGCCTCCAACTGAGCTATGTCAGCATTTACAAACAGCAAGGTGTCATCAGCATACTGAACCACAAGATAAAAAGGATCATGTGTTGGCAAAGGTAGATCCAGCTGCCCCCTAAGCAGCAAATCATTGATCATAGTTTGCAAAAGATCAGCTGCAATAACAAAAAGCAAAGGAGAGATAGGATCTCCTTGCTTAACACCACATTTGCACTTGAAATGACTTCCAGGCACACCATTTAACAGGATTGAGGATGTTGCAGAAGTTAACAGTTGTTGAATCCATGTGATCCCTTTGCTATCAAACCCCTTTGCCACAAGAATTCTCAAGATTGCCTCATGCTGAATTGAGTCAAAAGCTTTTTCAAAATCAAGCTTAAGCAAAAGAATTGGCTTCCTTGACTGATTGCATTGATGAATATATTCAAAAGTCCACGAAATACAATCTTGAATTGTCCTTGATTTAATGAAGCCATACTGATTCTTATGCACACATTTGGTGATTTCCTCCTGAAACCTATTGGCAGCCAGTTTTGTTAGAAACTTTAGTCCTACACTTGTCAAAGAGATTGGCCTAAAATCTCCCACACTCTCAGGTGATTGCTTTTTTGGGACTAAAGTTATAAAAGCTTCATTGAGATTTTCCAAAATTACAGTTCCAGCATGAAACTCATTGACCAACTGAATAAAGTGAGATGAGATAATTGGCCAGCATCTCTTCATAGACAGACCATTAAAACCATCTGGTCCAGGTGCTTTATCAATTGGCATTTCTTTTATGACCTTTTCAATCTCATTCAGATGAAAAGGTTTTGTGAGCACCTCAAGACCTTGAATTCTTGGAATCAAAGATAGGATGTCATTCCCCAGAACAATTGGTTTAGTGGTTCCCATTCTTCCTTTGAAAGTTACCAAGAATTCCATAGCAATCTCCCCATGATCTGAAGAGACTGTCCCATCAGACAAATGCAGGCTAGCAATAGAATTTTTTCTATATCTCTCTGTTTCCATGGCCTGGAAGAATTTTGAATTCTCTTCTCCCACCTTGATATATCTGATAGTACACCTTTTTCTCCAGTATAAAAACTGCAAATGCAAAAGGTGCTCATGATGCAACTTACATAACTTCCTGAAGTTGTTCTCTGGTATGGACAGAGGCCTCCAATCCTCTAAATCATCCAGCCATAGAATTACCCAATTGCACTTTTCAATTAAAGATTTAATGTGTGAAAGCCCCTTCTGCCATTTCTTTAAAGCAAACCTCAATGATTTCAATTTGTCCATAATAACTGCAGAGATATGGTGTTTATGCGAAGGCTTGCTCCAGACCTCCCTCACACAATCCATGAAACCAGGCTGATGCACCCAATAGTTTTCAAACCTGAAAATATGGGCTATAGGAGTTGATGTGCTGATAGAGATAACACAGGGAACATGATCAGACGCTGTTCTCGCAAGAGGAGCCACTTGTGTCATGGGATAATGATTTATCCAGCTAGCAGAAGTAAAAAACCAGTCCAGTTGTTCCAAAAGTGGGAAATCCTGCATGTTAGACCAGGTGAATCTTCTACCTTTTAGTGGAAGCTCAAGCAGTCCTAAATGACCAATGATCTCGTTAAAGATAAAAATATCATTAACGTCCCCTCCTGGTAAATTTCTATTTTCCATGGATCTGATGAAATTGAAGTCTCCCACTACCAACCATTTTTGTTCAGGTTCCACTTGCAGATTATACAACCAGTTAACAAATTCATCCCTCATCTCACCCTGGCAGGGGCCATACACATTAACTAAGAACCATTGCTCGTTATTATGCACCGAGGTAAAATTGATGACAATACCAAAAGGCTTAACTTCAATTAACACACCCTTAAAGACATCAGAACGCCAAACTGTCAGAATCCCACGTGAGGCCCCTCTCGAAGGTGATTCAATAAATTGATCAAAGCCCATAGGACATACTGCCTTAACTAAGGAACGTGAGCAAACAGTTAACTTAGTTTCTTGCAAGCAGGCAATCACACACTGACTTTTAGAAATTTTCTCTCTGACAGAACGTTGTCGTGGTTCGGAGTTGAGGCCACGAACATTCCAACAAAGAACCTTCCAATTAAGCCTAGATCTTTGATTCATAATATAACTAGTAGCAAAGTAACAGCCATTGCATGACATACAATGTCACACAAACCACGCCATAAAAGACAAAAGTCAACCAGACCATAGTGCAGAGCATAAAGTTCAAAAGCTTCTCCTTGGACAGAAGGTTAGGGTCGATCTCCAGCTCCGCTCCGATTGCTTGCGGCACATTGATCGGCGTGGGCGGAGGAGCATCTTCAGTGGTGCCGGCAGTAGCACCAACACCTTCAGGCTTGGACTGGGCCGTCTCAGGGATGGGCTTGGACCTTGGACGCCTCTTGGTGGGCTGGAAAGAAAGCTGCTCAAAACTGACAGGTTTAAATCCATCGAGTTTTGCCCGCTTCTTGTACATCTTCTAACAGAAGTATCCACCAAAGGGGCCACATGTTTCTTTCTTCTTGCCTACTTCTTGTCCTTGACCTGCGCAGAAGCAAAAACCACAGTAGAAGAAGAGATCTCCTCCAGGCCTTGAGGCACTACATTTTCTGTTTGCAAATCACTAGACACATCCATCTCCACACCAACAGTGACATCATTAGAGTTAACTTCTACAGGAGAACTTCCAAAGAGAGCTCTGGTAACAGGGCGTTTGGCCACAAAAGGCCTCCGCATAACCAGACTGTTAGGCAAAGTTGGAACCAGAGAAGAGCTCCTTTGGGAATCATCAAAGGCAATGGTCCAAGAGCGCTTGGAGTATGTCACTATCCCAAGAGGCTTGAAGAAGGTTGGCCTCGGCACCTTCTTGACAACAAACTCAGGCATAAGATTCTCGAAAGATCTCTTCCAGATCATCTCTGGAGGTAGAGGTGGCCCAGCCACAATCCTTGCCATACCAATTATTAACTAGTGCTGCCGAACAACAGGTGGATGATAAGGGACAATTGCTAATGGATTGTCCTCAACTAGCTGGTGCACATTATCCTGTAGCTGGTGATCTTGCTGCATCTCATGATGTTCCGCCATCAGAATTTCCACATGTTGCTCCACAGAAACAGAGCCCTCTGGCTGATCGATGACAATTGAAATCTGATCCTATTCAGGCAGTGCAGGTTGAGGTTGTTGTGGGAGCTCCTCATCATTGTCTCCCCAATTTGCATGCCCCCAACCATCCCCAGCAGCGTCATTGTTGTGATCCACTGGAGGAGGAACATGCGCATCATTCCAGCCAATCATCGGATAAGGTGGAAGAACAAACATCAAGTTATCATTCACAAGGTTTCCAGGCAAGGGGTGCGGATTTCCATCCAGAGGCATTGGATCCTCGTCATTGGGCATCTGATCAGCAAAATCAGCTCCCAACACATAGCAAGCAGCAGTCCATGAAACTTGAGCTCCCCCCATTCAGCATAATCTCCAAAAACCACATCACGTGGTACTAATGGCGTATCAGGAAAACTTGCCTCCACTAGAGTGCGAACCAAATAAGGATCTTCACTGTCCCAGGAGTGAAATTTCCCAAAGGTGCCAACCGCCTGAGATATGAACTCAGTATTGCGATAGTCAAGAGGAATTCCAATAAACATGATCCAACCCTTACGGAACCCATGACTTCCCTTAAAATTTTCCCCTTCATCATGCTTCATGAATCTCACAAAACGATCATTGCCCAGAGGGAAAGGAGGGTGCTGAATCAAAGAGTATCTAACCGAAGGATCCCTGACTTGAAATAAACCTACTCCATGAAACCAAGGCTGAGCAGAGCGAACCAGAGTACCTCTGTCTTGCTGGAACTGCACAACCTCCTCTCTGACAGGCCCGATTGGACCCTCCGGAGCAGACATAACTTCAGCCACCATGTACTCCTCATGACGGCGGGGTGGGCGAGCCGCCGGTGTGATGAAAGTGCGGGGAAGTCGCCTTTCACCCCCATCAATGATGTGATGGCCAGCCGGGACGAAGCGCTGTGGATCAAGCTCATAGTTCGCCATTGTTGGCAGCTTGGAGGA
Organism: Triticum timopheevii; assembly: GCA_963921465.1. Taxonomy (NCBI): domain Eukaryota; kingdom Viridiplantae; phylum Streptophyta; class Magnoliopsida; order Poales; family Poaceae; genus Triticum; species Triticum timopheevii. The sequence continues at coordinate 129,549,520 of OY997270.1, forward strand.
AGGGAGGGGGTTTTCGTTGGAAGGAACAAGGAGAGATTGGTGCAATGTGGGCGGCGATGATGCGACAGGGCAAGCTATCCCAATAACTCCGGCACTATTCCCCTGACCGTCAGGATTTCTCGAGATATGCATGTTTTGTTGCAGAGGAATTTTTTTCCAAACCAATCCATTGGAGCGCGCGAAATCATTACAGTCCCTGGTAAAATGACCCATGCGTGAGCAAGCCGAGCAGACCGCTCGCATTCCACAGGAGGCTGCTAGGTGGCCCCTGAGAGAGCAGACAGTACAAGTTAAAACCCGGTCCACCATGTCATTGACCATGGCGTCAAACTGCTGCGCTGCTTCTTGCGAAGACGGTATTTCCAGAGGAGGCTCAGATGGGCTTGAGGTAGCAGAGGTATTTAGCAAGACAGAAATTGGGGTATTCTGTGCCGAGACAGGCCCATTAACCAAAGACCCAACAAATGGCCCAACAGATAAATCCGGAGACACTGGGCCAGGCATGTGGGCATCCAGCGAAGAAGTACTAGAATCCTGGTTTCCATTTTGAACTGGAGAGATTCCCGCCTCCGCAAATTGTGCAGCGAGATTACCAGAAACCATGGGCCGCGGATCAACTGTTACCAAATCGAGTGGGGGCGGCGCGATTGATCGGTGCAACTCCGGCAATGGCTGAACAGTACCAAACACGATCGGAGGCCGAGCTACCGTCCAATGCAAGTCAAGGGGAGGCGCTTGTCTAATAACAACACGCTCATGAGCAGAAAGAGAATAACCTCCATCCATGATCGTATCAATGCAATTTTGAGTAGCAGGATATCTATAACCTTTGCAAGCAGAGTACTGCTCAAAAGTGGCAAAGGTCAATTTCTTTCGAACTGTGGAAGCTGACTTAAGGGAAGATCTAACCGGAGGCCTATGCATCGCCAAAAGACCCATAGATGATCGACGCTTAGTAGGACTAATCAGAATCCATTCCGCATCACATTCCTTACGCCAGATCTTAAGTTCCTGAACCCAATTAGGCCCTCCATTGCCCCAGAGATTGAAATAACATTTGAACAGATCGCAAGCAAAATAGCGCAGATCCATAATAATGAAACCAACCTGCTTGCATGAAACTTGGAAAGAAAAAACCTTGTCTTTGACGAGAAGAACCCGAAGATCAATGGCCGATCCTCCAATGGCAGCCTCCAAAGCCGCCGCCACCGAGTCCTCCGACAACCGGAATGCATGGCGGCTAAAGGACACAATCAACGTGAAAGCCCTTCGTCCCATTGGGTGGATCGTATGACCAGTGGATTTGAAAACCTCATCAGAGAAAGCTCTGCCCTTGGCGAAATCCAAGCCAAGGGTAGATCCACCAGAAGAACCCATAAGAGATGGGTATTGCCTTGATCAGGAGGAGACGCTCGAGAAGATGATCGAAAGGTATCCACAGATTAGTGGATGAGGGTGGAGATCGCCGGCGGTGAGGTCAGCGCGGAGGTGGGAGGTGGGAGCGCCATCCTTTCTTTGGCCATGTTATTTTGAGAAGACATGATTGCTTTTTTAGTGCCATTATTAGTTACGATACTGTGAGGGTAGCCAAAGCGGAAGATCACCTTCTTAATGAATTGAACCGCCGTCTCCGCATCACACTTGCTGACCGGCTCTGCCTCAACCCATTTAGTAAACTTGTCAACCGCCACCATGAGGTGGGTCTTTTTCTCCTTGGATCTCTTGAAAGGTCCAACCATATCTAGCCCCCAGACTGCAAATGGCCAAGTAATTGGAATCATCCTCAATTCTTGAGCAAGCACATGAGATCGTCTAGGAAACTTCTGACATCCGTCGCACTTGCTAACCAGATCTTCTGCATCAGCATGAGCCGTCAACCAATAAAACCCATGACGAAAAGCTTTGGCCATAAGAGATTTAGAGCCGGCGTGATGGCCACAATCTCCTTCATGAATCTCCCTTAGAATCCCAGGCCCTCTTCAGGAGAAACACAATGCTGGAACATACTTGTGACACTGCATCAGTGCAACTTGCCATTGACAATAGTCATCGATTTAGACCGCCGGGTTATTTTCCTGGCCAAAGTTTCATCCTCAAGTAACTCTCCCCGGGTCATATAAGCCAAATAAGGAACTCTCCAATCAGGAATAGCATGAAGAGCCACCACTAGTTGTGCCTCTGGGTTAGGGATTGCAAGATCCTCCTTCGTTGGTAGCTTGATTGAAGGGTTATGTAATATATCAAGAAAAATATTTGATGGTACCGGCTTATGCTGAGACCCTAGCTGGCTTAAAGGATTAGCCGGCTCATTCTTTCTACGATCAATATGTTCCACCTAATAACGTTTGAAGTGCCCAGCAATGCTATAAACCACCCGACGATAAGCTGCCATGAGCGGGTCCTTAGAACCCCAAGTTCCTGAAACTTGCTAAGCCACCAAATCTGAGTCGCCAAAGCACCTGACCCGGCTTAGGTTCATTTCTTTGGCAATCCGAAGACCACGGAGCAGGGCCTCATACTCAGCTGCGTTATTAGTACAAGAAAACATCATCCTTAAAACATAGCAGAACTTGTCACCTCGCGGGGAAGTCAAAATAACTCTAGCCCCCGAGCCTTCCAATAGTCTAGACACATCAAAATGAATAGTCCAGTATGTATTATTAGGCTTCTCTTCAGGCATATGCAACTCTGTCCATTCATTGATGAAATCCACAAGAGCCTGAGATTGGATAGCTGTCTGAGGCATATATTTCAAACCATGGTGTCCAAGCTCAATAGCCCATTTGGCCACTCGACCTGTGGCTTCTCTGTTTAAATAATATCCCCTAGAGAAGTAGAACTGACCACAGTAATGGGATGACCAAGGAAATAATGCTTCAACTTGCGACTAGCCATGAACACCCCATAGACCAGCTTCTGCCAATGCAGGCACCTCTGCTTAGACTCAATTAAAACTTCACTGACATAATAAGCCGGCCTCTGAACTGGATATTCTTTACCCGTTTTCTTCCTTTCTACTACAACCGCCACACTGACAGCTCTACTATTAGCAGCCACATATAAGAGCAAGGGCTCCTTCTGAATGGGAGATGCAAGAACCGGCGGCTCAACCAACTGTTTTTTAAGCGCCTCAAATGCCTCATTAGCAGCATCGCTCCAGACAAGTGACCTGTTTTCTTCATCATCTAGTACAGAGGAATAGCCTTCTCTCCCAGGCGGCTTATAAACTAGCTTAAAGCTACGATACGACCCAACAAACGTTGGATGTCATTAATGCACACCGGCTTAGCCAATGACGTGATAGCCTTGATTTTCTCCGGGTTAGCTTCAATACCTCTCTCAGAGACCAAAAAACCCAAGAGCTTGCCCGCAGGCACACCAAAAACACATTTGGCCGGGTTAAGCATCATCTTGTAGACCCAGAGGTTATCAAATGTCTCCTTCAAATCATCTAGCAGGGTCTCCTTCTTTCTGGACTTCACAACAATATCATCCACATAAGCATGAACATTGCGTCCTATCTGATTATGAAGACAATTCTGAACACAACGCTGATAAGTCGCCTGGGCACTTTTGAGCCCAAAAGGCATAGACACATAGCAAAAAGCTCCAAATGGTGTGATGAAAGATGTTTTCTCTTCGTCCTTCACTGCCATCTTGATCTGATGATAACCAGAATAAGCATCTAAAAAGCTCAAACGCTCACAACCCGCTGTAGCATCAATGATCTGATCAATACGGGGGAGAGCAAAAGGATCAGCTGGACATGCCTTATTACGGTTTGTTTAATCCACACACATACGCCAAGCGCTATTTTTTAAGTACTAGCACCGGGTTAGCCAACAACTCTGGGTGGAAAACATCAATGATGAACCCGACCGCTAAGAGCCAAGGCACCTCTTGTCCAATGGCCTTGCGCCTCTCCTCATTAAAACAATGAAGGAATTGCTTGACTGGCTTAAACTTAGGATCAATATTGAGAGTGTGCTCAGCGAGTTCCCTCGGTATACCCGGCATGTCTGAAGGCTTCCATGCAAAGATGTCCTCGTTCTCACAGATGAACTCGATGAGCGCACTTTCCTATTTCAGATCCATATTGGCACCAATAGTGAACTGCTGAGATGAGCCACCAGGGACAAAGTCAACCTGCTTGGTACCATCCGCTGATTTAAACTTCAACAAAGGGTCATGCTCTATAGTTGGCTTCTTCAATGGAGTCATATCAGCCAGATCAACGTTGTCTTTGTAAAACTTAAGCTCTTCCGTAGCACAAGAAGACTCAGCATAAGCAGCATCTCCTTCCTCACATTCCAAGGCTTCCTGTCACCATGTACTGTGATGGTCCCTTTGCGACCCGACATCTTATTGCAAATACACATAACACGGCCACGCCACAAATTTGGCATAAGCTGGTCGACCGAACAGAGCATGATAGGGGCTCTTAATTTTAACCACTTCAAAATTCAACGTTTCCGCCCTGTAATCATGTTCATTACCAAAAGCCACTTCCAAGGCTATCTTACCCACTGGATAGGCCAACTTACCAGGCACCACCCCATGAAAGACTGTGGAGGATGGCTTAAGATCCTTGTCAGTTAAATCCATCCGACGAAAAGTATCATAATAATGGATATTGATATTGCTTCCTCCATCCATAAGCACCTTAGTGAACTTGTAACCTCTAACTTGAGGAGCTACCACCAAAGCCAGCTGACCTGGATTGTCAACCCGGGGTGGGTGATCCTCACGGCTCCATACAATTGGCTGCTCTGACCATCGTAAGTATCGAGGGATCGCTGCCTCAACCATGCTCACCGCTCATTTATGAACCTTCTGATCTCGCTTGCACAGGCTTGTGGTGAAAACATGATATTGGCCACTATTGAGCTGCTTTGGATTACTCTGATACCCAAACTACTATTGTTGATTGCCTTGACTGTGTTGCTGATTAAAACCGTTTTGATTGCCCTGGCCTTGAAATCCATAGTTTGAACCGCCACCTCCAAAGCCGGGCCCGTGAGAGCTGGATCCCGACCCGCCGTGCGGGCCGTTAGTGTCATTGTGGTCCTGGTGAAAGCTTGAATTCTTATACTCCCTCATGATGTAACAATCTTTCCACATGTGAGTTGACGGCTTATCGGGACGACTATGCTTTGGGCAAGGTTGGTTCAACATCGTCTCCAGGTTAAACTTCGGCCCTCCAAACTGGGGTTGGAATTTTCCTTTACGAGGGCGATCATTGCTCTGTGCATTAGTGTTGGCCACAAAGTCTGACCCACTGTTAGTGTGCTTGCGTTCACCATTGTTACCATGGTTATGACCCGTCATGTTTGACTGCTGCCCTTTTCCATTGCCATTTTTCTTCCCCTTGTTGTTCTTCTCCTCATCAGACCCAAGGTCCTTAGTATTGTCAGAGTCGGCATATTTGATGAGAGTCGCCATGAGCTCCCCCATGTCACTACAGTGACGTTTGAGCCACCCTAACTTTTTCTTGAGATTGGTGAAACATCAATTTTTCTCCAAAATCAGAACAGTAGAGCCGGCGTTGATACTATCAGATGAATGGATAATAGCCGAAACCCATTGGACCCAATGTTGGCCCGACTCATCCTTGCGCTGGACACAAGCATCTAAATCGATGATGGATAGAGGCTGTTTGCATGTGTCTTTGAAATTCTGGATAAAACACGCTTCCAAATCTGCCCATGAATTGATAGAGTTAGGGGGCAATCCCTTCAACCAGGTTCGAGCCAGCCCAGCCAGCATCATGGTGAAGTACTTGGCGCACACGGCGTCATTAACATCTAGCATATCCATAGCCAACTCGTAGCTCTCAATCCAAGCCTCTGGAGGCTGATCAGCAGTGTAATTGGGGACCTTTCGAGGACCCTTGAAATCTTTAGGCACCCGCTCATTGCGAAGAACCGGCGCGATTACGCTAGAGCTATTGATGAGCCGCCAATTGAACTGCCAGCTCTGCCTCCTGACATGCCCTAGCCTGATCCATCAAAGCTTGAACATCCTGTGGCGGGTCATGCCCACGCGGTTGGTTCCGATGACGCTCGCTACTGGAAACCGATGGCGACTCAATGCGCCTGCTATAACTTTGACTTTGGAGAGGAGTTGAATGAATTCGATCACGACTGCATGAGTAAGCCGCCTGCTGAGCTACCGATGTTTGAAGAAGCTCCACAGCCTTCAGGGCTTCTACCGCTGTAGGAGAGTCGCCTTCTACTGGAAGACCCACCAGCCGTGAAGCCCCGACAATCATATTATCTAGAGGATTGAAAAAAATGACCCGGCGGTGTTAATACCTATTGAGGCGGGGTTAAGTTCGAACGAGGAGGGTCTGTTTCACGTGGTTGAGCCGTCATCCTGGCCACGGGTGCCTCGGCGACCCGGGTTACGCCGGGTGGGTTACTTGTTCCTACTCCAGGCATATTAAAAAGATTCCTTGCATCAAACTCCAGGAGCAATCGGGTCTGGTGCCTTCTTCGCATAACGGCATTTGAAGTGTTTTGGAACTGATTGAGCCAGAAAGATTCTGCTTGGATCCGTTGAGACTCAGCTTCCAATGCAGCTCGCTCTATTACCATCCTAGCATTCTCAGCATTAAGTGCCTCCTTAGCCTGAGCTATCTCATCTCGTAGCTTCGCAACCTCCACCTTATGTTGTGCTTGATTCGCCGGGGTTACCTCCGCAGCTGAGAGAGTCGCCAGAGCATCTAGGAGTTCATACAAAATCTGAGCCGGCGGGCGCACAAGGCCGCTCGCCCTGGCCGTCGCCGCAGCCGTTGAACCAGAGGTCATAGCCGCAGCAGTCAATGAATTCACCATCTGTTGCATAACAGCTCTGCTCGGCGGCTCATAGGAGTCCGGAATACTGTCACCATCAGAACAGCCCCCAAGCCCGCCGTCTTGCAATTGATAGATCGATTCAGTTTTGCCGGTTGAGGACTCATCACTTGAGTAGATGGCTGTCTCTCCCTGACATAGAACCTTCTTCAAGATCCGCCCCATGAACAAAGCCAACGAAATCAGCCTTCCAGGTGGGTTGGATCTTGGCGGATCATGCGTACTGACACGTTTCAATCGTGTCGGTGCAGATGCCCGGCTCAGGTTCCGACTCTCCAATTTTGTTGATGAAGACGTGAATTCCGCCGAAGGGGACCTGGTACTCGTACTTGATTGAGTCGGCCTTGGCACCCCAGCTAGCGTTGTCGATGTAGATCTTGTCGCTGCAACTCTTGGTCATCAGGCCCATGACGTATCCCTTGATCCCTATGAAGCTTCCCTTCAAGAACTTGAAACCACCATGCTCTGGCCCTACGGTGGGCGCCAACTGTCGTGGATTTGTCACGGCAGATGCCCTAGTGAAAGGACTTAGGTGTAGAGCCATCACACTAGGTTAGCTTAAAGGGGTTGAACGGGACAAAGGACATAAGGAGTTTACCCAGGTTCGGCCCCTCTCAATGAGATAAAAAGCCTACGTCCTGCTTCTAGTTGTATTGATTGAGTTTCGATTACAAGGGAGTGAATATGCTTGACCTAGTTCTCAATTACTTGTTTCTTGAGTCAACCCGCCGCCGGGTCTCACCATTATATACAGGTTGATGCACGGCGGCTTACAGAGTCATGGCCGGCTCACACAACGTGACCGGCTCAGTTTCTAACTAAACTTGCTTTTATAGAGCAAGTTAACCTTGAACGGCTCACACCCTCGGGTCCTAAACTACCTCTAGGTCTTGGGCCTCCAATAGGCTTTGCCTTACGAACTGCCATCTTCAAGTCTTCTTGGACCTGTTGGGCCTTCTTCATAATAAACCGCCAACGGTATAACCCGGCCCCTCCTGGGCGGGTCATACCTTAGGTTTATATCCACAACAGCAGGCGAGGCAGGTGTGTGGCGTGCAGTGATCGGTGGGGTGGACTGGTAGGAGGAAGGAGGGGCGCCCGATCCAGAGTGGATGGCGCGACCAGGTGGGGTGGGATCTTCTACGGCTGGGGGACTGGTGGTTGGAGGAAAATAAGGAAAACAACTCTCATAAAAAATGACGTGATGAGAGATGATAACGCGGCACCTGTCCAGGTCGAGGCAGCGGTACCCTTTGTGCTCGCGAGGAGGGCCGAGCAAGACGCAATGAGTGGAGCGAGGGCCGAGTTTGTGGTCTGTTGTGGCATAGAGGTTTGGGTAGCATAGGCACCCAAACACGCGCAAGTGATCGTATGTCGGGAAAACGCCATAGAGGAGGTAGTGTGGGGTGAGGTGATTGATGGCACGCGAAAGGCGCAGGTTGAGGATATGCGTGGCGGTGTGAAGGGCCTCAACCCAAAATGATGGTGGCATGTTGGCTTGGAGGAGTAGGGTACGAATGACGCCATTGGTGGTACGAATAAGGTGCTCGACTTTACCATTCTGAGGGGAGCTATGTGGGAAGGAGAGGCGAAAAACTACGCAACGTGAGGAAAAGAAGGCGCGAAGAGCGGTGCTAAGAAACTCGCCGCCATTGTCACACTTCATACACCATATGGAGACATGAAATTGATTGACTACAAAATGGAAGAAACACTGAAGAGTCTCACAAGTATTAGATTTATTATGCAATGGAAAAGTCCAAGAAAAATGCGAGTAGTCATCGAGTACAACCAAATAGTACTTGTAGCCAGAACAACTAACAACGGGTGAGGTCTAGATGTCCCAATGTATGAGTTGAAAGGGAGTAGTGGTACGAGTGGTGGAGTGGGGAAATGGGAGGCGTGGCTGCTGACCACGTTGGCATGCATCACATATGGGGGAGGGGTGAGCACTAGTGGCATTATTACATGAACGAAGAAAATCTAAATGTAAATGAGGCACTGAAGATGCGCTGGGATGGCCAAGCCGCCGATGCCACAGATCGCCAAGGGCAACATGGAGAGCCGCCGAAGAAACGCTGTGTGAGCCGTGGAAGGGGTAGAGCTTGCTTGAACTATTGGACCGAAGAAGAGGGATCCGAGTGGACAGGTCCTTCACAGTAAAACCATAAGGATCAAATTCAGTAGCACACGAATTATCAACGTTAAATTTACGAACAATGATGAGATTGGTGACTATATCAGGAGAAACTAGAACGTTGTTAAGAGTGAAGGGAGGGAGGGAGGTGGAGCCACTAGAAACTATAAGAAGTTTGGATCCATTGCCAACCATAATATGCCGATTTAAATGCCTTAAGGAGGAAGGATATGAGGTCAAGTTACCCTGCTGCCCGGTGATGTGAGAGGCCGCTCTGGTGTCCATGTACCACTCATCGGTGGCTGCTGAGGCGGTCCATGGCTGAGGGCGGCACGGAGAAGGGAAGGCTGATCCAACGAGTAGGGCGGAGCAGCCGGGGCGGAGTAGATCGGCACAGGGGAAGGCGGCGTCATCCCAGAGTACATGACCGGATATGCATGGGTTTGTACACTAGACCGGGGGCCAAGCACCCCGGCCAAATTGGGCGGCACCCACAGCGCGTGGGCTGGAGGAGGGAACGGGGGTGCCCCAAGGCGCAAAGTACCCCAGCCAGGGCTACTGGTTTTGGATGTCGCGCCCGCTGCTGTCGATGCGGCCACCGCCACGGCCGCGCCCGCGACCACCATGGCCACGATCTCCACTACCGCCACTCCCGCCATAGCCACCGCAGTGGCCATTGGGCTGCCCGCCGCCACGCCGCCAGGTTGTACGCCCCGGCCGCAGTCACCGCGCTCACCACCACAGTCACCGCCGCAGCCTTGTCTGCTGTCGTTTTGGATCGTGAGCGCATGCATGCTCTTAGGGCGCGCCTTCTTGTTGATGGCAGCTTCGGCAAGCTGGAGGTGCCCACGAGCCTGCATGAACTTGGGGAAGGGGTCAAGAGATTGGAAGATCTCGGCCTGTACCTCGAATTTCTTCCCCAGTCTGTCCACCATCTTTTCAGTGAGCGCCCTATCCGAGACGGGCTCGCCCATATCCTCAAGGGCGTCAGCAAGATGCTTAAGGCGGGCATAATAGATGGCGATGGTTATGTCCCCACGGACAGTGGTGCAGAATTCCTTGCTCACATGCTGGAGCTGTGCCGCCTGATTGTCGAGGAAGAACAGGCGGATGGAGTGCCATGCGGTGTAGGCGGACGTACTGTTCTCCATGATGACGTCGACGAGATCGGGGCAGACGGTGGCGTGCATCCAAAGAATTATGTCGACGTCCGCGGCCTGCCAGGCGTCATCGACGGTGGCGAGATCCACCACCTGGTCGATGTGATCGTGAGCATGGAAGTTGGTGAGGAAGAAGATCATGGAACAGCGCCAACAAGATTAGTTGTTTTCGGCATGGTCAAGCTTGTAGGGGATGAACTGGGTGATGGGAAAATCGCCAAGAGATTTGGGTAGGGATCTGGGGAGGGAGTGTGTGGCGCCGGAGACAAAATGGGAGACAGGAAGAGCACGAACATCATCGGGGGAGTCCTGCTGGAACGGGCTGATGGGAGAGTGAGGCATGGGGCTGTGCGGGAGGGAGTCAGGGTTGGGAGGAGTTGAGGAGCCGTCGGCAGCAGCGGTCGCGTCGGCGGCTGCTACCTCTTGGGCACTGCGTTGGTTTTCCCTTGAAGAGGAAAGGGTGATGCAGGAAAGTAGCGTAAGTATTTCCCTTAGTTTTTGAGAACCAAGGTATCAATCCAGTAGGTGGCTCCTCAAAAGTCCCTCGTACCTACACAAACAAACAAGAACCTCGCAACCAACGCGATAAAGGGGTTGTCAATCCGTTCACGAAAACTTGCAAAAGTGAGATTTGATAGAGATAATAAGATAAGATAAATATTTTTGGTATTTTTATGATATAGATTGAAATGTAAAGGTGCAAATAAAAGTAGATCGGAAACTTATATGACAAAAGATAGACCCAGGGGCCATAGGTTTCACTAGTGGCTTCTCTCAAGATAGCATAAGTATTACGGTGGGTGAACAAATTACTGTCGAGCAATTGATAGAAAAGTGCATAGTTATGATATTATCTAGGCATGATCATGTATATAGGCATCACGTCCGCAACAAATAGATCGAAACGATTCTGCATCTACTACTATTACTCCACAAATCGACCGACTCCTGCCTGCATCTAGAGTATTAAGTTCATAAGAACAGAATAACTCATTAAGCAAGATGACATGATGTAGAGGGATAAACTCAAGCAATATGATATAAATCCCATCTTTTTACCCTGGATGGCGACTGTCAGTGTCAAAACCGGCGGATCTCGGGTAGGGGGTCCCGAACTATGCGTCTAGGCGGATGGTAACAGGAGACAAGGGACATGATGTTTTTACCCAGGTTTGGGCCCTCTCGATGGAGGTAAAACCCTACTCCTGCTTGATTCATATTGATGATATGGGTAGTACAAGAGTGGATCTACCACGAGATCAAGGAGGCTAAACCCTAGAAGCTTGCCTATGGTATGATTGTTGTTATTGTTGTTGTGTCCTACGGACTAAAACCCTCCAGTTTATATAGACACCGGAGAGGGCTAGGGTTACACAGAGTCGGTTACAATGGTAGGAGATCTACATATCCGTATTGCCAAGCTTGCCTTCCACGCCAAGGGAAGTGCCATCCGGACACGGGACGAAGTCTTCAATCTTGTATCTTCATAGTCTTGGAGTCCGGCCGATGATGATAGTTCGGCTATCCGGACACCCCCTACTCCAGGACTCCCTCAGTAGCCCCTGAACCAAGCTTCAATGACGACGAGTCCGGCGCGCATATTGCTTCGGCATTGCAAGGCGGGTTCCTCCTCCGAATAATTCATAGAAGATTGTGAACACCAGGATAGTGTCCGGCTCTGTACAATAAGTTCCACATACCACCGTAGAGAGAATAATATTTACACAAGTTCAATCTGCTGACGTATTTTGTGGCGTGACGTCACACCACTACCAAGCCTTTACTCGAATCGTTTTTATTATACCACCTCAGCACGTTTAGCGAAGCGGTTTCCTTGGCACGTCTTGTCGAAGCAGAGATCGTGTTCCCCTTATTCCGGGATCCTCATCAATACGAACATGGGTAACCCAACCGTGCCCGTTGCCATGCCCCCTCCATCGAAGGCGAGTTCCAAATGGTCACGGGGACGGCTCTTGGTATTCTCCCACTTTATAATGAGACCAAGGCTCGTTCTTTTTCTTCAATCCTCAATCGAATCCGCCCCTCGCCCTGAGTTCCAACACTCAAGGCCCCAAATTCGAGCGCTCCGGACCTTCGACAATGTCCGGCTCCGGCCTACAGGGCCGGTGGATGCCCTCCTCCGTCACGGAAGAGGACGTGGTAAAGCTGAGAGAACAGGTACTTAACCTACGAGATTTCGCATAGGTTGCCTGCCCAAGGGCAAGTCATTCCTACTCCCGAGCCAGGAGAGAGCGCCGTGTTCGTGTCTCACCTCCGTCGAGGTTTAGGCTTCCCGATGGATCCCTTCGTGAGGGGGCTCATGTTTTACTATGGGCTGGAATTCCGCGACTTGGCTCCGGAGTCCATCCTCCATATCTCATCATTTATTGTCGTCTGCGAAGCCTTCCTCCGCACTACCCCTCACTTCGGTTTGTGGCTCAAAACCTTCAACATGGAGCTAAAGATGATTGAGGGGCGTCAGGCAGAGTGCGGCGGGGCGGTTGTAAGCAAGAGGGCCGATGCTCCATGGCCCGAGGGATCCTTTCAGGAAGAGCTCGGCTTGTGGCAACAGGAGTGGTTCTATGTTACCGCTCCCAAGGGCAGCAGGCAGAGGCCGCCGCCCGCCTTTCGCTCGGGTCCTCCACAACGACTGACGTCATGGGTCAGCAAAGGGCTTGACTGGGGGCCGTCCAAGGACGTACCTCTATTGCAGGGCCGGATTCGAGACCTCCAAGAGAGGGAGATCAATCTGGTCGTGGTGACGCAGGTCATGCTGATTCGGCATCTTCTGCCCCGCAAACGTCGCCCCCTCCGCCTGTGGGAATTCAATCCAGAGGGACCACGAGCTCTCCAACACTTCATGGGTACGACACCCGTGGAGATGTACAAACTGTTCTTCGGATCACAAGAGATGTGTCCAGACTTGACCGAGGACGCCGGCCTAAGCTGCAATTGCCCAGATACTCAAGTAAGTAGCCCTGTGTCCGGACATATCGTCCATTTATTTATTATGGATTTGCCTTTTAACCAGCTATCCCTTGGACAGGAGTGGATAGCGCAAGCAAAACTGATACGGTGTCCGGCCCCCCTCCCTGAGACTACGCTGGATCCCGCGTTAGTCAAGATGCTGGAGGTTGCACCTTCAAAAGAGGGCGAAGGGGAAAACAGAGAAGCTACCGCCTCGACTAAGGAGGCTTTCAAGAAAGGGGGGATCGAGAATCCCTCCTTCCAGGGGGAGAAGAGGACTGCTTCGGAAGATCCGGAGGCTAAGGCCTCAAAGCGGGGGAAGAAATCTTCACCAGAGGGTCCTACGCCAGGAGAAGGCCCGGCCACACTATCTCCCCAAAGGAATCAGCCCTACAGCGAGCCGTAAGTAGAAAAAGGGGAGTTTTGTAATAAGGGACATCCCTATTTTTGCTTCTGAGGATAACCGAAGTTTTTACCTTGTAGTTCGGATCTCCGCCGTTCTCAGCTGAGCTCATCTTCGGGGAACCTTCGTCCGGAGATGATGGAGCGAGACGCCTCCATGTGCCGCACCGTCAGGCGGGGCGGACGACCCTGAAGTGTCATCGCGGAGGGTCTCCCTGAGTCCGGCAGGGCTGGAGAGTTCGGCACCAACTGGTGTACGGCCGGGGGAGCTGAAGGATCTGCTCGAGAGGGTGTCTATCTCAGAAGATCACTGTACATTAATGAGTACGATGATTGAAAGAATTTCATCCGCTGAGAGCGGGTTGCATGATGCCGTCAGAAGTTTACTGGCGGGGTTTGAGGTACGTAAAAATGACATGCCTTTTGACAGTTTTGCACATAGAGTGTGCCCTGTATAGATAGTAGCCCCTGAGACTCGGTACGTTGTCAGAAGTGACAGCATGCCGAGGATCATAATCTCAGTTTTAATATGTCGCCATTCCTATTCAGGGGGCGAAGCGTTCGGTGGCCAGCCGGACTGATAGAGTTGCCGAACTGAAGCGGCAACTAGATGTTGCGGATGCGGACATTGCGCTGGTCAATAGGCGACTTGACGAGTCACAAGGTGAGTGGTTTCTCCGTGGTCACCTGGTAAGGGAGCTGACGCCCATTCCTTACAATATGTATGCTTTATGCAGATGGTGCCGCTGCTGTGGAAAACCTTCGGGCAGAGCTTGCTCGAGCCAAGGAGCAAGCCAGAAAAAGTGATGCGGCTGCCTCGAAGGCAGCGGAGGAGCTAAAAGCCGAAAAGGCTGCTCACTGCCGAAGCAGGGAGGAGATGGCCGGAATGGCCGTCAAACTAAAAGATGCTACCGACCGCTATGAGGTTCTTGAAAGAGAACGCCAAGCAGAGCAAGAGTACCTGAAGAAATCCACCGCCGAAGCCAAGGATGCCCGTTCTGCAATGAGGGCTATAAAGGAGGAGCTGCGTCAGGCTGGAGACATTGCAGCTGGAAAGCCCTTTCTGCTGTGCAGGAAGTTCACGGATCAGAAGTATGCTCAGTTGGGCCAGCTGTGGGGTGCGGAGGATCCTTATCTGGATTTGGCGGCAAGTGCGGCGGACGCGGTCGTGCACTTCCGGAGCCAAAAGGATCACGAAATGGAAGAGCTTTTCTGGTCTCAATTCCACAGTCCGGAGCGTCCCCTTCCCTTGACCGATCAGTTGGCTGAGTGGGCGGAGCTGAATAGATTGTCCGGATTTGCCATGACGGATGTGGTGACTCATCTGTGGCCGGATAGGCCCAAGCTGAAGAGTTATTTTGGCTTATTGCAGCAATTCCTTGGGGTGGTGCCGCATATCAAGGCAATGAAGCGGTCGACATGCATAGAGGGTGCACGGATGGCTCTCGCCTGTGTTAAGACATACTGGGCGGAGATGGATGCCACCGATGTTGCATCCCGGGGTTCGTTTAATATTTTGGGGAAGTCCTGCAGGGCGCTCGTTTAATATAGTCGCAGTGCTCGAAAAATGTTATGTTCAAATGATATGTATGATTTGTGAGACCATATTTATAATGTAACAACTTTTTATACTTGTGCGTTCAAGTATTGAAATATCTCCTGTGCGGCCGTTAATGTATATGTGTATATAACCTGAAAGATGGCAGTCTTCGGCTTCAGCCCCCACGCACATGGTGCGGGGGTGTTTGCAAAAGGGCGCATTTTCACACTTAATCCAATGTCTTGGTCCTGTGAAGGAGGTGGTAGCGTAGCAAACTAGGCAACCGGACTATAATGCTTTATCACTTTCACTTAGCCATAGGAGTTCGAAGGTGGGGCTATGATATAGCCCCTAAGGGCACCGCGCTCTCCGAATTCGGGGCGCGTATGTGCCTGACTAGGAAACGGTCCTTCGTCAAAGCGGGGGAATTCTAAACATTCCATTAGTCGATCGAGTGGTTGACCAGTCTCTCGCTATATCATGACAGTCAGTTTTCGGCTTTCTCTACTGAGGTGCTCGCCAGGCCGAACCGGGGCACAATCGTAGTAGTTCTCCTGGTGCCGCGTTAGCCGATGATACGGAATGTAAGGCAGCAAAACACAGGAGCTGGGCAAACCCAACATTTGACCCAAGACATGATTCGGAGCTGATGCATATAAGGCCTAACTTGAGATGCCGAACACTCCCTGAGGTATTCGGTCTTTATGATAACGGGCAGAACAATACCCTAAGCCCCTAGTGTCCAGGTACAGGCGAGAACTTCTGACGCGGACGATGCCAAAACGCCAGCCTTCTCCTCGGTTATGGTAAAGAAACCAGGGGATGTGTATCAACAAGAGACAGTAAAAAAGGTTTACGCAGGGTCTTAATCTGAAAAGAATCCTTGCAACGGGTCCCTGCTGTACGTCTGCGCCTGTGTCTCCGTTGTGCCGTATCCTGGACGGGCGTAGCATGTGGTTCGTCTATAAAAGATAAGGACTTAGTTTGGAAAAAATATCATGCAAAAATGTATGTAAAAGAGAGTATGATTTTAGAAAATGAATAAAATTGAGCTTTATTGGCTCTCATTCTTCATTCGTGCAGCCCGTTGTAAAGGGGTATGTGGCTGGGAAGCCCCTTGTTTGTTTATGCCGGACTCGCCTAGCCGTGTCCGGGGTCTAAATGACCTGTTTTAGGGGCTTCGATCAGCCAGGCCGGTTTAGTTTGTGGCTGTCAAGGCAGTCTCACGTTTTTCCGTGGTCGAGGAACACTCTAAGTTGCCCTTTAATGAGATGATGCCGCGTGGACCGGGCGTTTTAAGTGTAAGAGACGCGTAATGCGGTATTGCGTTAAAGCGGGCGAAAGCTTCGCGTCCCAATAGTGCTTGATGGCTACTTTTAAATGGGGCGATATGGAAGATTAGCTTTTCGCGACGGAAGTTGTCGGATGAACCGAACATAACCTCTAGTAGTACAGAGCCTGTACAATTGGCATAAAGGCCTGGCGTCACTCCTTTGAAGGAAGTGCGGCTGTGGTGAATTTTGGTAGGGTCTATCCCCATTCTGCGGATGGTGTCCTGGTATAGCATATTTATATCGCTGCCGCCGTCCATTAGGACATGCGTAAACTGTAGTCCGTCGATTATGGGATTCAATATCAAAGCAGTCCATCCTGCGTTTCGAAGACTTCGGGAGTAATCCTGATGGTCAAAAGTAATTGGTTTTGACATCCAATCTCGGGACTCCGCTGGGGTGGACCATGCGGTTCGTGCTTTAGCAGGAGCCGCACTATTTTTCCTTGTTATCACATGAAGTGAGTTCACTGTTTTGACTTCTAGTGGGAAAGTCTTCTGCTTTCCGGCGCTCTGCTTGTGGGGTTCGTCGTCTTCGCTTGGTGTGTCGAGCCCCTTGTGTTCAGCGTTAAGTCGGCCGGACTATTTGAAGACCCAACAATCTCGGTGGGTATGGTTTGCAGGCTTCCCAGGGGTACTGTGGATTTGACATATCCTATCCAAAATTTTGTTTAGGTTGGATAGCTCGTCACTGTTGTCCTTAAGAGGCAGTGTTTTGTTGTTTGGCCGAGAGCTTTTGAACCCGGCGTTGACCGCCGTGCTCTTTGGGCCATTTTCCTTATTTCGGCGCTGATCTTTTCTGCGTCGTGATTTCCCATTTCCATCTCTGACTTCGGATGTACTCGGGTCGTTGGTGCTGCATCTTGCTAGCCAGCTATCTTCTCCCGCGCAAAAGCGGGTCATGAGGCTCGTTAGCGCGGCCATTGTTCTTGGTTTTTCCTGGCCGAGGTGTCTGGCGAGCCATTCGTCTCGGACGTTATGTTTAAAAGTTGCTAAGGCTTCGGCGTCCGGACAGTCGACTATTTGGTTCTTTTTGGTGAGGAACCTGTTCCAGAATTTGTGTGCTAACTCTCGTGGCTACTGAGTTATGTGACTTAAATCGTCTGCATCTGGAGGGCGGACATAAGTCCCTTGAAAATTTGCTCGAAACGCATCCTCGAGCTCTTCCCAACTTCCAATGGTATTTTATGGGAGGCTTTTGAGCCAATGCCGAGCTGGCCCTTTGAGCTTGAGGGGTAGGTATTTTATGGCATGGAGATCGTCTCCTCTAGCCATATGTATGTGTAGGATGTAATCCTCAATCCAGACTCCGGGGTCTATTGTTCCGTCGTATGCCTCTATGTTTACGAGCTTGAATCCCGCTGGAAATTCATGATCCAGTACCTCATCGGTGAAACATAGTGGGTGCAGCGCCCCTGTATTTAGGTGTGCCGTTATCTTCGAACACTCGGCGTGTTGTGTTGCTTCCTGGAGCCTTCTTTTTTGGCCCATAGATGGACCTGACCGGGCCATCCTTTTTGCGAGGATCCTTATGTGGATCATGTGCCGGCTTGTGTGCAGCGCCGCCTGCCGCTCTTGGCCTGTCATCTGGTCGTCTATCCGGCCAGGCGGCCTCTTTGTTTTTTGACTGTGGGGGTTCTACGGCCTCCTCATCAAATTCGGGCAGCAGTTTGCGCTTCGGGTAGTTCTTTGCTTGGTGACTATCGCCGTATTTATCTGCGGTCTTGAGTACTTTGCTCCATCTCATTCTGAGTATGTCTTCCGCTGTTTTGAGCTTCCGCTTCTGCTTCTTCAAGCTTCTTGAAGTGGTGATGAGCCTTTTGTGAAGGTTCTTATGCTCCGGTGATGTGTCTAGCGTGAGACCGTCTGGACTGTTGTTTTCGCCGGGGATGGGTTGCTCGTCCACTGGTTTGCCCTGCTCTACAGCTGGGTCCGTATGGGTGCTGTTGTTATCGAGGCGGGACTTCGGGCGGCGCTTGCGTTGCTGTTTTGTTTGTTTTTCGGGGGAATTATCCTTCGCCTCGTCTTGTTGTTCCTCGTTATCGCTTCCTTTTGGTGTATCCACCATGTATACGTCGTGAGTTGAGGTGGCTTTCCAGTGCCCGGTAGGCGCTGGTTCTTGGTCGTCTCCGGCGTCGTCGTCCATGCTGTCGAAGTCTTCGGAGTCGAGTTCTAGCATGTCGGTTAGATCGTCGATAGTGGCTACTAAGTGGGTGGTGGGTGGGCTTTGAATTTCTTTGTTGTCCGCAACCCAACCGTCCTGACCGCAGTCCGGCCAGGGCTCTCCTGATAACGAGAGGTATTTTAGCGAATTCAGGATGTCGCCGAAAGTGTCCGCAGCGGTGAACTCCATGATCGGCGCCCAATCGGATTCGATTGGAGGGGGCGCGGGAGGTTCAGAGTCCGACGAGGAGTCCGGCACCTCGGAGTCACGAGCTTCACAAGGGACAAGGTCAGTATTCGGCTCCATCGCCGTAGAGGTTGCAGCAACCGAGGCGGTGTCTAACCACCCCTCCTCGACCTGCGCAGCTGGCTCCGAATTAGGGATCGGAGCGGACTCATGTGCGGCCTCCAGGACACTATCCGGCTGCAGAGCTAAATCATGCCCATCGTGACAGTGCGGCACGCTCGGCTGTGGCTCGAATCCATCGAAGATCAAGTCTCCGCGGATGTCAGCCGTGAAGTTTAGACTTCCAAGTCTGACCTGACGGCCAGGGGCGTAGCTTTCGATCTGCTCCAGATGGCCAAGCGAATTGGCCCGCAGTGCATAGCTGCCGAATACGAAGATCTGTCCGGGGAGAAAAGTCTCACCCTGGACTGCGTCGTTGGTGATGATCAAAGGAGCCATCGGGCCTATAGGCGATGGCACAGAGGAACTCTCAATGAAAGCACCAATGTCGGTGTCAAAACCGGCAGATCTCGGGTAGGGGGTCCCGAACTATGCGTCTAGGCGGATGGTAACAGGAGACAAGGGACACGATGTTTTTACCCAGGTTCGGGCCCTCTCGATGGAGGTAAAACCCTACTCCTGGTTGATTGATATTGATGATATGGGTAGTACAATAGTGGATCTACCACGAGATCAAGGAGGCTAAACCCTAGAAGCTAGCCTATGGTATGATTGTTGTTATTGTTGTTGTGTCCTACGGACTAAAACCCTTCGATTTATATAGACACCGGAGAGGGCTAGGGTTACACAGAGTCAGTTACAATGGTAGGAGATCTACATATCCGTATTGCCAAGCTTGCCTTCCACGCCAAGGAAAGTCCCATCCAGACACGGGACGAAGTCTTCAATCTTGTATCTTCATAGTCTTGGAGTCCGGCCGATGATGATAGTTCGGCTAACTGGACACCCCCTAGTCCGGGACTCCCTCAGCGACAATACAATACGTGCCTTGCTGCCCCTGCTGTCACTGGGGAAGGACACCGCAAGAATGAACCCAAAGCTAAGCACTTCTCCCATTGAAAGAAAGATCAATCTAGTAGGGCAAACCAAACTGATAATTCGAAGAGACTTGCAAAGATAACCAATCATATATAAAAGAATTCAGAGAAGATTCAATTATTTCTCATAGATAAACATGATCATAAACCCACAATTCATCAGATCTCGACAAACACACCGCAAAAAGAGTTACATCGAATAGATCTCCAAGAAGATCGAGGAGAACTTTGTATTGAGATTCAAAGAGAGAGAAGAAGCCATCTAGCTAATAACTATGGACCCGAAGGTCTGTGGTAAGCTACTCACAACTCATCGGAGAGGCCTTGAAGATGATGTAGAGGCCCTCCGTGGTCCATTCCCCCTCCAGAGGAGCGCCGGCGAAGGCTCCAAGATGGGATCTCGCGGATACAGATGGTTGCGGCGGTGGAAATAGTTTGTCGTGGTTCTCCTGGATGTTTTCAGGGTACGGGAGTATATATAGGTGAAGGAGGTAGGTCAGGGGAGCCACGAGGGGCCCACGAGGGTGGGGGCGCGCCCTCCTGCCTCGTGGTCGCCTCGGCTGCTTCTTGACCTCCACTCCAAGTCTCCTGGATTGCGTTTGTTCCAAAAAGATCGCTCCCGAAGGTTTCATTCCGTTTGGACTCCGTTTGATATTCCTTTTCTTCAAAACACTGAAATAGGCGGAAAAAACTGCAATTCGGGCTGGACCTCCGGTTAGTAGGTTAGTCCCAAGAATGATATAAAATTATAGAGTAAAGCCTATAAACATCCAAAATGGGTAATATAATAGCATGGAACAATAAAAAATTATAGATACGTTGGAGACGTATCAAGCATCCCCAAGCTTAATTCCTGCTCGTCCTCGAGTAGGTAAATGATAAAAATAGAATTTTTGATGTGGAATGCTACCTAGCATAATTCTCAATGTAGTTTTCTTTATTGTGGCATGAATGTTCAGATCCAAATGATTCAAAATAAAAGTTCATATTAACATAAAAGTAATAATACTTCAAGCATACTAACAAAGCAATCATGTCTTCTCAAAATAACATGGCTAAAGAAAGTTATCCCTACAAAATCATATAGTCTGTCTACGCTCTATCTTCATCACACAAAGTATTTAATCATGCACAACCCCGATGACAAGCCAAGCAATTGTTTCATACTTTAGTATTCTCAAACTTTTTCAACTTTCACGCAATACATGAGCGTGAACCATGGACATAGCACTATATGTGGAATAGAATGGTGGTTGTGGAGAAGTCAAAAAGGGAGAAGATAGTCTCACATCAACTAGGTGTATCAACGGGCTATGGAGATG
This sequence comes from Triticum timopheevii, assembly GCA_963921465.1. NCBI lineage: Eukaryota > Viridiplantae > Streptophyta > Magnoliopsida > Poales > Poaceae > Triticum > Triticum timopheevii. The sequence continues at coordinate 129,570,679 of OY997270.1, forward strand.
CCCATTAATAGATATCAATGTAAGTGAGTAGGGATTGCCATGCAATGGATGCACTAGAGCTATAGGTGTATGAAAGCTCAACAAAATAACTAAGTGGGTGTGCATCCAACTTGCTTGCTCACAAAGACCTAGGGCATTTTGAGGAAGCCCATCATTCGAATATACAAGCCAAGTTCTATAATGACAAATTCTCACTAGTATATGAAAGTGACAACATAGGAGACTCTCTATCATGGAGATCATGGTGCTACCTTGAAGCACAAGTGTGGAAAAAAGATAGTAACATTGTCCCTTCTCTCTTTTTCTCTCATTCTTTTTTTCTTTTTTTCTTTATTTTTCTTTTTTTATATTTTTTTATTTGGTGGGCTTCTTTGGCCTCTTTTCTTTATTTGGGCTTATTTGTCCTCTTTTATTTTTATAAAGTCCAAAGTCTCATCCCGACTTGTGGGGGAATCATTGTCTCCATCATCCTTTCCTCACTTGGGACAATGCTCTAATAATGAAGATCATCACACTTTTATTTACTTACAACTCAAGAACTACAACTCAATACTTAGAACAAAATATGACTCTACGTGAATGCCTCCGGCGGTGTACCGGGATATGCAATGAATCAAGAGCGACATGTATGAAAAATTATGAAGGTGGCCTTGCCACAAATACGATGTCAACTACATGATCATGCAAAGAGCAATATGACAATGATGGAGCGTGTCATAATAAACGGAACGATGGAAAGTTGCATGGCAATATATCTCGGAATGGCTATGGAAATGCCATAATAGGTAGGTATGGTGGCTGTTTTGAGGAAGGTATATGGTGGGTGTATGGTATCGGCGAAAGTTGCGCGGCACAAGAGAGGCTAGCAATGGTGGAAGGGTGAGAGTGCGTATAATCCATGGACTCAACATTAGTCATAAAGAACTCATATACTTATTGCAAAAATCTACAAGTCATTGAAAACAAAGTACTACGCGCATGCTCCTAGGGGGATAGATTGGTAGGAAAAGACCATCGCTCGTCCCCAACCGCCACTCATAAGGAAGACAATCAATCAATAAATTATGCTCCAACTTCATCACAAAGCGGTTCACCATACGTGCATGCTACGGGAATCACAAACTTAAACACAAGTATTCCTCAAATTCATAATTACTCCACTAGCATGACTCTAATATCACCATCCTCATATCTCAAAACAATTATCAAGCATCAAATTGATCATATCATCCAATTCACTTTCTATGATAGTTTTTATTATACCCAACTTGGATGCCCATCATTCTAGGACCAAATTTATAACCATAGAAAATACCATGATGTTCTAAAAGACTCTCAAAATTATATAAGTGAAGCATGAGAGATCAACAATTTCTACAAAATTAAACCACTGCCGTGCTCTAAAAGATATAAGTGAAGCACTAGAGCAAAAATTATCTAGCTCAAAAGATATAAGCGAAGCTCATAGAGTATTCTAATAAATACCGGATCAAGTGTGTCTCTCCCAAAAGGTGTGTATAGAAAGGATTATTGTGGTAAACTAAAAAGCAAAGACTCATATCATACAAGATGCTCCAAGCAAAACACATATCATGTGGCGAATAAAAATATAGCTCCAAGTAAAGTTACCAATAGACGAAGACGAAAGAGGGGATGCCTTCCGGGGCATCCCCAAGCTTAGGCTTTTGGTTGTACTTGAATATCTTGGGCTGACATTGGCATCCCCAAGCTTGGGCTCTTGCCACTCCTTATTCCATAGTCCATCGAATCTTTACCCAAAACTTGAGAACTTCACAACACAAAATTCAACAGGAAATCTCATAAGCTCCATTAGTGCAAGAAAGAAAAACCACCACATAAGGTACTGTAATGAACTCATTCTTTATTTATATTGGTGTTAAACCTACTGTATTCCAACTTCTCTATGGTTCATACCCCCCGATACTAGCCATAGATGCATCAAAATAAGCAAACAACACACGAAAAACAGAATCTGTCAAAAACAGAACAGTCTGTAGCAATCTGTAACTTTCGAATACTTATGGAACTCTAAAAATCCTAACAAAATAGGAAGTCCTGAGAAAGTTTTCTATTGAACTACTGCAAAAAGAGCCAACACAAAATCGCGTTTTTGTGATTTATTAAAATTATTCTTGTGCGTGCAAAAGTTTCTGTTTTTCAGCAGAATCAAATTAACTATCATCGTAGGTTATCCTATAGGTTCTACTTGGCACAAACACTAATTAAAACATAAAACCACATCTAAACAGAGGCTATGTGAATTATTTATTACTAAACAGAAGCAAGCAAGAAACAAAAATAAAATTGGGTTGCCTCCCAACAAGCGCTATCGTTTAACGCCCCTAGCTAGGCATAAAAGCGAGAATAGATCTAAGTATTGTCATCTTTGGAATTCAATTCATAAGTGGCACGCATAATAGATTCATAAGGTAATTTGACTTTCTTTCCAGGGAAGTGTTCCATGCCTTCCATTAATGGAAATTGGAATATAATATTCCTTTCCTTCCTATCAATAATTGCACCAATCGTTCTAAGGAAAGGTCTACCAAGAATAATAGGACATGAAAGATTGCAATCTATATAAAGAACAATGAAATCTATGGGCACATAATTCCTATTTGCAACAATAAGAACATCATTAATCCTTCCCATAGGTTTCTTAATAGTGGAATCCGCAAGGTGCAAGTTTAAAGAGCACATCAAATTTATGGAAACTTAGCACATCACATAAAGTTTTTGGAATCGTGGAAACACTAGCACCCAAATCACACAAAGCATAGCATTCATGATCTTTAATTATAATTTTTATAGTAGGTTCCCACTCATCATAAAGTTTTCTAGGTATAGAAACTTCCAATTCAAGTTTTTCCTCATAAGATGGCATCAAGGCATCAACAATATGTTTGGTAAAAGCTTTATTTTGACTATAAGCATGAGGAGAATTCAACACAGATTGCAACAAGGAAATACAATATATTAAAGAACACTTATCATAATTAAATTCTTTGCAATCCATAATAGTGGGTTCATTGCTATGTAAACTTTTGATCTCTCCAATCCCACTTTTACCAAATTTAGCATTAAGATCTAAAAATTCTGAATCATTGGTACACCTTTTAACTAAAGTTGACTCATCTCCAGTCCCATCATTATCAAGATTCATATTGCAAAATGAAGATTTAATAGGGGACACATCAATAACTTTTAGATCTTCATCATTATTTTCATGGAAACTAGAAGAACACACTTTTACAAAGCAATCTTTCTTAGCACGCATCCTAGCGGTTCTTGCTTTGCACTCATCAATGGAAATTCTCATGGCTTTGAGAGACTCATTGATCATGCTTAGGTGGGATAGATCTAAGTTTCAAAGAATCAACATCAAGCGAAAATCTATCAATGTTCCTAGCCAATTCATCAACTTTAAGCAATTTTTCTTCAGGAAAAGCATTGAAATTCTTTTGAGAGATCATAAATTCTTTAACACTATTCTCAAAATCAGAGGGCTATTAGAGGAATTACTAGGAAACAACCTAGGATTAAAGTATCCTCTATACGCATTGTTACCAAAATTATTCCTACCAACAAAATTCACATCCATAGATTCATTATTATTATCAATCAAAGTAGACAAAGGCATATCATTGGGATCAATAGGAGCACTCTTAGGAGCAAATAATTTCATAAGTTCATCCATCTTCGCACTCAAAACATTAATCTCTTCTATCGCATGAACCTTTTTACTAGTAGATCTTTCGGTGTGCCATTGAGAATAATTAACCATAATGTTATCAAGGAGTTTAGTAGCTTCTCATAAAGTGATTTCCACAAAAGTGCCTCCCGCGGTCGAATCTAAAAGATTTCTAGAAGCAAAATTCAATCCGGCATAAAATTTTTGCATGATCATCCATAAATTCAAACCATGAGTAGGGCAATTGCGAATTATTAATTTCATTCTTTCCCAAGATTGGGCAACATGCTCATGATCTAGTTGTTTAAAATTCATTATATCGTTTCTAAGTGGGATGATCTTAGCGGGAGGAAAATACTTAGAGATAAAAGCATCTTTGCACTTATTCCATGAATCAATACTATTTTTAGGCAAAGACGAAAACCAATTTTTAGCATGATCTCTAAGTGAAAACTGAAATAACTTCAATTTAACAAATCATTATCCGTATCTTTCTTCTTTTCCATATCACACAAATCAACAAAGTTGTTTAGATGAGTAGCGGCATCTTCACTAGGAAGGCCGGAGAATTGATCTTTCATAACAAGATTCAACAAAGCAACATTGATTTCACAAGATTTAGCATCATTAAGAGGAGCAATCGGAGTGCTAAGGAAATCATTATTATTCGTATTGGAAAAGTCACACAATTTGGTACTATCTTGCGCCATCGTGACAAACAATCCAACACACAAGCACGCAAGAGGCAAGCGAAAGAGAGAGGAGAACGGGAAAGAGAGGGCGAATAAAATAGCAAGGGTGAAGTGGGGGAGAGGAAAACGAGAGGCAAATGGCAAATAATGTAATGCGAGGGAGATGAGTTTGTGATGGGTAGTTGGTATGTCTTGACTTGAGCGAAGACCTCCCCGGCAACGGCGCCAGAAATCCTTCTTGCTACCTCTTGAGCACTGCGTTGGTTTTCCCTTGAAGAGGAAAGGGTGATGCAGCAAAGTAGCGTAAGTATTTCCCTCAGTTTTTGAGAACTAAGGTATCAATCCAGTAGGAGGCTCCTCAAAAGTCCCTCGTACCTACACAAACAAACAAGAACCTCGCAACCAACGCGATAAAGGGGTTGTCAATCCGTTCACAGAAACTTGCGAAAGTGAGATCTGATAGAGATAGTAAGATAAGATAAATATTTTTGGTATTTTTATGATATAGATTGAAAAGTAAAGATGCAAATAAAAGTAGATCGGAAACTTATATGATAAAAGATAGACCCGGGGGCCATAGGTTTCACTAGTGGCTTCTCTCAAGATAGCATAAGTATTACGGTGGGTGAACAAATTACTGTCGAGCAATTGATAGAAAAGTGCATAGTTATGAGATTATCTAGGCATGATCATGTATATAGGCATCACATCCGCAACAAGTAGATCGAAACGATTCTGCATCTACTACTATTACTCCACACATCGACCGCCTCCTGCCTACATCTAGAGTATTAAGTTCATATGAACAGAGTAACACATTAAGCAAGATGACATGATGTAGAGGGATAAACTCAAGCAATATGACATAAACCCCATCTTTTTATCCCCGATGGAAACAATACAATATGTGCCTTGTTGCCCCTGCTGTCACTGGGAAAGGACACCGCAAGATTTAACCCAAAGCTAAGCACTTCTCCCATTGCAATAAAGACCAATCTAGTAGTCCAAACCAAACTCATAATTCGAAGAGACTTGCAAGAATAACCAATCATACATAAAAGAATTCAGAGAAGATTCAATTATTTCTCATAGATAAACTTGATCACAAACCCACAATTCATCAGATCCCGACAAACACACTGCAAAAAGAGTTACATCGAATAGATCTCCAAGAAGATCGAGGAGAACTTTGTATTGAGATTCAAAGAGCGAGAAGAAGCCATCTTGCTAATAACTATGGACCCAAAGGTCTGTGGTAAACTACTCACAACTCATCGGAGAGGCCTTGGAGATGATGTAGAGGCCCTCTGTGGTCCATTCCCCCCTCCGGCGGAGCACCGACGAAGGGTCCAAGATGGGATCTTGCGGATACAGAAGGTTGCAGTGGTGGAAATAGTTTTTCGTGGTCCTCCTGGATGTTTTTAGGGTACGAGAGTATATATAGGCGAAGGAGGTAGGTCAGGGGAGCCATGAGGGGCCCACGAGGGTGCGGGGCGCACCTACCCCCCTAGGGCGTGCCCTCCTGCCTCGTGGCTGCTTCGGCTGCTTCTTGACGTCCACTCCAAGTCTCCTGGATTGCGTTTGTTCCAAAAAGATCGCTCCCGAAGGTTTCATTCCGTGGACTCTGTTTGATATTCCTTTTCTTCGAAACACTAAAATAGGCAAAAAATAGCAATTCGGGCTGGGCCTCCGGTTAGTAGGTTAGTCCCAAAAATGATATACAAGTATAAAGTAAAGCCCATAAACATCCAAAACGGCTAATATAATAGCATGGAACAATCAAAAATTATAGATACATTGGAGACGTATCAAGCATCCCCAAGCTTAATTCCTGCTCGTCCTCGAGTAGGTAAATGATAAAAACAGAATTTTTGATGTGGAATGCTACCTGGCATAATTCTCAATGTAATTTTCTTTATTGTGGCATGAATGTTCAGATCCAAATCATTCAAAATAAAAGTTCATATTGACATAAGAGTAATAATACTTCAAGCATACTAACAAAGCAATCATGTCTTCTCAAAATAACATGGCTAAAGAAAGCTATCCCTACAAAATCATATAGTCTGGCTATACTCTATCTTCATCACACAAGTATGTAATCATGCACAACCCCGATGACAAGCCAAGGAATTGTTTCATACTTTAGTATTCTCAAACTTTTTCAACTTTCATGCAATACATGAGCGTGAACCATGGACATAGCACTATATGTGGAATAGAATGGTGGTTGTGGAGAAGACAAAAAGGGAGAAGATAGTCTCACATCAACTAGGCGTATCAACGGGCTATGGAGATGCCCATTAATAGATATCAATGTGAGTGAGTAGGGATTGCCATGCAACGGATGCACTAGAGCTATAGGTGTATGAAAGCTCAACAAAAGAAACTAAGTGGGTGTGCATCCATCTTGCTTGCTCACGAAGACCTAGGGCATTTTGAGGAAGCCCATCATTGGAATATACAAGCCAAGTTCTATAATGAAAAATTCCCACTAGTATATGAAAGTGACAACATAGGAGACTCTCTATCATGGAGATCATGGTGCTACCTTGAAGCACAAGTGTGGAAAAAAGATAGTAACATTTCCCTTCTCTCTTTTTCTCTCATTCATTTTTTTCTTTTTTTTTATTTTTTTTTATTTTGTGGGCTTCTTTGGCCTCTTTTCTTTTTATAAAGTTCAAAGTCTCATCCCGACTTGTGGGGGAATCATAGTATCCATCATCCTTTCCTCACTTGGGACAATGCTCTAATAATGAAGATCATCAAACTTTTATACACTTACAACTCAAGAATTACAACTCAATACGTAGAACAAAATATGACTCTACATAATGCCTCCGGTGGTGTACCGGGATATGCAATGAATCAAGAACGACATGTATGAAAAATTATGAAGGTGGCCTTTCCACAAATACGATGTCAACTACATGATCATGCAAAGAGCAATATGACAATGATGGAGCATGTCATAATAAACGGAACGATGGAAAATTGCATGGCAATATATCTCGGAATGGCTATGGAAATGCCATAATAGGTAGGAATGGTGGATGTTACGATGGCAATACGATGTCAACTACCTTGTACATAATATTTGACACAACTCTCATAATAATCCGCCCTTCTACTCTAGAAAAACTAGCCAGACTATCACTTGCCTTATTCTGAGAGCGAGAAATATGAGTAATACAAGTTTGTCTAAGGCGCAATAGGAATCTAATTTCATTTACCAAGGAGGCATAAACCGATCGGTCCACTGCATCACATCAAATCATGGACACAGTCAGTTCCGAGTCCATCTTGATGACAATGGGAAGTTCGGTCCTCTGAATGGCTAATGATAGACCTTCTATACACGCGCACAACTTCGCCTCTAGAGCACCTTTGCAAGCTAAGAATAAGATCGCGCCCATATTATTACGAAGTATCATTCCAGCGACTGCACTATCATTCGAAACATAAGAGCCATCAGTATTTAATTTCATCCAACCATGCATTGGCGGCCTCCACAACGGAGAAATGTTTTGACGTGGAGCTACCACTAGCGCAGGTCACCGGTCATATGAAATAATGGTTTTGCCCTTTACCGGATCAACATCACTATTCAGCTTGACACCAATCCACTCATCCAGATATCTCTGCAGAAACTTGACAGATACTTCCATGGTCGGTTCTGGTTTGTGGTGAGAAAGTTCATTATGTACATATCAGCTTCTCCAGAATATAAGTAGCAGCTTACATCGATCAACATTGCTCATGGGAGCTAGGGCATGAAGGAGCCATTCCTTGCCACTGGGGACCACCGACTCAATTACCGGGAGTTGCCACACATTTGTCATCTCTATATATAGATCCCGTCCAATTGACACCTCAAGAAAGGATGAAAGTTGTCCTTGTTAGAGTTGTGTCGAATATTGTGTACAAGGAAGGTTACAATTGGACTTGTAGTTGTATTGTGTTTAGATAGGATATGGAGTCGTGTCCAAGTAGGACACTTGTATCCTTGGCTCTCATATATAGTGGGGGTAGACACATGATGTAACCTTTGCCAACATAATAGCATAGGAACGCAGGGGAAGCCGGCGGCATGTGCTGGCGTCCAGGGCGACCGGGTGCGGTATTGTAGCGGTGTCATGGGGAGGAGCGCCCATAGTCAGGCCCCGGGGATGTAGCCATATTGGTGAACCTCGTTAACAAATCTTGGTGTCAAGCTCGCGTGATTGCTTGGTCCTCGGATGATCGACGGTATGGCCTCGGATTTATTTAATAAGTGGTACCATGAGCTACGTTGTTTGAAGGTCGTGGAACATTGATCTAGAGGATGAAGAAGCAATCGTGTGGTTGAATGCCTAGTGGGTGGTGAGTTGCAGCAGCAGGTCATGCGATCAGCGACTCGGGAAGATGCGGTGGTGTGTCGCACGCGGATACACAGGCAGCAGGTCGGGACGCTGGTGGCGAAGCGCAAGGCGCGTGCGTGGGATGTTGCCGATGAGAAGAGGTACGACTGCAGACGGGCAGGCAGGCAAGTCATGGGTCAAGCGGTAGCTGGTGAGTGTGTGTGCGCGTGCATACGGAGGCGCGCAAGACCAGAGTCGTGTACAGCTAGGTATCGATCGAGATTTGTTTGGAGACCAAAAGGAGGACCGAGTCCTTGTGTGACACAGCGAGGCAAGAGGTAGATTGTTTCGGTGGAAGGGAAAATCCATCAACAAGTGATTCACATCCATCAAGAATTAGCAAAGAGGCATTGGCAAGGAAAAAGCATTTAGCATCAAGAGTGAAAGCCAAGACAGGAGCTTCTCATGTGAAGACCAAGTTTGGTTGGTTTTGCTAGTATCAGTGTTCGTGTACTTGGTGCGTCACGTGGAAAGGTCGGATAATTTTTTCACAGGGTCAGCCATACAAAGAACCATGGTGCCAGCGAGTACCAGGTTTGAGGTGGAGAAGTTCAAGGAGCCGAAAACCTTAGGTTATGGCAGACAACGGTTAAGATTGTTGGCACGACAGGGATGCTTGAAGAAGTTGCAGGAACTCATGTCAGCTAAGATGGGATTAACATGTGATGGATGGAAATTCGCGGAAGACGATTTGGAAGCCTCAAGCATGTCGTGCAGTCGAATAATTTTGGCTGGGCCTGACTAGATAGTCTGACGGATCGACGTGAGTCGGTTGGAACAGAAGACGGTGTGGATCGGCGACAGCGACATAGGAGCGTGATGCTGATGGTGACCGACTTCTGGGGCGTGGAAACACGTGGCATGGGCTTGAGTGCTTGTGTGGCTTCGACAAGACTATGGCGCGGGATTGATTCAAGGTGGTGTATACACGGAGCTTGAAGTCGATGAGGCGCGAGGGTGGACTGATCATCTACCATGGAGACATGTTGAAGGTGGAGCTAGATTGAGGGGCTACGATGTAAGGATCTAGAGAATCGAAGCCTATTCAGTGGGAAAAAAGCGAGAGGCACACATTTCCGGCTGGAGCCCAGTGGCCTTATGGAAGCGTGAAACTCGTCATCGGTCGGCGATGACCGATGGTACTCTACAGTGGGGGTTGAGTGGTGTGGGTCCGCGACCCTTGAGACTCGACCCGGATAGCAGAGGCTCGACGCGGTAATAGCGGCGAGGCGTGCGGTATGCACGGGACATGGAGACGGGCCAGGGCTCTGGTAGTCATACATGTGGTGAGACAACTGCGAATTTGACTCGGGATGACTACAAGCAATGGTGAAATTTCTTCAAGTTTCAGACTGACGGTCAAGAAAGGAGCGGTGATGTTGAGTTCAGGTAACTCTTATCCATGACACCCAATATGTGAGTTGTTCAGTTCCACGCAAGTTAGTGATCGGTGTGTGATGGCATTGGACTGATTCTTTGGAAGTTGGGAGCACAAACTAGAGTAAAAATAAACTTAATTTTGCTCAAGCATTGACGGTGGTCAAGAAACACTACAAAAAATACACTTCTGTGATGATACGTGTTTGTCACAGTAGGTCGTGTTTTTTGTCATGCATGTACATCCATGACGATTTTATGACAGAATCAAGATAGTCATACATGTGCTGTCGTAGAAGTGTTCCATGAAATTACCAAAATTATCATCACGGAAGTGTCCACTTCGATGACGATAAATCGCGCGTTACATAAGTGCTTTCGTCAAGGGTGACCGACACGTGGCATCCGCCGTAACGGAACGCTGTTAAGCTATCGGGTCAGGTTTTGGATCCGATAACCCGTTAACAGCCGCGACCAATGGGGATTTTCCATGTGTAAAATCATCATTGGCTGGAGGAAACACGTGTCGACTCATCTTTGGGATAGATGTTATCCACTCATTGGATAGAAGGCGCCTATGATACGTCGACACGTGGCACGGCCCATCAAGTTTAAATGGGCCGGCCCAACTAAAGGCCCACAAGATTTTGCGGACCATAATGGGCCGGCCCAGCTAAAGGCCCACGAGATTTTGCGGACCATAATGGCCTGGCCCAGCTAAAGGCCCACAAGATTTTGCAGGCCATAATGGGCCGGCCCAGGTAAAGGCCCACAACATTTTTGTGTGCCATAATGGGCCGGCCCAGGTAAAGGCTCACAAAATTCTTGCAGATCATAATGGTCCGGCCCAGCTAAAGGCCCATGAGATTTCACCGACACTAATGGGCCGGCCGAGCTGTAGGCCCACAAGATTTTGAGGACCCTAGTAGGCCGACCCATTAACTGGCTGCCATGTTTTGGGCCAAATGTTGGCCCATATTTGATCCGGTCCATTAATGGCCTGCCACGTTACGGGCCTAATAATGGCCCATATGAGATCCGGCCCGTTAAAAGCCTCCCATGTTCTGAGCCAAATCACGGCCCAGATAGGTCCGACCCTTTAAGAGGCTTTGGCCTCAATTATGGCCCATATCAGATTCGGCCCGTTAACTAGATGCTATGCTTTTGGGCCCACTTGCTAAAGGCCCATTTAGTAATCCGACCTGATATTAGTTTCGGCCTGTTAAGGGCCCGTTTAACATTTCGGCCTTATATTAATTTCGGCCTGTTAAAAGCCCATCATATAGTTGGGCCTAACTACGGCCCGGTTTGCATCCGGCCTGCTCGCATCTATATCTGATTGGGCCAAACAAGGACCGAGACAATTTTGGCCTGTTAAAAGCCCGTGATTTGATTCACACAATCATGGGCTGGGGTCCATTTCGGGCTGCTGCCGGCCCGTGAGCTGTTCGGCATGTTTCAGGCCCAACCTACTTCTTAGCCTCCTAAAAGCCCATTTAGTTTTCTTGCGAAAAGAGGGCCGGGGGTTACTTGGCCTATTAAAGGCCCGAATCTACTAGTGGGCTAGTTAGACAGGGCCCATGATGTGGATCATACATCGTGATTGCATGACGGCCCGATTATGTACCGTAATTTTACGGTTGGCCGGTTTACTGCAAAGACATGATATATATATACAGTAAAATAACTGCAGCATCGTGAATAATAAAAAACCTAGACTATACAATAAAGAAATTACGGCATATTACAGCCATTGGTCATCAAAGTTCGCCACTATGATAATAAAGCACAAGCAGACAACAGATTACATACACTAGGCATCAAAGATTGCCACTAGTGCAAATAAACACGCTGACAAAATAATATAAAAAACCGACAACACTTCAATAGAGTTCAAGAATGGTTAGCCCTGCTGGCGAGCTGCAGCGCAAGCACCTGAGCAAGATGATGAGACTGCGCTTGTTCAACACTTATATCTTCCTCACTCTGAAAGATAAACAAGCAAGACAGATGACAGGTTTTGCACATAAAAGTATCAGTGCTGACAATTCATCACATTTCTTACTGACGAATAAAGTGACACAGTTTAAAATTGCATTAACACAATATGGTATTGTTCAGGTCAAGACATGGCAGGAAATGACATTGTGAAGGAGTTGGCAGCTTCACGACACCACTGGATTACAGATCAAGAACTCATAAGTATCAATGGTTAGTGTGCTGTCAATTTATCCCATTTCAGATTGGCAAATAAAGAGACGGTTTAAATAATAGTAGAATGATATGACATTGTTCATAGTTAAGACATTGCATAATATGAAATTGTGCTGTAGTGGGTAGGTTCACCACACCACTGGATTACGGATGAAGAACAGAAGCATACATGCAGTAAGAAGATCACTTGCTCTGTATAGTTTAATTTACATGGTATGAAGAAGGAACTTGGTTGTACAACTGAAAACTTAAATTGAGATGGACAAACTTTTGTTTATGAACTACATAATAAACTTTAAACATGCAATTTGATACAAACACCAAAAATAAACAGCTGTTGCAGTCATGCCTAACCAAATATACACAACAAAGTTTGAAGGCTTGAGAAGGACAAACTTACATTACTGGTGAAGACAGGCTCTATAAAGCCCTTGTCCATGCTGATTGGGGGGGGGGGGCAATTCGAGAAGTTTACCATAGAATCTTCTTCATAAGCATTGCCTTTATTCTACATTTTGTTAAGAGTAAATATAGATGTGATAATATACAAAAATATGGAGAATATTTAATATAAGATGAAGAGTGATGCTACATAACCAAGTAGCTATAAATGTATGTGCAGCGATACAGGTAAAAGCCACAGCCAAGATCAATGCACAGCTAAACTTCTTCAGTACCAACCTTATGTGTCGTGGATTTGTCACGGCAGATGTCCTTAGTGTCGGGACTTAGTCGCGAGGCCAACGCATCTATGTGGTAGCTTGAGAGGGGTTGAGTGGGATGAGAGACGCAGGGCGGATCAACACGCAAGACAAGGGTTTAGACAGCTTCGGGCCCCGGGAAACATCATCCGGTAAAAACCCTACATGCTGTTTGAAGCTAGGTCTCATTATCATCATGAGGGAGTCGCCGTAAACCGGCTCTCCTCTAGTAGTGTCTAGCCCTAGATATTGTTTCTTGCTTGTAGCTTGTAGCTTCTAACTCGTCCCTCTTTGGGGAGCCCTGCCCCTCCTTATATATGTTGAAGGGGCGGTTTACATGACTAGTCCTAGTTGGATTAGGATTACTCTATTACAAGTGGAGTCCTAGTCTTGCTTCCTTTGTAGGAGAATAGTCCTTATGCTTTCCTCATAAACCGGCCCACCATAGCGTGATCCGGCCTTCCATAAATCGCCCGTTGGGCCACCGGGTCTTGTTGCTCCTCTGGCCCTCCTGCGGGATTACCAATGAGCTGTAAACCATCTGGTCTGTGCAGGTCGCCGGTGAATCGCCAAGTCCGGCCGGTTTATCCTTCCGGCTGGTTTACACAGCGGGGCATATCCCCGACATTAGCCCCCAAGTTTAGCTTGGATTTATCCATGGTAAACTTATGCTGCAAAATAAACACCAGAACAATTTTGATAGGTTGTGCTCCGGGTTAAGAATTCTTGTAGACCGACACTGATCGTCCTTAAGTCCTTGTCATTTCCTCCTTCTAGAAAATCCGGGTCAATAACCAGCTTCATACTCAAATTGCTGATGTTGGCTTCTTATAGAAAAAATATTGTGAAGAATAATCCACTTGAATCGGCTTCCAAAGCGCCGGTTTAAGAAATATTGGTCTTGAAATACTCATCTGATATTCAACCGGTTTGAAGATGTAGAACTTGCCGATTTATGATTACCACCATTGTCGGGTTATAAAAATTGATAATTCCGGGTTATGATTGTCACCAATGCTGGTTCATGATTGCTGATGACGCCGGGTTATGATTGTTGCAGACACCGGGTCATAATGATTGGTGATGCCAGGTCAATTTGGTTTGCTCAATCAAAATATGAAAATAGTTCTTCGATAATAACATAATACCTGTAGCCCCCAAGTCTTGAGCAGAACAAAGTGGTGGCTTAAGACTTTACTTCAATATAAATATCACAATCTTGAAGAAATCCAGGTTGTTCATCTCAATCACTAGTCAGAATTGAGTATTTCCCATATGTAGCCCCCAAGTGCCGGGTTGTCATGCTTGCAGTAACCTGGGACTTGTAATTTCCTGATGCTCATAAAAACTTCAACCAGTGTAGCCCCCAAGGGCCGGTTCAGTAAGATAATGTTGAGCTGGGACTTGATATATACTTCAATGAAAATAACACCATATGATGTAACCCCCATCATGGGGCTTGAATCCACGTCCATAAGGTTAAGAGCCTTGTGCTTTACCAACTGAGCAGTGGACCCTTCAATATAATAAAAATTTGTGTACCTTGAATTGTTGACATGAGCAATTGGTAGCGCCCAAGGGCCACCTCCTTATAATGTGATGAGCCGGGTCTTCAATAATATGAGAGAAAAATGTCTTTGCATTAGCCCCCAAGTATCATGGTGCATGCTTGCAGCGACATGAGACTTGTGTATTTGATGTAATCTCAACTTAAATAATGTAGCCCCCAAGTACCGGGTTGTAAGCCTGCAGCAACTCGGGACTATTCCTTCCATTGCAAAATAAATCATATCCTTTGATAAAATAATAGCCATTGCGCTAAAGCGACTTTGAAGACCTCAATAATACCGGTTGTTAAAAACCATAATAAAAATCCAGCCATGTTGGCTATTCAAGATAATATAATCCGGTTTGAAAACCTTATTCATTCAATATCATAATGAAAATTCAGCCAAGTTTGGCTATTTGAATAATATAACCCAATGATTTATAAGCGCATGATTCCAATGGCGCAATCCAAATATGTACTGGCGACTTATAGTCCAAAGCCAGGTCGGGTTAACAAACACCGGATAATTTATCATCATGCTTTATTCAACCTGTTTCTGCATACAACAAGTTTTAAAGTGTCCTGGCGGTTTACCGCCGGACGAGTCATAATGCCCAACATATAACCCGGGTTTATAACCAAGGCTGCATTTAAGAATAATAAAAAATGAAATATATCATACCTGTGACATTGAATAACATCGTAGGTTTACCAACTTTTTGTAGTAAGGGTGATAACCCCAATCTTGAGTAATGATAACTCCTTTCACACTGTGACAGTTTATGATAAAACTGTACCGGGTTGTGATGAACACCGGTTTAACCATATATAATGCTGGTGACTTGTAGTCAAACCAGACCGGGCTGATAGTCTCCAGGTTATAACTTGATTGTGTACTGACAACTTGTAGTTGAAAGCCGAGCCGGGTTGATAAACACCGGTTTACTTCATAATAGGATGGTAACAGAAAATCAAACCGGGCAGATAGCCTCCGGATTAAAAATGAACCAAATCCGTCAGCTGAACCGGTAAAAAGGTGTTTGTTGACATAAAAGAAATCCAACAAAAACAAAGAACAAACAAGCCATGAAAATAACATGGAAGCAAAGGCAATGTTAAAAACCGTTTGCAAAAATATGCTATACTGAGCTGATCAGATGGTATTATCATGGTCGGACAGGATCAAGCCCCCAATAGGTGTGACAATGATTCAAGTCAGCCAGGTCCCCAAATGATTCGTGGCATATATGCCAGATCAAGAGGCGTGGCAATGGTTCGGGTTCGACCATGCCCCCAAGTGATTTTGTGGCCTTAGGCCGACCAAGAGGCGTGACTGGTTCAGACTTGACCATGTCCCCAAGTGATCTGGTGGCTGTCGCCTATCAAAAGGTGTCGCGTTGGTTCGGACACGACCAAGGCCCCTAGTGATATATAAAAAAGCAAATGTCAAGGGGTAAACCGGAGGCCGTTTTAAAAACAGAGCCACTCCATGTAACCACGCATGATGTAAAAAAGAACAGAGACCCCGCTTTATGAAGTAGAAGCCCCCATGTGATCAATATGTTAGGCCAATAAGGTAGGATATCCAAGTTTGAACCGCGCATCATGGCAGCAGGTCCTCTTCGATAATTTTTAACTTTTTTGCAAGAGATAAATTCTTCTTGAACCGGGATCTTGAACCAGAGATGGAGAGCTTCAAAGCTTTGTGGGAGACATCTTTCCCTTGAACCGGATTTTAAACCGGAATCTTCATTTTCAGCCGGAAATTTTCTGACGGCCTTTAAACTCGAACTTGCGAGAAGTTAATTCCTTTTTGAACCGGAAGTTCTTAAACCGGATTTGAGAGCTTCAGTGAGACTGGCTTCCCTTGAGCCAGATATTAAACCGGAATCTTTTCTGATGACCCAGAACTTCTTCATTGAGCCGGGATTTTGTAATTGTCATATACTTTCTAAGCCGGAAATTTTCTGACGGCCTTCAAATAATAGTAGCCTCCTGGACCGGGTT
This sequence comes from Triticum timopheevii, assembly GCA_963921465.1. Taxonomy (NCBI): domain Eukaryota; kingdom Viridiplantae; phylum Streptophyta; class Magnoliopsida; order Poales; family Poaceae; genus Triticum; species Triticum timopheevii. The sequence continues at coordinate 129,587,331 of OY997270.1, forward strand.
ATCTTTCCCTCCATCGTCCTGGGGTTCTTAAATTTGCTGAAACTGGCAAGATTTGCTGAGTCATGTCATCGTAGCCCCCGAGTCTCAAGGTGACTCGAGAAGTTGGCTTGAAACTCTCCATATTTGACCGTGATATATAAACCGGCATAACTTGTATATCATTGGTGTTGATAGCACGATGTAAATCCACAGAAGGTTGAGGTGACTGCGTTGGGTTATAAATGATCCCGTATGAGCCGTGTCAGCAACTCGGCCAATGGTTCCTTCCAACTGGCAATTTGAAGTTAACCAAACTGTAGTGGCCGCGACTTGTGCGCCTGCCCATTGAGCCATCCAGTGCAAACGGCGGTTGATAGTATATGATAATTTTGCCTCCTTTTTGTTGAAAGAAAACCGGGCTAGCCAAGCTGTGACTTGCTCATACTCAATAAACAGCTCATGCAGACAGGTGCGGCCCGGTATGTCGATGTAGACCAGACCGCGAGAGACGGACGACAAAAACGACCGCAACATCAGATGCAGCTCGGATAGATGAGTCGGCCGTGGCATTGTAAACCGGCGCAGGCAAGTCAACCACGTCATTTTGATGTAGTGAACAATTGTCCTGCATCAACAATATTGCAGACCAAGGCAAAGATAAACTGCTCTTTGACAAAAAAAATATGTGCCCATGAAATATATTTAAAATAGATATCACCTGATGTGTCAGGCCGGTAATAATCCACCATGAAGTTGATGATCACTAGGTTAAGTTGAAATCACTCATGGGTGAACCGGCCGCGGCGTGGTAAACCGGCGCGGACGGGTGAGTCGGCCGCGACGTTTGTAAGCCAGCGCGAGCGCGTGAACCGGCCGCGTGGGCGAGTTGTCTGTGGCATTGTAAGGCGGTGCGGACGGGCGAGCCAGCCACGGCGTTGTAAGCCGATGTAGGAGTCCGCTGAGTAAGGACGATCACCCATGCTAAATGATGTAGGCATGCCTCCATCTCCGCGGTACAATGCCACCTTGTGACGAATAATTCTCCTGCATATAAAACACAGCAGGGCAAAGTAGTTTTGCTCGCATGAATTAAACGTACTTAAAAAATAAATAGGATAAATAGCACCTGGTATTTTTATCGGATGAACCCGGATGCTGGTGTTGAATGTATTTTTCTGGTAGCTTGGCGCGGTAATCTGTGTGCTAACTTTTGCTCCCCCACAAATGAGCTTGGGTGACAGGCTAACGCAACAAAGACCAGCATCATCACTGGGTAATTTTTCTGGAATGAACAGTTAATCTTCTGCTGTAGTACTGCTCTGTATAGCCGTAGTACCAAGCCTCCATGTAATCTGTCCTCCGTTTTTTCTTTATCACACGATGTTTGTACGTGGAACGCTTTGATCGAAATGCCATCAATGCTTCAACGCATGCACACACAGGTCACTCGTGAACGACGCTCCCCATGCTGTGACTGTCAAGTACGTGGAGGGATAACTTGGTCCATGTGGAAAGCACTGCTTTTAAACCAGAAGAAAAATGACAGAATGCCATCCGCCTCCCTCTGCTGACATATGTCATCTAGACTCCATGTACTGCCTCCTCTCTCTGCACCTTATCTCCTCCAACAAACACATTTTCTATTCTTCTCGCTTGCTCTCCTGCATTCAGAACCAGAATCCTCTTCGCCTTTACTCACACATCAACAAACACCGACGACTGACCACTGGCGGGAACCACAACGGTAGGATGCAGGCACCACCAGCCGGTGGCCGTGGAGGCGCGAGCCTCGGCAGTGGAGACAGCGCCGTCAAGGGAGGCTTGCAGCAGTAGCGGCACAGGCGACCCGGCGGCCAGGCAGCCAAGCACAGGCACAGGCGGAGACCCGGCAACCAGGCACAGGTGAGGCCGACCGCTGGGGGAGTGGAGATGGTCACGGAGACCCGGCGGCCCGGGCGGGCAGAGCCAACTGCGGAGACGAAGGGCTGGGCCAGCCCTGGACGTGGTGGCTCAAAACATGGCATGGTGCGCGACAGCAATATCTCCAGGAGGCGAGGTGCAATGGCGATTCGGATGAAGAACAAGGCAGGACGGTGACTCGGACAGACGCCGAAGCATTACGGAGACTCGCAGAGGCCTTGGACGAAAAAATAGGCCGGAGCCACGGCTGAATCCATGGCAGCGGTATTTTGGCGCAGGGTGATTCGGACAGCGGCTTGAACGGCACGAGGCGGAGGCACGTCGCCAGAAACTTGAAGCCGGCGGTAAGCAGAACCATGGTGACGGAGCAGCTCGACGCGCGGCTCGATCGCGGGCGGCTCGACGGCTGCCGCGAGGCCACGGCGGTGGCTCGGCGCAGGCGGGTCCGCCACGGAGCAACGACCGGCCGGTTTAGGTGAGGGCAATTTTGTAACAGAACCGCCAGCTCAGGGTCGAGGCGGCTCGATAGCAGTTGTGTCCTGCGGGAGACCCGGCAATCAAGCAGAGTCCGGGTCGTAGCGGTGGAAAAAATCCAGGTTGTGGCTGTACGTCCGTGAAAGCGGCGGCTTCAAATCCGACGAGGCAGCTCCAGTGACTCACGGCGACGGGGCGATTCATACAGGGCAGCCTAGCGGAGGCGCAATGGTTTCAACGAAGCGAGTCGCAAGAGTCCGAACTCGTGTCTTTCCCTTCCTTTGACTATTTTCTTTGACTCAGCTTGCACTAGTAATCTGCTCACCGATTGATAGAACCCAGCAGATCAACATCGGAAACTTTTTTATCCGTCTCGACGGAATCTGCTATTGGACAGATTGCAAAATTCAGCATACAAACGGAACCAATCCCCAGTCGGTTTCGATGGATCGCGGCGCGCCGGTGACATGCCGAGCGTCAAACCCTAATTGTTGTATCTCAATCCGGTCTATCCATTTAGCTTTGCTCGTCGTGCAAATCCTTTGCACGGGCTCTTTCCTCATCTGATGAAGTCGCGAGCTTCTTGATCCCTGTGAGAGATCCCTTCAAGAACTCAACACCACCGTGCGCAGGCCCCACGGTGGGCGCCAACTATCGTGGATTTGTCACGGCAGATGTCCTTAGTGTCGGGACTTAGTCGCGAGGCCAACGCATCTATGTGGTAGCTTGAGAGGGGTTGAGTGGGACGAGAGACGCAGGGCGGATCAACACGCAAGACAAGGGTTTAGACAGCTTCGGGCCCCGGGAAACATCATCCGGTAAAAACCCTACATGTTGTTTGAAGCTAGGTCTCATTATCATCATGAGGGAGTCGCCGTAAACCGGCTCTCCTCTAGTTGTGTCTAGCCCTAGATATTGTTTCTTGCTTGTAGCTTGTAGCTTCTAACTCGTCCCTCTTTGGGGAGCCCTGCCCCTCCTTATATATGTTGAAGGGGCGGTTTACATGACTAGTCCTAGTTGGATTAGGATTACTCTATTACAAGTGGAGTCCTAGTCTTGCTTCCTTTGTAGGAGAATAGTCCTTATGCTTTCCTCATAAACCGGCCCACCATAGCGTGTTCCGGCCTTCCATAAATCGCCCGTTGGGCCACCGGGTCTTGTTGCTCCTCTGGCCCGCCTGCGGGATTACCAATGAGCTGTAAACCGTCTGGTCTATGCAGGTCGCCGGTGAATCGCCAAGTCCGGCCGGTTTATCCTTCCGGGCGGTTTACACCGCGGGGCATATCCCCGACATTATGGTCAGAGTAAATATAGATCTGATGTGTGGAAAATGGAGGGCAAAGGAAAATAAGCTGCAAAGTGATGGTACATGAACAACTACCTGTCAATATATGTACACTAATAAAGGAAAACATGTACTTACAAGAACAATGCAGAGCTAAAAAAATTCATTGGATTGGATATATTCTACACTAATGTAACCATTCATACAGATCAGATAATTTGGAGCGAACAATTGATAAGCAAGCTATCATGCATATGCTATCACATAATGAACCAGGTATGTATGCAAGTACAATGATACAGGACAACAGGTACTAACAAGAGCAAAGCAGCGTGCATCATATTTGCGATATCCTGTCGTTCTTTTCAAACCGGAATTCTTCTTCGAGTAGATTTCCTACAAAAAAGATCCGTAAGGCACATGCGGAAAAGTAGAAGTTCAAATTGTCATGTGATTTCATAGACAGTACCTCATCCTGGGAACGAGACCAGTGCATAACAAGGTTTTTCCATTCAATGTCTTCTAAATTTAGCACAGGAGACTTCACCGGAAATTCGTTTATAGACTTGCCATCAAAGTGTGATTTCCTCAGGTAACACCGATACTGCTGCAATGCTTCCTTGAAAAGCACAAGCAAGCTTTGCTCATCATGACTATCCAGATTGACCCTCGCCTAGTTACAACAATGTAATGTAAATCACTGATGTGTTCGATCAGCAGAAAATAGGAAAATAATAACCATGAATAATAGCACTTACATGTAAGTTGGACAGGAAGATGTGAAAATGGTGTTTGTCTTCACTATAATCTTCCCATGATGGGAATATATGCATGTAGTCCCTAACAACATTGAAAGCATTGTCTTTTAAACTGGGAATAAATGGAATGGGGTTCCAATCTGCAGGAGTTGGCCGTCTCTGCAGTTGGGATAGGTCTTTAGCCGGTGGACTTGCTGTACTTTTTGCTGGAGTGGGATTTTTCTGTGGTATGGCCGGTGCTATGGAAAATGAAATCGGTATACCTTTTCCTGGAGTGCAGGTCATGTGTGGTGGGGCTAGTGGTGTGGCCAGTGAAGTATGGGTACAATCTGCTGGAGTCGGTCCTACGTTTTGTGTCACTGGTTGTACAGCCAATATAAGTGGGGCGCTGTCTGAGTTCTCCGGCACCACCACGTTTTTCAAGGACTTTGCTGGTGCTCCTTCAGGTTTGGCAATCACCCTCTTCCTTTTTGATGTCTGATGCACAAGAACAACATTTGAGTGAAAAACATGGTATGATGACAGATGGAATATGTATTGATAATGGATGGGCATGGCATCTCGAGTTATATGATGAGTGAACTAAGCAGATGGCGGTCCAACAAAGTAGAAGAAATGCAAGACAACATATGCAAGATATGCGCAATCAATAAAACCTTGCCAAATTAGAACAGGCACCTTGATGGGTGAACAGGACAGGCCATCTACCTTTGACTCCTCGAGGTTAGAATAGTCATTAGGATGATATTCTGAACAAGAATCAACAGGTGGGGAGCATATGAGTTTCATTCCTTCCAGAATGGCACTCAATGCCTTGGTGCCAATTTTGTCAGTCATTGCAGTGTTCCACAATATTCTTCTGATGCGCAGATTCTGATATTCACTATAATTGCGTATAATATCTGAGAACCATGAAAACATAAATAGTTGTGAGATTATCTTTGTAATGCAGATGATATTCTAATATAGGGGCGCCCCTGTAAACACTTGTGTGCTATCACTGGATTCTGATGAGAGAGCTCATGTGTGCTGTAATATGGTGTGTGTGCATTTATATAATCTGGCACAAGTACACAAAAAATAGGCTCCAGAAGTAAGGATAGCTGGTAGATGATAGGTTCATAATATACTGTATATAGAGTTTATTGCCAAACCATGATAATAAGAGCACACAACAACTAGGCAGATCATAGTGTACATAACAGGGGTACACCATAACCACGATATATAAATCGGGAAAGTGGAACTGGCTTGAAAATATGGTGTTGTATTGCCGCTAGTAATTGAAAGCCTATCGATCACGTACAGGCCATCTCTATCAGTTGTTGACTGTAGATGTCCATGTGCCTCTTCGCCTGACAAGGAACATACTGTATGTACTAAATACAGAATAAACAAAGAGGAACATGTTAAAGAACAGAAGAGGAAGCATATTCTTGAGGTTCCGCTTCATTGCATACAATGTTGGTTTCCCACTCATGATGAATCACAACGCCCAAAGAAATGCAATTCCATGTTGTCTCTCTATATGTGGCAATTTTGAACAAGAGTCATTAGGATCATATTCTGAACAAGAATCAACAGGTGGGGAGCGTATGAGTTTCATTGCATCCAAAATGGCACTCAATGCCTTGGTGCCAATTTTGTAAGTCATTGCAGTGTTTGGCTTCAAGAGTGGACTGCTACTCGTGTGACACAAAGCAGCTACACAGATCATAGTGTAGATATAACGGGAAAACCTTAAGCCTCAGAGTAAAATTAGCAAAGTGGAACTTGCTGGAATATATGTGCTAATTTACCGGTACAGCTAGATAGGCTTCGGATACCAGCTCTCTTCAAGTGAAGGTGCGGTACTGTTAATACCAGTGTTACTCTCAAAGGCGACACAGCTCCCTGCATTTCCTTGCTATTCTTATAGGATTCAAGTGGGCAGGTGACTAAAAATCCTATTCCTATGTTTACAAGATCCTACAAATCAAAGAGGCTCAAAGTGTCCATCACAACCGACCGTATAGACCTCTACACTGCAAATGTCCCTGCTCATCTTCAGTACAAGGAACATACTGTACTACTATCATACTCCCTCCGTTCCAAAATATAAGTCTTGGTAGAGATTTCCACTATGGATCACATACAGATGTATCCAGATACATTTTAGAGTGTAGATTCACTCATTTTGCTCCATATGTAGTCCATGGTGGAATCTATACAAAGACTTGTATTTAGGAACGGAGAGAGTACATATTAAAGAACGGAAGAGGAACATGGTAAAGAAGAGCAAGCAGATTTTGGATAATAAAATGTTGGTTGCGCAGTGCCCACACATGATGAACCAGAGCGCATTAAGAATGCAACTCCCAGCTATCTCTCAACCATTTCAGGCGGTTGGATGAAGATCCTACATCTCCTAACCCATCTTCTTCCTCGTCTCTGATTCTTCCCATATAGAACACCGCACGGGCTGCCGGCCGGACCACCAGCCCCCGCCGCCTGTGTTCCTCCGCCACCCCCACCCCCACCCCCGCCCCAACCCCCACCCACGCCGAGTTTTCTTCGTTCGGCGAGGTCCCACAACCACCCGAGCCCCTTCGTTCACACCGGCGAACTCCGGCGAGCCCTGAGAAATCGACTGACCCAATTTTGAAATTTAGTCTACTGGGATTTAACTAGTGTGGAATATAAAAGGGGAAAACCATAAGCATTGGGAGTATAGTGTTGAGCGTGCCATGGCGGATCTGAAGGTGCAAACTGGACAAAGGCAACTTCGCAACCAAGACAAGAAATCAGAGTAAAGCATAGGCTATCTATTTTCTTGCTGTGATAAATAAGTTGAGCAGATACGAAAGAGTACCGCCTCTGGTGCGGCGCCGTTTACGCATCTGCTAAGAATTTGATGGTGCTGTGGTAGCAATGGTTGTCGGCAGCGTGGAAGCAGATCTAGGAGGGTTGCCGAGGGGTATATCCCCGACAAGGGTAGACAGTGGTGGCAGGGCGCGGTGGATGAGATGGTCGTAGGAGCGGCGCCGGCAAGGTGGACGACGGCGGGGATGAAGCGAGAGGACGGGGTGCAAGGATCCCGGTCCGAAGCCATGGATGAGAGAGGTCGATCTCTTGTAATGGACGGCGGCGTAGGGGAATCAGCTCCGGCATGGTGGAGGAGGACGGCGGTGGATGGGGTGGCGGACGGAGGAGGGTGGGGTGGAGAGGGTGTTTTGGCGCCCACAGAGTACGAATGGTGAAAAGGGAGGTAGAGAGGAAGGGGGGAACCATGTATTCAGGGCGCGCTTGTCTCAAATTCGAGGAAATTTACAAACTTAGCCCCCGTTTCAAATTTCTACTACATCACAACAATATTAGTCGGTTGGGGATAGGATGGTAATCTCGCATACACCGAACATTTGCCGACGAGAGTTTGTTTTTGGCGCCCACCATGTATGAATATGAATCGGGGAGACAGTCGATTTCGGCCGAGGACACACTGTGTTTTGGCGCCCATCGTGTATGAATCCGGGTGAGAGGTGGTTACGTCACATTTTGGTGAAATTACAAACCTACCCCTATTGAAACCTATAGAAATCCAGCAGATAGGCTTTGTGTGGCAGGGATAGGCAGTAGTAATTTCCATCTCGCAGATTTTGGTTTCGGGCGGTTACTGCGACTTTCCCCACTTTATTCAAATTTTGCAGAGTGCACGTTTACCATGCCAACTCAATTTGAATCCCGTTTGTATTCTATTTTTTCTGGGCGAGATCCATTTTCAATTGGAATTACATTCTATATAAATCATTTTTTATATATACTTTCAAAAGCACAACACCATTTATACATCAATATGGTTTACAAATGGCATGATCTCAGATTCATAAGGTTGTATCCATCAATTTGGATTTTCAAATATTTGGAACCACTTTATGTTGAAATCCAATGTATGCATTCCTCGCTAACTGTCTCCAATTAATGTGTGTTTCATGCGGGTTTTTTTAATTGCATATAAACCATGCATTGTTTATAATCCCGTTTAGACATTAATTGCATATAAACCATGCATTGTTTGTAATTAAAGAATCTATGGATCATCAATATTAATAAACAATATAGCATTACACGTGTGCCCAAATTCAAATGAATATGCATGTTTGATACACCAATTTGCGTTATGATATTATCGATGTCGTGATCTCCAGTTTAAATATTTGAATCCCCTTTAATCCAGATATTTGTCTCATATATAGCTATCACTCATGCTTATATAGGACTATCTCTCTGGACCTATACGCGTTCATCGTCTCTCAGGTATCTCTCGTGCTACCTGTATGTCGACAATGATCTTTTATCTTCGTAACACACTGACGGTACTATCTCCCTCGACCTTCATCACTCTATCTCTCTCTAAGTATATCTCGCTCCCTGCTATGTGTCTCTAACTATGATTCTCCATGTGGAATCTTTTCTCTCACGCAAACACAAAACTTTGTCTCCCGGGGTCTCATTTCTCTCTACTATTCCCATGTGTGCCACTCGCACACCCCTCATACAGAGATGTCTTTCGCTCCTTAGATATGAGAACCTATGACTCTTCCTCTTAAATATCTCTTCCTCACACACAAACACAAACTCTGTCTCCCAGGGTCTCATATTTGTCCATTGTTCTCTTGTATGTCGCTCACACACACTCTCTCTCCCTAGAGATATCTTGCGTTCCCTCATATGTCTCTCTAGCTATCACTCTCGTTGTGAAATATCTTTCTCTCTCACAGACACAAAACTCTGTCTCTCGGGATCTCATTTCTATCTGATATCTGTTTGTATGTCACTCACATGCACCCTCACTCTATCTCACTCACACCCACACACATAACTCAGCCTTCTGATCCACTCGACTCCTATCTCTAACGCACACTAGCTAGCATCTTTATCTTTCTATTTATCTGTTTCTCCATCAACCTTCTTTCTTGTCCTCACTCTTTATTCCTATCACACACACTACATATGTTTCTCTCTACATGCAGTCAAGTGCCCTCTCACACACATATATAACTTCACCCTATGAACCACCCGGCGGTCATCTCCAACACCCAAACTAGCGGATGTCCCTCTAGCTAGCATCTCCATCTCTGTATCTATCTGTAGTTTCTCCGTCAACATTTCTTTCTCGCATGGAGTCTTGCTTCCTATCACCCACACTATATATGTCTCTCCATACATATGCATTTATAGGTTGATCTCTTTTGCACAATCCTTGTGCCTCACTCCCTCTGCTCGCCATAGATGCATGCTCCAGCCCACACCACTATCTCTTAAAGACAAAAACACATGCTCAATTGTCGGGCCTTCTTCCCTGCATTCTCACATGCATGCATATTGTCATACCGATCCATTCTCCCATGTTGTTGATCTTATGACTTATGTCTTCTTTCTTTTATCTCGATCATGCGCGTGCACACATACACACATCCCACGTATACATGTATACCTCTCACACATGCACGTCCAAGGTCTCTATGTCTCCATACGTAGTTAATTACCCTCAATCCTAACGCCACATCGAATTGTTCTCCTCTTTTCTGCACATAACTTCCGCCTGGATGGGTAAAACACACATTCACACTTAACAATCTCCTTCTAGCTACCCCCCCCCCCCGCCTCTCACTCTTCCTCTATATCCCCGAAACCAATAAGACCATCCCTTTGTTTAATTCCCGCCTACATGCACCACGATATATAGTAGTCTTCCTCTGTGTCTCTCGAACAAACACGTTCTCTCGATGTCGACTCCTCTCACGCGCACACACCTTCTCTTCCCTCCCTATGGGCATTTTCTCTCTCGCACCCCATCGTTGGTGGCCTCTGGCATACACATCACCTCTCTATGATGAAGCCATGCACACTTAAATTACATCCGCCTAGAGGACCCCGCGACACACACACACGCACCCCCCCCCCACACACACTAAGACTCCATATCTCTCTCTCACACACACACTAACACACACACACACACACGCACGCACGCACCCCCCCCCCCACACACACTAAGACTCCATCTCTCTCTCTCTCTCGCACACACACAAACTAAGACTCCATCTCTCTCTCTCTCTCTCTCTCTCTCTCTCTCACCCCACACACACACTAAGACTCCATCTCACACACACATGCTCTAGGCAGAGCATTTGTTCCTACCACCCTTCATCCAACCTTACCCGTATGATAAACAATCACCTTTATTTACTTGCATAACATGGACAAATTCCACTTTACTTTAGTAGTCAGCAAACTTATCATATGTACCCTTATAAAAAAACGAGTTGGCAATGATGGTGTGCCTGCCATCTTGTAATATAGACCGTATGATCTATATACGACGGATAGAAAGCAAACTATGATAATTTTACAAAAGATACCCACACCTCTCTCCACATCATTATCTCCCACAACCTCACTGCTCAGCAATTAAAAAAGGATAAGTCTCTGGAACAATCTAGCATGCATGATGGCCGTTGCCGCCTGCCGGTGTCGTCCATCCCCATTCCTCCGCCCATTCCGACCACCAGTCACCACCACGCTCCACTCCTCCTCGCCTTATCTCTCATCTTTCATTTTTTCGATGACATTCTCGAGATACCAGTTTTCCGATAAAATTCTCGAGATATCATTAGTTTTTACACATGGGATTACTCCTGCATGGGTCAATCACAACAGGGGTTTTGTAAAAAAAATGCATATTGATGTTCTGTGCAATGCACGAGAATCTTGCTTGTAATTATATAACGCAAATCACGAGCAGGAAGTGACTTTTTTTTGACACAACCACGTTAACATGGCCACGTAAATCACTAGCTAAAGTAAATACCATTATACTTATATCCGGATGCAAAAGGTTGAGTACATGTCCGAAGAGTAGAGTCGCACACATGCACTCTGTCTCTCAGAATCTCTCTCTCTCTCTCACACACACACACCAGTTACGTGACGCCCACTTAAGAAGACACGTATGTTACAATTTGTGCACCCGCGGGTACACGTGATGCTGCGCATTTATTTAAGCCGGAAGACGAACCCAAACAGTAGCTGCATTCATTCCCCTCCCACTGCCTCTTCTCTGGTCGCCGTCACCCGGTAGCCATGGCCCGGCTGAAGGTAACAACATACGCCATACTCCCGCCGGAGCGGCGCTTTAATATGGAAATTTTAGTGGTCATGCATGCATCTTTTTGTGCTAGCACTCCTATATAAGGGTTGACCGATCGCTTCCCGCGGACGTGCGCGGGCGGTGGAAGAGGAAGGAGAAGGGAAGTGGGCTGTGGAAGTGTGGAGTAATGGTTTTTACCACAGTTTCTTGGGAAACTGAGTGCAATAATTGAGTAGTTTTGCAAACTACCAGTACTACACCTCAAACGGTTCAAAACCTATACTCCCTTACCAGCGCGCGCTTCCCGCGTCAAACGGTCAGCGTCGCCCTAGAGCGTCAGTGCCGCATTAATGCCCGGCCAGAGCGGAGGCGACCTCTCACTGGCGCCGGCTTTGAAGTGGCGCGACGGCCTAGAGAGCGCCGCTTCCCGGTGCATGCGACTGCTCCGCGGCGAGACTGGCCATAGGCCCTGTTTGGATCCATGGGTTAGAGTTAGTTTGAGCTAGTTGGGGCTCAAATAGCCCTAAAGTATCCAAGCATGATGGTTTAAATTGGAGCAAGTTGCACCGAAACCACCAAAAAAAACTATCGCACCCAAGAGGTGCTAACTGGAGATAGTTCTCATTGGGACCACTGAAAAATCACTTTTCTCTCTCCATCAAGTGCATTTATTGTCAATCTAACCCTGTCACCCAAACACCTCTTTGGCTACAGTTAGTTCAGGGTTAGTCATGAGTTAATCTAACCTCTAGCTAAGTTAGAGTATCAAACATGAGCAGTATAGGACATGCAAGTTGCTCAAAGCATACAGGCAAATTTGTACGTGAAAGGATTTTTTTTCTTTTTGAAAACGGAACGTGAAAGGAATTTTTTTAGAATGCTCTTGGCATGTCTCTAACATGAGATGAGTTAACCGACCTCAATAGATGGCAAAAACGCCAGCCCGCCGCACTTTGATAGAGACGAGGAGGGAGAAGCGATACAGGCTGCTGGATTACTAGAGATAGGTGTCGCATGGAAGCCAAGAAATGTGGTGATAGCGTGGGTTAGCCATGTACTAGTATGATGTAACTACACTGGGCTGCCGTGTTTCGTACTCTTCCAGTGCACTGTGGAGATGATTGGTTAATTTTATATCGCTGAATAATATTAAATATTATGAGTGCAGACGCTCCACCATGAGGTTCCTTGCTCCTTCTCGGTCGTTCGGAATCTATGTTCTTCCACTCTATTTTTTTACGTGAGCTTTGTTCATCCTTTTGCCAACACGCGAGACATCTAGCATCAAGGTGCATGTGTTATGGAAGGATCGTTCCATCTATATGAAGAACACGTGGGACTGGAACTACGAGACGGACATGTACCCAGGAGTGGACGTACGAACCTGAGTAATGTAGCACAGTAAGTGAAGTAGAAAGTCACAAATGGTATGAACATGCGTGGCATATAGGGTGTGTTTGGTTGCGTTCTCGTCTCATCATAGTTGTTCCCTCTTCATGCATACTCAACTCAACACCCCTCTTCATGCATGCTCTCTTCATGCATGCTTCTAGTGTATTTGTGCTAAACTAGTGTGGACTCATGCACCCTCCATACACTCTACCAAACACCCAAAAGTAGGTCGAGAAGGGAACTCTTGGGCGGCATTTGTCTCTTACTATGTACTACAACTAAATGTTGTACGTGCAATGCACGATGATGTTATGGAGTACGTGCCTAAGTACTCTACTACTACTATATTAGTTGGAGGCACATATTAACTTTTATATTTGTTTACGTGTATGCCCCGAGACCTTCCAACTAGACGTGTCTTTCTCTCCAGGTCGCACTTTGTATCGTTCATACCACTAAGTACTGCTATGTGTGGTCTCCGACCTAGAAGTGGAAGAAGTGGAGACGCTCTACCATGCTGTTTTTTTACGCTGGGCTCTACCACGCTGTTCGTGTCCCACTCCTTTCGCTGACGTGTGGGACATCTAGCACGTGCCGTGTTTGGCACCCTTCCTCGTAAGAGTTGAAACGCTAGCATTCATCAGAAATAAAAAAATAATTATAAATCAGCAGTGATACTATTTCTTTGCGAACCAATCAGCAGTGATACTACACCACGCGGTTTCCTTGCTCCTCGATATCGGAAAGAATACTTCCGTTCGCCAACATGTGGGACGTCGACCATCCTGGTCCACTTGCCATGCACGCAGAACACCAAGGGAGAGTCACCCAGGTCGTCGCGCCGCAGTAACAATGACTAATGAGCCGTCAAATCACAGGCCCACTTCCCACTTTGAAGTTGCTCGGACGAAGGAACCATCATGACTTCGTTGAATTCCGCTTCTTGAAGAAAACTACTATACCAACAGTACTGCTAGCTACAGTAGTTACTCCAACAGAGGCCACCTTTCGTTCATAGGATAGGAATTTTATAGGAATATGAAAATCGTAGCAAGTGAGATGACATGCATCTCAATTCCTATGGAGGAAGAGATGCCATTTGATGCATAGGATAGGAATTTTTCCATTTAGTCTCGGCTAATGTACTCGTAATTTGCTCTAAAAACTACAGTAATAACTAGTAGTACTGGTACATGCTCGTACTCAGACACAGACACACACACTAACTACTAGTACTACTACTTCTCACATGCTGGCCAGACATCGTCGTTCTCCTTCCCAGCTTTACCGGTGACACCCCACCGTGCTTGGATCTCCGCCGACCTCTCCGCAGCAGTGCGTGTGTCCTTTTATTTCTTGCGGCGGTGGGCCTCTCTTTTCTTGAGTGCTTTCTGACTTTTCCGCTCCCTCTGTGCGGCTTTGGCCGCCTCTTGCTCTACCACCCATTCGGCCTTGGCTTCTTCAAATTCTTCCCACATAGTTGTGAGGTCGCGAGCGGCGATGAACTCGGCACGGCAGGATGCCATCGCTTCCCTACCATTTTGTGTGCGGTTGTGGGCAGCGAGGAACTCGGCGCGGCGGGATGCGATCGCTGCCTTACCGTTTAGTGTGCGGCGCGGTGGCATGAACGATGCTTGGTGAGAGCTCTGGGGTGGAGTGGCCGGACAACTGTATAGTGCATTGGTTTGTCAAGAGCTCAAGGACAGAAGACGAAGCAAATTTGGATTCCCCTTCAATCCTGGTCATTTATTACCGAGTAAAATGCATAAGCGGTCATCGAACGTGTCTTGATAGCTCACTTTGATCATTGTATATGATATATGGTGATTATATGGTCACTGGCTCAGCGTATAGCTCCGTATTTGTCTGGTTGACCAGTCAAACAGTCCGCATGCGCCTCATCAGCTCGTGTTCTTTATCTATCTACGCGGGCCTACCTATCAATGGAGAAAGAAATACTGTAAAAATCAAAATTATGCGTATGTGGGGAATCAAACCACGGACTCATCGCTGCAACGCACCCTCGTCAGCCAAATGAAATGACATACTTCGCGTCAGACACTCACACTGTGAAAGCATGCTAATGCATGCACGTCGCCCTCTAAATCAAAGTCCTGCTCATGGCGCAACGCAAATGGCGAGCTCATCATCTGCGTGCCCCGGCGGTGCCTGACATTACTGTTTAGACGTTTGATGGAGGCCTACGCGAACGCCGAGCATGTATTCACCTAGCTCAACACCAACGGTCATACTCGGACCGCCTTGCTCATGTATATCGTCCATCACAACGACAATCTATAAAACAACCTAGCTAGAGAGGGTACTATGGTAGTATGGTACGGAGTATGTACTATCGTGAGCGACCGATCTAAGTGCCACTGCACACCGAATCCCCTTCCATCTCTAGTGCACGCTTCCCGCCTAAAACGGTCACCGTCTCTCCAGAATTTCAATGCCGCATTCACCGGACTTAACTGCAGGTGCAATTGGTGTGTCACTGACATGCGGGCCAGATGCCCGTTGGGCCCACATGTCAGTAACCCAATGCATCTGTAGTTAAGTCACTGAAGCAGCGTCCGCATTCACGCCCGACGAACCTACTCTGGCGCCAGTTGTCCATCCGTCTACCGTGGCTCATTGCCATTCGCCCGCTATATTAACTTGAGCCCCACCGCCCAGCCATAGCCAAAGACCCACACTTATTCTCCTCTGGTCCCTTCCTTCTGTCGGCACCACTCCAACCATGGCCTCCTGGCGCTCCGAAGCTCTCTTGGACGTACTGTCGCAGGAGCAGACGAGGGACATCAGCGGCTCCACTCCGGGCGCGCTCCAAAGCTCTCTTCGACGTACTGTCGCAGGAGAAAACGAAGGAGATCGCCGGCACCCCCCGGCGCCCTCCGCCACCACTACCACGAAGACGGTGCGCATGCGCGGGCGCAGCCAGCAGCGAGGAAGAGTAGTACACGATAGGTCGCCGCCGCTCTGGTCCCGGGAAGGCCACCGCTACTCCACTCAGTCGACGCCAAGCTTGGTGGGGTAAACATCGGCGGCCGATTAGCCGCTTGACGGCGACGTGGAGGCGAAAATCTTTAGAACCTTGTGCTCCGGAGGAGGAGGTTATCGAGGCGGATGAGGATGAGGCAAAGGCAATGGTCGGCTTTCTCGGGTTCATGGCCGGACATGGTGGTCGGGCGCCGGCGATCGTTTAGATTAGGTTTACAGTAGGTTTTAGTACGGTTTGTGCGAAATATGTAATGAATTTCGTCCAGTTTGTAGGAAAAGTTTTCGAAATTTAATGAATTTCATCCGGTTAATTTGAAATTTGCTTTGTTTGCACGAATTTCGTCCGGTTAGTTCATATAGTTGTCGAAAGGTATGCGGGCAGCATCAGATGGCATCCATCAGTGTCCTCGGACAGATGCCGGTGTAAATTTGTGGGCCAGCGCTGGAGATACCCTAACTATCATGCTATAATCGCTAACAGTCCTCCATTATTTGGCAGGGAACAGTTATCCCTCAATCAAAATCAGATCCGCGGTGTTTCGCACTCCTCCCGCGTAAGAGTATAAACTCTTGCTTACATAAAAATGGAGCAAGTGGACGGCACTCTAGCACATCATATCACTCGAACTAGACCGCCTAACGAGCGGGAAAGCACCGGCCTCATCATTTTGTTCTGGATTTCTATTGATCGATCGCGTGAAAATGTTACTCTTCGCAAGTTCTAAAGGAAAAGGCGGCACACTTACGACTCGTACGCATCGCACCCCTGACAGTCCGTCTCGCACGCCGCTCACCAGAGGGCACATGCGTTGTCTTGCAGTTTCACTGACATGTGGGACCGTAATTGAATAAACCGTCAATAGCCAAAATCTAATCGCTCGGCGGGCGTCGGCTGAGAAGAGAGAAACGGAGGAGGGAGAAGAGATCGCCCGCCCGTCGTGCACAGACTCCAAGAAATATATGGTGATAACATGAGGTGGGCCATGCCAGAGTCCGGACCGCTTCCGGAGCCCGCTCTCACCGCCCTGGCCCCTCAAGACGCTAGCTGCCCGCCGCATGCATGCATAGCAAGTAGTACTCCTTATGTGGAGGCGAGAGAGGCATTGACAAAGTCAAGGAGTGGGCTCTGCAAGAGCCCGTCTCTACACGTGCTCCTAGGTATAAAAAAATAAATCTAAAAAAAGGCATAAAAACAATTGTGTCTTAAAAAATAAAGGTAAAAAACATTTGAGAGGAAATAGATAGAGAGAAAGTGAGAAAAAGCTGTAACCTGGGCATTACATGAGGAAGGAGGGAGTGGTGCACATGCCAAGTTTACTGGGCTGCCGTGTTTCACACTCCTCCATCATAACAGTGGAGACAATAGCTTTCATCAAAAATAAACAATGAATACTCGTTGCTTATCCTCTATATCGGAAAGAATACTTTCATTCGCCGACATGTGGGACGTCGACCATCCTGGTCCACCTGCCATGCACAAAATTATCCTGGTCTACCCCGGTCATATCGCAGGCCCAACCTTTCCCACTGTAAGTTGTTCGAACGAAGGAACCATCATGACTTCATTGAATTCCGCTTCTTCAAGAAAACTTACTGTACCCGCAATACTGCTACCACACGCGAAGACTGGACGGCACGGTACAACGTCATATCACTGAAACCCACCAAGCCAAACTAGCCCGCCTAGGTCATCTATTTTGAAACGGAGGGAGTACGGGTCTGTTTGGTTGGAGACTAGTGTGGCCAAGCCAAAGTGTGGCTAGCCACACAAGTATGGCAAGCCACACAAGTGTGGCTGAGAAATTGGACGCCAAACTTTGGCAAAAGTTGTCAAATCAATTGTCTCTATGACAAGTGGGCCATAGGGGCAATAAAGTGTGGCAAGCCAAAGTGTGGCAAAAACCAAACACATGCCAACTAAACTGTGGCTGCCAAATTTTGGATTGGCAAACTGTGGCTGGGAACCAAATAGCCTCGCAGACGTCTCTGTAGTGCTATGATTTTGTGTTGCACGTTCTTTGTACTTTTGCTACGATTTTCCTACCCTATGAACCAAATGAGGCCTGAATGTATCCGTGTCGACTATTGTCTGATCGATCGCTAAGCCTACAATTTTAGGAGCTAGGGCTATTGGTTGATCAACGAGGGATAAGTATAAGCGTATGATACGTCTCCAACGTATCTATAATTTTTGATTGCTCCATGCTACTTTATCTACTGTTTTGGACCATATTGGGCTTTATTTTCCACTTTTATATTATTTTTGGTACTAACCTATTAACCGGAGGCCCAGCCCAGAATTGCTGTTTTTTGCCTATTTAAGTGTTTCGAAGAAACAGAATATCAAACGGAGGCCAAACGGAATGAAACCTTCGGGAACGTGATTTTCTCACCGAACGTGATCCAGAAGACTTGGACCCTACTCCAAGACGTAACAGAGGCGGTCACGAGGGTGGGGGGCGCCCCCCCCTAGGGTGCGCCCCTGCCTCGTGGCCCCCCTGTTGCTCCACCGACGTACTCCTTCCTCCTATATATACCTACGTATCCCCAAACGATCAGAACATGAGCCAAAAACCTAATTCCACTGCCGCAACCTTCTGTATCCACGAGATCCCATCTTGGGGCCTGTTCCGAAGCTCCGCCGGAGGGGGCATCCACCATGGAGGGCTTATACATCAACACCATAGCCCCTCCGATGAAGTGTGAGTAGTTTACTTCAGACCTTCGGGTCCATAGCTAGTAGCTAGATGGCTTCTTCTCTCTTTTTGGATCTCAATACAATGTTCTCCCCCTCTCTCGTGGAGATCTATTCGATGTAATCTTCTTTTTGTGGTGTGTTTGTTGAGACCGATGAATTGTGGGTTTATGATCCAGTTTATCTTTGAACAATATTTGAATCTTCTCTGAATTCTTTTATGTATGATTGAGTTATCTTTGCAAGTCTCTTCGAATTATCCTTTTTGGTTTGGCCAACTAGATTGGTAGTTCTTGCAATGGGAGAAGTGCTTAGCTTTGGGTTCAATCTTGCGGTGTCCTTTCCCAGTGACAGAAGGGGCAACAAGGCACGTATTGTATTGTTGCCATCGAGGATAACAAGATGGTTTTTTTATCATATTGCATGAATTTATCCCTCTACATCATGTCATCTTGCTTAAGGCGTTACTCTGTTTTTAACTTAATACTCTAGATGCATGCTGGATAGCGGTCGATGAGTGGAGTAATAGTAGTAGATGCAGAATCGTTTCGATCTACTTGTCTTGGACGTGATGCTTATATGCATGATCATACCTAGATATACTCATAACTATGCTCAATTCTGTCAATTGCTCAACAGTAATTTGTTCACCCACCGTACAATATCTATGCTTTTGAGAGAAGCCACTAGTGAAACCTATGGCCCCGGGTCTATTCTCATCATATCAATCTCTATCGCTTTATTACTTGCTTTTCTTTTTTACTTTGCCTTTTACTTTTCACTTTGCATCTATCTATCAAAAATACCAAAAATACTATTTATCATCTCTATCAGATCTCACTCTCGTAAGTGACCGTGAAGG
Organism: Triticum timopheevii; assembly: GCA_963921465.1. Classification (NCBI taxonomy): domain Eukaryota; kingdom Viridiplantae; phylum Streptophyta; class Magnoliopsida; order Poales; family Poaceae; genus Triticum; species Triticum timopheevii. The sequence goes on from OY997270.1 coordinate 129,606,828, forward strand.
GATTGACAACCCCTAATCGTGTTGGTTGCGAGTAGCTATCGTTTTGTGTAGGTACGAGGGAATTGTCCTTGGTCTCCTACTGGATTGATACCTTGGTTCTCAAAAAGTGAGGGAAATACTTATGCTACTTTGCTGCATCATCCTCTCCTCTTCGGGGAAATCCAACGTAGTGCTCAAGAGGTAGCAAGAAGAATTTCTGGCGCCATTGCCAGGGAGGCTCACGCAAGCAAGTCAACAATACCATGTACCCATCACAATCCCTATCTCTCGCATTACATTATTTGCCATTTGCCTCTCGTTTTCCTCTCCCCCACTTCACCCTTGCCGTTTTATTCGCCCTCTCTTTCCCAATCTCCTCCTCTCTTTCCCGTTTACCTTTTCCCGTTGCCTTTCTGTTTGCTTGTGTGTTGGATTACTTGTTGCCATGGCGCAAGATAATACCAAATTGTGTGATTTCTCGAATACCAATAATAATGATTTCCTTAGTACTCCAATTGCTCCTCTTAATAATGATGAGTCTTGTGAAATCAATACCGCTTTGCTGAATCTTGTTATGAAAGATCAATTCGCCGGCCTTCCTAGTGAAGATGCCGCTACCCATCTAAACAACTTTGTTGATTTGTGTGATATGCAAAAGAAGAAAGATACGGATAAAAATATTGTCAAATTGAAGTTATTTCCGTTTTCACTTAGAGATCGTGCTAAAGTTTTGTTTTCGTCTTTGCCTAAAAATAGTATTGATTCTTGGAACAAGTGCAAAGATGCTTTTATCTCTAAGTATTTTCCTCCCGCTAAGATCATCACTCTTAGGAACGATATTATGAATTTTAAACAACTTGATCATGAGCATGTTGCCCAATCTTGGGAAAGAATGAAATTGATGCTTCACAATTGCCCTACTCATGGTTTGAATTTATGGATGATCATACAAAAAATTTATGCCAGATTGAATTTTGCTTCTAGAAATCTTTTAGATTCGGCTGCGGGAGGCACGTTTATGGAAATTACATTAGGAGATGCTACAAAATTGCTTGATAATATTATGGCTAATTATTCTCAATGGCACACCGAAAGATCTTCTAGTAAAAAAGTGCATGCTATAGAAGAAATCAATGTTTTGAGTGAAAAGATGGATGAACTTATGAAGATGTTTGCTCCTAAAAATACTCCTCTTGATCCCAATGATATGCCTTTGTCTACTTTGCTTGATAATAATAATGAATCTATGGATGTAAATTTTGTTGGTAGGAATAGTTTTGGAAACAACGCGTATAGAGGGAATTTTAACCCTAGGCCTTATCCTAGTAATCCTTCTAATAATTATGGAAATTCCTACAACAACTCTTATGGAAATTTTAATAAGATGCCCTCTGAATTTGAGAGTAGTGTTAAAGAGTTTATGAATTCACAAAAGAATTTTAATGCTTTGCTCGAAGAGAAATTGCTTAAAGTTGATGATTTGGCTAGGAACGTTGATAGAATTTCTCTTGAAATTGATTCTTTAAAGCTTAGATCTATTCCTCCTAAGCATGATATCAATGAGTCTCTCAAAGCCATGAGAATTTCCATTGATGAGTGCAAAGAAAGAACCGCTAGGATGCGTGCTTCCAAAGATGCCTTTATTAAAGCGTGTTCTTCCAATTCCTATGAAAATCAAGATGAAGATCTAAAAGTTATTGATGTGTCCCCCATTAAATCTTTGTTTTGCAATATGAATCTTGACGAAACTGAATATGATCTTCCTTTACCTAGAAGGCATTCTAAGAATTCAGAGTTTCTAGATCTTGATGATGAATTTGATAAAAGTGGGATTGAAAGAAATAAAAACCTAGATGTTGCTAAACCCACTATTTTAGATTTCAAGGAATTTAATTATGAAAATTGCTCTTTAATAGGTTGTATTTACTTGTTGCAATCCGTGCTAAATTCTCCTCATGCTTATAGTCAAAATAAGGCCTTTACCGAACACATTGTTGATGCCTTGATTGAATCTTAAGAAGAAAAACTTGAGTTGAAAGTTTCTATCCCTAGAAAACTCTATGATGAGTGGGAGCCTACTATTAAAATTAAAAGTAAAGATTATGAGTTTCATGCTTTGTGTGATTTGGGTGCTAGTGTCTCTACTATTCCCAAAACTTTGTGTGATTTGCTAGATTTCCGTGACTTTGATGATTGCTCTCTAAACTTGCATCTTGAGGATTCCACTATTAAAAAGCCTATGGGAATAATTAATGATGTTCTTATTGTTGCAAATAGGAATTATGTGCCCGTAGATTTTATCGTTCTTGATATAGATTGCAATCCTTCATGTCCTATTATTATTGGTAGACCTTTCCTTAGAACGATTGGTGCAATTATTGATATGAAGGAAGGAAATATTAGATTCCAATTTCCCTTAAAGAAGGGCATGGAACACTTCCCTAGAAAGAAAATAAAATTACCATATGAATCTATCATGAGAGCCACTTATGGATTGCCTACCAAAGATGGCAATACCTAGACCTATCCTTGCTTTTATGCCTAGCTAGGGGCGTTAAACAATAGCGCTTGTTGGGAGGTAACCAATTTTATTTTTGTTTTTTGTTTTTGCTTCTGTTTAAGAATAAATAATCCATCTACCTTATGTTTGGATGTGGTTTTATGTTTTAATTAGTGTTTGTGCCAAGTAGAACCTATAGGATAACCTACGATGATAACTGATTTGATTCTGCTGAAAAACAGAAACTTTGCACGCACGAATATAATTTTGTTAAATCATAGAAACGAGCTTTTGCGTTTATTCTTTTTTCTGCTGTTGAATAAACAAATTTTCCAGGATTTCCTATTTTGGTAGAATTTTACAGTTCCAGAAGTTTGCTTTAGTTACAGATTGCTACATACTGTTCTGTTTTTGACAGATTTTGTTTTGCGTGTGTTGTTTGGTTATTTTGATGAATCTATGGCTAGTAAAATAGTTTATAATCCATAGAGAAGTTGGAATACAGTAGGTTTAACACCAATATAAATATATAATGAGTTCATTACAGCTTAAGTAGTTCTTTGTTTTCTTTCTCTAACGGAGCTCACGAGATTTCTGTTGAGTTTTGTGTTGTGAAGTTTTCAAGTTTTGGGTGGATTCTTTTGATGGATTATGGAACAAGGAGTGGCAAGAGCCTAAGCTTGGGGATGCCCATGGAACCCCAAAGATAATCCAAGTACACCAAAAAGTCAAAGCTTGGGGATGCCCCGGAAGGCATCCCCCCTTTCGTCTACTTCCATCGGTAATTTACTTGGAGCTATATTTTTATTCACCACATGATATGTGTTTTGCTTGGAGCGTCTTGTATTATTTGCGTCTTTTCTTGTTAGTTTACCACAATAATCCTTGCTGTACACACCTTTTGAGAGAGCCATACATGAATTGGAATTTGTTAGAATACTCTATGTGCTTCACTTATATCTTTTGAGCTTGATAGTTTTGCTCATTGTGCTTCACTTATATCTTTTGAGCGTGATAATTTTTGCTCTAGTGATTCACTTAGATCTTTTAGAGCACAGTGGTGGATTTTTTTAAAGAAACTATTGATCTCTCATGCTTCATTTAGATTATTCTGAGAGTCGTTAATAGCATGGTAATTTTCTTAATGTTAATATACACTATAAAAAAATACACTTCCGTGATGATACGTGTTTGTCACAGTAGGTCGTGTTTTTTGTCATGCATGTACATCCATGACAAATTTATGACAGAATCAAGATAGTCATACCTGTGCTATCGTAGAAGTGTTCCATGACATTACCAAAATTATCATCACGGAAGTGTCCACTTCCATGACGATAAATCGCGCGTCACAGAACTGCTTTCGTCAAGGGTGACTGACACGTGGCATCCACCGTAACGGAACACCGTTAAGCTATCGGGTCGGGTTTTGGATCCGATAACCCGTTAACAGCCCCGACCAATGGGGATTTTCCACATGTAAAATCATCATTGGCTGGAGGAAACACGTGTCGGCTCACCGTTGGGACAGATGTCATCCGCTCATTGGACCGAAGGCGCCTATGATACGACGACACGTGGCACGGCCCAACAAAGGCACATTCCTGTGAAAAGGCCAGCCCGTTTGACTTGGCCAAAAGGTGGCGGGCCGGCCCACGGAAAGCCTGTTAATGGCCAATTCGCATATAGCCCATTTACAGCCCGCTAACCCAGGGCCCGTTACGCCCTATCCGAATTAGGCCCAGTAGCGTCATCTGGGCCGTCCAATATGATTCAGCCCATTTTAACTTCCGGCCCGTGTGTGGCCCATGACTTCTTTTGGCCCATATGAGGACCTTTGTAACTCTTGGCCCATTAACGGCCGTGGTGAAACTGGCCCGTAATGAACAGTGTATCACTTTATACCCATTAACAACCCGCTATTCCATTGGGCCGTTTCCAGCCCAAGTTATCTTTCGACCTTCTCAGGGCCCATTGATTCTTGGGCTCATTTGCAGCATTCGGTTACATACGGCCCGTTACTGTCATTTTCTGCTTGTGGGCCAAATTCAGCCCGTCGTTACAGTCGGCCCGTTTGCGGTTCGCTAATATGTTGGGTCGTTTTCATGTCAAAAAAACCCTTTGGGCTGTTTTCATAGAGTTATCAAATACGGCCTATTAACGGCCCGTTATGGTCCACAAATAGTACGGCCCATGATTGGCGAAATGATGATACTCCCCGTAGAAGGCCCATGGATCCTACGGCCCGTATGAGGCCCATGGATAGTACGTCCTGTAGAAGGCCCATGGACCCTACGGCCCGTAGAAGGCCCATTGATCCCTAAGGCCCGTATAGAAGGCCGATGGATCCTACGGCCCGTATAGAAGGCCAATGCTCCTACGTCCAAACGAAGGCCTATGGATCATACGGCCTGCAGGAGGCCCATGGTTACAACAGTCCGTGTGCTGCCATGATTATTTTGGCCTAGTTACCAAAAATAGGCTATTGTGGCCACTAGAAAAACACAGAAAAAGGACTGCAATGACTACAAGCAAACAACTAAACAAGACAATAAGGAAATAAATAAGCAAGCAATTAAGGCTAGCCTATTACCGCTATTACACATATTACATCCACTGGGCATCAAAGTTCGCCACCAGTGCAAATATAGGGAACAAAGCAGCATATTACATGCACTTGGCCATCAAAATTGGCCACCAGTGCAAATAAACGCGACAGCAAAACAAGAGCATAACTGAAACAACTTCAGAAGAACTCAAGAAACGTTATCCTGGGTATCCACCATGCTGGCAATAAGCTTAGCAAGCTGATTAGCTTTGTCCTGTTTGGCGCTAAAATCCTCCAACGCTTGCTGTTGCACCAGAAAGTATGCATCTGAATGCTCCAGGGACTTCCGCAGTCCTTCCGCTTCTTGTCGCAGCACAGCTGATCGATGTCTTTCAGCTTGTAGTTGAGACTCAAGAAACCGAACTGATTCAGACAGTGAGTTTGAATAGCTTGTGCAAGCGGTAGTGGCCAGTAACTCGAACACTAAACCAAGACAGGACTTTGGGGTTGTCTCGCTGTCTTCAAGATAGTCTTCCTTAGCTGTTTTATCAGCTTTGTTGGAGACCAACAAGGAAGTGTCACTATCCTGAACCTTATCTGCATTACTTTCTTTACCATTGCTTAATAAGGCACTCTTCCCCAATATTCTGTCAGCATTCTAAAAGAAGAAACAAGCAGACACATAACAAATTTAGCATGTACTAGTATATGAAACTCATTTTGGTGAACCAGTTCATTAGTAAGGTGGACAGGATTAAACTACCAAGTCTTCTATTGCCAAGTACTAGTACATAATAAAAGCATCAAACAAACATATATCTATGTCCTATGGTCACTGCATTGTCTTGCCAAATCAAAATAGAGACACGGTTCAAATCATATCAGTTCAAGACAAAGCAGAAGTGAAAGAATACAAAGCGTGGGAAACTACACGGCACAACAAGATTTCAGATGGGTACCACGGGTCTACATGTACAACAACACTATTGGCTCTGTTGTGATGCTAGTAATGTGCATGATATGAAAGTCAACTGTATACACAATTGAAATTGAAATCAAAAGAGCTATTGATAAGAGCAAACCTATTAAAGAAACATGCATGAACATACCTGCCGTGCCATTGGAGTTTCGATTGGATCCTTCAATTTAAAGATAAGTTTGTATGAGTAAATACAATGATACAAGAGCAAAGCAATCATAGTTAAAAAAGGCGCGCCTAAGCGAGCGCTTAAGCGCGCCTAGGCTCTAGGCGTTGGCAAAACGCATTGCGCATAACTACGCTTAATCTGCTTAGCGCTTTTTTGAACTATGATAGCAATGGAATCTTAAATTAGAACAGTTGTTCTTCAGGTTTATGCACTTGTTCTACATGAACAGAGTACAGTAAGACGCAAGAATATAATACTTAAAATAGAAAATGAGCTCATAGACCTTACCACATTCTTGGTTCGGGACCAGTACAGAACAAGGCGTTCCCAGTCATCAGCCAGTAAATGTGTCTCAGGAGAACGTAAGGGAATTTGATGAGTTTCTTTGCCGGTGAAGTACGTTTTCTTCAGGTAATTCTGATACTGCCACCAAGCATTCTTGAAGATAGCAGAGGTATTAGCACAGGTTACCTCATCCTGAGTTTCCAAATCGGTCCTTCTCTATAGAGAAAAATGGGAAAATTTGCTGTATTATAACCATCATGGAGGTAGGATGTATGGAACGAAGCAAAGTAATTGCCATGAATAACATTACTTACACATAACTCCTGGACAAATACCTGCAACTAGCATTTTCCTTCATCTTCAGTATAATATTTCCAAGATGGGAAGATACACACATACGATTTAACAACATCAAATGCGATAGATGCTAAACTACAACTGGCTGGTTGTGCTTCCTCCATGGGAATAGGCGTACTAATTGGTGGAGATGGGGTTCGCTGTGATAGTACTGGCCCTTTGGGCAATGGAGCTGCCTTACTAACTGCTCTTGTTTGGGAGCTTTGTGGTGGAGATGGTGTTGTGTCAACAGAAACTGGGTTACTATCGGCTGGGGTTGGGGTTAGATTGGGTGAAGCCGGTTCTCTGTCCATCGCAGTAGGGGTACAATCTGCGAGAGTTTGGGTTATGTGTGGTAGGGCTGGTTCTTGTGCATGTACAACCGGGGTGCTATCTCCACCAATAGGTAGCACTGTTTTATTTGAAGACAGTGTTTTTATTCCGCTAGATACTGGCATCACCCGCTCCAATTCAAATGGCTGATAAACAGGAAACATAGTTGAATGTACAGACATTGTATGAGAGATAGATGCAATAGATAGTGTGGAAAAAAGAGGGCATGAAATAGTTGACATGTATATTGTTTAACTAAAACGGATAGCATGACATAATTTCACATATATGATGTCTATCTAAACTAGATAGCATAGCATAACATAATTCAAAGATGTGATGAATAACAAAACAGGATCGCATGACATAATTCACCTACATGTTATCTAAGTAATCAGGATCGCATCATTTAATTCACATATGTGATTTATATGCTAAACAGAGGGCATTCGATATGATGTCTGAACTAAGAACATGGTGTTGAATATTGCGTATATGATGTCTAAACTATGCAATGCAAGACACCGTATGCATGATATGAGCAGTATAACCGTGCCAAGTTAGAGCATACACCTCAGTAGGGGAATAGGATTGGTCATCTATCTCTAAATCCATCTCTAAGGAGCTATCGGGACCCAACAAGAGATCTGCTTCGACAGGTAGCACTGTCTGCTCTGAAGGCCTTGTTTTCACTCCAGATTTTTCCATCTCCCACCCAAATGGCTGATTCACAGGAAGAGTAGTTTAATGTACAAACATTGTCAACAAATGGAAATGTAATGAAGAAAAGGATGGGCAAGATATCATTCAAATATATGATGCCTGGTTAAACAGGATGGCATTGCGCATTTCACATATATTATGGCTGGCTAAAAGACATGAGACTGCATAATTCCCATATATGATATAGAAACTAAACAGGTGGCATTATAGAACATGTCTAAACTAAGCAGATGACATATATGATGTCAAAAGTAGGCACTTCAAGGCAACATATGCATGATATGACTAACATCATCATGCCAAGGTAGAGCAAACACCTTGGGGGGTAAATAGGAGTGGTCAGCGGCGTCTGAATCCGCCTCAGAACAGATATCTTCCTCTGGATTACAATCTGGAGAGGGGTGGGGAGGGTTTGCCATTGAACCCACCATGGAGCGATGTCTGCATGACATTGTATTGCCGCGCAAAACTCTTCTCTTTTTATCTACATGTTCAGCATGACTGTGTACAATATCTGACATGCATACGAAAAAATATGGTGAGATTATGTAAGGAGAGCATGCAGAAATTTAGAGTGATGGTAACAACCAGTGGATGGATCCAAAAATAATGATAGCAGGCTGATGATTGCTTTAAATTAATAAAAAGACAGATGATGATTGCTTTACTATTTGTTTCCCACCCAAGATGTACAACATAGGCATACCCTAGGTGAACCAGATATTAGACAGACATACTATTGGATGTTTTGCTTCATTCCTTTCAACAAAATGCATGAATAATTGAATAGTAGAGTGCCATTGGAAAATTCCCTCTTGCTATGTCTTTCCGTTGAACCAAAATAGCCCTAATGGATCGACGTGAATGTATAGTAATAAGTGACGCAACAAGTGTACAACCTCTTTGACGTAGCCGTGTCGACCTCAGCATCATTGGGTTGGTCGCTGAAGCAGTTGAGGCAGAGGTGGCTGTCGGAGGTGTGGAGGAAGATCTGAGGAATCTGTAGACGGTGTCCAGGGCACTGCTCTGTTGTGATGGATCGTTCTGTCGTTGGAGCAGCTCCGGTGAGCCGTAAGACGTCAAGGCTGAAGCAGCACAAGACAGACATCGTCAATCTCAAGTGGGATTCTAATAGCATCTCCAATAGATGATGAAAAATGGATGTAAAATTAACATCACCAAAAACCACCTGACTACAACAGATGAGGTAAACACTGTTGACTCTAAACTTAACTATCCAAACTGAAATTAACTATGGAATCTGAATGCTACAGTCGAAACTGAATGCAATGGTAGTAGAGAGACACTTGACATGTAGTTTAGGGAGGGCCTGCAGTTCATCTTCAACCTGCACACCTCTGAGCCGCCTGCCACCACCGGCCAAACCGCCGGCCCCAGCGCTGCCTCGCCGCCCCGAAACAACTCGCCACCGCCGCCCCGGCCAGCCCTCTAGGCCCCCTGCCCCCACCCTGAACCCTAAGATAGATAGTGGGGTACCTCTCCGGCGAGCCCCCGTCCCCGCTGCGGGTGGTTCTTCCTTAACTCCGGCGAGCCCCCACCCCAACCCCTAAAAATCGATTGACCCAAAAGTCGATTCAGTCGACTGAAGTGTGGCTGAATCGAAGCAGAGCAGCAGCACAAGCAAGGGGGAGAGCAGCAGCAGCAGCTGGGCGAGCGAGCGATCGAGCCAGAGCCGGAGGAGTAGCAGCAACGCGAGCGACCGAGCGAGAGATGGAGCAGTAGCAGCAGCGCGAGCGAGCGAGCGAGAGCTGGAGCAGCAGCAGCAGATCCGGCTGGTATGGACGCCGCCACCAAAGGGGCCTCGCATTGGGGGAGAGCCGCCGTAGAGATGCCACCCGCGGCGCCGGCTTCAAGGTAGCCGCTCAGTGGGGGTGCGGGATGGAGCACCGTCGACGCAGGGAGGTCGACTTAAGGAGAGGGTGCAATGCGATGAGTGTACAACCTCTTTGGTGGCGCCGAGTAGGCCTCGACTTCGTCCGAGGAGTCGGTGAGGATGTTGTGGTTCCGGTGGAGCAGGTTAAGGCGGCGCTGTGGGGATGGAGCAGCCGCGATAGACGAGGTGATCGTCGGAGCAGCTCCTTGGAGGTGGAGGACGGGGCGGCTGAACCGGCGGGACGGTGAGATGGACGACGGATCCTCATCCGGGGAGGTGGACGAGGGACGTCGAGCTATTGCGGTGGACGTCATCGTCGGGGAAGAGGCTCCGACTGGGCAGCGGTGACGTGGCGGACGGAGGAGGGTGGGGTTTCGCGGCTGGAGTGGAGAGGTTATGGCGGCCTGGGATTTCGAACGGCGAAAAGGGGGCGATGTGAGGGGGTGAAGCATGACTTACGGACGCGCTTGTCCAAAATGTAGGGTGTGTTACAAAAGTACCCCCCACCGATTTGAACTAGCGGCCCTTTCGGCTCACGGTTAGAAGGTGGATTTCGCGTGTCGGGATTTGGCAACTGGAGGGAGTTTTCGCGCGCATTGTAATTTCGGGATAGCAAGGCGCTGGTTGTGAAGGCGCCAGTTTTGGGAGCACGATATCTGAATTTTCGGGATATAACAAACCTAATGTGTAGTAATATTGTACTTGTACGTACCAAATCAATTCGCACTTCCCTCAACCAAAAACAAAACAAAAAAAATAAAACTATTCACACCACACAAAGAGACAGTCTTGCCCCGTTTTTACTATACAAATGCTATTCAAAGCTACTCCCTCCTTCCATCTATATAGGGCATAATGCGTTTTTGATGCTAACTTTGACCAAATATTAGAGCGATGATATATGACATGCAACTTACACAAAGCACACCGTTAACTTCGTCTGTGAAAGGTTCTTTCAATGATATAATTTTCACATTGTGCATGTCATGTACTATTAATCTTGTCAGTAGTCAAAGGCGGTCTTAAAAATCTCATTACGCCCTATATAGATGGAAGGAGGGAGTATGAATCCATGTTATGTCCGATTAATTTTTTTTGCTTTGCTGTATAAGGCATGTAACCTACTCATACCAACATTTTAGTGCATTCCAAATGTCTATACTACCGCTGCAATTCGAACTAAATTTGAATTCATTTCTCTATTTCAATAAGAATCTACAATCATGATTGTTGCCAACTTCAACCATCATTTGTGTATTACCTTAATAACACACCACATGATTACTATAGAGATAGATATGAACTATGTGTACTACATGAACTCAAATTCTATTTTTTGAATACACTTGATGTTGATTCCAAATATTAGCACATTTGATGTACTAACTATATATTCATAATCTAAACCATGTTCCATACGTACACCGTGTTTATCACACAAAGTATAGTGCCCCGCCCCCTACATTATGACAAGTATTTAGACCTGAGTTGCAAAAGCCACACATTAGCCCAAATTATAATCAATGTTGTACATTATGATATCTTCTTCAAGTATATGTATCCACCTTTTTATAATGAATTATGATCTTTGTTCGTCTTTTACACCTTCATGATCCTCTTCTATTTGTAGCTAGCTAGCACTAACTTTCTATCGTGCATGCACACGCCCGCCCCCTCACACGCCCTTAGCGTCCCCTCCATCGTGCATGTTCATTATTTCTCTTTAGGTCGTCCACCAGCGGTGTCTGTAGGCCCCCGGCTCCTTCTTTCTGGCACACACCGGTCGATATACCTCTCTAGCCAAGTGTGCCTACAACAAACACATATATACTTCCCCTCTTCTCTTCTCACCGTCCATGCCCCCATATGTCCAATACGATTCCACGCAGGTGCACACTCCCGCCTCTCTTTTCATTAGTCACATGCTCGCACACTCCTCCCCCTCGACATGGTAGGCCTCTCGCACCACCTCCTAGCCACACTCTCTCTCCCTGTCTGCCTCTCCGGACCTTATTTGCTTCTAACACATGCAGGCGTGTATATGAACTGATCTCCCTACATATATCTAGGTCGACTATAATTCGTTTTCACCAAGCACCGATACACTTACCTTGCTAGTTATGTCTCTCCTTTTCTTGGACACACGGCGGTTGATCTTCCTATGTAGTTACGCATGCTTACCACAACCATATCTTCTCCCCTCATCATCCTTGAATACCTCCCGACCCGTCTCTCACATGCACGTGCATAGACAGACAGACATCCCCCGCCCTCTCTTATTGATATTGCACTCATACCCTCTAAGGGAGTCCTGGACTAGGGGGTGTCCGGACAGCCGGACTATCATCATCGGCCGGACTCCAAGACTATGAAGATACAAGATTGAAGACTTCGCCCCGTGTCCGGATAGGACTTTCCTTGGCGTGGAAGGCAAGCTTGGCGATACGGATATGTAGATCTCCTACCATTGTAACCGACTCTGTGTAACCCTAGCCCTCTCCGGTGTCTATATAAACCGGAGGGTTTTAGTCCATAGGATGAACAACCATTACAACAATCATACCATAGGCTAGCTTCTAGGGTTTAGCCTCCTTGATTTCGTGGTAGATCCACTCTTGTACTACCCATATCATCAATATCAATCAAGCAGGAGTAGGGTTTTACCTCCATCGAGAGGGCCCGAACCTGGGTAAAAACATCGTGTCCCTTGTCTCCTATTACCATCCGCCTAGACGCACAGTTCGAGACCCCCTACCCGAGATCCGCCAGTTTTGACACCGACATTGGTGCTTTCATTGAGAGTTCCTCTATGTCGTCACTGATAGGCTTGATGGCTTCTTCAATCAACAACAACGCAGTCCAGGGTGAGACTTTTCTCCTCGGACAGATCTTCGTGTTCGGCGGCTTTGCACTGCGGGCCAATTCGCTTGGCCATCTGGAGCAGATCGAAAGCTACGCTCCTGGCCATCAGGTCAGGTTTGGGAGCCTAAACTTCATGGCCGACATCCGTGGAGACTTGATCTTCGATGGATTCGAGCCACAGCCGAGCGCACCGCACTGTCACGATGGGCACGACTTAGCTCTGCCACCGGACAGTACCCTGGAGGCCGCACATGAGTCCGCTCTGACCCATAGTTCGGAGCCGACCGCGCAGATCGAGGACAGGTGGCTGGACACCGCCTCGCGAGCTGCAACTTCTACGGTGATGGAGCCGAATACTGACCTTGTCCGTTGCAAAGCTCGTGACTCTGAGGTGTCGGACTCCGAACCTCTTGCGCCCCTGCCTATCGAATCCAATTGGGCGCCGATCATGGAGTTCACCGCTACGGACATCTTTCAGCACTCACCCTTTGGCGACATCCTGAATTTGCTAAAGTATCTCTCGTTATCAGGAGAGCCCTAGCCGGACTGCGGTCAGGATGGTTGGGATGCGGACGACAAAGAAATTCAAAGCCCACCCACCACCCACTTTGTAGCCACTGTCGACGATCTAACCGACATGCTAGACTACGACTCCGAAGACATCGACGGTATGGACGACGATGCCAGAGACAACCAAGAACCAGCGCCTACGGGGCACTGGAAGACCACCTCGTCATACGACATATACATGGTGGACATCCCAAAGGATGGGAACGGCGAAGAAGCAGCGGAGGCAGATTCCTCTAAGAAACAGCCCAAGCGCCGACGTCAGGGGCGCCGCTCTAAATCCCGCCACAGCAAGAATGGAGATTCTGGCACCGGAGATAATAACACCCCAGAGAGTGCCGAAGACAACCCCCTCCAGCAAGATTCAGCACAGGAGAACGGAGTAGCCAGCCCTCAAGAGAGAGCGACAGACGAGGAGGTAGAGGATGATAATTACATGCCTCCCTCCGGAGATGAGGCAAGCCTCAACGACGACGAATTCGTCATGCCCGAGGATCCCGTCGAACAAGAGCATTTTAAACGCAGGCTAATGGCCATGGCAAACAGCCTAAAGAAAAAGCAGCAACAGCTTCGAGCTGATCAAGACCTGCTGGCCGACAGATGGACCGAGGTCCTCGCGGCCGAAGAGCATGAACTCGAACGCCCCTCCAAAAGCTACCCAAAATGCAAGTTGCTCCCCCGATTAGAGGAGGAGGCATATAAACCTTCATCACCAGCGCACAATACGGCAGACCGACCACCTCGTGGCCGCGACAGAGAGGCATCCAGGCCCTCCGCCAGAACCGTACCCGGCACCGCTCGAAAAGCGCGAAGCCACGGGGGAATGCGCCGGACTTGCGAGATATATTGGAGGACAAGGCAAAACAATCAAGATCTATCTATGGTTCATGTGGGCGCCCCACGATCCATGACGACTACCGTCGCGCCGGATACAACACCGGCCGGGCCGAACACAACAGACAAAGCTCTCTTGAGCTACGTCGTGATATTGCCCAGTATAGAGGCACCGCACATCCACTATTCTTCATAGATGAAGTAATGGATCATCAAATCCCTGAAGGGTTTAAACCCGTGAACATTGAATCATACGATGGCACAACAGACCCCGCGGTTTGGATCAAAGATTATCTCCTCCATATCCATATGGCTCGCGGTGACGATCTCCACGCCATCAAGTATCTCCCACTCAAGCTTAAAGGACCAGCTCGGCATTGGCTTAACAGCTTGCCAGCAGAGTCAATTGGGTGTTGGGAGGACCTGGAAGCCGCATTTCTCGACAACTTCCAGGGCACATATGTGCGACCACCAGACGCCGATGACCTAAGCCACATAATTCAGCAGCCAGACGAATCGGCCAGACAGTTCTAGACACGGTTCTTAACAAAGAAAAATCAAATCGTCGACTGTCCGGATGCAGAGGCCCTTGCAGCCTTCAAACATAACATCCGCGACGAGTGGCTGGCCCGGCACCTAGGACAGGAAAAGCCAAAATCCATGGCAGCCCTCACATCACTCATGACCCGCTTCTGTGTGGGGGAGGACAGCTGGCTAGCCCGCAGTAACAACCTCAGCAAAAATTCTGGCAGTCCGGACAACAAGGACCGCAATGGCAGGTCGCGTCGCAACAAAAACAAACGCCGCGTTAACGGCCATAACACTGATGATACGGCAGTCAACGCCGGATTCAGAGGCTCTAAACCCGGTCAGCGGAAAAAGCCATTTAAACGAACTACTCCGGGTCCGTCCAATTTGGACCGTACTCGACCGCTCTTGCCAGATACATGGCACCCCCGAAAAGGCAGCTAATCATACCAACAGGGATTGTTGGGTGTTCAAGCAGGCAGGCAAGTTAATTGCCGAAAACAATGACAAGGGGCTGCATAGCGATGACAAGGAAGAGACCCGGCTGCCAAACAGTAGAGGACAGAAGGGTTTTCACCCACAAGTGCGGACGGTAAACATGATATACGCAACCCACATACCCATAAGGGAGCGGAAGCGTGCACTTAGGGACGTATATACGATGGAGCCAGTCGCCCCGAAGTTCAATCCATGGTCCTCTTGCCCGATCACTTTCGATCGAAGGGACCACCCCACCAGTATCCGCCACGGCGGATTCGCCGCATTGGTTTTAGACCCAATTGTCAATGGATTTCACCTCACCAGAGTCCTGATGGATGGCGGCAGCAGCCTGAACCTGCTTTATCAGGATACAGTGCGCAAGATGGGCATAGACCCCTCAAGGATTAAACCTACAAAGACGACCTTCAAAGGCGTCATACCAGGTGTAGAGGCCAATTGTACAGGCTCAGTCACACTGGAAGTGGTCTTCGGATCCCCGGATAATTTCCGAAGCGAGGAGTTAATCTTCGACATAGTCCCGTTCCGTAGTGGCTATCAACGCGGTGCCGCATTATGCATACCTTAAGCACAAGATGCCAGGCCCTCGTGGAGTCATCACGGTCAACGGAAACACTGAACGCTCCCTCCGAACGGAGGAACACACAGCGGCTCTCGCGGCGGAAGTACAGAGCAGCCTCTTAAGGCAATTTTTGAGTCCGGCCGTTAAGTGACCGGACATGGCCAAATGCGCCCGGAGTAACATACATCAAGACCACCTGGCACATTCCGAGCATGCGTAGCAATGCGGCCCCAACCCTAGCCCTTGCATGATTGCAAGACTAGCCTTCGCGTACATCATTATGCTCTGGAGATACCATGTGCATAGGGGGAGGGGCACGACCATGACAGGCCCAGAGTGCGGCTCAACCACACCAGGGGCTCCCAAGTGTGTCGCTCTTTTTCTTTTCCTTTTTTTATTTTTTATTTTATCCACGGGACTCCGTTCACCAGAGGCCCTGTCCGGCAGTGGATCTGCCGAACTCACGATGCAACAGCCAGGGAAGGACGAAGGCTACGACGAATACTCAGGTGGTCTCCATTATGAGCATTAAATCTGTTTAATACACCATTCCGCAGCCTACCCCTGGAGGGAGACATGTCTGATCGTCCAATCCCTTGCTTACCGCACTATTTGTATCGTTCTACACTCATGGCAGAATTCCTTGAATAAACAATGCATCACTTTTCGCTTATAATTACATTCCCTTCTTACATATATGTTCATTTATGACGTTTTGCATCCGTACACTTTGGTACGGCCGAATACACCAGGGGCTTATGTTCCCCACATTATGGTGTGATAAGTCCGAACACTTTCACAAGTGCGGCACCCCGAACTTATAGCACTATATGCATCGGCTCCGAATCATGTCTTGGGTCAATAGTTGGGTTTGCCCGGCTCCCATGTTTTGGTACCTTACGTTCCGTTCTATCGGCTAAGGTAGCACTAGGAGAACCACTGCGATTGCGCCCCGGTTGAGCTGAGCGAGCGCCTCAGTGGAGAAAGCTAAAACTGACCGTCATGATAAGGCGAGAGCTGGTCGCTGTTCGAGAGGTCCTTTTGAGTCCCTAAAGACTTATGCCGCTTAGAGCGAGGAACCGGCTTTGACCGGCCCAGGCGTGGATAGCGCCCCGAACTCGGTCTTCCGAACACTAGGGGCTTCGCCGAAATTTAAAATTATAGAATTCTATGGCTAAGTGAGAGTCTTCAAGCACTATAAGTCCCGTTGCCTTGTCCGTCATGTTGAGCGCCTCCCTAGATGGACCCAAAAATGGGAACAAGAGCGCTCAAGTTTATCCCGAACACCTCAGCACTCGTGGCATGGGGGCTGAAGCCGACGACTTGCCATCTCTCAGATTTGATAAACGACTGCACAGAAGGTAATATTTTAAATTAATAAGCGTTGCTTAGCGCATATGAACAAAGTTTTCAGCGCACATGATAACACATTGCGAGTCTACTCAAATATTACATCTTTGGAGAACTCATCCGCAATCTTGCGGGCACCCTTCAGGACACTCTTATAATACATTTCAGGCGTGCAATACTCCTTGCCCGCCGGCGGCGCATCTGTCAAGAGCTTCTCAGCATCCAGCCTGCCCCAGTGCACCTTTGCGCGGGCAAGGGCCCGACGGGCACCTTCAATGCAGGCGGAGCGCTTGATGACTTCCACCCAGGGACACGCATCCACCAGCCGCCGTACCAGGCCGAAGTAGCTCCCAGGCATGGCCTCTTCAGGCCACAGCCGCACTATGAGGCCCTTCATGGCCTGCTCGGCTACCTTGTGGAGCTCGACCAGCTGCTTCAGCTGGTCGCTAAGGGGCACCGGATGTCCGGCCTCAGCATACTGAGACCAGAAGACCTTCTCCGTTGAGCTCCCATCCTCGGCCCGGTAGAATGCGGCAGCATCGAACACGCTGCAAGGAAGATAAGCAAATGCTCCTAGAGAGCTCCGAATTCGGGTAAGTAACAGGTAATTCACTTTAACATGCTTGCTTTGCATGAAAAATGCCTTACCCGCCGCTATTCTCTTCGCCACCTCAATCTCCTAGAGGGCCTTATGGGCCTCGGCCTTAGCGGCTTTGGCACTCTCAAGAGCCGAGGCAAGCTCGGACTCTCGAGTCTTCGAGTCGCGCTCCAAATTCTCATGCTTTTTC
This sequence comes from Triticum timopheevii, assembly GCA_963921465.1. Classification (NCBI taxonomy): domain Eukaryota; kingdom Viridiplantae; phylum Streptophyta; class Magnoliopsida; order Poales; family Poaceae; genus Triticum; species Triticum timopheevii. The sequence continues at coordinate 129,624,563 of OY997270.1, forward strand.
ATGAGAACCTGGAGCTCTTGCTGCACCTCCGCCACCCGCGCCTCCTGCTTCTCTCGCTCCGCTCGTTCCGCGGCCGCATTACGCTCGGCCGAGGACATGGCCTCCTTCAGGGTCGCCACCTCGTTCGTGGCCCCTGCAGTGCCCATGTTATCCTTGTTATTTCTCTTGCAACCAAAATCCTTTTCTATAAGGTACAAATTTAATACGGTGTTACTCACCTTCTTTGTCCTCGAGCTGCCTCTTGGCAAGGCCGAGCTCGTCCTCGGACCGCGCGAGGTCCTTCTTCAAAGCATCGACCTCCGCAGTCAGTGCGGCAGAGGTCAGCAGCACAGCCTGCAATCCCATATTGACATAATTTTTAGAACTCCTGTGTATATCTTTTTAGATCCTCAATCCAGCTTTTCTTTCCGAACACCGAACCGAGCATCAGGGGCTACTGTCTATGAGGTATTACATTACATATTTTAAAAATTTCTTACCTCAAAGCCTGTTAGAAGGCTGCTACAGGCTTCCGTTAGCCCGCTCTTGGAAAGCTGAACCTTCTGAATCACCGCACTCATGACAGTGCGGTGTTCTTCCTCGATGGAAGCGCCATTGAGCGCCTCCAACAACTTGTCCGGCGCCTCCGGTTGGATGGAGGCCGCCGGTGTCACGGTCTTGCCCTTCTTACGAAGGGGCCGCCTGCCGGACTCCGGAACCACTGCGGGTTCCGGTGCGAAGTCCGGGAGGTTGCCCTATGGCACCTCCGGAGCCTCCCCCTCCTGGCGGGTCCCCTCCTGGGATCCCACCTCGGCGTCCTCAGCGTCACGAGGGGTGGAGGCGGTCGGAGTGGAATCCACATCCGACGGAGCCAAGGACCCGCTCGAAGAAGCGGGAAGATCGTCCTCGGCCGGACTGTAGGTTGTATGCGGCATTAGAAGGACACCATGTGGCAAGAAAAGAGAAATTATAAATCATTCAGGAATCCGGATACTTACGATCTTGCCCGGGGCTTGGCCCTTGAGGGCCACCCCTCGTCGCCGTCGTCGGCGTTGGCGGAGCTGTCCGGAGGAAGGGTCCTTCCCCTCTTGGACCCTTCGGCCTCCCTCGTTGGGGAAGCCTTCCTCTTCTTCTCACCCCCTCCGGGGGAGAGTCCTCTTTCTCCTCCTCGTCTTCGGGGAAGGAGTCCGCCTCTGAGCCATCGTACGATGAGTCCGATACCACCTGGCGCCGGGAACTCCTTCGGGTTCCCGTGGCCTTCTTCTTGGCCTTCTTCTCCGGCACCACGTAAAGGGCCGGAACCAGCAGCCCCGTCAAACGGGTGTCCACTGGGTCTTCGGGGAGGGGAGCCGGACAGTTAACCTGTCCGGACGTCTTCTGCCAGTCCTGTTAAAGGAATTGGGAGTTTTAGATCCCACATAGAGTCAAACTATGAAGGAAATAAGTGTCCCATTAAGGATAACAAAGCTTACCTCACCGGCCAGGCGCTTCGTGCTGAATCCGTGATCTTCAGTTGCGGATGCGGGGGCTTCTCCGCCCTTGAACAGCACCCTCCAGGCAACTTCGTACGTCGTGTCGAAGAGCCTGCTCAGGGTCTGGTGCTGTGCCGGATCAAACTCCCACAAATTGAAGGCCCGTTGCTGGCAGGGGAGAATCCGGCGGACGAGCATGACCTGGATCACGTTGACAAGCTTAAGCTTCTTGTTCACCAGGGTCTGGAGACAGGACTGGAGTCCTGTCAGCTCCTCCAAACTACCCCATAGCAAGCCCTTCTCTTTCCAGGAGGTGAGCTGCATGGGGATACCAGATCTGAAATCGGGGGCTGCTGCCCATTTAGGGTCACGCGGCTCGGTGATGTAGAACCACCCCGATTGCCACCCTTTGACGGACTCCACGAAGGCACCCTCGAGCCAGATGACGTTGGGCATTTTTCCCACCATGGCGCCTCCGCACTCCGCTTGGACGCCCTTCACCACCTTCGGCTTGACATTGAAGGTTTTTAGCCACAAGCCGAAGTGGGGCTGGATGCAGAGGAAGGCCTCGCACACGACGATAAATGCCAAGATGTTGAGGATGAAGTTTGACGCCAGATCGTGGAAGTCCAGGTCGTAGTAGTACATGAGCCCCCGGACGAAGGGATGAAGTGGGAAGCCCAGTCCATGGAGGAAATGGGGAAGAAATACGACCCTCTCATGAGGCCTGGGGGTGGGGATGAGCTGCCCCTCGTCGGGCAGCCGGTGCGCGATGTCGCTGGATAGGTATCCGGCGCTGCGCAACTTCTCGATGTGCCCCTCCGTAACGGAGGAGGCCATCCACTTGCCTCCCGCTCCGGACATGGCAGGAGAAGGTTGAGGCGATATGTGCGGACTTGGGCGCTGGAGCTCGAGTGCGCGGAGATGGATAAGCAAAGGAGGAAGAAGGCGTAGGTAAAAAAGGCAGATCCTTATCCCCTTATATATGGGCGGACGAAGACTATGCGTCCCCACCGGCCTGGTAAAACTCGCTTATCTCCCAAGCGCCACAATCAATGGAGCGGTTGGGTTACCCACGTCCGTCTTGATGGGAATCCCGGAATAAGGGGAACACGATCTCTGCTTCGACAAGACATGTCAAGGAAACCGCTTCGCTAAACGCGCTGAGGTGGTATAATAAAAACGATTCAAGTAAAGGCTTGGTGGTGTGACGTCATGCCACAAAATACGTCAGCAGATTGAACTTGTGTACATATTATTCTCTCTACGGTGGTATGTGGAATTTATTTTGCAGAGCCGGACACTATCCTGGTGTTCACAATCTTCTATGAATTATTCGGAGGAGGAACCCGCCTTGCAATGCCGAACAATATGCATGCCGGACTCATCGTCATTGAAGCCTGGTTCAGGGGCTACTGAGGGAGTCCTGGACTAGGGGGTTTCCGGACAGCCGGACTATCATCATCGGCCAGACTCCAAGACTATGAAGATACAAGATTGAAGACTTCGCCCCGTGTCCGGATAGGACTTTCCTTAGCGTGGAAGGCAAGCTTAGCGATACGGATATGTAGATCTCCTACCATTGTAACCGACTCTGTGTAACCCTAGCCCTCTCCGGTGTCTATATAAACCGGAGGGTTTTAGTCCGTAGGACGAACAACCATTACAACAATCATACCATAGGCTAGCTTCTAGGGTTTAGCCTCCTTGATCTCGTGGTAGATCCACTCTTGTACTACCCATATCATCAATATCAATCAAGCAGGAGTAGGGTTTCACCTCCATCGAGAGGGCCCGAACCTGGGTAAAAACATCGTGTCCCTTGTCTCATGTTACCATCTGCCTAGATGCACAGTTCGGGACCCCCTACCCGAGATCCGCCGGTTTTGACACCAACACCCTCCGTTTGTCTAGCAGGCCTCTCCCACCATTTGTGAGATGCCACTCCACCACCAACCCTCCGACGCTCTACCTTTGTCTTTTTCCCAACCTTATTCCTCTGCTACACATATCCATGGATGTCGATCGATCTCTCTCAATACATAGCTAGGTCTCTCTCCTTCCCCAGACATATACTAGTCGACCGGTCTCTACCCCCCCCCCCCACACACACACCGATAGTCGAACGTTGTAGGTAGGTATCCATGCCACAGAGAAGAAATGCACCTCTGCCCTCTCAAATTCCAGTAGGCCAGCCGCCCTGTATCTTTGACGTGGGAAAACACAAATTTGATGGCACTCTTTATCGATCGCGCAGCCACACACTTCATCCCTGTTTTCAATTCTATCGATATCTCACATCCATGACTCCGTTTCACACACATTGCATATGTTACGTTTTTCTGATTGAGATATCATCAACACATTGCCTCTGTTTCGCACAAACCATGTCTCTCACACCCACCCACGTACGTACCTGCACCTAAAGAAGAAGTGCACGCAGGACGGACATACTCACGTCTCGTTCCCGGCCACACCTGTGCGGGTACACGGTGGAGTTCGTTTCTGTACGAAAAGGCAGCCCACTTGATAATTTGACGCGTGTAGCGGTTGTTTACTCGAAGGAGGGCCGGGTACCACGCCCAGAATATAAAACGATTGCCGTGGGGAAAAATGGAAAAATGGGTTTGTCTCTCGTGAGTCTCGTCACACAATCTCACACAAGGCCGCCGTGGCCTCTCTCTCAGCGTTGGTTAGTGATCCGGCCGCATCCCTTCCGCCGGCGGAAAGGGAGGATGTGCATCGTCTCTCCGTTTGACGGCGTTGAGGCAGCTTGTCCCGATCTGCGGTACCCGTCGTTCTCTCTGACCAAGCTCCGGCGCGGTAGGGCCTTCGCCACTTGCTCGCTGCCGCAGTATGGGCAGATCCCGGCCACTGGCGCCCTCCTAGTAACATCCCGACGGCCCTCAGGTACAGCTTCCTCTAGCCTTGCTCCACTTCCCATCTTCCCACGTTGCTGCATGTGGATCTTCTTTAGTTGTTTGCTTAAATCGTATCTCGGTCGGCGTACTTTCCATCTTGCAATCTCGTCCTCAAACCATTTTTGATAAACCACCATGTGCTATCTTTCCCTTTTTACATGGAACATGCTTCTTTTTTGTCGGCGTATGTGTCTTCAACTCGTGTTATTGGGCAGTAATTGTTTCCATTCGACCTCGTTTTGCAAACGGGGCTATCCATTTTCACCTCGTTGCTATTGCAACCTTTTGGTGAACTGCACAAATCACTTTTCTGAAGGGTGTTTTGTGCAGTTCCGTCAAAATATCACACGGGCAACGTTTTTACATTTCTGTGGGACTGCGGAAAGGGAGATTGGTTTTGCTATCCTCCTGATCCATGTGGGGACCCCGACTCATAAGTCGTGATCACCGAATGCACGTGTACAGTGATCCCAGAGATCAATGCTCACTGAACACACAGAAGCTGAATAACAAGAGTCTTACATCCATACATACCGTTTTACACAAGTAGGACCATTATGGTCATGTCTTGAGTATAACATCGCAGCGGAAATCTTCATCGATAACTTGGACCCATGCCATCTGCCTTAACCCTACAGGCATTCTGACTGGGAAGCGTCCTAGCTCGCATGTTCGTCGCCGAAGTATTCTTCATCATATCCTGTTCTTTCACGCCTGGCCAAGTAAATAGCCAGGGACAAGCCAGTGAGGACGTTTGAATGTACTCGCAAGCAACCCATGCTTTGGTTCAAGATACAACAATGCTTGATATAGGTAAATTTTTGCAGAAAGCTAGTTTGGAGTGCAATGACATGTTCAACAACTTTGTAAGGCATGCATCAAGAGAATTCAAGTAACCATGAGGACAGGTTACAGATATCAACATAAATAGAGTGGGCACCAACCCATCTAACATAAATAGAGTGGGCACCAACCCATCTCATTCATGTCAAGTCCCTTGACTTGACCCAAGTCATTTTATCAGCTCACACACATGGTTGCAAAACTCTGGACATAGTTTAAGCAGCACCGCCCAACCGTCCTTGACCGTGGACACGGCTATTCGAATAGTTTTACACTCTGGAGAGGTTGCACACTATACCCACAAGATCCGGGGAACTCCCGTGTCAGCCACGACCCGCGGTACCTCAAGTACCCGGGGTAAGCACCCGATCACTACCTTTCCCTAGACGACACTAACATGGAGTCCACTCGATTGGTAGTAACCCCCGTGCCCAACATTTCACATAACACATTCTTGGAGCCTCGCTCCCATAATTATCACATACCACTGGCACGGGGTACCAACGGTGTGTCCGGTGCCCTGTGAAAACAGTCATGGCCGCCCGACCTGGCACGACTCCGTCTCGAGAGAGCGCACCAACAACTCTCCCGTCACTAGTAATGCGGGCTCCAAGATAGTATCGACCTAGGTAATCAATAATGCCCTTTCCCATATAAGGGTAGAGTGGTTGCGCATGTAAGGTTGGGACAGTTATCAAATCTTAAATCTAATCCGTTTTCGAAAACAACACACACACTTGCCTCGGTACACCACTTCGTCATCAAGCGGTTACCCATCTCATCATCTCCCTCGGGCATAAGTGGCACCCGACGGGGTTTTCGAGAAGTCCTTTGAAAATACTTTGTCTCCGTCACCATGCATATACCCATCCCTTTTGCGTAGCATCTACTTAGCATCCTATCTACTCCCACCGGCATAACCCTCATAAGAAGGTAGGGCCATGCACAATGCAAGTATCAACGAGGAAGTAACTGAGGCAACCAACCCACGTGGTTCACCATCTCATCATGATTCCGATGCAACAATAATAAAGAGCTATATGACATGCATAAAAAGGGTTTCATAGACATGGTCAAAGGGCTGCTTGCCTGGTTCATCAGAGTCTTGAAATCTTCTGGTCCTTCTCCAAGTACTCCGTCTACTTCGTCAACTAACGTCGGAAACAAACACAATAAGCAACACAACAAGGCAAGAATAATTGTGCTCTAAAAATGTGAAGTTGACTTTTATTGGATACCTCTGGTCATATGAGGAATGGCCAAAGTGATTTCATTGGAAGTGGATCAATGGATATTTCTAAACATTTCGATATGATGGAATCAAGGGGTTTATGGAATTGCAAGAAGTGTACAGAAGAATTATTTTGAAAAATGAGCAAAGGCACCCATTTAACAAAGGATGATTTTAGAAGCATCTAGGAATTGGTTTCACTGGATTTGGAGTTCAAATGAATTCTCTATGAATTTGCAAAGTTGGCTATATATAAAGAAATAGACCATTATTTGAGGTGATACAGAAAGTATTAGCAAAAATGTTCAAAAACTATGTTTTGAACTTGTAGACATCTAGGATTTTGAATCATGGAATTTGGATCAAGAATGGGCTCTCTGTGATTTTCTAAAGTTTATCACAGAAATAGGAAAAATAGGATGTGGTAAATATTTGTGAAGGAAATGCTTCTGTAAAAATGTGACAATAGCACCATGTGGTAGGGAATGATTTATGGAGTTACTAGAAATTGGAATCACCCAATTTGGACTTTATTTGATTTGTTTGTGGTTTTTAGAAGCATGCTGGAAAAAGAAAAAGAAAAAGGGCTTAACCTTATAATACGCGTCGGGCGAGGCTTAGTGCCAGAAACCGCTGGGCCGGCCCAGCTGCTCGGCCGCACACACGCCGGCTGCCACGCCGAAGGCGGTTTTGCGGAAGTATGCCAACGCGTAGGGGAAGCGGATCCGGCTGAAGGTGCTTCCAGTTAAACTGTCGGGGCCCACTGGCTGGCTCGCTGACATGTGGGGGCCCCCGCAGGGTCATCTTCCTCCTCCCGCTCCCGCGATAGAGGAGAGGGGACGCCTTGGCCGCGCGAGGCCGACGCTCGCCCTTGGTGACACAGGCCACCTCCGGCCAAGCTGCGGCCATCGGAGGGGCCACCGGAGGGCGACGCGTCGGGGGAGCTCATCAGGATCAGCGGGAGATGGCCGGGGTGCGCACGGCACTGGCCTCGGCGGACAGCTACTCAGGCGGTGATGGGCAGGGAGGTACGGTGCCCCGGCGGATTGGGCGATGCGGGGGAATGGGTCGCCGGGATTTGGCGGTTCTTCTGGAGGGGAGAGGAGGTGGGGAGGACCTCGTCCTTGCCCGAATCGGAGTGGAGGCCAGCGCCGCATTCCGGCCATGGGGGGGTGCTGGAGGGCACGAGAGGGAGGGGGATGCTGTCCAGGAGGTGCACGGGAGAGAGAGGGGTCCAAACGAGGCAATAGAGAGCTCGGGGGATGGATTATATGGAGGAGGCGCCGGTGCTCCGTGGTCAGCGTTCACGGACGCGCTTGGTGAGCTCTGCAGAGGGGGGAGGAGAGAGGTTCTGGAGGGGGCCGGCAGCGTGCCGTGTCCCAGACGCCGAGGCCACCTCGGGAGACATCAGCCCGACGCCCAAGGCTGTCGTATGCCCTTGGCATGGGTGAGCTACAGTGCGAGAGAGCACTGTAGCGTGCTCCAGAGCGCGAGCTTTGCAGACACTGGCATTGTTTAAGCGCCATGAGCATGTCCTTTTGTGTCTGGGGGTTTCGGGGGTGAGTACACAAAGGGGTGGTGGCCTTGGATGCCCTGGTGAACCACTAGGAGAGGAGAGAGGTTGAGGGAGAGAGAGAAAAGGGCTGTCCAGAGAGGGAGAGTGGGGTTTTACCCCTCCAAAAATTGAGCTATGGATTTACCACTGCTACTGGACGTGCAAGGGGACTAGGAGGGGCTGTGGTAAAAAGTTGAGCTCATGGAGAATAGGGGAAGTATTCAAAATGGTGATTTTTGAAAAGTGACCGAAGGTGTTTGATGCAAATTTGGGCAAGCAAATGAACTCCACTTGACATGAAGATTAATAGCATCAAGTGTCATATATAAATGGGGTTGATCACCAAGTTGGAGCTCATTTGGAGGAAGTTGCCAATGTAACTTTGGCAAACCCTAGAAATGAACAGAATTGGGTTTCCCAAGATTTAGTCATGAAAATATGTTCTCCTTGATGCACCACTTGGTGTAGTGTCATCATTTGATCATGTGATCATGCTCACAAAAGTTGGAATCAAGTAGAGAAAGTTTCCAATGTAGAGTTGTTCAAATTTGGTTCTGGACAAGAAGGGTTTTGGGGCACTTGGATCAAGTTAAATTGTTCTCCAACTTGTGCCACTTGGTCTAGATGAATTATTAGACCATTTGAGCATGTTCACAAGGTTTGAGAACATTTGGACATGTTTGGCAATGTAAAGTTGCTCAAACTTCAAAATGGACAGAAATGGTTTTGAGGGGATTTCATGGAGTTATACTATTCTCCATGACATGATACTTGTCAGGATCATCAATCATGTCACATGTGACATGATAGAATTTCGTTGGAATTTTTGGAGAATATTTCCTTTGTAAATATTTCAAAAGCTTGAAATATCCAGAAACGGTTTTTGAGGGATTTGACCAATATTTTGAACATGACCATGTGTTGAAACTCTTATATATGGACAATATATGTCCACTGAGTTTCCCTGATTTTTTTCAAATATTTTTGAAGCAATAAAATAATTTTTCCCTATTAAAGACCATTTCTAGCCTTAAGAAAAAGCTTTTATATAAAAAGGAAAATAACTTTTAAAATTATATTTTTGTGGTTTCTGGGTATCCTATATCTAATAGGAGTCAAATATATTTTTGGAAAGATTTTTACTGCCCTTGATTAAGTACTTGCAGTGCAAACCTCAATTCAGGGGTTTTTGAAAAACTAATTTTAGAAAATACTTTTTGGCCAAATTAATTTTGTAAGAAAATACTATATTGCTCTATACACATGGCATGATCATTGGGAAAAGGTTTTGGATCAAGGAGATGAAGGATAGGAGTTGGAGGATTTATTTGATTTTTAGAGCACTTGCAAACAGCAGACAAAAATCAAATCAAGCAAAGTCCAAAACACTCAAAAGTTTTTGTCAAACCACATTTTAGCATTATTTATTGACTTAAGTGTTGTGCCATGAAAATCAGGGTGTGACAGACCTACCCCCCTTACAAGAATCTCGTCCCCGAGATTCCCAAACTAGGCGCGGAAAGGAGTATGGAAACTTGGATTCGGGGTAGTCTTCACGTCCTCATGCTGCTTCTGCTTCTGTTTGGTGCTCCATTGAACTTGAAATACTTGATGGTGTGGCTTCGCGTATGACGTTCTTCTCGATCCAGGTTTCTAAGGGGTTTCTTGCGGTGGTCATATTGGACTGGAGGTCAATGGCTCGGTGATCAATGACCTTGTTAGTGATTGGGCTAGTTAGGAAGTCGAAAACACTTCCGGAGTTGTGTCGTGTGGAAAAACATTGTGCACAGCGGGCGAGTCAGGTGGTAACCCCAGCTGGTAACTACCTTCTCCTCGCCTCGTAGCGATCTCGGAGGGGGTTGTTAAATCTTGGAGTGATCTTGAAGAAGGCTGATGAATCTTGGGGCGAGCTTTCCTTTGACATGGAAGCGCTGGGTTCCTTTGAGAGGGGTGACCCGGAGATAAACATGGTCTCCAACCCGGAAGGTCATGTCTCGACGACGTGAGTCAGCATAGCTCTTTTGTCTTGACTTGGCAGTATTCAAACGCTCTCTGACAAGCTGGACTTGCTCTTCGGCTTCTCGGAGGATATCGGGCCCAAAGACAAGTCCTTCTCCGGTTTCTGACCAATTGAGGGGTGTGCGGCATTTCCGTCCGTATAACACCTCAAATGGTGCCATCTGAAGGCTTGACTGATAACTGTTGTTGTAAGAGAACTCGGAGAAAGGGAGGCAATCTTCCCACTTAGCTCCATATGCCAAGACACAGGCTCAGAGCATGCCTTCGAGTATCTGATTCACTCGTCCTGTCTGACCTCCGGTCTGTGGGTGGAAAGCAGTGCTGAAGGACAACTTGGTCCCCATGGCCTCCTGGAACTTCTTTCAGAACCTTGAGGTGAATTGGGTTCCTCTATCCGACACGATTTCCTTGGGAACGCCCTGAATGCTCATGATTCGGTTGATGAAGAGACTGGCTAACTGGTTCCCCTTGTAGGTCGTCTTGACAGGAATGAAGTGGCCACCTTGGTCAAATGGTCAACAATGACCCATGTGGATTCATGTCCCTTGCTTGACCTGGGTAAACCGGTTATGAAGTCCATCCCGACTTTGTCCCACTTCCATTCAGGCACCTTGAGGAGTTGCAACAATCCAGCGGGTCCCTGATGCTCAGCTTTGACTCTCTGGCATTCGTCACACTTTGCAACATAGATGGCAATCTCCCCTTTTACCCCATGCCACCAGAATCTTTCCTTCAGGTCTTGATACATCTTGGTTCCTCCAGGATGGATGGAATACGAGGTGTCGTGAGCTTCTTGCAAGATCAGATTCTTGAGCTCGATCTTGTTGGGTACGCAAATGCGATTCCCAGACCACATGACTCCTTGCTCATCTTCTATGAAACCTGGGGCTTTGCCCGCCTTGATCTTCCTCTTGATGCCTTCAATACTCTCGTGTCCCTTCTGAGCCTCTTTAACATCATCCATCAGGGTCGGCTTGACTTCAAGGTTAGCTAAGAATCCTGGTACAACCAGTTCCAACCCGAAGCTTTCAAGTTCTTCATACAAGGCGGGTAGCTTGTCCTTAAGCATAGCATTCAAGGAACAAGCCTTCCTGCTTAATGCATCTGCTACCACATTAGCCTTCCCAGGGCGGTATTGAACACTGAGGTCATAATCTTTGATCAATTCTAGCCATCTTCTTTGCCTCATGTTCAATTCCCTTTGAGTGAAAATATACTTCAGACTTTTGTGATCCGTGTATATCTCACATCGCTTCCCTAAGAGGTAATGTCGCCATGTCTTCAGGGCATGAACCACTGCTGCTAGCTCAAGGTCATGAGTAGCATAGTTTTATTCATGAGGCCGTAGTTGCCTTTGAGAGGAGGGGCTTGCAGATATGCACGGTCTTCAATGCGTAAGCTCACTCATTGACGACGGTGGTTGGTGTAGTCCTTCCTCCTGGACATGGCGATCTTCAGATGTTCCCTTGACCAGCTCAGTGATTCTTCTTCCGTCTTCGGGTGGTCAAGTAGGTCACCAATGAAAGATGACAACCAACTTGTCCAAGCACTCCATGAAGTCTTATGGAGTACGTAGAGTGGGCTGGGGTATTAGTGGTGGTCAGGGTTGAGTATGGTCCAAGGGGGTTCTAGATCTAGTGTCAAGGCCCTAAGGTCCTGATCCGACCATGTTGTAGCTTGGTAGGGCTTAAGGGTTTCAAGGATTCTAGTGTGCGAGTGAACGCTTATCGTCTCATCCTTAAGCACAGTTTCTGATATGCCAATAGTTCTACCTAGTCCTCTAAACAAATAACCTTATACCACCGAAAGCATCAACTCTTGTAGGTCAGCTCCAATCATCACTCATGCTATTATTATCCTCATGACTCCCAAGGGGAGGTCTAATAAATCTATACATGTCAACTATCCCAAGCTCATATGTATGGCTACCCCTAAAAATCCATGGGTAGAGCATATAAGCTGCTAAGTTTGAATTTAATCACCACAATCCAAGTGCTCAGTCTATTGATCCAAGGTCCCTGATAAAGCATCTCAATCCTAAGGAAACACGTCGTAAGCCACTCCAAGATCTTGTTTCCTTCCTATGAATCAACTCCAATAGCCCATTAACTTCCGTTAATCGCTACATAATCCATTAATTCTACAAATCCAATGTCGATGGTGTTCCACATGATCTCCTAAAGTCCATGTAATTCCCCAAATACTTGAAAGGGCATCACTACTATAGTCAGTCCATCAATTCCCATTATCATGATCAAGTAAACTCCAAGATCAAGCTCATACAGACTCCCTAAATAAACTCCAACAATTAGTCCAATCTCCTAGTTTATTGTCCACCGAGAAACATGGTATCACGATCCAGATCATTAGTCTAAATCCAATTTACCCCGAACCATGTAAACATACTCAGCATCTATACTCAACTAGGATCACCTATTTAAATCCAAATCTCATGTCCAACAAGAATTCCTACATGCTTCCCTCAAGTTATTGCTATATACTCAGCAAGTCATTTTTCCTCTGTTCCTATATCCTTAAATTGGTCTTCCCTATGGCATCGCCAGTTTTGGTGCTATCTTAGGATGATAGTGTGCTCATTCACTATGTCCACTAGTTCCATAATGAACCCAGTGATAAGCAAGGTTACGGAGGCTTAACAGGTTCTCATGCAATTCTGTAGGTTAAGCTCATGGTTAAGGTTTCGAGCTGGGGTATCTCGTGAAGCCTCAAAGGATCTAGGAATGGGTCTATAATCTTGAGGGGAAACCATAACTCTAAGGGGTTGCACTTGGTCGAGGAGGTTGTAGCAAAAGTCTTCAGTGCTTGTTGGTCGCCGAGGTGGAATCCTTGGTGCATATTGTCTTGCTTGTCTTCAGTTGAGGAAAGAGATGAGAGGGGAAAGTAGCATAGAGAAGGGGAACGCCTAAAGGGGGTTCTATAGTGCAAGTGCGAACAAACAAGTGCCAAAAAGGGGCCAAACACAAACAACAAAATAGGGCAGGTGATATAGTCGCGTACTTGTTGCCTAGGGCAAAAGTGTGACCTATATCAAAACACAAACAAATAAAAACAAGCAACACACAATCATGGTTCTATTCGAACTATCATACGGACTCGACTGCGTATAGGGGGTACACGACTCATCCTACCCTAGGGGTTCTCGGACTCAGTAGTCGTGCCTTGCGCCTCATGCAGTCTTCTGAGTTTTCCTCAGGTGTTGCTACATCTCTTGTAGTTGTTCGATGAAACAATCCAGGTTGATCCTGAAGATTCTTCAACAACTTCTCGCCTGTTGAAGTGATGGGGTGAAGGTGGCTCCTCATAACTGGCATTGACTTGGTCTTCTATTGTCTTCTTAATCACGACGATCCCTTTTTGTCTTCTAAGTCGTCGATGGTACCAGGTAGGTAATCCTTTATGCAATGACATTATCAAGGCGTAATAGGGGTCCATCATGTTGGTTACGTTGATGACAACATCGACACCAAGAGCGGGGGATGAGGAGAACTGTTTTCCTGCTCACTATGGTGAGGCGGACCAAATGGCTAGGTTCTCATCCATCGGTGGTTGCCGATACAACAACGGTAGTGACAGGGTTACTCTATTAGCGATGTGTATCATGATCTTGCATATCCTATGCCCTAATCATCGTAGGCTAAGGTTGCTTCATCTTGGGGCAGTGTGAAGGGTGTCACCATCTCCTGGGTCTTCAGGTCCTCATTCCTCGAGGATGTATCTTCTGTTGGTATCGTCTCGTTGTGATGTCGCCAATATTGTGTTCAGGAGATGTGGGTGAATGCCTGGCAAGGCATCTTCCTTCCAGAGTATCCACGAGGATTACAAGGAATCCTGTGGTCAGGGGCATAAGGGTTCTAGCGACCAAAGGTTTTGAAGGGGAGGAGACCAATAAGGAAAGTATACCTTAGTTTTCGAAAAACTGAGAAGGGAAGAGAAGTACGGATAGTTTTGAAAACTAGTAGTAGTTTTGGAAATAGTTTTACCCTAACTAACGACCATGCTAACTAAGGCTTCCTACAGTCAGGATGGCTCTGATACCAGCTCTGTGGGGACCCCGACTCATAAGTCGTGATCACCGAATGCACGTGTACAGTGATCCCAGAGATCAATGCTCACTGAACACACAGAAGCTGAATAACAAGAGTCTTACATCCATACATACTGTTTTACACAAGTAGGACCATTATGGTCATGTCTTGAGTATAACATCGCAGCGGAAATCTTCGTCGATAACTTGGACCCATGCCATCTGCCTTAACCCTACAGGCATTCTGACTGGGAAGCGTCCTAGCTCGCATGTTCGTCGCCGAAGTATTCTTCATCATATCCTGTTCTTTCAAGCCTGGCCAAGTAAATAGCCAGGGACAAGCCAGTGAGTACGTTTGAATGTACTCGCAAGCAACCCATGCTTTGGTTCAAGATACAACAATGCTTGATATAGGTAAATTTTTGCAGAAAGCTAGTTTGGAGTGCAATGACATGTTCAACAACTTTGTAAGGCATGCATCAAGAGAATTCAAGTAACCATGAGGACAGGTTACAGATATCAACATAAATAGAGTGGGCACCAACCCATCTAACAAAAATAGAGTGGGCACCAACCCATCTCATTCATGTCAAGTCCCTTGACTTGACCCAAGTCATTTTATCAGCTCACACACATGGTTGCAAAACTCTGGACATAGTTTAAGCAGCACCGCCCAACCGTCCTTGACCATGGACACGACTATTCGAATAGTTTTACACTCTGGAGAGGTTGCACACTGTACCCACAAGATCCGGGGAACTCCCGTGTCAGCCACGACCCGCGGTACCTCAAGTACCCGGGGTAAGCACCCGATCACTACCTTTCCCTAGACGACACTAACATGGAGTCCACTCGATTGGCAGTAACCCCCGTGCCCAACATTTCACATAACACATTCTTGGAGCCTCGCTCCCATAATCATCACATACCACTGGCACGGGGTACCAACGGTGTGTCCGGTGCCCTGTGAAAACAGTCATGGCCGCCCTACCTGGCACGACCCCGTCCCGAGAGAGCGCACCAACAACTCTCCTGTCACTAGTAATGCGGGCTCCAAGCTAGTATCGGCCTAGGTAATCAATAATGCCCTTTCCCATATATGGGTAGAGTGGTTGCACATGTAAGGTTGGGACAGTTATCAAATCTTAAATCTAATCCGTTTTCGAAAACAACACACACACTTGCCTCGGTACACCACTTCGTCATCAAGCGGTTACCCATCTCATCATCTCCCTCGGGCATAAGTGGCACCCGACGGGGTTTTCGTAAAGTCCTTTGAAAATACTTTGTCTCCGTCACCATGCATATACCCATCCCTTTTGCGTAGCATCTACTTAGCATCCTATCTACTCCCACCGGCATAACCCTCATAAGAAGGTAGGGCCATGCACAATGCAAGTATCAACGAGGAAGTAACTGAGGCAACCAACCCACGTGGTTCACCATCTCATCATGATTCCGATGCAACAATAATAAAGAGCTATATGACATGCATAAAAAGGGTTTCATAGACATGGTCAAAGGGCTGCTTGCCTGGTTCATCAGAGTCTTGAAATCTTCTAGTCCTTCTCCAAGTACTCCGTCTACTTCGTCAACTAACGTCGGAAACAAACACAATAAGCAACACAACAAGGCAAGAATAATTGTGCTCTAAAAATGTGAAGTTGACTTTTATTGGATACCTCTGGTCATATGAGGAATGACCAAAGTGATTTCATTGGAAGTGGATCAATGGATATTTCTAAACATTTCGATATGATGGAATCAAGGGGTTTATGGAATTGCAAGAAGTGTACAGAAGAATTATTTTGAAAAATGAGCAAAGGCACCCATTTAACAAAGGATGATTTTAGAAGCATCTAGGAATTGGTTTCACTGGATTTGGAGTTCAAATGAATTCTCTATGAATTTGCAAAGTTGGCTATATATAAAGAAATAGACCATTATTTGAGGTGATACAGAAAGTATTAGCAAAAATGTTCAAAAACTATGTTTTGAACTTATAGACATCTAGAATTTTGAATCATGGAATTTGGATAAAAAATGGGCTCTCTGTGATTTTCTAAAGTTTATCACAGAAATAGGAAAAATAGGATGTGGTAAATATTTGTGAAGGAAATGCTTCTGTAAAAATGTGACAATAGCACCATGTGGTAGGGAATGATTTATGGAGTTACTAGAAATTGGAATCACCCAATTTGGACTTTATTTGATTTGTTTGTGGTTTTTAGAAGCTTGCTGGAAAAAGAAAAAGATAAAGGGCTTAACCTTATAATACGCGTCGGGCGAGGCTTAGCGCCAGAAACCGCTGGGCCGGCCCAGCTGCTCGGCCGCACACACGCCGGCTGCCACGCCGAAGGCGGTTTTGCGGAAGTACGCCAACGCGTAGGGGAAGCGGATCCGGCTGAAGGCGCTTCCACTTAAACTGTCGGGGCCCATTGGCTGGCTCGCTGACATGTGGGGGCCCCCGTAGGGTCATCTTCCTCCTCCCGCTCCCGCGATAGAGGAGAGGGGACGCCTTGGCCGCGCGAGGCCGACGCTCGCCCCTGGCGACACAGGCCACCTCCGGCCAAGCTGCGGCCATCGGAGGGGCCACCGGAGGGCAGCGCGTCGGGGGAGCTCATTAGGATCAGCGGGAGATGGCCGGGGCGCGCCCGGCACTGGCCTCGGCGGACGGCTACTCAGGCGGTGATGGGCAGGGAGGTACGGTGCCCCGGCGGATTGGGCGATGCGAGGGAATGGGTCGCCGGGATTTGGCGGTTCTTCTGGAGGGGAGAGGAGGTGGGGAGGACCTCGTCCTTGCCCGAATCGGAGTGGAGGCCAGCGCCGCATTCCGGCCATGAGGGGGTGCTGGAGGGCACGAGAGGGAGGGGGGTGCTGTCCAGGAGGTGCACGGGAGAGAGAGGGGTCCAAACAAGGCAATAGAGAGCTCGGGGGATGGATTATATGGAGGAGGCGCCGGTGCTCCGTGGGCAGCATCCACGGACGCGCTTGGTGAGCTCTGCAGAGGGGGGAGGAGAGAGGTTCTGGAGGGGGCCGGCAGCGTGCCGTGTCCCGGACGCCGAGGCCACCTCGGGAGACATCACCCCGACGCCCAAGGCTGTCGTATGCCCTTGGCATGGGTGAGCTACAGTGCGAGAGAGCACTGTAGCGTGCTCCAGAGCGCGAGCTTTGCAGACACTGGCATTGTTTAAGCGCCATGAGCATGTCCTTTTGTGTCTGGGGGTTTCGGGGGTGAGTAAACAAAGGGGTGGTGGCCTTGGATGCCCTGGTGAACCACTAGGAGAGGAGAGAGGTTGAGGGAGAGAGAGAAAAGGGCTGTCCAGAGAGGGAAAGTGGGGTTTTACCCCTCCAATAATTGAGCTATGGATTTACCACTGCTACTGGACGTGCAAGGGGACTAGGAGGGGCTGTGGTAAAAAGTTGAGCTCATGGAGAATAGGGGAAGTTGTCAAAATGGTGATTTTTGAAAAGTGACAGAAGGTGTTTGATGCAAATTTGGGCAAGCAAATGAACTCCACTTCACATGAAGATTAATAGGATCAAGTGTCATATATAAATGGGGTTGATCACCAAGTTGGAGCTCATTTGGAGGAAGTTGCCAATGTAACTTTGGCAAACCCTAGAAATGAACAGAATTGGGTTTCCCAAGATTTAGTCATGAAAATATGTTCTCCTTGATGCACCACTTGGTGTAGTGTCATCATTTGATCATGTCATCATGCTCACAAAAGTTGGAATCAAGTAGAGAAAGTTTCCAATGTAGAGTTGTTCAAATTTGGTTCTGGACAGGAAGGGTTTTGGGGCACTTGGATCAAGTTAAATTGTTCTCCAACTTGTGCCACTTGGTCTAGATGAATTATTAGACCATTTGAGCATGTTCACAAGGTTTGAGAACATTTGGACATGTTTGGCAATGTAAAGTTGCTCAAACTTCAAAATGGACAAAAATGGTTTTGAGGGGATTTCATGGAGTTATACTATTCTCCATGACATGATACTTGTCAGGATCATCAAACATGTCACATGTGACATGATACAATTTCCTTGGAATTTTTGGAGAATATTTCCTTTGTAAATATTTCAAAAGCTTGAAATATCCAGAAAGGGTTTTTGAGGGATTTGACCAATATTTTGAACATGACCATGTGTTGAAACTCTTATATATGGACAATATATGTCCACTGAGTTTCCCTGATTTTTTTTCAAATATTTTTGAAGCAATAAAATAATTTTTCCCTATTAAAGACCATTTCTGGCCTTAAGAAAAAGCTTTTATATAAAAAGTAAAATAACTTTTAAAATTATATTTTTGTGGTTTCTGGGTATCCTATATCTAATAGGAGTCAAATATATTTTTGGAAAGATTTTTACTGCCCTTGATTAAGTACTTGCAGTGCAAACCTCAATTCAGGGGTTTTTGAAAAACTAATTTTAGAAAATACTTTTTGGCCAAATTAATTTTGTAAGAAAATACTATATTGCTCTATACACATGGCATGATCATTGGGAAAAGGTTTTGGATCAAGGAGATGAAGTATAGGAGTTGGAGGATTTATTTGATTTTTAGAGCACTTGCAAACAGCAGACAAAAATCAAATCAAGCAAAGTCCAAAACACTCAAAAGTTTTTGTCAAACCACATTTTAGCATTATTTATTGACTTAAGTGTTGTGCCATGAAAATCAGGGTGTGACAATCCAACTCCGTGCCTAATCTTCTCCGACAAGAAGTTAGTCCTAAAGAGAGATCGTAGAGGTGATCGGCTTCTATTTATGTGTGTTATGTTTCATCATCTAGTTCCACTATTATTGTAATCACACTAATTGGATATCTTTGCAAACATGGATGGTCCGCCCGATTTTAGTGGAGCTGCACAAAATGATCGGATTGTGGTGTCCTTCATACATCTCTTTTTTGGCTACAGAGCTGGGTGAAACTAGCTGCCAAGCAATGAACACTATGCCAAGGAAATGGAGCCATGCCTACGAACAACATCGATCAATTATATTTTTTTTCTTTATTTGTACACCTTCTCACAACTTTGTCTTCAGTTGTGATGTGAATATTGGCGCTGATCTGCGAACCATTGAGATGCATTAGCCATGGTAGTTTCATTTGTATTTGATGGAATGTTGTAACGAGATAATCTCGAGGCAAGACACATGAATCCTAAGTTGAAACCTTTTTTTTCCTGCGGGAACCAGAGTTGAAACCTTCATAGCATCATAGTACAATTTCATTAAAATTATGCGTACATATAAACAAATCCTGAAGGATTGGTAGCAATGCCAGAAACAATTCAACTTCATTTCACCGACATGTTGGACATCCTTCATCCGGCTCCACCTGCGATGCAACAATATTGAGTGCACAACACAACTTTAGGGAAAGATTCACCCCGGTCGTTGCACCATAGTAGTAATGACTAGTGAGCAGTGAAATCACAGAGCCCCACCTTCGCCACAGTAAGTTGCTCGGACGAAGCAACCATCATTTCTCTGTTCCTTGAATCCGCTAGTACTCCCATATTCCCATAGTAAAGTTGCTCGGGCGAATCAACCATTACTATATCCTCTCACGTGTGATGACCACAGGAGCTATCCATTCAGATTGCATGTTAAAAAAAATAAAGGTCGATAACTAATGCGGCAAACATTAAAAAAAACTAATGCGACACTTCGGGCCAACGCGGCCAGATCGCATTTTGCACGAGAAATTACACACCATATTGCGTTGACATGTGGTCCCGTTCCAACATATCAGTGAGACGAGGGCGAGTAGTAGGAGTATTCCCGAACCGACGTGTAGGCCGGGGCGCCCCTTCGTGAACCGTGGCAAACTGGCAACCGTCCACCGACGCTTCGCCTTTCCCTCTCGATTTGGAACTGCTGTCGCACACTCTTCCTCTCCCTCCTTCATTTTCGTTCAGCCCTTCACGCTTTCTTCTGCCATTGTTCGATCGTCTTCTCCATGGAGGGAACAGGACGGAAACGACCCTGTTATTCTTGCTCCGATCTAAAAGATGACGTGGTGGAGGAACTCATTGATCGGTGCGACGTCATCACCTTGGCTAGCATGGCAGGTTCGTTCAAGCCCATTCTTGACTCAACTAATAACATCATTACAAGGAACCCAAGTGTCAAGGAACGATTTGATCTCCCCTATTTTCTTAGCCGTGACCCTGATGACCGGCGCCGTCACGACGGAGGCCTCGCCCTGTGCAAGTTCATGCCGCTTGATAATGATACGTATGATGTTAAGATGCCATCGCTTGAGGGCAAGGCCTGGGCAGGCGCAAATGGAGATTGGGTTGTTTACATTGGTTCCAACTGCGAGTGGGAACTTGTGAATGTGTACACTCGTGACCGGGTTCCACTTCCAAAAATCTCAGCAGACTGCCCAGAGGTTGAGCACACCGGTATTGTACGCACGTTCAAATACAATCATGGTGACTGTCTTCTATGGAAGATAGCAATTTCTCGAGTCCCCACCCGCTCTTGGAATTACAACAATTATGAAGTTGTTGCTATCTTCGACAAGCTTGTTGCCGTCGTTGCTGGTTTGACTCGATGGACATTGCTCAAAAATCAGTTTCTGTACACGGATGAGTACTGTGATGCAATTGAATACGAGGGCCTTGTGTTTGCTGCCACCACTCGTGGCACTGTTTTTGCATGGAATCATTATGATTTTGGTATGTTTGTCTTCCACCGTAATTATAATTGTTTCATCCACATGCATGCGGGTTAGCAAGTTTCCCTTTACAAATTAACCTTCTTCTTGTGTTTCCAAGGTCCTGTGAAAATTCCACCAGCTATACTTGAAAATTTTTATAACCAAGGGGGAGATGACGATGGTGATGATCACGAGCATGAGGACGAGCAGCGCCCATATACTCATTGGCGCCTGGCAACTATTTCCGATGGATCACCTCTTCTTGTGTGTATACAGCCCACTGATGATGTTACTGCTAAGGAAGCAGGTGTAGTCTCCCATGGTCGCTGAGGGAGTCCCGGATTAGGGGGTGTCCGGATAGCCGAATTATCATCATCGGCCGGACTCCAAGACTATGAAGATACAATATTGAAGACTTCGTCCCGTGTCCGGATGGGACTTTCCTTGGCGTGGAAGGCAAGCTTGGCAATACGGATATGTAGATCTCCTACCATTGTAACCGACTTTGTGTAAACCTAGCCCTCAACGGTATCTATATAAACTGGAGGGTTTTAGTCCATAGGACACAACAACAATAACAACAATCATACCATAGGCTAGCTTCTAGGGTTTAGCCTCCTTGATCTCGTGGTAGATCCACTCTTGTACTACCCATATCATCAATATCAATCAAGCAGGAGTAGGGTTTTACCTCCATCGAGAGGGCCCAAACCTGGGTAAAAACATCGTGTCCCTTGTCTCTTGTTACCATCCGCCTAGACGCACAGTTCGGGACCCCCTACCCGAGATTCGCCGGTTTTGACACCGACATTGGTGCTTTCATTGAGAGTTCCTCTGTGCCGTCGCAATCAGGAAGGATGCCTCTTCCCGTGTTTAAAGACGGTACTATTGCCGAGGGAGCTTTGGCCACCGGCCAAACTGTCCGGCTAGGTGGTTTTCTTATGACCGCCTGTTCGGCCGCCGCTCTGACGATGACCTCTCAGGTCATCAAAAGCGATCTTCACGTCAACTCGGAATTCGCCGAGCAGCTAGATCCTATGGAGCTCTCCTCCGTAAATGAGCTCTTGGATCGCTTTGCCGCCCTGGGAGTCGCTACAGACTACGATCAGATTGGGCTTAAAACCGATCTGAGAGAGATCAACTCTCCCCAGGCTACCCACCACGTTGCTGTGGTGGAGGAACAATGCGGCAACTCTTCTTTTATATTAAAGACCAGTTATGTCCGGATTCCGGATCCCTCCATGCCGGATTCCCGCAGAGGGATTGACGTCAATCAAGTACTGAACCTAAAGTCAGGCAGCGGACCAGATTCACTGGGCGACATCCAGCAATCCAAGCTTCCAAATTCGGAAACTTTTCGGCCCTTGAGCCTCAAGTTGGGCTGGGTTCCGGACTTAATCCCACCCGCCCACCCAAACATAAGCGATCTATCTCAAATCCGGCAAGAACCCGCCGATACAGTACATCATTACTGGGCCAGATTCCTCCTGGTTATGGATAGGATAAAGGACTGCCATGAGGAAAATGCAATATCAATTTTCTGCAACAATTGCATGGACAAGGGAATCTTGAACGCCGTAAGTCGCTGCGAAATTACACGCTTCTCCGACCTGGCGTGCATAGTACGAAAGTACTGTGCGATGGAGAGTGCCTGGAAAACCGAAACTAAGTTTTGGGACAATCCGGCTCCGAACACAACCCTAGTCCGACACAAAAGGGTGCATCATGCTCAGGCACCCGGGAAAACCAAAAAGCAAAAACCCCATAAAGGGCACGGAACCGTACTGGAGGGATGGCTCAGAGGACCCTGTAAAATTCATAGTACAGAGGGCGCCACTCTAACACATAGCCTTCGAGCATGTTGGATACTGCGACAGGTGGCCAAAAGTGGCGAAGAGCTTCTAGCCCCATAAAACCGGCCTAACAGTACCAGTACGGTATTAACAGTCTCGCCGAAGTCTACCAAGTAGCAACAACAAATCCATGGAGCGACACGGCTATCACCTTCAACGCCAGCGACGAACCAAAATTTCGAACAGCCCGAGCACCAGCCGCATTGGTCCTCAATCCAATAGTGGACGGCTTTCGTCTTACCAAGGTACTCATGGATGGCGGCAGCGGATTAAACCTCATCTACAAGGAAACCCTTCGAAAAATGGAAATAGACTGGAGCCGCATCGAGCGGAGCAGCACAACCTTCAGAGGAATAATCCCTAGTCGGGAAGCATGCTGCACAGGAAAAAAGACACTGGATGTGGTGTTCGGCGCGCCGGACAATTATAGGTCCGAGGAGGTCACATTCCAAGTGGCCCCGTTCAGCAGCGGATATCACGCTTTATTAGGACGAGAGGCATTCACAATTTTTCAAGCTATACCCCATTATGGATACATGAAGCTTAAAATGCTCGGGCCCAATGGAATCATCACTCTTGTTAGTGATCCGGACACAGCACTGCGGGCCGAAAACAAGACAGCCGCATTAGCCCTAGAGGCACTATCCGAAGCCCTAGCGGCGGAGGAACTCACTACGCTGCACTCCACGGTGAACAGGGACGATGTGATACTCGACAAGAGATCCAAGTCCACCTCTTTTAAACTAGCGGACGAAATAGTCAAATTCCAGGTCCATCCAACGGACCCCGCAAAGACGGCCTCCATTGGGGCACAATTAAACCGCGATGTAGACGCCGCACTACGAGAATTCCTTCGGGAAAATTGGGACATTTTTGCCTGGCACCCTTCAGATATGCCAGGAATCCCACGCAAGCTAGCAGAACACAGCCTAAACATCCTAAAAGGATTCAAGCCAGTCAAACAGGCTCTTCGGCGATTTTCCGAACCCAAAAGACAGGCAATGGGAGAGGAGCTAGCCAAGCTATTAGAAGCCGAATTCATCAGAGATATAAAACATCCGGACTGGCTAGCGAACCTGGTAATGGTACCAAAGAAGGACAAATCCTGGCGCCTTTGTGTCGATTTTAAAGACCTTAACAAGGCCTGTCCAAAGGATCGTTTCCCCCTTCCCCGCATCGACCAAATCATCGATGCTACCGCAGGGCAAGATTCATTGTGCTTCCTCGACGCATACTCCGGATACCATCAAATCAAGATGGCGGAAACAGACCAGGCCGCAACGGCATTCATTACTCCATACGGACCATTCTGCTTCAACACAATGCCCTTCGGACTCAAAAACGCCGGCGCAACATATCAGCGCATGATTCAGACATGTCTGGCTACCCAGATCGGCAAAACAGTGGAGGCATACATAGACGACATGGTCGTCAAGACCAAACACGTCGAAACTCTAGTAGACGATTTGAGGCTCACATTCGACAACCTCCGAGCATATGACATTAAGCTCAACCCGGAAAAATGCGTTTTCGGTGTACCAGCCGGAAAGCTCTTGGGCTTCATTGTATCCGATAGAGGAATTGAAGCAAACCCAGCCAAGATTCGAGCTCTGTCACAGTTGGATATCCCAAAAGATCTCAAACAAATACAAAAATTGACTGGATGCGTGGCAGCTCTAAGCCGCTTCATCTCCCGCTTGGGCGAAAAGGCGCTACCCCTCTATCGCCTCCTCCGGCGCACCGAACACTTCGAGTGGACGGACGCTGCCATAGCCGGACTCGAAGAAATAAAGGCCATATTGGCAACAAATCCGGTTCCGGCCGCACCCAACTTGGGCGAACCAATGTTGTTATATATCGCGGCAACACATCAAGTTGTAAGCGCGGTGCTCGTCGTCGAACGAGAAACAGAAGGGCACAAGTTCCCTCTTCAAAAACCAGTGTACTACGTATCCACTGTCTTAACTCCATGCAAGTCCCGGTACCCACATTATCAAAAGATAGCGTACGCGGTGTTCATGGCATCCCGGAAGCTGCGGCACTACTTTCAAGAGTGTTCGATAATAGTGGCCTCCGAAGTACCTCTCAACGACATTATAAACAACCGCGACGCGACGGGCAGGATTGCAAAATGGGCCATTGAGCTCTTACCATTCGACATAACCTACAAACCATGGCGAGCTATAAAGTCGCAAGTTTTGGCAGACTTCATTGCTGAATGGACCGAAGCCGAACTCCCTAAAGAGCACGGCGCATACTCCAATTGGATCATGCACTTCGACGGCTCTAAAATGTTGGTCGGCTTGGGGGCTGGCGTCGTCTTGACGTCCCCAACCGGAGATAGAGTCCAATATGTACTTCAAATAATGTACACGGACTCCAACAACACAGCCGAATACGAGGCCCTTTTACATGGTCTCTGGATGGCAATCTCCATGGGCATTCAATGCCTAGAGGTTCGTGGGGATTCAAACCTCGCAATATCCCAAGTAAATGGAGACTTTGATGCCAAGGATCCGAAAATGGTAGCCTACCGTAACGCCGTCCTAAAAATGTCAGCTCGGTTTGAAGGACTCGAATTCCACCATGTAGCCCGGGATAATAACCAGGCGGCTGATGTGTTGGCGCGCATCGGCGCAAAGTGTGATGCCGTCCCTCCAAACATCTTCCTGGAGCGGCTCTTTAAGCCATCCGTAGTATGGGAAGAGGAGTCCGGAAACAACAATCCGGAACCAACCGCACTGCCCAACAACGAACATTCTGGCACAGTCGGTGGCTCAGCCAATGAAATAACACCTTCAGCCCACGAAATAATGGCAGTCATTGCCCCGTGGACGGAACCATTCCTAGCCTACTTAATAAGGCAGGAACTCCCCGAAGACCAAAATGAGGCCCGCTGCATAGTGCGGCGATCTAAAGCCTACAAGGTCCACGAGGGAGAGCTTTATAAGAAAAGCACAATCGGAGTCCTTCAAAGGTGCATCTCCAAAGAGGAGGGGCAAAATCTTCTGGCTGAAATTCACGCCGGACTCGGCGGGCACCACGCTGCAGCCCGGGCCCTTGTAGGCAAGGCCTTCCGTATAGGATTTTATTGGCCGACGGCCTGGGCAGATGCTCAGGACTTAGTCCAACGATGCGTCGGTTGCCAGCTCTTTGCTAATCAGAGCCACATGCCACCCACCGCCCTCAAAACTATACCCATCACCTGGCCGTTTGCAGTCTGGGGGCTTGACATGGTTGGACCCCTTAAAGGGGGAACCCACAAGAAAAATTACCTATTGGTCATGGTGGACAAATTCACCAAATGGATAGAGGCCAAGCCAGTTAAAATGGCCGAATCCAGACCCATGATAGACTTCATATCCGGGGTAGTACACCGTTATGGCGTCCCCCACAACATCATCACCGATAACGGCACGAACTTCACGGCCGACGAGGTTAAACTCTGGTATAAAAATATGGGCATCAAGCTCGACTACGCTTCAGTCTATCACCCTCAAACTAACGGTCAAGTCGAACGAGCAAATGGTCTAATCGTGAGCGGCATCAAACCCAGGTTAGTGTGGTCCCTCACGGAATCTAACACGCACTAGGTAGAGGAGCTCGACTCCGTACTCTGGGGGCTGCGGACCACGCCAAACCGTACTACCGGATTCACACCATTTTTCATGGTGTACGGCGCAGAGGCAGTTTTCCCCTGCGATATAATTCATGACTCACCACGAGTGCGCATGTACGAAGAAAGAGAAGCCGAGTTGGATCGGCAGGACAGTTTGGACGCATTGGAGGAGGAGCGCGACGTGGCAAAGGCTCGTTCCGCATTCTATCAGCAGCAGGCTCGAAGATATCAAAGCAGAGAAGTACAGGCCAAAACTTACAATGTTGGCGAACTAGTTCTACACCTGCCGGACAAGAAAAAGGACAAACTCAAGCCCAAATGGGAAGGTCCCTTCATCATCGACCAAGTCCTGACCGGCGGAGCATACCGTCTGCGAGACGCATCGGACAACCGACTCGAGCCGAACCCATGGAACACAGCCCGCCTCTGAAGATTCTACACCTAGCGCCGGACTCAGAGTTCGTCTCCTTCCTCCGTCCACATTTTATACTTCAGTTGTCTTTTGTTTCTCTCTTTTCTCCTCCCTTTTTCATAGAGCCTTTGAGGGCTGATCTGCGCATTGTTCGCACACACTTGACGTGCCATCTGCACTCATTATACCTGGGGGCTTCTTTAACAGAAGCTTATTTATACGGGCTTTATGCCCAACACATGCGTCAAACTTCCGTATGTACCTTTTATTCACCATTATATGCATCGATATGACTTAAGTTTTGGCCAAGCTAGGTTGCCTGGCTCCTGTGCTTACCCCTACGTTCCCGATTGTTCGGCTAGGAGGTAAAGGGAGCACCTCTACGATTGTTACTGCCGGGTCAGCCGGATGTGTACCTCAGACTGGGTGAAGCCGAAAGCTAGCATTCTTAAGGGAATATTCGGTCGGTGACTTGAAAGATGATTTTTTACCTATCTATTCGTCTGCCCCCAGATGCTTTTCTGCTCTTTTCGCAGTCCGGACATGCACTTTAGGGCATGCCTCCCAGGGAAAGGAACCCCTAACGGAACTATTCTCCCTGGAAGATGTTTCTTACTAACCATGTAATATAACATAACTAGTTGGGCACTTGTCTGATAAAGCACTAATGACCCCTACGCCTGGTCTCCATGCATGCCCCGGTTTTTTCATAACCGTAAGGGTATTCGGACACACTCCGGACTCTAGGGTCCCGAGGTTGAAGCGAAATGGTCCGCAAAGACAAAGATCTACAATCCGGCTAGAAGGCATTCTACATGTCATTTTAAAATACATCGTCAAATTGACTGATTGTACTCCTCCTCAATCCCATCTAACAGGCTATCTAATTTACAGTCCCGTTGGGAATACTTAGCGGCCAACTCTACTTGGCCGTACATTAAGCTCACAGGGATCTCCTTCCCATCGGGCCCCACAGGTCCGACCTCGGCCATGTGGTTCGGATCCGCCTTTGTGTACCGCGTCTTCACCATGGCCCAGGCCTCCCTGGCGCCTTGACGGCAGGCCGATATCTTCCATAGACGGAAGCGCTACCATGCTCCCTGAAGCTTCTCGGCATGCCTTCTAAGACCCTCGGGTAGGGAGACGGATGGCCATAAGGCCTGGACGACGCCACTCATCGCCTGCCGAACACGTTCGTGCAGTTGCAGCAGCTCGGGAAGTTGGTCACCCATTGAACCGGGCATTTCCTACGCAGGGCGACCTGTGAGCACACCTACAGACACATTTCTGTCAATCGGCTTCCTCGCCGAACTCTTATTTTTAAAAATAGTTTGCTCAAGCACTTACTATAAATGCCACAACGAAGCCGCTGATTCTCCTTCACGGAGCCAGACAGCTGGGCCCGAACACCTTTTAGCTCTTCTCCCAACTGGGTGTGGGCATCTTGGAGCTTGTTCCTCTCCTGCTGCACCTTCATAAGCACCCTCTTGCCGGCCTTCAGCTGGCGCAGTAGCTGTTGCTTGTCCGGATTAAGTTCGGCAACATCTACAATATTATTGTCAGACTTATACACACGCCGCACGCCATAAACTGCTCATCTTTTCGAAATATGTGTTACCAGTGGGGGTCTCTGTGTCTCCTCCTGCAGCTAGTGCGGCCTCAAGTTGGGCCTTGCACTCTTGAAGCTCCTGGGATAGTTGGGTATTCTTCTCCGTAAGATCCTGCATATCATAAGATCCTTAAATCAGTTATTCTAACTACTTTAAGTCTCGGGGGCTACTGGCATATACAACTATTAAATTCCTTACCTGTATGTCTTTCACATACTGCTCCGTGGCTCTGGTTAAACCATCTTGAGCGGCACGAAGGTGCGCATCTCCCGCATTAAAGGCATTCAACGCCTCCGGGGAGAAACACGCGTCACGAAGTACTGTCCGGCGGTGCCTGTGATTCATGGCGCTCTCCACCTCACACCTGGTGGCGGACAGCCTGTCGGCATCCTCCGTTGGAGGAGCCTCCGGACCAGGTGTTGGAGCCTGGCTGGCAGAAGCTTGGTTGGCAACCTCTTCGGACATAGTCTGGCGAGCGCTCTTTCTCCTGGAAAAATCATGAGCATTAATATACTTCACATGACTCTTTTCCTTAAAAATGGGGGCGTGCCATACCGTTGCGGCGACATTTCAATTCACACTGCACCCCTCTTCCGCCTGCTGGGCCGAACTGACCATTGTTGGTCAGCCACCGCGGGATCAGCTTCCCACCTTGAAGGCACCTCCTGCAAGACACCGTTGGTATACGGTGGTCAGAAATAAGCACAGACGAAGTAATGGTGTCAGGGCTCCGGTCATAGTTACCCGGGAAGCCGGAGATAAACCGGGGTAATCAGCCGTGATGGCGACTAGAGCATTGTCCATGCTAAATTGGTGGAACACCCCGTCAATCAACTACACCTTTATGTCTGGATCCTCTTCGGAGGCCGGATCAAGAGATCTTCCCGGATCCTCGAGTTGTGGAGTCGGACTGTGTATGCCCTCCATATCCCGGCGCAGTTCCTGCGTTGAAATCATAAAATAAGACACTTAACTTTGAAAGCACGGATTGGACAGATAAACGTCCGCTTACCCAGCTCCGAGGGTTATTCATGGAGAATTCGTTCAATGGACTCGTTTGGAGGAAGTCCTCCTTCTCCCCCTTGTACAAGTTGGACAGGATCTTCACCAGATCCGCGGCTGATCCCGGCCCCTTGCGGCCATGATGGGTGGCGTCATTCTCCCCGTTGAAATCCCACATGGGGTGGCCCCTATATTGGAGTGACTGCACCCCTCGCATAATGCACGTGGCCATGACTCCAATCATGGTCAATCCGGAATGAGCCAAAAACCTTATCCGGCCCATCAGATAATGGATGCTCCTGTCATCTTCCCGTTGAGGGCTCCGCGGGCGCCAACTCAGGCGCTTCTTCAGAGGAGCGTTGCTGAACTCCGGGAGGCCGTCCCGAACTGGGTCCAAACAGTGGAGCGTCTTCCAGGTAAAACCATTCCGAAGGCCAGTCTTCGGACGCCTTCTTCGGGGTTCCGGATAGGTATCCGGTCCTGGCGATGCGCCATATTTCGGCTCCGCCCACTTGATATATCTACCCCTCGTGAGAACGGGTTACGAGGCAAAACAATCTCTTCGACATCGTGAAATGGGGCTCGATGCCGAAGAACAGCTCGCAAAGAGCTACGAAACCCACAATGTGCGGAATGGAGGCGGGCGTAAGGTGATGAAGCTGGAGTCCGTAGAACTCCAAAAGCCCCCAGAGAAATGGATGTATAGGAAATCCGAGCCCCCTTATTAAATAAGGGACGAAGCACACCCGCTCACCTTTGGAGGGACTGGGGGTGTTCTCCGCCTGCTTTCCACCTTTGTAGGTGGCCAGTCCGGCTCGAACCGGGACCATAAAGGACGGAGGAAGGTATCCCTCCGCTTGGAGCGTCACCAGCTCGCTGTGCGGGACTGAACATCTCCTCCAATCTCCTGGCTGAGGGCTGGGAGCGCGAGAGGAGGAGCCGCGTCGACGGTCCATGATGGAGTGGATTTTTGTCAGAAGCGCTCCGATGAGTACTCGCGGAAGGAGGATGGTGTGATTTGGATCTGGATCTTTGCCTCTCTTATAGGCAGCCTATTCGCGCAGCTTGGGGGTAAAAACGTAAAAATACCTTGGCCTTTCGCATTCGTATGACACATGGAAGAGGGCCATTATTGGGCGTGGAAGCCAAGGAGCGCAACATTTATAAGGAAGCCAGACACTATTCGGCAAGCACATGGAATCTGGAGGAGAATCCGCCTTGCAACGCCGAAGACAATATGCGCGTCGGACTCGTCGTCATTGAAGCCTGGTTCGGGGGCTACTGAGGGAGTCCCGGATTAGGGGGTGTCCGGATAGCCGAACTATCAACATCGGCTGGACTCCAAGACTATGAAGATACAAGATTGAAGACTTCGTCCCGTGTCCGGATGGGACTTTCCTTGGCATGGAAGGCAAGCTTGGCAATACGGATATGTAGATCTCCTACCATTGTAACCGACTCTGTGTAAACCTAGCCCTCTCCGGTGTCTATATAAACCGGAGGGTTTTAGTCCGTAGGACACAACAACAATAACAACAATCATACCATAGGCTAGCTTCTAGGGTTTAGCCTCCTTGATCTCGTGGTAGATCCACTCTTGTACTACCCATATCATCAATATCAATCAAGGAGTAGGGTTTTACCTCCATCGAGAGGGCCCGAACCTGGGTAAAAACATCGTGTCCCTTGTCTCCTGTTACCATCCGCCTAGACGCACAGTTCGGGACCCCCTAACCGAGATCCGCCGGTTTTGACATCGATAGTCGCACTCTCCGGACCTATTCCAACACCCGTTGCATGGTATTCGGGATGGGTACTAGTGTGCTAGTGCCAACACCTTTTCCCTGGTACAGAATTGATAGTCTTGGAGAAAACTCGCTCTTCCTTGGACAAAACTATTCGATGATGGTGAAAGGCGATCCAACTGCCGTTGACACAATGTTACTAGCACCATTTATGAGAAGCAACTGTGTCTATACCTCGGACATTTGGGTGGTTCCCCACCCTGGTACTGATATAGTAGGCCGCTTCAGCCTGGATGATCATTCCTGCGTTGGTCTCGAGATCGACAATAGATTCCCCATCCCAGAGAATCACTTGTGGCTCAAAGCAAGCATTTCCAACGCCGAGGAATGGATGAGTTGAAGTTCATTTCATTGCTTGTTATTTGTTGTGTGGTGAAAACTTTAGTATTTATAATGTATCCTCGTTGTCGATGTGGGTTGATGACCTGTTGTATGTAATAAAATGATATGCCTGTGATAAACTTACTAAATTTATGAATGGCTTTCGAGTTGCTTCTGTGAGTGAGTGGTGCGACGAGGCAAAAAAAATATTCCGAATACATAATTGTGCGTGCATTGCAATAGGTTATCGGATGAGACCAATCATCAACAATAGTAGTACACTATTTGTACTAGCTTCACATGCTTCGCGCGTCGTGCGGGTGTTTTTACTATAGCCATACGTAACCAGCACCTCGAATCCTTGATACTAGTAGTACTATATAGTAAGTAGTAGGAGTAGTAGGGTGGCATGGGCCAGAACAAGCATTCACGTCCAGGAGTACGGCACACGCCACCAGCACGACTTCCATCTGACACCAAATTTCTTGGAGTCCATGCTAGAGCAATCTCTTCAACCTCATCGTTTCTCTAACTCAGCCATCGCATGGCGGGCGAGGTGGGGGTTTGCCGATAGTCGGTTTCCTCAACTGCGGTCCCACTTGTAAGGCCAACTCCAACGCTCTATCAATATATGGATGTACTCTTCTTCCCAATACAAAAACTTGCATCCATTCTACTCCCTCCGTTCTAGTATTTGTCAAAATATATATGTATCTAGACATGTTTTAGTATATAGGCACATCCATTTTTGGACAAATGGAAGTCAAGTATTTTGGAACGGAGGGAGTACACAATAAAATTTTTAAGTTAGCACAACTAGTCTATTCCGAGAGCACAACCGAAGATTTGGTCGGGTTCTTCCTCCTTTTGCCGACACATGGGACATCTAGCATCTAGGTCGTGTCATGAAAGAAAATAGAGTGGTAGTTGATAAGTTGAAGCCACGAGATGTGCATCTTGGGTTAAACTGTAAATAGAATCTTACTACTCTTGAGTAACTCCAAAAGCGGCCACCGAAGATCTTTCTTGGATTTGTTTTTCATCACCAGCACGTCGAGGTGAAAGATGTGCAGGTTCAGTGGGTCCTCTTGCGTTTTCACTGACATGTGGGGCCGCATGTGAGCAAACAGATGATGGGCTCCGCGCGTCCGTTGGCTGGCTGAGAAGAGAGATAGAGGAGTGCTGAGCACGGACTGCAGGAAATTTGTTCTACGTAACCAGCACCTTGATATTCGCGTGTGGTTGTTTCTAGAATAAAAAAAGGAGATACCTCTACTTATGTTACTCCCACTACGCCTAGCCTAAGGTTAGGGCCTGTTTGGTTTCAATGAGTCACCTGACTTATAAGTCAGGTGACTTAAAACTAGTGACTTATAAGTCACGCCTGTTTGGTTGTCACCTGACTTATAAGTCACCTGACACACCTTCCCACACCAATCAACATCATGCAGGTGGTGGGACCCACGCAAAAGGGGGTGACTTATAAGTTTTAAGTTGGGGTGGAGCAACTTATGACTTATAAGCTGGGGTGACTTATAAGTGGGTTCTGTTTGGCAAAATAAGTCACTTTTTTCACTTTTCGGCTTATAAGTTGGTGACTTATTTGGAACCAAACAGACCTTTAGTAGGTGACCTTGCACTTGGCTCTTCGCCTCTTCCGGAAGTCGATGGTTCTATAGTAGTGCTTCTGGCAATCTGACACCAAATGAACTGCTGCACGTCCACCGCTTGTAAGCAAAAGTTTCTCCTTGTGCTGCGAGCCACCGCGCACGCGTTGGCGAGGGAGAAGGCGTAATCAAGCTTCTCGTCATTCTGCGAGTTGACGGGACACATCAAAGTTATTTACTAGTAGTACATACTCTCTCCAAAAAAGGGCTGACCATGTCATTGCTACCATCCCGTGCTCCGTCGTTGAGTACGTGCACTATTCACGTGCCATCGAGGAGAAAAAATATTGCGTAGGTGCCATCGAAGTGCACGACTCACTTACGGAAAAGGGTTTCCCCCCGCTTCCCCCCCCCCCCCCCCCCCCGCGCACGACCCACTTACGCGCTGCTTATCTGATTATCTCCATTTTCTTGCATGACACGTGCAACTTCATGCTATATGTCTCGTGTGTTGGGAAAAGGATGAACAAAGCTCACGTAAAAGAAAAGAGTTGAAGAGCATAGATTCCCGACGACCGAGGAGGAGCAAGGAACCTCGCGGTGGAGCGTCTTCAAGGAACCTTGCACGTTTTCCCCTATTTTTTGCCGCCTGCCCACCTATAAACAACTAAAAGAACATGAACTTTTCGCTAACCACTAGAAACGGTATATCAAGATGCTAAGTTGAAGATGTTTTATACTCCCTCCGTTCCCAAATATAAGTCTTTTTAGATATTTCAATAAGGGACTACATACGAAACAAAATGAGTGAATCTACACTCTAAAATATGTACACAAGCGAACGCACTTACTCCATCTGATCCAACTCATGCACAAACGCGCACAGCATGGAGCACACAACGCACGTACACAAGACGTGCATGCACACACGCTCGGCCGCAGAATGCATGTGAATGACACATGCATGCGCACACACTCGGCTGCATGGAGGCGTGCGCCATCCACGTCGACGTCTGGTTCGTCGTGCTACGGCGAAGCTCGCTCGCAACGGCGCATCGCATCTCTTGCAGCACCTCTTTGCCGTCATGGCTCAACTACTAGTCGGAGACGAAGGCGACTGCATCCTCGGCCTTAGAGCTAGCACCGATGGAAAAACACGCACGCTGCACGCACACGAGCACATACGGAGTGCCCACAACATGGTGGTGGTGCGTCCCCAGTCGCCTCTACTCCTTCTGTGCACGTTGTCTATCAAGGCGGCTGCATGCTAATGATGATGTGGGTGAGATCTTCTAGGACTCAGATGATGACGAGGAAAATTATGAGACACAAGGTGACGTAAACCGTCAAGGTCCATGGTCAAGGGGGTGCTAGCAAGTGCTTAGATGTGCTTAGAGCAAGTACAATAGAGCTGACTAAGCGGGCTATAAGGAATAAACAGTAGTATATTTCTGCTTAGTTGGAGGAAAGAGAAGGGGAGAGAGAAGGTAAGCGGGCTCTTCGTGAAGAGCCAGCTCTAGCACGTGCTCCTAGGCACTTTGTAGTACATGTTGACTATAAGATGGGCTGTAGGCTTATAGCCAGCAGCTGGCTATACTATTAATGCTCTTTAGATGAGGTGCTAAGTGCATTAAATGGCTTAGTAACTCAAGTGTTCAATGCATAGGTGCTTAGTTTATTGGTGCCACATCATATTTTATGCCTACGTGGCAGGCTTAGCAGCTATACATGGTGGAGCACTGGGAGAGGCCAAGGCTGGTCATAGTGGGGAGTAACTTGTACTGTAACATATTACTATGTTACTCTAAACATCTCTATAAACCGGAAAGGAGGGAGTAGTAACATACACTAGTGTCATATGCAGAGTATGGGAACACATGATATTTCCCCGTCCGGACCGATCCCAAGTTGGCTTCTCACCTTCTTGGCCCAACAAAAAACCCTCCCCCTCCCGCGCGCGCTTCCCGCCCGGCGCCAGCTGAGCCCGCCTCTCCACATTGATGGCAAGTCAGGGCGACGCGACCTCTCACTGCTTCCGCCGTTGAAGCGGCGCGCCGACCGAGGGCACCGCCCGCTGCATGCCCGGCATTTTAGACTACACAGTGGATAGTAACTTTTAGAGCAAGTACTACTATTATTAGATGACATAAGCAGGCTATAAGGATTTAAATATAGTATTTGTGCTTAGTTGAAGGAGAGAGAAGAGAAGCGGATTGTAAATGTGTAGCCGGCTGTACTCCAACATACTCTACTTTGTGAGACAAAAGGTGGGGCCATTATTAATGATATTGTATTTATACTAAAGGGACTAACGGACGCCTTAATTACTCCATTTTTGGAGACAAACCTTGGTGGGGCTATTATTAACTTTTTTGAGCTATTATTGACTTGGACGTGGGGTTTGGGAGCCAAAGGCCTACTACCTCTGTCCGGGTTTATTGGTCCCTATTGTATTTCGTGCCAAATTTTGACCATAGATTAAACTAAGAAAATGTTCACGCATGTCACCAAACATTATATTTTTCAAAACTATGTTGAAATACGAATCCAATGAGATAATATTTCTTGACATGCATTAACATTTTGTTAGTTAAATCTTTAGTCAAAAATTGGCAAAAACTATAAAAGGGACCTATAAACCAGGACGGAGGTAGTACTATTATACTCTGACCTGACATGCTCTACCCTAGCTGCCGCTGTATCATATGGTTTCACACCGTTCCAGATCTTAGTGTCGCCATGCAATTCTTCTTCAGCCCTCCTTCCGGCGTGCACCGCGAGAAGGGACAACAGTCCTCCGAACCCCGCCTTTCGTGATCCTGTACGGGAGAGGGGCGATCAGGTTTTTGGGGAGCACATTCCTGTGACTGCTGCCAGCGACGCCTTCCTCAACGACAGCCTTCTTCCCCGACCTCGGTAAACTCTTCATCAACGACATGAGTGACAACATCAACCACATCGGTTCTGCTCGCGCTGTACAGTATGTGATTCTATCCTCCTGGTTTAGTCTGCATCATTACTTTGATGTTTGCAATTGTCATCATGATCTATTTACTGCTGATTCGGATTAAATCTCATACTAAATTGCTCATATATTCAACAATCCAATCCAAAAACCTGATCACAGGCAATTTACTCCGAGTTGTTTTGCTGCGCTTTTGAAGCCGCCTACTTTTAAGGGGGTGCAATATAAAAGGTGGCGCACAAGAGCAGTATATTGGTTTCAGATCATGTGCTGCTACGACGCCACTAAAGGTAAGCCTGAGGGCGATCTTAATCCTACACAGTAGGAAGCTTTTCAGAACATGGATACCCTCTTCAAAGCCGCCCTGCTGAGTGTTCTTGATGATTCCATTGTGGATTCATATATGTTGTTTGACAGCGGCAAAGACATGTGGGCTGCGCTCAAGGCCACGTTTGGGCCCTCGGGCGCTAGCAACGAGTTGTATGTCGTGGAGCAATTCTGTGACTACAAGATGACTGATGAGCACTCTGTTGTTCAGCAGACTCATGAGATACAGTCACTCCCTAAGGAACTTGAGTACTTTAAGTGTGTGTTGCCGGACAAGTTTGTTGCTGGTACCATCATTGCCAAGCTTCCACCTTCGTGGAACGATTTTGCTACTTCTCTGAAAAACAAGAGACATGAGTTTTCTGTTTTGGATCTCATTAGCACTCTTGATATTGAGGAGAAGGCGAGAGCAAAAGACACATGTGCTCGGGTCGCCGAGGGAGCTTCTAGTGCCCACATGGTACACGAGAAGAACTTCCAGCCCAACCAGCCCCAAAACAACAAGAACAAATCTCAGGGGAAAGGCAAGTTTGATGCAAAGAACAAGCCGTCACATTCTACCAACTTCAAGAAGAATTCTCATAACGGGAAGGGATACGAACCTCAATTTTGGTAGCACCACACAAAATTTATATGGCTACATCTACCTGCTGTCAGCTAACCTCATGGTGCTCCAGGTATTCCTACATTTATAACTAGGTACAATGACCACTGCAAGATGAAATCAGCTTATTCGTACATTGACTTGCTGAATACAGTGCGGAACGATCCTGTCATGTCTGGAGGAGCAAACAAGTAGTGCAGCCGAAGGTGGAAATCAACCAAGGACTTATGAAATTATATGTAATCTTCCTCAGGCAGGTTAGTATCCCCTTCGTCCAGATGATCGTGTTTTGTCATGCCGAGCTATTGATGTGTGCTACTGTTTTGCAACACCATTTAAGTATAGCTACTGTTTTCCTATCTTTTCAGATTCAGGACAATGAATAGGATATCAGGGGAACTGCACAATATGGACCCATGTTGAGTCATCTCTATTGCCTCATGTGTTTCCTGCAAATGTGTCAGCATCAATTGCAAGATGAGGCAGCTAGATAGCTGTGGAGTTGCCAACATGCTCAAAGTGCTCGCAACATTGAGAATAAACAAGCATGCCCAGGAAATTAATGCGTGCGCAGGGAGGCCCTTTGCTCAGAGAAGCATCGACAGATTTTCTTTATTTCCACACCTTCTCACAGTTTTGTATATTGGTTATAGTATGGTGAATCATTGAGATGCATAGACATGCTGAACTTTTGTTCTTCTGAATGTTAGTTTAATGTGAGTGTCTGCATACAGTACCGCATCCTCTAATTTGGTGGATGCACACAGAGAAAATAAATCTCCTTAATTTACTCGATAACCACCCTATTAAATAGGCCTAGTAACAAACCAGGCGCATGTAGTGGCCGGCGGGCACATGCATGCTGCATGCAAGGCCAGTCATGCAGCAACACAAAAGAAGAGAGCGGTTCTTGGGAAAAAATGAGTAGTTAGTGCAGCGTGCCTTATAAACACGAACAACTCGCTCTCCCGCTTCCGTCTCCCCACCCAATTCCCCCGCTCCCCAATCTTCCTCACTCGTCCAGAAAACCCCGCTCACCTTCTTCTTCACCCGTACAGAAAACGCCTGCTCCTCTTCTTCCACTCCTACAGAAATCCCCAGCCCTCCTTCTTCCCCACTCGCACTGCCACTAGGCTCGTCTCTGGCTACTCTGCTCAAACCCGTCAGCTTGGCGCGACGCCCACAAGAAAAATGGAGTCGGCTGGCCCCAGCTCCAAGAAGATGAGGCTCCGGCCAGCGGCGACGCCGGTTGTAGATCCCGCACCCGATAGCGCGGGGAGAAGCGGCGAGCCCCGCCCCCCCCCCCAACCCGGATCTGAGGTACCGATAGAATCTCCGGTGGACCGCACCAGCGATCTCCCGGACGTCATCCTTGAGGAGATCATCTCGCTTCTCCCCACCAAGGATTGCTGCCGCACACAAGTCCTCTCAACTCGGTGGCGCCCTCTATGGCGCATCGCGCCCCTCAATCTCGACTGTCGTCAGATATCTGTCCTTCCTGAATTTGATCTCATCAGAGCCATCGTCTCTTCTCACTAGCAGGGCCCCGTTCAATGCCTCTGCATCCCGACAAGCTACCTGCTGTCCATACCCGGCAAGGTGGACGCTTGGCTGACATCCCCTGAATTCGGAAAACTCTAGTAGTTTGAGTTCTACCATTACCATGAAAGTTTCATACCATGAACATACCAAGAATTCGTGCCCACACCACCGTTGTCCATCTCACTGTTTTCCTCCTCTGTCCAAACCGCCACCTTCGCCCAGTGCCATCTACCAGACGATCTGGTACAAATACTTCGACTCCCACTGCTAAAAAAACTTTCGCTTGTGGTGGTTTATCTGTCGGAGGCCTCACTGCACAGCATCATCCACTCCAGTTGCCCTACCCTGGAGCGCTTGCTGATTGTTTCGGGAATAGAAATCGGTATCAGTTGTCTCCAAATAAAGTCGCCTCACCTTAAAAGCATTGGAATTTGTTTTAAAGGACAGCAGCTCATCATCGAAGATGCCCCTTCACTTGAAAGGTTGCTCCTTCATAGTTGTTATACACCTTCAGAAATAACTGTCGTCTCTGCGCCCAAACTGGAGACCTTGGGTGTAATTCGTGACCCGTTTAATAATCACAAGGAGTTGGTGCTTGGCTCCTCACTTTTTCAGGTACCGTATATTTTCATCTACACATTTGTCATCATATGCTGCATTTTTCATTTGTGCGCATAAGTTTTATATCATCTTGGAGTACACTTTGGGTACTAATATTATGTTATATGCTCAATGAACATTTCGTCCATTGATAGCCTATCAATGCTGCTGGATTCTGTCAAGATCATATATATCAGAATGTATAGTTTTGATCTGGACATAATTATTGGCTTGTTGCGATGCTTTCGATCTCTGGAGAATTGATACATAGAGGTGATGACTCCATGCACATTGAAAGCCCGAATATATTGTACTAGAATTAACTGTTCAGCTGGCGTTCTTTCGACATATTCTTTTTTCAGACCTTAACTGTTTTCAATCTTCATGTCTACTTAGGGAGAACCACATGGATAAAAACATATAACCAATCGTTGGCGTAATAAGCACAAGGATTTTCTCAATTCTCATGACATTCGTTTGAGGACAATAACGATGGGACGATATGCATCCAACCAGGCAAACAGAAGCTTTGTCACATTCTTCCTGTTGAACGCGAGGTTACTATTGTCCATGAGGCTTAATTTTTACAACAAGAGATTTCTCACGGACGAACATGTTGAACAGCAAAAAAAGAAGTTTCAGGTGGACAAATGGGCTTCTAAACGTGCTCGGCTTATATTTACAATAAGTTGTAGACATCCTGAAATAATTTTTTTTGCATAGGATGTTGATTTTATGGATCAGACCGATCCATTTGTTTGTGACTGCAAAAAAGAGTGGTTGGGTTAGATGTTACTGTCATGTTCAACCTGGGTTTTGTCTAAAAATTTGATGAACAATTAATCCTTGGGCTTTTTGTACCATTTGTATGCTTGACTTGCATGTTGTTGCCCTCGTACTCCCCTCGACCTGCCACTACACTGCCGCATCTTTCATAGCTGCTGTTCGTTCCCGTCCGAGGCCTTGCCGTCGTTCTCTGCCTTGGTTAGCTCACTGTGCTCGCCACCATCTGGTGTTGTCAATATGGTCAACAACCAAGAGGAATCAGGAGATGACTGTACATGGAGAGGCTGACAGTAGGGACCCACCAGGGTCATTGCATTTCGCAAGCAGGTGCCTCGTTATTACAAGCTAAAACAATACTTCCTCCTAATTGTTTGACAACTAGGTTCCACGCCATTGTCAATGTAGTCAATAAACGAGAAAATTACACAACAAGCGGACAACACCAGGGACCCAGCAGCTCGCCCAGTTGTTTTTCAGTTTTAGAGACAGAGCTCAACTGCGCGCTGTGCGGGGGCTGTGGCCCGTCTAGCCCACGCTTACACTTTTATTAAGCACATGACGAGCCCAGTTGATATTTTTTTCTTTCTGAAATTGGCTAGCCCAGTTCTTTTTTTTGGAGAATACCAAAACCGAGGCCTACTTGCTTTTCTCAGCCCTGCTGGGCTGCAAATCTTTCAAGACGAGGAGGGATAAGAAATGGGCTTCCCCAGAAAATGGGCTATAAGTTGTAAGAAATGGGCTGTAAATTTTTAAACCAAAGCCAACCGGCAATTGCATTAAAATATCATTTTTTCAGGATTTCTCTACTCTCTACTCTTATAAAAGCCAAAGCCAACTCGCAATTACATTAAAATATCATCTTTTCACCCACAAGATAAACTACTCATACAAATGCATCTTCATGTTCCGTGCAACGAACGAGCATCTTGCTAGTTAAGATTCTAAATTTCATTCATTTTTTTTGCGGAGAATCGTTTTTTGAATTTTATTTTGATATAATTTTTTGAAAACTATTTTTAAGGTGACTCGAAATTTCGTGATTAAAAGAGTTCGTACCCCACCGAAATATGCAAAGTTTCGTTGAATTTTTTAGCAGTGCCCAGAATATATGGTCTGTAATGCCAATAAAAAGAATATGAGCTTCAAGTATCCTTAAAAATTAGCAAATGGGCTGTAAATTATTGAAAATAATGGCTAATGGGTTGTATGTTGTTTTCCACAGATTTGGAGGCAGACTTCTGGGCCTACTAGGTTGACGATGACGCTGTCCTAATTTTTTTTAACGCGTACGCAGGGCTTTGTCAACTTAGTCAACACACAGCAGTGACTGTTGGATGTCCATCCAACGGCCGCCGTGCTTCTTCAATCTCTGATCTTCCTGCTCCAGCCGCCCAAACCAGCGCCGGCGGGACTGCCTGCTCCCTCCTCCCGTGGCTGGCTGTGCTGCCGCCAGGCCATCCCTCTAACCACCCACACATCCTGTTATTTTCCGGTGACGTCATCCTCACCCCGCAGCCGACCAGTCAGCGCTCGTTCTCCCCTCAGCGTGGGCATCTGCTGCGGTGGCTTCGCCGGCTCCGAGTGGTTCTCTTCCTGGGCCCCGCCCTCGTCCACCGCGTTTGCGCTCTCGGCGCGGCGAGGTCAACATGGTCAACAAACAACAGCCATCAAAAGAGGCTGACAGTAGGGGCCCACACAGGAAAATGCCTCCTTATTGCGCGCAAAATAATGATTCCTCCACCTGAAAGCTGGGACCCACCGGAAGGGTCTCTGTATTTCGCGAAAAAAACGTTCCCCCCGCTGTCAGCTCGGACCCATCGGAAATGCCTCCTTATTACGCACAAAAAATGAATACCCCCCTGCTAGCTGGGACTCACCTTGGTGGGAGGCTGTCTTGTGGGCCTACTAAGTTTACGGGGATGGAGGGCTTTGTCAACTTAGTCAATATGAACGACTCTAGCTCCAGTGACCGTACGATGTCCATCCAACGGCCGTAGTGCTTCTTGAGCCTTTGGTCTTCGTGCTCCAGCCGCCCAAAGCAGCGTCGGTCGTGCCGCGTGCTCCTGCCTCCCGTGGCCGGCTGTGATGCCGCGGAGGCCTCACCGCCCCCTACTACTCCCACCGCTGGCCAGGCCATCCCTCTACTCACCCACACCCCCTGTTATTCTGCGGTGACGGCAGTCACACCCTCGTACTCCTCTTCACGTGGGCATCCACTGCTGCGTCTTCCCCGGCTCCGCGTCGTCCCCTTCCTAGGCCTCGCCGTCGTCCATCGCCGTGGTGCTCTCGGCGCGGCGTGGTCAATGTGGTCAATGACCGACTTCCATCGGAAGAGTACTATGCGTCGAGAGGCTGACAGTTGGGTCCATGGCGGCCGCAAGGAAGTGCCTCCTTATTACGCGCAAAATAATTATTCCTCCACCTGACAGCGGGGACCCACCGGACGGGCCACCGTATTTCATGAAAAAACATTTCCCCTGACTGCTGGCACCCACCAGCTACATCTTCGCACGCAAGGAAGTGCGTCCGGGCAAAAAAAAAACAATTTTCCCCCCTGACTGCTGGGACCCACCAGCTACATCTCCGCACGCAAGGAAGTGTGTCCGAGCAAAAAAAAACAAAACAATTCGCCCCCCTGACTGCTGGGACCCACCAGCTACATCTTCGCAGGCAAGGAAGTGCCTGACAGTCGGGACCCACCTGGTCGAAGCGTACGTAGCATTGTCATTCTGGTCACGAACGTGTACGTACATACTGGTCGTAGTAGAGGCGCGCACGTACACGTACGTACAGCGGCGAGGGTGCAAGAAAGAAAATACGGCCACGTACATACATACGGGCAGGGTCTCGAACGCCTACTCGTGCATACGTACATGGCTGGGTCGGAACGGAGAAACAGCATCGTCATCGTGTTCATGGGGAGCTAACCGGCTGGGTCGGAACGGAATGCATGGTCGTGTTCATCGGGAGGGCTTGGACGGAACAAGCGATGGAAACGAGGCCTGGCGTACCGCACAACGGAGGAAACGGCCTTGTGTTCGAGCGGCCACGTTCAAAACGGGGTCCTGTTGATCGGGAGGAGCCTGGCATACCGCAAAACGGAGCAAACGGACCTCCTACGGTCGAAACGGGGGTCCTGTTGATCGAGAGGGGTGTGGCATACCGCAAAATGGACGAAACGGACCTCCTACGGTCGAAACGGGGGTCCTGTTGATCGGGAGGGGTGTGGCATACCGCAAAACGGATGAAACGGATTTGTGTTAGAGCGCTACTGTCAAAACGGGGCGGCGGGAGGGGTGTGGCGTACCGCAAAACGGGACTCCACGGGATACTGTTCATCTCCACCGTCGACCTCCTCCAGCCTCCACGGTCTACCGTTGACCTCCTCCAGCCTCCACGGGCTCCTGTTGATCTAGCCTCCACCGCGCGCTACTCCACCGGCTACTATTCAACCACCCCTCCACGGGCACCCCTCCACTGTCTACTGTTCATCCAGCCCTCCACACAACGGGGTCCTGTTCAACCACCCCTCCACGGCCACCCCTCCACCGTCTACTGTTCATCCAGCCCTCCACACCACGGGTTCCTATTCATCCAGAGGCAATGCCACCGCTCACTGTTCATCCAAACCCCCCGCAATGCTCACTGTTCATCCAATCGATCGGCCTCAATTACCAGCAGTAGCGAAGGAAGCGCTCCATCGGGTTCTGTCGTGGAATTATCACGTCAGATGTCCTCATGAAAGGACTTAGTCGTGGAGCCATCGCAACGGGTTAGCTTGAAGGGGTTAAACCGGACAAGGGACATGGGAGTTTATACTAGTTCGGCCCCTTCGATGAAGGTAAAAGCCTACGTCTAGTTGTGATGGGATTGATTGGATTTCGATGATCAGGGAGCGAAACACGCTTGCCTGAGTCTCGAGTTGTTGTCTGTTGTCCCTGAACCGCTGCCAGGTCATCCCTTTATATACACAGGTTGACGCCCGGCTAGTCTACAGAGCCCCAAGGCCGACTCATACAAAGTGTCTGGCTCGGTCTCTCCTTTCCTAACTTACATTACAAGTTTACATAGTCATGGCGGTTTACCACTATGGGCCCTAATCCGCCTTTGGGCTTCGGGCTTCTATGCTTCATTTAGTAAAGCGCCATCTTCTGGATCTTCATGGGCTTCAACTTAGTCAAGGGTGAACCGGGCCCTCCTGGCCGGTTTACACTCAGTAGCTATATCCTCAACATTAGGACCCAGATTGATTTGAATTTGTTCATGTCAATCTTCAATACTTCAAAGATCTCTTGCAAGCATCTCCTTGTATTTTCATAAACCGCCATATTGTCTTCTCCTGTAATTTTGTAAACCGCCGTGACGTCATCTTCTGAACACAGCAACGGTCCATCATGACATCATCTCTATAAACAAAAATTAAAAAGATTCC
Source organism: Triticum timopheevii (assembly GCA_963921465.1). Lineage (NCBI taxonomy): Eukaryota > Viridiplantae > Streptophyta > Magnoliopsida > Poales > Poaceae > Triticum > Triticum timopheevii. The sequence continues at coordinate 129,668,790 of OY997270.1, forward strand.
CTTCACTTAATGGTTATCCCTAAAATCGAGGCGACAGGCGCACTCATTCAGCCGTTTCAGGCTCCTTGATTCTCACGCCTGCTGTTTTACTCTCTCCTCTATAAATAAGGCCCGAGGGCCCTTCTCTTTTTTCCCCTTATGTGCCTTCTTCTTCCTCGCGACGCCCAAGCTCTGGAGCTCCGCTGCCGTCCGTGACCTTCGAGATCTGCACCGACAAAGGCCGTTGCATCAACCTGAAACGGACCAGAAATTCGTCGCCCTTCTCCGCAGCAGATCTGCAGTGGTAAACTTCCTTTCTCCTACATCTTTAGATATGTTTCTAGGGTTTGCGAGCTCCTCTGCACAGTTCTTCATCCTTCTTCTTTGTTCTTCCTCCTGCCGCGATAGTTTTGATCCAATAACAGTATAGATCTCATGCGGTAGGTACTCCGCATCCATTTTTAATGCTAGCCGATCGTTCTTTTTCCTCTTTAGAGTACATGGCCTTCCCTGCTCTACTTAGCACCTTTAGAGCTCACGGAAAAAATTGTTTTACGGACATGTGGTAGATCCGAATAAATTTGACATTTGTGTGAAACCTGTTTCTGTCAATACTTAGCAGAAATTTTGAATTTCTGACCCTTCTGCCTACAGGCGGTTTAACCCTTTGATAGCCAATCCGTCATATATCATTAGCCATCTCTTAAACCGCCAACTGAGCCTTGCATAGTATTTTCCTCTGGTTTAACACTGAATTGTACACCTTAAACCGTAAATTGTTGAACCGGCACTTCTTCTTTTAGTTCCCTCCTTCCGGAATGTCGAGGCAATTTGCTGCTTGCAATTGGGTTCCGTCCCGGATCACGGAGACACCGATCAATGGTTATGTCACCACTGGTGCCTTAGCCTCAAAAAGGGCTCTCCACTGGCGAGTTGCAGAATCGGAATGTCTGCCTGAACCTCAAGAAGGAGAGGTAATTGTCTTTATGCAACACTTAGACAGGGGATTCAGTCCGCCCGGATCAAAAAATTTCCGAGATGTCCTTGCAAGCTTCCAACTCCATCCGCAAGATATTGGTCCGAACTCCGTGTCAAACATATGCAATTTTCAAGTTTTCTACAAAGTCTATCTTCAAGCAGAACCAACTGTGGAGCTGTTCCGGGACTTTTTCCATTTGAACCGCCGTACGGAATTCTCAGACAGCCCCAACACATAACTTGGCGGTGTTTCAATTCAGAAAAGAAAAGAAGTTGACTTCCCTCATGCCAAACATCATAGCCATCTCAAAGATTGGAATCAGACCTGGTTTTACTGCCGGAACACTGCCCCTGATGGAGAAAATCCCTTGCTGGGTTATCGACCTCACCGGCTTAGCAATAGCCACCCATTACCTTCACGCTTGACCGCCGCAGAACAGAAGAATTTTGCACCTCAACTCGCCAAGCTCAGGGCTTTGATGGCCAATGGTTTAACTGGCATTGATCTTGTCCGCTGCTGGGTTTCCTGGTGCATTTTACCCTTAAGCCGCCGCCCCGGATTGATGCATGAATACACTGGTGATGTCAAAGACCCTCGACGATATCATGAAATGTAATGACTGATCTTGAAGTCATTGAATCGGTAAAGAAAATGCTTGATGAACCGATCTTTGCCTGCAGCCAAACCGGTTTGGCTCTGTTTTGCGCCTCCAACAAACCGCCAGCGGTAAAGTTCATCTAAATACTTTGCTGAATTGCTTCTATATTGACTCTGTACTAACCTTTCCTTGTCTTAATTTCAGGCTAACAGCTCCTTTTGGAAACGGACTAAACCGGCACGGGCTCCTCGTGCAAAGAGCAAATCCACCAAGAAAGCTGGCAAGAGGAAAACCGCTGAGTCTTCTGACCCGCCAGAGGATGAGGAATCAGACGCTGAGGTAGAACTTGACTCACTTGGCTCCTTTTTCGTTCATCTTATTGACAATGACTATTCCCAGGATGATGCGGTGGCCAGCCATGCAGAACATGTTGAGGTAATCCTTCTTTCTTCCGATTCAGATCATGTACCGGTTCAAAGAATTTGCCGCACTGTCCGGAAAGTAAAACAATCTCACCCCCTTGCTCATTTGGATCCAAAATTTTCCTTGAAGACACAGCAAGTTGAAGAACGTTGTACAACCCGGCATAGTGGTCAACAAATCACGTCATCCGGTTTAGCTGACACGCCAACCCGGAAACGTCGTCCAGAGGTGACTTGTTCTCCTGAAAAACGTTATCCTTTGAAAGGTTTCTTCAGATGCCCTCTCAATCCGTCTGACCCGAATTACCAGGCTTCTTCCGACTCGTCTGGTGGTTCATCAACCACTCAGCTGCCTCCTCTCAAAGTTGTCGCTGGGTAAGTATATTACTTCTTAACTTGTTTCTTCATTTGCCGGTTTACCATATTCTTACCTTTGATGTTGTAGCGCCAAGGCTAGATTAAGTAAGAAATCCAAGCCCAGCGATCCTACTGTTGATGTTGATCCGGAGAAGACTCCAGAGCATCATGGCGAAGACCCTGAAGTTGCCATAGACAGCTCTGCTGGGCAGAACCAAGATGGTCATGCTAACCCGCCAAAGTTTGAACCGAATGTAGAAGTTGACACTTCACATCCTCCTGCTCCTCCAAGCCCAACAGTAGAGCAGCGGGGCTCAACTGCTGATCCGCCAAGCCCAACTAACAAACCGCCAAGCCCTGCTACCAAAGCGCCAAGTCCTGTTAAGAATATTGATTCCTCCAGTCCGGCCAAAGATGATGACGTTGTCGTTACTGGCACTGCATATAACGCCCCTGGTAATCCGGTTGTTCTATCAAAGCACACAGCCAAGGATGAATTTGCCGCTATGAGCAAGGGGAAAGGGAAGACTGACTTATCAGCTTATGTCGATCTCTCTGCTCAAGATCTTCACTCCGGCTTCTTGAACCGGCTTTACACCAGCCGTGATTATGAAGCCGGTTTAGTAAACCTAATGAAGGAGCGCTACGAGGTAAACAATTTGATCTTTGCTCTATACCTTCACTGTATTGTAGCCCCCAAGGGCCGGTTTGACTTGAGAAAGTCAAACCGGGACTTTGTATACTCCATTCGGTACTTGATGAAATTTCCTTGTATATGTCTGATCAAACACACATTAGCCCCCAAGTGTCATGATTAAAACTTGTATTAATCCTTGGGACTTCAACAATCAGCATAAAAATGATCCGCATTAGCCCCCAAGTGCCAAGTGTATAACTGGTTATATGCTTGGGACTTTAACAAAGATATTAACATGCTCTCTTATTGTTGCAGAGTGAGATAAACCAACAAGTTTCTCAAATTGCTGACCTTCAAGAAAATCTGAAATCCCAACAAGCAGAAACCACCAAGGCCAAGGATGAGCTGAAAACCGCCTTAACCACCATGGAGCAGCTGAAAGAATGGTTTAAGTCTGAGCAGGCCAACTGGGACACCGAAAAGGTTGGATTGCTGAAGCGGGCGGAAAACGCTGAGGCAGCCTTTAAACCGGTGACGGAAGAGCTGTCTGGATTAAAGCACCAAATCAATTCCATGACCTCTGCAATATTTGGTAAGCACTGTTTTGCCAAGGTTTGATGAACTTTGAAATTTCACCGGTTTAACATGAACTTCTTAAACCGATATAGGCAGTCGCATTGCTCATTTGGGTTCTGATATGCGGAAGAAACTCAAGGCCGCGTATACACTGGTTGAACAGCTGTATACCGGCGCCCAACGGGTTATATCCGCCACTTCTTATGACAATGTGGCGCCAACACTGATCAAGGACACGCTGGACCGGCTCTCGATGACGCCAGCGCAAATAGAAGAGCTGAAGCGATCTGCCGCTCGGGCTGGCACTTTACTAGCACTGACTCGAGCCAAGGCATGGATAGCTGATCTTAATCCGGCTGATATAGCCAAGGGCTTCCCAAGTGCACAAGAAAACGGCGAAGTATTTGACAATGACGCGCTCAGACGGGTGACCAGGGAGATGCGTCCTTTGGCGAGTCAGCTGGCAGACGAGGCTAACCTGACGGTTCACCGATCCTTCTATGATGCAAACACCAGACGGGTTGAAGCTGTGATTCCTGAAGTGCAGAACCTTGTTCCACCAATCTGTAAGCACACTTACGCTCCTGACGTTGATCCGGCTGAGCTTATAAGTGAAGAGGTTGTCTTTCAGGCCTTGACCCGGATTGACTGGACCACCAATGACTTCCAGCCATTGGACGGGGAGGAGGAGGCTGAACTGACGCCAGATGACCCATCTACCTCACATCAACCCGGCGATGAAGCATAATCCGTCAAGGCGGTTGATATGTCAGAAACTGTCTTGTGAAACAATTCCGTATTTTGGGCCTCTGAGTGCCTTGTAATAGGGTAGAAAAAACTTGTTGTGATTTGCTGCCATCGTGCAGGAGGAGATACTTTGTGTGATCCGCCATATCAATGACAATTTTTGTCCAGGTATCATAATATGCAACTCCTGTGTGTGCATAAAAATACAAGGGTCCTGGCGGTTTACCGCCGGACGGGTCATAATGCCCAAAAACAGGCCGGATTGATAATCAAACCGTAAAAACATGAAATAATTCATACCTGTGATATAAGATCCCTGTTTAGTTGGCTGACCAACTTTTGATTGCAATAAGGGTGAAAACTATAACTCCATCATTTTCTGATGTCGTACAGTAAGTCATACCGGGTGATGATTCACACCAGATGATCCAAGCTGGTGACAGGTAGTCAATGCCAGGCCGGGTTGATAAACTCTGGTTTAAGAATAAGGTTTGCCAACATGTAGTTGCAAACCAAGCCGGTTTAAAGAATACCGGGCAAATAAGAGGACTGACCAGGCCAAGAAAATCGGTTTAACACGAAAGTCAGCAAATAGCAAATAAAACTATGTAGTCGAGGCTTTTTGGGGGCTGTCAGGCCCAAATTCGAGGCTTTTTGTGGGCTGCCAGGCCGCTGAGTTGAACCATTTGACAAAGCCTTTTAAGATGGACCTCCAACTAACCAATCACCGTTTTAACTTTGACAAGTGCAGGGTCTCAATGAGAGTAACTGTCAAAGGTTCGGAGGGCCGTGCCAGGATGACCTGGATAGGAGTGTCTTACTTGATGAAGGCAGGTTAACCCAGGGGTTTTAGTTAAATATACCAGGCTTCCAAGCCGTGGGTCCATACCCAGCTACAAGGGTCCATTCAAACTCCTTGGTATTTGACCAAGGAGCCCCCAAGTAACGTGATGAGCTGTGCTCATTGGGTGCCTATGTTTGAGTTGTGCAAAGCATCCAGACTCTCTTTGGCTCCTTGGGTGTGAAGATCCCGAGCTTTGTGGCATGATAGCCGGTTTAACAGGTAGTACTCTGCTTTGTTAGCTGAAGCCCCCATGTAACTCAAAGGATATTTGAGAAAAAACAGCAGAGGCCCCGCTTTAGAGCAAGGATGCTGATTTATTTATTGATCATAATATATACATTGTCAAGATATGTACATAAAAAGAGACGATGGCTCAAGTGTAATAAGGCCGGAGGAGAGCTATGTTCCACGGCCGCCGGGTCTCCTCCTCAGAATTGCGTGAGTCGTCTCGAACGTCAATGAGGTAGTATGATCCGTTGTGCAGATTCTTGCTGACCACAAAGGGTCCTTCCCAAGGCGGGGACAACTTGTGCATGTCGGTCTGATCCTGGATGAGCTGGAGCACCAAGTCACCTTCTTGAAAGGTTCTTGTCTTAACCCGGCGGCTGTGATAACGCCGTAGGTCTTGTTGATAAACCGCCGATCGTGCCAAAGCCATATCCCGCTTCTCATCTAACAGGTCCAGTGCCTCTTGGCGAGCTTGCTCGTTGTCCGCTTCAATGTAATTAGCAACCCGGGGCGAATCATGACGTATATAACTTGGGAGAACCGCCTCTGCCCCATATACCATAAAGAAAGGCGTGTAGCCTGTTGATCAATTGGGGGTGGTGTTGATACTCCACAACACAGAAGGTAATTCTTCCACCCAACAACCCGGCGTCCGCTTCTAGGGAATCATGAGCCGGGGTTTAAGACCCTTTAAAATTTCTTGATTAGCTTGCTCTGCTTGACCGTTGGATTGAGGGTGTGCCACAGATGCTAGGTCAAGCCGGATGTGCTCTCTCTGACAGAAATCCTCCATCTCACCTTTGGAAAGGTTGGTACCATTATCCGTGATGATGCTGTGTGGAAAGCCAAAACGGAAGATAATCTTTTTGAGAAATTGAACCGCCATAGCTGCATCACACTTGCTAACAGGCTCCGCTTCAACCCACTTGGTGAATTTATCAACTGCCACCAACAGGTGGGTCTTCTTGTCCTGGGAACGTTTAAAGGGTCCCACCATGTCAAGCCCCCAAGTAGCAAAAGGCCAAGTGATAGGAATCATCCATAGTTCCTGAGCTGGAACATGAGCTCTGCGTGAAATTTTTTGACAAGCATCACATCGCTTTACCAGATCCTCCGCATCAGCATGAGCTGTCAACCAGTAAAACCCATGACGAAAAGCTTTTGTAACCAAGGACTTTGAACCGGCATGATGACCACAATCCCCTTCATGAATTTCCCGTAGGATCTCTTGGCCTTCTTCCGGAGAAACACAACGCTGAAATACGCCTGAAATGCTACAGCGGTGTAACTCGCCATTGTGAATAACCATGGACTTGGATTGCCGGACTATCTGTCGGGCCAGGACTTTGTCATTTGGTAGCTCGCCCCGGCTCAGATACACTAGATATGGAACCTCCAATCCGGCACGACGTGTAAAGCGGCCACCAACTGAGCCTCCGGATCAGGAACAGCCAAATCCTCTTCTGTGGGCAACTTAACAGACGGGTTATGCAAGATATCTAAAAAGGTGTTAGGAGGTACCGGTTTACGCTGAGATCCAAGCCGGCTCAAAGCGTCTGCTGCTTCGTTTTTGCGCCGATCAATATGCTCAACCTGATACCCTTTGAAATGACCCGCCACAATATCCACCTCACGCCTGTAAGCCGCCATGAGTGGATCCTTAGAATCCCAAGTACCAGAAACTTGCTGAGCCACCAGATCAGAATCTCCGAAACAACAAACTCGACTTAAGTTCATCTCTTTAGCCACACGGAGACCATGAAGTAGAGCTTCATACTCAGCTGCATTGTTAGTACAAGGAAACATCAAGCGGAGGACATAGCAGATTTTATCACCTCGAGGGGAAGTAAGGACAATTCCAGCCCCCGAGCCTTCCAACTGCCTTGATCCATCGAAATGAATAGTCCAGTATGTATTATCCAGCTTATCTTCTGGTGCTTGCAACTCGGTCCAGTCATTGATAAAGTCCACAAGAGCCTGAGACTTGATGGCTGTTCGAGGTACATATTTTAAACCGTGTGGACCAAGCTCAATTGCCCACTTTGCAACCCGGCCAGTTGCTTCTCTGTTTTGGATGATATCGCCCAAAGGAGCAGAACTAACCACTGTGATGGGATGACCTTGAAAATACTGCTTGAGCTTTCGGCTGGCCATAAAAACCCCATACACCAACTTCTGCCAATGCGGATAGCGTTGTTTTGACTCGATCAGAACTTCACTGATGTAGTATACCGGAATGGCCTTCTCACCCAAACGACTGATAAACCGGCTGAGAGCTGCAATCCGACCTGCTAGACGCTGAACATCATTGATACACTTCGGTTTAGCCAGGGATGTGATTGCCTTGATCTTTTCCGGATTAGCCTCAATGCCCATGTTGGACACAAGAAAACCGAGCAGCTTGCCTGCCAGAACACGAAAGACACACTTATCCGGGTCAAGCATCATTTTGTAAACCCGAAGGTTGTCAAACGTCTCCTTGAGATCAGCTATCAATGTCTCCTTTTTCCTGGACTTTACAACAATGTCATCCACATAGGCATGAACATTACGCCCGATCTGCGTGTGAAGACAATTTTGCACACAATGCTGATAAGTTGCCTGAGCACTCTTGATCCCAAAGGGCATAGAAACATAGCAGAAGGCTCCAAAGGGTGTGATGAAGGCTGTCTTCTCCTGGTCCTTAACTGCCATCTTAATCTGATGATATCCTGAGTAAGCATCCAAAAAACTCAGGCGCTCACAACCCGCCGTCGCATCAATGATCTGATCAATACGCGGGAGAGCAAAGGGATCGGCCGGGCAAGCCTTGTTCAAGTCCGTGAAGTCCACACACATACGCCAGGTGCCGTTTTTCTTAAGAACCAGCACCGGATTAGCCAACCATTCAGGATGAAACACTTCAACGATAAACCCAGCAGCCAACAGCCGGGCTACCTCTTCACCAATTGCCTTGCGTCTCTCTTCATTAAAGCGACGAAGAAATTGCTTGACTGGTTTAAACTTCGGATCAGTACTAAGATTGTGCTCAGCGAGTTCCCTCGGTACACCTGGCATGTCAGAAGGCTTCCATGCAAAAATGTCCCGGTTCTCACGGATGAACTCGATGAGCGTGCTTTCCTATTTTGGATCCAGATTGGTGCTGATGCTGAACTGCTTGGATGAATCGCCAGGTACGAAGTCAACAAGCTTAGTCTCATCAGCCGGTTTGAAATGCAGGGTTGGATCATGCTCAGTGGTGGGCTTCTTCAGAGGGGTCATATCTGTCGGATCAACATTCTCCTTGTAAAACTTCAACTCCTCTGTAGCACAAACCGACTCAGCGTAAGCCGCATCACTTTCCTCGCAATCCAAAGCGATTTTTCGACTTCCATGAACCGTGATGGTCCCTTTGTGACCCGGCATTTTGAGCTGCAAGTAAATATAACAAGGCCTCGCCATGAATTTTGCATAAGCCGGTCGTCCAAACAGTGCGTGATACGGGCTCTGGATTCTCACCACCTCAAAGGTCAATGTCCCAGACCAGGAATCATGTTCATCACGAACACAACTTCCAAAGCGATCTTACCTACTAGATATGCCGATTTACCTGGCACCACACCATGAAAAACCGTATTGGACGGTTTAAGATTCTTATCTGTCAATCCCATGCGGCGGAATGTCTCATAATACAGAATATTGATACTGCTTCCTCCATCCATGAGTACTTTGGTGAACTTGTAACCTCCCACCTGAGGCGCCACCACCAGAGCTAGTTGACCCGGATTGTCAACCCGGGGCGGATGATCCTCTCTACTCCACACAATAGGCTATTTCGACCACCGCAGATAACGTGGAATCGCCGGTTCAACGGCATTGACTGCCCTCTTGTGAATCTTCTCATCACGCTTGCACAGACTAGTGGTGAACACATGATACTGCCCGCCATTCAACTGCTTTGGGTGACTCTGGTAACCCGACTACTGCTGATTCCCTTGATTATTCTGCTGGTTATTGCCACCTTGGTTGTTCTGGTTGCCATGATTATTCTGAAATCCAGAACTTGAACCGCTGCCACCATGAAAACCTGGACCTGAACCGCCTGACAGACCCTGATCATACCAGAAAAGATCAGAGTTTTTGAACTCCTTCATAATGTTACAATCCTTCTAGAGATGCGTTGCGGGAGCCTCCTTGGTCCATGCTTTGGACAGGGCTGATTCAACAAGGGCTCCAGATTCATCGCCCTGCCGCGCTGGGGCGGTTTACCCTTACGACGCTACACATTAGCAATAGCCACAAAATCTGAATCCGCTTTACGCTTACCATTCTTCCCATGGCCTCCTTGGTTGTGCTGCTGTCCCTTTGCAACGCCATTCTTCTTTCCCTTCTCCAGTTTCTCATTATCAGAATCAGGACCCTTGGTATTATCAGAATCGGCATATTTTATCAAGGCTGCCATGAGGGTTCCCATGTCGTTGCAATGGCGCTTGAGCCGTCCCAACTTCATCTTCAGTGACTTAAACCGGCAATTGCGCTCCAGTGTGATAATCGCTTGGCCAACGTTAATCCGGTCGGACGAGTGCAACACTTCTGAAACCCGGCGTACCCAATGAGTTGTGGACTCGTTCTCTCCCTGAACACAAGCGTCCAGATCCACAATGGACATGGGCTGTTTGCACGTGTCCTTAAAATTGGCTATAAACCGGGCCTTCAACTGGTCCCATGACTTCATGGAATTAGCTGGTAGATTTTTCAACCAAGTAAGGGTTGTTCCCTCCAACATCATCGTGAAGTACTTCGCACAAGCCACTTCATCTACATCCAACATCTCCATTGCCATCTCATAACTCTCGATCCACGCCTCAGGTGGCTGATCCGCCGTATAATTAGGCACTTTGCGTGGACCCTTGAAATCCTTGGGCAGACGCACATTACGGAGAGCCGGGATAAGGCACGGCACTCCCCAGGAACTGAAGGCAAGCCCGGTGCCTCTGTCAACCAAAGCTGCTGGCTGAACCGGGGCGGGTTGATAACGACCCAAAGCGGCATCCCTTCGTGCCCTACCATGATCCACCACATCTTGAGCATTGCGATGCCGTGCGCTGCTAGACACTTCTGGTTCATCCATACGTCTGCTATAACTCGGGCTTGGACGCAGGGTTGAATGAATTCTATCCCGGCTATACGAATAAGCCTACTGCTGCACTACGGCGGTTTGAAGGAGATCTCTCGCCCGCCGCGTCTCAACTGCTGCTATCGGATCGCCCTCCATAGGAATGGCTTCCAAACGTGAGGCCGCGGCAATCATGTTATCCAGAGGGCTCAAAAAGTGACCCGGTGGTGTATGCACATACTGCGGCGGGTTATCTGTCCGTCGGGGTGGCTCCGTTGCTCGTGGCTGATCCGGAGCTGTCCTAGGCGCCTCAGTCCGGTTCACAGCTGCCGGATTGCTCGGCCCAACGCCTGGCGTCTGAAAGAGATTTAACCCTTCGTAAACCGGCGGCAGATGTGACTGGTACTTCCTTCGCATTACATCCTCTGATGCGGTCCGATCCAGCATGAGCTGGTAATTCTGTGCCTGTATCCGTTGTGACTGGGCATCAAAAGCGGCCCGTTCTTCAGCCATCCTGGCATCCTCCACTGCCAGGTCCTCCTTAGCCTGTGCTATTTGGTCCTTCAGTTTTGCAACGTCCGCATTGTGCTGATCCTGCGTCTCTGGGGTGACTGTCGCGGTTAACAAAGCTGCCCAGGCATCCATCAATCCGGCAAGGACTTGAGCCGGCCGGTGCGCCGGGACTCCTACCGCGGCTGCTGATCCGGTATTCATTGCCGCGGTAGATGAAGACTGCAACGTGGGCTGTGTTCCGGCCATGTAAATAGCAACCCGACTTGGCGGTTCAAGGAGGTCCGGAATACTGTTGCCATCGGAATATCCTTCGAACGCACCGCTTTGAATCTGATACAAGGACTCGGTTTTGCCAGTGGATGACTCGCCGTCGGAATACACGGCTGTCTCACCCTCGGACACCAGTTCAGATCTGATCCCATGGACACATCCTACGAACGCACGCTTCACGGTGGGCTGAACCCGGGCTGGACTCGCACGCTGAGCCGTCTCGACGAGGTCGGTGCAGATGTCCGGCTCAGGGCCCGGTTCGCCAATCTTGCCGATGAAGACATGAATTCCGCCAAAGGGGACCCGGTACCCGTACTCGATCGAGCCGGCCTCAGGGCCCCATCCTTCATCGTCGATGTAGAGTTTGCCGCGACGACTCTTGGTCATCCGGCCGATCACGTACTCCTTTAGTCCTTCAGAGCAGCCCTTCAAGAACTCGACACCATCATGCGATAGCCCCACGGTGGGCGCCAACTGTCGTGGAATTATCACGTCAGATGTCCTCATGAAAGGACTTAGTCGTGGAGCCATCGCAATGGGTTAGCTTGAAGGGGTTAAACCGGACAAGGGACACGGGATTTTATACTAGTTTGGCCCCTTCGATGAAGGTAAAAGCCTACGTCTAGTTGTGATGGGATTGATTGGATTTCGATGATCAGGGAGCGAAACACGCTTGCATGAGTCTCGAGTTGTTGTGTTGTCCCTGAACCGCCGCCGGGTCATCCCTTTATAAACACAGGTTGATGCTCGGCCGGTCTACAGAGCCCCGAGGCCGACTCATACAAAGTGTCCGGCTCGGTCTCTCCTTTCCTAACTTACATTACAAGTTTACATAGTCATGGCGGTTTACCACTATGGGCCCTAATCCACCTTTGGGCTTCGGGCTTCTATGCTTCATTTAGTAAAGCTCCATCTTCTGGATCTTCATGGGCTTCAACTTAGTCGAGGGTGAACCGGGCCCTCCTGGCTGGTTTACACTCAGTAGCTATATCCTCAATAGGTTCAGTTAACAGCCATCAATCTATCGCTCAGGTTCAATAACGTGTAGCCTGCAGTGCAATCGCTCGGGTTCAGTTAGAGCCCAACGCCTCGCTCAGCTTCAGTTAGAGCCAACGCCTCGCACACACGCGCGTACGTATGAGAGAAACGCGCATCTCTCCGCCCCCGACCTCCCACCGTAACCGGCAACTCCCCGAAATTTTCCTCCCCCTTGCTTCTACTACGATTTTTCCGTCATGGACGGCCCAAAGAATGTCATGCAACTGCGTCTCCGGCCCGCCCAAGACGAAAAGCCCATTTTTTGTCATGATTTTTTGTCATAGAAGTAGGATCCCACCACATCTATGATGATACCGAGTTTTGTCACAATTATCATCATAGAAGTGTCATATGTATGACAGAAAAAAATTTCATTCGGCCCAAAATGTCATGGATGTGTCTTTTTTTTTGTAGTGATACTTGGTATTCAAGATATGTGAAACTTTCTTTTGAGTGAATTGAATACTAAGATAAGTTTGAATCTTGATAATTGTTTTGAGATATGGAGGCGATAATATCAAAGTCGTGCCAGTTGAGTAATTGTGAATTTGAGAAATGCTTGTGTTGAAGTTTGCAAGTCCCGTAGCATGCACGTATGGTTAAAGTTGTGTAACAAATTTGAAACATGAAGTGTACCTGGCTTGTGCATCCTTATGAGTGGCGGTCGGGGACGAGCGATGGTCTTTTCCTACCAATCTATCCCCCTAGGAGAATGCGCGTAGTACTTGATTTTTTATGACTTCTAAATTTTTGCAATAAGTATATGAGTTCTTTTGACTAATGTTGAGTCCATGGATTATACGCACTCTCACCTTTCCGCCTTTGCTAGCCTCTTCGGTACCGTGCATTGCCCTTTCTCACCTTGAGAGTTGGTGCAAACTTCGCCGGTGCATCCAAACCCCGTGATACGATATGCTCTATCACACATAAGCCTCCTTATATCTTCCTCAAAACAGCCACCATACCTACCTATCATGGCATTTCCATAGCCATTCCGAGATATATTGCCATGCAACTTCCATCATCATCATCATGACATACATTACTTTTGTCATATTGCCATTGCATGATCATGTAGTTGACATCGTATTTGTGGCAAAGCCACCATGCATTATTTTTCATACATGTCACTCTTGATTCATTGCACCATCCCGGTACACCACCGGAGGCATTCATATAGAGTCATATCTTGTTCTAAGCTTCGAGTTGTAATCCTTATGTTGTAATCAATAGAAGTGTGATGATCATCATTATTAGAGCATTGCCCAAATAAAAAAAAGAGAAAGGCCAAAAGAAAAAAAAAGAAAGGCCCAAAAAAAAGGGCAATGCTACTATCTCTTTTCCACACTTGTGCTTCAAAGTAGCACCTTGTTCTTCATGTAGTGAGTCTCATATATTGTGCTTCAAAGTAGCACCTTGTTCTTCATGTAGTGAGTCTCATAAGTTGTCTTTTTACACTAGTGGGAATTTTTCATTATAGAACTTGGCTTGTATATTCCTACGATGGGCTTCCTCAAATGCCCTAGGTCTTCGTGAGCAAGCGAGTTGGATTCACACCCACTAGTTTTCTTTTGTTGAGCATTCATAGCTCTAGTGCATCTGTTGCATGGCAATCCCTACTCCTCATGTTGACATCAATTGATGGGCATCTCCATAGCCCGTTGATTAGCCTCGTCAATGTGAGACTTTCTCATTTTTTGTCTTCTCCACACAATCCCCATCATATTCTATTCCACCCATAGTGCTATATCCATGGCTCACGCTCATGTATTGCGTGAAGATTGAAAAAGTTTGAAATTATTTAAGTATGAAACAATTGCTTGGCTTGTCATCGGGGGTATAGAAGTTGGGAACATCTTTGTGTGACGAAAATGAAGCATAGCCTAACTATATGATTTTGTAGGGATGAACTTTCTTTTGCCATGCTATTTTGAGAAGACATGATTGCTTTGATTAGTATGCTTGAAGTATTATTATTTTTGTGTCAATATGAACTTTTGTCTTGAATCTTTTGGATCTGAATATTCATGCCACAATTAAGAAGATTTACATTGACATTACGCCAAAGTATCACTCCGCATCAAAAATTCTTTTTTTATCATTTACCTACTCGAGGACGAGCAGGAATTAAGCTTGGGGATGCCTGATATGTCTCCAACGTATCTATAATTTTTGATTCCTCCATGCTACTATATCTACTGTTTTGGACCATATTGGGCTTTATTTTCCACTTTTATATTATTTTTGGGACTAACCTATTAACCGGAGGCCCAACCCAGAATTGTTGTTTTTTGCCTATTTTAGTGTTTCGAAGAAATTGATTGTCAAACAGAGTCCAAACGGAATGAAACCTTCGGGAACGTGATTTTCTCACCGAACGTGATCCAGGAGACTTGGGCCCTACTCCAAGACGTAACAGAGGCTTTCACGAGGGTGGGGGCGCCCCCCTAGGGCGCGCCCCCTGACTCATGGCCCCCCTGTTGCTCCACCGACGTACTCCTTCCTCCTATATATACCTACGTATCCCCAAACGATCAGAACAGGAGCCAAAAACCTAATTCCACCGCCGCAACCTTCTGTATCCACGAGATCCCATCTTGGGGCCTGTTCCAAAGCTCCGCCGGAGGGGGCATCCACCACGGAGGGCTTTTACATCAACACCATAGCCCCTCCGATGAAGTGTGAGTAGTTTACTTCAGACCTCCGGGTCCATAGCTAGTAGCTAGATGGCTTCTTCTCTCTTTTTGGATCTCAATACAATGTTCTCCCCCTCTCTCGTGGAGATCTATTCAATGTAATCTTCTTTTTGCGGTGTGTTTGTTGAGACCGATGAATTGTGGGTTTATGATCCTGTTTATCTATGAACAATATTTGAATCTTCTCTGAATTCTTTTATGTATGATTGAGTTATCTTTGCAAGTCTCTTCGAATTATGCTTTTTGGTTTGGCCAACTAGATTGGTAGTTCTTGCAATGGGGGAAGTGCTTAGCTTTGGGTTCAATCTTGCGGTGTCCTTTCCCAGTGACAGAAGGGGCGGCAAGTCACGTATTGTATTGTTGCCATCGAGGATAACAAGATGGGGTTTTTATCATATTGCATGAATTTATCCCTCTACATCATGTCATCTTGCTTAAGGCGTTACTCTGTTTTTAACTTAATACTCTAGATGCATGTTGGATAGCGGTCGATGAGTGGAGTAATAGTAGTAGATGCAGAATCGTTTCGATCTACTTGTCTCAGACGTGATGCTTATATACATGATCATACCTAGATATACTCATAACTATGCTCAATTCTGTCAATTGCTCAACAATAATTTGTTCACCCACCATAGAATATCTATGCTTTTGAGAGAAGCCACTAGTGAAACCTATGGCCCCCGGGTCTATTCTCATCATATCAATCTCTATCGCTTTATTACTTGCTTTGCTTTTTACTTTGCCTTTTACTTTTCACTTTGCATCTATCTATCAAAAATACCAAAAATGCTATTTATCATCTCTATTAGATCTCACTCTCGTAAGTGATCGTGAAGGGATTGACAACCCCTAATCGCATTGGTTGCGAGTAGCTATCGTTTTGTGTAGGTACGAGGGACTTGTGCGTGGTCTCCTACTGGATTGATACCTTGGTTCTCAAAAAGTGAGGGAAATACTTACGCTACTTTTCTGCATCATCTTCTCCTCTTCGGGGAAATCCAACGCAGTGCTCAAGAGCTAGCAGCGTACCACGAGCTCATCAGCCCCAACGTTTCTCTTTGGTGAGTGTTTTGCAAGTAATATAGCTCGGACAGTAGCTAGCCTACTAACACCAAGAATCATCAAACAAGCCATGCTGATATGATAAACAGTTCAAACTTACATCTAAGCATGCCATATATTACATCAAAAGCTGGTGAGGATACATCTGTTTCCATAACTCGGAGAGGGTTCACATGATTCATCGCATGATTCACTATCAAACAAAAGTAGCAAGATCCGCCCACACAAGACAGTGCACTAGCCCTAAGATGGTTTGATAACACGCATCGTTCTAGTAATTAAACACAGGGCAATGCAAACTACCCTGAAGGATTAGCACGACTAACTATTTCTTGTCATCGATCTCTCGAGCAATGACCATAGCACGGACAACGGCATGTGAATCGATTTCTGGGGCGATGTCCACAGGACTGACTGCGACATCAGAATCGATCTCTGGGGCGATGTCCATAGGATGGACAGCGGCATCGGAATCGATCTTCGGGGCGATGCCAATAGGACGGGCCACGACATAGGAATCATCAAGGCCGTCCACCGGCACCTGCACAACCCTAACATATTAGCAAGCACATTGCAAATAATCAAAAACCACAACTATGGTAATAAGCCATTATTTTTTACCTTGTGCAGCTCACCGGGGGATCTCATACCTCTGGGTGCCATCTCCTCGTCCTCGATGGGGGCCATCACCTTGCCAGGGGAATACTGCTTCTCAATGGAGACTATCTCCTCTCTCGGTCTTGAGCCTCACATACGTGGCAATCAGAGTTCCTGGGGTAGGCACGGTGGGGCCCTCGCTGTTCTTCCAACTTTCTTTGAGGAGTTCGTCCGCCAACGTCGTCAACTCTTTGGCCAGTGCTTGTTTCTTGGAGTTCTTCATCTCCATGGGTTGGCCCACCAACATGGTCAACTCGTTGGTTGGTGCTCGCTTCCTGGAGATCGTTTTCTCCAGTGGGTTGTCCGTCGGAAACTCTTTGCCTAGTGCTCCAGGATCCATCAATGAACTGACAAACAAAAAGCAATCGAAAGGAAACCACAATCTCAATGAAAACGGGAAAAGAATAAGATGTGAGAATCGGTCGGTGCTTCGCAGGTTTTCTTCAAGAAAGGGAAGAAAGGGCTTGAACGAGCGTTCCAGTGAAATGATGGTTGCTTCGTCTAGTCCAACTTGGAGGCCACCTTACCACTGTTGGTAAAGGTGTGGGTTTTGTGATATGACGGGTCATGACGGCCACACCGGGGTGACAGGTGAGTCTCGACTGTAGCACCTCGCTGTGATTTGGTGGATGGCATGCGGGCCCGGATGCTTTAAAATGTCCCGCATGTAGTCTGTAGATAGAGCGGCTAGTCATATAGGAGTGCTCAATATTGTGCACCGTGACCAAGGAGGAGAGGAAAATGAGAGAACTACGTAATTAATGCATGAGTTTAATTAGTAGTTTTGTAAAGTACGAGATACATTCCTCCAATCTCAAAATGCCTTGGTTCATGAGATTTGAGATTTTAGCCCTATAAACCGGAAGGGAGGGAGTACTACACAGCTGCACGCGGTGTAGTCTAGTCACTTGTTGAAATCTCTAGAAAGGCAAATACTCCTTTCCGGTTTACAGGGCTATACTACTCCCTCCGTCTAGGTGTGTAAGTCATCTTACGAAAACCAAATAGTCCCAAAACACTTAGGCGTGGTGCATTAACTTCTACCTTGTTTCTTGTTTCTTGACATATCAACCAATAAGAGATGAGAGGTGTGCATGCTTTTAATGACTTGCAATGGCTAGTTCATTGCAAGCAATGCTATTAATTAGCAAATAAACATTGGTGACCCCAGGAGGAAACGGTGCTAAGTGCGTGGACCCATGCAAAATGAGTATCAAACAATAGCAATTTTGTCTCATGCAAGAGCCTGGCTAGTATATGCGTGCTCCAAGGCACCGCACCATGCGAGCGTTCACAACTGCCACGTCCGGGTTGCGCTTGGCTCTTCGCCTCTTCGAGAAGACGAACAATGATGTTACTCCTACTTCTATGGTATCAAATCCACTGCTGCATGTCCGTCCACGTCATGCGGGAGGGATAGCGTGTAGCGAAAGCTTCTACTTACTGCTCCTGCCTTTGTGTCTATGACAGGTGGGCCCAACAGGTGGTTGGCCCTCCTGTGATGCAGCCAAAGGCAGGTGCAGTTAAGGCACCGGAGCTCAGTCCGCGAGGGAGAGGGCGTTGTAGTAATCAAATTTCTCGGTCTTGTACGAGTTGACGCGACACATCAAAGCACTGCACTCGATATAAGTCTTTTTACACATTTCAAATGGACTACTTCGTATGTAGACATATTCTGCCTCGTATGTAGTCACTTGTTGCAATCTCTAAAAAGACTTATATTTGGAAACGGATGGAGTACAACGCATGCATGCATGCCGTGACTTTCCTTTTGATACTTGCATGTGTTGATTTCATGCACCTTGCCAAATTTTGACTATAAATTTAACTAATCAAATTTTCATGCATGTCACAAAAAATTACGGGGCTGTTTGGATTGTGACTATGTTTGTCTTATGTTGCCACATTATTTTTCCCGCACTTGCCACACTTGCCTAACCTAAGTTGCTCAAATTGTTAGACACACTTTGGCTTGCCTAAGGGAATCTTGCCACAATTTTTGTGTCTATGACATGTGGGGTTCACTGCTAATAAAAAAAAGTCTTGTCTTAGGTGTGGCTAATAAAAAAGACTTATATTTAGGAACGGAGGGAGTAGAAAATATAAATAATAATGCATGTTGGGGCAACCCACGTTTCCGCAAATTTTAGCCGTGGGCATGTTCACAATTTTTACGAGGGGGTGGTTGTTCATTTAATGGAGGGACTTGTAGTACCAGACTTGAACGATACAAAGTGCGACCTGGCACACCGTAACACCACTTGGAACAAGCGGGTAGCTATCTCAAAAAACAATCAACAACTTAAAAAAAACCGCGACCTGGCATGTAGTAGTACACAATTTTAAACGATTGTTTTGATGGAGTGAAAAAGGAAAACTACCCCACTACATATATATAGGCCGGAGCCTCCGCGCTTGCTTGCTAGGGTTGCTCTATTCACACACTCTCATCCTCTCCAGATCTAAACTAGATAGGGGTAGTAACACTGTCTTTCTCCCTTCAAAAAACACTGGCTTTCTATCCTCGCCGATGGTTACAGATCCGGACGTATCCCCCTCCAGCGGTGAAGGGGAGGAGGGGCAGCGTTTAGGCCATCGTCGACAGTGAGGGAGGAGACCCACTGCCGGCCGCACCGTTATCTCTGGCCGAGCGCCGGCGCGGGAGGTCCTTCGATCCCTTCGTCGTTGCCTGTGGGTGGATCCGGCCTCCCGCCGCCCACCTATCCACATCCCGACGACCTTCAGGTATATCTTCGTTTGAAACCACCTTAGCTCTACTTCCCCAGCTCGCTACATTGCTGCATGTGCATCATTTTCTACCTCTCAGCCCCTCTCGATCAGATGGTCCAACGTCGCCTATTTTTTTTCTATTGTTAGAGGTAAAGCTACTTCATGGAGTCGAATCTTTTACTCCCTCCGTCCGAAAATACTTGTCATTGAAATGGATGTATCTAGATGTATTTTAGTTCTATACACATCCATTTTGATGACAAGTAATTCCGGACAGAGGGAGTACTTGGTTCAAACAAGAAATAAAGTGGGGGGTGGGGGAATTTAGTATGTATATCGGACTTGGTACAAACAGGAAGGAAAGGGGGTGAAAGTAGTACAGACTGGTCATCCAACCGGTCTCTTGGTCGAAAAGGGAAATATAGGGGTAACGTTGTACACAGTGGTATGACCAGGACTAGATTTGCTATCGACACATAGGAGTAGGTGGCTAGAGTGAACAAAAATGGGACCAACCAAGATATGCTTCTTGGATGTTTGTTTCTCGGGGAAACAAACCATGAATCACCACTTTATGCCCCTGTTTACGTACATGGTGCTGGACTGCTGGTGCACCCACTGTCCCGTGCCCTTATACCAAATATTTAGTTGTTCTTAATCTAATGTCCCTGGTAAAAATGAAGTCATGCCACTGTTATAAGCCATGAAAAGTTTAGCCAAATGTTTTTGCCAGTAATTATTTGAGACTCTCACTGTTTCCTATGTACCTTTTTGTGCAAACAGGGATATCCAATTCACCTGGTTGCTGTTGTGACCTTTTGGTGCACTGCACAAAACTCTTCTTAAAAGAAGTGACTTTTGTGCTGTTTAATAGGAATGTCAGAATGGAACAGTTGGTTCATTTTGGTGGAACTGCACAAAGGGAGATCTGTGTTCCAATCCTCATCATCCATATTGGCGCCATAACCTTCCTTTAGGTAAGAATGATATTTAATGCATGTGTTCATCTCTATTTTCTGACTGCCATGAGAAAATAATGCTATTTTTTACTAGTACACTTGTACTCCCTCACTGACAAAACCAATTCTGAATTAGAATGCCAATCATGTACTTGGTTTCACCAACTGGTGAGGAGAAAGATAAAAACAGCATGAAGAGGAAGAAGAAGAAGAATAAACAGTGCCATCGCGATCTTGCTGAAGCCAGAGGCCTCAGTCGAGGCCATTCAAGGGCTCCGGCAACGACTACCTTACATGTGAGACGATCCTCTAGGGAGCCCTTCCACTTCTGCTATCTTACTTAATTAATTAGGAGTACTTAAGTACCACTAATTTATTACTGCCTAATTTTCCTGTTGGAGTTAAACAAATCTTTAGTAGGACCCTATGCTAAATCATGTACGTGTGTATGTTTGTCTATGGAGGTGAATCATGTGGTGGAGCAGGGAGGGAATATTATTAGTGTCATGACATAATAGTGCTATTGTGTTGAATGTCAATTTATTGCCATTGGTTCAATGAGGCAATGTTTTGCGTATTGTCCATCATGAATTTGATGTTGTTGTTTGAGTAATATGCTAATATCTTCCTATCCTTTCTCATTAAGCTAATGAAGGTTTCACCTTGTTCCTACTTGTGCAAACAAGGATCATGTTGTGCCAATCATACATTTTTGTGGAACTACACAAGACAATACAATGAACTGTATCCCAGCCAGTGCTTTAACTCTGCTGGAAGTTCTTGATAACCTTTAGATATAATCTCAGCACTGGTAAACAAGAGTGATTTCAACCATACATTTGAAGTGCACAAAAATATATACTATTGTGTGATTCCAGTGAGTGCTTTATCATCTCTTATGGGACTACATGAATAAGCTTTTTTTCTCAGGTTGGTACGGGCCTAAGGCCTTCATCCATATTAGTTTGCTGTCATCTCTATTTGTATCGTGCTACTGTCATGAGAAACTCCTTTATCTTTGCACGTTAAAGTTTTGCAACCTATGATAAATGGCAATGCTTTGAGTGTTGAACTAATTGACACTAATTAAATAAACTAATACCTCTCTTTAAGCAAGACTACTATGTTGCTAACTTTACCCATTAAGATAATGAGGGTGCTTCTATTTGTTAGTGTATGTTTCATCAACTAGTCCCACTATTACAGTAATCTCACTCTCTCAATATATGTGCCAACAGGGATGCTCAATTTTGGTGGAACTGCACAAAAACTTTGGGTGCTTCATTGCCTCGACAACTTCCGTCCTTTCCTGTCAGTCGCTAATCTCGGCTTGCTTTCTTCCTTTGTTGTCAGTCGCTTGGCTTATCTCGGCTTCCAGTCAAAGGAAATAGTAATTGATATGCTACCTCACACAGGTTGGTACTGGTCTTTATCCTGATTATTGTGCCTGTCATATGTATTGGTAATTTGGTATTGTGCTACTATTTGCCGATTTCATAAAGGAGTAATTTGGAGCTTGAACACGCAGGCAAATCATTACATCGGGTGATTTCAGTAGAACTTCACAAAATGATCAGATGGACAGGTACTTATGTTGTTGCTATGTACTCCAAAGTTCACTCAGACAAGCATCTATCTTGACAAGAAGAAGTGCCTATATTCATTTGAGTATCAACCGGCGTCAACCAATTGTCAAACTCCAAGTATTAGGAGAGTGAATGCCAAAAATATTGCTTGGTGCATAGCCCAGAAAAATGCAGTCCACTCTTTGGTCCAACTTGTGCCTTTTAGTTATCGGCACGTATGGTAGTGAACTATATGGCATGGAGTCTAAAGATTCCAGACAAGTTAGTTAACGCATATATTCATCTGGCACTTAATCAGTCCGCACGCCAAGGATGCTCCATTTCAGTTGAACTGCACAAAAAATTTGGGTGGTTCATTTTCTCAACTGCCTCCTTTCTCCTCTGCAATGTAGAATTTTGGCGAGATACAGGACCAAGATGAGCCAGTAAACTAGTTGGATGAAAGTAGTGGCCAAGTTGCTCAAACCTCCCTCAGCACGAGGCCACTATTTGAGGATAAACCTACAAGCAAAGTTCAGATTGTCTGTGCTGCCTCTTATGTACTCGAAAGTTTACTCGTACAAGAACTAATTTTAGCAAGAAGTACCTCCAATTGAACACCATTTACCAGTCTGTACCCTAGGTAATTAAAGTTCATCCATGGATCATATTGGCTGTGATCTCAATCATTTGGATGCATAAACATACTGAACATATGTATATCTAAATCTTTTTGTGAATTATGTATGAATATTGTCGTGTGATCTATCAATCATTTGGATCCATAGATAAGCTGAGCTTGTGTATATATGAATCTTTTGAGTTGTTGATAGTGAATGTTGGCTGTGAATATGAACGTGTCCTGTGAACCTGAGTTTGATACGAATGTTTACCTTTTCTGTTGTATTTGTGTGTGAACTTGTTAGTATGCCTACTGTCGGTGTCAAAACCGGCGGATCTCGGGTAGGGGGTCCCGGACTGTGCGTCTAGGCGGATGGTAACAGGAGACGAGGGACACGATGTTTTACCCAGGTTCGGGCCCTCTTGATGGAGGTAAAAACCTACGTCCTGCTTGATTAATATTGATGATATGGGTAGTACAAGAGTGGATCTACCACGAGATCAAGGAGGCTAAACCCTAGAAGCTAGCCTATGGTATGATTGTTGTAATGGAGGTTATGTCCTATGGACTAAAGCCCTCCGGTTTATATAGACACCGGAGAGGGCTAGGTTTACACAGAGTCGGTTACTATGGTAGGAGATCTACATATCCGTATCGCCAAGCTTGCCTTCCACGCTAAGGAAAGTCCCATCTGGACACGAGACGGAGTCTTCAATCTTGTATATTCGTAGTCTTGGAGTCCGGCGGACAATGATAGTCCGGCTGTCCGGACACCCCCTAGTCCAGGACTCCCTCAGTAGCCCCTGAACCTGGCTTCAATGACGATGAGTCCGGCGCGCATAATGTTCGGCATTGCAAGGCGGGTTCCTCCTCCGAATAATCCAAAGAAGATTGCGAACACCAGGATATTGTCAGGTCTGCAAAATAAATTCCACCTTCCACCGTAGAGAGAATAAAATGTACACAAGTTCAATCTGCCGACGTATTTTGCGGCATCACACCACTACCAAGCCTTTACTTGAATCGTTTTTTATTATACCGCCTCAGCGCGTTTAGCGAAGATGTTTCCTTGGCACGTCTTGTCGAAGCAGAGATCGTGTTCCCCTTATTCCGGGATTCTCATCAATACGGACGTGGGTAACCCAACTGCGCCATTGATGGTGGCACTTGGGAGATAAGCGAGTTTTACCAGGCTAGTGGGGGACGAATAGTCTTCGCCCGCCTATATATAAGGGATAAGGATTCACCTTTTCACCTACACCTTCTTCCTCCTTTGCTTATCCATCTCCGCGCACTCGAGCTCCAATGCCCAAGTTCGCGCATCTCGTCTCGACCTTCTCCGACCATGTCCGGAGCGGGAGGCAAATGGCTGGCCTCCACCGTTAAGGAGGAGCACATCACAAGGCTGCGCAGCGCCGGGGACCTTTCCTGCGACGTCGCGCACCGGCTGGCCGACGAGGGGCAACTCATCCCCACCCCCGGGCCTCCTGAGAGGGTCGTTTTCCTTCCCCACTTCCTCCGCGGACTGGGCTTTCCACTTCACCCCTTTGTCCGGGGGCTCATGTTCTACTACGGCCTGGATTTCCATGATCTGGCGCCGAACTTCATCCTCAACATCTCGGCGTTTATCGTCGTGTGCGAGGCCTTCCTCTGCATCCAGCCCCACTTCGGCTTGTGGCTCAAGACCTTCAATGTCAAGCCGAAGGTAGTGAAGGGCACTCAAGCGGAGTGCGGAGGCGCCATGTTGGGCAAGATGCCCAACGTCCTTTGGTTCGAAGGGGCCTTCGTGGGATCCGTCAAGGGGTGGTAGTCAGGGTGGTTCTATATCACCGTGCCGCGCGACCCTACGTAGGCGGCGGCCCCCGAGTTCAGATTTGGCATCCCTACGCAACTCACCTCCTGGAAAGAGAAGGGCTTGCTGTGGGGTAATTCGAAGGAGCTGACGGGACTCCAAGCCTGTATCCAGAAGCTGGTGAACAAGAAGCTCAGGTTGGTTAACATGGTCCAGGTCATGCTCGTTCGCCGGATTCTCCCATGCCAAGAACGGGCATTCAATCTGTGGGAGTTCGATACGGAACAGCACCAGGCGTTGAGCGGGCTCTTCGACACGACGTACGAAGGCGCCTGGAGGGTGCTATTTAAGGGCGCCGAAGCCCCCGCATCCGCGACGGAAGATCGCGGATTTCACTCGCAGCGTCCAGCTGACGAGGTAAGTGATTCTACCCCTTCACGGGACACTTTATTGTTAATAGATTGATTCCAAGCGGGTTTCCATCTCCCTTTTCCTTTGACAGGAATGGATGAAGAAGGCCGAGCAGCTCATCTGCCCGGCTCCCATGCCAGAAGACCCAGTGGACGCCCGTCTAGCGGGGCTACTGGTTCCGGCACCGCATGTGGTGCCGGAGAAGAAGGCCAAGAAGGTGGCCACGGGCACTCGAAAGAGTTCCCGTTTTCAGGTGTCCGACGAATCCGAGGCGGACTCCTCCCCCGAAGATGAGGAGGAGGAAGAAGACTCTCTCCCAGAGGAGGGAGAGAGGAAGAGGAAGGCTTCCCCAACAGGGGAGGCCGAAGGGTCCAAGAGGGGAAGAACTATTCCCCCGGACAGCTTTGCCAACACCAACGTTGGCGGTGAAGAGTGGCCCTCAAGGCCCAGGCCTCGAGCGAGATCGTAAGTATCCGGATCCCTGAATGATCTGCAATTTCTTTTGTGTCACATAGTGTCCTTCTAATGCCGCATACTACCTGCAGTCCAGCCGATGATGATCTCCCCGCTTCATCGAGCAGGTCGTTGGCTCCGTCGGATGTGGATTCCATCCCGACTGCCTCCACCCCTCGCGCTGATGAGGACGCCGAGGTGGGATCCCAGAAAGGGACCCATCAGGAGGAGGCTCCGGAGGCGCCGCAAGGCAGACTCCCGGACTTTGCGCCGGACTCTACGCTGGAACCTGCAGTGGTTCCAGAGTCCGGCAGGCGACCCCTTCGTAAGAAGGGCAAGACCGTGACACCGGCGGCCTCCGTCCATCCGGAGGCGCCGGACAACTTGCTGGAGGCGCTCAAAGGCGCTTCCATCGAGGAAGAACACCGCACTATCATGAGTGCGGTGATCCAGAAGATTCAGCTCGCCAAGAGCAGGCTGACCAAAGCCTGCAGCAGCCTTCTAACAGGCTCTGAAGTAAGAAGTTAAAATTATGTAATGTAATACCGCATAGACAGTAGCCCCTGATGCTCGGTTCGGTGTTCGGAAAGAAAAGCCGGACTGAGGATCTAAAAAGATATACGCAGGGTTGCTAAAAAGTATGTCAATATGGGTTTGCAGGCTGCACTACTGACCTCTGCCGCACTGATTGCGGAGGTCGGTGCGTTGAAGCAGGATCTCGAGCGGTCCGAGCAAGAGCTCGGCCGTGCCAAGAGGCAGCTCGAGGACAAAGAAGGTGAGTAACACCACTTTGTAAAGTTACCTTACAGAAAAGGATTTAGGTTGCAATAAGAGAATAACAAGGATAACATGGGTACTGCAGGGGCCACAAACAAGGTGGCAGCCCTGAAGGAGGCTGTGTCCGCGGCCGAACGCAATGCGGCCGCGGATTGGGCAGAGCGAGAAAAGCAGGAGGCGCGGGTGGCGGAGGTGCGGCAAGAGCTCCAGGCTCTCATGGAGAAGCATGAGAGTTTGGAGCGCGACTCAAAGACTCGAGAGTCCGAGCTCGCCTCGGCTCTCGAAAGTGCCAAGTCTGCCAAGGCCGAGGCCCGTAAGGCCCTTCAGGAAATTGAGGATATGAAGAAAATAGCGGCGGGTAAGGCATTTTTCTTGCAAAGCAAGCATGTTAATGTAAACTACCTGACACTTACCCGAATTCGGAGCTCTCCAGGGGCGTTTGCAGATCTGCCTCGCATTGTATCCGACGCTGCCGCATTCTACCGTGGCGAGGAGGGGAGCTCAATGGAGGTCTTCTGGTCTCAGTACGCTGAGGCCGGCCATCCGGTGCCCCCTAGCGACCAGCTGAAGCAGCTGGTCGAACTCCACAAGGTAGCTGAGGAGGCCATGAAGGGCCTTATAGTCCGGCTATGGCCTGGACAGGCCATGCCTGGTAGCTACTTTGGCCTCGTGCGGTGGCTGGTGGATGCTTGCCCCTGGGTGGATGTCATCAAGCGCTCTGCCTGTATTGAAGGTGCTCGTCGGGCCCTTGCCCGCGCAAAGGTGCACTGGGGCAGGCTGGATGCGGAGAGGCTTCTTACTGACCCGCCACCAGCGGGCAAGGAGTATCGTACGCCCGAAATGTACTATAAGACTATCCTGAAGGGTGCCCACAATATTGCGGATGAGTGCCCCAGAGATGTAATTATTGGGTAAACTCGCTATGTATTATCCTGTGTGCTGAAAACTTTGTTCATATGCGCTACGCAACGCTTGTTTAATTTAAAATATTACCTTCTGTGCGGCCGTTTATAAAATCTGAGAGATGGCAAGTCGTTGGCTTCAGCCCCCAAGCCACGAGTGCTGGGGTGTTCGGGATAAACTTGAGCACTCTTGTTCCCATTTTTGGGTCCGTCTAGGGAGGCGCTCAACACAATGAACAAGGCGACCGGACTTATAATGCTTGAACACTCTCACTTAGCCATAGAATTCTATAATTTCAAATTTCAGCGAAGCCCCTGGTATTTGGAAGACCGAACTCGGGGCGCTATCCACGCCTTCGTCGGACATTATCCGGTACTTCGCTTGAAGCGGCATAGGTCTTTAGGGACCCGAAAATACCTCTCGAACAGCGACCGGTATCTCGCCTTATCATGCCAGTTAGTTTTAGCTTTTTCCACTGAGGCGCTCGCCCAGCCCAACTGGGGCGCAATCGCAGTGGTTCTCCCAGTGCCACCTTAGCCGACAGAACAGAACATAAGGCACCAAAACGTGGGAGCCGGGCAAACCCAACTATTGACCCAAGACATGATTCGGAGCCGATTCATATAATGCTATAAGTTCGGGGTGCCGCACTTGTGAAAGTGTTCAGACTTATCACACCATAATGCGGGGAACATAAGCCCCTGGTGTATTCGGCCATACCAAAATATACGGGTGCGAGATGTCAATAATGAACATATGTGTAAAGTAATGCAATAACAGGCAAAAAATGTTGCATTATTTATTCAAGGAATTCTGCTATAAGTGCGGAAGGATACAAATAGTGCGTTAAGCAAGGGATTGGACTAAATAAGCATGTCCCCCTCCAGGGGTGGGCTGCTGACTGGTGTATATAATCGAATTTAATGCTCGTAATAGAGACCACCTGAATGTTAACCGCAACCTTCTTTCTTCCCTGGCCGTTGCATCGTGAGTTCGGCGGGTCCACCGCCGGACAGGGCTTCTGGTAAATGGAGTCATGTATAAAAATAAAAATAAAAAGAGCGACACACTTGGGAGCCCCTGGTGTGGTCGAGCGCACTCAGGGTCGGTTGTGGTCGTGCCCCTCCCCTTAAGCCCATGGTATCTCTAGAGCGTAATGATGTACGCAGAGGGTTGGTCTTGCGATTATGCAAGGGCTGGGATTGGGGCCGTATTGCTACGCGTGCTCGGATCGTGCCAGCTGGTCTTGGTTGATGTTGCTTCGGGCGCGTTTGGCCGTATCCGGCCGTTTAACGGCCGGACTCGAGAATTGCCTTAAAAGGCTGCTCTGTACTTCTGCCGCGAGAGCCGCTGTGTGTTCCTCCGTTCGGAGGGAGCGTTTCGTATTTCCATTGACCGTGATGACTCCATGAGGGCCTGGCATCTTGAGCTTGAGGTATGCGTAATGCGGCACCGCGTTGAACTTTGCGAACGCGGTTCGTCCGAGCAGGGCGTGATAGCCGCTGCGGAATGGGACTATGTCGAAGATTAACTCCTCGCTCCGGAAATTGTCCGGGGATCCGAAGACCACTTCCAGTGTGACTGAGCCTGTACAATTGGCCTCAACACCTGGTATGACGCCTTTGAAGGTCGTCTTTGTAGGTTTAATCCTTGAGGGGTCTATGCCCATCTTGCGCACTGTATCCTGATAAAGCAGGTTCAGGCTACTGCCGCCGTCCATCAGGACTCTCGTGAGGTGAAATCCATCGACGATTGGGTCTAAAACCAATGCGGCGAATCCGCCATGGCAGATACTGGTCGGATGGTCTCTTCGATCGAAAGTGATCGGGCAAGAGGACCATGGATTGAACTTCGGGGCGACTGGCTCCATCGCATATACATCCCTTAGTGCACGCTTCCGCTCCCTCTTGGGTATATGGGTTGCGTATATCATGTTCACCGTCCGCACTTGTGGGGGGAAACCCTTCTGTCCTCTATTGTTCGGCGATCGGGTCTCTTCCTCGTCGTCGCCGTGCAGCCCCTTGTCATTGTTTCCGGCAATTAACTTGCCTGCCTACTTGAATACCCAACAATCTCTGTTGGTGTGATTAGCTGGCTTTTCGGGGGTGCCATGTATCTGGCATAAGCGGTCGAGTATTCGGTCCAAATTGGAAGGACCCGGAGTGGTTCTTTTGAATGGCTTCTTCCGCTGACCGGGTTTAGAGCCTTGGAATCCGGCGTTGACTGCCGTATCCTCCTTGTCGTCGCCGTTAATGCGGCGTTTATTTTTGCTTCGACGCAACCTACCATTGTGGTCCTTGGTATCCGGACTGCCAGAATTTTTACTGAGGTTGTTGCTGCGAGCTAGCCAGCTGTCCTCCCCTGCACAGGAGCGGGTCATTAGAGATGTGAGGGCTGCCATGGATTTCCGCTTTTCCTGTCCTAGGTGCCGGGCTAGCCACTCGTCGCGGATGTTATGTTTGAAGGCTGTGAGGGCCTCTGCATCCGGACAGTCGACGATTTGATTTTTCTTTGTTAAGAACCGTGTCCAGAACTGTCTGGCCGATTCGTCTGGCTGCTGAATTATGTGGCTTAGGTCATCGGCATCTAGTGGTCGCACATATGTGCCCTGGAAGTTGTCGAGGAATGCGGCTTCCAGGTCTTCCCAACACCCAATTGACTCTGCGGGCAAGCTGTTAAGCCAATGCCGAGCTGGTCCTTTAAGCTTGAGTGGGAGATACTTGATGGCGTGGAGATCATCGCTGCGGGCCATATGGATGTGAAGGAGATAATCTTCGATCCAAACTGCGGGGTCTGTTGTGCCATCGAAGGATTCAATGTTTACGGGTTTAAACCCTTCAGGGATTTGATGATCCATTACTTCGTCAGTGAAGCATAGCGGGTGTGTGGCGCCTCTATATTGAGCAATATCACGACGTAGCTCGAGTGAGCGTTGTCTGCTGTGTTCGGCCCGGCCGGAGATATTGTATCCGGCGCGACGGTATTCGTCGTGGGTCGTGGGGCGCCCACGTGATCCATAGATGGATCTGGATTGCCTTGCTTTGTCCTCCAATATATCTCGCAAGTCCGGTGCATTCCCTCTTGGCTTCGTACTTTTGGAGCGATGCCGGGGTACGGTCTTGGTGGAGGGCCTAGATGCCTCTCTGTCGCGACCACGGGGTGGTCGGTCGGCCGTATTGTGCGCTGGTGATGAAGGTATGTATGCTTCCTCCTCTAATCGGGGGAGCAACTTGCGTTTTGGGTAGCTTTTGGAGGGGCGCTCGAGTTCGTACTCTTCGGCCACGAGGACCTCGGTCCATCGATCGACCAGCTGCTTTTTCTTTAGGCTATTTGTCGTGGCGATAAGCCTGCGTTTAAAACGCTCTTGTTCGACGGGATCCTCGGGCACGACAAATTCGTCGTCGTTGAGGCTTGCCTCGTCTTCGGAGGGAGGTATGTAATTATCATCCTCGACCTCTTCATCTGCCGCTCTCTCGTGAGGGCTTGCTTCTGCATCCTCCTATGCTAAATCTTGTTGGAGGGGATTGTCTTCGGCACTTTCTGGGGTATTATTATCTCTTGTGCCTGAATCTCCATTCTTGCTGTGGCGGGATTTAGAGCGGCGCCGCTGACGTCGGCGCTTGGGCTGTTTCTTGAAGGAATCTGCCTCCGCTGCTTCTTCCCCGTCCCCCTCTTTTGGGGTGTCCACCATGTATATGTCATATGACGAGGTGGTCTTCCAGTGCCCTGTAGGCGCTGGTTCTTGTTCGTCTCCGGCATCGTCGTCCATACCGTCGATGTCTTCAGAGTCGTAGTCTAGCATGTCTGTTAGATCATCGACAGTGGCTACAAAGTGGGTGGTGGGTGGGCCTTGAATTTCTTCGTCGTCTGTATCCCAACCATGCTGGCCATAGTCCGGCCAGGTCTCTCCGGATAGCGAGAGATGTCTTAGCGAATTTAGGATGTCGCCAAAGGGCGAGTGTTGGAAGATGTCCGCGGCGGTGAACTCCATGACCAGCGCCCAATCAGATTCGATTGGCAGGGGCGCGGGAGGTTCGGAGTCCGGCAGGGAGTCCGGCACCTCGGAGTCACGAGCTTCGCAAGGGACAAGGTTAGTGTTCGGCTCCATCATTGTGGAAGTTGCAGCCCCCGAGGCGGCGTCCAGCCACCGTTCCTCGATCTAGGCGATCGGCTCCGGACTAAGGGCCGGAGCGGATTCGTGTGCGGCCACCAAGGCACTGTCCGGCGGCTGAGCTAGATCATGCCCATCGTGACAGCGCGGCACGCTCGGCTCTGGCTCGAGTCCGTCGAAGATCAAGTCCCCGCGGATGTCGGCCGTGAAGTTTAGGCTTCCGAACCTGACCTGACGGCCAGGGGCGTAGCTTTCGATCTGCTCCAGATGGCCAAGTGAATTAGCCCGCAATGCGAAGCCGCCAAATACGAAGATCTGTCCGGGGAGAAAAGTCTCACCCTGGACAGCGTTGTTGATTGAAGAAGCCATCGAGCCTATCGGTGACGACACAGAGGAACTCTCTATGAAAGCACCAATGTTGGTGTCAAAACCGGTGATTCTCGGGTAGGGGGTCCCGGACTGTGCGTCTAGGCAGATGGTAACAGGAGACAAGGGACACGATGTTTTACCCAGGTTCGGGCCCTCTTGATGGAGGTAAAACCCTACGTCCTGCTTGATTAATATTGATAATATGGGTAGTACAAGAGTGGATCTACCACGAGATCAAGGAGGCTAAACCCTAGAAGCTAGCTTATGGTATGATTGTTGTAATGGAGGTTATGTCCTACGGACTAAAGCCCTCCGGTTTATATAGATACCGGAGAGGGCTAGGGTTACACAGAGTCGGTTACAATGGTAGGAGATCTACATATCTGTATCGCCAAGCTTGCCTTCCACGCCAAGGAAAGTCCCATCCGGACACGGGACGGAGTCTTCAATCTTGTATCTTCGTAGTCTTGGAGTCCGGCGGATGATGATAGTTTGGCTGGCCGGACACCCCCTAGTCCAGGACTCCCTCACCTACTGTGGGGTATAAAACGCAGGTCTCTGTTCTATTTATCTATATGTAAGAATAATAATGTTGTGTCCAATTTATGTTTTCCCTTCTAACCACATTATATATCTTTATATTATTACTATTATTGTATATTTTATAGAGACATATATACATTATAAAAACATCCCACGTGTTATTAACTTATAAAAGTAAATGTTTAACAGAAGTTGGCAAGGAAAATCCTAGTTGTTTTTGACTCACACGCAAGGAAAATCCTGGTGATTGCGTACAAAAGCTTGCGAAGATTTTAAGGACCAATTTAATAATAACGCGCTCATTTTTATTTTGAGCAACAACTAGCTAATTTGTTAATTTTATATATATATATATATATATATATATATATATATATATATATAATGTGCCTCTCCAGTTTATTCTTTGATATTAATTGCTTCTTCTAACATAACATTATATATATAACGAGCCCACCTAATACGTGTATTTCAAGGAAGTGCAAATGGGCTGGGATTTATTAGAAAATATAAATGGGCCTGATTGACGCGAAATTATTTGTTCACCCAGCCCAGCAAATGGACTGTACATTCTAGAAAACATGGGTTAAATATATGCCACATTTTTGCAGGCTTACATGTGGGCCAATAGGTCGAAGCCTACGCAGGGCGTTGTCAACTTGGTCAACAAATGATTGTGTCATCCACAACCATTGGATTTATACCCAAAGGCCGGCATGCACCTTCGATCTCTCGTCTTCTTCCTCTAGAGTCGCCGGGACCGCTTGGTCTGGCCTCCGGCATCTAGCAGCTCTGCTTAGCACGCATCGCTATGAAGCGCTACCCCACCGCCGGCCAGGCTATCCATCCACCCCTCGACACCTCCTGTTATTCTCCACAGACTACAGCCCCACGCTGCAATAGAACCAGTTATAACTCTTCTCCTCCTCTCAACCTACGACTCCATTGCCGCGTCTTCCCATCTCCGAGTCGTTCCCGTTCGGGGCCTCGCCGTCGTCCACCGCCTCGCTGCGCTCGGTGCGGCGTGGTCAACAAACGAGAGTCATCGGAAGAGGACTCTACGTGGAGAGCCTGACGGCTGGGACCCACAAGGTCCATGGTCGCACGCAAGGAAAGTTCCTCCTTATTAAGCTGAAAAAAATGTTTCCTCCACCTGACAGCTGGGAACCACCGGATGTATCTTCGCACGGAAGGAAGTGCCTCCTTTTTTTGCGAAAAAAATTATTCATCCCGTTGACAGCTGGGACCCGTCAGATTTGGTGGCTGACTTGTGGGCCTACTAAGCGGACATGTACGCACGGCTTTGTCAACTTAATCAACAAATGATTCTAGCAGCTGGACCGTTGGATGCTAATCCAACAGGCGTGCTCCTTCTTCAACCTCTGTTCTTGCTCTTGTCTCCCATGGGCGGCACCGCGGGTATGCTGCCGCGCACCCGAACTAGTGAAGTTTCCCACTCCTCTCTATCTGCGACTCCACTGCCCCGTCTTCCCCATCTCCGGGTCGTTCCAGTCTGGGTGTGCTCGGCACGGTGTGGTCAACGCGGTCAACAACCGAGAGTCATCGGAAGATGAATGTACGTGAGAGGCTGACAGTGGGGACGCACCACGCCCATGGACGCATGCATGCAATGGAACATGGCGTGGTCAACGTGGTCAAGGAACGACTTCCATCAGAAGTATACTGTACGTGGAGAGTCTGATAGCTGGGTCCATGACCGCAGCAAGTAAGTGCCTCCTTATTACGCAGAAAATAATGATTCCTCCAACTGACAGCAGGGACCCACTGGACGGGCCACTGTATTTTGCGAAAAAACGTTTGCCCCCTAACGGCTGGGACCCACCTGATGGGCTACTGTATTTCGCGAAAAAAAATTCCCCCCGCTGTCACCTCGGACCCACCGGAAGTGCCTCATTATTAAGCAGGAAAAAATGAATACCCCCCCTGCTAGCTGGGACCCACCTTGGTGGGAGGCAGACTTGTGGGCCCACTAAGTTGACGGGGATGGTGGGCTTTGTCAACTTAGTCAATATGAACGATTCTAGCTGCAGTGACCGTACAATGTCCATCCAACGTCCATCGTGCTTCTTCAACCTTTGGTCTTCTTGCTCCAGCTGCCCAAAGTAGCGCTGATCGTGCCGCCTGCTCCTGCCTCCCGTGGCTGGCTGTGATGCCGCAGAGGCCTCACCACCCCCTACTACTCCCACCGCTGGCCAGGCCATCCCTCCACTCACCCACACTCCCTGTTATTCTGCGGCGACGGCAACCTCACACCGCAGCCGAACGAGTGAACCCTCAAACTCCTCTACGCGTGGGCATCCACTGCCCCGTCTTCCCCGGCTCCGCGTGTCCCCTTCCTAGGCCTCGCCGTCGTTCATCGCCGTGGTGCTCTCGGCCTGGCATGGTCAATGTGGTCAACGACCAAATTCCATCGGAAGAGTACTGTACGTGGAGGGGCTGACAGCTGGGTCCACGGCAGCTGCAAGGAAGTGCCTCCTTATTACGCGGAAAATAATTATTCCTCCACCTGACAGCGGGGACCCATCGGACGGGCCATCAGTATTTTGCGAAAAAAACGTTTCCCCCTTACTGCTAGGACCCACCGGATGGGCCACCATATTTCGCGAAAAAAACATTCCCCCGCTGTCAGCTCGGACCCATCGGAAGTGCCTCCTTATTACGCACAAAAAAATGAATACTCCCCCGGCTAGCTGGGACCCACCTTGGTGGGAGGCTGACTTGTGGGCCTACTAAGTTGACGGGGACGAAGGGCTTCGTCAACTTAGTCAATATGAACGATTCTAGCTCCAGTGACCGTACGATGTCCATCCAACGGCCGTAGTGCTTCTTCAACCTCTGGTCTTCTTGCTCCAGCCGCCCAAAGCAGCGCCGGTCGTGCCACATGCTCCAGCCTCCCGTGGCTGGCTGTGCTACCGCGGAGGCCTCACCGCCCCTACTATTCCCACCGCTGGTCAGGCCCTGCGGCGACGGCAGCCTCACACCATAGCCGAACCAGGAACACTGCGAACCAGTGACCCCTCATACTCCTCTCCGCGCGGGCTTCCACTGTCGCGTCTTCCTCGGCTCCGCATCTTCCCCTTCCTAGGCCTCGCCATCGTCCATCGCCGTGGTGCTCTCCGCGCGGTGTGGTCAATGTGGTCAAGGAACGACTTCCATCGGAAGAGTACTGTACGTGGAGAGGCTGACAGCTGGGTCCACGGCCACAACCCGGTTTTTTTGTGATTTGCCAAGTAAGTCGCTTTGTCAGTCCTGTTGGGCTGCAAATCTTTCAAGACGAGGAGAGCTTTCATTCGGCTGGCCGAGAAAATGGCTCATCAGTAATGAGAAATGGGTTGTACATTTTTAAAACACATCAAACCGGCAATTAGTTTCAAATATCTTTTTTTCATTTTGAGATTTTAAATTACATTAATTTTTATGCGTGGAGAATTTGTTGGATTTTATATTGATATACATTTATTTTTAAAATTAGTTTGAATGTGAGTCGAAATTTCGGGATTAAAAACAGTTCGGACCGCACCGAAATATGCAAAATTTCGTATATTTTTTTAACCATGGCCACAATGTGGGTTTTAATGCGAATATGGGCTCCAAAAAACCCTTAAGAATTAGCAAATGGGCTGTAAATTATTAGAAATAATGGCAGATGGGATGTATGCTGTTTTCCACAGATTTGAGGCTTTCCTAAAAAAAAGGTTGGTGCACAAGTAGTGACTGTAGGATGTCCATCCAACGGCCGTTGTGCTTCTTCAATCTCTGCTCTTCCTGCTCCAGCCGCTCAAACAAGCGCCGGCGGGACTGCCTACTCCCTCCTCCCCGTGGCCGGCTGCGCTGTCGCGCAGGTCTCACCGCCCCACCGTACTCCCATCGCTGGCCTAGCCAGCCCTCTACTCACCCACACCTGATGTTATTCTCCGGCGACGGCAGACGAACTAGTAAACCCTCGTACGGTCGTACTCCCCTCCGTGTGGGAAACAACTGCCGAGTCTTCCCTGCCTCCGTGTTGTTCCCTTCCTAGGCCTCGCCGTCGTCCACCGTCCTGGTGCTCTCGGCGCGGCCTGGTCAACATGGTCAACGACCGACATGCATCTGAAGTGGACTGTATGTGGAGAGGCCGACAGCTGGGTCCACGGCCGCACGCAAGGAAATGCCTCCTTATTACGCGCAAAATAATGATTCCTCCACCTGACATCAGGGACCCACCAAAAGGGCCTCTGTATTTCGCAAAAAAAACGTTATTGCCACTGACAGCTCGGACCCACCAGCTATATCTTCGCACGCAAGGAAGTGCCTCCTTATTACACACAAAAAAATGAATACTCCCCCTGTTAGCTGGGACCCAGTATAGTGGCAGGCTGACTTGTGGGCCTACTAAGTTGACGGGGACGGAGGGCTTTGTCAACTTAGTCAATATGAACGATTCTAGCTCCAGTGACCGTACGATGTCCATCCAACGGCCGTAGTGCTTCTTCAACCTCTGGTCTTATTGCTCCAGCCACCCAAACCAGCGCCGGTCGTGCCTCGTGCTCCTGCCTCCCGTGGCCGGCTGCGATGCGGCGGAGGCCTCACCTTCCCCAACTACTCCCACCGCTGGCCAGGCCATCCCTCCACTCACCCACACTCCCTGTTATTCTGTGGCGACGGCAACCTCACACCGCAGCCGAACGAGTGAACCCTCAAACTCCTCTACGCGTGGGCATCCACTGCCCCGTCTTCCCCGGCTCCGCGTGTCCCCTTCCTAGGCCTCGCCGTCGTTCATCGCCGTGGTGCTCTCGGCCTGGCATGGTCAATGTGGTCAACGACCAAATTCCATCGGAAGAGTACTGTACGTGGAGGGGCTGACAGCTGGGTCCACGGCAGCTGCAAGGAAGTGCCTCCTTATTACGCGGAAAATAATTATTCCTCCACCTGACAGCGGGGACCCATCGGACGGGCCATCAGTATTTTGCGAAAAAAACGTTTCCCCCTTACTGCTAGGACCCACCGGATGGGCCACCATATTTCGCGAAAAAAACATTCCCCCGCTGTCAGCTCGGACCCATCGGAAGTGCCTCCTTATTACGCACAAAAAAATGAATACTCCCCCGGCTAGCTGGGACCCACCTTGGTGGGAGGCTGACTTGTGGGCCTACTAAGTTGACGGGGACGAAGGGCTTCGTCAACTTAGTCAATATGAACGATTCTAGCTCCAGTGACCGTACGATGTCCATCCAACGGCCGTAGTGCTTCTTCAACCTCTGGTCTTCTTGCTCCAGCCGCCCAAAGCAGCGCCGGTCGTGCCACATGCTCCAGCCTCCCGTGGCTGGCTGTGCTGCCGCGGAGGCCTCACCGCCCCTACTATTCCCACCACTGGTCAGGCCCTGCAGCGACGGCAGCCTCACACCGTAGCCGAACCAGGAACACTGCGAACCAGTGACCCCTCGTACTCCTCTCCGCGCGGGCTTCCACTGTCGCGTCTTCCTCGGCTCCGCATCTTCCCCTTCCTAGGCCTCGCCATCGTCCATCGCCGTGGTGCTCTCCGCGCGGTGTGGTCAACGTGGTCAAGGAACGGCTTTCATCGGATGTGGACTGTACGTGGAGAGGCTGACAGCTGGGTCCATGGCTGTAGCAAGGAAGTGCCTCCGGACGGGCCACCGTATTTCGCGAAAAAACATTTTGCCCTGACTGTTGGGACCCATCAGCTACATCTTCGCACGCAAGGAAGTGCGTCTGGGCAAAAAAAACGATTCGCCCCCCTGACTGCTGGGACCCACCAGCTACATCTTCACAGGCAAGGAAGTGCCTGACAGTCGGGACCCACCTGGTCGAAGCGTACGTAGCGTTGTCATTCTGGTCGCGAACATGTACATTCATATATACTGGTCGATGTAGAGGTGCGCACGTGTCTTAGTAGAGGCGCGCACGTAGCATGTACACGTACGTACAGCGGCCAGTGTGCAAGAAAGAAAATATGGTCACGTACGTGTACATACGGGCGACGTCTCGAACGCCTACTCACGCATACGTACGGCCAGGGCTCGTGT
The DNA here is from genome assembly GCA_963921465.1 of Triticum timopheevii. Lineage (NCBI taxonomy): Eukaryota > Viridiplantae > Streptophyta > Magnoliopsida > Poales > Poaceae > Triticum > Triticum timopheevii. Next base: position 129,706,770 of record OY997270.1, read on the forward strand.
ACATGGCTGGGTCGGAACAGAGAAACAGCACTTTTGTCGTGTTCATGGGGAGCCAACCGGCTGGGTCGGAACGGAATGCGTGGTCGTGTTCATCGGGAGGTCTTGGACGGAACAAGCGATGGAAATGAGGCCTGGCGTACCGTAGAACGGAGGAAACGACCTTGTGTTCGACCGGCCACGTTCGAAACGGGATCCTGTTCATCGGGAGGGTGTGGTGTACCGCAAAACGGAGGAAACGGACCTCCTACGGTCGAAATGGGGGTCCTGTTGATCGGGAGGGGTGTGGCGTACCGCAAAACAGATGAAACGGACCTCCTATGGTCGAAATGGGCGTCCTGTTGATCAAGATGGGTGTGGCGTACCGCAACACGGATGAAACGGACTTGTGTTGGAGCGCTACGGTCGGCACGGGGGTCCTGTTCATTGGGAGGCGTGTGGCGTACTGCAAAACGGGACTCCACGGGATACTGTTCATCTCCACCGTCGACCTCCTCCAGCCTCCACGGGCTACCGTTGACCTCCTCCAGCCTCCACGGGCTCCTGTTCATCCAGCCTCCACCGTGCGCTACTCCACCGGCTACTATTCAACCACCCCTCCACGGGCACCCCTCCACCGTCTACTGTTCATCCAGCCCTCCACACCACGGGGTCCTGTTCATCCAGAGGCAACGCCACCGCTCACTGTTCATCCAACCCCCCCCCCCCCCCCCCGCAACGCTCACTGTTCATCCCAAAGGCAGCATCGACCGGCTTCAGTTAGCAGCAGTAGCGAAGGAATCGCTCGATCAGGTTCAGTTAACAGCCATCGATCGATCACTCGGGTTCAGTAACGCGTAGCCTGCAGTGCAATCGCTCGGGTTCAGTTAGAGCCCAACGCCTCGCTCAGGTTCAGTTAGAGCCAACGCCTCGTACACACGCGCGTACGTGTACAAGAGAAACGCGCATCGCTCGGCCCCCGACCTCCCACCTTAACCGGGAACTCCCCGAAATTTTCCTCGCCCTCGATTCTACCACGGTTTTTTTCCGTCAGGGACAGCCCAAAGAATGTCATGCAGCTGCGTCTCCGGTCCGCCCAAGACGAAAAGCCCATTTTCTGTCATGATTTTCTGTCATTGAAGTAGGAGCCCACCACACCTATGATGATACCGGGTTTTGTCACAATTATCGTCATAGAAGTGCCATATGTATGACAGAAAAAAAATTTCGTTCGGCCCAAAATGTCACGGATGTGTCTTTTTTTGTAGTGAAAAGGAGGGACTACAAGTTGCAGGTGGAGTCATATGGAGTCTTGGAGTAGCAGCAGTGCTCACGGAATAAGCTCAATTCCAATGTACATGGAAGTTTCACGCATGGACAAATTCAAGGTGGTGGAGAATATTCGCCAAGGTGGTGTTTGTTAGAGTTGTGTCGAATATTGTGTACAAGGTAGGTTACAGTTGGACTTGTAGTTGTATTGTGTTTAGATAGGATATGGAGTCGTGTCCAAGTAGGACACTTGTATCCTAGGCCTCTCATATATAGTGGGGGTAGACACACGATGTAAGCTATGCCAACATAATAGCATAGGAACGCAGGGGAAGCTGGCGGCATGTGACGGCGTCCAGGGCGACCGGGTGCAGTATTATAGCGGTGTCATGGGGAGGAGCGGCCCATAGTCAGGCCTCGGGGATGTATCCAATTGGTGAACCTCATTAACAAATCTCAGTGTCGTGCTCGTGTGATTGCTTGGTCCTCGGATGATCGATGGTATGGCCTCGGATTTATTCTAACAGTCCTCCTCTTCCATACCACATACTAGACAACCACTCACAGGCTCGAGGCCAATTTTGTCCTTATTCTTCCATGCCGCCGCATGAATAGTGACATCGAGGGCGTCGACTTTGTGTCGAGAGGTTCCGGACGATGGTGAGAAAGGGGCCTCAGCCAGGAGTAGTCGCTTCGCTCGCTTTGGACGTCGTGGCTCGAGTGTGGAAATGTGGAGGATGTCGCTCTGATTTGGAGGCTGTGTATATTTACACAACACTTTTCACATATTGTTGAACAACGATTTTAGTGTTCGGTTGTCTAAATATGCTTTCCACATTCGTTTCCACACTCTACTAGAGATGCTCTAAGAGTGTGTGCAACGTTGGATATGTCTAAGAAATTACTGGAGTCGGGGTCTATGGAAACTTATTGTGCTCTACTATAGGATTGAAAGTATGTCTAGAGGGGGAGGTGATTAGACTACTTGACTTAATAAAAATCTAGCCTTTTCCCAATTTTAGTTCTTGGTAGATTTTAGCAACTTAGCACAAGTCACGCAATCAACCTACACATGTAATTCTAAGACTATAGCAGCGGAATGTAAAACAATTGCATATGTAGGTAAAGGGATGAGTTTGAGGGAGCAAACACAATGTTGACACGGAGATTTTTTAGCCGTGGTTCCGATAGGTGGTGCTATCGTACATCCACGTTGATGGAGACTTCAACCCACGAAGGGTAACGGTTGCACGAGTCCACAGAGGGCTCCACCCACGAAGAAGCAACCTTGTCTATCCCACCATGGCCGTCGCCCACGAAGGACTTGCCTCACTAGGGTAGATCTTCATGAAGTAGGCGATCTCCTTTCCCTTACAAACTCCTTGGTTCAACTCCACAATCTTGTCGGAGGCTCCCAAGTGACACCTAGCCAATCTAGGAGACACCACCCTCCAAGAAGTAACAAATGGTGTGTTGATGAGGAACTCCTTGCTCTTGTGCTTCAAATGATAGTCTCCCCAACACGTAACTCTCTCTCACAGGATTTGGATTTGGTGGAAAGAAGATTTGAGTGGAAAGCAACTTGGGGAAGGCTAGAGATCAAGATTTATGTGGTAGGAATGGAACATCTTGACCTCAACACAAGTGTAGGTGGTTCTCTTTCAGAAAATGTATGTTGGAAGTGTAGGCATGTTCTGATGGCTCTCTCCACGAATGAAGAGTGGGTGGAGGGGTATATATAGCCTCCACACAAAATCTAACCGTTACACACAACTTACCAAACTCAGTGGGACCGAATCCTGAAACTCGGTTGGATCGATTTAGTAAACAATGTGACCGTTAGGATTTTCGGTGGGACCGACATGTCATCTCTGTGGGACCGATATGGTTAGTGTTAGGGCATAACGTAATCTCGGTGAGACCGATTACACAAACTCGGTGAGACCGATCTTGCTAATGGACACATAGAGGGTTCGCCAGGCAAACTCGGTGGGACCGATTCGATCATCTCGGTTGGACCGAAATGTTACGAAAGGGAAACAGTGAGTTTGCATTGCAATCTCGGTGGGACCGATCGCTCATCTCGGTTTTATTGTAATGTTATGAAAGGAAACAGAGAGGTTGCAATCCCATCTCGGTGAGACCGAGATCCTTATCAGTGAGACCGAAGAGACTAGGGTTTGTGCAGTGGGTATGTCAACAGAACTCGATGGCGCCGGATAGATGGTTTCGGTGGGGCCGAGTTTGACTTTTGGTTTGGGACATATGTGGATGTGAGAAAGTAGTTGAGGGCTTTGGAGCATATCACTGAGCATTTTGAGCAAGAAACTCATTAAGCAACACCTCATCCCTCCTTGATAGTATTGGCTTTTCCTATAGACTCAATGTGATCTTGGATCACTAAAATAGAAAATGTAGAGTCTTGTGCTTTGAGCTTCAGCCAATCCTTTTGTCCTTAGCATTTTGAGGGATACACTTTTCTCATCCATGCCATGCCAATCATTGAGCTTTCGAGAAATATTTATCTTGAAATAGCATTAGCTCAATGAGCTATATGTTGTTATGAATTACCAAAACCACCCAGGGATAGTTGCACTTTCATCTACCATTTAGGCACTCAGTACGTCGTGCATTGTCGCATTCCTATTGGAGAGCGGGACTCCGCTAGGTAGCTGAGCCTTCTCGAGTTCGCCCCTAGTTTAGAGGAATGCAAATGCTCAACCAAACGCTGTTAACCGATACAAATAAAATAAAAACACATACATGTTTAACAATATATGAGTCATAATTTATTTTATTTACTTATTTTTTGTTGCACCACAAATGCGATCTTCTCAATGGAGATCGGCCCTCCTTTAGTTAACAAGTTAACAGAATGTTCACTCGACACAGTCGGTGTGCAAGACTACATGCATCAGTAGAAGCTTACACCCGGCCGACAAACAATACGATATGGTAGGGAAAATATATATATAGCCAGCATGCACAGTCCGGCGATGCCACTCCCGCCCGAGCACGACATGAGGACATATCCTTTCCTTCCTCCCTCAATCTGAGCTCCATGAGTTCCTCAATGTCGGACCACCCGTCATAATCGACCGAGACGGTCACATGGTCGACGTGTTAGCCATAATCTTGTATGCATGTTATTAGGTGTTTGTTACCTAATGGCTGGGTCAAGTGTGGCTGTTCAGAGAGTGGCACACACGCGGCGCCCTGTATGTACTTAGTGGTTGCTCGGCTGTGCATGGTATCTCGTGTGGGTGTGCCCGTGGTGGTTTCGGGGCTCCCGACGACATCGTGAGTGAGGGAGAAACCATTTCCTGCAGGAGAAACCATCGTGGTGGTTTTGGGGCTCCCGACGACATCGTGTGGGTGACATCGGCGCCCTGTATGTCATAAGGTGAGGTTCAACCCAGACCCATTTCCTGCAGGAGAAACCATAAATTGTTGACCACCAGGAGATATCGATAGTTGTTTAGTATTGGCACCAGACCCGTCAGCTAAGAAGACCCAGTCTCGGAATAACCTTACCAAGATGAAAGGACCGAAGTATTGAGGAAAAAGGTTATGCCGCTACCGGAAGAGCCCAGCGAAGGAATTTTCTCGAGATCTGAGAAGACCGACACTGTCAGGAATAAGAATGGAGTATATGAGTTTTGATGGAACCGTAACGATGCTTCTAAGGGTGGTAGCACCCCATATCCCGGAGATGATCGATGGATTTTGAGAATACCCCAAATCCTAACCTATTTCTTGCTAGCCTCTCCAAATCTCGAGGATGAGATTCATTTTAAGGGAGGTAGGTTTGTAACATCCCAAAATTCTAAATTTTGGAGTGTTATAATAAATAGATAGATTTGATTGATTGTTTGATTGATTGTGTGAAATTGAGTGAAATTCGAAACTTTTTGAAAGTTAAATGAGAGGGAATAAAAGGACTTTCCCAAACTTCCATTTTTCATTCGTGATCTCCGTGAATTCAAATTCTTTTCACCACAAAACCCTGGAGAGAAGATGACATGACTTCTTCCATTTATTTCAATGACAAGGGGTGTTGAAAATATTTGAATTTCATTTGGAAAATATTTCCAACCCAGGAACTTTATGCAACTCAATGATTTTCATGAGCGAAGATAAAATGACTTCTTCAAAACATATGAAATATGAGTTGGGAGTTTCAAAGAATTAAATTCAAAGTTCGTTTGAATTTATTTTCAATTCGGAGTTATTTGAGTTTCATTCAAATTATTTTTCTCCAAGAATAAAATATATGGAAAATAGGGTAACATGATTCCCTACATCAGAAAATTGGAGAGAAATAAATTTGAATTAATTTTGCTATTTTTAAAATGATTTTTACTGGATTTTACCAGGGTAGTAGCACTCTTTGAATTATTTGAATTTTTCTAGATTTTATTTGACTTGAAAAAAATGTGCACGTTGTAGAAAATCTTTTTCTAAAAATTTCGATATATTATATGCCTATAGTATTTATTTATTTATTTTGGTTTTATTTTATTTTCTGAAAATTTGTTTTAAAAAAACAAAACTTCCCTCCGCCGAACTAGGCCGGCCCAGCTCCTGCCAGGCCAAGGCGAGCGAGCGCCCGTCCCCGAGCTCCAGCGGGAGTCCGCCGCCCGCACGCCGCCGTGCCGCCGTGACCGACCCGGCCACCCCGCCGCCTTGGCCCCTCCTCCACGCCACCGTCGCCCCCCTCCTATAAATCCCTCCGCCCCGACCCCTCTCTCTCTTTTTAGCGCCGCCGCCGCCCTCTCTCTGCTTGCGCCCCCGCCCTTGCGCCGCATCCCGCCACCGCCGGCAAGATCCACCACCGCCGCCCCGCTCCGTTCCGTCGCCGGGAACCACCGCCGAAGCCGCCAACCTCCTCGCCTCACCGCGCCACCCCTACCCGACCACTTCGCCGCCGCCCTCGACGACCGGAGCCGCCGCACCAGCCGAACCCGAACCGCCGCCGCCGTTGCACCGGAGATCCGCCGGAAAACCGACGCTGCCGTTTTTTTTCCAAACCGGTACGAAACTGTTAACTCGTCCGGTTTTTATTTACTAGGTAGGTTTTTACTTATTAGGTCGGTTTATTTTCTAAGTTAAGTTAATCAGTAAACGTGCGTTGTGTTAGCTTCTACAGTGAACGAGTTCGTTCTTTAGTTCCTCGTAGAGAACGTTCGTTCGTTAGGATTTCTCTTTTTCTTTTCAATTTCCGGCTAGGGACCCATCCGTGAATATTTTATTTACAGATTAGTCCCTGATCTTCAATCGCTCACAACATTTTACTCGTTTATCCAAATCCAACGAAACCAACGCCCACTTCTTTGTTATGATCCCCTCTATCCAGTAAAACAACTTAAACATGTTTTTGAAAGTTATCAAATTTGAATTAGAACAGATTTGTATTTGAACTTCGTTTGATCGTAACTTGAGTTTTATAACTCCGTTTGAGTTGATTATTTTTGCAAATCAAAGCTCTTGAACTAAACTTTCTGATAAGGTCAAATTCACATAATTTTGGTACTGTTAGAAATTGTTTTATGCTGAAAGAGTTATTTTTTTGGTTTTGATCTTTTCCGAGTTGTTCTCTTCGTTCTTTCCGATCTTTTGAGTGATTGCTTATGTGTGGTTACTATTGCTTGCTCACGATAGATTGACCGGAGTGTGACGAATAGAACTATCAGGAGTTGAGTGCGAATCATCTTCATCAATATTGCAGGCAAGTTCACACTTTGATCTGTCGGGGAACGTAGTAATTTCAAAAAATTTCCTACGCACACGCAAGATCATGGTGATGATATAGCAATGAGAGGGGATAGTATTCTTCCACGTACCCTTGTAGACCGTAAGCAGAAGCGTTAGCACAACGCGGTTGATGTAGTCGTACGTCTTCACGATCCGACCGATCCAAGCACCGAACGTACGGGGCCTCCGAGTTCAGCACACGTTCAGCTCGATGACGATCTCCGGCCTCCGATCCAGCCGAGCTCCGGAGATGAGTTCCGTCAGCACGACGGCGTGGTGACGATGATGATGTTCTACCGGCGCAGGGCTTCACCTAAACTCCACGACGATATGACCGAGGTGGAATATGGTGGAGGGGGGCACCGCACACGGCTAAGGAACGATCCGTAGATCAACTTGTCACTACTAGGGAAAAGGCTAGCAGCAGCGCGGGTTTTAGATGTATTAGTAGCGCGGGTACCCGCGCTACTAATATGGCGCTACAGCTAACTCATAGCAGTAGCGCGTGCGCACTCACGCTACAGCTACACAAGTGTAGCAGCAGCGCGGTTAGGAGAAGCTCGCTACCGCTTGTAGCGCTAGCGCTCTTTGGCTGGACGCGCTACTGCTATTGAGGCACTGCTGCTAACTTTTGTACACTCGCTACTGCTAATTTAAGTAGTTTTTTTGGCATATTTGTTTTGTATTTGAACCGGCTTTGTAGAAGAATCTTTAGCACATAGAAATGTCATCATGATACACATACAAATGCCTGCGAGACCACAAATGTAATCATAGCATGTACATACAAATAGTCTCTTCATAATCATCATCCAACACAAAGTGATATCTTGTCATCATCTCGAAAATAGCAATACATGCAAGTCTCGAATACTTGCAACTACAACAACGTCATCCATCTAAACAAAGGTATACGCAAGAAGTGCTATCACTATGAGTGAGAGCGGAACCATGAAGTACATGAGGTGGCGGTTACGAGTCCTCTCTCGCGCTAGCGTGAACCTCAAGTAACTAGCTTCTCCTTCTTGTCTGCTTTTGAAGCCTTTATGGCTGGCGCCCATGAACCCATTCACTTGCGCCTGACACTCATGCCACTCGTTGTACACCCCCGGAACCTTCCCTTTGTACACGACATAGCATTTCCATCTCGCCATCAAGAAACTAGGTACCTATTAGAGATGCATGTTCATGAAGAGGATGTACAATCATATATATGCAACAAAATATACTAGAGCAACACCAAAAAAGAAAGGTTAGCAACTAGATGCAACATATACAGTACACAAATTAATTAACTAGAGGTACGCAGATCATCGTACGCAAACTTACAAAGTAGCGTTACGCAAGTTCGGCAGGGACCGTGGACATCACAAAGTTTCATCGCGACAAAAAGTATACAAGTTCAACCGACACATATCATCATCATCGACATCATAAATCACTAGAAGTTCCATCCTTCCATATCATCGAGGACGAACCCTAGCTTCTTGAACGGCGTGAGGTCTAGACGTTGCATGCCTATGCGAGTTCGGACGTCAGTTCGCGATATAGGGCCGTGGTGGAACATCCCCTTCTCATCGACGACTTCTTTCATGATGATCGTCGCAATGTCGCTTTGGATGCAAAAGAAGTCATCTCTAAGTTTATAATTCGCTTCTCCATGAGATTCTAGCCACTTGTGGATATGATCATCATTTTTGCTGTTAATGCGAAGCTTTTGGTGATCTGTGTTGAACTGAATCATGAGATGGACGATGTAGAATCCATCCTTCTTGCTTGGTTTTGGGACATGGATGCAGGAGAAGTTAGTTTTATGCGCGAAACCCATCTTCTTGTTCCTTTGTTTCTTGAGATGCACATGGCCACCTCTAAAGTTGAAGCCTTGGAGAGCATCATCTAGAATATTGTAACACCCCGGACACACCCGCCGGTGGTTGTTACTCCTGGCGGGATCTAGACTGGCCCCACAGATCAATACTAGTCTTTTCTGCGCACTTTGTCCTCACTCATGCGCACCCGGGAGCAACTTCCCGGTCGGTCACCCATCCTGAAACTACTCCAAGCTGAGCACGCTTAACTTTGGAGTTCTGTCCGAATGGGATCCCGGAAAAGAAGGAATTCCTTATTGATATGAGTAGTCTATCATCCCTAATAAGCCAGGCTATTACATACACCCCCACTCAGAGGAACTGACGTCCTCGTCGGGCCACAGGAACGTTCCCTCCTGGCACAACCGTCTGTGCATCCAGTCCAGTACATGTGCCATGCCGTGTGCCACGACGGGTCACAAACATCATGAACAACATGACCGCGCACCTGTCCGCAACCATCCGTGTAACCGCGAGGGTCGGCTCTGATACCAACTTGTAACGCCCCGGACACACCCGCCGGTGGTCGTTACTCCTGGCGGGATCTAGACTGGCCCCACAGATCAATACTAGTCTTTTCTGCGTACTTTGTCCTCACTCGTGCGCACCCGGGAGCAACTTCCCGGTCGATCACCCATCCTGAAACTACTCCAAGATGAGCACGCTTAACTTTGGAGTTCTGTCCGAATGGGATCCCGGAAAAGAAGGAATTCCTTATTGATATGAGTAGTCTATCATCCCGAATAAGCCAGGCTTTTACAAATATTCATTATGTGGGTGTAGTCCTTTTTCTCGTAGTCTCTGGAAGGGTCAAAATACACGGCGTGGGAGACTTGCGGGTAAAGAACGATAAGGACGGTGTGCCCGTTGCTGCGGGGAAAAGACACCTCAAATTATTCCCCATATGAGAGAGAAGGAATGATTGAAATGTATGAAAGGGTTGTCCGGAACTGACTTACTTTGGATGATAAGGCACGAGGACAATTTCCCGGTCCTTATTCTGTACCATGAAGTTTTGGAGGTACTCCCTAGCAATTTCACGCTCAAAGTCGCCGAGACTCAAGAAAGACTCGTGCATGTAGTACGGATCCGCCACACAGATTTGCGAGACTTCTTCACTCTTCATGACGGAGCTCATATGTAGCGCAAAAAGGCGGACGATAGTAAAATCAAGCCGACTTGTTAGAAACATCTCAAAGATATGGTCAAACCGCAGGAAGAACACCTCCGCGGGCCGTGTGTCGACGTAGCACTTCCCCTCAGGCACACGAGCCGCGTATGTCGGATATCCTGGATCCTTTGAGGCTAGTAGGCTTTTCTCAGTCGACAACACATGGTCGTGCAGTCTCCTGAGATCCTCTGATAGTGCCTCCAGCGGTTTCGGCGGTAGCATCGGCTCGCCCGTGAGATGGAACATGACCGCACCTTTCACGGGTACACGCTCTTCAGAATGCATCGTCTGGCTGTTGTGTGCTCTGGCTTGTTTGGAGGCAGTTACCTTCCCCGATCTCTTCCTCTCCTTTTTCTTGGGCACACCTTCCAGACCCTTCCTTAACCCCTGCCCAAGTGTTCCCGGGCTAAGTACTGTACGACCCTCGCGCCCGGCTAGTTGAGCCTGTGTTGAGGCGGCATCTTCAGGCGTGTCCTGTGAGGATTTCATGAAGAGAGACTTTTTGCAATCCATGGTACGGCCCTGCCCGATCATATCATCCATATCCTCATTAGCAAGCTGATAGCCCGATTCGTCATATGGTTGACTCATCATATCTATGTCACAGTCATACGCGTTTGTATTGAGGTAATCCATAGGGTCGACCTCCGTCTCATCATCCATTCTCTGTTCTATAGGAGAAATTACATCAGCCAGTACTATTGCACCCCCTTCATCATGTCGTCCGCCGCTCTCACCCGGCACTACTACAGGAGCTGGTAATTGCGTAGGTGGGGTGGTGGTCTCCGCACATGCTTGTTGATGTGTGGTAGTTATTGGTGTGCTCTTGGCCGGCTCCAGACGAATAAGATTCTTCGGCCATAGCAGCACCCAACCCTTGCAGCGTCCAATCCGCGGCGGGGTCTCGTCGTCCGCTCCCACATGCTGTACTGGAGGAGGCAAATCCTCGTGCCCCAATTTGACACTGGTCAAGCTAACCCTGAAGTGCCCAGTGGGGATCGGCTGGTTGTGGAATGTGCATTGAGAGGGGTCCATTATCATCGCCTTTCCCACGTCCACCTTCTGGCCTTTGATCAAGTAGAGTATGGTGCATGGGGTTTCTTTCGCCTGTAAACACATATGTCTGTGGTGTAAAACAACCGAAAGGCAACAAAAATGGAATATTATATATATATATATATATATATATATATATATATATATATATATGTTGGTGCGACATGTAATTACAGTGACGTCGTCGAGCTCAGCCAAAGACGAAGGCCCACCTAGCGCGCCTGAGACTAAGGACGGGCTGCTATGAGCGGGAGCGGCTGCGAGAGGAGGCCCGGTTGCTTGAGCAAGTGATGGTGCGATGGTGTTGTTGTTCATGGAGTTGCTCGCGACGAAACTGGGCATCGGGAAATCATGTACCGTCTTGTCTGGATTTTCCTTCGCCAGTTGATGATAACTGGAACCAAGTTAGTAGCAAAATCATTTCTGCAGGCAGTTACAGCTGCATTGACTGCCTGCTGTAGCAACTCATATTTGTCCTCGGCTGCTTTTTTCGCGTCCTCAGCTGCTTTTTTCTCGACCGCAAGCTTCACCTTTGCATCGATGTCCGCCTGACTAAACTTCTTTTTCTGCTTCTTTGCCTCTGGGCCGTCATTGTAAAACACCTTCCACGTGGCGCCGTCTCCAGCGCCGTGCACACGACCATATTGCGGCCGCTGGTCCAACGGGAGTCCCTTAAGTTCGTTCAAGGCCCGGTTGAGAGGGGTGTCCCACTTGGGCCTCATCGGAGAAGTAGGGCTTTCAGCTGCAAGCCGGTGTTGCTTCTCCAGTAGTCTAATCAATTTCCTCGTGATCTTGTTCGTGTAAAAAACCTTTTTCTCCTTGTCCCACTTGTAGCGGGCCCTGATGAAGTCATGCTCCAACGGGTTGGTAAACTTCGCGAAGGGGTCTGGGAGACCCGCGGCTTCACGTTCCGTGTCCTCCTTATCCCATATGGGCCTTTTACCGAGGTAGCCACGGCTTCCGAGGCGATGCTTCCCCGTGTTCCTTTGCTGAAGGCTTTTGAATTTCGCAGCATTAGCCTTGGCTGCCTCGGTAGCGCAAGTGTTCTTGAACTTTTCGAACTCCTCTTCCGTAAGTGTCGGATTTTCCTCCAGAATCTTGGACAGGGGTTCATCAGCCTCAATAGTTCGTTTCACCCTCCATTTCCAGGAGGCCAAATCATTGCTGAACATGCCCATGGCGTGATTGTTAATCTTTTTCATCTTCGGATCATCCCACGGTTGTTCTATGTTATCATCCCGGTCGGGGAACTTGAATCTCTTGTGCAACTTCGTTAGGAGCAACTGCATCAAATGTTCTTTACTCCTTAAGTCATTGTCGTTGATGCTCGCGCATTCCCGTAGGATGCATCCTACTTGGTTCCCATAGCACTTGCGAGGTTCTTCCGGCTCTAACGGCTCAAACTTGCCACGTGCCATCTTTGTGATCACAAGTCGTCCAATCCCTAGTTTGTTAGGTTTTCGTATCCTCTGCTTCTTATGCTTCCTCTTTTCGGTATCGGCATCAGGGCCGGTACCTTCCCCGCCGGTACCTTCCCCACCGGTCTCGGCGCCGCCATCGGTGCCGGCGCCGTCGGTGTCGATGTCGGCGTCAGTAACATCATCGAGGCCGACCTGCAAACCTTGCTTAGCAGTCAAATAGTCGAGGTACTCTTGTTCACCCTCATAATCCATCTTGTCTGCATCTTGGTCAGAAGGCCCAGTTTCTTCGTTGTTCGACATGTTTCCTATGATTAAGTGGCCTCATTTATTTCTAAAAGTATGAATAAATGAGAAATGACATAAAAAGAAATCTATGTGCCAGCACTCGATATGCCAACTATGTAGCACAAATCATGCCTTTATTCACGGGAAAATTCGGCATGACCTTTGCTAAAAAATGGACATATCGAGCGCCTGAAATTCACCGAAACAGAAATGAATCAACATTCCGGCGTAACATAGGCCACTCGGATCATTTTCCAAACATGACATGTCGAAAACATGACATATGCACATATCACATGTCTAGTTCAAATTTCCATATAAATTCAGCTAACTTTGAAACCTAGATAAATTCATAACTAAATAGATAACCTAATTAATTAACATGAAGAACCCTAGCAGAGAGGGGGGGGGTTTACAGAGAGTGCAGGGGCGAGGAGGCAGGCCCGACGACGGCCGGCAGGGGAGAGGAGGGAGGCGAGGGCCGACGGGTCGGGGACGAGCGCGCCGGGGTCGGGGGCGAGCGCCGGCGCCGGAGTCGGGGGCGAGCGGCTGGGTCGGGGGCGAGCGGCGTGGTCGGGGGCTAGCGCCGGTGCCGGAGTCGGGGTTGAGGGCCGGGACGGGGGCGAGCGCCGGGGCTAGCCCCGGCGCCGGCGGAGTCGGGGGCGAGCGCCGGGGCCGGGTCGGGCGCGGCGGAGCGACGGGGGAGAGAGAGTGGGGATTTGGGGGGAAATGGCGGGATGAAGCAGGGCGAGTGAGAATTTTGGGTTAAGTGAACGTAGCAGTAGCGCGTTATGACCAAACGCGCTGCTACTAAGATCTGTAGCTGCAGCGGCTTCGGGGAAACGCGCTACTACTATGATCTGTAGCTGCAGCGGTTTATGAGAAACAACCTACTACTAAGATCTGTAGCTGCAGCGGTTTTGTAGAAACGCGCTGCTACTGCCGTCGCTACTGCCAGTTTTCCTTTTTCTTTTCCTTTATTTTATCCCACTTTTATTTCCCGAGGGAGTGAATGAAGGGAGGCGATATATATTGCATCATTTAACGGTTAAATATGTATGCAAAATAGGAACATATATATTACACATCATTGGACCCATGCATAATAATGGCTAAGTGTGTATACAAAATAGGAACATATATATATTACAGATCATTGGACCCATAACATACGTTTCCTCAGTGCTGACGTTTTCGTTTTTGAGTCAGCTTCTTTCCCTTCTTGTTCGTCGAAGAATAATTGAGCCCCTCATTGTGACTTTGCCTTTTCCATGGAGTACGATTTTTCTTAGGTAATGTAGTATTGAGTCTTCTTTTGACGTATACTTCATCATCATCGTCATCTTCCCTCATTGGGTTGCCGTACTGATCATAGTCTTCCTCGTTGGCGACTCCATCCATTCCAATGATGTTCCTTTTGCCTCTCCTCACGACAACACGGCTGGGATTGCGCGGGTCAGTTATGAAGAAGCATTGTGTCACGTGCTTAGCGTGTACCCATGACTCGTTTTTTGCGATTGCGTTCACGGTAGCGCTCTTGGCGTCGGGTATAGTCATGGTAGTGAACATCCGGCTTTCTCTTTCGACATTCTTAGCCCATCTGACACGGAACATCGTCGTGTTGTGCAGTCCAGAGTAGTCAAGCTCCCAGATCTCCTCGACCCTTCCATAAAATCATTCAGTTGTGCCGTTGTCGCTGCCGGTCATGCATTCCATCGTCACCCCTGAGTTCTGATCATCACTGTCCATATCTTCTGCCTCCGTGTAGAACGTGTATCCGTTGATATCATATGCCTGATAGGTTACGAGGTTGGGCGAGGGGCCATGTGCTAAGGCGTATATGAGCAATCCGTCCTTAGAGCCCTCCTCCGGGGGATTAGCAATAATATGCTCTTTGAACCAATGCAGGAAAGTGGAGTTGTGCTCTCTAGTAACTTCGGCGTCCGACCTGCATACCCCCCGGTCACGATACTTCTTTGCGATAATTTCTTTGTGCAGTGCCACGAAAGGATCTACCTCGTCTAGGTGTTGTAGCACTACCAAGTTTGCTCTGTCAAAGTCGCTGCGTCGATCTGAGTATGCCACGTGCAGTTCCCTGCGACCATTGCAGTGACCATCTCCTTCGAGCCTCCCATCGTGCTTGTTAACGGGCAAACCAACACTAACACCAGCCGGCTGGTCTGCGCCATATAGAAAATTCTCACAGAAAGAGATGCACTCTTGTGCTAAATAGCCCTGGACGATGCTTCCATCCGGACGGGACATGTTACGAACGAATCCTTTGATGATCCCATTCATCCTCTCAAACGGCATCATGTTGTGCAGGAATGACGGCCCCAGGTCTATTATGTCATCCACAATATGGACACATAGATGCACCATCACGTCGAAGAACGCGGGCGGGAAGTACATCTCAAGCTCATTCAGTATCATAACGATCTCTTCTTGTAGCCTTTGGAGCTGCTTCACACTAATCGACTTTCGAGAGATGACGTCGAAAAACTTGCAGAGACCAGTAAGCGTGTCACGGACATGCTTGTCCATTATCCCTCTAAGGGCAACAGGTAGTATCTGCGTCATCATCACATGACAGTCATGAGACTTCATCCCGCTGAACCTTTTCTTGTCCGTGTCTAGATATCTTCTTATCTTGCCACAGTAACCGGAACTAACTTTCACTCCGGTAAGGCACTTAAAGAATTGATTTATCTCAGCCTGACTTAAGGTGAAGCAAGAGGGGGGGGGCAATAATCCTCTTTCTTTAATTTCTAGCCCTTCTTCTCCCATGCCTCTGTCTCCGTCTCTGTCTCGTCTGACATTTTACGGGGCGGCATGTGCAGATCTTCCCTGATTTTCAAATCTTGCAAGTCTTTTCTTGCCTTCGGCCCATCCTTGGTCTTATCCGGCATGTTCATCAGTGTTGCGAGCAAGCTCTCAAGGACATTCTTACAGATATGCATTTGATCAAGGCAATGAGGTGTATCGAGTTTGTGCTAGTACTCCAAGTCCCAGAACACAGACCTCTTCTTCCATACCTTCAGCAGCGGCTCCGGCGCCTTTCTCAACGTCTTTCCCGGCGCGGGGCACTCCTTCCAGTTTTTCAACAGCTCATCGATTTCGGCACCGCTCCGCTTACGTGGAGGTCCTCGATGCTCAGCGTGACCATTGAATAGATCTCCACGGTTTCTCCACGGGTCGTCCTGTTCAAGCCATCTTCGATGCCCCATGTACACGATTTTCCCAAACCCGCCATCTTTCCTTGGTGTTAGCTGCTGAGACATTGTATCATCCATGCACCGCGTGCATCCGCAATATCCATGGCACACCTGGCCTGCCACATATCCGTAACCGAGATAGTCCTGCACTGTCATGATCAGCGCGACTCTCATGTTGAAATACTCACCTTTGCTGGCGTCCCATGTCTTGGCCAGTGTTTTCCATAACATGTCTAACTCCTCTTGAAGTAGCCCCAGATACAAATTAATATTATTTCCTGGTTGTTTCGGCCCTTGAATAAGCATGCTCATGTGAATGTACTTCGATTTCATGCACAACCAGGGGGGAGGTTGTACATCCATACAAACACGGGCCATGTACTATGGTTGGTGTTCTGGTTGCCAAACGGATTCATGCCATAGGTACACGCGCCGAGCACGATGTTCCTTGCATCACATTCAAAATACCAATAGAAGTTGTTCAACGCTCTCCACTGGCTTCCATCCTTCACGTGTCTCAGCTTCGGATCATCTCCATCGTCGGGCTTCTTCCTCTCCGCGTGCCAGCGCATTAGCTTTGCTTCCTTGGGATCTACAAAATACCTCTGGAGACGGGGAGTGATCGGTAAGTACCATACAACTTTCTGGGGACATTTCTTCCCGGCCTTCTTGTATCAAGAAGCATTGCACACCGGACAGCTTGTTTTTTCCGCGTGCTCCTTCCGATAAATTATGCAATCGTTGATGCATGCATGGTATCTAACGTGTGGCAGATCAAGAGGGCACACGATCTTCTTGGCCTCATCAACACTAGTAGGACATAGATTACCCGCGGGAAGAACATCCTTTAGGTACTTGAGATGCTCATCGAGGCTAGTGTTGGTCCATTTGTTTTTAGCCTTCGTCTTTAGGAGTTGGAGCATGAAACTCAACCGGGTCACCTCAGGATTGCAACCATCATACAATGGAGTGTTTGAGTCTACCACCAGTTGCTCCAGCTTAGCCTCCTCTCTAGAAGCAGCTCTCTCAGTACTCGTCTCCTTGCGAAGCAATGCTTGAACATGAGGGTCCCGCACAATTGAACTTAGTACCGACGAACTCTGTTGCGTGGAGTCCATGTCATTCTCTCCGCCGCCATGTCCGGCCCCTTCTCCTCCGCCATGTCCGGCCCCTTCTCCGCCGCCATGTCCGGCCTCTTCCCCGCCGCCATTATCGATCATCTCTTCGTCTTGCCCCATGTCATCATTGCCTGCCCCGTCGGCATCCTCAACATCGTCATCCTCATCTTCAATTATCCACCGAGTATAGCCATCCATGAAACCAGTCATGAGCAGGTGCGCTTCGACACGACCATCATCATGGGTTGAGCCAAACTATTCCTTTGCATTTTCGACACGGACATAAAACCTCTGTCCGGTTATTTTCTTTCATGTCTTGCACCGCCGACCGCAACCACCTGTCCACCATCGTTCCACTGACCATCGTTAACTCTGCACGGTAATAATAAAAAAATTGATTGTAAAAATGCATGCATGCATCAAAGTCATAAAAAATTTGGCATGACCTTCCCTAAAAATAGGACATATATGGATCTAGAGTTTGCCCGGAATTCGCCGAAACGGAAATAAATCGACATTTCGGCAAAACATAGGCAACTCAAAAGCACAATTTGGCGGCGTCAACTCATGCCACACACACAATTTCCACAAACATATCACACACACATAAACACATTTCCATTTTGCAAAAGCATGAAATTTTCATCACCTCTATCTCGATTGAGATCGAGCACACGGTGGAGATAATGTTGTAGGGAGATCAAAAGTGCACAAAGCTCTTCTTGACAAAGATAGATCTAGTTAGGGGGGGCAAATAGGTCACTTAAGTAAATCCTACATCTACCTAGCTACCTAATTTGGGAGGAGACAACTTCAACTAGTGGAGGGGGAAGGAAAAAGAGAAAGGAGATGCATTAATGGAGGTGGTGTAGTTATGTAGGAGTAATGAAGAGAGAGAACTTGGATAGAGAAGAGAGAGAGTAATGGGGAGAAGTATTGAGAAGAAGAAGAGTGAGAGTGGGAGCATGTGGTGGAGGGAAGAGAGGAGAGGGGGAGGTAGGGGGAAGGGAAAAGAGGAGGGGGAGGGGAGGGACGGGTGGGGAAAGGTGTTGGGTTGGTGCGGATTAGCAGTAGCGCGGGACAGAAAACGCGCTGCTGCTAAGCATTTAGCAGCAGTGCGCTCTGCAGTATGGCGCTACTGCTAATTGGGACAAAAAATTGTGGCAATTTGAAACTTACCAGCAGCGATCTCGAAAAAAGCGCGCTACTACTACATACTTAGCAGTAGCGCTGTTCTTGCGACCGCGCTACTGCTACATAGAGTTAGGTGAACACCGCCGGTCGACATTTGTAGCAGCGCGTTTTTGGCCGAGCGCACTACTGCTAAATCCTTATCAGCAGCGAGTTTACGTAACACGCGCTACAACTAGTTAGCAGCAGCGCTCCATTTTGAACCGCGCTGCTGCTAAGATTCTGTGTATAGGCTTTTCCCTAGTAGTGTGTGTGTGTCTATGGGGTGTCCCCTGCCCCCGTATATAAAGGAGCAAGGGGGGAGGCCGGCCGGCCCTTGGGCGCGCCAAGGGAGGAGGAATCCTCCTGCTAGTAGGAGTAGGACTCCTCCTTTCCTACTCCTACTAGGAGGGGGAAGGAAGGGGGAGAGGGGGAAGGAAAGGGGCGGGGGCGCCGCCCCCCCTCCTAGTCCAATTCGGACCAGAGGGGGGAGGGGCGTGCGCCCATGTTGGCCGCCCCTCTCTCCTTTCCCCTAAGGCCCATAAGGCCCAATACTCTCCCGGGGGGTTCTGGTAACCCCCCCGGCACTCTGGTTTTCTCCGAAATCACCCGGAACAATTCCGGTGTCCGAATATAGTCGTCCAATATATCAATCTTTATGTCTCGACCATTTCGAGACTCCTCGTCATGTCCGTGATCACATCCGGGACTCCGAACAAACTTCGGTACATCAAAACTTGTAAACTCATAATAAAACTGTCATCGTAACGTTAAGCGTGCGGACCCTACGGGTTCGAGAACTATGTAGACATGACCTAGAACCATTCTCGGTCAATAACCAATAGCGGGACCTGGATGCCCATATTGGTTCCTACATATTCTACGAAGATCTTTATCGGTCAAACCGCATAACAACATATGTTGTTCCCTTTGTCATCGGTATGTTACTTGCCCAAGATTCGATCGTCGGTATCCAATACCTAGTTCAATCTCGTTACCGACAAGTCTATTTACTCGTTATGTAATGCATCATTCTGTAACTAACTCATTAGCTACATTGCTTGCAAGGCTTATAGTGATGTGCATTACCGAGAGGGCCCAGAAATACCTCTCCGACAATCGGAGTGACAAAACCTAATCTTGAAATATGCCAACCCAACATGTACCTTTGGAGACACCTGTAGTACTCCTTTATAATCACCCAGTTACGTTGTGACGTTTGGTAGCACCCAAAGTGTTCCTCCGGTAAACGGGAGTTGCATAATCTCATAGTTACAGGAACATGTATAAGTCATGAAGAAAGCAATAGCAATATACTAAACGATCAAGTGCTAGGCTAACGGAATGGGTCATGTCAATCACATCATTCTCCTAATGATGTGATCCTGTTAATCAAATGACAACTCTTTTGTCCATGGCTAGGAAACATAACCATCTTTGATTAATGAGCTAGTCAAGTAGAGGCATACTAGTGACGTTATGTTTGTCTATGTATTCACACATGTATCATGTTTCCGGTTAATACAATTCTAGCATGAATAATAAACATTTATCATGATATAAGGAAATAAATAATAACTTTATTATTGCCTCTAGGGCATATTTCCTTCAGTATCCCACTTGCACTAGAGTCAATAATCTAGTTCACATCGCCATGTGATTTAACAGCAATATTCGCATCTGTATGTGATTAATACCATAGTTCACATCATCATGTGATCAACATCCAAAAGGTTTACTAGAGTCAATAATCTAGTTCACATCTCTATGTGATTAACACCCAAAGAGTACTAAGGTATGATCATGTTTTGCTCGTGAGAGAAGTTTAGTCAACGGGTCTGTCATATTCAGAACCGTATGTATTTTGCAAATATTCTATGTCCACAATGCTCTGCACGGAGCTACTCTAGCTAATTGCTCCCACTTTCAATATGTATCCAGATTGAGACTTAGAGTCATCTGGATTGGTGTAAAAGCTTGCATCGTTGTAACTTTTTATGACGGGCTCTTTTATCACCTCCATAATCGAGAAACATCTCCTTAGTCCTTACTAAGGATATTCTTGACCGCTGTCCAGTGATCTACTCTTAGATCAAAATTGTATTCCTTTTGTCAAACTCAGAGCAAGGTATACAATAGGTCTGGTTCACAGCATAGCATACTTTATAGAACCTATGAGTGAGGCATAGGGAATGACTTTTCATTCTCTTTCTATTTTCTGCCATGGTCGGGTCTTGAGTCTTACTCAACTTCACACCTTTGAATCATAGGCAAGAACTCCTTCTTTGACTGTTCCATTTGAACTATTTCAAAAAAAATTATCAAGGTGTGTACTCATTGAAAAATCTTATCAAGCGTCTTGATCTCTCTATATAGATCTTGATGCTCAATGTGTAAGTAGCTTTACTGAGGTCTTTCTTTTAAGAACTCCTTTCAAATACTCCTTTATGCTTTCCAGAATAATTCTACATTATTTCCGATCAACAATATGCCATTCACGTATACTTATCAGAAATGATGTAGTGCTCCCACTCACTTTCTTGTAAATACAGGCTTCACCCTAAGTCTGTACAAAACTATATGCTTTGATCAACTTATCAAAGTGTATATTCCAACTCTGAGATGCTTGCACCAGTCCATAGACAGATCACTGGAGCATGCACACTTTGTTAGCACCTTTAGGATTGACAAAACCTTCTGGTTGCATCATATACAACTCTTCTTTAAAAAAATCCATTAAGGAATGCAGTTTTGACATCCATTTGCCAGATTTCATAAAATGTGGCAATTGCTAACATGATTCAGACAACTTAAGCATCGATACAAGTGAGAAAATCTCATCGTATTCAACACCTTGAACTTGTCGAAAACCTTTCGCAACAAGTCGAGCTTAGTAGATAGTAACACTACTATCAGGGTCCGTCTTCCTCTTGAAGATCCATTTATTTAACATGGCTTGCTGATCATCGAGCAAGTCAACCAAAGTCCATACTTTGTTCTCATACATGGATCCCATCTCAGATTTCATGGCCTCAAGCCATTTTGCGGAATCTGGGCTCATCACCGCTTCCTCATAGTTCGTAGGTTCATCATGGTCAAGTAACATGACCTCCAGAATGGGATTACCGTACCACTCTGGTGCAGACCGTACTCTGGAAGACCTACGAGGTTCTGTAGTAACTTGATCTGAAGTTTCATGATCATCATCATTAGCTTCCTCACTAATTGGTGTAGAAATCACTAGAACTAATTTCTTTGATGAACTACTTTCCAATTTGGGAGAAGGTACAATTACCTTATCAAGCTCTACTTTCCTCCCACTCACTTCTTTCGAGAGAAACTCCTTCTCTAGAAAGGATCCATTTTTGGCAACGAATATCTTGCCTTCGGATCTGTGATAGAAGGTGTACCCAACAATTTTGCTTTGGGTATTCTATGAAGAAGCACTTCTCCGATTTGGGTTCGAGCTTATCAGTATGAAACTTTTTCACATAAGCATCGCAGCCCCAAACTTTAAGAAACGACAACTTGGGTTTCTTGCTAAACCACAGTTCATATGGTGTCGTCTCAATGGATTTAGATGGTGCCCTTTTAACGTGAATGCAGTTGTCTCTAATGCATAACCCCAAAACAATAGTGGTATATCAGTAAGAGACATCATAGATCGCACCATATCCAATAAAGTGCGGTTACGATGTTCGGACACACCATAACGTTGTGGTGTTCCAGGTGGCGTGAGCTGTGAAACTATTCCACATTGTTTTAATTGAAGACCAAACTCATAACTCAAATATTCGTCTCCGCGATCATATCGCAGAAACTTTATTTTCTTGTTACGATGATTTTTCCACTTCACTCTGAAATTCTTTGAACCTTTCAACTATTTCAGACTTATGTTTCATCAAGTAGATATACCCATATCTGCTCAAATCATCTTGTGAAGGTCAGAAAATAATGATACTTACCACGAGCATCAACACTCATTGGATCGCGTACATCGGTATGTATTATTTCCAATAAGTCAGTAGCTTGTTCCATTGTTCCGGAGAACGGAGTTTTAGTCATCTTGCCCAAAAGGCACGGTTCGCAAGTACCAAGTGATTCATAATCAAGTGATTCCAAAAGTCCATCAGTATGGAGTTTCTTCATGCGCTTTACAACGATATGACCCAAACGGCAGTGCCACAAATAAGTTGCACTATCATTATTAACTTTGCATCTTTTGGCATCAATATTATGAATGTGTGTATCACTATGATCGAGATCCAACAAACTATTTTTATTGGGTGTATAACCATCGAAGGTTTTATTCATGTAAACAGAATAACAATTATTCTTTAACTTCAAATGAATAATCGTATTGCAATAAACATGATCAAATCATATTCATGCTCAACGCAAACTCCAAATAACATTTATTTAGGTTTAACACTAAACCCGAAAGTATAGGGAGTGTGCAATGATGATAATATCAATCTTGGAACTACTTCCAACACTCATCGTCACTTCCCCTTCAACTAGTCTCTGTTTATTCTGTAACTCCTGTTTCGAGTTACTAATCTTAGCAACCGAACAAGTATCAAATACTCAGGGGTTACTATAAACACTAGTAAGGTACACATCAATAACCTGTATATCAAATATACGCTTGTTCACTCTGCCATCCTTCTTATCCACCAAATACTTGGGGTGGTTCCGCTTCTAGTGACCAGTCCCTTTGCAGTGTAAGCACTTAGTCTCAGGCTTAGGTCCAGACTTGGGCTTCTTCACTTTGAGTAGCAACTTGCTTGCCGTTCTTCTTGAAGTTCCCCTTCTATCCCTTTGCCCTTTTCTTGAAACTAGTGATCTTGTTAACCATTAACACTTGATGTTTTTCTTGATTTCTACCTTCGTCAATTTCAGCATCACGAAGAGCTTGGGAATCACTTACGTCATCCCTTGCATATTATAGTTCATCACAAAGTTCTACTAACTTGGTGATGGTGATTAGAGAATTCTGTCAATCACTATTTTATCTGGAAGATTAACTCCCACTTGATTCAAGCGATTGTAGTACCCAGACAATCTGAGCACATGCTCACTAGTTGAGCGATTCTCCTCCATCTTGTAGCTATAGAACTTGTTGGAGACTTCATATCTCTCAACTCGGGTATTTTCTTGAAATATTAACTTCAACTCCCGGAACATCTCATATGGTCCATGACGTTCAAAACGTCTTTGAAATCCAGATTCTAAGCCGTTAAGCATGGTGCACTAAACTATCAAGTAGTCATCATATTGAGCTAGCCAGACGTTCATAACGTCTGCATCTGCTCCTGCAATAGGTCTGTCACCTAGTGGTGCATTAAGGACATAATACTTCTGTGCAGCAATGAGGATAAACCTCAGATCACGGATCCAATCGGCATCATTGCTACTAACATCTTTCAACACAATTTTCTCTAGGAACATATCAAAATAAACATATGAAAGCAACAACACAAGCTATTGATCTACAACATAATTTGCAAAATACTACCAGGACTAAGTTCATGATAAATTTAAGTTCAATTAATCATATTACTTAAGAACTCCCACTTAGACAGACATCTCTCTAGTAATCTAAGTGATCACGTGATCCAAATCAACTAAACCATGTCCGATCATCACATGAGATGGAGTAGTTTCAATGGTGAACATCACTATGTTGATCATATCTACTATATGATTCACGTTCGACCTTTCGGTCTCCGTGTTCTGAGGCCATATCTGTATATGCTAGGCTCGTCAAGTTTAACCTGAGTATTCCGCGTGTGCAACTGTTTTGCACCCGTTGTATTTGAACATAGAGCCTATCACACCCGATCATCACGTGGTGTCTCAGCACGAAGAACTGTCGCAACGGTGCATACTCAGGGAGAACACTTCTTGATAATTAGTGAGAGATCATCTTAAAATGCTACCGTCAATCAAAGCAAGATAAGATGTATAAAAGATAAACATCATATGCAATCAAAATATGTGACATGATATGGCCATGATCATCTTGCACCTTTGATCTCCATCTCCAAAGTACTGTCGTGATCTCTATCGTCACCGGCACGACACCATGATCTTCATCATCTTGATCTATATCAATGTGTCGTCACATGGTCGTCTCGCCAACTATTGCTCTTGCAACTATTGCTATCGCATAGCGATAAAATAAAGCAATTATTTGGCACTTGCATCTTATGCAACAAAGAGACAACCATATAGCTTCTGCCAGTTGCCGATAACTTCAACAAAACATGATCATCTCATACAACAACTTATATCTCATCACGTCTTGACCATATCACATCACAACATGCCCTGCAAAAACAAGTTAGACGTCCTCTACTTTGTTGTTGCAAGTTTTACGTGGCTGCTACGGGCTGAGCAAGAACCATTCTTACCTACGCATCAAAACCACAATGATAGTTCGTCAAGTTGGTGCTGTTTTGACCTTCGCAAGGACCGGGCGTAGCCACACTCGGTTCAACTAAAGTTGGAGAAACTGACACCCGCCAGCCACTTGTGTGCAAAGCACGGCAGTAGAACCAGTCTCGCGTAAGCGTACGCGTAATGTCGGTCCGGGCCGCTGTAACGCCCTCGATGCGGCTATATCTCCCACGTGTCGAAGCACGACTTAGAGGCATAACCGCATTGAAAGCAATGTCGCAAGTGAGGTAATCTTCATACAACCCATGTAATACATAAGGGAAAGAGATACATAGTTGGCTTACAATCGCCACTTCACACAATTACATGAATAAAGCATTACATCATCCAGATACAATCAAGGTCCGACTACGGAACCAAAATAAAAGAAGAACCCCAAATGCGACAAAGTCCCCGATCGACCCCAACTGGGCTCCACTACTGATCAACTAGAACAAAACAACACAAAGGGCAAGATCTTCATCGAGCTCCTCCTTGAGCTTGGTTGCGTCACCTGCTCGGTAACATAGGCACCTGCAAACTGGTTTTGGAAGTATCTGGTGAGCCACGAGGACTCAGCAATCCCATTACCATGGGTATCAAGACTAGCAAAGCTTAATGGGAAAGGAAGGGGTAAAGTGGTGAGGTTGCAGCAGCGACTAAGCATGATATGGTGGCTAACATACGCAAATGAGAGCGAGAAGAGAAACAAAGGAACGGTCGTGAAGCTAGCAATGATCAAGAGGTGATCCTGAACACCTACTTACGTCAAGCATAACACAGAAACCGTGTTCACTTCCCGGACTCCGCCAAGAAGAGACCATCACGGCTACACACACGGTTGATGCGTTTTAATTCGGATCAAGTGTCAAGTTATCTACAACCGGACATTAACAAATTCCCATCTG
This sequence comes from Triticum timopheevii, assembly GCA_963921465.1. NCBI lineage: Eukaryota > Viridiplantae > Streptophyta > Magnoliopsida > Poales > Poaceae > Triticum > Triticum timopheevii. The sequence goes on from OY997270.1 coordinate 129,732,422, forward strand.
CCACATAACCGCGGGCACGGCTCTCGAAAGTTTATACCCTGCAGGGGTGTCCCAACTTAGCCCATGACAAGCTCTCGCGATCATCGAAGGAATAGACCTTCACCCGAGACACTCCGATCAGGCTCGGTATCCCGGTACATCAAGACATTTTGACAATGGTAAAACAAGACCAGCAAAGCCGCCCGATGCGCCGACAATCCCGATAGGAGCTGCACATATCTCGTTCTCAGGGCAACACCGGATAGGTCAGCCTACGAGTAAAACCAGCCCTCGAGTTGCCCCGAGGTGGCCCTGCAGTCTGCCCGGTTCGGACCAACACTTAGACAAGCACTAGCCCGGGGGGGGGGGGGGCTAAAATAAAGATGACCCTCGAGAGAGCGACTCGCAAGGGAAAAGGTAGGTGGTGGTGAGGCAAATGGTAAAAGTCAATGTTGGGCCTTGCTGGACAAGTTTTATTCAAAGCGAACTGTCAGGGGGGTCCCATAAATCACCCGACCGCGTAAGGAACGCAAAATCCGGGAACATAATACCGGTATGACGGAAACTAGGGCGGCAAGAGTGGAACAAAACACCAGGCATAAGGCCGAGCCTTCCACCCTTTACCAAATATATAGATGCATTAATAATATAAGAGATATTGTGATATCCCAACATAAACCCTGTCCACCATGGAGAAATCTTCAACTTCACCTGCAACTAGCAACGCTATAAGAGGGGCTGAGCAAAAGCGGTAACATAGCCAAACAACGGTTTGCATAGGAAATGTGTCAAAGGATTAGAGGTTCATGGCAATATGGGATGGCTGGACAAACAGGTAATAGGTAGCGCAGCATAGCGAAAGAACGAAGCAACTAGAATAGCAATGATAGTAGTGAGATCCAGGGTAGCGGTCATCTTGCCTGAAATCCTGCAAGGAAGAAGAACGAGTCCATGAAGAAGACAAACGGATCCTCACGATCGCAACGAAACATGAACTAACAAGAAGAAGCACACAACATAGGTAAACACACCACACATGAACAAGACATGATGCACAACAAGCATGATGCATGACAAAGCTACATGAAGCTACTCATGGCAAGAGTTGATGCAAACAAGAACAACACACCAAGGCAAGTTTAGATGAGGCCGGGATCAACATATAACAATTTCGGTAAGTCCTCATATGCAAATTTCGAAATTGGTCCAGATCTGAATAAGCCTTATGTTCAAGTTGTTAAACAGCAAGTTAATATGCACCAAGATGATCTACACGAAATTCTAGTCAAGTTACATATAAAGTTCATTAGATTCGGAGCTACGACCTAGAAGATATGAGCAAAACAAGTTAAACATGACATTGATGCAAAATGCACCCAAACATCAAGCAAACACCTCAAAACAAGGATGCAACATGGTAATATGAAGCTACATGCAAAATCAAGCAAGTTTCATAAAGAGCACACTCAAAACGGAGCAACGGTGCAACACACACACTATACAAGTCATAACAACAATCTGTCCAAAACAACAACTAGGCATATTGCAAGCATCAAAACAATATGCTACACCACCCCAATATAATAACAAAAGGCATGGGCATGAAGTACACGTAAAGCATAACAAAACATGAACACTGAGCTATCTCCAGAAACAACTAGAACATGCTCAAAAACACATGGAGATATTGCAAAAAATAACAGTTTCAGACTTTAGCAGAAATAACATCAGGTTGCAATGTTTAGAGCTATCAAACAACATGTTACAGGAACTTATCATGGCAAACAAAGGCATGGCATGAATCTACTAATTTCATATATCAAAAGTCCCTTACTGACCATGAGCCAAAAGGGCACGGAAAATATGATGGCACCCATGTAAACATGGCAAGTTATATTACAGATTCATAACATGGCAGGAACAACAATAAGTAGGCATGTTCGTGAGCTTAAACCACGCACCACAGAGCAATACATGGCATGGCAAGGCAACCAACAGTAAGAAGGCATGTTTAAGAAGCTAAGCATGGCAAGAGCAAGGTCATAGGGTGCATGGATCACTAGGAAAACACATGGGAACAAGTGAACTTAATGTTAACAGGCTGCCAAACAACATTTTCAAGCAACTTTAGAGCAAGATTACAACATGTTCCAGCAGGCTATAATTGCAACCAATGGCATGAATGGATAGAGCAAGACATGTATATCAAAACATGTTTATAGAGCATCTCCAGATTATGCATAGAATGATTAGTGGAAGCATGTTAACATAGCAACAAATTATAACAGAATCTGCCAGGAAAACAGCAACAGCAACTACCCTACTTAGCAAGCTTGATACACTCAGCACACAACTCACAAAAATACAAGGTCAACACCTCTGGAAAGATGGCATGGCATATTTCAACATTCATGTAGACATCAACCTCATAGGATGCACACATCAATCATGGCAAAAATGATAAAACAGCAAGTTATAACAGTTTCAGCAGATTAACATCAACATGCACTCTTCCAACAGCATTTCGGGCATCAAGATGAGATGAAATGAAAATGATGCAATGGAACGAAATGAAATACTCGTCGAGGCGAACAATGTGACATATTACACGCGCAAAACGGAGCTACAGATGCAGAGATGCAGCAGGTCAAACATGGCATGAAAATGTATGAAATCCGGGACTTAGGCGTTTCTGAAAAAAAAACGGACGAGGGCAATATATCTAAAAACACGCATGGGCGAGGTTTAACGGGCGCTCACCACTGGGCTTGGCCCAGCACGCGGGGAAGGAGGCGGGCCGGAGGAGATGGGCCGCGGGGAGCTGGCTGGGCCGCGGGGCCCACGGGTCACAGGGGCGGATCGGGGCTCCTCCCGATCGGCCATGGCGGCGCCGGCGACGGAGCTCCGGCGAGGGGCGGCTCCCCGGGCGCGGAGGGAGACAGATCGGGGCGGCGAGGCCCTCCCCTGACCGGATCCGGCTCGATCCGGCGCAGGGCGAGGTGGCGGCGCGGGGAGGCCGCGGGGCGGCACGGCGCGGAACGCCGGCGGCGGACAGGGCACAGGGCGGCGAAGCCCGGCGGCGCTCGGGGCAGGCGGCGGCCTCGGGCGCTCGAGGCGCGGCGACGGGAAGCCAGACGGGCGGCGGACGGGAAGCCAGACGGGCGGCGGACGGAGAGCGGGCGGTGGGCAGGCGCGCGGCGGCGTTGCTCACCGGCGGCGAGGGCGCGGGGCTGCGCCGGCGGAGCGGGAGGCGCTCGGGCGCTCGGGCCGGCGGCGGCGGCGCGCGGGCCCGCGACGGGCTCGGGCGGGCCGCGGCGGTGGCGGGCGATGGCGTGCCACGTGGCAACATGCGGTTGGCCGGGGCGGAGAAGCGGACATGTCCGGCGGGGGAGCGGACATGTCCGGCGGCGCGAGGGGAGCGGGGCTAGGGTTTGGACCCGAAAATTCGGAGGGGGGGTGTATTTATAGGTAGAGGGAGCTAGGAGAGTCCAAATGGGGTGCGGTTTTCGGCCACGCGATCGTGATCGAACGACCGAGAGCATGGAGGGGAGTTTGGTGGGTTTTGGGCCACTTTGGAAGGGGTGTTGGGCTGTAACTCAAAGAGGGCTTTACGGTTACCCGGTTAACCGTTGGAGTATCAAACAACCTCCAAATGGCACGAAACTTGACAGGCGGTCTACCGGTGCTATACCAAGGCCGCTTGGCAAACCTCGGGCCATTCCGAGAAGGTTTAACACCCGCACACGAAAGGAGACAAGAAGAGGACACCGGGGGACATAGGAGTGCCGGATTACAAAACGGACAACGGAGAAAATGCTCGGATGCATGAGACGAACATGTATGCAAAATGAAATGCACATGATGACATGATAAAATGCAAATGATGACATGGCAAAGTGCAACACGCAAGCAAATGACATGGCAACAACGACGAATAACTGGCGGACACCTGGCGCATCGAATCCGGGGCGTTACAGCCGCTTCATCCAACAATACCGCCGAACCAAAGTATGACATGCTGGTAAGTAGTATGACTTATATCGCCCACAACTCACTTGTGTTCTACTCGTGCATATAACATCAAACCATAAAACCTAGGCTCGGATGCCACTGTCGGGGAACGTAGTAATTTCAAAAAAATTCCTACGCACATGCAAGATCATGGTGATGATATAGCAACGAGAGGGGAGAGTATTCGTCCACGTACCCTCGTAGACCGTAAGCGGAAGCGTTAGCACAACGCGGTTGATGTAGTCGTACGTCTTCACGATCTGACCGATCCAAGCACCGAACGTACGGGGCCTCCAAGTTCAGCACACGTTCAGCTTGATGACGATCTCCGGCCTCCGATCTAGCCGAGCTCCGGAGACGAGTTCCGTCAGCACGACGGCGTGGTGACGATGATGATGTTCTATCGGCGCAGGGCTTCGCCTAAACTCCGCGATGATATGACCGAGGTGGAATATGGTGGAGGGGGGCACCGCACACGGCTAAGGAACGATCCGTAGATCAACTTGTGTGTCTATGGGGTGCCCCCCTGCCCCCGTATACAAAGGAGCAAGGGGGGAGGCCAGCCGGCCCCTTGGGCGCGCCAAGGGAGGAGGAATCCTCCTCCTAGTAGGAGTAGGACTCCTCCTTTCCTACTCCTACTAGGAGGGGGAAGGAAGGGGGATAGGGGGAAGGAAAGGGGGGGCGCCGCCCCCCCCCCCTCCTAGTCCAATTCGGACCAGAGGGGGGAGGGGGCGCGCGGCCCATGCTGGCCGCCCCTCTCTCCTTTCCCCTAAGGCCCATAAGGCCCAATACTCTCCCGGGGGGTTCCGGTAACCCCGCCGGCACTCCGGTTTTCTCCGAAATCACCTGGAACAATTCCGGTGTCCGAATATAGTCATCCAATATATCAATCTTTATGTCTCGGCCATTTTGAGACTCCTCGTCATGTCCGTGATCACATCCGGGACTCCGAACAAACTTGTAAACTCATAATAAAACTGTCATCGTAACGTTAAGCGTGCGGACCCTACGGGTTCGAGAACTATGTAGACATGACCTAGAACCATTCTCGGTCAATAACCAATAGCGGGACCTGGATGCCCATATTGGTTCCTACATATTCTATGAAGATCTTTATCGGTCAAACCGCATAACAACACACGTTGTTCCCTTTGTCATCGGTATGTTACTTGCCCGAGATTCGATCGTCGGTATCCAATACCTAGTTCAATCTCGTTACCGGCAACTCTCTTTACTCATTACGTAATGCATCATTCCGTAACTAACTCATTAGCTACATTTCTTGCAAGGCTTATAGTGATGTGAATTACCGAGAGTGCCCAGAGATACCTCTCCGACAATCGGAGTGACAAAACCTAATCTCGAAATACGCCAACCCAACATGTACCTTCGGAGACACCTGTAGTACTCCTTTATAATCACCCAATTACGTTGTGACGTTTGGTAGCACCCAAAGTGTTCCTCCGGTAAATGGGAGTTGCATAATCTCATAGTTACAGGAACATGTATAAGTCATGAAGAAAGCAATAGCAATATACTAAACGATCAAGTGCTAGGCTAACGGAATGGGTCATGTCAATCACATCATTTTCCTAATGATGTGATCCCGTTAATCAAATGACAACTCTTTTGTCCATGGCTAGGAAACATAACCATCTTTGATTAATGAGCTAGTCAAGTAGAGGCATACTAGTGACGTTATGTTTGTCTATGTATTCACACATGTATCATGTTTCCGGTTAATACAATTCTAGCATGAATAATAAACATTTATCATGATATAAGGAAATAAATAATAACTTTATTATTGCCTCTAGGGCATATTTCCTTCATGATCATACTCTTCTCATACCCAGTTTTATTGCATTAGATCAATCCTCAAAAATTGCATGATTAGGATCTAATTAAACTGTGGGTTATGGGAATTAGTTGAGGTAGTACCTATTACCTGTTTTATTTTCAAACCCCTGGGAGTTACTTCTACGTTTTCTTATTATGCCATGCTATGCTAGTAGACGTGGATTGGGTGAGTGTATCCATGACAGATGTGAGTTTGTTAATTAATGGTTTATTTAAGGTGGCAACTTAAACACACATCTGGGTGGATTGAGGCACCTGGTTTCCAGGACTTGCCTGTGTTTTTCGGACCGCCACCCAGGCTCAAAGGGATCATGAGATTTTTCAAACTAGAAACTTATGTGTGCATCCACAAGCCATTATGGGCTCTGGCATAGTTGATTAAGTCGTGCAAACTCTTACGGGTGGACTAGCAGATGTAGGGGAAAGTAGGTGTACAGGTCTACCCTTTATGTAAGGTGCTAGCGCTTCCAAAACACTATGTCTCGGTCATCCGTTTCTCAAACATCATGTAGTGCGAGGAATCAAACGGAGGTGATCGAGTCTTGTGGGGAAAAGTGCGCAAACCTCTACAGAGTGTACAAACTAATCATGATTAGACGTGTCCCTGGTTATGGACATCTTGAGTATCTAGTACTTGGATTTTCATGTGAATCTCATCATGTTACTTTAATTAATTTTGTTGGGTTGTTAATGAGTACTTTTAATTGGGATTGAGAATGCTGTCAACCATTCTCAATGTTTAACAACCACCGTGATAGTTAAATAAATTTATTCCTTTGTACTAGGGAAAAATTGGCTTTTCGCAAAAACATTATAACCATAGAGCCTCCACCAGCCAGATATGCATGTAGTGATAGCCTTTATTCATCATTGCTCTATGTTGTGAATTTGCCAGTACATTCAATGTACTGACCCTTTGTGGCTGCAACGTCTCATGTTGCAGGATCTTACAACGAGTAAGTGTTATGTTAGGGTTACGATTTCTACACTCAACTTTGCCGTTGGTGTTGATGGGAATCCACAACCTTGTTGCTTCCGCTATTTTGGATTGAGGTAATAGTATTTACGTTACATTATACATGTGATTTACCTCTGTTATAAAGCCTCGAGTACTGTGTGTGTCAGCATACCGATCCAGGGATGACACTTAAGCACAGAGACTTGATCCATTTGGGTCAGGTCGCTACAAGATGGTATCAGAGCACATGTTGACTGTAGGACGTGACCCTAGAAACTGGCAAGCCCATAGGAAAGATTTTTCTCTACAACTTTCTTTTCAAAAGAATCTTTTACCTCTCTTCTCTTTTGAGCTTATTCAAATATTCCCTTTGTGAGACCATACCCCTTTCCCCTTTTGACCCCTCGAAGATTCGGCTGATGAGACCACTCCAAGGAGTACAAGATATCAAGAAACTAAGACTACTTTGGAATAAAGAGGATTTTTACCGTGCATTACAATGACGGAAACTACAACTGTTGAAGATTCCGAAGACTAGGAGAATTTGAAGGCTCTGAAGAATTTCCAGATTTTTATGACCAAAGAAGGCTACACTTATGGAACTTGGCAGACTATGGAATCTGCCAATACCCGAGATCAAGGTGTGTAGGAGAAAGACTGGAACATGGAGCGTAAAACTTAAGGTTTTGTCAAGAAAGCCCCAAGAAAGGAGATATCAACTACAGAATGATAGCTCATGGCAATGACAAGGGAAGAAACATGGCTATCCATAATGTTATCGCCCGCTTATGCTATTGTCACCGAGCTGAGTTAAGCATGCATGTGCATGGAAGGATTGGATGGTAGAAGGATGATGGAGCATCTGTCAGCAAAGGATGCAGTTTTAACATTAGCTGGTGTATCACCAGGATCTGGAGTATTACATCAAGAAGTTTAAGATGGACCTGCAGGAAGCCGTATTTGATCAGGAAGTATGTCGTGAAGAACTCAGGACCAGAAATCGAAAGTAGCCAAGCTAGAAGAGCAAAACCTCAAGATACCGAAGATTTGTCAGGAACTAAAGGACATTAGGACCATGATTCATGCCAAGGGTGTTGAAACCCAGAAGTTTGGAATGCAACCCCAGAAATATTAAAGGATGTCATGAGAGACTTCGCGTCAACAGAGATGATTTGGCAAAAGAACTTGAGAAGGACAAGCATGATCAGAAGAAGCCATCGGAGACATGAAACAAGACTTGAAGAGTTTGGTGACGTTGAAGATTTATTGACCATTAGAAGACCAAATCCCGTGATACTTAAGATGCGACGATTATGAGCTGTCATTTGTTTGTTGTTTTTCCGACAGCCACAATAAAACATGTCTTTTCAAAACTATTGTTTTTTTTGTGTGTATCCCTCTCCATCTCTCTTATCCCACCCCAAAAACCAAGGACCCAATAGAGGATGAATGGAGATGAACTCATATTATCTGGACCAATGAGTCAATCGGAGACGGACCAATGGATTCAGAACATGGAGGATCACATGAAGAATAACTCTATAGCCGGAAAGGATATGACCCAACATGCTCTTCAGTGCTTTGTAAGATTTGCTGCTACTTGGTGGAGGATGTACAAAACCATCAATGGATGGCAAGGAGTAACCGTTTGGGAAGAATTTAAGTTGACTCTGCTAAAATCTCGGCTTGTGTCCCAGAAGTAGAAGCCTTATGGAAGTGATATGAAGAAACCTTGTGCATACATGCTTTGTGGAGAAATAGGACACAACCATAAAGAAAACAAGGACGAATACCCTCATAAGCGGAGGATTACCAAAGGAGTTAGCCGAGGATTTTCAGGGAACTTTGGTTGGAGATTGTTCCCAAAGGTTTTGTTGCAGCAATGGAAGTTCAGTCTACATTGTTGGGAAAGATCCGTGAAGCTCAGAAGGATGACAACGAGATTGCTGAGGTAAAAGAGAGGATGAGCAAAGGAAAGGCCAAAGGTTTTCGTAAGGATGAGCACGACACCTTATGGTTTGAGGATAGTGTACATGTACCTAATAATGCAGAGATCAGGAAGTTAATACTTCAAGGGGCTCATGACTCACCATACTCGATTCTCCCTGGAAACACCAAGATGTATTTGGATTTGAAGGAGTGTTTCTGGTGGACTGGTATGAAGAAGGATATTGCGGAGTATGTAGTCATAGGTGATGTATGCCAGAGTAAAGGCAGAGCATCAGAAGCTAGCCGGATTACTATAGCCTATGCCGATACCCGAATGGAAGGAGGATAAGCTTGGCATGGATTTCATTACCGGATTTCCCAGAACCTGAATGGGACATGATTCTATCTGGTTAGTAGTTGATTCACTTGACCAAAATGGCTCACTTTATCCCAGTGAAAACCACCTATACAAGCGCGAAATTGGCCAAGATATATTTGACCAGGATCGTATGTCTGCATGGAGTTCCGAGGACCATCACATCAGATAGAGCAACATAGTTTACCTCAAGGTTTTGGAATCAGCGGCACCAGACTTTGAGTACTAGGCTAGAGTTCAGTACAGCCTTTCATCCGTAGACAGATGGATAAATCAAGAGAGTTAATCAGATTCTGGAGGACATGTTGAGAGCGTGTGCGCTAGATTATGTATCTAGTGGTGATGATAATCTACCTTACGTGGAGTTCTCATACAACAACAGTTACCAAGCTAGTTTGAAGATGGCCCCTTTTAAAAGATTTGTATGGGAGAAGGAGCCAGACACCGTTGATGTGGGATGAAGTTGGAGACCGTCAGTTGTTTGGACCAAATCTGATCAAGGAGTCAAAAGAGAATGTTAAGTTGCTTCGAGATAGACTGAAGGTAGCTCAGTCCAGGCAGAAGAGTTGTGCAGACTCAAAAACACAAGGAGGAAGTCTATGAGACAGAGCATGTCTTCGTGTGTCCCCTCTGCGAGGAGTTAAACTATTTGGAGTTAAGGGAAAGTTAGCCCCGAGATTTGTAGGACCATACCGAGTTTTGGAGCGTATGGGAGAAGTGGCCAACAAGTTGGAGTCACCCGAAGGACTGTCAGAAGTTCATGTTGTGTTTCACGTTTCCCAGTTGAAGAAGTGCCATGCAGAGATGGCCAATATTCCAACGTAAGGACGCTTGACCCTGGAAAGGATAATGATGTTCCACGAAGTGGAGTATGGACTGCATAAGTATAAGTTTTTATCTCGATATGTGGGATATCCCACGAGGATGAAGAGATGAATTACTACTGGATATAAAGGAGGTATGATGTTGGAAATATGGATCAATGGAAATTCCATGATGAGTCTGAGTAATCACGTCTTAGTTTGGTGCCAATAGAAGGAAGGAAGACAGTACAATTGGATGGATTTAAGAATACTATAGGAAGTTGGAAGTTGGAAAAATGATCAGTTGCTCGATGATAAGTTCAAGGTTTGAAAGTGATGAGATGGGCCATAACCCACAGGCCCCAGGACCTGCCAAGAAGCAAGCACACTCTTGCCGAAGGAAAACCGTGGAAGAAGTTACGATTTTATCGATAGACGATCCTATAGGAGTTTACACAAAACCTGAGAGTTGTTAAGGAACGATAGATGTTTGTTTGGCTTGCAGAAACAATGGATTTATCCGAACTTGGTTCGTGGACAAGAGAAATACTGCAATGCTTGTGAGGATGACCGAGTGTTAGAATGCGAGATTCGCTAAACCATATACAAGATAATGATTTGGGTGCGGGATGGATTGATCACCATACCGACTTACTCTTATTATTCGCCTTGCGATACGGGATAGTAAATCTGAGTGACTTGCCTATAGTAGAGAGGCGACAATATTAAACCTTGTTTAAACCTTAGACTGGTATAAGTACTTTTCCCTTGTACAAGGCAGTTGTTGCCAAATGTATGTCATACGGTGAGGTTCAACCCAGACCCATTTCCTGCAGGAGAAACCATAACTTGTTGACCACCAGGAGATATCGATAGTTGTTTAGTATTGGCGCCAGACCCGTCAGCTAAGAAGACCCAGTCTCAGAATAACCTTACCAAGATGAAAGGACCGAAGTATTGAGGAAAAAGGTTATGCCGCTACCAGAAGAGCCCAACGAAGGAATTTTCCCAAGATCTGAGAAGGCTGACACTGTCAGGAATAAGAATGGAGTATATGAGTTTTGATGGAACCGTAACGATGCTTCTAAGGGTGGTAGCACCCCAGATCCCGGAGATGATCGATGGATTTTGAGAAGACCCCAAACCCTAACCTATTTCTTGCTAGCCTCTCCGAATCTCGAGGACGAGATTCATTTTAAGGGTGGTAGGTTTGTAACATCCCAAAATTCTAAATTTTGGAGTGTTATAATAAATAGATAGATTTGATTGATTGTTTGATTGATTGTGTGAAATTGAGTGAAATTCGAAACTTTTTTAAAGTTAAATGAGAGGGAATAAAAGGACTTTCCCAAACTTTCATTTTTCATTCGTGATCTCCGTGAATTCAAATTCTTTTCACCACAAAACCCTGGAGAGAAGATGACATGACTTCTTCCATTTATTTAAATGACAAGGGGTGTTGAAAATATTTTAATTTCATTTGGAAAATATTTCCAACCCAGGAATTTTATGCAACTCAATGATTTTCACGAGCGAAGATAAAATGACTTCTTCAAAATATATGAAATATGAGTTGGGAGTTTCAAAGAATTAAATTCAAAGTTCGTTTGAATTTATTTTCAATTCGGAGTTATTTGAGTTTTATTCAAATTATTTTTCTCCAAAAATAAAATATATGGAAAATAGGGTAACATGATTCCCTACATTAGAAAATTGGAGAGAAATAAATTTGAATTAATTTTGCTATTTTTAAAATGATTTTTACTGGATTTTACTAGGGCAGTAGCACTCTTTGAATTATTTGATTTTTTCTAGATTTTATTTGACTTGAAAAAAATGTGCACGTTGTAGAAAATCTTTTTCTGAAAATTTTGATATATTATATACCTATAGTATTTATTTATTTATTTATTTTGGTTTTATTTTATTTTCTGAAAATTTGTTTAAAAAAATCAAAACTTCCCTCCGCCGAACTGGGTCGGCCGAGCTCCTGCCAGGCCAAGGCCCAGCCCAGCCGCGCGAGCGCCCGTCCCCAAGGTCCAGCGGGAGTCTGCCGCCCGCACGCCGCCACGCCGCCGTGACCGACCCGGCCACCCCGCCGCCTTGTCCCCTCCTCCACGCCACCGTTGCCCCCCTCCTATAAATCCCTCCGCCCCGACCCCTCTCTCTCTTTTTCGCGCCGCCGCCGCCCTCTCTCTCTCTGCTCGTGCGCCCGCCCTTGCGCCGCATCCCGCTGTCGCCGGCGAGATCCACCGCCGCCGCCCCGCTCCGTTCCGTCGCCGGGAACCACCGCCGACGCCGCCAACCTCCTCGCCTCACCGCGCCACCCCTCCCCGACCACTTCGCCGCCGCCCTCGACGACCGGAGCCGCCGCCCCGGCCGAACCCGAACCGCCGCCGCCGCCGTTGCACCGGAGATCCGCCGGAAAACTGCCGCTGCCGTTTTTTTTCGAACCGGTACAAAACCATTAACTCGTCCGGTTTTTATTTACTAGGTAGGTTTTTACTTATTAGATTGGTTTATTTTCTAAGTTAAGTTATTCAGTAAACGTTCGTTATGTTAGCTTCTACAGTGAACGAGTTCGTTCTTTAGTTCCTCGTAGCGAACGTTCGTTCGTTAGGATTTCTCTTTTTCTTTTTAATTTCCAGCCAGGGACCCATCCGTGAATATTTTATTTACATATTAGTCCCTGATCTTCAATCGCTCACAACATTTTACTCGTTTATCCAAATCCAACGAAACCAACACCCACTTCTTTGTTATGATCCCCTCTATCCAGTAAAACAACTTAAACATGTTTTTGAAAGTTTTAAAATTTGAATTAGAACAGATTTGTATTTGAACTTCATTTGATCGTAACTTGAGTTTTATAACTCCGTTTGAGTTGATTCTTTTTGCAAATCGAAGCTCTTGAACTAAACTTTCTGATAAGGCCAAATTCAAATAATTTTGGTACTGTTAGAAATTGTTTTATGCTGCAAGAGTTATTTGTTTGGTTTTGATGTTTTCCGAGTTGTTCTCTTCATTCTTTCCGATCTTTTGAGTGATTGCTTATGTGTGGTTACTATTGCTTGCTCACGATAGATTGACCGGAGTGTGACGAATAGAACTATCAGGAGTTGAGTGTGAATCATCTTCATCAACATTGCAGGCAAGTTCACACTTTGATCATACTCTTCTCATACCCAGTTTTATTGCATTAGATCAATCCTCAAACATTGCATGAGTAGGATCTAATTAAACTGTGGGTTCTGGGAATTAGTTGAGGTAGTGCCTATTACATGTTTTATTTTCAAACCCCTGGGAGTTACTTCTACGTTTGCTTATTATGCCATGCTATGCTAGTAGACGTGGATTGGGTGAGTGTATCCATGACAGATGTGAGTTTGTTAATTAATGGTTTATTTAAGGTGGCAACTTAAACACACATCTGGGTGGATTGAGGCACCTGGTTTCCAGGACTTGCCTGTATTTCTTCGGACCGCCACCCAGGCTCAAAGGGATCATGAGATTTTTCAAACTAGAAACTTACGTGTGCAGCCACAAGCCATTATGGGCTCTGGCATAGTTGATTAAGTCGTACGAACTCTTACGGGTGGACTAGCAGATGTAGGGGAAAGTAGGTGTACCGGTCTACCCTTTATGTAAGGTGCTAGCGCTTCCGAAAGACTATGTCTCGGTCATCCGTTTCTCAAACATCATGTAGTGCGAGGAATCAAATGGAGGCGATCGAGTCTTGTGGGAAAAAGTGCGCAAACCTCTGCAGAGTGTACAAATTAATCATGATTAGCCGTGTCCCCGGTTATGGACATCTTGAGTATCTAGTACTTGGATTTTCATGTGAATCTCATCATGTTACTTTAATTAATTTTGTTGGGTTGTTAATGAGTACTTTTAATTGGGATTGAGAATGCTGTCAACCATTCTCAATGTTTAACAACCACCATGATAGTTAAATAAATTTATTCCTTTGCAGTAGGGAAAAATTGGCTTTTCGCAGAAACATTATATCCATAGAGCCTCCACCAGCCAGATATGCATGTAGTGATAGCCTTTATTCATCATTGCTCTATGGTGTGAATTTGCCAGTACATTCAATGTACTGACCCTTTGTGGCTGCAACGTCTCATGTTGCAGGATCTTACGACGAGTAAGTGTTACGTTAGGGTTACAATTTCTACACTCAACTTTGCCGTTGGTGTTGATGGGAATCCACAACCTTGTTGCTTCCGCTATTTTGGATTGAGGTAATAGTATTTACGTTACTTTATACATGTGATTTACCTCTGTTATAAATCCTCGAGTAATGTATGTGTCAGCATACCGATCCAGGGATGACACTTAAGCATAGAGACTTGATCCATTTGGGTCGGGTCGCTACAAAGAGGGCCCGAACCTGGGTAAACATTGTGTCCCCCGCCTCTTGTTACCTTCGATCCTTAGACGCACAGTTTGGGACCCCCTACCCGAGATCGGCCAGTTTTGACACCGACATTGGTGCTTTCATTGAGAGTTCCACTGTGTCATCGGCAGAAGGATTGATGGCTCGTTTGATCATCAAAACGATGCTGTTTCTAGGGAGACTTTCCTCCCTGGTCAATTTTTTGTATTCGGTGGCTTTGCTTTGCGTGCCGATTCAGTTGGTCACCTTGAGCAGATTGACAGCTACACCCCTGGTCATCAGATCAGATTCGGGAGCCTGAATTACGTCGCTCATATCCGAGGAGACTTGATCTTCGAAGGGTTCACGACCTCGACCACTATTCTCGTCTCCAAGAAGGCAATCCATCGGATCCGTCATCAGACGGCACTCAAAGGCCAACTACTATCCCTGCCTTGGCCTCACCTCATCCGAAGATAGGATCTTAAATCCCATCAGACCGTCTCCTTCCATGGAGCCCTTTGTCAAAGACCTAGAGGCGGCGGTATGTTCGGCGAGCCTGGAATCAAGCAGGACCCTCCTTGTCATCGAGGAGCCGAATTCCTCTCTGGATTCCAACCCCGAACTCTTAAGATCTGCGTCTAGTGAACACAACCTGGTAGAATCTGCCATGCCCAGCTCCGTAGGTCCTTGGCTCCCCGTCCGGCCAACACTCTTAAGCGAGGCCTTGGGCCTAATCCGATCTCTCACCATCACAGAGGGATCACCTCCGAATCACGCACAGTACAAACTAGAGGCTGAGTGCGGGGAATTTTACGTCCAACCCACCACCCACTTGATAGCCACTATCGAGGATTTAACCGACATGCTCGACTATGCCTTCGAAGACATCGACGGTATGGACGACGATGCCGGAGACAAACAAGGCCAAGACCCGTCGTTTACCGGACGTTGGACGGCCACTTCAACATATGACATGTCTATGGTGGATACACCCAAAGAGGATGACGGCGAAGGCAGGAAAGATCCGGTTGAGGACGGGCCTGCTGAGGCACCACCAAAGCATCGATGCCAGCGGCGCCGCTCAAAATCACGTCGCGACAAATACTAAACCTCAATTCCAAGAAATTATATCTTCTAGCAAGACATTCACCGAGCAAGCGGGGTAATCGGTCCTGCACTTGTCCTATCATACCTTTTTCAGCGAATCTCGTCAAGAACTCTTTGTGCTTTGAAAACAGACATAGGGATACGTTTTTGTGCTTTGAAAACTCTCTCGAACTTAAGTAGACGATCGGTTGGAACTTTCCTTGCGATACCGGCACAGGAGACAATAACACTCCGGAGAACATCGAAGACCCTGAAGCCCCCGTTGAGCCCACATCCGAACATGACGATTGGGAGGAGGGACAAGTCGACTCCGACGATCCGGTCAGGAACGACGATTCAAAGATAGTAACTATCTACCAGTCTTCGAGGATGAGGTGAGCCTCAGTGACAAAGACTTCATCGTGCCAGAGGAACCCCTCGAGCAAGAGCGCTTCAAGCGCCGGGTAATCGCAACAGCGAGAAGCCTAAAAAAGAAGCAGCAGCAGCTTCAAGCCGAACAGGATACACTCAACGACAAATGGACTAAAGTCCTGGCAGCTGAACAATACGGTCTCGAACGCCAAACAAAGAGCTACCTAAAGCACAAGCTACTACCAAAATTTTACAACGAGGCCCTTGAGCCAATACCGCCAAAGTATACAGCTGCTGACGAACCTGACTGACCACCACATGGGCGGGACAGGGCGGCTACTTACGCTGAACACCAGCCCGCACCACCCCGCCGTAGAGGCAAGGAGGTAGCAGCTCCGGGCTACACCTACGACCTACGCAAAGACCTAGACAATAGAGCCGGTCAGACCAGATAAATCTATGGATCAAGGGGGCGTGCTCCAACATGAGAGGGCAGCCATCAGGCCCGACGCGACCAGCATAACCTCACCCGGGCTAAAAATCGAACACGGATGCCGTCCGAACTCCGTCGTGACATCACCCAATATAGAGGCGCTGCACACCCCTTATGCTTCACCGATGAAGTAATGGAGTACTAGTTCCTAGAAGGGTTTAAACCCGTTAACATTGAATCATTTGATGGAACGATAGATCCCGTGGTATGGATCAAAGATTTTCTTCTCCATATCCACATGGCTCGCGGTGACGATCTCCATGCCATCAAGTACCTCCCGCTAAAACTAAAGGGACCATCTCGGCATTGGCTAAATAGCCTCCCAGAAAACTCCGTTGGCAGCTGGGAAGATTCGGAGGACGCCTTTCGAGACAACTTCCAAGGTACCTATGTCCAGCCTCCAGATGCCGATGACCTAAGTCATATAGTCCAGCAACCCGAAGAGTCGGCCCGCAAACTCTGGACTAGGTTCTTAATTAAAAAGAACCAAATTGTCGTTTGTCCGGACGCAAAGCCCTCGCGGCCTTTAAACATAGTGTCCGTGGCGAATGGGTGGCCAGACACCTCGGCCAAGAAAAGCCGAAGTCCATGGCAGCCCTTACTGCACTCATGACCCGCTTTTGCATGGGGAAGGATAGCTAGTTAGCTTGTAGAAGCAATAGTACCAGCGACCCTGGCACCTCCAAAGCCAGAGATGGCAATGGTAGGCCACGAGGCAACAAACATAAGCATCGAAACAACAATAACAATACCGAAGACACGATGGTTAACACTGGATTCGGCGGCTCTAAATTCGTACAGCGGAAGAAGCCATTCAAAGGAAACAAAGATGGTCCATCCAGTTTGGACAAAATACTCGATCGGCCTTGCCAGATTCATGGCACCCCTGACAAGCCTGCCAATCACTCCAATAGAAATTTTTGGGTCTTTAAACAGGCCGGTAAGTTAAACACCAAACACAAGGGGAAAGGGCCGCCAAGCGAGGACGATGAAGAGCCTCGCCCACCGAACACAGGGGGACAGAAGAAATTTCCCCCATGGTAAAAATAGTGAATATGATATACGTTACACACATCCCCAAGAGGGAGCGCAAGCGTGCGCTAAGGTACGTCTACGTCATAGAGCCGGTCGCCCCAAAATTCAACCCCTGGTCGGCCTGTCCGATCACCTTCGATCGTAAGGATCACCCGACCAGTATCCGTCGTGGAGGTTCGGCAGCCTTGGTCCTTGATCCAATCATCGACGGATTCCATCTGACCCGAGTCCTTATGGACGGCGACAGTAGTCTTAATTTGATTTATCAAGACATGATCCGCAAAATGGGTATTGACCCGTCAAGAATCAAGCCTACTAGTACTACCTTTAAAGGAGTAATACCTGGTGTGGAAGCCCACTTCACAGGCTCAATAACATTAGAAGTGGTCTTCGGTTCGCCGGACAACTTTCAAAGCGAAGACTTGATCTTCGAAATCATCCCCTTCCGCAATGGTTATCACGCACTGCTCGGAAGAACCGCCTTTGCCCGCTTCAATGCGGTCCCGCATTATGCTTATTTAAAGCTCAAAATGCCCAGACCCCGCGGCGTTATTACAGTTAATGGAAACATGGAGCACTCCCTTCGTACGGAGGAGCACACCGCAGCCCACGCAGCTGGGGTACGGAGCGGCCCTATCAAGCCGCACACCTCATTGGCCATCAAGCCCCCGGACAATGTTAAATGAGTCTGGTCCACTCTACACGATGACAGCTCGGCAACTCTAGAGCTAGACTAGCAGTTTCGCCTCTGTCGATCGCCACACACATCCACGACATTTGTACTGCGTGTGCATAACTACGCACTTAAAATACCTTGGGCATCAACGAAGGCACAATATGGATAGGTCTATAGTACGGTTGGACCCTATATGACCATGAACTTTTTTCTTTTGATCCTTTTTCTTTTTCTTCTCCAATACCATGGGTGCATTAAAACCTAGCTACTCCACAGACGTACAAGGACTCTTTCCGAGCCCAGTTTCGTACAGACAAACCGTGGACCGTTCCTCTCAAGATTTCTTTTGTTCCACATGATACTGCTCTGAACATGCGTCTTACTTCTTTTGGGCCTGAGATCTGGTTACTTTACATCGGTTTCCCATACAACTATCAGACTCACCATTATATGCACAAATCAGTTGATAAGTTCAGTCAGATGGTTGAATGACATAACCCCAGAGGGGATCGTAGATTTGTGCTTTTGAAGGTAAGGGTGATTCATCTCAAGTTTGTTCCTAAGAGTATGGTTTTGCATCAGCTTGGGGGCGCCCGTCAGAGCTGGACTGTGGCCGTGACTATGCTGCGTAGCAGCGATTGGAATGCCCACATTCCAAATGTTCCACCGGCCACCGAGGATCCTCCACCAGAGGATGGAATTCCTCATCCACTACACGGCGACAACCTAACAACTGAACAGATTTATCAAATGCAGCTTCATAATTGGATTGCTCAAAATGTTGCTGCCAATGCAAATGCGCAGCCAGGTAATGACAATGCAGAGTAGGAACAAGATGATGAGGTTCAGTTCCAGCCATAGTGGGGAGTCTGGCCCCCTTTCCCGCCACACACACCGCCTGCAGTGTTTAATTTTCATGCCTGGCTTGCTGGAGAAGGATTACAGGTGCATCATGGTATCCCTCCCTTCAACAACTTGCAAGATAGCCCAGCTGCCGCCTGGAATGACTCAATCTCCATCTTCAGCAGCTCAGACTCAAGTGCTACTCTGTCTGATGGGTATGTTGTGGTTCCTCTCAATATTTTCAACCAACTCATCTCTACTAGTGGTTCTGCAATTGGTGTTATGTCTGTGGATACAGCTCAGTCCAGTTACTCTGTTTAGGGCCCGATTGTTGTTCTTCCTGAGGTAAACAACATACAACTGTCCTTGACTATATCCAATGCTGGTTTGCAATTCTCCATGTTATCCGATCCGGACACCTATGCATCTCTTCTTCTGAATGATTGTGTGCCCATGTTGAGGCTCAACACTTACCTCATAGCTGCTATCAAGCCCATCATTGCAGCCTTTGGCCCTCGGAGTTTAGGGTTTGGCTTTCGTGATAGTTCAATGCAGTTGAATGTAAGTGTTGCTGAAGCTAATGGGAATTTCTCTGTTCTGTCAGCATCAAAAACTGTCCAACACTCTGTCGATTCAGTTTCATGCACTGATCTGATCCCCGGACACACTTCTTGGTCCCTGTCCCCGGGGGCTGATGAGTTATCGACACTTGTGGATACTGTCAATGTCTCTAGGGCTCCTCCTTCCAATGTAGTAATTACTGAAATTGTTGATGACCTCAATCAGGCAGCACCGGTGGATGCAGTCATTCCTAGCAACACTGCAGCCCCCACAAACAGTTCTAATGATTTGAACCTGACAGTCCTTGATGATGCAGTGCTTCCTCAACTCCCTACTATTAATGTTGCAGCCACATGTGCACTGACTGTCTCATGCTGATGATATAAGCTCGAGCACTTCAGTGACCAGGAAGGGGAAAGCCAAAGCTCCTACCTCTGTGGTTGAGGTTCGTCGAAGAAGTCGATCCAACAAATATGATGGTTTCGAGATACCCTATGTTTCTGATACTAAGCCCAAACTATCCCAAGTTAAGCCCCGAATTGTACCTTCTGCTACTGCTACCCAAGTGGATACAGCTGATCCGACAGTCAATCAGGGGGACCGCATTCCTCCGCCCACTCCCGTTCAGGTGCTGCAGCACATTGGAGTAACCAAGTGTGCCATTCCACCAGCTGAAGTCACTGATGAAGCTCTCATGGCGGAACCTGAAGACGGCCCGTCTCACACTTGATGTTTCAGAAGGCGCTTGCACTACTGCTTTCATATTTTACTTTATTTCATCATGTCAGTTATGTTGAACTGGAATATTCTATGTTGGAATGTACATGGCTTAAACTCTGAACCTAAGCTTTTGGCTCTATGTAATGCTATCGCTTCCAGTGGTTGTGCTATAATTTGTCTGCAAGAAACAAAAAACCTACCATTGATAATATGTTCATTAAGTCTTGCTGCCCGAAGAGATTTGACAAATTTGCTTACATCCCTTCTCATGGTGCATCGGGAGGGATCATCACAATTTGGAATAGTGCCATCTTTACTAGCTCTGTGATCATGGAAGAAGATTTTGCTTTGGCCATTAAACTTTGTTCCACACAGTCTGCCCAGGAATGGACCCTAGTGAATATATACGGCCCCTGTCAAGGTGAATCCAGAGTGACTTACACCGAGTGGCTTCAAAATCTTAATATACCAACTAATGAAGATTGGATTTTTCTGGGAGATTTTAATTACATCCGAGGCCCCGACAACAGAAACAAACCTATAGGTAATCCGAATGACATGATTGCTTTCAATGACATCATACGCTCTCATCAGTTAATTGATTGCCAATCAAAGGCAGGGCCTATACATGGAGTGACATGCAGATTGACCCGCTCCTAGAACAATTGGACTGGTTCCTTACATCCAACAACTGGACATCTTCTTACCCCAACACTATAGTCATGCCCTTGGGAAAACCACTTTCAGATCATATCTCGTGTGTTATCAAAATTGAAACCTCCATTCCACGCAGTAAAATATTCAGGTTCGAGTCTTATTGGACGGAACATCCTGGTTTCTTTGAGTTGGTGCAATCTGTCTCATCATGAACTTTCAAAAATAACACAAATGCAACCACTTTACTAGCCAGAAAGTTCAAGGCACTAAGATATGAGTTAAAACGTTGGAGCAAAAGAATCTCTAAACTGTCAGTGGCAATTGATAACTCGAACCTTGCGTTAGCCAACCTTGATGCTCTTGAAAACCTTAGAACCCTCTCCACTCTACAGCAAAACTTTAGGAAAATTCTGAAGAAACACCTTCTACGGCTGCTGAGCTACCAACGACAATATTGGCAAAAGAGATGCACTATTCGTTGGGTCAAATTTGGTGATGAAGATCCTAAATTTCTGAAAGCTTTGGCCTCTGAGAGATACAGGCGGAACACAATACCAACACTTAAAATTTCAGATGGTACGGTGGTTGATGATCACGCCCACAAGGAGGCTGTCATATACCAAACTTTTAAAGAGCGATTGGGCAAATCAGGAGAATTCCAAATGAAATCTAACCTGCATGACATCATAAAAAAAGTAGAGGGACTGGATCAACTTACCGTTCCCTTCACCAAGGAGGAGATTGATGTTATCATCAAGGAAATGCCGGTCGATCGTGCTCCAGGACCGGATGGATTTTCTGGTATCTTCATCAAAAAAATGATGGCATATTATTAAGGAGGACTTCTATGAGCTTTGCAACCAGTTCTATGAGGGGGGACTCAATCTTGAAAGTATTAATGAGGGGTTTATTACACTTATTCCTAAGGTTCAAACCCCGGAGATAGTCTCTGATTTCAGACCAATCACATTGTTAAACTATTGTCTTAAGATTCTCACCAAACTACTTGCCAACAGACTCCAAAAATTCGTACTTAAAATTGTCCATCAAAATCAATATGGCTTCCTAAAAGGCCGATCAATACAGGATTTTTTGGCTTGGGCGTTCGAGTATATCCATCAGTGCCAAGCCTCTAAGGAAAAGATCATCCTTCTAAAACTGGATTTCGCCAAGGCATTTGACACGATCGAACATGATGCTATGCTTATGATTATGTAGCACATGGGCTTTGATGATAGGTGGCTCAGTTGGGTTAAATGCATCTTATCCTCTGGCAAGTCAGCGGTGCTTTTAAATGGTGTCCCAGGTCGACAATTCCTCTATAAGTGTGGGGTTCGCCAAGGAGACCCCTTCTCTCCATTGATTTTTGTGCTGGCGGCTGACCTCTTACAAGCTGCAATCAATTATGCCTTCAGACAAGGAAGAATCCATCTACCGTTCCCACGACAGAATCAACATGATTACCCTGTGATACAGTACGCGGACGACATGATCATCATTCTTATCGCCTGCCTAACCAAGCCAGAACGATTAAAGACATTCTTTCTGACTACGCTGTCTCCATTGGGCTGAAGATAAACTTCCACAAGTCCACACTAATCCCAATCAACTGTGATGCCAACTGCTATACAATGAGCTCTCTACTATCTTTGGATGCAAAGTTGGATCCATGCCATTCACTTACCTAGGGCTACCGCTTGGGACAACCAAGCCCTCGGTTCAAGATCTAATGCCGCTTGTTTGCACGATGGAAAGACGAATGACAAGCACACTTGCCTTGATGTCCTATGGAGCCAAACTCTCACTACTCAATACAATGATCACGTCCCTAGCTATCTTTGCTCTGTGCACTCTCAAACTGCCACCAAAGATTCTGGAACTCCTTGACAAACTAAGAAGGAAATGTTTGTGGACAAAGAAGACAGAACAAGGGGACAAATAAAATTCGCTTACGGCCTGGAGCATGGTGTGCCGGCCAAAACAGTGCGCTGGACTTGGTATAATAAATCTGCATATACAAAGTGATGCTCTCCTCCTCAAGAACCTACACAAATTCTATAACAGACACAACGTGCCATGGGTGGAGCTCATATGGTCGACCTACTACACAAACAAGATCCCCCATGCCACGGAACCATGCGGATCTTTCTGGTGGTGGGATGTTCTCAAGCTCGCCCCGATTTACAGAGGTATATCAAAAGCAATTGTGCATGATGGTGTCATGGTAATTATGTGGAAAGACCTGTGGTTGGACGCCACTCTGGATGAAACTTATCTGCACGCATTTTCCTTTGCAAAAAACGAGGATATATCGGTCCAAGATTTCTTGGGATCCACGTCACTGCATGAAATGTTTCACCTACCACTCTCAGTTCAAGCAACACAAGAAGTTCGTGAGCTACAACAAAAGGTGATCCATGTTGGCAAAAATATTGACCCGACCCCCCATGACAACTGGACATACTGCTGGGGATCAATGGAATACAAAGCAATCAGGTACTACAAGTTCTACTTTAGGGATGTGCATGCACACCAATCGTACCAATGGCTTTGGGCAGCGAAGGCGACGTTGAAATCAAAGTGTTTGGGTGGCTACTGCTCTCGGACCGCCTAAACACACGCAATATGCTCAAGAGGAGGCACTATAACATTGGAGACGATTACAACTGCCTTCTATGTCACCAACAAATTGAAGAGACCGTGGAACACATGGTCTTCCAATGCCCTTTCAGCCAACACTGTTGGTCCATCCTAGGGATCACTTGGCAACACACTGGATCCAGACTTCAATGGATTAGCCTGGCAGCACATAATTGGAGCAAACCCATGTTCATGGATGTATTCCTGCAGGCTGCTTGGAGTATCTAGAAAGAGAGGAATAACAAGCACTTCAGAAGCATCACCCCGACTTTGCTCTCTTGGCTTGAGCGTTTTAAGCATACTTTATCCTACTCCAGCATAGAACTAAGGCTGATAAGAGAGACTTTATTCTCTCCTTTGTACAAAACTTAGAACCTCCTTGACTTCTCCATCATAAGATAGTAGCTGCTAAAACCCTCCAAAAGTGGAGGTTAGGCACCATGTAATTACCCCATATGCATTGTATTCTGCTTTTGAGTAATACAAACACAGTGGGAGCCTCTCCCACTGTCTAATTTCTCAACAAAAAAGGCGAAAGCAACGCAAACGTGCAGCAGGGTGTGCAAAGGATCTTCAAGACCACCTTTTCTCTTTAGGACCTGTATACAGCTTTCCCTTGTTCAAAAATTCTCGGCATGTAAAATAGCCTTGATGCTTATAGCATCCTCTGTAAGAACACATTTTGACGTATCAATTAGACCATAATGGGAATAGTTTCGCCCAACCCTATTCGGTATTGGCGTATTTCCTAATCTGTATTCCCTCTTTACATCAGATTGGCACCTCGGCACAATTTAAATTGCCAGGGGCTCTATTCGGCCACATATATCTTTTTTCTAAAAAAAGAAGTCTGAACACTGTTATAGTATACTTCGGCATCCCGAATATGGCATTATATGCGTCGGCTCCGAATTATGTCTTTGGTCAATAGTTAGGTTGCCCGGCTCCTGTGGTTACCACCGTACGTTCCGCTTGTTTGGCTAAGGTAGTAAAGGGAGAACTACTACGATTGTGTTTGTGGTTCGTCTGGTCACACACCTCAGTAGAGAAAGCCAAAAACTGACTGTCATGGTGCGGCGAGAGCTGGTAAGCTATTCGGCGATTTAATATTGATCTCTTGCGATTTTTCCGTATTATACGAAGGACTGGCTTCGGTTTGGTCACGCGCTTAAGGCATCCCAGTTCGGACAGCCGCATGTGCACCAGGGGCTAGTTCTCAGCCCCACCGTCGAACTCCTATGGCTAAGTGAAAGTGCTAAAGTTGCATAGTCTGATTGCCTGGTTCGCTACGTAAGTCATCTCCTTTACGGACCAAGACGTTGGGTCAAGAGTGATTACACGTTATTCCGAACACCCCCATAGCATCTACGTGGGAGCTGAAGCCGACGACTGGCAAATTTTCAGAATATTAAAATACAACCGCACAGGAGGTAAGTAGCATAAATATATTACAAAGCCTTGGTTTATAATACAATGACTGGACAGCTCGGATACATTTACTCAAATATGACATACTTTGAGCACTGGCCCTCTATTAATCGGGCACCCTCAAGGACGTCTTCAAAATACCGTTCGGGTTTGCGATAGTCCTTGCCATCCGGTGGGCCCTGGACCGCCACGACGGCGGCCTTCATCTTAGCCCAGTGCATCTTGACATGGGCAAAGGCCATCCGTGCACCTTCTATGGACGCCGAGCGCTTGACAGCGTCAATTCGGGCCAGCGCGTCTGCGAGTCGCTTCACCAGGCCGAAGTAACTGCTAGGAATGGGTTCGGCTGGCCAGAGCCGGACTATGACTTCCTTCATGGCCAAACCGGACATCCTATGCAGCTCCGCCAGCTGCATCATCTGGTCGTTCAATAGTGTTGGATGCTCAGACGCCAGGTACTGTCACTAGAAAAGCTTCTCCATCGTGTTCCCCTCTTGGGCCCATAAATGTTGTGCGCGTCGGCAGCGCTCTTCGAAAGGTCCGCAAAGGCATCTAGAGAACTCCATAGTCGAGTGAGCAAGGCATACTTCTGACCGCCGAATTTACTCTACAAAAGAAAGGGCTTACCAGCCGCTATCTGTTGGGCCTGCTTGATCTCCTCGCGCACCGTCCGGGACTCGGTCTGCACCTCCTTGGCCCCCTAGAGAGCCTTGGTAAGATCAGACGCTTGGGCCTTATTCTTCTCTTACAAGTACTCGCACTTGCTCGCAGCGTCCTTGAGCTCTTGCTCCACTTCGGTCACCCGCTCCTCGTATCGGCGGCGGGCAACCTGCTTGGCCTTTAAACCTGCGGCCACTTTGTCAGTGACCGCTTGGCTCACCCGTGCCTGCTCCCGGGCTCGGGCGAGGTCACCCTTCAGGGCCTCGACCTCGGCCGCACTACCTGCAATAATGAACAGGGCAACACAGGGGCTTAGACTCCACAGGGGCATATTACTTTAGGTGTGTAAACAATTTTTCAAAGCATACCTTGCGCCTCATCGAACCGCTTGTTGATGCGGACGAGATCCTCATCGACCAGCTCCAACTTCCGCTTGAGCTCAGATACTTCGGCGGCCTGGGCGGTCGCCGCTAACAGCAAAGCCTGTTTTATCATAATAGACAAGTATGTTATCTCCTGCGAACTTCACCTGATCCTCTGTTCGGCCTTTTAGGCCGAACAGAGTCTCAGGGGCTACTATCTATACACAGCCTAGGCGGTCACCTCGAAGCCTGTTAGTAGGCTGGCAAAGGCTTCGTCCAGCCCGCTGTCAGCGTTCTGGGAATGGGGGTCCCCAGACTTGCCTGCCTACGGCCTACAGCGTGGCTCAACCAGTGGCGCAGTACGGCCCGTCTTCATCAACAAACACTCAAGACCCTTGCAATGGGCCAAGCCTCGCGGGGCGGACGACGCAAGGCCTCCTCAGGGGCGGCCTCACCAGGCAGGCTCGCGAGGAGACGGAAAGATCAAGGCAAGGGGTACCTCGTGAGGTGCTCATGAAGCAAGCCATGACGATCAAGACCAGGCGGGCGCTAGCCTGCACAGTGTCCTCGTTTTCTCTTTGGTGCAAAGGGGGCAAGCGCAGGCGCGGAGTACCGAGGCATCAGGCAAAGCTTTCCATGTCGGTGCAACGAGACCAAGGCCTACAGGACGGCAAGATGGAGGTCACCGTGGAGCCCAAGACGACATCATCACCAGTGCCTTTGGCAGGCGAAGACCACCTTTAGTCAAGATAGCTTGTACTAGCCGTCCCCTTTCGAAATGGCCATTGTTGGCTCCCATCCCGCTCAATATTTGGGAAGAGGACCAGGGCCTCTATAAATAGGGCTAGCCACCACAGTAGAAGGCATCTGATCTGAACCTAGCTCATCCACACATCGCCACAAGAACACCTCTCCTTGCGAGGCTGTTCTTCCTCTGTACTGTTCATCATCAGCCCAAGAGGCAATCCACCACACCACACACTGGATTAGGGTATTACACCACAACGGTGGCCCGAACTAGTATAAACCTCGTGTCTCTTGTGTTGTTCATCGTGCTAGCTTAGAAATCGTGGCGAGGCTGAGGGCGTGTTTCGGTAGGGAGAAGATCTTCGTGCGCACCCCAGATTTCGAACCTTAAGGGTTTTGCCGAAACCCGATATCCGACATTTGGCGCACCAGGTAGGGGTGTGCCGAAATCTTCTTTCCGCTGATCTGTGTCCCATCGCTTCATCGCATCCACGGCAGACGCTTGCCGAGCTCGCGCCGAGCGTCGGGCTGCTCTTGCTGCCCGCGTCGCCCAGACGGCTCCCGTCGATGGGCCTCCTCGTTGTTCTCCGTCGCCTGCTGCCAACGCCGCCATCGGCCCGACGGGGAACAAGCAGCAAGCATCTTTGCTGCATCCCTCGGTGCAGCGGGAAGGACGCACCGCCACTCCGTCGCTAACCCCAGCTGGTTCCTCGTCTCACACTCGTCGCGCTCCCACGGACGCGCAGGCCGCGTTGCTCCTGGCATGTGAGCTCCTGCACTACCGCCCCATCGACGACCTCTATGAAGAGTGGCTCGCTCGCATCACCGAGCTCGTCAATGCCACAGGGGTCTCTCCCGTGCCGTCCCTCTCGCTACCTCGCCCTCCCTCTCGCTACCTCGCCCTCCATCATGGATGGGCAACGCGGCTCAGGGAGCACCTCCGCCACCTCTCCCCCAAGAAGGCGCCCTGGCTCCAAGGCGCGCGGCTCCTAGACGTGACCCACCGCGTCCGGCGCCCGCACGACAAGAAAGAAGCTACCAAAAAATCCCTCGGCCTCAAGAAGGCGCTCAAGTGCTCCCTGCACTAGCACGTCAAGACCCCGTGCTGCCCCTGGCAGCAGCACTCGGGCACCATCAGGAGCAAGCCCCGCGCTTGCAAAGGGCTCCGGTAGCCATAGCAGGTTGCCGCGCCTTCACCACTGAGCTGCGTAGCGTCGCCTGTCCAGGCAAGTTCAAGCCGGAACTGCCTCCTCACTACGACAGTACAGCCGGCCCCGCGGAGTTCCTGCAGCTCTACGAGCTGGGCATCGAGGCTGCCAACGGAGACGACAAGGTCATGGCGAACTAGTTTCCCATGGCACTCAAGGACGGTGCCCGCACCTGGCTCCTGAACCTGCCTCCCGGCTCGATCTCCTCCTGGGACGAGATGTGCAGCCGCTTCATCGTCAACTTCCAAGGCACTCGCGACCGCCCTCCGGCCGTGGGTGACCTGCGCCGCATCAAGCAGCAGCCTGGAGCGACCCTGCAGAAATACATCCAACGCTTCAATAGCACCCGCCTCAAGATCCCCAGGGTGACGGACGAGGCCATCATCTCAGCGTTCTCTGATGGCGTCCGCGACGTCAAGATGGAGGAGCTCGACATCCACGAGGATCTGTGCACCTATCTGGAGCTGTTCAACCTGGTGACCAAGTATGCAAGATCTGAGGAGGGACGCCTCTCCCTCCTTGAGCTTCCAGCTGCTGAACCAGAAGAGAAGAAGGCAAAGGCCAAGGACGTGAAGCGCAAAGGAGCAGTCGTGCTTGCAGCAGAGCCGGACACAAAGTGCGGCAGGGACCAGCCGGAGTCGTCCAAGGGCAGCCGACCATTCTGCGCCTACCACAACCTCCACACCCACAACACCAATGAATGTCAGGAGCTCAAGGGCGTTCGAGAAGGACGCTTCGGTCGACGCCCCGAGCGCAACGACCGGGGCTACGGCCGAGGAGGAGGACGAGGCAGAGGACGATCGGACGATCGTGGCCCTCGCTAGGAGTGGCGTGACCGACCTTGTCAGGATCGCTCGCAGGACCAGCCTCACGAGGGAGCCTGGAGGGATCAGCCTCGCGAGGACCGCCCGCAGGGCAACGCAGGCCTTCCTCCTCTGCCGCCACCACCAAGAAGGAATGACGACCATCACTAGGACGAGGGGGCTGGGGGCTTCCAGGAGCCACATGCTATCGCTTGCATCTTGGGCGGAGCTCAGGCCCCAGCCTCTCAGCGCATCTTCAAGCAGTTTGCTCGTGAGGTGAATGCAGTCCTCCCCAAGCTTCAGGCCACATGCCTGCTCAGGTGGTCCAAGTGCGCCATTACTTTCAGCTCAGCAGATCAACTCAAGTGTGCGGCTACCGCTGGCGTCCTCCCGATGCTTTGTTCCCCAATCATCAGCAACGTGCAGGTCACCAGGACCCTCATCGATGGCGGCGCAGGGCTCAACATTCTGTCCGTCGAGATGTTCAACCACCTTCAAGTGCCATATGATCAACTTCAACCTACCAAGAAGTTCTCAGGAGTTACTGACGGCTCCACTACCCCGATAGGGCAAGTCCGCCTCCCTGTCACCTTCGGACAGCATAGCAACTACCACACCGAGCTCATCGACTTCGACGTCGCCCACATCCGCCTGCCATACAATGCCATCCTCGGGTATCCAGCCCTGGCCAAGTTCATGACAGTGACCCACCATGGCTACAACGTCCTCAAGATGCCAGGAAGCGGTGGAATCATCACAGTCCCCTGCGAAGAGAAAGATGCAGTGTGCTCCCTCGAGCACGCCTTCCAAACTGCATCAATCAAGGACCCGGACAACAAGGGTGAGAACCCTCCTGAAGCAGTCCCCAAGAAGAAGAAGACGTAGCCCAGCTCAAGGCCTTAGGAGGTTGGCATCTCCGGAGGTGCCGCATTAGGATCAGTGCCCATGCAGGGGCGCCTCCTTCCATTGCATAGGAAGGCACGCCCGACGCCCTCCTCGGGCAGGGCTCGGGGGCTCTCTTCTGGAGGGCCTCAGACTTTGCCAAAATCACGAGGGAGGCACTCGGGCGCCACTTGGTGGCGTGCTTCGCGGCACTTTTCCCTCAGGAAGTCTCAGGGCATGGAAAGCCCAACCCTTAGGAGTTCATCACCAAGACCACTCAGGAGCTTTAGGAAGCAAGAGCCATGCACGGCGATTGCTGTTTGCCTGGCATGGCTCCCCATCCAGGCGAGGATGGCGGGCTACGCATCTGCATCGATGCCCAAGGCTCAACCGAGCCGCATCTCAGGAGCGCCTTTGGCCTTCGCGCGTGGAACGTGGCGAGGGCCCGCCGCACAGCTATGTTCGCATGCCTTTCGGCCTGCCGAACACGGCTGCTACTCACCAGCGCCATCTGCGGAGCATTCTGGCGGCTCAGGAGGCCAGGCATCACGCGGTCCTGGCAGAGATGGAGATGGTCCTCGAGGAACCGCCTGGACCCCCAGAGCATCCCGAGGCTCAGGGCTCCGGTGGCTCGTGAGGATCGGCCTCTTCATCGCGCATCTTCAGCTACTCCAACACCCCTTCTACAATGATACCAGGTGACATCTTTCGAGTTCATTTCAGCTGGGAGCACCCTCAGGGATGCATCATTCCCAGGCCGCATGGGTCCGTCCGTGCGGTATCTATCCCTTTTGTTTATGTATTTAGTTTACCCTGCTAGGGGCGCCCCTGGGGCTGCATCATCCCCAAGCCGCTCGGGCCTGACCCAATGGCATGTATCCCTCTCACATTTATCTAAACTGATTTTCCTTTCATGCTTAAGCCGCCTGTGATTATCGCCTGCTCGATTGACACCCGCCACTAGAGCTGCTTACGCTAGCACGTCGCTTGTGCATGGGTCCGTCCCTGCAACGTCAACAAATCTGAGTGGTCGAGCTCTGGCCCGTGGCAGCCCCGCAAGCGTCACCTCACTAGGCCCTCAGTGCCCTCATCGCTCTCTCGAAGCAACCAGTGGTCGGCCGGCAATCATAATGGCAACCCATGCTTTTCTCGTGTTGGTTCACAGGAACCTCCCGAGGTCTATAGCGGGTGGCACCACGAGCTCTCTCTTCCTTTCTCACATGATCCGCTTGCGCATTAAAAGGGGGGCTCCTGAGCATCGCGTCTCAGGAGCTCTTACTAGCTCTCCAGCCCTCACCCCTGGCCTTGTCCACGGCATCGCGACCTGGCATAACAGCGGTGGCTGAGCTCGCTTGAGGGTTGGGACCTGAGGACGTAGAGCCCAAAGGAGAGTGTGGGGATGAAAGGGAAAGCTCGCGAGAACCTAACCTGGCTACATCCCAACTGCCAATGCACAAGTGCGACGCGACACGAAGGAGCGACTCCCTGTTACCAAGATAAGTTTCACTCCTGGAGCAGCTAATCGATGCAGCACAGAATCTTCACTTAATGCAGCTCTGTGACGGCAATGTTGCCTTCCTTTCTCACCTTTCGTCGGTTGCTTGCACGCTAAAGGGGAGCTCATGAGCATCGCGCCTCAGGGGCTCTTACTGGACCTCGGGCCGCTCACCTCCTGGCCTTGACCACGGCATCATGACCTGGCATACCAGCGAGGGTTGAAGCCTGCCTAGGGACCAGGACCTGTCAGCATAGAGTGCTAAAACCTTGGCGGGGTTAGAAAGGGGGAACCAAGCCAGGACAGGTCAATTATTCGCCTGATTTCATAATGAGGATTGCATCAACAAAAGACACCGCGGACCTTATACATGCCCCCACGGGATGTTTTCTCAACTCCTCGCAGGTAACAAAAGACGAGATTCCTAAGGAGTTCTAACTACACGTGCCTCCATGGCTGACGCCATCATCAACAGTGGGCCACGGTAGGCCAGCGCCAACCTCATCCAGATCAGCTGTGGCGATGGCCTGATGCAACCTTCTTGCTCCGGGCACGGCGCGAGCTCGGGGGCACGTAGCTGTCATCGCTCGTCTTCGGAGTCATGAAGAGCTTGGGAGAGTCGCTGGACTCCCAAGCATCGCCGCTGCTGCTAGAGGAGCTGTTGGGGAAGCGGACGGTAGGCCTAGCCCCTGCCACGTCAATGTCCCGGCTGCCTCCTCTAGGGCAGCACTCTAGACGGCGGCCCTCTATGTCGAAGACCTTGAAGAGCATCAAGGAGGCGCCATCGTATTCAAAATGAATCACGAGGGCACCCCCTGTTCGGCAGACCCGGGTAACCTCGCCCCAGCCTTGGGTCATGAAGACCTTGCCCGGAGCAACGACCTCAACCTCCGCTCCGGTCGCCGGAGCACCGCGGTCGGCATGCTGCAGCCAAAGCACGAGAGGCCCCCTCGGCGGCATCTCGACGGCAAAGAATGAAGGGAAGCGGATCCAGGTGCTTGGAGGCATCACAGCGTGAAGAACGAGCTCACGAGAGGAGTCCGCAGTGTGGACTCCAGGAGCGGTGGCGCGCGCCGCCATAGCTCGTCGACCTCGCCTGCGGCGCGGGCGGCATTGCTCGTCATCCCTTTCTCCAGGGCCCTCGGCCCGGGCGTACAAGGGTAGCGGGAACCCAGGAGGTGGCCGCTCACACTAGGGCCTCATCATCTCCAGCCTCGCAACCTCGTCGCGGCGCCATGGAACCGGTCGTTTCTTCGGCGGGAGCGGGTCAGGCCCTCCCTGGGGGCCTTTCCTTTCTCTTTGGCTGAGAACCTACGGATCCGTGCCATTGCCGTCAAGAATGGAGGTGGAGCTAGGAGAAGAGGCAGGCGGAGCAAGAAGAGATGGGCAACAGGGGCTCTCGCCTCTCCGTACTTATAGTCCCAGGGAGGCCAACCGTCGACCTCCACGATCACAGGTAATGATGACTCTTTTTGCATGCAGCCGGGACTCACCAAATCGGGCAGTTGCCGAGGCAGCGTGGGGAAGCGAAGATGCCCACGTCCAATCAATCGCCACGCGGTGACCAAGGCCGCAGGCTGTTGGGGCCCGCGGCGCTCCGCACTTGCCCTTTGGCTTCGCCGCTAAGCCAAGTCCGAGCGCGCCTTGGGCCCGGGGGCTACTGTCGGCGTTCTGGCAACGGGGGTCCCCAGACTTGCCTACCTGCGGCCTGCAGCGTGGTCAACCAGTGGTCCAGTACGGCTCATCTTCATCAACAAACACTCAAGACCCTCGCGAGGGGCCAAGCCTCACGGGGCAGACGATGCAAGGCCTCCTCAGGGGCAGCCTCACCAGGAAGGCTCGCGAGGAGGCGGAGAGATCAAGGCAAGGGGTACCTCGCGAGGTGCTCATGACGCAAACCATGACGATTAAGACCAGGCGGGTGCCAGCCTACACAGTGTCCTCATTTCCTCTTTGGTGCAAAGGGGGCAAACGCAGGCGCGGAGTACCGAGGCATCAGACAAAGGTTTCCATATCAGTGCAACAAGACCAAGGTCAGCAGGACGGCAGGACGGAGGTCACCGTGCAGCCCAAGATGGTGTCATCACCAGTGCCTTTGGCAGGCGAAGACCACCTTTAGTGAGGATAGCTTGTACTAGTTGCCCCCTTTCGAAATGCCCGTTGTTGGCTCCCTTCCCGCTCAATATTTGGGAAGAGGACCAGGGCCTCTATAAATAGGGCTAGCCACCACAGTAGAAGGCATCTGATCTGAACCTAGCTCATCCACATACCGCCACAAGAACACCTCTCCTCGCGAGGCTGTTCTTCCCCTGTACTGTTCATTATCAGTGCAACACGCAATCCACCACACCACACACTAGATTAGGGAATTACACCACAACGGTGGCCCAAACCAGTATAAACCTTGTGTCTCTTGTGTTGTTCATCGTGCTAGCTTAGAAATCGCGGCGAGGCTGAGGGCGTGTTTCGGTAGGGAGAAGATCTTCGTGCGCACCCTGCTACGTCTTGAGCTTGCGTTGGTTTTCCTTGAAGACGAAAGGGTGATGTAGCAATAGTATCGTAAGTATTTCCCTCAGTTTTTGAAAATCAAGGTATCAATCCAGTAGGAGGCTCCTCAGAAGTCCCACGCACCTACACAAACAAACAAGAACTCGCAACCAACGCAATAAAGGGGTTGTCAATCCCTTCACAGCCACTTGCGAAAGTGAGATCTGATAGAGATGGTATGATAAGATAAATATATTTTTGATATTTTATAATATAGATAGGAAAAGTAAAGATGCAAATAAAAGTAGATTGAAAGCTTATATGATAAGAGATAGACCCGGGGGCCATAGGTTTCACTAGTGGCTTCTCTCAAGATAGCATAAGTATTATGGTGGGTGAACAAATTACTGTCGAGCAATTGATAGAAAAGCGAATAATTATGAGATTATCTAGGCATGATCATGTATATAGGCATCACGTCCGTGACAAGTAGACCGACTCCTGCCTGCATCCACTACTATTACTCCACACATCAACCGCTATCCAGCATGCATCTAGAGTATTAAGTTCATAAAGAACAGAGTAACGCATTAAGAAAGATGACATGATGTAGAGGGATAAACTCATGCAATATGATATAAACCCCATCCTTTTATCCTCGATGGCAACAATACAATACGTGCCTTGCTGCCCTTGCTGTCACTGGGAAAGGACACCGCAAGATTGAACCCAAAGCTAAGCACTTCTCCCATTGCAAGAAAGATCAATCTAGTAGGCCAAACCAAACTGATAATTCGAAGAGACTTGCAAAGATAACTTAATCACACATAAAAGAATTCAGAGGAGATTCAAATATTTATCATAGATAAACTTGATCATAAACCCACAATTCATCGGATCTCGACAAACAAACCGCAAAAAGAGTTACATCAAATAGATCTCCAAGAAGATCGAGGAGAACATGGTATTGAGATCCAAAAAGAGAGAAGAAGCCATCTAGCTAATAACTATGGACCCGAAGGTCTGTGGCAAACTACTCACAACTCATCGGAGAGGCCTTGGAGATGATGTACAGGCCCTCCATGGTTGATTCCCCCTCTGGCGGAGCGCCAGCGAAGGCTCCAAGATGGGACCTCGCAGATACAGAAGGTTGCGGCGGTGGAATTAGGTTTTCGTGGTCTGTTTTGATGTTCTCAGGGTACGTGGATATATATAGGAGGAAGAAGTAGGTCGGTGGACGCCCGAGGGGCCCACGAGATAGGGGCGCACCCAGTAGGGGGGCGCGCCCTCCATCCTCGTGGCCGCCTCAGCTGTTGCTTAACTTCCACTCCAAGTCCTCTGGATCACGTTCGTTCCAAAAATCATGCTCCCGAAGGTTTTATTACATTTGGACTCCGTTTGATATTCCTTTTCTTCGAAATACTGAAATAGGCAAAAAAAACAGCAATACGGGTTGGGCCTCCGGTTAGTAGGTTAGTCCCAAAAATGATATAAAAGTGTAAAGTAAAGCCCATAAACATCCAAAACGGGTAATATAATAGCATGGAACAATCAAAAATTATAGATACGTTCGAGACGTATCACACCCCAGAGTTCGAACCTTAAGGGTTTTAGCGGAACCCGATATCCGACACCCGCTTTTGGCTGACTGAACTTTCTTAACCACCGTACCCATCAGTGTACGGTGCTCCTCCACGACGGAAGCACATTGCAGTGTATCCATCAAAGGGTTCGGCGCCTCCGGATTAGTGGAGGCCGCGGTCGGAGCAGGCGCTCCCCCTTGCTTTGAAGGGGGTTGCTTGCTCGATTCCGGAGCCACATTGGCCTCCGGAACAGTGTTTGACTGGGGGCCGGTGTCGGTGTCAAAACCGGCGGATCTCGGGTAGGGGGTCCCGAACTGTGCGTCTAGGCGGATGGTAACAGGAGACAAGGGACACGATGTTTTTACCCAGGTTCGGGCCCTCTCGATGGAGGTAAAACCCTACTCCTGCTTGATTGATATTGATGATATGGGTAGTACAAGAGTGGATCTACCACGAGATCAAGGAGGCTAAACCCTAGAAGCTAGCCTATGGTATGATTGTTGTAATGGTTGTTCGTCCTACGGACTAAAACCCTCCGGTTTATATAGACACCAGAGCGGGCTAGGGTTACACAGAGTCGGTTACAATGGTAGGAGATCTACATATCCGTATCGCCAAGCTTGCCTTCCACGCCAAGGAAAGTCCCATCCGGACACAGGACGAAGTCTTCAATCTTGTATCTTCATAGTCTTGGAGTCCGGCCGATGATGATAGTCCGGCTATCCGGACACCCCCTAGTCCAGGACTCCCTCAGTAGCCCCCGAACCAGGCTTCAATGACGACGAGTCCAGCGCATATATTGTCTTCGGCGTTGCAAGGCGGGTTCTCCTTCAAATTCCATGTGCTTGCCGAATAGTGTCCGGCTCCCTTACAGATGTTGTGCTCCTTGGCTTCCACGCCCAATAATGGCCCTCTTCCACGCGTCGCATGAATGCGAAAAGCCAGGGTATCTTTTATATTTTACCCCCTAGCTACACAAATAATCTGCCTATAAGAGAGGCAAGAATCCAGATCCAAATCACACCATCCTCCTTCCGCGAGTACTCATCGGAGCGCTTCTGACCAAAAACCCATTCCATCATGGACCGTCGACGCGGCTCCTCCTCTCGCGCTCCTAGCCCTCTGCCAGGAGATTGGAGGAGATGTTCAGTTCCGCACAACGAGCTGGTGATGCTTCAAGCGGAGGGATATCTTCCTCCGGCCTTTATGGTCCCGGTTCGAGCCGGGCTGGCCACCTACAAAGGTGGGAAGCAAGCGGAGGCCACCCCTATCCCCTCTAAAGGAGAGCGGGTGTGCTTCGTCCCCTATCTAATAAGGGGGCTTGGATTTGACGTACATCCATTCCTCCGCGGGCTTCTGGAGTTCTACGGACTCCAGCTCCATCACCTCACGCCCGCCTCTATTCTGCACATCGCGGGTTTTGTAGCTCTTTGCGAGCTATTCCTGGGCATCGAGCCCCATTTTGCGCTGTGGAAGAGGCTATTCTGCCTCGTACCCCATTCTCACGAGGGGTCAATATATCAAGTGGGCGGTGCCGAAATATGACGCATCGCCGGGACCGGATATCCATCCGGAACCCCACAGAAGGCGTCCGAAGATTGGCCTTTGGAATGGTTTTATGTAGAAGATGCTCCACTGCCGGACCCAGTTCAGATCGGCCTCTCGGAGTTCAGCAAGGCTCCTCTGAAGAAACTCCTAAGTTGGCGCCCGCGGAGCCCTCAACTGGAGGAAGACAAGAGCGTCCATTATTTGATGGGCCGGATAAGGTTGCTGGCCCATTCCGGATTGACCATGATTGGAGTCATGGCCACGTGCATCATGCGGGGGGTGCAGCCGCTGCAATACAGGGGCCACCCCAAGTGGGATTTCAACGGGGAGAATGATGCCACCCGTAATGGCCGCAAAGGGCCGGGATCGGCCGAAGATCTGGTGAAGATTCTGTCCGGCCTGTACAAGGGGGAGAAGGAGGACTTCCTCCAGACGAGCCCATTGAATGGGTTCTCCATGAATAACCCTCGTCGCTGGGTAAGCGGACGTTTTATTTACCCGACCCATGCTTTCAAAGTTAAGTACCTTACTTTACGATTTCGACGCAGGAACTGCGTCGGGATGTGGAGGGCATACATAGTCCGGCTCCACAACCCGAGGATCCGGGAAGATCCCTTGATCCGGCCTCCGAAGAGGATCCGGACATAAAGGTGGAGTTAATCGACAGGGTGTTGCACCAACTCAGCATGGACAACGATCTAGTCGCCATTACGGCTGACTACCCCGGCTTGTCACCGGCTTCCCAGGTAATTACGACCGAAGTCCTGACACCATTACTTCATCCTTGCGCATTCCTGACCACCGTATACAACGGTGTCTTGCAGGAGGTGCCTTCAAGGCGGGAAGCCGAACCCGCGGCGGCTGACCAACAAGGGTCAGTCCGGCCCCGCAGGCGGAAGAGGGGTGCGGTGCGAATCGAAACGTCACCGCAATGGTATAGCTCGCGACCGTTATTTAGGAAAAGATTCCTAGGAGGTGTATTAATGCTCATGACTTTTTCAGGAGAAAGAGCGCTCGCCAGACTATGCCCGGAGAGGTTGCCAACCAAGCCTCCGCCAGCCAGGCTCCAACACCCGGTCCGGAGGGGGAGGCGAGCGCAAGGCGCGAGCCGGATACTCCTCCAACGGAGGATGCCGACAGGCTGTCCGCCACCAGGTCTGAGGTGGAGAGCGCCAGCTGCCGGACAGTTTTTCGTGACGCGTGTTTCTCCCCTGAGGCGTTGAATGCCTTTAACGCGGGAGACGCGCACCTCTGTGCTGCTCAAGATGGTTTGACCAGAGCCACGAAGCAGTATGTAAAAGACATATGGGTAAGGGATTATAATAGTGGTATATGCCAGTAGCCCCTGAGACTTTAAGTAGTTAAAATAACTGATTTAAGGATCATTTAATGTGCGGGATCTTACAGAGAAGAATACCCAATTGTCCCAGGAGCTACAAGAGTGCAAGGCCCAACTTGAGGCCGCATTAGCTGCCGCAGGAGGAGACACAGAGACCCCCCCTTGTAACACATTATTTCAAAGAGATAAGCGGTGTGCAGCGTGCGTGTAAGTCTGACAATGATATTGCAGATGTTGCCGGACTGGATCCGGACAAGCAACACCTACTGCGCCAGCTGAAGGCCGGCGAGAGGGTGCTTATGAAGGTGCAGCAGGAGAGGAACAAACTCCAGGATGCCCACACCCAGCTTGGGGAAGAGCTGAAAGGTGTTCGGGCCGAGCTGTCTGGCTCCGTGAAGGAGAATCAGCGGCTTCGTCGCGGCATCTATGGTAAGTGCTTGAGCGAATTCTTCTGAAAAGAAGAGTTCGGTGAGGAAGCCAATTGACAGAAATATGTCTGTAGGTGTGCTCACATGTCGCCCTGTGGAGGAAATGCCCGGTTCGACGGGTGACCAACTTCCCGAGCTGGTGCAACTGCTCGAACGTGTTCGGCAGGCGATGAGTGGTGTCGTCCAGGCCCTATGGTCATCCGTCTCCCTACCCGAGGGCCTTGGAGAGCTTGCGGAGAAGCTTCAGGGAGCGCGGAAGCGCTTCCATTTATGGAAGATATCGGCCTGCCGTCAAGGTGCCAGGGAGGCCTGGGCCATGGTGAAGACGCGGTACAAGAAGGCGGATCCAAACCACATGGCAGAGGTCGGACCTGTGGGGCCCAATGGGAAGGAGATCCCTGTGAGCTTAGTGTACGGCCAAGTAGAGTTGGCCACTAAGTATTCCCAACGGGACTGTAAATTAGACAGCCTGTTAGACGGGATTGAGGAGGAGTACAGTCAGTCAATTTGACGATGTATTTAAAATGACATGTAAAATGCCTTCTAGCTGGATTGTAGATCGTTTGTCTTTGCCGACCTTTTCGCTTCGACCTCGGGACCCTAGAGTCCGGAGTGTGTCTGAATACCTTCTCGGTTATGAAAAAACTGGGGCATGCATGGAGACCAGGCGTAGGGGTCATTAGTGCTTTATCAGACAAGTGCCCAACTAGTTATGCTATATTACATGGTTAGTAAGAAACATCTTCCAGGGAGAATAGTTCCGTTAAGGGTTCCTTTCCCTGGGAGGCATGCCCTAAAGTGCATGTCCGGACTGCAAAAAGAGAAGGAAAACATCTGGGGGCAGATAAATAAATAGGTAAAGAATCATCTTTCAAGTCACCGACCGAATATTCCCATAAGAACGCTAGCTTTCGGCTTCACCCAGTCTGAGGTACACATCCGGCTGACCCGGCAGTTACAATAGCAGAGGTGCTCCCTTTACCTCCTAGCCAAACAATCGGGAACGTAGGGGTAAGCACAGGAGCCAGGCAACCCAGCTTGGCCAAAACTTAAGTCATATCGATGCATATAATGGTGAGTAAAAGGTACATGCGGAAGTTTGACGCATGTTTTGGGCATGAAGCCCGTATAAGCAAGCTTCTGTTAAAGAAGCCCCCAGGTATAATGAGTGCGGGTAGCACATCAAGTGTGTGCGAACAATGCGCGAATCGGCCCTCCAAGGCTTTATATATAAAAAGAAAAAGGGTTGGATAAAAAGAGAGACAAGAGGCAACTGAAGTATAAAATGTGGACGGGGGAAGGAGACGAACTCTGAGTCCGGCGCTAGGCATAGAATCTTCGGAGGCGGGCTGCGTTCTACGGGTTCGGCTCGAGTCGGTTGTCCGATGCATTTCGCAGACGGTATGCTCCGCCGGTCAGGACTTGGTCGATGATGAAGGGACCTTCCCATTTGGGCTTAAGTTTGTCCTTTTTCTTGTCCGGCAGGCGTAGAACCAGTTCGCCAATATTGTAAGTTTTAGCCCGTACTTCTCTGCTTTGATATCTTCGAGCCTGCTGCTGATAGAATGTGGAACGAGCCTTTGCCACGTCGCGCTCCTCCTCTAATGCGTCCAAGCTGTCCTGCCGATCCAACTTGGCCTCTCGTTCTTCGTACAGGCGCACTCGAGGTGAGTCATGAATTATATCGCAGGGCAAAACTGCCTCTGCGTCGTATACCATAAAGAATGGTGTGAATCCGGTAGTACAGTTTGGCGTGGTCCGCAGCCCCCAGAGTACGGAGTCGAGCTCCTCTACCCAGTGCGTATTAGATTCCATGAGGGACCGCACTAGTATGGGCTTGATGCCGCTCATTATTAGACCATTTGCTCGCTCAACTTGTCCGTTGGTTTGAGGATGATAGACTGAAGCGTAGTCGAGCTTAATGCCCATATTTTTGCACCAGAGTTTAACCTCGTCGGCCGTGAAGTTCGTGCCGTTATCGGTGATGATGCTATGGGGGATGCCGTAACGGTGTACTACCCCGGATATAAAGTCTATCATTGGTCCGGATTCAGCTGTTTTAACTGGCTTGGCCTCTATCCATTTGGTGAATTTGTCCACCATGACCAATAGGTACTTTTGCTTGTGGGTTCCCCCTTTAAGGGGTCCAACCATGTCAAGCCCCCAGACCGCGAACGGCCAGGTGATGGGTATAGTTTTGAGGGCGGTGGGTGGCATGTGGCTCTGATTAGCAAAGAGCTGAAAACCGACACATCGTTGGACTAAGTCCTGAGCATCTGCCCGGGCCGTCGGCCAATAGAATCATGTACGGAAGGCCTTGCCTACGAGGGCCCGGGCTGCAGTGTGGTGTCCGCCTAGTCCGGCGTGCATTTCAGCCAGAAGGTTTCGCCCTTACTCTTCGGAGATGCACCTTTGAAGGACTCCGGTTGTGCTTTTCTTATAAAGTTCTCCCTCGTGGACCTTGTAGGCTTTAGATCGCCGGACTATGCAGCGGGCCTCATTTTGGTCTTCGGGAAGTTCCTGCCTAATTAAGTAGGCTAGGAATGGTTCTGTCCACGGGGTAATTACTGCCATTATTTCATGGGCTGAAGGTGTTATTTCATCGGCTGAACCGCCGATTATATCAGATTGTTCTGTGTTGGGTGGTGCGGTTGCTTCCGGGTTGTTATTTCCGGACTCCTCTTCCCATAGTACGGATGGCTTAAAGAGCCGTTCCAGGAAGATGTTTGGAGGGACAACGTCGCGTTTCGCGCCGATGCGTGCCAACACGTCGGCTGCTTGGTTATTATCCCGGGCTACGTGGTGGAATTCGAGTCCTTCGAACCGAGCTGACATTTTTAGGACAGCGTTACGATAGGCTGCCATTTTCGGATCCTTGGCGTCAAAGTCTCCATTTACCTGGGATATTGCAAGGTTTGAATCCCCGCGCACCTCTAGGCGCTGAATCCCCATGGAGATTGCCATCCGGAGACCATGTAGGAGGGCCTCGTATTCGGCTGCATTGTTGGAGTCCGTGTACATTATCTGATGTACGTATTGGACTGTGTCTCTCGTTGGAGACGTTAATACGATGCCAGCCCCCAAGCCGGCCAACATTTTGGAGCCGTCGAGATGCATAATCCAATTGGAGTATGCGCCGTACTCTTTAGGGAGTTCGGCTTCAGTCCATTCGGCGACGAAGTCAGCCAAGACTTGCGACTTTATAGCTCGCCAAGGTTTATAAGTTATGTCGAATGGTAAGAGCTCAATGGCCCATTTTGCAATCCTGCCTGTCGCGTCGCGGTTGTTTATAATGTCGTTGAGGGGTACCTCGGAGGCTATCGTTATCGAACACTCTTGAAAGTAGTGTCGCAGCTTCCGGAATGCCATGAACACCACGTACGCTATCTTTTGATAATGCGGGTACCGGGACTTGCATGGAGTTAACACAGTGGATACGTAGTATACTGGCTTTTGAAGAGGGAATTTGTGTCCTTCTGTTTTTCATTCGACGACGAGGACCACGCTGACAACTTGATGTGTTGCCGCGATATATAATAACATTGGTTCGCCCAGGTTAGGCGTGGCCAGGACCGGATTTGTTTCCAGTATGGCCTTTATTTCTTCGAGTTCGGCCGTGGCGGCATCCGTCCACTCGAAGTGTTCAGTGCGCCGGAGGAGGCGATAGAGGGGCAAAGCCTTTTCTCCTAAACGGGAGATAAAGCGGCTTAGATCTGCCACACATCTAGTCAATTTTTGTATTTGTTTGAGGTCTTTTGGAATATCCAGTTGTGACAAAGCTCTGATCTTGGCTGGGTTTGCTTCAATTCCTCTACCGGATACAATGAAGCCCAGGAGCTTTCCGGCTGGTACACCGAAAACGCATTTTTTCGGATTCAGCTTAATGTCATATGCTCGGAGGTTATCTAATGTGAGCCTCAAGTCGTCTACTAGAGTTTTGACGTGTTTGGTCTTGACGACCACATCGTCTACATATGCCTCTACTGTTTTGCTGATCTGGGTAGCCAGACATGTCTGAATCATGCGCTGATATGTTGCGCCGGCGTTTTTGAGTCCGAAGGGCATCGTGTTGAAGCAGAATGGTCCATATGGAGTAATGAATGCCGTTGCGGCTTGGTCTGCCTCCGCCATCTTGATTTGATGGTAGCCGGAGTATGTGTCGAGGAAGCACAATGAATCGTGCCCTGCAGTACCATCGATTATTTGATCGATTCGGGGAAGGGGGAAAGGATCCTTGGGACAAGCCTTATTGCGGTCTTTAAAATCGACGCATAGGCGCCAAGATTTGTCCTTCTT
The DNA here is from genome assembly GCA_963921465.1 of Triticum timopheevii. Taxonomy (NCBI): domain Eukaryota; kingdom Viridiplantae; phylum Streptophyta; class Magnoliopsida; order Poales; family Poaceae; genus Triticum; species Triticum timopheevii. Next base: position 129,775,071 of record OY997270.1, read on the forward strand.
TGGTACCATTACCAGGTTTGCTAGCCAGTCCGGATGTTTGATGTCTCTAATGAATCCGGCTTCCAATAGTTTGGCTAGCTCCTCTCCCATTGCCTGTCTTTTGGGTTCGGAAAATCGCCGAAGAGCCTGTTTGGCTGGCTTGAATCCTTTTAGGATGTTTAGGCTGTGTTGTACCAATCTGCGTGGGATTCCTGGCATATCTGAAGGGTGCCAGGCGAAGATGTCCCAATTCTCCTGAAGGAATTCTCGCAGTGCGGTGTCTACATCGGGGTTTAACTGTGCCCCAATGGAGGCTGTCTTTGTTGGGTCCGTTGGATGGACTTGGAATTTGACTATTTCGTCCGCTAGTTTAAAAGAGGTGGACTTGGACCTCTTATCGAGTATCACATCATCCCTGTTCACCGTGGAGCGCAATGCCGTGAGCTCCTCTGCCGCTAAGGCTTCGGATAGTGCCTCTAGGGCTAGTGCGGCTGTCTTGTTTTCGGTGCGAAGTGTTGTGTCCAGATCACTGATAAGAGTGATTATTCCGCTGGGCCCGGGCATCTTAAGCTTCATGTACCCGTAATGGGGTATGGCTTGAAAAATTGTGAATGCCTCTCGTCCTAATATAGCGTGATATCTGCTGCTGAACGGGGCCACTTGGAACGTGACTTCCTCGGACCTGTAATTATCCGGCGAGCCGAACACCACATCAAGTGTGATTTTTCCTATGCAGCGTGCTTCCCGGCTAGGGATTATTCCTCTAACGGTTGTGCTGCTTCGCTCAATGCGGCTCCAGTCTATTTCCATTTTTTGAAGAGTTTCCTCGTAGATGAGGTTTAATCCGCTGCCGCCATCCATGAGTACCTTGGTAAGACGAAAGTCGTCCACTATTGGACTGAGGACCAATGCGGCTGGTGCTCGGGCTGTTCGGAATTTAGGTTCGTTGCTGGCGTTGAAGGTGATGGCCGTGTCGCTCCATGGATTTGTTGTTGCTACTTGGTAGACTTCGGCGAGGCTGCGGATTGTTCGTTTCCGCATATTATTTGATGTGAAAGTCTCGAAGACTGTTGACACCGTACTGGTACTGTTGGAGTGGTTCTCCGGGGCTAGAAGATCTTCGCCACTTTTGGCCACCTGCCGCAGTATCCAACATGCTCGAAGGCTATGTGTTGGAGTGGCGCCTTCTGTACTGTGAATTTTACAGGGTCCGCTGAGCCATCCCTCCAGTATGGTTCTATGCTCTTTATGGGGTTTTTGCTTTTTGGTTTTTGTACCTGGTGCTTGAGTGTGATGCACCCTTTTGTTTCGGACTAGGGTTGTATTCGGGGCCGGATTGTCCCAAAACTTAGTTTCGGTTTTCCGGAAACTCTCCATCGCACAGTACTTTCGTACTATGGACGCCAGGTCAGCGAAGCGTGTAATTTCACGACGACTGACGGCGTTCAAAATTCCCTCGTCCGTGCAATTATTGCAGAAAATTGAAATTGCGTTTTCCTCACGGCAGTCTTTTATCCTGTCCATAACCAGGAGGAATCTGGCCCAGTAATGATGTACTGTTTCAGCGGGCTCTTGCCGGATTTGAGATAGATCGCATATGTCTGGGTGGGTGGGTGGAATTGAGTCCGGAACCCTACCCATCTCGAGGCTCAAGGGCTGGAAAGTTTCCGAATTTGGAAGCTTGGATTGCTGGACGTTGTCCAACGAGTCTGGTCCGACGCCTGACTTTAAGTTCAGCGCGATGGACATCCATCCCTCCGCGGGAATCCGACATGGAGGGTTCGGGAGTCCGGACATAACTAGTTTTTAGTACAAAAGAAGAGTCGCCGCTTTGTTCCTCTACCACCACAATGTGGTGGGTAACCTGGGGAGAGTTAATCTCTCTCAAATCGGTTTTAAGCCCAATCTGATTGTAGTCTGTGGCGACTCCCAGGGCGGCAATGCGATCCAAGAGCTCGTTTACGGAAGAGAGCTCCATTGGATCCAGCTGCTCGGCGAATTCCGAGCGGACGTGAAGGTTGCTTTCGATGACCCGAGAGGTCATCGTCGACGTGGCGGCCGAACAAGCGGTCATGAGAAAACCACCTAGCCGGATAGTTTGGCCAGCGGCCAAAGCTCCTTCGGTGATGGTTCCATCTTTAAAGACGGGAAGAGGCATCCTTCCTGATCGCGACGGCAGAGAGGAACTCTCAATGAAAGCACCAATGTCGGTGTCAAAACCGGCGGATCTCGGGTAGGGGGTCCCGAACTGTGCGTCTAGGCGGATGGTAACAGGAGACAAGGGACACGATGTTTTTACCCAGGTTCGGGCCCTCTCGATGGAGGTAAAACCCTACTCCTGCTTGATTGATATTGATGATATGGGTAGTACAAGAGTGGATCTACCACGAGATCAAGGAGGCTAAACCTTAGAAGCTAGCCTATGGTATGATTGTTGTAATGGTTGTTTGTCCTATGGACTAAAACCCTCCGGTTTATATAGACACCGGAGAGGGCTAGGGTTACACAGAGTTGGTTATGATGGTAGGAGATCTACATATCCGTATCGCCAAGCTTGCCTTCCACGCCAAGGAAAGTCCCATCCGGACACGGGACAAAGTCTTCAATCTTGTATCTTCATAGTCTTGAAGTCCGGCCAATGATGATAGTCCGGCTATCCAGACACCCCCTAGTCCAGGACTCCCTCAGCCGGACTGACCAGGGCCCTGTCGTCAGTCTCCATGGGGGTAGCGCCCCCCATGTTCTCGGCGGCCGAGGCATTATCCTCTGGCGCCGTCTTGTCGGCCTCCCACACCTCTCCATGGCCCGAAGAGGTCCTTTGAGATAACACCTCGGTGTCATCCGCGGTGGGTGGCGGAGAGGTTCATGGGGGCGTCTCGCTCTCCACCATATCCGGCGCTAGAAAGTTCCTGGAAGATGATGATTGCTGGGGGAGACCACGGGCCGGACTGAAACACGTAAAATAACATGTTATCTTACAACTTGTAAGAGATCGGATGTATGTAAAGCATTCTTAGATACTTATGATTTGGCCATGGACTTTGCCCTAGGACGCTGCTTGGGGATGGCTTCGGCATCCGAATCCGAGCCATCCGAGAGGGATATCTTCCCCCTTTTGGACGCCTCTGCCTCTTGATCTACGGAGGCCGCCCTTTTATTCTTCCTCCCCTTAGGGGGAGAATTGCTTTCTTCCTCCTCCTCCTCGTCCTCATCTCCCTCGTGGGAGGACTGAGCCTCGGTCTCTTTGGACATAGCATCCGAAGTGCCTTTACGATGGCGGCCACTTTTGGCCTCCTTGCCCTTCTTCTTGGCCTTCTTCTCCGGCGCCTGGTACAACGCCGGGACCAGCATCCTCGTTAGCAGAGGATCAGCTGGGTTTTCGGGCAGCAGAGCCAGACACTTGATCCTCTCCGCCTTCTTTCTCCAACCCTGATTAAAGGATAGGAGTTTTAGCATACCCCTTTGATTTGTGAACTGAGTTATGTTCGGAAACTGAACACTTACCTCGGTGGCTGGATGGTCGCAGTCGAGGCCAATGTCGTCAGTCGTCTTCAGCCACGACTTCTGGGCCTTGAAAAGCAACTTCCAGATCTCTCTGTGCGTCGTGCCGAAGAATCGCTGCAGGGTCCGCGGTCCTTCCGGATTGAACTCCCACATGTGGAGAGGCCCGCGCTCGCAGGTAAGGATCCGGTGCAACAACATCACCTGGATCACGTCAGTGAGGTTGGTGTTCTTCTCAATAATATTCTTGATGCGCTTTTGCAGCATCATCACTTCGTCGGTTGACCCCCGGTCCAAACCCTTGTTGGTCCACGACTCGAGCCGCATTGGGGGTCCGGACCTAAACTTAGGAGTGGACGCCCAGTTGGTGCCGCGAGGTTCGGTGATGTAGAACCACTCCTGCTGCCATATCTTGACCGTCTCCACAAAGACCCCTTTGGGCCAGGTGACGTTGGGGAGCTTGCTCACCATCGTGCCGCCGCAGTCCGCGTGCTGCCCGTCGACCACCTTCAGCTTCACGTTGAAGACTTGAGCCATATGCCGAAGTGTAGGGGGAGGCAGAGGAGCGCCTCGCACACGACAATGAATGCCAAGATGTGGAGAAAGTAATTCGGGGCTAGATCGTGGAAATCCAGCCCGTAATAGAACATGAGACCGCGGACAAAGGGATGGAGGGGAAACCCTAGTCCGTGGAGGAAGTGGGGGATGAATACCACCCTTTCACCAGGCTCCGGGGTGGGGATGACCTGCTTCTTGGCAGGGATCCTATGTGCAACGTCCGCACTTAGGTACCCCGCCTCCCGGAGCTCCTTGACGTCCTTCTCTGTCATGGAGGAGGCCACCCACTTGCCTTGAGAGCCGGATCCAGACATGGCTGGAAAGATTGGTGGACGTGGGGAAGATTGGAACTTGGGCGCTGGAGCTCAAGGACAGAAAGGCTGAGGAAGGAAGAAGGCGTGGGGTGAAAAGAAGGGATCTTTATCCGTTTATATAGGTTGTGAATATCAAGCGTACCCCCCCTCTAGCCTTAAAACTCGCCTGTTCCCAAGGGGTGGTGCAAATGGCACGGTTGGATTACCCAAACCCATATTGATGAGAATCCTGCAATAAGCGAACATGATCTCTGCTTTGACAAGACGTGTCAGTGGAGGTTGTGTCTCGAAACGCGAAGCGGGAGGCTAAAAAATGGTTCGAAATAATAAAGGGGTCAGACATAACATTTCGCCCAAAAAACTGTCAGTAGACATGCCTTAAAGTATTGTGCCCTTATGGTTGAGGGTTGTGACTGCTATACAGAGCCGGATACAGTTCGCAAGTTCAGAAGACTGCTTTGAAGTATTCGGAGGAGGAACGCGCCTTGCAATGCCGAAGACAATCTGCATACCGAGCACATCATCATCGAAAGACTAGTTCAGGGGCTACTGAGGGAGTCCTGGACTATGGGGTCCTCGGGTGTCTGGGCTATGCGATATGGGCCGAACTGATGGGCTGTGAAGATACAAGGTAGAAGGCCTTCCCCCGTGTCCGGATGGGACTCTCCTTTGCGTGGATGGCAAGCTTGACGTCCGGATGTGTAGTTTCCTTTCTCTGTAAACCGACTCTATACAAACCTAGGCCCTCCAGTGTCTATATAAACCGGAGGGGTTAGTCCGTAGAGGCAATCTCAACAATACATGCTAGACATCTAGGGTTTAGCCATTACGATCTCGAGGCAGATCAACTCTTGTAACCCCTATACTCATCAAAGTCAATCAAGTAGGAAGTAGGGTATTACCTCCATTAAGAGGGCCCGAACCTGGGTAAACATAGTGTCCCCCACCTCCTGTTACCTTCGATCCTCAGACACACAGTTCGGGACACCCTACCCGAGATCGGCCGGTTTTGACACCGACAGTGAGTCGTAGTGTCTAGTCCTTGTACATATGTGCGTGAGTGTTGGGGTGTTTGTCACCATGTTTGTGAGTCGGAATACAGGCCAAGGCCAAGATACAGGTGTTTTGTACCGCGGCGTTCTTTGCCGGCAAATCCATCTTGTTTATTGTTCATCTCCGTCTCTTCCGTCTGGCATTTTTCGTCGGAGGGCAGGTTCAGCGTGTGTCACCGAAGGACAGCCCCAACAATTGGTATTCAGAGCCATGGCGTGCAGCAGATGCAAAGGCGGCACACTATGCCGTCATGCGCGTGGTAAGGACGGAGGCCGTAGAGGTCCTGCGTGGTGCCGTCGGCGTGGCGCAGTGTGGTGCAGCATGCACACGGCAGCGCGGTGGCATGGAGGTGTTGAAGGAAATATGCCCTAGAGGCAATAATAAAGTTATTATTTATTTCCTTTTATCATGATAAATTTTTATTATTCATGCTAGAATTGTATTAACCGGAAACTTAGTACATATGAAAAATACATAGACAAACAGAGTGTCCCTAGTATGCCTCTACTTGACTAGCTCGTTAATCAAAGATGGTTAAGTTTCCTAGCCATGGACATGTGTTGTCAGTTTATGAACGGGATCACATCATTAGAGAATGATGTGATGGACAAGACCTATCCGTTACCTTAGCACTATTGATGGTTGAGTTTTATTGCTATTGCTTTCTTCGTGACTTATACATGTTCCTCTGACTATGAGATTATGCAACTCCCGAATACCGGAGGAACACCTTGTGTGCTATCAAACATCACAATGTAACGGGGTGATTATAAAGATGCTCTACAGGTGTCTCCGAAGGTGTTTGTTGGGTTGGCATAGATCGAGATTAGGATTTGTCACTCTGAGTTTCGGAGAGGTATCTCTGGGCCCTCTCAGTAATGCACATCAATATAAGCCTTGCAAGCAATGTTGTCGGCGTTCTGGGAACGGGGGTCCCCAGAATTGCCTGCCTGCGGCCTACGGCGTGGCTCAAAGGAGGCCCAGCGCAGCCCATCTTCATCAACTCAAGCTCAAGACCCTCGCGAGGGGCCAAGCCTCGTGCGGCGGACGACAAGGAGCTTCCTCAGGCACGGCCTCGTCAGGCTAGCTTGTGAGGAGGCGGAGAGTTCAAGGCGGGGTACCTCGCGAGGTGCCCATGACGCAAGCCATGATGACCAAGGGCGCCAGTCGGGCGCCAGCCCGCGCAGTGTCCTCCTTTCCTCTTTGGTGCAAAGGGAGCAAGCGCAGGAGAGAGCATCAAGCAAAGGCATCCATTTCGGTGCAACAAGACCAAGACCAGCCCAACGGCAGGAAGGAAGTCATTGTGGAGCCCAAGCAGGCGCCACCACCAGAGCCTTTGACAGGCGAGGACCAACTTTAGTCAGGATAAGTGTACCCGCTGTTCTCCTTCAAAATGGCCAATTCTTGGCACCCTTCCCGCTCAATATTTGGGAAGAGGCCCAGGGCCTTTACCTATAAATAGGACTAGCCACCCCCAGGGTAGAGGCATTTGAAGCTGGACCTGACCTAGCAATCGGGATCCTCACCAAGAAACCAGTAGATAGAGCGATTGAACTCCTCCTAGCAGTTCGTCGCACCAGCCAAGAACAGACCCTCGCGAGGCTGTTCTGCCTTGTATTGTTCATCATCAAGCCCAAGAGGCAATCCACCACACCACACACTGGAGTACGGTATTACACCACAATGGTGGCCTGAACCAGTATAAATCTTGTGTCTCTTGTTGAGGGAGTCCCGGACTAGGGGGTGTCCGGATAGCTGAACTATCATCATCGGCCGGACTCCAAGACTATGAAGATACAAGATTGAAGACTTCGTCCCGTGTCCGGATGGGACTTTCCTTGGCGTGGAAGGCAAGCTTGGCGATACGGATATGTAGATCTCCTACCATTGTAACCGACTCTGTGTAACCCTAGCCCTCTCTGGTGTCTATATAAACCGGAGGGTTTTAGTCCATAGGACAGAACAACAATCATACCATAGGCTAGCTTCTAGGGTTTAGCCTCCTTGATCTCGTGGTAGATCCACTCTTGTACTACCCATATCATCAATATCAATCAAGCAGGAGTGGGGTTTTACCTCCATCAAGAGGGCCCGAACCTGGGTAAAAACATCATGTCCCTTGTCTCCTGTTACCATCCACCTAGACGCACAGTTCGGGACCCCCTACCCGAGATCCGCCGGTTTTGACACCGACATTGGTGCTTTCATTGAGAGTTCCTCTATGCCGTCGCATATAGGCTCGATGGCTCCTTCGATCATCAACAACGACGCGGTCCAGGGTGAGACTTTTCTCCTCGGACAGATCTTCGTATTCGGCGGCTTTGCACCGCGGGCCAATTCGCCTGGCCATCTGGAGCAGATCGAAAGCTATGCCCCTGGCCGTCAGGTCAGATTTGGAAGTCTGAACTTCACGGCTGACATCCGCGGAGACTTGATCTTCGATGGATTCGACCCACAGCCGAGCGTGCCGCACTGTCACGATGGGCATGATTTAGCTCTGCTGCCGGACAGTGCCCTGGAGGCCCGCACACGAGTCCGCTCCGACCCTTAATTCGGAGCCGACTGCGCAGATCGAGGATGGGTGGCTAGACACCGCCTCGGAGGCTGCTACATCTACGGCGATGGAGCCGAACACCGACCGTGTCCCTTGTGAAGCTCGTGACTCCGAGGTGCCGGACTCCTCGCCGGACTCCGAGCCTCCTGCGCCCCTACCAATCGAATCTGATTGGGCGCCGATCATGGAGTTCACCGCTGCGGACATCTTTCAACACTCACCTTTTGGCGACATCCTGAATTCGCTAAAGTATCTCTGGTTATCAGGAGAGCCCTGGCCGGATCACGGTCAGGACGGTTGGGATGCGGACGACGAAGAAATTCAAAGCCCACCCACCACCCACTTTGTAGCCACTATCGACGATCTAACCGACATGCTAGACTACGACTCCGAAGACATCGACGGTATGGACGACGATGCCGGAGACGACCAAAAACCAGCGCCTACAGGGCACTGGAAGACCACCTCGTCATACGACATATACATGGTGGATATCCCAAAGGATGGGAATGGCGAGGAAATAGCGGAGGAAGACTCCTCCAAGAAACAGCCTAAGCGCCGGCGTCAGCGGTGCCGCTCTAAATCCCGCCACAGCAAGAATGGAGATTCCGGCACCGGAGACAATAACACCCCTGATAGTGCCGAAGACAACCCCCTCCAGCAAGATTCAGCACAGGAGGACGGAGAAGCCAGCCCTCACGAGAGAGCGGCAGACGAAGAGGTAGAGGATGATAATTACATGCCTCCCTCCGGAGACGAGGCAAGCCTCGACGACGACGAATTCGTCGTGCCTGAGGATCCCGTCGAACTAGAGTGTTTTAAACGCAGGCTTATGGCCACGGCAAGCAGCCTCAAGAAAAAGCAGCAACAGCTTAGAGCTGACCAAGATTTGCTAGCCGACATATGGACTGAAGTCCTTGCGGCCGAAGAGTATGAACTCGAACGCCCCTCCAAAAGCTACCCCAAACGCAAGCTGCTCCCCCGATTAGAGGAGGAGGCATATAAACCTACATCACCAGCGCACAATACGGCCGACCGGCCACCTCGTGGACGTGATAGAGAGGCCTCTAGGCCTTCCACTAAAGCCATACCCCGGCATCGCTCAAAAAGTACGAAGCCACGGGGGAATGCGCCGGACTTGCGAGACATATTGGAGGATAAGGCAAGACAATCAAGATCGATCTACGGATCGCGTGGGCACCCCATGATGCGCGACGAAGACCGTCGCGCCGGATACAGCAACTCCGGCCGGGCCGAACACAGTAGACAAAGCTCGCTTGAGCTACGTCGTGATATAGCCCAATATAGAGGCACCGCACACCCACTATGCTTCACAGATGAAGTAATGGATCATCAAATCCCCGAAGGGTTCAAACCCATGAACATTGAATCCTACGATGGCACAACAGACCCCGTGGTTTGGATCGAAGACTATCTCCTTCATATCCACATGGCCCGCGGTGACGATCTTCACGCCATCAAATATCTCCCACTCAAGCTTAAAGGACCAGCTCGGCATTGGCTTAACAGCTTGCCAGCAGAATCAATTGGGTGTTGGGAGGACCTAGAAGCCGCATTCCTTGACAACTTCCAAGGCACATATGTGTGATCACCAGACGCCGATGACCTAAGCCACATAATTCAGCAGCCAGACGAATCGGCCAGACAATTCTGGACACGGTTCTTAACAAAGAAAAATCAAATCGTCGACTATCCGGATGCAGAGGCCCTCGCAGCCTTCAAACATAACATCCACGACGAGTGGCTTGCCCGGCACCTAGGACAGGAAAAGCCGAAATCCATGGCAGCCCTCACATCACTCATGACCCGTTCTGCGCGGGAGAGGACAGCTGGCTAGCCCGCAGTAACAACTTCAGCAAAAATTCTGGCAGTCCGGATACCAAGGACCGCAATGGCAGGTCGCGTCGCAACAAAAACAAACGCCGCGTTAACGGCAATAACACTGAGGATACGGTAGTCAACGCCGGATTCAGAGGCTCCAAACCCGGTCAGCGGAAAAAGCCATTCAAAAGAACTACTCCGGGTCCGTCCAATTTGGACCGAATACTCGACCGCTCTTGCCAGATACACGGCACCCCCGAAAAGCCAGCTAATCACACCAACAGGGATTGTTGGGTATTCAAGCAGGCAGGCAAGTTAATTGCCGAAAACAATGACAAGGGGCTGCACAGCGATGACGAGGAAGAGACCCGGCCGCCGAACAATAGAGGACAGAAGGGTTTCCCCCCACAAGTGCGGACGGTGAACATGATATACGCAACCCACATACCCAAAAGGGAGCGGAAGCGTGCACTCAGGGACGTATACGCGATGGAGCCAGTCGCCCCAAAGTTCAATCCATGGTCCTCTTGCCCGATAACTTTTGATCGAAGGGACCACCCCACCAACATCCACCATGGCGGGTTCGCCGCATTGGTCCTAGACCCAATCGTCGATGGGTTTCACCTCACTAGAGTCCTGATGGACGGCGGCAGCAGCCTGAACCTGCTTTACCAGGATACAGTGCGCAAGATGGGCATAGACCCCTCAAGGATTAAACCAACAAAGACGACCTTCAAAGGCATCATACCAGGTGTAGAGGCCAATTGTACAGGCTCAGTTACACTGGAAGTGGTCTTCGGATCCCCGGATAACTTCTGAAGCGAGGAGTTAATCTTCGACATAGTTCCGTTCCGCAGCGGCTATCATGCTCTGCTCGGACGGACCACATTTGCAAAGTTCAACGTGGTGCCGCACTACGCATACCTCAAGCTCAAGATGCCAGGCCCTCGAGGAGTCATCACGGTCAACGGAAACACTGAACGCTCTCTCCGAACGGAGGAACATACAGTGGCTCTCGCGGCAGAAGTACAGAGCAGCCTCCTAAGGCAATTCTCGAGTCCGGCCGTTAAGCGACTGGACACGGCTAAACGTGCCCGAAGTAACCTACAACAAGACCACCTGGCACATTCCGAGCACGCGTAGCAATGCGGCCCCAACCCCAGCCCTTGCAAAATTGCAAGACTGGTCCTTCACGTACATCATTACGCTTTGGAGATACCATGGGCATAGGAGGAGGGGCACGACCACGACAGGCCCAGAATGCGGCTTAACCACACCAGAGGCTCCCAAGTGTGTCATCCTTTTTTTCCTTTTCCTTTTTTTTCTTACCCACAGGACTCCGTTCACCAGAGGCCCTGTCCGGCAGTAGACCTGCCGAACTCACGATGCAACAGCCGGGGAAGGAGAAAGGCTACGATGAGTATCCAGGTGGTCTCCATTACGAGCATTAAATCTGTTTTATACACCATTCCGCAGCCTACCCCTGGAGGGGGACATGTTTAATAGTCCCATCCCTTGCTTACCGCACTATTTGTATCGTTCTGCATTCATGGCAGTATTTCTTGAATAAACAATGCATCGCTTTTTGCTTATAATTGCATTCCTTTCTTATACATATGTTCATTTATGACATGTTGCATCCGTACACTTTGGTACGGCTAAATACACCAGGGGCTTAAGTTCCCCACATTATGGTGTGATAAGTCCGAACACTTTCACAAGTGCGGCACCCCGAACTTATAGCATTATATGCATCGGCTCCGAATCATGTCTTGGGTCAATAGTTGGGTTTGCCCGGCTCCCATGTTTTGGTACCTTACGTTTCGTTATATCGGCTAAGGTAGCGCTGGGAGAACCACTGCGATTGCGCCCCAGTTGAGCTGGGCGAGCGCCTCAGTGGAGAAAGCTAAAACTGACCGTCATGATGAGGCGAGAGCCGGTCGCTGTTCGAGAGGTTTTTTCGAGTCCCTAAAGACTTATGCCACTTAGAGCGAGGAACCGGCCTTGTCCGGTCCAGGCGTGGATAGCGCCCCGAATTCGGCCTTCCGAACACTAGGGGCTTCGCCGAAATTTAAAATTATAGAATTCTATGGCTAAGTGAGAGTGTTCAAGCACTATAAGTCCGGTTGCCTTGTTCGTTGTGTTGAACGCCTCCCTAGATGGACCCAAAAATGGGAACAAGAGCGCTCAAGTTTATTCCGAACACCCCAGCACTCGTGGCATGGGGGCTGAAGCCGACGACTTGCCATCTCTCAGATTTGATAAACGGCCGCACAGAAGGTAATATTTTAAATTAACAAGCGTTGCTTAGCGCATACGAACAAAGTTTTTGGCGCACAGGATAACAAAATGCGAGTCTACTCAAATATTATATCTTTGGAGCACTCACCCGCAATAATGCGGGCACCCTTCAGGACACCCTTATAATACATCTGGGTGTGCGATACTCCTTGCCCGGCGGCGGCGCGTCCGTCACAAGCTTCTCAGCATCCATCCTGCCCAGTGCACCTTAGCACGGGCAAGGGCCCGACAGGCACCTTCAATGCAGGCGGAATGCTTGATGACTTCAACCCAGGGACACGCATCCACTAGCCGCCGCACCAGGCCGAAGTAGCTCCCAGGCATGGCCTCTTTGGGCCATAGCCGAACTATAAGGCCCTTCATGGCCTGTTCGGCCACCTTGTGGAGCTCGACCAGCTGCTTCAGCTGGTCGCTAAGGGGCACCGGATGTCCGGCCTCAGCATACTGAGACCAGAAAACATTCTCCGTCGAGCTCCCCTCCTCGGCTCTGTAGAAAGCGGCAGCATCGGACACACTGCGAGGCAGATCTACGAACGCTCCTGGAGAGCTCCGAATTCAGGTAAGTAACAGGTAATTCACTTTTACATGCTTGCTTTGCATGAAGAATGCCTTACCCTCCGCTATTTTCTTCAATTCCTCGATCTCCTGGAGGGCCTTGTGGGCTTCGGCCTTAGCGGCTTTGGCACTCTCAAGAGCCGACGCAAGCTCGGACTCTCGAGCCTTCGAGTCACGCTCCAAATTCTCGTGTTTTTCCACGAGAGCCTGGAGCTCTTGTTGTACCTCCGCCACCCGCGCCTCCTGCTTCTCTCGCTCGGCGCGTTCCGCAGCCGCATTGCGTTCGGCCACGGATACCGCCTCCTTCAGGGTCGCCACCTCGTTCGTAGCCCCTGAAGTACCCATGTTATCCTTGTCATTCCTCTTGCAACCAAATCCTTTTATGTAAGGTAAAACTCTAATAAGGTGTTACTCACCTTCCTTATCCTCGAGCTGGTTCTTGGCACAGCCGAGCTCGTTCTCGGACCGCTCGAGGCTCTGCTTCAAAGCATTGACCTCCGCAGTCAGTGCGGCAGAGGTCAGCAGCGCAGCCTGCATTCCCATATTGATATATTTTTGTTAAGACTCCTGCGTATATCTTTTTAGATCCTCAGTCCGGCTTTTCTTTCCGAACACCGAACCGAGCATCAGGGGCTACTGTCTATGCGGTACTACTTTACACATATTAAAATTCTTACCTCAAAGCCTGTTAGAAGGCTGCTGCAGGCTTCGGTCAGCCCACTCTTGGCGAGCTGAACCTTCTGAATCACCGCACTCATGACAGTGCGGTGTTCTTCTTCGATGGAAGCGCCATTGAGTGCCTCCAACAAGTTATCCGGCGCCTCCGGTTGGACGGAGGCCGCCAGTGTCACAGTCTTGCCCTTCTTACGAAGGGGCCGCCCGCCGGACTCCGAAACCACTGCAGGTTCCAGCGCGGAGTCCGGTGCAAAGTCCGGGAGGTTGCCCTGCGGCACCTCCGGGGCCTCCTCCTCCTGGTGGGTCCCTTCCCAGGATCCCACCTCGGTGTCGTCAGCATCGCGGGGGGTGGAGGCGATCGGAAGAGAATCCATATCCGACGTGCCCAAAGACCCGCTCGACGAAGCGGGAAGATCGTCCTTGGGCGGACTACAGGGTTGTATGCGGCATTAGAAAGACACCATGCGACAAAAAGAAAAATTATAAATCATTTAGGAGTTTGGGTACTTACGATCTCGCTAGGGGCTTGTCCCTTGAGGGCCACTCCTCGTCGCCATCGCCGGCGGTGGCGGAGCAGTCCGGGGGAAGGGTATTTCCCTTCTTGGACCCTTCGGCCTCCCTCGCTGGGGAGGCCTTCCTCTTCCTCTCTCCCCTTGCTGGGGGAGAGGCCTCCTTTCTTCTCCTCCTCGTCCTTGTGGGAGGAGTCCGCCTCGGAGTCATTGGATGATGAATCTGATACCACCTGACGCCGGGAACTCCTTCGGGTTCCCGTGGCCTTCTTCTTGGCCTTCTTCTCTGGCACTACGTAAAGTGCCGGGACCAGCAGCCCTGTCAACCGGGCATCTGCTAGGTCTTCTGGAAGGGGAGCCGGATAGTTAACCTGTACGGACGTCGCCTGCCAGGCCTGTTAAAGGTATTGGGAGTTTAGATCCCGCATAAAGTCAAAACATGAAAAGCAAGTGTCCCATAAAGGATAACATGGCTTACCTCGCCAGCCGGACACTGCGAGCTGAATTCGCGATCTTCGGTAGCGGATGCGGGAGCTTCGGCGCCCTTGAACAGCACCCTCCAGACATCTTCGTATGTAGTGTCGAAGAGCCCGCTCAAGGTCCGGTGCTGTGCCGGATCAAACTCCCACAAATTGAAGTCCCGTTGTTGGCAGGGGAGAATCCGGCGGACAAGCATGACCTGGATCACATTGACGAGCTTGAGCTTCTTGTTCACCAGGGTTTGGAGACAGGACTGGAGTCCGGTCAGCTCTTCCGAACTACCCCATAGCAGGCCCTTCTCTTTCCAGGAGGTGAGCCGCATGGGGATGCCAGATCTGAATTCGGGGGCCACTGCCCATTTAGGGTCACGCGGCTCGGTGATGTAGAACCACCCCAATTGCCACCCTTTGATGGTTTCCACGAAGGCACCCTCGAGCCAAGTGACGTTGGGCATTTTGCCCACCATGGCACCTCCGCACTCCGCTTGGCTGCCCTTCACAACCTTTGGCTTGACATTGAAGGTCTTTAGCCACAAGCCGAAGTGGGGCTAGATGCAGAGGAAGGCCTCGCACACAACGATAAACGCTGAGATATTGAGGATGAAATTTGGGGCCAGATCGTGGAAATCCAGGCCGTAATAGAACATGAGCCCCCGGACAAAGGGGTGGAGTGGGAAGCCCAGTCCGCGGAGGAAATGGGGAAGGGATACCACCCTCTCATGGGGCCTGGGGGTGGGGATGAGCTGCCCCTCGTCGGGGAGCCGGTGCGCGATGTCGCTGGACAGGTATCCGGCGCTGCGCAGCTTCTTGATGTGCCCCTCCGTAACGGAGGAGGCCATCCACTTGCCTCCCGCTCCGGACATGGCTGGAGAAGGTCGAGGTGAGATGTGCGGACTTGGGCGCTGGAGCTCGAGTGCGCGGAGATGGATAAGCAAAGGAGGAAGAAGGCGTAGGTAAAAAAGGTGGATCCTTATCCCCTTATATATGGGCGGATGAAACTATGCGTCCCTACTGGCCTGGTAAAACTCGCTTATCTCCCAAGAGCCGTAATCAATGGCGCGGTTGGGTTACCCACGTCCGTATTGATGAGAATCCCGGAATAAGGGGACACGATCTCTGCTTCGACAAGACGTGCCAAGGAAACCGCTTTGCTAAACGCGCTGAGGTGGTATAATAAAAATGATTCGAGTAAAAGCTTGGTTGTGGTGTGACGTCATGCCACAAAATACGTCAGCAGATTGAACTTGTGTAAATATTATTCTCTCTACGGTGGTATGTGGAACTTATTTTGCAGAGCCGGACACTATCCTAGTGTTCACAATCTTCTACAAATTATTCGGAAGAGGAACCCGCCTTGCAATGCCGAAGACAATATGCGCGCCGGACTCGTCATCATTGAAGCCTGGTTCAGGGGCTACTGAGGGAGTCCCGGACTAGGGGGTGTCCGGATAGCCGAACTATCATCATCGGCCGGACTCCAAGACTATGAAGATACAAGATTGAAGACTTCGTCCCGTGCCCGGATGGGACTTTCCTTGGCGTGGAAGGCAAGCTTGGCGATACGGATATGTAGATCTCCTACCACTGTAACCGACTCTGTGTAACCCTAGCCCTCTCCGGTGTCTATATAAACCGGAGGGTTTTAGTCCATAGGACAGAACAACAATCATACCATAGGCTAGCTTCTAGGGTTTAGCATCCTTAATCTCGTGGTAGATCCACTCTTGTACTACCCATATCATCAATATCAATCAAGCAGGAGTAGGGTTTTACCTCCATTGAGAGGGCCCGAACCTGGGTAAAAACATCGTGTCCCTTGTCTCCTGTTACCATCCGCCTAGACGCACAGTTCGGGACCCCCTACCCGAGATCCGCCGGTTTTGACACCGACACTTGTGCTTTTCAGTTTGGTAGTTTAGGTCCTAGCGATTCGGCGACGAGCGAGCCGGTAGAGGGTTGAATCTCCGCGCGCACCCCAGTGTTCGAACCTCAAGGGTCTGCCGGAACCCGAAATCCGACAAATGTGACTAATGAGTTAGTTACGGAATGATGCATTATGGAACGAGTAAAGAGACTTGCCGGTAACAAGATTGAACTAGGTATTGAGATACCGACGATCGAATCTCGGGCAAGTAACATACCGATGACAAAGGGAACAACGTATGTTGTTATGCGGTTTGACCGATAAAGATCTTCGTAGAATATGTAGGAACCAATATGAGCATCCAGGTTCCGCTATTGGTTATTGACCGTAGACATGTCTCAGTCATGTCTACATAGTTCTCGAACCCATAGGATCCGCACGCTTAACGTTCCATGACGATCCGTATTATGAGTTTATGTGTTTGGATGTACCAAAGGTAGTTCGGAGTTCCGGATGTGATCACGGACATGACGAGGAGTCTTAAAATGGTCGAGACATAAAGATTGATATATTGGACGGCTATATTTGGACACCGGAAGTGTTCCGTGTGATTTCGGATAAAATCGGAGTGCCACAGGGTTACCGGACCCCCCCCCCCCCGGGGAACTAGTGGGCCTAGATGGGCCTTAGTGGAGAGAGAGAGAGGGCGGCCAGGGCAGGCCACGCGCCCCCTCCCCCTTGAGTCCAAATTGGACTAGGAAGGGGGGCGACGCCCCCCTTTTTCCTTCCCCTCTCCCACTCCTTCCTTTCCCCTCCTAGTAGGACTAGGAAAGGAGGAATCCTACTCCTACTAGGAGGAGGATTCCTCCCCTCCTTGGCGCGCCCTAGGGCCGGCCGGCCTCCCCCTTGCTCCTTTATATACGGGGACGGGGGGCACCCTAGAACACACAAGTTGACATTCTTTAGCCGTGTGCGGTGCCCTCTTCCACCATATTCCACCTCGGTCATATTGTCGTAGTGCTTAGGCGAAGCCCTGCACCGATAACTTCATCATCACCATCACCACACTGTCGTGCCAACGAAACTCTCCCTCGACCTCAGCTGGATCTAGAGATCGTGGTACGTCATCGAGCTGAACGTGTGCTGATCGTGGAGGTGTCGTGCTTTCGGTACTTGATTGGTTGGATCGCGAAGACATTCGACTACATCAACCGCGTCACTTGACGCTTCCGCTTGCGGTCTATGAGGGTACGTGGACAACAATCTTCCGATCGTTGCTATGCATCACATAGATCTTGCATGATCGTAGGAATTTTTTTGAAATTACCGCATTCCCCAACAGCGGCATCCGAGCCAGGTTGATGCGTAGATGTTATATGCACAAGTAGAACACAAAGAGTTGTGGGCGATAATAGTCATACTGCTTACCAACATGTCATACTTTGATTCGGCGGTATTGTTGGATGAAGCGGCTTAGACCGGCATCACGCATACGCTTACGCGAGACTAGTTCTACTGACGTGCTTCGCACACAAGTGGCTAGTGGGTGTCTGTTTCTCCAACTTTAGTTGAATCGAGTGTGGCTACGCCCGGTCCTTGTTGAAGGTTAAAATAGCACATTTGACGAAAAATCATTGTGGTTTTTGATGAGTATTTAAGAATGGTTCTTGCTAAGCCCGTACCAGCCACGTAAAACTTGCAACAACAAAGTAGAGGACGTCTAACTTGTTTTTGCAGGGCATGTTGTGATGTGATATGGTTAAGACGTGATGAGATTTAAATTGTTGTAGGAGATGATCATGTTTTGTTAAAGTTATCGGTAACTGGCATGAGCCTTATGGTTGTATCTTTATTGCATAAGATGCAAGCACCATGTAATAGCTTTACTTTATCGCTATGTGGTAGCAATAGTTGCAAAAGCAATAGTTGGCGAGACGACCATATGACGACACGTTGATAGAGATCAAGATGATAGAGATCATGGTGTCATGCCGGTGACGATAGAAATCATGACGGTACTTTGGAGATGGAGACCAAAGGCATGATGGCCATATCATGTCACATATTTTGATTGCATGTAATGTTTATCTTTTATACATCTTAATTTGCTTAGTTCGACGGTAGCTTTATAAGATGATCCCTTGCTAAAATTTCAAGGTATAAGTGTTCTCCCTGAGTATGCACCGTTGCGATAGTTCTTCGTGCTGAGACACCACGTGATGATCAGGTGTGATAAGATCTAAGTTCACATACAACGGGTGCAAGACAGTTTTGCACACGCAGAATACTCGGGTTAAACTTGACGAGCCTAGCATATGCAGATATGGCCTCGGAACACTGAGATCGAAAAATGGAGCATGAATCATATAGTAGATATAATCAACATAGTGATGTTCACCATTGAAAACTACTCCATCTCACGTGATGATCGGACATGGTTTAGTTGATATGGATCACGTGATCATTTAGATGACTAGAGGGATGTCTATCTAAGTGGGAGTTCTTAAGTAATATGATTAATTGAACTTTAATTTAACATGAACTTTGTCCTGATAGTATTAACATATCTATGTTGTAGATCAATAGCTCACGATGTAGCTCCCTATTTATTTTTTTATGTTCCTAGAGAAATATAAGTTGAAAGATGATAGTAGCAATGATGCGGACTTGGTCCGTGATCTGAGGATTTTCCTCATTGCTGCATAGTAGAATTATGTCCTTGATGCACCGCTAGGTGATAGACCTATTGCAGGAGCAGATGCAGACGTTATGAACATTTTTGACAAGCTCGGTATGATGACTACTTGATAGTTTAGTGCATCATGCTTTACGGCCTAGAACCGGGACTTCAAAACTGTTTTGAATGCCATGGAGCATATAAGATGTTCCAAGAGTTGAAATTAGTATTTCATACTCATGCCCGTGTTGAGAGGTATGAGACCTCTGACACTACTTTGCCTACAAGATGGAGGAGAATAGCTCAACCAGTGAGCATGTGCTTAGATTGTCTGGGTACTACAATTACTTGAATCAAGTGGGAGTTAATCTTCCATATAATATAGTAATTGACAAAGTTCTCTAGTCACTATCACCAAGTTACTAGAACTTTGTGATGAACTATATTATGCAAGGGATGACGAAAGTAATTCCCGAGCTCTTCGCGATGCAGAAATCAGCGAAGGTAGAAATCAGGAAAGAGCATCAAGTGTTGATGGTTAACAAGACCACTAGTTTCAAGAAAAGGGCAAAAGGATAGAAGGGGAACTTCAAGAAGAATGACAAGCAAGTTGTCACTTCCATGAAGAAACCCAAAGCTAAACTCAAGCTTGAAACTAAGTGCTTCTACTACAAAGGAAATGGTCACTAGAAGTGGAACTGCCCTAGATACTTGGCGGATAAGAAGGATGGCAAAATGAACAAAGGTATATTTGATATACATGTTATTGATGTGTACTTTACTAGTGTTTATAGCAACCCCTCGGTATTTGATACTAGTTTAGTTGCTAAGAGTAGTAACTCAAAACGGGAGTTGCAAAATAAACAGAGACTAGTTAAGGGCGAGGTTACGATGTGTTTTGAAAATGATTCCAATATTGATAAGATCACCATCGCACACTCCCTTTACCTTCGGGATTAGTGTTGAACCTAAAATAAATGCTATTTGGTGTTTGCGTTGAGCATGAATATGATTGGATCATGTTTATTGCAATACGGTTATTCATTTAAGTCAAAGAATAATTGTTGTTCTATTTACATGAATAAAACCTTCTAGGGTCATACACTCAATATAAATAGTTTATTGAATCTTGATCGTAGTGATACACATATTCATAATATTGAAGCCAAAAGATCCATAGTAAATAATGATAGTGCAACTTATTTGTGGCACTGCCGTTTAGGTCATATTGGTGTAAAGCGCATGGAGAAACTCCATGTTGATGGGTTTTTGGAATCACTTGATTATGAATCACTTGATGCTTGCGAACCATGCCTCGTGGGCAAGATGACTAAGACTCCGTTCTCCGGAACAATGGAGCGAGAAACTGAATTATTGGAAATAATACATACTGATGTATGTGGTCCAATGAGTATTGAGGCCCGCGGCGGGTATCGTTATTTTCTGACCTTCACAGATGATTTCAGCAGATATGGGTATATCTACTTAATGAAACATAAGTCTAAAACATTTGAAAAGTTTAAAGAATTTCAGAGTAAAGTAGAAAATCATCGTAACAAGAAAATAAAGTTTCTACGATCTGATCATGGAGGTGAATATTTGAGTTACGAGTTTGGCCTTCAGTTAAAACAATGTGAAATAGTTTCACAAGCTCACGGCACCTGGAGCACCATAGCATAATGGTGTGTCCGAACATCATAACCATACTTTATTAGATATGGTGCGATCTATGATATCTCTTACCGATTTACCACTATCGTTTTGGGGTTATGCATTAGAGACAGCTACATTCATGTTAAATAGGGCACCATCTAAATCCGTTGAGACGACACCCTATGAACTGTGGTTTGGCAAGAAACCTAAGCTGTCATTTCTTAAAGTTTGGGGTTTTGATGCTTATGTGAAAAAGTTTCAACCTGATAAGCTCGAACCCAAATCGGAGAAGTGTGTCTTCATAGGATATCCGAAAACAAAATGTTAGGTATACCTTCTATCACAGATCCGAAGGCAAGATCTTTGTTGCTAAGAATGGATCCTTTCTAGAGAAGGAGTTTCCCTCGGAAGAAGTGAGTGGGAGGAAAGTAGAACTTGATGAGGTAATTGTACCTTCTCCCGAATTGGAAAGTAGTTCATCACAGAAATCATTTCCAGTGATTGCTACACCAATTAATGAGGAAGCTAATGATGATGATCACGAAACTTCAGATCAAGTTACTACTGAACCTCGTAGGTCAACTAGAGTAAGATCCATACCAGAGTGGTATGGTAATCCTATTCTGGATGTTATGTTACTAGACCATAACGAACCTAGGAACTATGAGGAAGCGATGAAGAGCCCAGATTTCACGAAATGGCTTGAGGCCATGAAATCTGAGATGGGAGCCATGTATGAGAAAAGAGTGTGGACTTTGGTTGACTTGCCCGATGATCGTCAAGCCATTGAGAATAAATGGATCTTCAAGAGGAAGACGGACGTTGATGGTAGTGATACTATCTACAAAGCTCGAATTGTCGAAAAAGGTTTTCGACAAGTTCAAGGTGTTGACTACAATGATATTTTCTCACTTGTATCGATGCTTAAAAGTCTATCCGAATCATGTTAGCAATTGCCGCATCTTATGAAATTTGGCAAATGGATGTCAAACCTGCATTCCTTAGTGGATTTCTTAAAGAAGAGTTGTATATGATGCAACCAGAAGGTTTTGTAAATCCTAAAGGTGCTAACAAAGTGTGCAAAGCTCCAGCGATCCATCTATGGACTGGTGTATACATCTTAGAGTTGGAATATACGCTTTGATGAGTCGATCAAAGTATATAGTTATATACAGACTTGCGTTGAAGCCTGTATTTATAAGAAAGTGAGTGGGAGCACTACAGCCTTTCTGATAAGTATATGTGAATGACATAGTGTTGATCGGAAATGATGTAGAATTTTCTGGAAAGCATAAAGGAATGTTTGAAAGGAGTTTTTCAAAGAAAAACCTCGGTGAAGCTGCTTACATATTGAGCATCAAGATCTATAGAGATAGATCAAGACGCTTGATAAGTTTTTTCAATGAGTACATACCTTGACAAGATTTTGAAGTAGTTCAAAATGGAACAGTCAAAGAAGGAGTTCTTGCCTGTGTTGCTAGGTGTGAAGTTGAGTAAGACTCAAAGCCCGACCACGACAGAAGATAGAGAGAGAATGAAAGTCATTCCCTATGCCTCAGCCATAGGTTCTATAAAGTATGACATGCTATGTACCAGACCTATTGTATACCCTGCCCTGAGTTTGGCAAGGGAGTATAATAGTGATCTAGGAGTAGATCACTAGACATTGGTCGAAATTATCCTTAGAGGACTAAGCAAATATTTCTTGGTTATGAAGGTGATAAAGAGTTCATCGTAAAGAGTTACGTTGATGCAAGCTTTGACACCGATTTGCATGACTCTGAGTCTCGATCTGGATACATATTGAAAGTGGGAGCATTTAGCTAGAGTAGCTCCGTGTAGAGAATTGTAGACATAGAAATTTGCAAAATACATACGGATCTGAATGTGGCAGACCCATTGACTAAACCACTCTCACAAGCAAAACATGATCACACCTTTGTACTCTTTGGGTATTAATCACATGGCGATGTGAACTATAGTGTTAAACCACATGACGATGTGAACTATCAGTGTTAAATCACATGGAGATGTGAACTAGATTATTGACTCTAGTGCAAGTGGCAGACTGAAGGAAATATGCCCTAGAGGCAATAATAAAGTTATTATTTATTTCCTTATATCATGATAAATGTTTATTATTCATGCTAGAATTGTATTAACCGGAAACTTAGTACATGTGTGAATACATAGACAAACATAGTGTCCCTAGTATGCCTCTACTTGACTAGCTTGTTAATTAGAGATGGTTAAGTTTCCTAGCCATGGACATTTGTTGTCATTTGATGAACAGGATCACATCATTAGAGAATGATGGGATGGACAAGACCCATCCATTAGCTTAGCACAATGATCGCTCAGTTTTATTGCTACTGCTTTCTTCGTGTCAAATATATATTCCTCCGACTATGAGATTATGCAACTCTCGGACACCGGAGGAATGCCTTGTGTGCTATCAAATGTCACAACATAACTGGGTGATTATAAAGATGCTCTATAGGTGTCTCCGAAGGTGTTTGTTGGGTTGGCATAGATCAAGATTAGGATTTGTCACTCCAAGTTTCGGAGAGGTATCTCTGGGCCCTCTCGGTAATGCACATCAATATAAGCCTTGCAAGCAATGTGACTAATGAGTTAGTTACGGGATGATGCATTACGGAACGAGTAAAGAGACTTGTCGATAATGATATTGAACTAGGTATTGAGATACCAACGATCGAATCTCGGGCAAGTAACATACCGATGACAAAGGGAACAACGTATGTTATTATGCGGTTTGACCGATAAAGATCTTCATAGAATATGTAGGAACCAATATGAGCATCTAGGTTCCGCTATTGGTTATTGACTGGAGACGTGTCTCAGTCATGTCTACATAGTTCTCGAACCCGTAGGGTCCGCACGCTTAACGTTCGATGACGATCGGTACTATGAGTTTATGTGTTTTGATGTACCGAAGGTAGTTCAGAGTTCCGGATGTGATCACGGACATGACGAGGAGTCTCGACATGGTTGAGACATAAAGATTGATATATTGGACGGCTATATTTGGACACCAGAAGTGTTCCGGGTGATTTCGGATAAAACCGGAGTGCTGGAGGGTTACCGGAACCCCCCGGGGAACTAGTGGGCCTAGATGGGTCTTAGTGGAGAGAGAGGGGGGCGCCAGGGCAGGCCGCGCGTCCCCCTTGAGTCTGAATTGGACTAGGAAGGGGGCGGCGCCCCCTTGTTCCTTCCCCCTCCTAGTAGGACTCGGAAAGGAGGAATCCTACTCCTACTAGGAGGAGGATTCCTCCCCTCCTTGGTGCACCCTAGGGCCGACCGGCCTCCTCCTTTATATACGGGGGTGGGGGAGCACCCTAGAACACACAAGTTGACATTTGTTTAGCCGTGTGCATTGTCCTCCTCCACCATATTCCATCTCGGTCATTTCATCGTAGTGCTTAGGCGAAGCCCTGCGCCGGTAACTTCATCATCACCGTCGCCACACCCATCGTGCCGACGAAACTCTACCTCGACTTCAGCTGGATCTAGAGTTAATGGGACGTCATCGAGCTGAACGTGTGCTGATCGCGGAGGTGTCGTGCTTTCGGTACTTGATCGTTTGGATTGCGAAGACGTTCGACTACATCAACCGCGTCACTTGACGCTTCCGCTTACGGTCTACGAGGGTACGTGGACAACACTCTCCCGCTTGTTGATATGCATCACATGGATCTTGCGTGATCGTAGGATTTTTTTGAAATGATTGCGTTCCCCAACAGGTGTTGCACGACGGTAGAGGCCACAGCGGCGAGGTGCGACGGCCGTGAAGCAGCGACCGTGGAGACGCGTGACGCAGAGTGTCCACAGTGTGGTGACGTAGTCATGCGTAGAAGCGCGCGGTGACATCGGACGGAGACGTTCAAGACGACCACAGATAACGAGCCATGTCAAGACTAGGAGGAAAATTGTTAGCCACGATCTTGCATGCATGTTGTTAAATGGTTGCTAGCTACATGCATGGTTGGGTCAAGTGTGGCGGTTGAGAGAGTGGCTCACACCATTGCCCTGCATGTACTTAGTGGTTAGTGTTGGAAATATTACCACTTTCTCGATTAATCTAATCCACGAGTAAACAGTAAACAAGGCAAATACGATATGCATCTCATACAGATACATAAGCATGTGAGCACATACAGTACATAGAACCGAAACATCTATGAACAACATATATACAGCTTGCACATGAACGAGCAAATAGGGGATGAAGGAGTCATACCCTCCGGTTGGCCAGCCAACGTGGCGGCGGCGCCAGCAGCCTCGGCATAGGCCGAGGCCTTCTTCTTGGCGGCATCGTCGTCAGCCATGGAGTCGATCCAGGGGAAGTAGTGGAAGCAGAGGCGGTTAGTGAAGGGGATGGATCAGGAGCAGTCGCGTCGAGATGCTCCCCAAAAACCTTATTGCTGTTCTCCCGGGCAGGATCTCGAACGAAAGGGTTCCAGAGGCACCTGATCTCCCGACCAACCGTGCACGCGGTAATTGGGATGGGATCGCCGGAAGCAGCACAGGGAGAGGAACAATAGATGACGGCTAGGGTTGTGCAAGAGGGAGTGAGTGAACTGAGTTAGGGTTCACTCCACTGGCCAGGGCCTTCTTAAATAAGTCGTCGGGTAGATGAGCCTAGGCTCAGTCCCACGACCGATCCGCGAACAACCCACGGTCCAACATCTCGGACAGTGGCACTTCCATATGCGACTTGTTAATTAATATGAGATTAATTAACCATTCTTGACCAGCAAAAATAAGCTTCGGCTCGGCTCATTCCCGCAACCCGCGGCACGCACGCGCGTCGTGACGAGGCGAGGCGTGGCGAGGCGAGGCGGCAGAGGAGGAGGAGCGCGCATGTACGGCTCCTATTCCCAAGCTCCCAATAGCAAGTGATAGAGCAGCCCTTATTAAAGAGGTCTCACTCTTCTTATTGTAGCACTATGCTACTAAACTTCCCACACTTCCCACCACTTGTCGTACACATGCATGGGCCTTAGAGATTAACTAGGGATTATTGTCTTATATGGGCCGAAGCCCATCCATAGTCCATCAATCCCCCACCAGATCTCGAGGCACATAAGTTTGTCAACTATTCCAAACAATGTCTGATATACCAGAATTTTCAGTGGAGATTGTTAAGTTGAACTTCCACCTAGAGCAATAGGATTAGACTTCGCACAACTGAACAATGGACCATGCCTTGAATTCTTGGTTTGGAGTGCAGAAGTTTTGCCTATTGTCAGCTGATATGTGGCTGCCGAAGGCTAAACCCCACGGGTGGAGCTTATTAGTCATACTCCGTACCTTCTCATGAGCTTCCTAGAGATCACCCAATCTCATAGACTGTGACCAGCAGCGGGACTCACATAGGTGTGTTCCTCCAAAGAATGCTCTGTAAGTTAGCATCTTGCTTACATAAGCTTTGGAACACATTAAGACAAAAGTCAGGCTGCCTTACATAATTGAGAGTATTATTGCATCTCCAACGTAGTGGGTTAATTAAGGATACTCTCCTCAGTTGACCCCTGGATTGTTTTCCCAGATCCTAATTCACGGGTTCTCCGATCACATAGGTTGGGTTACCCCCATGGCAACTTGCGTGGGTCTCATACCCATCTCCCTCGATGCATTTTCTGTCACAATCCGTGATAGCCCTTTCATAAAAGGGTCTGCCAGATTCTTAGCCGTCTGGATATAATCTAACGCTATCACTCCGGAGTTTCTTGATTTTCTGACAGATTTTAATCTATGTGCTTTGTGGATTTCATGTTGTCCTTTGAACTCTTAGCCTTGGCAATCACCGTTTGATTGTCACAGTTCATGAGGACAGCCGGGACTGGTTTATCAACCACCAGCAAATCCATTAAAGCTCTCAAAGACATTCTTCTTTGACGCATGATGTGTCTAATGCTGTGAGTTCTGCTTCCATAGTCGATCTTGTTAAGATTGTCTGCTTGCAAGACTTCCAGGAAACAACACCACTACCAAGTGTGAAGACATATCCACTTGTGTCTTTCATCTCATCAGCATCAGATATCTAATTCAAATCACTATACCCCTCAAGTACCGTCGGGTACCCAGAATAGTGAATTATGTAGTTCACAGTACCTTGTAAGTAACGCATCACTCGCTCAACAGCATGCCAATGCATTTCTCTCAGAATGGAAACAAACCGGCTAGTTTGCACACAGCAAATGAGGTGTCAGGACGAGTAGCACAAGCTAGGTACATCGGTGAACCAACCACTTGAGAATATCTCAATTGATCTACATCCATGCCTTCAAACTTTCGAATCCGCATGCTAGGATCATATGGTGTTGCAGAAGGTTTAAAGTCTGAATATCCAAAATGGCTCAAAATCTTCTCAACATAGTGGGATTGCAAAAGTGTAATTCCACCCTCAGTATTTCTCAGTAGCTTGATGTTCAAGATAACATCAGCCGCGCCCAGGTCTTTCATCTCAAAGTTATGAGATAGAAAAGCCTTAACCTCCTCAATGACTTTGAGGTGGGTCCCAAATATCAGTATGTCATCGACATACAGACACAGTATAACTCCTTCGCCCCCACCATAGCAATAGTATACACATTTGTCAGCTTCGTTAACAACAAAGCCAGCAGATGTCAAAGTTGTATTAAACTTCTCATGCCATTGCTTAGGCTCTTGTTTTAGGCCATACAAAGATTTCACTAGCTTACACACCTTTCTTTCCTGACCATTTACTACAAAGCCATCAGGCTGTTGCATGTAAATTTCCTCGTCTAGCTCTTCGTTAAGGAAAGTCGTCTTAACGTCCATCTAATGAACAAGAAGACCATGCGAGGCAGCCAAAGCGAGTAACACTCGAATGGTTGTCAGCCTAGCCACAGGTGAGTAAGTGTCGAAGATATCCTCTTCTTCCTTTTGGGTATAACCCTTGGCCACAAGCCTAGCCTTGTACTTCTCAACAATACCATTGGGCCTAGGCTTCCTCTTGAACACCCACTTACATCCCAATGGTTGGCAACCATAAGGACGATCAGTGATCTCCCATGTCCTATTAGCCATGATGGAATTCATCTCGCTACGGACCGCATCCTTCCAGTAGTCAGCATCCAGAGATGCATAAGCTTCTGAAATGGAACTGGGAGTGTCATCATTCATAAGGTACACGAGGAAATCATCACCAAAAGACTTTGCAATCCTTTGTCTCTTGCTCCTAATAGGAGCTTCCTCGTCATCCTCTGTGGAACTTCCATCACTTTCGTGTTCATAGTATTCCATCGGAATGGCAGGTTCAGGAGTCTCATCATATTCCAGTCTAGAAGTGCTCTGCATATCTCTCATGGGGAAAATATCCTCAAAGAATGTAGCTTCCTTAGACTCCATAATTGTACCAACCTTCTGGTCAGGTACCTCAGATTTCACTACTAGAAATCTATAGCCAACGCTATTCTTAGCGTAGCCCATATTAATGCAGTCCACGGTCTTTGGTCCAAGCTTACGCTTTTTGGGGATCTGCCCATTGACTTTCGCCAAACAGCCCCAAGTGCGTAAGTAAGAGAGTGTAGTTCTTTTCTTTTCCCACTGCTCATAGGGAGTAGTCTCATTATCCTTCGCGAGATATTTAGGACATGACATGATGTCAATACAGTCTCCCCCCACCATGCCTTGGATAAACCCGATGTATCTAACATGGCGTTAGCCAAATCTATTAGAGTACGGTTTTTCCGTTCGGCAACCCCGTTTGACTGGGGTGAATAGGGAGGCGTCCTCTCATGAATAATACCATGTTCTGCACAGAATAAATCAAACTCACTAGAAAGTACTCTCCACCACAATCAGACCGGACTCGTTTTATTTTCTTCTCAAGTTGGTTCTCAACTTCAGCCTTATAGATTTTAAAGTAGTGTAGAGCCTCATCCTTTGTATTTAACAAATACACATAACAGAATCTAGTGGAATCATCAATCAGAGTCATGAAATATTTCTTTCCACCTTTAGTCAACACACCATTCATCTCACGAAGATCTGAGGCTTACGAGGTATCTCTCCTTCGTAGGCTTGTGAGGCTTATGAGGTTGCTTTGCTGGCACAGATGCATGGCACTTAGAGCCTTTGGCTAAAGTGAAACTCGGGATTAGATTCATCTTAGCTAGCCGCGTCATACAATAAAATTTTATGTGACAAAAATGTGAATGCCAAACCTCAAATTTGTTCACATTAGAATGAATTTGGTTCACGACTTTATTATAGAAATCCTCCAAGGAAAGGCGGAACAAACCACCACAATCATATCCTTTTCCAACAAATAGTCCATACCGAGATACGACTACTTTGTTAGACTCAAATACTAATTTAAACCCTTCTTTACATAGAAGGGAGCCACTAACAAGATTCTTCTTGATGGCAGGGACATGTTGCATGTTCTTCAGCTGCACGATCTTTCCCAAAGTAAACTTCAGATCTACCATGCCAACACCATGAACAGAAGCATGCGAGCCGTTCTCCATCAGGACGGAACAATCTCGTGCGACCTGGTAAGAAGAAAACAAAGACACATCAGCACACACATGAATATTGGCCCCAGTGTCAACCCACCAATCGGTGGACTGACAAACTAAAAGTATGGCAAAAAGATTACCATACCCTGATGCCCCATCATTGTTGCTCAGAGTGACATTGACAGACCTGGCGTCCTGTCCTGAGTTCTTGTACTTGTTTGGGCACTTGTTTGCCCAATGTTCCTCTGAACCACAAGTAAAGCAACCATCTCTCCTTTTGTCTTTCTTCTTACCCTTCTTCCTAAATGTAGTATTCTGCTAGACAGAGTTCTTTCCCTTGAACTTGTGGAAGTTCTTCTGCATCACGTTGGCGCTAGAAGAACTATCTGCCCTTTTCAGGTGTGAGTCCTTTGCTCTCGAGTTCTAGTCAACACTTAGATGACCAATGATATCCTCTACAAAGAATTCACGTCTCAAGTGTTTGAGAGAAGTAGCAAAGTTCTTCCATCCAGGAGGGAGTTTTGCAATAATGCAACCGGCGACAAATTTGTCCGGTAACTCACACTTCAGGAGCTCCAGCTCCTTAGCGATGCATTGTATCTCATGGGCCTGGTCCAATACAGAACGGTTATCAACCATTTTGTAATCATGGAACTGCTCCATAGCATACAACTCGCTTCCAGCATCGGTTGCGCCGAACTTAGCTTCGAGCCCATCCCACAAATTATTGGCAACACGCATATGGAGATACGCGTCGACTAGCTTGTCTCCAACCACAGTAAGAACATCTCCGACAAAGATGGTGGTTGCCTCCCTAAATGCATTCTCCTGTTCAGGAGCAATCGTTACCATGGGAGACACACCACCAACCCAGAACACGTTCATTGATGTGAGCCACAAGGTAGTCCTCTTCTGCCAACGCTTAAAATGCGTCCCACTAAACTTTTCCGATTTCAGAGTAGCGGCGAAGCCATGAGTTGAAAAGTGCCTAAAATAAGGTTTTTGGATTGTTGAAAATATTAGCACTTTCTCGATTCATCTAATCCACGAGTAAATAGTAAACATGGCAAATACGATATGCATCTCATACCGATACCTAAGCATGTGAGCACGTACAATACATAGAACCGAAACATCTATGAACAACATATATACGACTAGCACATGAATGAGCAAATAGGGGATGAACGAGTCAATACCCTCCGGTTGGCCAGGCCAACGCGACGGTGGCGGCAGTTATGGTGTCGATGCAGGGGAAGTAGTGGAAGCAGAGGCGGTCGGTGAAGGGGATGGATCAGGAGCAGTCGCGTCGAGACGCTTCCCAAAAATCTTATTGCCGTTCTCCCAGGCAGAATCTGGAACGACAGAGTTCCGGAGGCACCTGCTCTCCCGACCAACCATGCACGCAGTCGTCGGGATGGGATCGCCAGAAGCAGTGCGAGCGCGCGCGTCGTCACGAGACGAGGCGAGGCAGGCGGCGGCGGAGGAGGAGCGCACGTGTACATCTCATATTCCCAAGCTCCCAGTAGCAAGTGATGGAGCAACCCTTATAAAGAGGTCTCACTCTTCTTACTGTAGCAGTATGGTACTAAACTCCCCACACTTCCCACTACTTGCGTACACATGCATGGGCCTTAGAGATCAACTAGGGATTATTGTCTTATATGGGCCTAAGCCCATCCATAATCCATCAGTTAGTTCGTGCATGTGGTTGCTGACGGAGTAGTGCGTGAGTGGTACAATATTAGGGTCAAGCTTGTTGCTCGGCTG
The DNA here is from genome assembly GCA_963921465.1 of Triticum timopheevii. NCBI lineage: Eukaryota > Viridiplantae > Streptophyta > Magnoliopsida > Poales > Poaceae > Triticum > Triticum timopheevii. Next base: position 129,805,868 of record OY997270.1, read on the forward strand.
TGCATACGTGTGTGTGTGGTGTGTCCACAGATTGACGAGGAGTAGTAGCTACGAGAAACAATGTACTCTTCAGTGGTCTCTCGTGTGGGTGTGCCCGTGGTGGTTGTCGGGGCTGCGGGCCTCCGAAGAATAGTGTTGGAATTCTCTGTCGGAGCCCTCAATGAGGACACTCACAGGCTGGCGGGCGACGGCGATGATGAGGGCTCGCTTTTCATTGGCGGCCACACGCTCGAAGCCGACGACGAAGACCGCCTTCAGACAGGCGGCATAGTGGGCGTTGTCGCTAGGCCCCCACCTGAATTTTTCTATTGAGCGACGCGGGGGGGGGGGGGGGCGGGGGGCAATGCCCCCCACCTGAATTTTTTATTGATTTTATCTGTCACAGGGGCAATAGTTACACAATGGAGGAGAGAGTTCATTTTACATTGTTAGGCTAAACCCTCCGAACATCAACTAATTACTGGCCCTGACCTGTCGCCATGGTGGTGGTGGTTGATGAGCTGGGATGCTCTGTCCGTGTGTGACTGTTGCTAGGCTTTGGCAGTGGCGCCGGTATTTATAGTAGGCCAGCCGGAGAAGAGCAGGGCACTACACTAACTGTAGTAGTTAGGGAGGGAGGGTTAGCAACTTGTGAGCGATCGAGCTAGCCCTTGGATCGCTCGCTCGATATATATGGACGTTGATAATTGTCACACGTGTAGCACGAAGCAATTCCGGCCCTGACATTTTTTGATGATAACTTTAGTTGAAAGAGGATGGCAACTTTCTGTTTGGATGGCAAGTTTTAGTTTTTTTTGTTTGGATGACAATCTTAGTGTAAATAATGTCAGGACGATGTTACTTTGTGCCACGCGACACTTTTTCGATAAAGGGCGACTTTATTATCTTAAAATATAGCATCAAGCAAATATAAAGCATTATGAGTAACACCCGGTCTCTGCATAATTAAGATGCACACGCGGAGACATTTAGATTAGAGTAGTCACCTGGCGATGGCGGACGGAGGATCGGAGGCCCGGCCGGCGTGGCATGGATGGATGGAAAGCTGAAAGGCACGCGGGCCTTTCTTTTCTCTCATCTTTCGCGTGAGATCGAACGGCACGCTAATTACTTTTCACGTTGAGTGGAAATCTGAAAACGGACACGACGTGATGATTGTGTAGGAATTCTGTTATCACATTTGTCAACCCTCCCATGATGCGGCTTGCAACCGCGCGCGCCATCATTCCCCGCTGCCAATCTTTCCGTCGAGCAGGCCGGCACGGCATGGTCCCATGATCGATCGGCCCAAGATCAAAGCAAGCAAGCCAAAGCGGCATTACTACGAGCATCTGCACGGCAGGCATGGGGTGGAGGGGGGCAAGGGACACAAGAAGGAAACCCAGCAGCATGCAGCAGCGCAGGGCATGATGGGTGTTGGAGTTGTGTCGAATATAGTGTACGAGATGGGTTACAGTTGGACTTGTAGTTGTATCGTGTTTACATAGGATGTGGAGTCGTGTCCTAGTAGGACACTTGTATCCTAGGCCTCTCTTATATAGCGGGGGTAGACACACGATGTAACCTATGCCAACATAGTAGCACCGGAACGCAGGGGAAGCCGGCGGCATGTGCCGGTGTCCAGGGCGACCGGGAGCGGTATTGTGACGGTGTCACGGGGAGGAGCGCCCGTAGTCAGGCCCCCGGGATGTAGCCATATCGGTGAACCTCGTTAACAAATCTCGGTGTCGTGCTTGTGTGATTGCTTGGTCCTCAGATGATTCAACGGTGGCCTCGGTTTAATTCTAACAAGTGGTATCATGAGCTAGGTTGTTCGGAGGCTGCGGATCGTTGATTAGAGGAGAGCACGTGAAAGCTGTCAATGGGATCTGACAAGGTGCAACGTGTGTGATTGGAGGCATGGCAGCGAAGTTGTCGCGTCGGTGGATCAAGGTTGCTCGAGTTGAAGATTCGGAAAGACGGCGTCGTGTTTGGAAGAAGCAATTGGCAGGGAGTTCTCGGCGAGATCGGATAGCAGGCGGCGGCGGACACTCGGAATCGCTCAGCGGGCGTCGCGTACGGGCGTGTAGCAGCTAGCGGATTTGAAGCGCCGCGGACCAACTCGAGCGTTGGTGGTGGGTTGCAGCATGTACGGAAGCCGTAGTCAACGTGGCTCGTGGGCATGCCTAGAACGTGGCAGGCTGGCTCAGGTGGCTGGTTGTGTGCGTATCTTGATGGGCTAGGCCCTTGTGCAGCCATGAGGACTGGGTTACCGAGGCGGAACAACGGCCAGGCGTTGACGATACGGAGTTGCTGCTAATACGTGTGGTTTGCCTTGAGCCGATGGAGTGAAAGGCACGGAGATTTGTTTGAAAAAAAGGAGGGTCAACGCCATGCAAGAAGAAGCTACTAGCAAAAGAAGATAGAAAAATTGTGCACAACGAATCCAGTGGGGTCAACTTTGCATGGAAGAATTTTTCAGGTCAAGTTTGCTGAGATAGCTTGGACCGTGTGTGTGGCGTGGACAGTGACGTGCGTACAAGGCTTGTGGAGTCTGGAGCATGTCGTACAGTCGAACTAGTTCGGCTTGGTCGGACTAGACAGTCTGACGGATCGACGTAAGTCGGTTGGTACAGAAGACGGTGGTGGAATCGGCGATGACGACATAGGAGCGTGGTGCTGACAGTGACCGACTTCTGGGCGTGGAAACACGTGGCACAAGCCCGAGGCTTGTGTGGCTTCGACAAGACTATGGCGTGGGGTTGATTCAAGGTGGTGTACACACGGAGCTTGACGTCGACGTGGCGCGAGGGGTGGACTGATCATCTACCATGAAGTCATGTTGAAGGTGGAGCTGGATTGAGGGGCTACGGCGTAAGTCGACGGGGTCGAAGCCTATTCAGCAGACGGGAAAAAAGCGAGTGACATGTAGTTCGGACTGGAGCCCAGTGGTCTGATAGAAGCGTGAAACTCGTCATCGGTCGGTGATGATCGATGGTACTCTGCAGTGGGGGTTGAGTGGTGTGGGTGCGTGACCCTTGAGACTCGACCGGGACAGCAGAGGCTCGACGCAGTAATAGCGGCGAGGCGTGCGGTATGCACGGGACATGGAGACGGGCCAGGGCTCTGGTGGTCATACATGTGGTGAGACAACTGCGAATTTGACTCGGGATGATTACAAGCAACGGTGAAATTCCTTCAAGTTTCAGACAGGCAGTCAAGAAAGGAGCGGTGATGTTGAGTTCAGGTAACTCTTTGTGTGACACCCAATATGTGAGTTGTTCACTTTCACGCAAGTCAGTGGTCAGTGTGTGATGGCGTTGGACGGGTACTCTGGAAGTTGAGTGCACAAGCTAGAGTAACAAGGAACTTAATTTTGCTCGAGTGTTGACCGTGGTCAAGAAAAGAAGGGACTACAAGTTGCAGGTGGAGTCATATGGAGTCTTTGGAGTAGCAGCGGTACTCATGGGATATACTCAAGTCCAATGTACATGGAAGTTTGACGCATCAACGAATTCAAGATGGTGGAGAATATTCGCCAAGGTGGAGTTTGTTGGAGTTGTGTCGAATATAGTGTACGAGATGGGTTACAGTTGGACTTGTAGTTGTATCGTGTTTACATAGGATGTGTAGTCGTGTCCTAGTAGGACACTTGTATCCTAGGCCTCTCTTATATAGCGGGGGTAGACACACGATGTAACCTATGCCAACATAGTAGCACCGGAACGCAGGGGAAGCCGGCGGCATGTGCCGGTGTCCAGGGCGACCGGGAGCGGTATTGTGACGGTGTCACGGGGAGGAGCGCCCGTAGTCAGGCCCCCGGGATGTAGCCATATCGGTGAACCTCGTTAACAAATCTCGGTGTCGTGCTTGTGTGATTGCTTGGTCCTCAGATGATTCAACGGTGGCCTCGGTTTAATTCTAACAATGGGATACCCCTACATCGATTGATTCTCTTTCTCTCTCTACGGAATTCTTATGATCGCTCTTTCCTCAGTGGAAGCCACACTGCCTTCTTCCAAAGCAAAGGTGACGACTTTTGCTCTTGCATTGCATGGGCAAGCTGCTGCTGCATCCTGCATGCACTGCACTTGCGAAAGAAAGGAAGAAAGGTAGATCAAGAAAGTTTTACTTACTACTACAATAGTGTGTGGTATGTTAGTTTTCTTCCTTTATTCCTTCTTTTATTTTACACTTCTTTTGTTAGCTTTCCTCTCTCTTTTTCCTCTCCCTTTGTAACGTAGTACGTAGTACTTTTTATAGTAATGAAAATTTACCCTGAACTACGATGTGGGCCTAAAAAAAAGATTGAACAAATGGATCTTCCCGACCAGAGAAGCAGCTTCTTGTGCAGTACAAAATAGTGACTCGAGATTTAGCGTACAATGTAAGAATTGGAAGTTGGTTTAACACTTGTGGTTAAATGGCAAGAACTATTTGCTGAGATGATTACATGGGATCAGAAGCGTTGTTTCACCCAAGTATATTTTTCGGAAATGATAAATTCTGAATGTTCGGATTTTGAGCATGGATCCCAACGTTTTACATGGTAACTTTGGTTGACATGCTTAAAATCCAAACTTTCGTGATTTATCGGGGTCCTATTTTCTTTTAGAGTTGTGTTCTTAGGGCTAAAAAGTTAGAAAAGACTTGACCGGTTAATTTGCGGAAAGCCGAACGAACAAAAAAGATGGGGCACCTCGGCCGAACTGATTATCCCAAGCCAAGAAGAGGAGCACCGTCGAGGTATTCTACAAAGTCATCAACATCACTTCTCCTCAAGCCAGCGGCTCCGACTTCTCTATAGACTTCTCCATAGACTTGACGCACTGATCAATTAAGAAGTGCAAAATATCTTAGTACCAATGAAGTTCATGAGTACAATAGTGTAATCAAGGACTCGAATTGGTTTAAATGAAGCACCCAAATATCTAACTTAGACCATGCGATGCAACAAGCACATTAATGGAAAAAAATCAAACAAGCAAGCTAGGAGCAAAACAAAACAGTGCTCCTTAACGGCGCTGGTGCAAAGTGCAAACACACACACGCATACACGCACTTAGATGTTGATCTCTACTCTGGGCTCGAAGGAGAAGGCGGCCAGGAAGTCGATGATCTCTCCGTCGCCATTGATGCACTTGGGCAGCTCCTCCCATTGGTTGCTCCGCACGTCGCACATGAAGCAGCCGTTGACCTCACCCGAGCTCACGCAGACCATGACGCGGTCGCCGTGCCCGACACAGTTGATGTCGGCCTTCTTTCCATAGAACCCGTGCGCCATACCTGGCGGCATGGCGGCCACCTGCCTCCACGCGCCTTCTGCGAACTGCCACACCCGCAGGCTCGCCGTGTCTAGGTACTCCGACAGCACGACGGCGTAGGAGGCGCCGTTGCATGCCACGACGTCGATGGAGTACTCGAAATGCACGGGGAGGATGCGGGGCAGCTCGGCGAACGTGCGGCTCACCGTGTCGCAGGCGAGGACCGTGCCCGAGTGGCTCAGGAAGTAGACCACGGCGCCGCACTCGGACGGGACGACCGCCGAGGAGTACTGCTTCAACGAGCTGCGTTTCATGTTGGTGGCTACCACGTCGCCGGACTTGCTGAGAAAGTAAAGCGTGTCGTCGCCACCATGGGGCGGCGCGTCCGGGGAAGAGGTCCCGGACCTCCGGGCAAGCGGCACGGGCTCCTCCCACGAGCCCTCGGAGGAGTCGAACACCGCCATGGACAGGTCAGGGAGCTCGCCCGTGAAGAGCGCCACGCGGTAGGGAGAGCCGTACATGGCAATCGTGTTAGAATAAAACGCTAATGCAAAATCATAGACGACACACCGAGGCACGATATTTGTTAACGAGGTTCACCGATATGGCTACATCCCCGGGGCATGACTACGGGCGCTCCTCCCCAAGATACCGCAACACCGGCCGCCCGGGCGCCGGCACAAGCCGCCGGCTCCCCCGCGTACCTGTTGCTATCAAGTCGTCATGGGTTACAACGTGTGGTGCCCCTTCGTATATAAGAGGCGTAGGATACAAGTGTCCGACTCCTACACAACTCGTACCTAACCACACCAATTACAACTCCAAGTCCACGTAACCCCTTGCGTACATAGTATATTCGACACAAATATAACAAACTCCACCTTGGCGAATATTCTCCACCACTTAGAAGTCATTCATGCTCGAACCTTCATGTACTCCGGACTTGGGTTGTCTCCTTCATAGCTTACTGAGAGCTACCCGACGGGCCAGACCCGCCGCCACCGTGAGACTCCACTGCTACTCCTGCAGCTCCACTCTCCATTGCTCCACCTGCAATAGTGCTCCCTTGCAACTTGTAAAGATGCGAAGCCGTCCTCTCTCCTATCATCACGGTCACCCCATCTTCCATGATTTTCATGGCCTTCGTATCCCGATCACAACGGAATTCCATACCACCATCATGAAGAACACCAAGCGAAATTAGATTCCTCCTTAGCCCTGGCACATGCCTGACTCCCCGAAGCATCCGCTCAACTCCGTCAACCATCTTGATTTTGATGTCACCTACTCCAGCAACACGATAACCTGTGTCATCGCCCACATAGGCTAAACCAAACTCACCAGACTTGTACGAAGAGAACCACTCCCTGTTGGGCGTCGCATGAAAAGAGCAAGCTGAATCCAACATCCACGCTTCAGCTTTTGTTGACCGCATGTTTGATACTACGAGAACATCACTACTGCTGTCTGAGTCATCACCACGAGTAGCCGCATTAGCACTTGCCCCACCCTTCAGTTCTGGGCATTCCCTCTTTATATGTCCCCAGTCTTTGCACCTGTAGCACTGCACCTTTTTCTTCTTTTTCTTTTCCGCCTCTTGTCCCTTCCTGAGCTGATAACCTTTAACTGCCAACCCCAAACCTTGAGTACTCTCCCTTTCTGCAGCATTTTTTTGCTTCATCAACTCATGTCCGAGTAACGCTGCAGTAACTTCCTCATTATTGATGGTTGTCTTTCCATGTGTCAATGTAATGACCAAATGCTCATAGGACGGTGGCAACGAAACAAGAAGAAGTAGTGCCTTATCCTCATCCTCAATCTTCACATCCAGACGCGCTAGATCCGTGACCAACTGATTAAAGGCATTCACATGCTCCACAAGATCCGACCCCTCGTGCATCTTCAGCCCATAGAACTTTTGCTTCAAATACAGCTTATTGGTCGCTGACTTGGACATATAACGATTTGCCAACTTGTCCCAAATTCCCTTAGGAGTATCTTCGTCCATGACATGATACATGACCTGATCCGCAAGACAAAGCCGTATGGTAGCGGCCGCCTGCACTTGCATATCCTCCCATGCATCATTGTCAACCTTGGCCGGCTTCGTCTCCTGCAAACCCTTCAAGATTCCCTGCTGCGCCAGAATATCCTTGACTCTTGTCTGCCATAGACCGAAGTTACCCGTGCCATCGAATTTCTCCACATCAAACTTGGTGAACCCCGGCGCCATGCCGAGCCGCGATCTAACCGACCTGTTGCCGCCGGTCTGACCACCCTTGTTTTCTTCTGCGACTTCCTCACGAAAAAGATCACTGATCCCGTATTCCTCGTCTGAAGCCACGCCGCAGTATGCGATCTACCAAGAAATCTGACTTGCACCGCACCCGATCTGCCTTCAAAAATCACTGTGGCCGTCGCCGAAACAAGACATCTCCACCTTTTCCTGAACCTGCAGATTGGTTTTTTGTGCCTTTGCTGCCTCCGTCACCCCAGCCCTTTATATACGCTAGATACAGCGGCGCTATTTTTCCTTCCCTTACACGGAAACCCAAGTCTACACATGTCACGGTTTTGCGAGGACTCGTCAAACAAGTCTCAAACGGACCCAGTTTGCATGCACACGTCTCTTCCTTTTCTATTTTCCAATCATAACCAGCGGTAGGCTTGTCCCCTGGACCAAACATCCACACACACGTACACCGTTTATCTGCTGGCCGTGTACCCGTTAATCCCCTGGACTCCTATGCCAGTACGATTTCGTAACTTGCGCTGCACCTTAGACCTGCTGATCCTGTGTTGCCCTTTGCCTGCGTGTCCCGCTGCTCGAGACCGACAGCCACACGAGGCCCGTCTTCCGTACGAACGCCAGCAACCGCAACCTTTCCTTTCCTTGATTCCGTGTTTCATCGGAAAAATAATCCGTCGCTAGTCCCAACAATAGCCTCTGCCTTTGATTCTTGGTTCTCGCCAGCGATCTGTAACTTGCCCTGCCGAGCGTACTCACCGTACGCCAACCCTGCTGAAACAGACGCCGCCTCGCGCATCGTCCGTGCACGAACCGTGTCGTACCCTGGCCACCCGCGTCGCCGACACGATCCGTCCGCAGTGCCGCGTCGCCGCCCTTGTACAACACCGAGCGCATCGTCTAGATGCTCTCGCACTCCAATCTATCCGGCCGTCCCCCACGTCTGGTCGCCGGTCTGATCGCGAGTCGAATCCGTCGCCTCCGCAACGTCTTCTACAGCCACTACGCCGGTCCGATCGCCACGTCTAGCCGATCCTTACCGACCGCAGCCCATCGAACGGTCCAGGCCTCCTGCCCGAAGTGTCCGACACCACCGACCGCCTCCGCGATCGCCGCCATGCTCCACCTTGCGCCAATCGGACGTTCCATGGTACCCGTCGAGCATGATCCTCGTACCTCCGGATGATCTTCCGCATAGCCTTCTCGCAACCTTGCTCTGATACCACTTGTTAGAATAAAACGCTAATGCAAAATCATAGACGACACACCGAGGCACGATATCTGTTAACGAGGTTCACCGATATGGCTACATCCCCGGGGCATGACTACGGGCGCTCCTCCCCAAGATACCGCAACACCGGCCGCCCGGGCACCGGCACAAGCCGCCGGCTCCCCCGCGTACCTGTTGCTATCAAGTCGTCATGGGTTACAACGTGTGGTGCCCCTTCGTATATAAGAGGCCTAGGATACAAGTGTCCGACTCCTACACAACTCGTACCTAACCACACCAATTACAACTCCAAGTCCACGTAACCCCTTGCGTACATAGTATATTCGACACAAATATAACAAATCGCGTGGAGCTGCGGCACGCCCTGGCCCTGGCCCTGCGGCGGCGTAGGGAGCGCGCGGGATGCGCCGGTGAGAGGGTTGGAGACGCAGAGCGCGCCCGTGGCCAGCACGCTGTAGAGGACGAGGCCGCCCGACGCGGCCACGGGCATGGACCCCGTTGGGGCGCGGCAGGCATTCCAGGATCGCCCTGCGGCGTCGAAGGCGACCACCGGGCGGGGCCGTTCGGAGAGCATGATGAACCACGGGTCGCGGGGAGGGACACGGGCGCAGGCGTCGAGGAATGTAGCGGATGCGGCGACCGCGCGCCACTCGCGACAGACGGCGCGGAGGCGGAAGAAGCTGGCCGGCGGGAGGCGCGCGAGGACGCGCTCCAGCATGTCCTCGTGGATATCCCCCAGGCCGGGCCGTGAGCACCTGCGCTTCCCGCCGTTGGTCGGCGGCGCCATCGACATCTGCGCGCTCAGCTCCATTCGGCCACTGCATTGGAATTGGAACACATAGACGGAAGTTAATTAGCAGTTTGTTAGTTCAGATTCTAACAAGAAACATCAAGTAAAATTCTTCTCTTTGGCCCCTAGCAGCCACCAGACGGTTTAATTCCAAGAGACAAACATGGGAGACAAAAGAATTTGGAGTAGTACTACCAAATTTTGGTTTGAAATCCCAAGACAAAACTTGGTTAGAAAGCGAGTCAAGAATCAGAAGCTGGTGCGTACCTCATGGTTGCTCTTGGCTCAGGTAGGGTGTGTTCTTGGAATCTTTGCCCTTGCGCCTCTTGAGTCTCCTCACCCTTTGTTACGTCTGGGGTGGGGTAGCTTTACATCCGTGCGAAGGAGATGGATGGGAGGAGAGGACACCTTTTGTTTGCGTTGACATGCAAGGAGGAGAGCGATCGAGTGCCACTCCACTCCACTCCACTCTCTGAGTGGACGCAAGGTATGGATGGGGCGTGGTGCGAGGAGCAACAAGGAGTGTGAAGGAGAGCGGAAGGCGTGGTGGAAGGGAGGGATGGAATTCAGTTGAGCCACCACCACCCTCCCCTACTTATACCGATGTTTGCTAGAGCTACGGATGGATTTTAAGTACGTCTAGGATTTCTGATTTATTATAGGCCAGTGATAGGCGCCGGTCGAATTTCGGACGGTCGCACCACGTTAGTGATTTATAGCCACTTGTTCCTTAGCGTGTGTTTGATAGCATGTATGGACCTAGCCTAGTTGTTCTCCTCTCATACATGCTGAGTGTAGACCTGCTGAGTCCATGCATTTGCTGTTGTTTGGCAGCGGTGTATGCACTGAGCCATGCCGAGTTGAGACTTTGTTTGGCAGCCTGCATGTGTTTAGACATGCTGAACAATTTTGAATTCCGAATAACTTTTTTGAATGGTGAACAAAATTGAAAAAACATGAACAAAAATTTAAACATATTTCAAAATTCTGAACTTTTATTGAGAACTTAAACAAAATTTGAAATTCTAAACAAGTTTTGAAATTTTAAATAAATTTTAAAATTCTGAACATTTTTTGAAAATTTAAACATATTTTAAAAGTCTAAAAAAATTTGAAACTTTTTTTAAAATGAATTTTGAATTTTGTCAAAAAATTTAAGCAATTTTGAAATTATGGACATTTTTTAAAATTTAAATGAAGTTTGAAATTCTAATATTTTAAAAAATTAAAATTTTAAACATTTTAAAATATAAATGATTTTGAAATTCTAATTTCTTCCGAAAATTTCAACGGTTTTGAAATTCTGAACTTTTTCGAAAATTTAAACAAAATTTGAAATTCTGAAATATTTTCTGAAAATTTAAGCAAAATTTGAAATTATGAACTTTTTAAAAAATTTAAATATATTTGGACATGGTCGGTGGGTGGGGACGAGGGTCGGGCCAGCATGGTTGCCTCCATGCACCCTCTCTAGGGTGCATGAGATGGGCATAGCTAAGGGCCCTTTTTTGCATCAGTTGAGCATAGCTCAGGTGAGTGTGACGCCCCCGATTCAATCGTACACTAATCATACACGCAAATGTGTACGGTCAAAATCAGGGACTCATGGAAAGATATCACAACACAACTCTAGACACAAATTAAAATAATACAAGCTTTATTTTACAAGCCATGGGCCTCGAGGGCTCGAATACAAATGAGTCAGTGGAAGCAACATTATCTGAGTACAGGCATGGGTTAAACAAGTTTGCCTTAAGAAGGCTAGCACAAAAGTATCAACGATCGAAAAGGCCTGTCTGGGAGACTCCTAAACTACTCCTGGTCTTCGGTGGTCTCCACGTAGCAGTAGGCTCCTTCAGGGTAGTAGTAGTCATTGGTGGTGGCCTCTAGCTCCTGGGATCCGATGTCTGGTTGCAGCAACCGAAAAGAAGAAAGTAGGGAAGAAAAGGGTAGCAAAGCAACCATGAATACTCATCCAAAGTACTCGCAAGTAAGGATCTACACTATATGTAACGCCCCGGATTCGATGCGCCAGGTGTCTTCCAGATATTCGCCGTTGTTGCCATGTCATTTGCTTGCTTGTTGCATTTTATCCTGTCATCATCTGCATTTCATATCATGTCGTCATGTGCATCGCATTTGCATACATGTTCGTCTCAATGCATCCGAGCATTTTCCCCGTTGTCCGTTTTGCAATCCGGCACTCCTATGTCCCCCGGCGTCCCCCTTTTGCCTCTTTTCGTGTGCGGGTGTTAAACGTTCTCGGAATGGCCCGAGGTTTGCCAAGCGGCCTTGGTATAGCACCGGTAGACCGCCTGTCAAGTTTCGTGCCATTTGGAGGTCGTTTGTTACTCCAACGGTTAACCGGGTAACCGCAAAGCCTCTTTTGTGTGCAGCCCAACACCCCTTCCAAAGTGGCCCAAAACCCATCTAACTCCTCTCCATGCTCTCGGTCGTTCGATCATGATCGCGTGGCCGAAAACCGCTCCTCATTTGGACTCTCCTAGCTCCCTCTACCTATAAAACTAGACCTCCCACGAAATTTTCGGGTCATTCTACCCTAACCCTAGCAAAATCGCCCTCCGCCACCACCGGACGCATCCACGCCATGCCGGACACGTCCGCCCGCCGTCGCCCGGCCAATCCGCTGCCGCCACGTGGGCGCCGCCAGCCCGCCGCGGCCCGCAGCGGGCCCCCGAGGCCCGAGCCGCCCGCCGCCCGATCCCGCGGGATCCACCGCCGCCGTCTTCGCCTTCGCCGCCGGCGTCCTGCCCCGCGCCGGCCGCTGCCTCCCCGCCGCCCGGCCGCCTCGCCGCCCGCGCCGGCCTGGGCGCCGCCGCCGCCTCGCGTCCCCGGCGCTCCCCGTCGACCCCGCGCGCCAGCGCCGGCCTCCGCCGCCGCCCGGCCTCGCGGCCTCCTCCGCCGGCGCCGCCCCGGCCAAGCTGTGCCGCGCGCTCCCGGCGCCGCCGCGCCGAGCGCGCCGCTCCCCTCGCCGGCCCTGGCCCGCGCCTCCTCGGCTCCCCTCGCCGCAGCCCCGCCGGCGACCGTCTCTGGCCATCTCCCTCCTCTCCGGCGTGCTCCGGCCGTCCTCGGCATCCGCGCCGGGATCCCGATCCAGATCCGGATAGGTTGACTTTCCCCTCCCCGCAATTTGCCCAAGTCCCCAGTTTTTCATATTATAATGCTATGTTCATCATGTTGTATCTCTTCATCTGTAGCTCCGTTTTGTGCGTGTAATATGTCAAATTGTTCGCCTCAACGAGTACTTCATTTCATTCCATTGCATCATTTTCATTTGAGCTCATCTTGATGCCTGAAATGCTGTTGGAAGAGTGCATGTTGATGTTAATCTGCTGAAACTGTTATAACTTGCTCATTTGTCATTTTTGCCATGTTTGATGTGTGCATCCTATGAGGTTGATGTCTACATGTGTTTTGATCTATGATATGCCATCTTTCCAGGGGTGCCATCCATGTATTTTTGTGAGTTGTGTGTTGAGTGCATCGATCTTGTTAAGTAGGGTACTTGCTGTTGCTGTTTTCCTGACAGATTCTGTTATATTTTGTTGCTATGTAAACATGCTTCTACTAATCATTCTATGCATAATCTGGAGATGTCCTATAAACATGTTTTGATCTACATGTTATGCCCTATCCATCCATGCCCCTGGTTGCATTTATAGCTTGATGTAGATTGTTCATATGTTGCTCCAAAGTTGCTTGATAATGTTGCTATCAGCCTGTTATCATTAAGTTCACTAGTTCCCATGTGTTTTGCTAGTGTTCCATGCACCCTATGACCTTGCTCTTGCCATGTGTAGCTTCACAAACATGTCTTCTTACTGTTGGTTGCCTTGCCATGCCATGTATTTCTCTGTGGTGAGTGGTTCAAGCTCACGAACATGCCTACTTATTGTTGTTCCTGCCATGTATGAATCTGTAATATAACTTGCCATGTTTACATGGGTGCCCTCTTATTTTCTATGCCTTTTTGGCTCATGGTCAGTAAAGGACTTTTGTTCTATGCCATTAGTAGATTCATGCCATGCCTTTCGTTTCCATGATAGCTTCCTGTAACATGTTGTTTTATAGCTCTAAACATTGCAACCTGATGTTATTTCTGCTAAAGTCTGAAACTGTTATTATTTGCAATCTTACCATGTCATTTTGAGCATGTTCTAGCCTTTTCTGGAGATAGCTCAGTGTTCATGTTTTGTTATGCTTTACCTGTACTTCATGACCATGCCTTTGGTTATTATGTTGGGGTGCTGTAGCTTATTGTTTTGATGCTTGTAAGATCCTAGTTGCTGTTTTGGACAGATTGTTGCTATGACTTGTATAGAGTGTATGTGTTGAACCGTTGCTCCGTTTTGAGTGTGCTCTATATGAAACTTGCTTGTTTTTGCATGTAGCTTCATATTATCATGTTGCATCCTTGTTTTGAGGTGTTTGCTTGATGTTTGTATGCATTTTGCATCAATGACATGCTTAACTTGTTTTGCTCATATCTTCTAGACCGTAGCTCCAAATCTAATAAACTTTATATGTAACTTGACTAGAATTTCGTGTAGATCATCTTGGTGCATCTTAACTTGCTGTTTAACAACTTGAACATAATGTTTATTAAGATCTGGACCAATTTCGAAATTTGCATATGAGGACTTACCGGAATTGTTATATGTTGTTCCCGGCCTCATTTAAACTTGCCTTGATGTGTTGTTCTTGTTTGCATCATCCCTTGCCATGAGTATATTCATGTAGCTTTGTCATGCATCATGCTTGTTGTGCATCATGTCTTGTCTATGTGTGGTGTGTTTACTTTGTCGTGTGCTTCTTCTCGATAGTTCCCGTTTCGTTGCGATCGTGAGGATTCGTTCGTCTACGCTTGGTTCGTCTTCGTGGCTTCATCTTCTTCATGGACTCGTTCTTCTTCCTAGTGGGATTTCAGGCAAGATGACCGCTACCCTGGATCTCACTACTATCATTGCTATGCTAGTTGCTTCGTTCTATCGCTTTGCTGCGTTACCTATCTTTTGCTCATCAAGCCTCCCAAATTGCCATGAACCTCTAACCTTTGACACCATTCCTAGCAAACCATTGATTGGCTATGTTACCGCTTTGCTCAGCCCCTCTTATAGTGTTGCTAGTTGCAGGTGAAGTTGAAGATTTCTTCATGGTGGACAGGGTTTATGTTGGGATATCACAATATCTCTTATATTATTAATGCATCTATATATTTGGTAAAGGGTGGAAGGCTCGGCCTTATGCCTGGTGTTTTGTTCCACTCTTGCCGCCCTAGTTTCCATCATACCGGTGTTATGTTCCCGGATTTTGCGTTCCTTACGCGGTCGGGTGATTTATGGGACCCCCCCTGACAGTTCGCTTTGAATAAAACTTGTCCAGCAAGGCCCAACCTTGGTTTTACCATTTGCCTCACCACCACCTACCTTTCCCTTGGGAGTAATTAACCCAAGGGTCATCTTTATTTTAGCCCCTCCCCCCGGGCCAGTGCTTGTCTAAGTGTTGGTCCGAATTGAGCAGCCTGCGGGGCCACCTCGGGGAAACTCGAAGTCTGGTTTTACTCGTAGCTTGACTTATCCGGTGTTGCCCTGAGAACAAGATATGTGCAGCTCCTATCGGGATTGTCGGCGCATCGGGCGGCTTTGCTGGTCTTGTTTTACCATTGTCGAAATGTCTTGTAAACCGGGATTCCGAGACTGATCGGGTCTTCCTGGGAGAAGGTCTATTCCTTCGTTGATCGCGAGAGCCTGTCATGGGCTAAGTTGGGACACCCCTGCAGGGTTTAAACTTTCGAGAGCCGTGCCCGCGGTTATGTGGCAGATGGAAATTTGTTAATGTCCAGTTGTAGATAACTTGACACCAGATCTGAATTAAAACGCATCAACCGTGTGTGTAGCCGTGATGGTCTCTTTTCGGCGGAGTCCGGGAAGTGAACACGGTTTTGGGTTATGTTTGACGTAAGTAGGAGTTCAGGATCACCTCTTGATCTTTGCTAGCTTCACGATCGTTCCGCTTGCTCTCTTCTCGCTCTTATTTGCGTTGGTTAGCCACCATATCATGCTTAGTCGGTGCTGCAACCTCACCACCTTACCCCTTCCTTTCCCATTAAGCTTTGCTAGTCTTGATACCCATGGTAATGGGATTGCTGAGTCCTCATGGCTCACAGATTACTACAACAACAGTTGCAGGTACAGGTTTTGCGATGATCATGACGCGAGAGCGATGTTTGCTTGTTTGGAGTTCTTCTTCTGTTTCTTCTTCGATCAGGGGATAGGTTCCAGGTCGGCAGCCTGGGCTAGCAGGGTGGATGTTGTTTGAGCTTCTGTTTGTGTTTCATCCGTAGTCGGATGGTGCTCTCTTGTTTGATATATTGTTGTATTCATGTGGCATTGTATGCCTTTTTTATGTATCCCCATCTATTATGTATTGTTGATGTAATGATATCCACCTTGCAAAAGCGTTCCAATATGCGGGTCTATCCTTGGTGGGACCTTCGAGTTCCTTTTGGATAGGGTCGCATATTGGGCGTGACAAGTTGGTAATCAGAGCCTCGACCGACCATAGGAGCCCCCTTGATTGTTGGCCGTTGTTGAGTCTAGAAGAAAACTTTTTCGGAGTCTAGTTATATCGGAGAGTAGGAATTCTTTTTACTCCTCAGCCCCTTCGTCGCTCTGGTGAGGATTCTTGACGTAGGTGTTTTGAATTACTCCTCTTCCCCTTCAAATTTTTCTTTAGGATCACGCGGTTAGTTTTCATTCGTTGTCCATCCTCTTTTGTCCGGCGCAATCCTCGTAAAGCTGATTCGAACCTCTCTCTCTTTGGGAGATCAATCCTCGGCTCTTTTCGATCGATGTTGTTTCCTTGTCCGAAGTTGTCCTTGTTTTTCCCACCCGCCCTCCCTTCTTCTTCTCGAATCCGGAGTCCGTAATCGAGTATCCATCCTACTCGTGCGAAGTCTTTGCCTTCTTTCTTCAATGAATTCAACCGGTGTTTTCTCTTCAAGTTATTCATCGGTTTCCCCTTCCAAGTTGCCTTTGTTTTTCCCGCCCTCCCACCCTCTTCTTCCCGGAGTTTGAGTCTCTTTCGAGCATCTATTTCATTCGTACGGAGCCTCTTCAGTCTTTCGTCAATTATTTCAACCGGTGAATTCTCGTCTCGTTCGTCATTCTTCATCCCGTTCTTTTCCGGTGCACTCGATTCAAGTTTTTCGGGTTGTTCATATTCTTTTTCCTCGGCTCAAGTGTTTTCCCTGTTCATTTGCCTCTCGCCAGTTTATCCTTCTGGAGTGTTCAATACATCTCAAGAGATTTGTCTGTGTTCGAATTAATTCGAGGTTGTCACCTCATTCAAATATTTCAATTATTCCGGTGCATCATCTATCTGTTCAACATCTCTTTCAAACGGTGTTTTTCTCTTTAGTGGGCCCATAACCCACAGGTCTTTTCCCAGGATCTTACCTGACTCTTCTGATTCCCCCGGAGTCATTCATATTTCTTTTCAAGTTTGACGTAAGAATGGATCCCATCAGTCACATGCCTCTTCAAAGATCGATTTCAAATTCTTTTCATTGTTGGCTCAACCTCTTCGCTTTTCATTCTCCCGGAGTATCTTAGTAATTTCGTGGTGTTTCTCGTCATCATTTGAAGATCGAAGAAGAGCTTTTCCTCTAAATCTTGTCTGTTCTCCCGGAGATTCGCGGTGCTAGCTCGATGTTATCCTATCAAATTGTTTCTAGTCATGCAAATTCTTTTCACCCATCCGGAGTATGTCAGGAGTTGTTTTCCCGTTTCTTTTCACCGGAGGCCATCATTCCAATTATCGTTCTCTATTTATCCCGGCGTCTCGTTCAAATGTTCGTTAATAAGCTCATGATCTCTTTGTTCTTTTGCATCTAAATCCCCTCAAGCATATTTGTTCTTCTAATTCTTCCCGGTGATTCTTTCTCTTTCGTCAGTCTTTTCCGAATTTTTCTGGTGGTTCGTTCAAGATTCTTTTTCCTTGATTATCTTTTAATCCATTCGTTCGCTTCAATCCTACCGGTGATTCATGAAGACCTTCTCAAGTTTGCAATATGTCACTTCTCAATTCTTTTCAAGAAGAATAAGTAGTATGCAAAATCCATTGATTGTCATCAATTTAATTTGATGAAGGATAAGTATACAATAAACCTTATTCTTATTTCCTCCAAGTGATAAATCCCTTCTTTCGGAGTTTGTTCTTGATGAATAAATTCTAGTTCCAAGTGCTTTCATCTTTTCTTTTCCGGAGTTCAAATTTCCTCGGCCATCTCGTCGGAACCTTCATCTAAATCATCGCAAGGCTCATCTTATTTTTTTTCATCCTTCATTCTGCCTCATCATCCTTTTGTCACCGGAGTTCTTCATGGTGGTTCTTCATGATTTAATTTATTCTTCAAGAGTTCATCAAGATTTTGTTGGTGGAGTTCAAGTATCTTTTCTTCTCGCGTCTCGAAGTGCAATTAATTCTCCGTATTCTTTTGAAGTGGAGTTTTGCATTTCTTCGTTCTTCTCAGCTATTTAATCATTTCCGTTTGTGGTCGGTTATCACCTCATAATTTCCGAGATGTTATCCATAAATCCACAACAAGCTTATTCTTTTCGTTGTTGATTTTCTCAACAACTCCGTTCAATCTTTTCTTCTAAGGTTGCTTTCAATTTCATTCGTGGCGCAAGTTGTCATATCCTTATCCGTTATTTTCATTCAACTCTTTCAATTCTTTCCGGAGGTTTTGTGTCATGTCTTCAACAAGTTTCATTCCATCCTCTCAAGCTCATGTTATATTCTTCCATGTTTCAGCCGGAGTGCTTCCTAAATCCTTTCAGCCTTATTCATTTCTTTTCTCATTCTAACCACTCCGGTTAGAATGAGTCGTTTCTTAGCCTATCTTATTCCGTGAGCTTTCGGTTCTCGTCTTTCTCGTCGTTCCTCTCTTCTTCTCGAGTGTACTCGATTCTTTGTTTCCTCTCTTGAGTTCTTATTTCACCTCATCCCTTTTTTCCCTTCCGTCTCGGTCCTAAGATCTCGGGACGAGATCTCTTGTTAGTGGAGGAGTGTTGTAACGCCCCGGATTCGATGCGCAAGGTGTCTTCCAGATATTCGCCGTTGTTGCCATGTCATTTGCTTGCTTGTTGCATTTTATCATGTCATCATCTGCATTTCATATCATGTCGTCATGTGCATCGCATTTGCATACATGTTCGTCTCATGCATCCGAGCATTTTCCCCGTTGTCTGTTTTGCAATCCGGCACTCCTATGTCCCCCGGCGTCCCCCTTTTGCCTCTTTTCGTGTGCGGGTGTTAAACGTTCTCGGAATGGCCCAAGGTTTGCCAAGCGGCCTTGGTATAGCACCGGTAAACCTCCTGTCAAGTTTCGTGCCATTTGGAGGTCGTTTGTTACTCCAAAGTGGCCCAAAACCCATCTAACTCCTCTCCATGCTCTCGGTCGTTCGATCACGATCGCGTGGCCGAAAACCGCTCCTCATTTGGACTCTCCTAGCTCCCTCTACCTATAAAACTAGACCTCCTCCGAAACTTTCGGGTCATTCTACCCTAACCCTAGCAAAATCGCCCTCCGCCGCCACCAGACGCGTCCGCACCGCGCCGGACACGTCCGCCCGCCGCCGCCCAGCCAATCCGCTGCCGCCACGTGGGCGCCGCCGTCTCCCGCACCGCCGGCCTGCCGCGGCCCGCAGCGGGCCCCTGAGGCCCGAGCCGCCCGCCGCCCGCTCCCGCGGGATCCGCCGCCGCCGTCTTCGCCTTCGCCGCCGGCGTCCTGCCCCGCGCCGGCCGCCGCCTCCCCGCCGCCCGGCCGCCTCGCCGCCCGCGCCGGCCTGGGCGCCGCCGCCGCCTCGCGTCCCCGGCGCTCCCCGTCGACCCCGCGCGCCAGCGCCGGCCTCCGCCGCCGCCCGGCCTCGCGGCCTCCTCCGCCGGCGCCGCCCCGGCCAAGTTGTGCCGCGCGTGCCTGGCGTCGCCACGCCCGAGCGCGCCGCTCCCCTCGCCGGCCCTGGCCCGCGCCTCCTCGGCTCCCCTCGCCGCAGCCCCGCCGGCGACCGTCTCCGGCCATCTCCCTCCTCTCCGGCGTGCTCCGGCCGTCCTCAGCATCCGCGCCGGGATCCCGATCCAAATTCGGATAGGTCGACTTTCCCCTCTCCGAAATTTGCCTAAGTCCCCAGTTTTTCATATTATCATGCCATGTTCATCATGCTGTATCTCTGCATCCGTAGCTCCGTTTTGTGCGTGTAATATGTCAAATTGTTCGCCTCAATGAGTAATTCATTTCATCCCATTGCATAATTTTCATTTGAGCTCATCTTGATGCCCAAAATGCTGTTGGAAGAGTGCATGTTGATGTTAATCTGCTGAAACTGTTATAACTTGCTCATTTGTCATTTTTGCCATGTTTGATGTGTGCATCCTATGAGGTTGATGTCTACATTTGTTTTGATCTATGATATGCCATCTTTCCATGGGTGCCATCCATGTATTTTTGTGAGTTGTGTGTTGAGTGCATCGAGCTTGTTAAGTAGGGTACTTGCTGTTGCTGTTTTCCTGACAGATTCTGTTATATTTTGTTGCTATGTAAACATGCTTCTACTAATCATTTTATGCATAATCTGGAGATGTCCTATAAACATGTTTTGATCTACATGTTATGCCCTATCCATCCATGCCCCTGGTTGCATTTATAGCTTGATGTAGATTGTTCATATGTTGCTCCAAAGTTGCTTGATAATGTTGCTATCAGCCTGTTATCATTAAGTTCACTAGTTCCCATGTGTTTTGCTAGTGTTCCATGCACCCTATGACCTTGCTCTTGCCATGTGTAGCTTCACAAACATGTCTTCTTACTGTTGGTTGCCTTGCCATGCCATGTATTTCTCTGTGGTGAGTGGTTCAAGCTCACGAACATGCCTACTTATTGTTGTTCCTGCCATGTATGAATCTGTAATATAACTTGCCATGTTTACATGGGTGCCCTCTTATTTTCTATGCCTTTTTGGCTCATGGTCAGTAAAGGACTTTTGTTCTATGCCATTAGTAGATTCATGCCATGCCTTTCGTTTCCATGATAGCTTCCTGTAACATGTTGTTTTATAGCTCTAAACATTGCAACCTGATGTTATTTCTGCTAAAGTCTGAAACTGTTATTATTTGCAATCTTACCATGTCATTTTGAGCATGTTCTAGCCTTTTCTGGAGATAGCTCAGTGTTCATGTTTTGTTATGCTTTACCTTTACTTCATGACCATGACTTTTGTTATTATATTGGGGTGCTGTAGCTTATTGTTTTGATGCTTGTAAGATCCTAGTTGCTGTTTTGGACAGATTGTTGCTATGACTTGTATAGAGTGTATGTGTTGAACCGTTGCTCCGTTTTGAGTGTGCTCAATATGAAACTTGCTTGTTTTTTCATGTAGCTTCATATTATCATGTTGCATCCTTGTTTTGAGGTGTTTGCTTAATGTTTGTATGCATTTTGCATCAATGCCATGCTTAACTTGTTTTGCTCATATCTTCTAGACCGTAGCTCCAAATCTAATGAACTTTATATGTAACTTGACTAGAATTTCGTGTAGATCATCTTGGTGCATCTTAACTTGCTGTTTAACAACTTGAACATAATGTTTATTCAGATCTGGACCAATTTCGAAATTTGCATATGAGGACTTACCGGAATTGTTATATGTTGTTCCCGGCCTCATTTAAACTTGCCTTGATGTGTTGTTCTTGTTTGCATCATCCCTTGCCATGAGTATCTTCATGTAGCTTTGTCATGCATCATGCTTGTTGTGCATCATGTCTTGTCTATGTGTGGTGTGTTTACTTTGTCGTGTGCTTCTTCTCGATAGTTCCCGTTTCGTTGCGATTGTGAGGATTCGTTCGTCTACGCTTGGTTCGTCTTCGTGGCTTCATCTTCTTCATGGACTCGTTCTTCTTCCTAGCGGGATTTCAGGCAAGATGACCGCTACCCTGGATCTCACTACTATCATTGCTATGCTAGTTGCTTCGTTCTATCGCTTTGATGCGTTACCTATCTTTTGCTCATCAAGCCTCCCAAATTGCCATGAACCTCTAACCTTTGACACCATTCCTAGCAAACCATTGATTGGCTATGTTACCGCTTTGCTCAGCCCCTCTTATAGCGTTGCTTGTTGTAGGTGAAGTTGAAGATTTCTTCATGGTGGACAGGTTTTATGTTGGGATATCACAATATCTCTTATATTATTAATGCATCTATATATTTGGTAAAGGGTGGAAGGCTCGGCCTTATGCCTGGTGTTTTGTTCCACTCTTGCCGCCCTAGTTTCCATCATACCGGTGTTATGTTCCCGGATTTTGCGTTCCTTACGCGGTCGGGTGATTTATGGGACCCCCCTGACAGTTCGCTTTGAATAAAACTTGTCCAGCAAGGCCCAACCTTGGTTTTACCATTTGCCTCACCACCACCTACCTTTCCCTTGGGAGTAATTAACCCAAGGGTCATCTTTATTTTAGCCCCCCCGGGCCTGTGCTTGTCTAAGTGTTGGTCCAAACTGAGCAGCCTGCGGGGCCACCTCGGGGAAACTCAAAGTCTTGTTTTACTCGTAGCTTGACTTATCCGGTGTTGCCCTGAGAACGAGATATGTGCAGCTCCTATCGGGATTGTCGGCGCATCGGGCGGCTTTGCTGGTCTTGTTTTACCATTGTCGAAATGTCTTGTAAACCGGGATTCCGAGACTGATCGGGTCTTCCTGGGAGAAGGTCTATTCCTTCGTTGATCGCGAGAGCTTGTCATGGGCTAAGTTGGGACACCCCTGCAGGGTTTAAACTTTCGAGAGCCGTGCCCGCGGTTATGTGGCAGATGGAAATTTGTTAATGTCCGGTTGTAGATAACTTGACACCAGATCCGAATTAAAACGCATCAACCGTGTGTGTAGCCGTGATGGTCTCTTTTCGGCGGAGTCCGGGAAGTGAACACGGTTTTGGGTTATGTTTGACGTAAGTAGGAGTTCAGGATCACCTCTTGATCTTTGCTAGCTTCACGATCGTTCCGCTTGCTCTCTTCTCGCTCTTATTTGCGTTGGTTAGCCACCATATCATGCTTAGTCGCTGCTGCAACCTCACCACCTTACCCCTTCCTTTCCCATTAAGCTTTGCTAGTCTTGATACCCATGGTAATGGGATTGCTGAGTCCTCGTGGCTCACAGATTACTACAACAACAGTTGCAGGTACAGGTTTTGCGATGATCATGACGCGAGAGCGATGTTTGCTTGTTTGGAGTTCTTCTTCTGTTTCTTCTTCGATCAGGGGATAGGTTCCAGGTCGGCAGCCTGGGCTAGCAGGGTGGATGTCGTTTGAGCTTCTGTTTGTGTTTCATCCGTAGTCGGATGGTGCTCTCTTGTATGATGTATTGTTGTATTCATGTGGCATTGTATGCCTTTTGTATGTATCCCCATCTATTATGTATTGTTGATGTAATGATATCCACCTTGCAAAAGTGTTCCAATATGCGGGTCTATCCTTGGTGGGACCTTCGAGTTCCTTTTGGATAGGGTCGCATATTGGGCGTGACACTATATATGCACTGGTATCAAAGGGAATGGACTATATAAGTGGACGATACTACAGAATGCCAGAATAGAAAGGGGAACCTAGCCTATCAAATACTAGCATCTTCAAGCATCTTACAGCATCAGAAGAGATAAGAGTAGCATATTATAGTATTAGTAAGTATGTTGTAACATCGCCTAGAGATCAATTCCTCGACTCCCTGCGAGAAACCAATCCCGGAGCCATCATTTCCATTACATGCATCAGCATCCAGTTCTAGTTGTATCGATCGGGATACAACTCCGAGCGTCTGTTGCCGTGGAAACGGCCATTCGAATAGATAATACTTCCCTGCAGGGGAGCACCAACTTACCCAACACGCTCGATCAACTCCGGCCAAACACACCATCAGGTCATGACCGGCCTCGGCCGATCAACACACCGCAGTCCTAACTAGGCTCAACAGAGAGGCCAGCACGCCGGTCTATATCCTAAGCGCTCAGGGGTCTTGGGCCCATCGCCCTTCGCACTCATGCACGTTGCGTGGACGGCCGAGATCAGTCCTGGCTACCTCCTTTATATAAGGCAGGTGCTTACGCAGGCCACTCGGGCGCATGTCGCTCCATTGTTGACGTCCGTTGAGCTTTCGGTTGATACATACGATGCAGAGTGCACATACTTATTCCCATGTGGTGGTTAGTGCAAAAAGGCCAGAGGCCTACGCGGATCAAATATCCAAACCGTTAGTGTCTTGGTAGTCTGCGGTAATGAGCAGAGACTCACAATCATGTGACCATGTCGCCCTGTCTCGTGGACTTACGACAAGGGCTAAGAATGTCCGGCCGTGCCATGTAATTATCTCTCGGTTACTCTCCAGTCAACCCGACTTCACATCACTCGCGGGTACCCCTCGGGGCTGACCCGATGTCATCATGGTTCTATGGTAAGTCAAAGTAACCATGTGTCCAAAACAGCAAGGGGAAACCCGAGGAATCACCCTCGATGGATTTCCACTCGATGTAACCGTCAAGGTGAACTTGGAGGAATCACCCTCGATGGTCAACACTTGAGGGGTTGCACGGCAGAGTCGTTATCGGGAGTGCTGAAGGAGGAATAACCCTCGATGACCACGACCGAATAGTTACACTACAGGGTTAACATCAGAAGTGCTGAAGTGGTATCATCCTCGGCACTCGATAGTAACTCTGCAGAGTCGTACAACTAAGGGGGTGATGTGCGGTGTCAGGGTCTGGACGTCGATCATGTTGATCGAGTCATCGGTCATCAAGCGGGGGCGACTGGAACAAGGAGAGGGGTCTCTGGTGGATCACTAACCCTATAATAAGCAGTTTAGGATAAACAGGTAAGATATGAAAGCAGGTAACAAAAACAGGCTATGCATCAGAATAGGATCATACAAAAACAGTAGCCGTTCTAATGCAAGCATGAGAGAGAAAGAAATGGAGAATATCAGAATGATCAAAGGGGGTTTGCTTGCCTAGAAGCTTTGTTGAGAAGAAAGGGTCGTCGTCGACGTAGTCGATCATAGTGTCATCGACAGCGATCTCGGGGTCTACCGGAGAGAAGAGGGGGAAATATAATGCAAAGAAAGCATCACAAAGCATAACATGGCAAAACGCGATGCTAGGGGTGATTTAACGCAGCGCTAGGTTATACAGATGAAGAGGGGAAACATCCGGGAATGTTTTCCCGGCGTTTGGTATTTTCCGGACAGATGAAAAGAGGGGGTAGGTTCCATGTTCAGCATGCTAGAGGCATGTGACAGATGAACGAATTGCGTATTCAGATTCGTCGGATTTTTCTGAACAATTCATATATAAATTATTTTCATCCGAGTTATAGATTATTTTCTATGAATTTTTAAAGTTTAAAGGGTTTTCTAAATTATCTTAATTCAAAAATTAAGTATCTAAATACTTTTGTCACATGGGGCTGTGCTAGCCAGGGTGTATGACAGTGGGGCCAGAGGGTCCAGTCAGCAGTAGTTGACTGGTCAACAGGGCCCAAGGGCCCACATGTAATAGACACATGTGCTAAAAAACTTAACTAAACAAAAAAACAACTAAACAGGGGTGGGGGGGCACTAGTCATAGCGCCACCTAACTAGACCACTAAAAAGCAACATGGGCTAATCCCCAATTAACAGGGGTGGCCCCTTCGTGCAGTGGCACCAGGACCGTAGAGGCCATGGACAGGGCGCAGCGAACGGGAGGCGCCCGGGGCGAGCGGGCGCAAGGGCTCGACGCGGCACGCGCGGCGACAACGGCAGGCAACGGTGGTCAGCAGCAGCAGCAGCCACCGGCGGAGCAAGCAGCGTAGCAGGAGCAGCAAACATAAGTAGCAGCGGCAGAAAACGGAAGCGGCTGACGGTCAGGAAGCAGCATCGCGGCAGTCGCTGCAGGTGGCGGTGGCGACGCTGGGCGAAGTGGGAGGCGGCGGCAGCGACGCAGCAAGGGCGCACAGGGCGTGGGCAGCTACAAGAATACAGAGAGCTCTGGGGACGGCTGGAAAAATCTCGAGACGGCCTATACGGCGATGGAATGGGGCGGGGAAAGGGGGGTCCGTAGGAGGGGCTCACCGCGGATCCGTAGGCGTGCTTGGGGAGGCCGGGGTGAACCGGAGGGATGCTGGCGATGGCGAGACAGCGACAGACGGAGGAAGAAGAGGTCAACGGCGTCGTCCATGTAGCTTCCCACCTTGCTCCGATGCCCTGAAAGACGTGGACGAATGCGATGAACCTCTAGGACGCGCCCCCGCACGCCAGGGAGGCCGGTGGACGCGTCAACGAGGGCGGGGCAGTGGTGATCGCGCGAGCTCGCGGCCTCGAATTCGAACCAGAGAGGATGGGGGGGGGGGGGGGGGGGGGGGGGGAATGGGCGAGGGAGATCTAGGGTTTCTCTGAGACGTGTGTATAGGCTAGGGGGAGCGACGTGGGGGGCATCCATGGCCATGGCGCATGGGATGTGCGCCACGCACCTCTCTGCCTCCTGTAGCGAGGTGGGAGAAGGCCCAGGTTGGGCTGGGCCGCATTTTAGTCAGTGGGCTTAAGTGCACATTATGCACTTGGCCTTTTGTCTTTTCTTTTTCTGTTTTTCTTTTTCCAGTAGCTTTTGCATTTTCTTTTAGCCACAAATGACTTTGAAAAAATATGCCACTCACCAAAACAAATTCAAAGAAATATTGTGCACTGCCACAAAATTTTTGCAATCAAATTGAAGTTGTTAGAATTTTGCATAAATGAAAAAGCAATTAATTACTGATTTGGCACTGTTTTAAATTGCTATAGTCCATCTTGGCTGGGAGGTGATGTTGTTTTCCTTAACAATTAAATGTTATGGAATTTTGGGTAAAAGATGAACTATTTTGCAGCAACTTTTGTGCAACTCCAAATTTCACTTGCAAATTGAATTTGATTTGAAAGTGGAAATTTCAAAATATATTTGAATCAAAGGTGATCAAGCACTGTATAGTAAAATGATTAGCTTAATCACAGAGGGTTATTGTAGCATGACACTGGGGGATTTATAGTGAGCCCATGCACCCTACCAAACAAGCAAAAGTGGGTCGGATTGGGAACTTTTACCCGCATGCACCCTACCAAACACACCCTTATGCCTCCCCCCCCCCCCCCCCCCCCCCCACAGTTTCGCTTGGAAAATCGTCATGGTGTCCCTCACGAGCAGACGCCAACCAGCCATGGTTGCTATCACGCACCCTCCCAGCTGATCGTTGCCGATTGCAGCAACTGACTGGTTCGGACCTCCTCTCCCTGCCTCTTGACCGTGCACCACCACCGTTGTAGGGCTCCCACAATGTGTGTCTCCCCGTCGACGATGGAGCGTTGCTACTCCCGCGGGAGTCGTTGTGATTTCCCAAAGAGAAAGGGCAAAGCAGCAAGTAGCAAAATTTTCCTCAGTTAAGAACCAAAATTTATCGAACCAGTAGGAGCTTCTAAGCTACATAGGTCAAGAACATTTGCACAAAAAACACAAACAAAACTTATCCCAACCTGGCAAGTGTCAAGTTCCTTGTCTTGCTAGTTACAAGGTAAAACACAAGTGATGGAGATAGATAATGTTAAAGTTGAACGGGAAATAAAATGAGCAATTTTTGTAGAAGAATTGAGCAATGGAAAATAGACCTGGAGGCATAGGTTCACTAGTGACATCTCTCTAAAACACATCAAGTATCATGGTAAACAAATTACAATTAGGAAATTGAAAAGATTGCAATATTTATGATTATGTTCATTCATGGTATAATCTCATATAGAAATTACACCCTGATAAGTACACCATTAATCCAATTGCATCTACTACTAACACTCACTACTGTAGGAAGGTCCCAAGACAACACATGTATCGAAGACTATTCGACCAAATTGTGTGTGATGCACAAATCGCAAACGGTAACAAAATATATATATGTGTGCCAGAAAATGAAACGTGTGCGACGGCCCATCCATCGGGCACGATGTTGACATGTCGACCGTGTGTGATAGTGAGCAGACAGTTAGACGAAACATTACGTGTGCGATATGTATCATAATGCGTACGGTGCACTATCAGAAGTGTGTGTGTTTATTGGCAAACCCTTTGTATAAGCGAATTGTTTGGGATGGCAAGGAGCATCCCACATGATACGTGATGCGAGTACTTATGTGTGATGATATGATTGTGTATTGGGAATTGTGTACTCTAATGAGCATATAGTGTAATTAAAGTAATCATGGGCGATAGTAATAACGAGCGCGCACGGTTGATGGAACAAGATGTATGCTACCCAGAAACCGGTCCCAGTCCAACCATTAATGACGTGCACCAGCTCGTACCAACCCACATACGCTCCAGTGTAGAAATTAATGGCATTATACGCATGTCCCGCAAACCGTAGCGACACTCGCAACTGCCCTTAAGAGGATTTGGCCAGACACTGCGCACACTAACATCACCTATTGCGGTGCATCCTATGATGCACACGCCACATACGCATCCGAGAATGCAAGCCACCTACACCATCGGGAAATATTTCGGGCTTCAAAACCAAAACCATCAATAAGTTTTGAGTTTGTTTCCTGTCACATTCCAAATTACCATGCTATAATTACTTGCAAACCTGTCCACACCGATCAAACATAAATGTGTTCCCACTTAGCAGCTTATTACTAGGTTATAAATACTACCTACTCAAAAATTAGTGCACATTCCTCCTCATCAATAAAAAAAGTCTATCTTGTTCGTCGTTCCGTGCGTCTGCCATGGACCGTAGGAGGATGTACGGGTTCAGAAATAACCAGGGAGCGGCGACCAGGGCCCCGAAAGCAGCAAAGAGGCCCCTCGCGCCACAGAAGCAGCAGAGAGTTTAGGTGTGCTCAACCTCAAAGTCCAAAATGATGCAATGCTTCTTAAACTATTACATAAGTTCTAAAGTAAGTTTGATACACCGTGGGTCCATCTGGTTTGGGACACGTACTATGCCACGGTTGTACCCCGTGCTGCTGCAGCCTGTGGTTCCTTCTGGTGGCGTGATCTTGTTAAACTTATGCCTACCTATCGGGGTATGACCAAGGTGCAGATATTCTTGGGAACGACAGCCCTCTTCTAGAAAGGTGATTGGCTCAACTGCATTTCACTGACAGTTTTTCATGTGCATTCTCCTACACCACCTTGAAGATGCCTCTATTCGACAGCTAAATCACCATTGCCAACGTTTACGAAGCCTTTCATATGCCTCTCTCAGTACAAGCACATTGAGAATGATACAACAAAATGTGCGCTCTACTGAACTGTCAGATACAAAAGATAACTGGACCTGCATCAGGGGAGCACCTGAATTCAAAACAGCAGCATACTACACCTTTTTCTTCAGAGAGATAATTGCACATGATGCCTACAAATGGTTGTATAAAGCAAAGAGCATTCCTAAAATCAAAGTCTTTGGCTGGTTTTTACTATCAGACCGCCTTAACACCAGGAACATGCTCAAGAGAAGACATTATAACATTGGGAGCAACCTAGACTGTATGTTATGTGGTGAACATATTGAAGAGACTGCAGAACACCTCTTCTTCCGATGCACTTTCAGCGCTACGTGTTGGAGAGAGCTAGACATATTCTGGCCAACTGATGGCAACATATTGGAGATGATATCCTACCTCAAAACGATGCACCATAGAAAAATGATCATGGATACTTTCCTAGTGGCTGCATGGAGCCTTTGTAAGAGAGAGAAACAACAACTATTTCCGCCAGGTGGACCCCACATTGTCTTAATTGAAAGCCAGATTTGAAAACCATTTTGCCAACATCAGCTATAGGGTTCCCCCACACAAGAGGAAGTTTGTTGCCTCGATACTTAGGTCCATCTCTTAAACCTTGTAGTGTACCCCCCCCCCCCCCTTTGAGTGGGCTTCTCCCCCCCCCCCCAACCCCCATGTGCACATATGTAAATGAACATGTACTGAGATAAGATATGATAATACACATGCAGTAGGAGCCTTTCCTACTATTTAACCCCTCAAAAAAGCAGTGGAGAGTTCCCGTCACACCGCGGAAGCAGCAGAGAGGTCCCGCCGTGCCGAGGAGGCCTCGAAAAATCTTTCACGGGCGGGCAAGGGCCCTTAGAAGCGTATTTGCTGTGGAGGCGAACATGTCGAGCTGGTAGTGGTGAAGTCCTTAGCCCGCGACGACATGCGCGTTGAGCTCAATAAGCTGAAGGAGGTGATTGCTGGCTGGGCGAAGCTGTAGGAGGAAAGCAATGCCTCAGTTAAGAAGGCGACTCACGTCATCGTGGAACTTACGGATGACAAGGTGAAGCGCCGCATCAAGCGTGACCAGCTGAAGGAGGAGATCGCTAGCTGGGCGAAGCTTCACGATGAGAGAAATGCCTTGGTGAAGAAGACGATCGCCATCATCGTGGAACTTATGGATGACAAGGAGAAGCACCACATCGAGCGTGACCTACTGATGCAGGAATCTGTGGCTGCTCTCAAGCAAAGTCTTGAGGACATGAAGGAGATCATCGACACTTGCCACGACAAACTATGCGCCATGGACGCAATGACGAAGATGGCGAAGGAGAGGCAAGAGGACATGAAGGTCATGGAGGCGATGAAGAAGGAGATAGAGGAACTCTGAGCACAGTAACTCATCATGAAGGTCGCTGGAGACTAAGTAGCTAGAGAGCAATGACCTAAATCATTGTCTGCGTCTTTCTTCTTTTTTGTCCATATGTCTTTCGGCCATTGCCGCATGTGGCATTTTAAATTATTATGAATATGTAAGAAATCTATTATATGTTGCCATTTTCATCATATTATTTCACTCGTAGGTAAATGTATACGAGTCGAAAAGTCACGTTCTCAATGAGGCACGAACAAAACAATGCTAACATTGAGCGAGGCCATGGGATCACAATCAAACTACTCCCTCTTCGTCTAGGTGCATTAAGCGCCTATTAAACAATAGCTCGGGCGTCATTAATGGAGAAGTTGAAAGTGAGGTAGGCGGTAAATGGAGGTCAAAGGGCTCGCTTCCCAGTGAGTCTACACAGCGTAATGCTCGCATGCCTCCCGGTGAGCCCGCGCAGCGGACTGCTCGCATGCCTCTTGCGAGCCTCCGCGATGGACTGCTCACTGATGACCCACGAGTATAGGGGATCAATCATAGTCCTTTCGATAAGTAAGAGTGTCAAAATCAACGACGAGCTGAAGGAAATGACAAGCGGTTTTTAGCAAGGTATTTTCTGCAAGCACTGAAATTGTTGGTAACAAATGGTTTGATAGCAAGGTAATTTGTAACAAGGTCGCTGGAGACTAAGTAGCTAGAGAGCAATGACCTAAATAATTGTCTGCGTCTTTCTTCTTTTTTGTCCATATGTCTTTCGGCCATTGCCGCATGTGGCATTTTAAATTATTATGAATATGTAAGAAATCTATTATATGTTGCCATTTTCATCATATTATTTCACTCGTAGGTAAATGTATACGAGTCGAAAAGTCACGTTCTCAATGAGGCACGAACAAAACAATGCTAACATTGAGCGAGGCCATGGGATCACAATCAAACTACTCCCTCTTCGTCCAGGTGCATTAAGCGCCTATTAAACAATAGCTCGGGCGTCATTAATGGAGAAGTTGAAAGTGAGGTAGGCGGTAGATGGAGGTCAAAGGGCTCGCTTCCCAGTGAGTCTACACAGCGTACTGCTCGCATGCCTCCCGGTGAGCCCGCGCAGCGGACTGCTCGCATGCCTCTTGCGAGCCTCCGCGATGGACTGCTCACTGATGACCCATGAGTATAGGGGATCAATCATAGTCCTTTCGAGAAGTAAGAGTGTCAAAATCAACGACGAGCTGAAGGAAATGACAAGCGGTTTTTAGCAAGGTATTTTCTGCAAGCACTGAAATTGTTGGTAACAAATGGTTTGATAGCAAGGTAATTTGTAACAAGTGACAAGTAGCAATAGTAAATAGAGTGCAGCAAGGTGGCCCAATCCCTTTTGTAGCAAAGGACAGTCCGGAACGGTCTCTTATAATAAGCAAAACGTTCTTGAGGACACACAAGAAGTCACTTTCATCATATTTGTTTGATTCGCATTCGCTACTTGTTGGAAATATGCCCTAGAGGCAATAATAAAGTGGTTATTACTATATTTCCTTGTTCCTGATAATCGTTTATTATCCATGCTATAATTGTATTGACCAGAAACTCAAATGCATGTATGGATACATAGGCTATTTTATGTGGCTGCTATGGGTATCTAGCAATAATGATTCTTACCTACGCAAAGCTGATACGTCTCCGTCGTATCCAAATTTTTTGATTTTTTCATACCAATATTATACAACTTTTACATACTTTTGGCAATAATTTATATGATTTATTGGACTAACCTATTGATCTAGTGCCTAGTGCCAGTTCCTGTTTGTTGCATGTCTTTTGTTTCGCAAAATATCCATATCAAATAAAGTCCAAACGCCATAAAAATTTACGGAGAATTATTTTGGAATATTTGTGATTTTTGGGAGGTGGAATAAACACAAAACGAGGACCAACAGCTCCCAAGATACACAAGGGCGCACCCCAGGCCCCAGGCGCACCCAAGTGTCTTGTGCCCT
This sequence comes from Triticum timopheevii, assembly GCA_963921465.1. Lineage (NCBI taxonomy): Eukaryota > Viridiplantae > Streptophyta > Magnoliopsida > Poales > Poaceae > Triticum > Triticum timopheevii. Next base: position 129,838,089 of record OY997270.1, read on the forward strand.
CCTCGTATGTCGGTTGGAGCTCTACTTCGGGCGCAAGGAAGCCTATATCCGGAAAAAAATCATGTTAAAATCCCAGCTTTGCGTTTTTCGGCTAGATCTGGGGAACGCGAAACAAAAGAGAACAGAGAGGGAGATCCAATCTCAGAGGGGCTCCCGCCCCTCTGCTACCATGTAGGCCATGGACCAGAGGGGGAACTCTCCTCCCATCTAGGGGTGGGAGACCAAGGAAGAAGAAGAAGGAGGGGGCCTCTCTCCCCATCTCTCCGGGTGCCGCCAGAACGCTGTCGGGGCAATCACCGTGTGAGGGCGATCTACTCCAACAACTCCGTCATCTTCACGAACAACTTCATCACCTTCCCCCATCTATATTCAGCGGTCCACTCTCCCACAACCCGCTGTACCCTCTACTTGAACATGGTGCTTTATGCTTCATACTATTATCCAATGATATGTTGCCATCCTATGATGTCTGAGTAGATTTTTGTTGTCCTACCGATAATTGGTGAATTGCTATGGTTGGTTTAATTTTCTTGTAGTTATGTTGTTGTACTTTGGTGCCCATCATATGAGCGCGTGTGTGGATCACACCATATGGTTGGTTGTATGTTGATAGGACTATGCATTGGAGGGCAAGGGTGACAGCAGCTTCAGCCTAAATATAGAAATTGATGCATAGGAGATTGAAGGGGGGCAATATATATCTTAATGCTATGGTTTGGTTTTACCTTAATAAACATTAGTAGTTGCGGATGCTTGCTAATAGTTCCAATCGTAAGTGCGTAGAGTTCCAAGTAAGGGACGACATGCTAGCAGTGGCCTCTCCCACATAAAAACTTGTTATCAGTCTAGTAACATAATCAATTGCTAAGGGACAATTCCGCAAATCATACCACCACTAATCCACACTCATTTTACTAAGTTAATTGTTTCTTTCTTTAAACAACACCTAACTTTTATTTTCACGTTCTTTATTATCTTGCAAACCTATCCACACCTACAAAGTACTTCTAGTTTTATTAAGCAAATGTTAAGTGTGCGTAGAGTTGTATCGGTGGTCGACAGAACTTGAGGGAATATTTGTTCTACCTTTAGCTCCTCGTTGGGTTCGACACTCTTATTTATCGAAAAAGGCTACAAATGATCCCCTATACTTGTGGGTTACCAAGACCTTTTTCTGGCGCCGTTGCTGGGGAGCAATAGCGTGGGGTGAATATTCACATGTGTGCTTGTTTGATTTATCCTCCAGCGATCCATTTATGGACTGGTGCAAGCATCTCAAAGTTGGAATCTTTGCTTTGATGAGGTGATCAAAGCGTTTGGGTTTATACAAGTTTTTGGAGAATCTTGTATTTACAAGAAAGTGAGTGGGAGCTCTATAGCGTTTCTAATATTATATGTGGATTGCTGATTGGAAACAATATAGAACTTTTGGAAAACATGAAGTAATATTTGAACAAGAGTTTTTCAATGAAGGACCTAGGAGAAGCTGCTTTCATATTAGGCATCAAGATCTATAGAGATAGATCAAGACGCTGAATAGGACTTTCATAGAGCACACACCTTGATAAGATTTTGAAGAAGTTCAAAATGGATCAGTACAAGAAGGGGTTCTTGCCTGTTTTGCAAGGTGTGAAGTTGAGTCAGACTCAATGCCCAGCGACTACAGAGGATAGAGAAAATATGAGTGTCATCCCCTATGCTTCTGCCATAGGCTCTATCATGTATGCGATGTTCTGCACAAGACCGGATGTCAGCCTTGCGATAAGCATGGCCGAAAGGTTGAAAGTAATCCAAGAATGAATCACTGGACAACGGTAAAGAAGATCCTTAAGTACCTAAAAAGGGCTAAGGAAATGTTTCTCGTTTATGGAGGCGATCAAGAGCTCGTTGTAAAGGGTTACGTCGATGCAAGCTTTGACACTAATCCGGATGACTTTAAGTCTCAAACCGGATACATATTAGCAGTAAGCTGGTGCAGTTCCAAATAGAGCGTGGTAGCTGATTCTATATGCGAAGTGGAGTACATAGCTGCCTCGGAGGCAGCGAAGGAAGGTGTCTGGATGAAGCAGTTCATGATAGATCTTAGAGTTGTGCCCAGTGTACTGAACCCAATGACTCTGTTCTGCGACAACACCTGTGCCATTACTCTAGCCAACGAACCAAAGTTTCACAAGAGGACCAGACACATAAAGCGACGCTTCAACTCCATCCGTGATGCAGTCAAGGAGGAGGACATAAACATTTGCAAAGTACATATGGACCTGAATGTTGTAGATCCTTTGACTAAAACTCTTCCACGGGCAAAACATGATCAACACCAGAACTCTATGGGTGTTAGATTTATTACCATGTAATACTAGATTATTGACTCTAGTGCAAGTGGGAGACTGTTGGAAATATGCACTAGAGGCAATAATAAAGTGGTTATTATTATATTTCCTTGTTCTTGATAATCGTTTATTATCCATGCTATAATTGTATTGACTGGAAACTCAAATGCATGTGTGGATACATAGACAACAACATGTCCCTAGTGAGCCTCTACTGGACTAGCTCGTTGATCAAAGATGGCTATGGTTTCCTAGCCATAGACATGAGTTGCCGTTTGATAACGGGATCACATCATTAGGAGAATTATGCGATGGACAAGACCCAAACTATGAATGTAGCATATGATTGTGTCAAGTTTATTGCTATCATTTTATGCATGTCAAGTATATGTTCCTATGACCATGAGATCATGCAACTCACTGACCCCGGAGGAGTACCTTGTATGTACCAAATGTCGCAACATAACTAGGTGACTATAAAGGTGCTCTACAGGTATCTTTGAGGGTGTTTGTTCAATTGGTATGGATCAAGGCTGGGATTTGTCACTCCATGTGATGGAGAGGTATCTTAGGGCCTGCTTGGTAATACATCATCACAACAAGCTTGCAAGCAATGTGACTAATGGGTTAGCCACGTTATCTTGTATTACGGAACGAGTAAAGAGACATACTGGTAACGAGATTGAACTATGAATGGAGATACTAATGATTGAATCTCCGGCAAGTAACATACCGACAGAGAAAGGGAACTACATATGGGATTAGCTGAATCCTTGACATCGAGGTTCGGCCGATAAAGATCTTCATAGAATATGTAGGAACCAATATGGGCATTGAGGTCCCGCTATCGGTTATTGACCGTAGAGGTGTCTCAGTCATGTTTGCATCGTTCTCCAACCCGCAGGGTCTACACACTTAACATTTGGTGACGATATAAGTATAGTTGAGTCATTATGGTGGTTACTGAAGGTTGTTCGGTGATACGTCTCCAACGTATCTATAACTTTTGATTGTTCCATGCTATTCTATTATCCATCTTGGATGTTTTTATGCATTTGTATGCTATTTTATATGATATTTGGGACTAACCTATTAACCTAGAGCCTAGTGCCAGTATCTGTTTTTTCCTTGTTTTTGAGTTTCGCAGAAAAGGAATATCAAACGGAGTCCAATTGACCTAAAAATTTCCGGAGATTGTTTTTGGACCAGAAGAAGCCCACTGAGCATCGGAGATGGACCAGAAGAGTCTCGAGTCAACCACGAGGGTGGAGGGCGCGCCCTACCCCCCTGGGCGTGCCCCCCTAACTCGTGGCTGTCTCGGGGGCTGATATGTCTCCAACGTATCTATAATTTTTGATTGTTTCATGCTGTTATATTATCATTCTTGGATGTTTTACAATCATTTTATATCATTTTTGGTACTAACCTATTGACATAGTGCCCAGTGCCAGTTGCTGCTTTCTGCATGTTTTTTACATCGCAGGAAATCAATATCAAACGGAGTCCAACTGCAACTAAACTTCTTGAGGATTTTTTTGGGCTAGAAGACATCCAGTGGGCCAAGGAAGCACCTGGGGGTGCCTCGAGGGGAGCAGCACCCACCAGGGCGCGCCTGGTGGCCCAAGCGCGCCCAAGTGGGCTGTGCCCACCTCGGGTGCCCCCTGAACCGCCTCTTTGCTCTATAAATACCCCAATATTCCAGAAACCCGAGGGGAGTCGACAAAAATCAATTCCAGCCATCGTAGAGTCTAGAACCACCAGATCCAATCTAGACACCATCACGGAGGGTTCACCACTTCCATTGGTGCCTCTCTGATGAAGCGTGAGTAGTTCTTTGTAGACCTACGGGTCCGTAGTAAGTAGCTAGATGGCTTCCTCTCTCTCTCTCTCTCTCTCTCTCTTGATTATCAATACAATGGACTCTTGGAGATCCATATGATGTAAGCCTTTTTGCGGTGTGTTTGTTGGGATCAGATGAACTTTGAGTTTATGATCAGATCTATGTTTTTATCCATGAAAGTTATTTGAGTCTTCTTTGATCTCTTATATGCATGATTACTTATAGCCTCATATTTCTTCTCCGATATTTGGGTTTTGTTTGGCCAACTTGATCTATTTATCTTGCAATGGGAACAGGTGCTTTGTGATGGGTTCGATCTTATGATGCTTGATCCCAGTGACAGAAGGGGAAACGACACGTATGTATCGTTGCTATTAAGGATAACAAGATGGGATCTATTATGGGGTCTATTTCTACAAAAATAGATCTCGTCTACATCATGTCATCATTCTTATTGCATTACTTTGTTTCTCCATGAACTTAATACACTAGATGCATGCTGGATAGCGGTCGATGTGTGGAGTAATAGTAGTAGATGCAGGCAGGAGTCGGTCTACTAATCTTGGACGTGATGCCTATATAATGATCATTGCCTGGATATCGTCATGATTATTCGAAGTTCTATCAATTACCCAACAGTAATTGTTTTCCCATCGTTTGCTATTTTTCTCGAGAGAAGCCACTAGTGAAACCTACGGCCCCCGGGTCTCTTTTCATCATATTTGCCTTTGCGATCTATTTTCCTTTGCATTTATTTTCAGATCTATTAAACCAAAAATACAAAAATACCTTGCTGAAATTTATTTGTTCCGCGATCGATTTATCCTATCTACCACTTTTACCTCACGTTATTTGCCTATCTTGAGGCACCGTACCCGAAACGGATTGACAACCCCTTTAACACGTCGGGTTGCGAGTATTTGTTATTTGTGTGCAGGTGTTGTTTACGTGGTGTGAGGAGGTTCTCCTACTGGTTCGATAACCTTGGTCTCATGACCGAGGTAAATACCTACTGTCGCTATACTGCATCATCCCTTCCTCTTTGGGCAAATACTGACGTAGTTCTAGCAGACATCAGGGACCCCCCCTGACTTGTTCCTGACGCCAACACCTCTTATATATCCCCAAACTTCCAGAACAGAACCTAGATCGGGAGTTCTGCCGCCGCAAGCCTCTGTAGCCACCAAAAACCAATCGGGACCCTGTTCCGACACCCTGCCAAAGGGGGGAATCATCACCGGTGGCCATCTTCATCATCCCGGCGCTCTCCATGATGTGGAGGGAGTAGTTCACCCTCAGGGATGAGGTTATGTACCAGTAGCTATGTGTTTGATCTCTCTCTGTCTCTCTCTCTCTCTCTCTCTCTCTCTCTCTCTCTATCTCTCGTGTTCTTGATATAGCACGATCTTGATGTACCGCGAGCTTTGCTATTATAGTTGGAACATTTGATGTTTTCTCCCCCTCTACCTTCTTGTAATTGATTGAGTTTTCCCTTTGAAGTTATCTTATCAGATTGACTCTTTAAGGATTTGAGAACACTTGTGTATGTCTTGCATGTGTTTATCTGTGGTGACAATGGGATATTCACGTGATCTACTTGATGTATGTTTTGGTGATCAACTTGCGGGTTCAGTGACCTTGTGAACTTATGCATAGGGGTTGGCACACGTTTTCGTCTTGACTCTCCGATAGAAACTTTGGGGCACTCTTTGAAGTTCTTTGTGTTGGTTTGAATAGATGAATCTGAAATTGTGTGATGCATATCGTATAATCAAACCCGCGGATACTTGAGGTGACATTGGAGTATCTAGGTGACATTAGGGTTTTGGTTGATGTGTGTCTTAAGGTGTTATTTTACTATGAACTCTAGGTATGTTTGTGACACTTATAGGAATAGCCCAATGGATTGATTGGAAAGAATAACTTTGAGGTGGTTTCGTACCCTACAATATTCTCTTCGTTTGTTCTCCGCTATTAGTGACTTTAGAGTGACTCTTTGTTGCACGTTGAGGGATTGTTATATGATCTAATTATGTTATCATTGTTGAGAGAACTTGCACTAGTGAAAGTATGAACCCTAGGCCTTGTTTCCAAGCATTGCAATACCGTTTTCGCTCACTTTTACCACTTGCTACCTTGCTGTTTTTATATTTTCATATTACAAATACCCATCACTACCATCCATATTGCACTTGTATCACCATCTCTTCGCCGAACTAGTGCACCTATACATTTTACCATTGTATTGGGTGTGTTGGGGACACAAGAGACTCTTTGTTATTTGGTTGCAGGGTTGCTTGAGAGAGACCATCTTCATCCTACGCCTCCCATGGATTGATAAACCTTAGGTCATCCACTTGAGGGAAATTTGCTACTGTCCTACAAACTTCTGCACTTGGAGGCCCAACAACATCTACAAGAATATGGTTGGGTAGTAGACATCAAGCTCTTTTCTGGCGCCGTTGCCGGGGAGGTTAGTGCTTGAAGGTATATCTTTAGATCTTGCAATCGAATCTTTTAGTTTCTTGTTTTATCACAAGTTTAGTTTATAAAAGAAAACTACAAAAAAACGGAATTTATCTTGCCTCATATGCTTCATCTTTTCAATGTCTTTCATGAAAATAAGGATTCCGATAATTGTGCTCAATTGCTAGAGGAAGAATGCCATAAAATGTTTGGCATAAAATCTTTGTATGATGAGCATGATTGCAATGTTGTTAGTTCGAAGTCCTTGAATATCCATGATGCTAATGATATGCAAAGCCACAAGCTTAGGGATGCTATGTTTGATGAAGATGATATTTTTAGTCCACCAAGTTTTGATGAGCAAATTTTTTTTGATGATAGCATGCCTCCTATTTATGATGATTATGTTGATGAAAGCGTATTTGGAGAGGTCATGACTTTATTCAGTGATGAATCCACTATTTTCGAAGAGGTTCCAATTGATTATGAGAACAAAGTTGCTATCTATGATGATTATTTTGATTACATGTATGCTATAAAGAATAATGATAACCATGAAACTTTTCATCATGATTTTAATTTTCAATTGGATTATGCCTCACATGAGTGAGAAGAAATTTGCTTATGTGGAGAGTACAAAAAATTCTATGCTTTTAGATCATGAAAAGAATGCTTTATGTGATAGTTATATTGTTTAATTCATTCATGATTCTACTAAAAATTATTATGAGGGAGGAATATATGCTTGCAGGAATTGCAATAATATCAAGTTTCCTCTCTATATGTTGAAAATCTTGCAGTTTTGCTTGTTTTACCTTCCTATATTAGTTGATTCTTGTTCTCATAAGTTGTTTGCTCACAAAATCCCTAGGCATAGGAAGTGGGTTAGACTTAAAAGTGCTAGTCATATTCTTCATGATGCTCTCTTTGTGTTTCAATTCTTATCTTTCATGTGAGCATCATTGAAATCATCATGCCTAGCTACAAAGGCATTAAAGAACGCTTGTTGGGAGACAACCCAATATTTACCCCTACTATTCTTGTGTGTTCACATGATTATTCTAGTGTAGTAATCATGTTTTATATCTTTTGTTTCAATAAAGTGCCAAGTAAGACCTTTGGGATGGCTTACGGTAATAGTTGATTTGATCTTGCTGAAAATCAGAAACTTTTGTGCTCACGAAAACAATTTTCATAAATCACATAAGACTAATTTCAGAATATTAATAAACAAATTTATTAGGACTTCCTAATTTCTCAGGATTTTTGGAGTTACAGAAGTATTTGAGAGTTACAGATTATTACAGACTGTTTTGTTTTTGACAGATCCTGTTTTCTATGTGTTGTTCGCTTATTTTGATGAATCCATGAGTAGTATCGGACGATAGGAACCATGGAGAAGTTGGAATATAGTAGATATTACACCAATATGAATTTAGAATGAGTTCACAACAGTACCTAAGTGGTGATTTATTTTCTTATACTAACGGAGCTTACGAGTTTTCTGTTGAGTTTTGTGCTGTGAAGTTTTCAAATTTTGGGTAAAGATTCGATGGACTATGGAATAAGGAGTGGCAAAAACCTAAGATTGGGGATGCCCAAGGCACCCCAAGGTAATATTCAAGGACAACCAAGAGCCTAAGCTTGGGGATGCCCCGGATGGCATCCCCTCTTTCGTCTTTGTTCATCGGTAACTTTACTTGGAGCTATATTTTTATTCACCACATGATATGTGTTTTGCTTGGAGCGTCATTTTATTTTATTTTGTTTTGCTTGATGTTTTAATAAAATATTAAGATCTAAAATTCTTAAATGTTAGAGATTCTTCACATAGTTACATAATTATTCAACTACTCATTGGTCTTCACTTATATCTTTTGGAGTAGTTTGTCATTTGCTCTAGTACTTCACTTTTATCTTTTTAGAGCACGTCAGTGGTTTTATTTTGAAGAAATTGATGAACCCTCATGCTTAACTTATATTATTTTGAGAGTCTTTATAAAAACATGGTAATTTTCTTTGGTTATGAATTTAGTCCGAATATGATGGGCATCCAAGAGGGATATAATAAAAACTTTCATATACAGTGCATTGAATACTATGAGAAGTTTGATTCTTTATGATTGTTTTGAGATATGAAGATGGTGATACTAGAGTCGTGCTAGTGAGTAGCTATGAATTTGAGAGATACTTGTTTTAAAGTTTGTGATTCCCGTAGCATGCATGTATGGTGAACCATTATGTGATGAAGTCGGAGCATGATTTATTTATTGATTGTCTTCCTTATGAGTGGCGGTCGGGGACGAGCGATGGTCTTTTCCTACCAATCTATCCCCATAGGAGCACGCGCGTAGTACTTTGTTTCGATGACTAATAGATTTTTGCAATAAGTATGTGAGTTTTTTTGACTAATGTTGAGTCCATGGATTATATGCACTCTCACCCTTCCACCATTGCTAGCCTCTCTAGTGCCGCGCAACCTTCGTCGGTACCTTACACCCACCATATACCTTCCTCAAAACAGCCACCATACCTACCTATTATGGAATTTCCATAGTCATTCCGAGATATATTGCCATGCAACTTTCCACCATTCCGTTTATTAGGGCACACTTTATCATTGTCATATTGCTTTGCATGATCATGTAGTTGACATTGTATTTGTGGCAAAGTCACCATTCATAATTCTTTCATACATGTCACTCTTGAGTCATTGCACATCCCGGTACACCGCCAAAGGCATTCATATAGAGTCATATTTTGTTCTAAGTATCGAGTTGTAATTCTTGAGTTGTAATTAAATAAAAGTGTGATGATCATCATTATTATAGCATTGTCCCACTGAGGAAAGGATGATGGAGACTATGATTCCCCCACAAGTCGGGATGAGACTCCGGACGAAAAAAATAGGCCAAAAAAGGAGAAGGCCCAAAAAAATGAGAGAAAGAGAGAAGGGCCACAATGAAGAGAAATACATGGATAAATATGTTAGGCAGCATTCCACATCAAAAATTCTATTTTTATCATTTACCTACTCGAGGACGAGCAGGAATTAAGCTTGGGGATGCTTGATACGTCTCCAACATATCGATAATTTTTGATTGTTCCATGCTATTATATTATCCATCTTGGATTTTTAATATGCATTTATATGATATTTTATATGATATTTGGGACTAACCTATTAACCTAGAGCCCAGTGCTAGTTTCTTTTTTTTCCTTGTTTTTTGAGTTTCGCAGAAAGGGAATATGAAACGGAGTCCAATTGACCTGAAAATTTCCGGAGATTGTTGTTGGACCAGAAGAAGCCCACGGAGCATCGGAGATGGACCAGAAGAGTCCCAAGTCAACCACGAGGGAGGAGGGAGCTCCCTACCCCCTGGGTGCGCCCCCTACCTCGTGGCTGACTCGGGGACCCCCCCTGACTTGTTCCTGATGCCAACACCTCTTATATATCCCGAAACTTCCAGAACAGAACCTAGATCGGGAGTTCCGCTACCGCAAGCCTCTGTAGCCACCAAAAACCAATCAGGACCCTGTTATGGCACCCTTCTGGAGGGGGGAATCATCACCGGTGGCCATCTTCATCATATTGGCGCTCTCCATGATGAGGAGGGAGTAGTTCACCCTTGGGGCTGAGGGTATGTACCAGTAGCTATGTGTTTGATCTCTCTCTCTCTCTCTCTCTCTCACTCACTCACTCTCGTGTTCTTGATATGGCATGATCTTGATGTACCGCGAGCTTTTCTATTATAGTTGGATCATATGATGTTTTCCCCCTACCTTCTTGTAATTGATTGAGTTTTCCCTTTGAAGTTATCTTATCGGATTGAGTCTTTAAGGATTTGAGAACACTTGATGTATGTCTTGCATGTGCTTATCTGTGGTGACAATGGGATATTCACGTTGATGTATGTTTTGGTGATCAACTTGCGGGTTCAATGACCTTGTGAACTTATGCATAGGGTTTGTCACACGTTTTAATCTTGACTCTCCGGTAGAAACTTTGGGGCACTCTTTGAAGTCCTTTGTGTTGGTTGGAATAGATGAATCTGAGATTGTGTGATGCATATCGTATAATCAAACCCGCGGATACTTGAGGTGACATTGGAGTATCTAGGTGACATTAGGGTTTTGGTTGATGTGTGTCTTAAGGTGTTATTTTACTATGAACTCTAGGGTTGTTTGTGACACTTATAGGAATAGCCCAATGGATTGATTGGAAAGAATAACTTTGAGGTGGTATCGTACCCTACAATATTCTCTTTGTTTGTTCTCCGCTATTAGAGACTTTGGAGTGACTCTTTGTTGCACGTTGAGGGATTGTTATATGATCTAAATATGTTATCATTGTTGAGAGAATTTTCACTAGTGAAAGTATGAACCCTAGGCCTTGTTTCCAATCATTGCAATACCGTTTTCGCTCACTTTTACCATTTGCTACCTTGCTGTTTTTATATTTACAGATTACAAATACCCATATCTACCATTCATATTGCACTTGTATCACCATCTCTTTGCCGAACTAGTGCACCTATACAATTTACCATTGTATTGGGTGTGTTGGGGACACAAGAGACTCTTTGTTATTTGGTTGCGGGGTTGTTTGAGAGAGACCATCTTCATCCTACACCTCCCACAGATTGATAAACCTTAGGTCATCCACTTGAGGAAAATTTGCTACTGTCCTACAAACCTTTGCACTTGGAGACCCAACAACATCTATAAGAAGAAGGTTGCGTAGTAGACATCATTCGGAGTCCCAGATGAGATCCCGGATGTGACGAGGAACTCTGGAATGGTCCGGAGGTGAAGATTAATATGTAGGACGAAGGGTATCAGTCCGGAAGTGTTCCAGGGGCACTAGGTTATGGCCAGGATGACCGAACTGGGTTTCGGGGGGCCCCGGCAAGTGTTGAGGGGGCCTCAAGGACCAAGGGGAGGGGGCACACTGATAACCCACAAGTATAGGGGATCGCAACAGTTTTCGAGGGTAGAGTATTCAACCCAAATTTATAGATTCGACACAAGGGGAGCCAAAGAATATTTGAAGGTATTAGCAGCTGACTTGTCAATTCAACAACACTTGGAGATTAATTATCTGCAGCAAAGTGATTAGTAGCACAGTAGTATGATAGTTTTGATGATAGCAGCAGTAGTAACGGTAATAGTAACAGTAATAGTAGTGATATTGTAGTAGTAACGATAGCAGTGGCAACAGTAGTAACTTAGCAAGAACAATATATGATAAATTCGTAGGCATTGGATCGGTGACTCATTGGATGATATTGATCATGAGATATTTATAACCTAGAGCGATACGGCACTAGCTCCAGTTCATAAATATAATGTAGGCATGTATTCCGTAAATAGTCATACGTGCTTATGGAAAGAACTTGCATGAGATCTTTTGTCCTACCCTCCCGTGGCAGTGGGGTCCTATTAGAAACTAAGGGATATTAAGGCATCCTTTTAATAGAGAACCGGAACAAAGCATTAGCACACGGTGAATACATGAACTCCTCAAACTATGGTCATCACCGGGAGTGGTCCCGACTTCTGTCACTCCGGGGTTGTCAGGTCATAACACATAGTAGGCGACTATAACTTGTAAGATCGGATCTAGAACATGGATATAATGGTGATAACATAAACGGTTCAGATCTGAAATCATGGCACCTGGGCCCAAAGTGACATGGCAAAGTCATAGCAACATCAATCTCAGAACATAGTGGATACTAGGGATCAAGCCCTAACAAAATGAAAGCACAAGTACAAAGTAAGTTGATCCAAAGCCCTAACGTATAGACATTATCTAACACCTTCCCTCAATCTTAACTGTGACCTGAAGTACAAAGCAAGCTAAGATTGCACCTACAATCTTCAAACAGAGGTTGTGGAAGTGGCTTCGTGAAGATGTCAGCAAGTTGATCTTTGGAGAAGATGAACTTGATATGAAGAAGCTGACAGCACAAGTGCTCCCTGGGTGATTTTGGTAATTAATGTCAACATATCTCTTGTTGGGCTAATACTTTTATCTAGTATATTTCAGATAATTCCAACAGTGGAGTGGCATGGACATGAGGATGTGGAACCCCTTCAAGATGCTAATGACAAAGGATTGGCTCAAGCTCAAAGCTCAGGACTCTACATTTTCCATTTCAGTGATCCAAGATCACATTGAGTCCATAGGAAAGCCAATACTATTAAAAGGGGATGAGGTGTTGCTTAATGGATTTCTTGCTCAAAATTCTTAGTGATATGCTCCAAAGCCCTCAACCACTTTCTAATATCCACATATGTCCCATACCGAAAGTCAAACTTGGCCCCACCGATCTGATCTATCCAGCGCCACCGAGTTCATTTGACATAGCCACTGCCAAAAACCCTAGTCACTTCGGTCTTACCGATGGGATATCGGTCTCACCGAGATGGGCTTGCAAACTCTCTGTTGCCTATTGAAATAATTTCGGTCCCATCGTGTTTGCTTGACCAACTCTCTGTTTCGCTTATTACCAAAACCGGTCCCACTGAGTTTGTGTAATCTGTCAAACCGAGATGAGGTTTTACCCTAACCCTAGCACATCGGTCCTACCGAGTTGATCATATTGGTCCCACCGAAATGCCTAACGGTCACATTATGAACTAAATCGATCTGACCGAGTTTTCTGATTTGTCTCACCGAGTTTGGTAAATTGTGTGTAACGGTTAGATTTTGTGTGGAGGCTATATATACCCCTGCACCCTCTCTTCATTCGTGGAGAAAGACATCAGAACATGCCTACACTTCCAGCATTCATTTTCTGAGAGAGAACCACCTACTCATGTGTTGAGGTCAAGATATTCCATTCCAACCACATAAATCTTGATCTCTAGCCTTCCCCAAGTTGCTTTCCACTCAAATCATCTTTCCACCAAATCCAATCCTATGAGAGAGAGTTGAGTGTTGGGGAGACTATCATTTGTAGCAAAAGAGCAAGGAGTTCATCATCAACACACCATCTATTACCTTTTGGAGAGTGGTGTCTCCTATAATGGTTAGGTGTTACTTGGGAGCCTCCGTCAAGATTGTGGAGTTGAACCAAGGAGTTTGTATGGGCAAGGAGATCGCCTACTTCATGAAGATCTACCCTAGTGAGGCAAGTCCTTCGTGGGCGATGGCCATGGTGGGATAGACAAGGTTGCTTCTTTGTGGATCCTTTGTGGGTGGAGCCCTCCGTGGACTCGCACAGTCGTTACCCTTCGTGGGTTGAAGTTTCCATCAACATGGATGTACGATAGCACCACCTATCGGAACCACGCCAAAAATCTCCGTGTCTCCAATTGTGTTTGCACTCTCCAATCCCATCCCTTTACATTCTTGCAATTTGCATGCTTTACTTTCCGCTGCTCATATACTCTTGTCATGCTTGCTTGATATGTATTGTGAATGTTTAAACCTGTGCTTAAACTCCACCCCAACTTGAAGAGCTTAAAAATTGCTACTTTTCTTGGTTGAGAGTCTATTCACCCCCCTCTATACACCTCTTCTCGATCCTTTCAGTTAGTATGAGAGCATTGGTCTCCATTGCTTTGGTTTAATCACCATTGGAGGAAGATGGATGAGTCTATGTTGGGGAGTCTTAGACATAGAGTGCCTATACTTGATGGAGAGTACTTTCATGAGTGAAAAAAATGAGATGCTTGAGGTTTTCAATGAATATCATTTGAGGAAGTACATTACCAACCCTTGTGCTCGCCCTGTTGATCCTTTGCATCCCACTCCTAATGAGGATCTTGACATGATTCATAATCTTAGAACTATCAATCTTATCACTAGAGGATTACCTAGAAACTTGATTGCTAGCTTGCCTGCTCTTGATTGTGCCTACACCATTTGGAGATTTCTTGAGGAAATATTTCCAAACTATTCCTTGCAAAATCTTGATGAGATTCTTCATAAGCCAATTGCCTTGAATAAAATGAGTACTAGTGACCCTAAGTTTGATGATTGTCTGTTTGAGCTTCGTGACCTTATGCGTGCTAAAGGAGATGTTGGAATCATTAGCAATATCATCTCTGAAGCCATTAGATTTCATAAATATGATTATTGTCATGATCATTTATCTAATGAATCACTCTCTCTAGGAATTGATCCATCACATGATGATGTTGAACATGGATACTATGATGAGGATGATGATAGTGACTATGATCTTGATGATGCAATGAGACACTCTGGTCCTATGGCTAATATTCACGGCTACATGGCAGGAGGAAAGGAATGGGTCCTTGATAGTGGATGTACCGATCATATGACTGGAGACAAGGATATGTTTCGTGAGCTTGCTGAAAACGATGGCCCTCGAAAGTATGTCACTTTTGGTGATAACTCAAAGGGTAAGGTGGTTGGCCTTGGTAAGGTGGCCATCTCAAATGATAGCTCCATACAAAATGTCATGCTCGTTGAATCTCTTGGCTATAATTTACTTTCTGTATCTAGACTTGCTGATTTTGGTTTCAATGTCCTATTTACTAAAGTAGATTGCCAAGTGTTTCGAAGAGATAATCATAAAATGGTCTTTACTGGTATACATAGAGGTGATCTATACATTGTTGATTTCACTAAAAAGGCTCAACCTAGAACTTGCTTAATTGCTAAATCCTCTAAAGGCTAGTTGTGGCATGGAAGGTTAGGTCATGTGGGCATGCGAAATCATGATAAGCTTATTAAAGGTGATCATATCCTTGGAATAAAAGATGTTGTATTTGACAAGGATATACTTTGTAGTGCTTGTCAAGCAAGAAAACAAGTTGGAGGAAGCCACCCTGTGAAGAATATCATGACCACGAGAAAACCGCTTGAGCTACTTCATATGGATCTCTTTGGTCCCAGTGCCTACAAAAGTCTCGGTGGAAACTCATTCGGTCTAGTTATAGTCGATGATTTTTCAAGATTTACGTGGGTGTTATTTCTTGATGATAAATAGCAGGTCCAAAAGATCTTCAAGAACTTCGCTAGGAAGGCCCAAAATCAATTTGAAGTGAAGATCAAGAAGGTTCGCAGCGACAACGGAACGGAGTTCAAGAACGCAAATGTGGATTCCTTCCTTGACGAAGAAGGGATTTCACACGAGTTCTCGACTATGTACACGCCTCAACAAAATGGAGTTGTTGAGAGGAAGAACTGGACTCTTATTGAGATGGCAAGAACGATGCTTAATGTGTACAAGACACCAAAGCACTTTTGGGCGGAAGCAGTTGAGACAGCTTGTCATGCAACAAATTGCTTGTATCTTCACAAGCTACTCGGCAAGATGGCATACGAACTCCTCACTGGTAACAAACCCCAAGTTGGATACTTTTGAGTATTCGGCTCAAAGTGCTACATTCTTGATAAGCATCGTCGTTCTAAATTTGCTCCAAAATCTCATGAAGGTTTTCTACTTGGTTATGGCTCAAACTCTCACACTTACCGTGTCTACAACAATTTCACCCGAAAGGTTGAAAAGATGGTAGATGTGAAGTTTGATGAATCTAACAGCTTCAAGTAGAGCAATTGCCAATTGATGTATGAGACAAAGACCCTTCAGAAGCAATCCAAGACTTGTCTATTGGCAAGATCCGTCCAACGGAGGTGAAGGAGAGTACCTCGTCCGTCCAAGTGGAAGCTTCTACCTCACGACAATGTGAACCAAGAGTTGATATGGAAGCATCCACAAGTGGGACACACCAAGATGAAGAAAACGAGGAAGTACACCAAGATGAACCTCATCAACCTCCTTCTCCACCACGACAAGAGAACGACAACACCAAGAATGAAGAAGGCCAAGAAGAAGAACAAAATGATGAAGAAGATGTTCCACCCCGACCAAAACAAAAGCTCTCACGAGTTCGAGCAAGAGTCGCTAGAGACCATCCCATCGAGCAAATCTACAATGATATCCAAACCGGGAGAATCACTCGCTCTAAAACTCATTTGGCTAATTTTTGTGAACATTATTCATTCATCTCTAGCATTGAACCCATGAAGGTTGAAGAAGCATTGGAAGATCCGGATTGATAAATGCCATGCATGAAGAGCTACACAACTTTGAGAGAAACCAAGTGTGGACATTGGTCGACAAGCCCGACAACAACCACAACACATTGGTTCAAATGGGTGTTTCGCAACAAGCAAGATGGAGATGGACAAGTAGTTCACAACAAAGCGCGTCTCGTCGCCCAAGGCTACACTCAAGTCGAAGGTATGGACTATGGTGAGACATATGCCCCTGTTGCTAGACTTGAGTCCATTCGCATATTACTTGCCTATGCTAATCACCATGATATCACCTTGTACCAAATGGACATTAAAAGTGCTTTTCTAAATGGTGAAATTGAGGAGGAAGTTTATGTTAAACAACCTCCCGGCTTTATTAATCCTAAGAAACCTGATCATGTGTACAAACTTCACAAAGCTCTTTATGGTCTCAAACAAGCTCCTAGAGCATGGTATAAATGCTTGACCAAGTTCCTTATTGAAAAAGGCTTTGAGATCGGAAAATTTGATTCTACTCTCTTCACTAAAAGGGTTAATGGAGAATTATTTGTGTGCCAAATTTATGTTGATGATATTATATTTGGTTCAACTAACCCTCATTTTAGTGAGAAGTTTGGAAAGCTAATGTCAGAGAAGTTTGAGATGTCCATGATGAGTGAACTCAAATTCTTTCTTGGTTTGCAAATCAAGCAAACTAAGGAAGGTACCTTTGTCTCTCAAACAAAGTACACCAAGGACTTATTCAAGAAGTTCAATATGCAAGAATGCAAAGGTATGAATACACCATGCCTACTAGTGGACATCTTGATTTGACTAAAGATGGTGAACCCGTTGATCAAAAAGTTTACCGCTCTATGATTGGTTCATTGTTATATCTATGTGCCTCCTGTCCCAATATTATGCTAAGTGTGTGCATGTGCGCACGATATCAAGCGGCCCCTAAAGAATGTCATCTTAAGGCTGTGAAAAGGATAGTGAGATACTTAATACATACACCAAATTTTGGCATTTGGTATCCAAAGAGGTCTTCTTTTGATCCTGTTGGCTACTCCGATTTGGACTATGCCGGAGACAAGGTCGATAGAAAGTCCACTTCGGGTACTTGTCAATTTCTTGGCAGATCTCTTGTGGCTTGGTCCTCCAAGAAACAGAAGTCGGTATCCTTATCCACCACCGAAGCGGAATACATTGCCGCCGGTTGATACGTCCATTTTGCATCATGCTTTGTTATTAATATTTATTGCATTATGGGCTGCTATTACTCATTATGTCACAATACTTATGCTTTTTCTCTCTTATTTTAGAAGGTTTACACGAAGAGGGAGAATGCCGGCAGCTGGAATTCTGGGCTAGAAAAGGAGCAAATATTAGAGACCTATTCTGCACAACTCCAAAAGTCCTGAAACTCCATCGAAGTTATTTTTGGAGTTAATAAAAGATACTAAGCTAAGAAAATACCAGAGGGGGGCCACCCACCGTCCACAAGGGTGGGGGGCGCGCCCTACCCCCCTGGGCGCGCCCTCCTGCCTTGTGGGCCCACTGGCAGGCCTTCGGTGCCCATCTTCTGCTATATGAAGTCTTTTACCTTGGAAAAAAGCATAAGCAAGCTTTGGGGACAAAACACCACCGCCACAAGGCGGAACCTTGGCGGAATCAATCTAGGGCTCCGGCGGAGCTATTCTGCCAGGGAAACATCCCTCCGGGAGGGGGAAATCGTCACCATCGTCATCACCATCGATCCTCTCATCGGGAGGGGGTAATTCTCCATGAACATCTTCACCAGCACCATCTCCTTTCAAACCCTAGTTCATCTCTTGTATCTGATGTTTGTCTCAAAGCCTCAGATTGGTACCTGTGGGTTGCTAGTAGTGTTGATTACTCCTTGTAGTTGATGCTAGTTGGTTTATTCGATGGAAGATCATATGTTCAGATCCTATATGCATATTAATACCCCTCTGATTATGAACGTGAATATGATTTGTGAGTAGTTACGTTTGTTCCTGAGGACACGGGATAAGTCTTGCTATAAGTAGTCATGTGAATTTGGTATTCGTTCGATATTTTGATGAGATGTATGTTGTCTCTCCTCTAGTGGTGTTATGTGAACGTCGACTACATGAAACTTCACCATTGTTTGGGCCTAGAGGAACGCATTGGGAAGTAATAAGTAGATGATGGGTTGTTAGAGTGACAGAAGCTTAAACCCTAGTTTATGAGTTGCTTCGTAAGGGGCTGATTTGGATCCACATGTTTCATGCTATGGTTAGGTTTACCTTAATACTTCTTTTGTAGTTGCGGATGCTTGCAATAGGGGTTAATCATAAGTGGGACGCTTGTCAAAGAAAGGGCAGTGCCCAAGCACTGGTCGACCCACATACAAAATTATCAAATTAACGAACGCAAATCATATGAGCATGATGAAAACTAGCTTGATGATAATTCCCATGTGTCCTCGGGAGCGTTTTCCTTCATATAAGAATTTGTCCAGGCTTGTCCTTTGCTACAAAAAGGATTGGGCCACCTTACTGCACCTTATTTACTCTTGTTACTTGTTACCCATTATGAATTACCTTTATCACAAAACTATCTGTTACAGATAATTTCAGTGCTTGCAGAGAATACCTTACAGAAAACCGCTTGTCATTTCCTTCTGCTCCTCTTTGGGCTCGACACTCTTACTTACAGAAAGGACTATGATAGATCCCCTACACTTGTGGGTCATCAAGACTCTTTTCTGGCACCGTTGCCAGGGAGTGAAGCGCCTTTGGTAAGTGGAACTTGGTAAGGAAAAATTTATATAGTGTGCTGAAATTTACTGTCACTTGCTACTATGGAAAGCAATCCTTTGAGGGGTTTGTTCGGGGTATCTTCACCCTGACCAGTAGAGCAAAGAATTGCTCCTCAACCTACTGAACCTACTGAAAATGTTTACTTTGAAATTCCTTCGGGTATGATAGAGAAACTGCTAGCTAATCCTGTTACAGGAAATGGAACACTGCATCCCGATTTGCACCTAATCTATGTGGATGAAGTTTGTGGATTATTTAAGCTTGCAGGTATGCCCAAGGATGTTATCAAGAAGAATGTCTTCCCTTTATCTTTGAAGGGAAAGGCATTGACATGGTTTAGGCTATGTGATGATATGGGATCATGGAACTACAACCGATTGAAATTGGAATTTCATCAGAAGTTTTATCCTATGCATCTTGTTCATCGTGATCGTAATTATATATATAATTTTTGGCCTCGCGAAGGATAAAGCATCGCTTAAGCTTGGGGGAGGCTTAAGTCAATGTTATATTCATGCCCCAATCATGGGCTCTCAAGAGAAATTATTATTCAAAATTTGTATGCTCGGCTCTCTCTCAACAATTGCTCCATGCTCGATGCTTCTTGTACTGGCTCTTTCATGATGAAGACTATTGAATTCAAATGGGATTTATTGGAAAGAATTAAATGCAACTCGGAATATTGGGATCTCCACGAAGGTAAGGAGTCAGGTATAACACCTAAGTTTGATTGTGTTAAATCTTTTATGGATACCGATGCTTTTCGTGAATTTAGCACTAAATGTGGACTTGACTCTGAGATAGTAGCTTCTTTCTATGAATCATTTGCTACTCATGTTGACCTCTGATACGTCTCCAACGTATCTACTTTTCCAAACACTTTTGCCCTTGTTTTGGACTCTAATTTGCATGATTTGAATGAAACTAACCAAGACTGACATTGTTTTCAGCAGAACTGCCATGGTGTTGTTTATTGTGCAGAAAACAAAAGTTCTCGGAATGACCTGAAAATCAACGGAGATAACTTTTGGAAAATATAAAAAATACTGGCGAAAGAATCAAGGCCAGGGGGCCCACACCCTGTCCACGAGGGTGGGGGACGCGCCCCCTCCCCCTGGGCGCGCCCCCTGTCTCGTGGGCCCCTGATGCTCCACCGACCTCAACTCCAACTCTATATATTCCGTTTCATGGAGAAAAAAAATCAGAGAGAAAGTTTCATCGCGTTTTACGATACGGAGCCGCCACCAAGCCCTAATCTCTCTCGGGAGGGCTGATCTGGAGTCCGTTCGGGGCTCCAAAGAGGGGGATTCGTCGCTGTCGTCATCATCAACCATCCTCCATCACCAATTTCATGATGCTCATCGCCGTGCGTGAGTAATTCCATCATATGCTTGCTGGATGGTGATGGGTTGGATGAGATTCACCATGTATTCACTAAGTGCTAATGCTTTGGTCCGGTACTCTATTAAAAGGAGGCCTTAATATCCCTTAGTTTCCATTAGGACCCCGCTACCACGGGAGGGTAGGACAAATGATGTCATGCAAGTTCTTTTCCATAAGCACGTATGACTATATTCGGAATACATGCCTACATTACATTGATGAACTGGAGCTAGTTCTGTGTCACCCTATGTTATAGCTATTACATGGGGAATCACATCCGACATAATTATCCATCACTGATCCAATGCCTACGAGCTTTTCACATATTGTGATTTGCTTATTTACTTTTCCGTTGCTACTGTTACAACTACTACAAAACTGCTATCTTTACTTTGCCACTGTTACCATTACTATCGTACTACTTTGCTACTAAATACCTTGCTGCAGATACTAAGTTATCCAGGTGTGGTTGAATTGACAACTCAACTGCTAATACTTGAAAATATTCTTTGGCTCCCCTTGTGTCGAATCAATAAATTTGGGTTGAATACTCTATCCTCAAAAGCTATTGCGATCCCCTATACTTGTGGGTTATCAAGACTAATTTCTGCCGCCGTTGCCGGGGAGCATAGCTCTATTCTTTGTGTCCCTTGGGATTTATATTTGCTGATCACTATGAAGAACTTGAAAGACGCAAGAACTAAGATTTTTCCATCAACTACGAGGGGAGGTAAGGAAACTGCCATATAGCTCTGCACTAGATTCTCCTTCTGTTTTGAGTAAGCTTGCGACACCTAAACCTGCTACTACTATGAATTCTGATATGTCGCATGTTATTGATGATGCCACTTCTGCTATGCATGATACTTATGATGAAACTACTTCTATGCTTGAAACTACTGTGCCATTAGGTGAATTTCTTGATGAACAACTTGCTAGGGTTAGAGAGAACAAAATTGTTGAAGATGAAATTATTGATGATAGTGTTTATGAAGGTTCTCCCCTGATTATGAATGGCCTATTGTTCCTGAGGGTTATGTTATGGATGAAGAAGCTGCTAGAGCTATTTTTGCTTGCAATGATAGATATGATCATAAGAAGTTATTAGCTATATGGAAGCAGAAATCTCTTAATGCTAGAATGAAACATGACCCCGCTTTTGCTACTTCACCTATCTGTGTTACTGATAAGGATTATGAATTCTCTGTAGATCCTGAGATAATTACTTTGGTTGAATCTGATCCTTTTTATGGTTATGAATCTGAAACTGTTGTGGCACATCTTACCAAGTTAAATGATATAGCCACCCTGTTTACTAATGATGAGAAGTCTTGCTATTATTATATCCTTAAGATATTTCTGTTCTCATTAAAGGGTGATGCTAAAACTTGGTTTAATTCTCTTGATCCTGGTTGTGTGCGTAGTCCCCAAGATATGATTTATTACTTCTCTGCTAAATACTTCCCTGCTCATAAGAAACAAGCTACCTTGCGGGAAATATATAATTTTGTTCAAATCGAAGAAGAGAGTCTCCCACAAGCTTGGAGGAGGCTTCTCCGATTACTTAATGCTTTGCCTGACCATCCTCTTAAGAGAAATGAAATACTTGATATCTTTTATAATGGACTAACCGATGCTTCCAAGGACTACTTGGATAGTTGTGCTGGTTGTGTTTTCAGGGAAAGAACAGCCGACCAAGCTGAATCGTTATTGAGTAATATGATGACTAATGAAAATAATTGGACTCTTCCTGAGCCAATTGAGCCAGCTCCTGAGCCTATTCCTAAACCAACTCCAAAGAAGAGGGGTGTTCTATTTCTTAATCCTGAAGATATGCAAGAGGCAAAGAAATCTATGAAAGAAAAAGGTATTAAAGCTGAAGATGTTAATAATTTACCTCCTATTAAAGAAATACATGGTCTTAATTTACCGCTTGTCGAAGAAACACATTGTCTTGATAACCCGACATAGGTAGTAAAGGTAAATTCTCTCTATAGATATGATAAAGTTGAAATCCCGTCTACTAAATTTCATAGCCAATGCTTAGATGAATTTGATGACTTTATGGCTAGACAAGAAAGTTTTAATGCTTATGTTGGTAGATAATTAAAGAATAATGCTTTCGAGATAGGACACTTGAGTGATTATATGGCTAGAGTTAAAGGTGAACTTAAAATCATTAGCAAATATGCTTCTATGGTTACCACTCAAGCAGAGCAAGTACTTAAAGCTCAAAGTGATTTGCTCGATGAATTAAATAATAAACATGATTTTTCTGTTAGAGTGGCTACTAGAACTGGTAGAATGACTCAGGAACCTCTGGATCCTGAAGGCCACCCTAAGAGAATCGAGCAAGATTCTCAGAGAAATAATTTAGAGGCACCTAGTTCTTCTAAAAAGAAGAAAAAGAAAAATGGTGGGACTTTGCATGGTTCTAGTGAACCTATCGTAGACACACCTGAGAATCCCAATGATATTTCTATTTCTGATGCTGAAACACAATCAGGTGATGAACATGAACCTAGTGATAATGTTAATGATAATGTTCATGTTGATGCTCAACCTAGCAAAAATAATGATGTAGAGATTGAACCTGTTGTTGATCTTGATAACCCGCAATCAAAGAATCAACGTTATGATAAGAGAGATTTTGTTGCTAGGAAGCACGGTAGAGAAAGAGAACCATGGGTTCAGAAACCCATGCCTTTTACTTCTAAACCATCCAAGACAAAGGATGACGAGGATTTTGAGCGCTTTGCTGAAATGATTAGACCTATCTTCTTACGTATGCACTTAACTGATATGCTTAAATTAAATCCTTATGCTAAATATATGAAGGATATGATTACAAATAAAAGAAAGATACCGGAAGCTGAAATTTCCACCATGCTTGCTAATTACACTTTTAAGGGTGGAATACCAAAGAAACTTGGAGATCCGGGGGTACCAACTATACCATGCTCCATTAAAAGAAATTATGTTAGAGCTGCTTTATGTGATCTTGGAGCCGGTGTTAGTGTTATGCCACTCTCTTTATATCGTTGACTTGAATTGAATAAGTTGACACCTACTAAATGTAAGTTAGCATGAACTATTATTGTTGACATCACCCAAAGGTGAATACGTTGGGAGGCAACACTATAAGCCCCTATCTTTCTCAGTGTCCGATTGAAACTCCATAACCATTAGTATTGCGTGAGTGTTAGCAATTGTAGAAGACTATATGATAGTTGAGTATGTGGAGTTTGCTATTCCTGAAAATAAGATGAATTGCAATTGTTTGATGACTGAGAATGAAGTTTGCTAGTTTTCAAGAAAGTTTATGGTCTATGCTTTGACATGTGAATTGCCTGTTACTTTATCGTGAGAAGTTTTATGAGATGAACTACTGTTATGACATATTATCATGCTAGAAAAGGTGAATGAAATTATCATTGATCAAACTTGTGCACCTTCTAGCATTCACACTTCATAAATTCTTTCTTTTATCATTTACCTACTCGAGGACGAGTAGGAATTAAGCTTTGGGATGCTAATATGTCTCCAACGTATCTATAATTTATGAAGCATTCATGCTATTTTATTATCTATTTTGAATGATTACGGGCTTTATTATACACTTTTGTATTACTTTTGGGACTAACCTATTAACCGGAGGCCCAGCCCATATTGCTGTTTCATTGCCTGTTTCAGTATTTCGAAGAAAAGGAAAATCAAACAGAGTCCAAACGGAATGAAACCTTCGGCAGCGTGATTTTTTGGAAGAATATGATCCTGGAGACTTGGAGTTCACGTCAGAAGATCCTCGAGGCAGCCACAAGATAGGAGGCCCCCCCCTGTAGGGCGCGCCCCCCTATCTCGTGGGCCCCTCAAGGACCCCCCGACTGACTTCTTTCGCCTATATAAGCCTACGTACCCTAAAAACATCGAATATCAAGATAGATCGGGAGTTCCGCCGCCGCAAGCCTCTGTAGCCACCAAAAACCTCTCGGGAGCCCGTTCCGGCACCCTGCCGGAGGGGGAACCCATCACCGGTGGCCATCTTTATTATTCCGGCGCTCTCCATGACGAGGAGGGAGTAGTTCACCCTCAGGGCTGAGGGTATGTACCAGTAGCTATGTGTTTGATCTCTCTCTCTCTCTCTCTCTCTCTCTCGTGTTCTCTCTATGACACGATCTTGATGTATCGCAAGCTTTGCTATTATAGTTGGATCTTATGATGTTTCTCCCCCTCTACTCTCTTGTGATGAATTGAGTTTCCCTCTTGAAGTTATCTTATTGGATTGAGTCTTTACTTTGAGAACACTTGATGTATGTCTTGCCGTGTTTATCTGTGGTGACAATGGGATATCACGTGCCACTTGATGTATGTTTTGGTGACCAACTTGCGGGTTCCGCCCATGAACCTATGCATAGGGGTTGGCACACGTTTTCTTGACTCTCCGGTAGAAACTTTGGGGCACTCTTTGAAGTACTTTGTGTTAGTTGGATGAATCTGAGATTGTGTGATGCTTATCATATAATCATGCCCACGGATACTCGAGGTGACAATGGACTATCTAGGTGACATTAGGGTTTTGGTTGATTTGTGTCTTAAGGTTTTATTCTAGTACGAACTCTTGAATAGATCGATCCGAAAGAATAACTTTGAGGTGGTTTCGTACCCTACCATAATCTCTACGTTTGTTCTCCGCTATTAGTGGCTTTGGAGTGACTCTTTGTTGCATGTTGAGGGACTGTTATATGATCTATCTATGTTATTATTGTTGAGAGAACTTGCACTAGTGAAAGTATGAACCCTAGGCCTTGTTTCCTATCATTGCAATACCGTTTACGCTCACTTTTACCAATTGTTACCTTGCTGTTTTTATAATTTCAGATTACAAATACCTATATCTACTATCCATATTGCACTTATATCACCATCTCTTCGCCGAACTAGTTCACCTATACAATCCACCATTGTATTGGGTGTGTTAGGGACACAAGAGACTTTTTGTTATTTGGTTGCAGGGTTGTTTGAGAGAGACCATCTTCATCCTACGCCTCCCACGGATTGATAAACCTTAGGTCATCCACTTGAGGGAAATTTGCTACTGTCCTACAAATTTGTGCACTTGCAGGCCCAACAACGTCTACATGAAGAAGGTTGTGTAGTAGACATCAATAGGTGACCCTGTTCTTGAGCTTGCATGTCAAATTTATGAGGTCCCAAGTAATTCCAATGCATGATATAGGCTCTAGGCACTTGTGGGAGTAGTTTCTACCAATCTTGTTTAGTTTGATTCACTTCTATTTTGAAGTTACTAAAAATTTCAGAAGTTTCAGAAAATGATAAGGAGATTGATACGTCCATTTTGCATCATGCTTTTATATCAATATTTATTGCATTATGGGCTGTTATTTCATGTTATGTCACAATACTTATGGCTATTCTCTCTTATTTTACAAGGTTTGCATGAAGAGGGAGAATGCCGGCAGCTGGAATTCTGGGCTGGAAAAGGAGCAAATATTGGAGGCCTATTCTGCGCAACTCCAAAAGTCCTGAAACTCCACGGAATATCTTAAAATAAATAAAGAAAAAACGTCACCAAAGATGAAGGCCAGGGGGCCCACACCCTGCTCACGAGGGTGGGGGGCGCGCCCTCCCCCCTGGGCGCGCCCCCTACCTCATGGGCCTCCTGGTGGCTCTCCGACACCCATCTTCTCGTATATCAAGTCTTTCGATGAGAAAAAAATAGAAGGCAACTTTTCGGGACGAGACTCCGCCGCCACGAGGCGGAACAAATCTAGGGCTCCGGCAGAGCTGTTCTGCCGGGGACACTTCCCTTCGGGAGGGGGAAATCATCACCATCGTCATCACCAATGCTCCTAATCTCCATCAACATCTTCACCAGCACCATCTCATCTTCAAACCCTAGTTCATCTCTTGTATCCAATTCTTGTCTCCAAGTCCGGGATTGGTGCTAGTAGGTTGCTAGTAGTGTTGATTACTCCTTGTAGTTGATGCTAGTTAGTTTATTCGATGGAAGATCATATGTTCAGGTCCTTTATGCATATTATAACCCCTCTGATTATGAACATAAATATGCTTTGTGAGTAATTACATTTGTTCCCAAGGACAAGGGAGAAGTCTTGCTATTAGTAGTCATGTGAATTTGGTATTCGTTCGATATTTTGATAAGATGTATGTTGTCTAGCCTCTAGTGGTGTTATGTGAACGTCGACTACATAACACTTCACCATTATTTGGGCATAGAGGGAGGCATTGGGAAGTAATAAGTAGATGATGGGTTGCTAGAGTGACAGAAGCTTAAACCCTAGTTTATGCGTTGCTTCGTAAGGGGCTGATTTGGATCCATATGTTTCATGCTATGGTTAGGTTTACCTTAATACTTTTGTTGTAGTTGCGGATGCTTGCAACAGAGGTTAATCATAAGTGGGATGCTTGTTCAAGTAAGAACAGCACCCAAGCACCGGTCCACCCACATATCAAATTATCAAAGTACCGAACGCGAATCATATGAGCATGATGAAAACTAGCTTGATGATATTCCCATGTGTCCTCGGGAGCGCTTTTCCTATTATAAGAGTTTGTCCACGCTTGTCCTTTGCTACAAAAAGGATTGGGCCACCTTGCTGCACTTTATTTACTTTTGTTACTTGTTGCTTGCTACAATTTATCCTATCACAAAACTATCTGTTACCACTTATTTTAGTACTTGCAGAGAATACCTTGCTGAAAACCGCTTATCATTTCCTTCTGCTCCTCGTTGGGTTCGACACTCTTACTTATCGAAAGGACTACGATAGATCCCCTATACTTGTGGGTCATCAACACTCTTTTCTGACGCCGTTTCCGGGGAGTGAAGCGCCTTTGGTAGGTGGAATTTGGTAAGGAAAAATTTATTTAGTGTGCTGAAATTTTCTGTCACTTGTTATTATGGAAAGTAATTGTCTAAGGGGCTTGTTCGGGGTATCTTCACCCCGTCCAGTAGAGCAAAGAGTTTCTTCTCAACCTACTGAACCTACTGAACCTATTGAAAATGAAACTCCTTTTCAGATTCCTTCGGGTATGATGGAAAAACTGCTAGCTAACACTTTTACAGGAGATGGAACAAAGCATCCAGATGAACATCTACGCTATGTGGATGAAGTTTGTGGACTATTTAAGCTTGTAGGTATACTCATTGATGTTGTTAAGAAGAAGGCTTTCCCTTTATCTTTGAAGGGAGACGCATTGACATGGTATAGGCTATGTGATGATATGGGATCATGGAACTATAAAAGATTGAAATTTGAATTTCATCAAAATTATTACCCTATGCATCTTGTTCATCGTGATCGCAATTATATATATAATTTTTGGCCTCGCGAAGGAGAAAGCATCGCTCAAGCTTGGGGGAGGCTTAAATCAATGTTATATTCATGCCCCAATCATGAGCTCTCAAGAGAAGTAATTTTGCAAATTATGCTCGGCTTTCTGATAACAATCGCACCATGCTCGATACTTCTTGTGCTGGCTCTTTTATGATGAAGACTATTGAATTTAAATGGATTTTATTGGATAGAATTAAACGCAACTCTGAAGATTGGGACCTCGATGAAGGTAAGGAGTCAGGTATGACACCTAAGTTTGATTGTGTTAAATCTTTTATGGATACCGATATTTTCCGTAAGTTTAGCACTAAATATGGACTTGACTCTGAGATAGTAGCTTTTTTCCGTGAATCTTTTGCTACTTATGTTGATCTCCCCAAGGAGAAGTGGTTTAAATATCATCCTCCCATAGAAGTAAAAGTAGCTGCACCTATTAAAGTTGAAGAAAAGATTGTCACTTATAATGATCCTATTGTTCCCACTTCTTATGTTGAGAAACCACCTTTCCCCGTTAGAATGAAGGATCATGCTAAAGCTTCAACTGTTGTTCGTAAAAGCAATATTAGAACTTATACACCTCCTGAGCAAGTCAAAGTAGAACCCAATATTGCTATTGTTAAAGATCTCTTGTCTGATAATATTGATGGGCATGTTATTCAATTCCGCGGTGAAACTACTAGAATTGCTAAACCTTGTGCTAGAGATAAACATAGAACTATGGTAGGCGTGCCTGTTATTTCTGTTAAATTAGGAGATTGTTGTTATCATGGCTTATGTGATATGGGTGCCAGTGCTAGTGTTATACCCATTTACTCATACAAAGAAATTATGCATGAAATTGCACCTGCTAAGTTAGAAGATATTGGTGTTACAATTAAACTTGCCAATAGAGATACTATATCTGCAATGGGAATTGTTAGAGATGTTGAAGTCTTGTGTGGAAAAACCAAATATCCCGCTGATTTTCTTGTTCTTGGTTCTCCACAAGATAGCTTTTGTCCCATTATATTTGGTAGACCCTTCTTAAATACTGTTAATGCTAAGATAGACTGCGAAAAGAATGTTGTTACTATTGGCTTGGATGATATGGTTCATGAGTTTAATTTCTCTAAATTTAGTAAACAACATCGTGAGGAAGAATTGCCTAGTAAAGATGAGATTATTGGTCTTGCTTCTATTGCTGTACCTCCTAGTGCTCCTTTAGAACACTATTTGCTAGACCATGAAAATGATATGTTCATGAATGAAAGAAGGGAAATAGATGAAGTATTCTTTAAACAGGAACCTATTCAGCAACACAATTTGCCTATTGAAATCCTAGGGGATCCTCCTCCACCCAAGGGTGATCCCGTGTTTGAGCTTAAACCGTTGCCTGATAACCTTAAATATGCTTATCTTGATGAAAAGAAAATATATCCTGTCATTATTAGTGCTAACCTTTCAGAGCATGAAGAAGAAAGATTATTGAAAACTCTGAAGAAGCACCGTGCCGCTATTGGATATACTTTGGATGATCTTAAGGGCATCAGTCCCACTCTATGTCAACATAAAATAAATTTGGAAGCGGATGCCAAACCAGTTTGTGATCCTCAACAACGTTTGAATCCTAAAATGAAAGAAGTGGTAAGAAAAGAAATACTCAAGCTTCTGGAGGCAGGTATAATTTATCCCGTTGCTGATAGTCAGTGGGTAAGTCCTGTCCATTGTGTCCCTAAGAAGGGATGTATTACTGTTGTCCCTAATGATAAAGATGAATTGATTCCGCAAAGAATTATCACATGTTATAGGATGGTAATTGATTTCCACAAATTAAATAAGGCTACTAAGAAAGATCATTACCCCTTACCTTTTATTGATCAAATGCTAGAAAGATTATGCAAACATACACATTATTGCTTTCTAGATGGTTATTCTGGTTTCTCTCAAATACCTGTGTCGGCTAAAGAACAATCGAAGACTACTTTTACATGCCCATTTGGTACTTTTGCTTATAGACGTATGCCTTTCGGTTTATGTAATGCACCTGCTACCTTTCAAAGATGCGTGATGGCTATATTCTCTGACTTATGCGAAAAAAATTGTGAGGTTTTCATGGACGACTTTTCCGTCTATGGTTCCTCTTTTGATGATTGCTTGAGCAATATTGCTCGAGTTTTGCAGAGATGTGAACAAACTAATCTTGTCTTGAATTATGAAAAGTGCCACTTTATGGTTAATGAAAGTATTGTCTTGGGGCACAAAGTTTCTGAAAGAGGTATTGAAGTTGATAAAGCCAAGGTTGATGCTATTGAAAAGATGCCATGTCCCAAGGACATCAAAGGTATAAGAATTTTCCTTGGTCACGCCGGATTTTATAGAAGGTTCATTAAGGACTTCTCAAAAATCTCTCGACCTCTGACTAATTTGTTACAAAAAGATGTACCATTTGTCTTTGATGATGATTGTGTAGAAGCATTTGAAATACTTAAGAAAGCATTAGTCTCTGCACCTGTTGTTCAGCCACCTGATTGGAATTTACCCTTTGAAATTATGTGTTATGCTAGTGATTATGCTGTAGGTGCTGTTCTAGGGCAAAGAGTTGATAAGAAATTAAATGTTATCCATTATGCTAGTAAGACTCTAGACAATGCTCAAAGAAATTATGCTACTATCGAAAAGGAACTTTTAGCAGTTGTATTTGCTTGTGATAAATTCAGACCCTATATTGTTGATTCTAAAGTAACTATTCACACGGATCATGCTGCTATTAAATATCTTATGGAAAAGAAAGATGCAAAACCTAGACTTATTAGATGGGTTCTCTTGCTGCAAGAATTTGATTTGCATATTATTGATAGAAAAGGAGCAGAGAACCCCGTTGCAGACAACTTATCTAGGTTAGAGAATGTGCTTGATGACCCACTACCTATTGATGATAGTTTTCCTGATGAACAATTAAATGTCATAAGTACTTCTCGTAGCACTCCATGGTATGCTGATTATGCTAATTATATTGTTGCTAAATTTATACCACCTAGCTTCACATACCAACAAAAGAAAAAGTTTTTCTATGATTTGCGACATTACTTTTGGGATGACCCACATCTTTATAAAGAAGGAGTAGATGGTGTTATTAGACGTTGTGTACCTGAGCATGAACAGGAACAGATCCTACGCAAGTGTCACTCTGAAGCTTATGGAGGACACCATGCTAGAGATAGAACTGCACATAAGGTATTGCAATCCGGTTTTTATTAGCCTACTCTCTTCAAGGATGCCCTAAGTTTGTTCTGTCTTGCGATGAATGTCAAAGAATTGGTAATATTAGTAGACGTCAAGAAATGCCTATGAATTATTCACTTGTTATTGAACCATTTGATGTTTGGGGCTTTGATTATATGGGACCTTTTCCTGCCTCTAATGGATATACACATATTTTAGTTGCTGTTGATTACGTTACTAAGTGGGTAGAAGCTATTCCAACTAGTAGTGTTGATCATAACACTTCTATTAAAATGCTTAAGGAAGTTATTTTTTCGAGGTTTGGAGTCCCTAGATATTTAATGACTGATGGTGGTTCACACTTTATTCATGGTGCTTTCCGTAAAATGCTTGCTAAATATGACGTTAATCATAGGATTGCATCTCCTTATCACCAGCGGTCTAGTGGTCAAGTAAAAAAATTGAGCAATAGAGAGATCAAATTAATTTTGCAAAAGACTGTCAATAGGTCTAGAAAGAATTGGTCCAAGAAATTGAATGACGCATTATGGGCCTATAGAACTGCATATAAGAATCCTATGGGTATGTCTCCGTATAAAATGGTTTGTGGAAAAGCATGTCACTTACCTCTCGAACTAGAACATAAGGCATATTGGGCTATTAAAGAGCTCAACTATAATTTCAAACTTGCCGGTGAGAAGAGGTTATTTGATATTAGCTCACTTGATGAATGGAGAACCCGGGATTATGAAAATGCCAAGTTGTTTAAAGAAAAAGTTAAAAGATGGCATGACAAAAGGATACAAAAGCATGAGTTTAATGTAGGTGATTTTGTATTGCTATACAACTCTCATTTAAGATTTTTTGCAGGAAAACTTCTCTCTAAATGGGAAGGTCCCTACGTTATCGAGGAGGTCTATCATTCCGGTGCCATAAAAATCAACAACTTTGAAGGCACAAATCCGAAGGTGGTAAACGGTCAAAGGATCAAACACTATATCTCTGGTAATCCTATAAATGTTGAAACCAATATTATTGAAACTGTAACCCCGGAGGAATACATAAGGGACACTTTCCAGAATGTTCCAAACTCCGAAAAGGAATAGGTATGTGGTACGGTAAGTAAACCGACTCCAAAACAATTTTTAAGGCAATATTTCTCCGTTTTGGAATTTTTAGAAAAATAGAAAAATAAGTAGCAGTCCGGGGAGGACACGAGGCCTCCACGAGGGTGGAGGTCGTGCCCTACCCCCCTGGGCGCCCCCCCTACCTCGTGAGCACCTCGTGTGCCCTCCGGACTCTGTTTTCTTGCACGATTCGTATTTTGGTCGGTAAAAATTTATTATATATACTCCCGAAGATTTTGACTCCCTTATCACGCAAATATCCTCTGTTTTCGTTTCGAGCTATTTCCGTTGCAGGTTTAGAGCACCATGACTTCTCCCTCCTCCAACAATGAAGACAAGGATGGTTGGCTATTGAAGATAGAGTAGAAAAGAGAGGAACCAGAAGAAATCAACAAGGATGAAAGGATCAAGAAGGCCATGGAGGTTCAAGCTCCGGTGGTGAAAGAAGAAGACATCCCTCAACCTTTACCTAACCTTTTCACTTCAACAGAGATTGAAGCCATCAAGATGATTGAGTTAGCCCGCATACAAAACAAGTATCTTACACAAGAGAATATTTTGTTGAAGGATCATATTGCTGGGCTCAAGGGCATTATCCGCAAGTTGGAGGAACTTTTACGCTCGATGTGCGATTATCCACCGTCATCATCACCACCTCCATCACCTCCGAGGAAATAATCACATGGGTATGGGCACTCCCCTTGGCAACTGCCAAGCTTGGGGGAGGTGCCCTGGTATCGTATCACCGTCACAACTCCTATCTTTACCGTTTTTCTTAGTTCGATCCTTTTAGTAGTATTTTGATTTAGTAGAATAAAGTCATGGCATGATCTAGTTTTGAGTTTTGCTTTATGATCCTTCTTTGTAATCGAGTCCGTGAGCTATACAATAAAGATTAGTGTTGAGTCAAGGGCTTGATTATTTTGCCATGATCTTGGGTGATTAGAAGAAAAAGAATAAAAAGAATCAAAGAGTTCATATTGATCTTATTGAAAGTAATGACTTCACATAGAAAGAGTATGATGACTAAAAGTTGTTGGGAGTTGGCAAATATAGCCTTGGTCATGGTTGCAATTAATAGGAAGTAATAAGGAAAGAGAGGTTTCACATATAGATATATTATCATTGACATCTTTTATGATTCGGAGCACTCATTAAAATATGACATGTTAAAGAGTTGAGGTTGGACAAGGAAGACAACTAATGAGTTATGTTTTCTTACATCCGAGATAAAGTATGTTGTCATGGATCCTCTACCGTGTTGAGCTTGCCTTTCCCCCTCATGCTAGCCAAATTCTCAGCACCAAGTAGAAATACTACTTGTGCTTCCAAATACCCTTAAACCAGTTTTGCCATGAGAGTCCACCATATCTACATATGGATTGAGTAGGATCCTTCAAGTAAGTTGTCGTCGGTGCAAGCAATAAAAATTGCTCTCTAAATATGCATGACTTATTAGTGCAGAGAAAATAAACTTTGTACGAACTTGTTGTGGACGCAATAAAAGCGACGGACTGCATAATAAAGGTCCACATACAAGGGGCAATATAAAGTGACGTTCTTTTGCATTAAGATTTTGTGCATCAACCTAAACGCACATGACAACCTCTGCTTCCCTCTGCGAAGGGCCTATCTTTTATTATTATCCTCTACATTATGCAAGAGTCACGGTGATCTTCACCTTTCCTTTTTCATTTTATCCTTTGGCAAGCTCGGCATGTTGGAAAGAATATGATATATATATATATATATATATATATATATATATATATATATATATATCTAATTGGATGTAGGGGAGCATGAATTATTATTGTTGACATTACCCTTGAGGTAAAAGGTTGTGGGGCAAAACTATAAGCCCCTATCTTTCTTTGTGTCCGATTAAAACTCCGTAACCACAAGTATTGCGTGAGTGTTAGCAATTATGAAGGACTAAGTGATAGTTGAGTATGTGGACTTGCTTTTAAGCTCTGACATAGACTCTTTCCGATGTTACGATAAATTGCAATTGCTTCAATGACTGAGGTTATAATTTGTTGGTGCTCAATAAGGTTTCTGATTCATACTTTTGCATTGTGAAAAGATCATAACTTGAACATGAGTAATCATATGACAAAATCTATATATGTTGCTGTTATGAAATAATCATGATGCCTTCATGTCCGTATTTTATTTTTGTCGACGCCTCTACCTCTAAACATGAGGACATATTTACTGTTATCGGCTTTCGCTTGAGGACAAGTGAGGTCTAAGCTTGGGGGAGTTGATACATCCATCTTGCATCATGCTTTTATATCAATATTTATTTCATTATGGGTTGTTATTTCACGTTATGTCACAATACTTATGGCTATTCTCTCTTATTTTACAAGGTTTACATGAAGAGGGAGAATGCCGGCAGCTGGAATTCTGGGCTGGAAAAGGAGCAAATATTGGAGGCCTATTCTGCACAACTCCAAAAGTCCTGAAACTCCATGGAATATCTTAAAATAAATAAAGAAAAATCATCGCCAAAGATGAAGGCCAGGGGGCCCACACCCTGCTCACGAGGGTGGGGGCGCGCCCTCCCCCCTGGGCGCGCCCCCCTACCTCGTGGGCCTCCTGGTGGCTCTCCGACGCCCATCTTCTCCTATATGAAGTCTTTCGATGAGAAAAAAATAGAAGGCAACTTTTTGGGACGAGACTCCGCCGCCACGAGGCGGAACCTTGGCAGAACCAATCTAGGGCTCCGGCAGAGCTGTTCTGCCAGGGACACTTCCTTCCGGGAGGGGGAAATCATCACCATCGTCATCACCAGCGCTCCTCTCATCGGGAGAGGGCAATCTCCATCAACATCTTCACCAGCACCATCTCATCTTCAAACCCTAGTTCATCTCTTGTATCCAATTCTTGTCTCCAAGTCCGGGGTTGGTGCTAGTAGGTTGCTAGTAGTGTTGATTACTCCTTATAGTTGATGCCAATTGGTTTATTCGGTGGAAGATCATAAGTTCAGATCCTTTATGCATATTATTACCCCTCTGATTATGAACATGAATATGCTTTGTGAGTAATTACGTTTGTTCCTGAGGACAAGGGTGAAGTCTTGCTATTAGTAGTCATGAGAATTTGGTATTCGTTCGATATTTTGATAAGATGTATGTTGTCTAGCCTCTAGTGGTTTTATGTGAACGTCGACTACATAACACTTCACCATTATTTGGGCCTAGAGGGAGGCACTGGGAAGTAATAAGTAGATGATGGGTTGCTAGAGTGACAGAAGCTTAAACCCTAGTTTATGCGTTGCTTTGTAAGGGGCTGATTTGGATCCATATGTTTCATGCTATGGTTAGGTTTACCTTAATACTTTTGTTGTAGTTGCGGATGCTTGCAATAGAGGTTATCATAAGTGGGATGCTTGTTCAAGTAAGAACAGCACCCAAGCACCGGTCCACCCACATATCAAATTATCAAAGTACCGAACGCGAATCATATGAGCGTGATGAAAACTAGCTTGACGATATTCCCATGTGTCCTCGGGAGCGCTTTTCCTATTATAAGAGTTTGTCCAGGCTTGTTCTTTGCTACAAAAAGGATTGGGCCACCTTGCTGAACTTTATTTACTTTTGTTACTTGTTGCTCGCTACAATTTATCCTATCACAAAACTACCTTTTACCACTTATTTCAGTACTTGCAGAGAATACCTTGCTGAAAACTGCTTATCATTTCCTTCTGCTCCTCGTTGGGTTCGACACTCTTACTTCTCGAAAGGACGACGATAGATCCCCTATACTTGTGGGTCATCAGAGATTTTTGAGGGGCTCTTCTAGCCAAGGCTTCAAGGATAAACAAGCTAAAGAGAAGGAAAAGGCCAAGTATAATCTTACTCGCGTAGCGGAAGTACGGCCGTGTGAATGGCCTTGTGATAATTTCTTGAGAGAAGCCGGGATTTATGAAGACTTTTATTCTTTGGTTGAAAATGCAGGCCTCACCGACTTCCTCCACAATCGGATCGATCAGTATCTCTTACTCACCAATACTTTGTGCAAAACTTTTATTACTATCCTAAGAATTCACCTCCTTCAGTATCATTTCATTTATGTGATGAGTTGAAGGAAATGTCATTACATAATTTTTGTGCGGTATGTAGAATACCCTTTGAGGGAAGCTTAGATGAACCACATCGTAAAGATCTGAATGGTTTTGTTAACACCATTACTGTAGGGGATCCGAAGAAGGGTTCCGATGCGAGAATCACTAGCATACACTTTCCTGTTTTACGCTACTTTGACATATTTGCCAGTAGATGCTTAATTGGTCGTGGAAATAGTGGAAACTTCAGTGTTCCTAATATTATTATTCTGTTCCATGCCTTGTTTGGTGATAACAGTTTTAGTATGGGTGCCATTATTGCTAAACGGCTAAGCCTGAACCGTACAAAGGGCCCCATCTTTGGAGGTATCTATGCCGCACGCCTTGCTAAACATTTTGAGATACCTATTAGGCACTATGAGAAAGAGGAGACAATGTTGCCTCTTTCCCTTTTAGATTATAGGAGCATGGTAGCGCATGAGTTTATTGTTGACAACAAAGATAAGATGCTTCTGTATAACCTGAGATTTAATAAGAAACACAATGATATTATTACCCTGCCTGCGCCTTTGTTGTTTGATTTGACTACAGATAATTACCTTGTCTTGCCGGAAGTGGTGTACGCTCATCGAGGCCAGGCATCACTCTCGAGCCTGAGTCGGAACCTCCGCTGGACCCTTATCGTCCATCATCTTACCAGTGGGATCCGGAGGAGATCGCTAGCTAGTGGTATCCAGATAACACTCCTCAGTACACCGGGGAGAGTAGCCGCGATCCTTGGCATTAGGCCAACTTAGGCCAAAAGCCTAAGCTTGGGGGAGTACATGTTTCTCACCGACTTTACATTCATGTTCACACACTATTTTAGTAATCGGTGCTCACACTCTTTCATTGTATTATCCATGCTAGTTTAATTTCTTTTTCTAGTTTTGTTCTTGTGGGTTTGTTAAACCTTAAGAAAAACCAAAAAAATAGTTAGTTTAATTTCCATGCTTGTAGTAGTAATTAAAATGAAAACCCAAAAAGATTTCTCATTCTTCTTTTACTTGTTGGGAGCTTTCCCATGTAAATAGTTTTATTTTCTTTTCTTTCCTTTGGGGGTCGAGAGTAGAAGACCATGTTGAAAATGCTTAGTGGCTCTCATATGCATGATTGTTAATTTAACTTAGAGCCCATATTACTTTGTCTTCTCTCCTGAATTGAATGCTTGTAGATTCCAGCTTAGTCCAATGCACGTGCACTATTATTATTATACACACCGTTCGGTCGTGCAAGTGAAAGGCAATAATGACGATATATGATGGACTGATTGAGATGAGAGAAGCTGGTATGAACTCGACCACTTTTGTTTTTGTAAATATGATGAGTTCATCGTTCCTGATTCAGCCTATTATGAAGTAAACATATTTGCAATGACATTTAGAGATTATAGTTGCTCATGCCATGCTTAATTAGCTATGAGTTTATAATGGTTTACCTTGCGTGCCAACATGCTATTAAAATGATTATGATGTGGTATGATGGGATGGTATCCTCCTTTGAATGAATTGAGTGACTCGACTTGGCACATGTTCACGCATGTAGTTGAAACAAATCAACGTAGCCTTCACGATATATATGTTCATGGTGGATTATATCCTACACATGTTTGCACCTGGTGTAAATTAACTTTAATGCATGTTCATGATTGTTGTCGCTCTCTCAGTTGGTCGCTTCCCAGTCTTTTGCTAGCCTTCACCTGTACTAAGAGGGAATACTGCTTGTGCATCCAAACTCCATAAACCCCAAAGTTATTCCATATGAGTCCACCATACCTTCCTATATGCGGTATCTATCTGCCGTTCCAAGTAAATTTGTATGTGCCAAACTCCAAACCTTCAAATGAAATTCTGTTTTGTATGCTCGAGCAGCTCGTGTTTCAACTAGGGCTGTCTGTATCTTCCATGCTAGGTGTGTTATTCTCAAGAGGAGTGGACTCTACTCCTCATTCACGAGAAAAGGGCTGGTAACTGGGATGCCCAGTCCCATGATCAAAAAGATCAAAGAAAATCAAAATAATTAAATAAAACTCCCTCAGGGCTGTTGCTAGTTGGAGGCACTCGTTGTTTCGAGCAAGCCATGGATTGATGCTTGTTGGTGGTGGGGGAGTATAAACTTTTACCATTCTGTTTGGGAACCGCCTATAATGTATGTAGCATGGAAGATATCGCCATCTCATAGTTGTTGCATTGACAGTGAAAGTATGCCGCTCAAAATGTTATTCATCTCTATTTTAAAATCGAGCTCTGGCACCTCTACAAATCCTTGCTTCCCTCTGCGAAGGGCCTATCTATTTACTTTTATGTCGAGTCATCACCTTCTTATTAAAAAGCACCCGATGGAGAGCACACTGTCATTTGCATGTATTACTATTAGTTTATATTGGGTATGACTTGACTGGATCTCTTTTACCATGAATTACAATGTTTAGTCAGTCCTTGATCTTTAAAGGTGCTCTGCATTTATGTTTTGCGGTCTCAGAAAGGGCTAGTGAGATACCATCTTGTTGTATCATATTATGATTGTTTTGAGAAAGTGTTGTCATCCGACTTTTATTATTATTGCTCGTTAGTTGATTATGCCATTGATATGAGTAAATGTGAGACCTAAGTGTTATTGTGAATATGGTTAGTTCATAATCTTTGCTGAAAACTTGAATGCTGGCTTTACATATTTACAACAACAAGAGCAAATTGAGTTTGTAAAAGTTTTTTTATCACTTTCCGTTTATCAACTGAATTGCTTGAGGACAAGCAAAGGTTCAAGCTTGGGGGAGTTGATACGTCTCCAACGTATCTACTTTTCCAAACACTTTTGCCCTTGTTTTGGACTCTAATTTGCATGATTTGAATGAAACTAACCCGGACTGACGCTGTTTTCAGCAGAACTGCCATGGTGTTGTTTATTGTGCCGAAAACAAAAGTTCTCAGAATGCCCTGAAAATCCACGGAGATAACTTTTGGAAAATATAAAATATACTGGCGAAAGAATCAAGGCCAGGGGCCGACACCATGTCCACGAGGGTGGGGGGCGCGCCCCCTCCCCCTGGGCGCGCCCCCTGTCTCGTGGGCCCCCTGATGCTCCACCGACTCAAATCCAACTCTATATACTCCGTTTCGTGGAGAAAAAAATAAGAGAGAAAGTTTCATCGTGTTTTACGATATGGAGCCACCGCCAAGCCCTAATCTCTCTTGCGAGGGCTGATCTGGAGTCCGTTCGGGGCTCCGGAGAGGGGGATTCGTCGTCGTCGTCATCATCAACCATCCTCCATCACCAATTTCATGATGCTCACCTCCGTGCGTGAGTAATTCCAACGGTGATGGGTTGGATGAGATTCACCATGTAATTAAGTTAGTTTTGTTAGGGTTTGCTCCCTAGTATCCACTATGTTCTGAGATTGATGTTGCTATGACTTTGCTATGCTTAATGCTTGTCACTAGGGCCCGCGTGCCATGATTTCAGATCTGAACCTATTATGTTTTCATGAATATATGTGAGTTCTTGATCCTATCTTGCAAGTCTATAGTCACCTATTATGTGTTATGATCCGACAACCCCGAAGTGACAATAATCCGGATACTTCTCGGTGATGACCGTAGTTTGAGGAGTTCATGTATTCACTAAGTGCTAATGCTTTGGTCCGGTACTCTATTAAAAGGAGGCCTTAATATCCCTTAGTTTCCATTAGGACCCCGCTGCCACAGGAGAGTAGGACAAAAGATGTCATGCAAGTTCTTTTCCATAAGCACGTATGACTATATTCAGAATACATGCCTACATTACATTGATGAACTGGAGCTAGTTCTGTGTCACCCTATGTTGTAGCTATTACATGAGGAATAACATCCGACATAATTATCCATCACTGATCCAATGCCTATGAGCTTTTCACATATTGTGCTTTGCTTATTTACTTTTCCGTTGCTACTGTTACAAAACTGCTATCTTTACTTTTGCCATTGTTACCATTACTATCATAGTACTTTGCTACTAAATACCTTGCTGCAGATACTAAGTTATTCAGGTGTGGTTGTATTGACAACTCAATTGCTAATACTTGAGAATATTCTTTGGCTCCCCTTGTGTCAAATCAATAAATTTGGGTTGAATACTCTATCCTCGAAAGCTGTTGCGATCCCCTATACTTGTGGGTTATCAACCTCCCTAAGGAGAAGTGGTTTAAATATAATACTCCCATTGAAGTAACAGTAGTTGCACCTATTAAAGTTGAAGAAAAGACTATCACTTATAATGATCCTATTGTTCCTACTACCTATATAGAGAAACCACCTTTCCCTGTTAGGATAAAGGATCATGATAAAGCTTCAACTATGGTTCGTAAGAGTAATACTAGAATACCTACACCACCTGAGCAAATTAAAGTTGAACCTAGTATTGCTATGGTTAAAGATCTCTTCGCTGAAAATATTGATGTGCATGTTATTTACTTCTGTGATGAAGCTGCTAGAATTGCTAGACCTGATACTAAAAATAAACATAGACCTGTTGTAGGCATGCCTGTTATTTATGTTAAAATAGGAGATCATTGTTATCATGGCTTATGTGATATGGGTGCTAGTGCAAGTGCAATACCTCATTCCTTATACAAAGAAATTATGCATGATATTGCACCTGCTGAGATAGAAGAAATCGATGTTACAATTAAGCTTGCCAATAGAGATGCTATTTCACCAGTTGGGATTGTTAGAGATGCTGAAGTCTTGTGTGGGAAAGTTAAATATCCTACTGATTTTTCTTGTTCTTGGCTCCCCACAAGATGACTTTTGTCCCATTATATTTGGTAGACCCTTCTTGAATATTGTTAATGCTAAGATAGACTGCAAAAAGGATATTGTTACGATTGGTTTAGGGGATATTTCTCATGACTTTAATTTTGCTAAATTTCGTAGACAACCCCATGATAAAGAATTGCCTAGTAAGGATGAATTATTGGTCTTGCTTCTATTGTCGTGCTTCCTAATGATCCTTTAGAACAATATTTGCTAGACCATGAAAATCATATGTATATGAATGAAAGAAGGGAGATAGATGAAGTATTCTTTAAACAGGGACATATTTTGAAACACAACATGCCTATTGAAATTCTAGGGGATCCTCCACCACCCAAGGGTGATCCCGTGTTTGAGCTTAAACCACTACCTGATACTCTTAAATATGCTTATCTAGATGAAAAGAAGATATATCCTGTTATTATTAGTGCTAACCTTTCAGAGCAGGAAGAGGAGAAATTATTGAAAATTCTAAAGAAGCATCATGCTGCTATTGGATATACTCTTGATGATCTTAAGGGCATTAGTCCCACTTTATGCCAGCACAAAATAAAATTTGAGAAAGACGCTAAACCGGTTGTTGATCACCAACGATGGTTAAATCCTAAGATGAAAGAAGTGGTAAGAAAAGAAATACTAAAGCTTCTAGAGGCAGGTATAACTTATCCCGTTGCTGATATTCAGTGGGTAAGTCATGTCCATTGTGTCCCTAAGAAGGGAGGTATTACTGTCATTCCTAATGATAAAGATGAAAGGATCATTACCCTTTGCCTTTTATTGATCAAATGCTAGAAACATTATCCAAACATACACATTTTTGCTTTCTAGATGGTTACTCTGGTTTCTCTCAAATACCTGTGTCAAAAGAGGATCAAGAAAAGACCACTTTTACTTACCCTTTCGATACTTTTGCTTATAGACGTATGCCTTTTAGTTTATGCAATGCACCTGCCACCTTTCAAAGATGCATGATGGCTATATTCTCTGACTTTTGTGAAAAGATTGTTGAGGTCTTCATGGATGATTTCTCCGTTTATGGATCTTCTTTTGATGATTGCTTGAGCAAGCTTGATCGAGTTTTGCAGAGATGTGAAGAAACTAATCTTGTCTTGAATTGGGAAAAATGCCACTTTATGGTTAATGAAGGCATTGTCTTGGGGCATAAAATTTCTGAAAGAGGTATTGAAGTTGATAAAGCTAAAGTTGATGCTATTGAAAAGATGTCG
Source organism: Triticum timopheevii (assembly GCA_963921465.1). Lineage (NCBI taxonomy): Eukaryota > Viridiplantae > Streptophyta > Magnoliopsida > Poales > Poaceae > Triticum > Triticum timopheevii. Next base: position 129,880,752 of record OY997270.1, read on the forward strand.
TGTCCTAAAGACATTAAAGGTATAAGAAGTTTCCTTGGTCATGCCGGTTTTGTTAGGAGGTTTATTAAGGACTTCTCTAAAATTTCTAGGCCTCTGACTAATCTCTTACAAAAATATATTCCTTTTGTCTTCAATGATGATTGTGTAGAAGCATTTGAAATACTTAAGAAAGCTTTGATTTCTGCACCTATTGTTCAGCCACCTGATTGGAATATACCCTTTGAAATTATGTGTGATGCTAGTGATTATGCCGTAGGTGTTGTTCTAGGACAAAGAGTTGATAAGAAACTAAATGTTATTCAATATGCTAGTAAAACTCTAGACAGTGCCCAGAGAAATTATGCTACTACTGAAAAAGAATTTTTAGAAGTTGTATTTGCTTGTGATAAGTTTAGACCTTATATCGTTGACTCTAAAGTAACTGTTCACACTGATCATGCTGCTATTAAATATCATATGGAAAAGAAAGATGCTAAACCTAGACTTATTAGATGGGTTCTCCTACTACAAGAATTTGATTTGCACATTATTGATAGAAAGGGAGCTGAGAACCCCGTTGCAGACAACTTGTCTAGGTTATAGAATGTTCTTGATGACCCACTACCTATTGATGATAGCTTTCCTGACGAACAATTAGCCGTCATAAATGCTTCTCGTACTGTTCCATGGTATGCCAATTATTCTAATTACATTGTTGCTAAATTTATACCACCTAGTTTCATGTACCAGCAAAAGAAAAAGTTTTTCTATGTTTTAAGACATTACTACTGGGATGACCCACACCTTTATAAAGAAGGCGTAGATAGTGTTATTATTCGTTGTGTACCTGAGCATGAACAGGAACAAATCCTACTCAAGTGTCACTCCAAGGCTTATGGAGGACACCACGCTGGAGATAGAACTGCACATAAGGTATTGCAATCCGGTTTTTATTGGCCTACTCTCTTCAAGGATGCCCGTAAGTTTGCCTTGTCTTGCGATGAATGTCAAAGAATTGGTAATATTAGTAGACGTCAAGAAATGCTTATGAATTATTCACTTGTTATTAAACCATTTGATGGCTGGGGCTTTGATTATATGGGACCCTTTCCTTCCTCTAATGGGTATACACATATTTTAGTTGATGTTGATTACGTACTAAGTGGGTAGAAGCTATTCCAACTAGTAGTGTTGATCATAACACCTCTATTAAGATGCTTAATGAAGTTATTTTTTCGAGGTTTGGAGTCCCTAGATACCTAATGACTGATGGTGGTTCACATTTTATTCATGGTGCTTTTCGTAAAATGCTTGCTAACTGTGATGTTAATCATAGAATTGCATCTCCATATCACCCACAGTCTAGTGGCCAAGTAGAACTAAGTAACAGAGAGCTTAAATTAATTTTGCAAAAGACTGTTAATAGATCTAGAAAGAATTGGTCCAAGAAACTTGATGACACATTATGGGCCTATAGAACTGCGTATAAGAATCCTATGGGTATGTCTCCGTATAAAATGGTTTATCGAAAAGCATGTCACTTACCTCTCGAACTAGAACATAAGGCATATTGGGCCATTAAAGAGCTCAATTATGATTTCAAACTTGCCGGTGAGAAGAGGTTATTTGACATTAGCTCACTTGATGAATCGAGAACTCAAGCCTATGAGAATGCCAAACTGTTTAAAGAAAAAGTTAAAAGATGGCCTGACAAAAGGATACAAAAGCGTGAGTTTAATGTAGGTGAATGTGTGTTGCTGTTCAACTCTCGATGAAGATTTTTTGCAGGAAAACTTCTCTCTAAATGGGAAGGGCCTTACGTTATCGAGGAGGTCTATCGTTCCGGTGCCATAAAAATCAACAACTTTGAAGGCACAAATCCGAAGGTGGTGAACGGCCAAAGAATCAAACATTATATCTCAGGTAATCCAGTAAATGTTGAAACTAATGTTATTGAAACCATGACCCCGGAGGAATACATAAGGGACACTTTCCGGGATGTTCCATACCCCCTGGGTGCACCCTACCCCCTGGGTGCGCCCCCTGCCTCGTGGGCACCTCGTGTGCTCTCCTGACTCCGTTTTCTTGCACGGTACTTCTTTTAGTCGGTAAAAATTCATTATATAATCTCCCAAAGGTTTTGACCACCGCACCACACAAATATCACTTGTTTTTGTTTCGAGCTATTTCTCTGACAGATCTAGATCACCATGACGTCTTTGAGTGCACCCAAGGACAAGTTCTTCGAGAAGGTCATCAACCCCTACCTCGCGGAGGTGCTACAACACCCTCAAACCATTGAGATGCATGAGGGGGTGATGCACATCAGCGATGTCAAGGGACCAAGGAGAACCGGAGGCATGGAGACAAGACTCGAAGCAATGGAGCAGCAGGTTTTCAAGTGCCAAGGGATGGTGGAACGCGGACTCGATGCCAACCACATGATGATCGCGGAGTTCACCAACAACCACAAGCTGGATGCCAAGAACATTAGGGAGGCCATCTTCAAGCTTCACGAGAAAATCGAGCACCTCCAAGCCCAGATCTATGACCTGCAATACCAAAACTATGAGTATGAATATAGATTCAAGAGGATGAGTTTGGCTGCAGATTTAAGGATCCCGGAGACTCGATCATCTTTCTACGATGGTGAGCCTATGCCTTGGAAGAGGGACGACAGGCCTTCATCATCAACAACTCCATCACCACCACCTTCTTCACCTTAGAAGAAGGAGACATAGTCACATGGGTATGGGCACTCCCCTTGGCAACTGCCAAGCTTGGGGGAGGTGCCCCGGTATCGTAACACCATCACACTCCTATCTTTACCTTTTTCTTACTTTGATCCTTTTGGTAATATCTTGATCTAGTAGAATAAAGTTTTAGAATGATCTAGTTTTGAGTTTTGCTTTATGATTCCTCTATGTAATCGAGTCCGTGAGCTATATATAATAAAGATTAGTCTTGAGTCAAGGGCTTTGCTATCTTGCTATGATCTTGAGGGAATAAAAGAAAAAGAAAGAATAAAAAGAAATAAAGAGATCATATGGATCTTATAGAGAGTAATGACTTCACATATTGAGAGTATGATGAATAAAAGTTGTTGAGAGTTGGCAAACATAGTTTTGGTCATCGTTGCAATTAATAGGAAGTAATAAACAAAGAGAGGTTCTCACATATAAATATACTATCTTGGACATCTTTTATGATTGTGAGCACTCATTAAAATATGACATGCTAAAGAGTTGATGTTGGACAAGGAAGACAACGTAATGGGTTATGTTTTCTTATATCCAAAATAAAGTATATTGTCATCGATCATCCACACATGTTGAGCTTGCCTTTCCCTCTCATGCTAGCCAAATTCTTTGCACCAAGTAGAGATACTACTTGTGCTTCCAAATATCCTTAAACCCAGTTTTGCCATGAGAGTCCACCATATCTACCCATGGATTGAGTAAAATCCTTCAAGTAAGTTGTCATTGTTGCAAGCAATAAAAAATTGCTCTTTAAATATGTATGATTTATTAGTGTGGGAGAAAATAAGCTATATACGATCTTGTGATGTGGAAGAAATAAAAGCGACGAACTGCATAATAAAGGTCCATATCACAAGTGGCAATATAAAGTGACGTTCTTTTGCATTAAGATTTCGTGCATCCAACCGTAAAAGCACATGACAACCTCTGCTTCCCTCTGTGAAGGGCCTATCTTTTACTTTTGTCTTATACCTTTTACTATAGACATGGTGATATTCACCTTTCCATTTTACATTTTATCCTTTGGCAAGCACCTTGTGTTGGAAAGATCCTGGTATATATATCCAATTGGATATAAGTTTGCATGAACTATTATTGTTGACATTACCCTTGAGGTAAAAGATTGGGAGGCAACACTATAAGCCCCTATCTTTCTCTGTGTCCGATTAAAACTCCATACCCATAAGTATTGCGTGAGTGTTAGCAATTGTGAAAGACTAAATGATAGTTGAGTATGTGGACTTGCTGAAAAGCTCTTATATTGACTCTTTCTGATGTTATGATAAATTGCAATTGCTTCAACGACCGAGAGCATAGTTTGTTAGTCCTCAATGAAGTTTCTGATTCATACTTGACATTGTGGATAGAATATTACTTGAGCATAAGAAATCATATGACAATATATATATATATATATATATATATTGCTATTATAAGAATGATCATGATGCCCTCATGTCCATATTTTATTTTACCGACACCTCTATCTCTAAACATGTGGACATATTTTCTGTTATCGGCTTCCGCTTGAGGACAAGCGAGGTCTAAGCTTGGGTAGTTCATACGTACATTTTGCATCATGCTTTGTTATTGATATTTATTGCATTATGGGCTGCTATTACTCATTATGTCACAATACTTATGCTTTTTCTCTCTTATTTTACAAGGTTTACACGAAGAGGGAGAATGCCGGCAGCTGGAATTCTGGGCTGGAAAAGGAGCAAATATTAGAGACCTATTTTGCACAACTCCAAAAGTCCTGAAACTCCACGGAAGTTATTTTTGGAATTAATAAAAAATACTGAGCTCAGAAAATACCAGAGGGGGGCCACCCACCGTCCACGGGGGTGGGGGGCGCGCCCTACCTCCCTGGGCGCGCCCCCTGCCTCGTGGGCCCCCTGGCAGGCCTCCAGTGCCCATCTTCTGCTATATGAAGTCTTTTACCCTGGAAAAAATCATAAGCAAGCTCTCGGGACGAAACACCGCTGCCATGAGGCGGAACCTTGGCGAAACCAATCTAGGGCTCCGGCGGAGTTGTTCTGCCGGGGAAACATCCCTCCAGGAGGGGGAAATCGTCACCATTGTCATCACCATCGATCCTCTCATCGGGAGGGGGTCAATCTCCATCAACATCTTCACCAACACCATCTCCTCTCAAACCCTAGTTCCTCTCTTGTATCCGGTCTTTGTCTCAAAGCCTCAGATTGGTACCTGTGGGTTGCTAGTAGTGTTGATTACTCCTTGTAGTTGATGCTACTTGGTTTATTCAGCGGAAGATCATATGTTCAGATCCTATATGCATATCAATACACCTATGATTATGAAGATGAATATGATTTGTGGGTAGTTACGTTTGTTCCTGAGGACGTGGTAGAAGTCTTGCTATAAGTAGTCATGTGAATTTGGTATTCATTCGATATGTTGATGAGATGTATGTTGGCTCTCCTCTAGTGGTGTTATGTGAACGTCAACTACATGACACTTCACCATTGTTTGGGCCTAGAAGAAGGCATTGGGAAGTAATAAGTAGATGATGGGTTGCTCGAGTGATAGAAGCTTAAACCCTAGTTTATGAGTTGCTTCGTAAGGGGCTGATTTGGATCCACATGTCTCATGCTATGGTTAGTTTTACCTTAATACTTCTTTTGTAGTTGCAGATGCTTGCAATAGGGGTTAATCATAAGTGGGATGCTTGTCCAAGAAAGGGCAGTACCCAAGCACCGGTCCACCCACATACCAAATTATCAAAGTAACGAACGCGAATCATATGAGCATGATGAAAACTAGCTTGACGATAATTCCCATGTGTCCTCGGGAGCATTTTCCTTCATATAAGAATTTGTCCAGGCTTTTTCCTTTGCTACAAAAAGGATTGGGCCACCTTGCTGCACCTTATTTACTCTTTTTACTTGTTACCCGTTATGAATTACCTTATCACAAAAGTATCTATTACCAATAATTTTAGTGCTTGCAGAGAATACCTTACTGAAAACCGCTTGTCATTTCCTTCTGCTCCTCATTGGGTTCAACACTCTTACTTATCGAAAGGACTACGATAGATCCCCTACACTTGTGGGTCATCACCGCTTCATGTTGTGCTCAATTACTTTGGATGAGCCAAACTCTTAAAGAGTATGGGATATATGTGAAACATGTTCCATTGCTTTGTGACAATGAAAGTGCTATTAAGATTGCTCACAATCCCGTGCAACATTCTCGAACTAAGCATATTGAGGTTCGTCATGATTTCATTCGAGATCATGTTGCTAAAGGAGACATTGATCTTAAGCATGTTCGTACCGATAAGCAATTGGCGGATATATTCACCAAACCGCTTGACGATAAAGTATTTTTCCGGTTAAGAGGTGAATTGAACATCGTTGATGCTTCAAACTTGGAGTAGGAACTCCATTTGGACACATGCAAGGCATGAGCCTTTGAATATCCTTGATGTTTCTCTTATGATGATAATCATATGTCTTGGATATATTTGCACCCTTGCATGTTATCTAACCCTTGTAGGTACTTCGATGAATCTAAATGTATGAGATTGCAACTCACTCACATCTTGAGCAATCTCTACATCACCAAGTCTCTACAATATGGTGGTTGAAGACAAGGAAGCATGAAACCCTTCAAACATATCCTTTGACAATTTATAAATATCAAATTTCTTTTGGTGTCATATTTCATGATTGACACTTTGGATAGACAAGTGCTTCTCCTTGCAAAACTAACTCATGTAGGTAGATGAACTCCAATTACAAGTGGTGCTCCCAATGAACTACATCAACCTTGAGCATCCCACACAAGTTCAACTACATGATCAAGATCAACACCACCACCCAAGGTATGTTATTCCATCTTAGAGAAGCTTTACCCCAAATCATGGGTCAAAGCAGCTCAACAAGATGTGAATACATCAAAATGCTTAAACGAAAAATGGCAACCCCATTTTGCGCTTAAACGATGAGTATGACCTATTATCAAGTGTCTTCACTTGACTCCTAAGTCAATATATTCTAACATAGGTGACTTTGTCATCGACCAATTCTAGATGAAGTTCTATAGTGTTCTTGCATTTGTCTCTTGCATATTTGTTCACCTTCTTAATTCATCTCAATGTTGAGGATATTGCTTATTGTTATCATCTCGGTTAGCTGTGGATTAGAGATTAATTGGAAATCGGCCGATTAGTCAATTTTATCGGTCGACTATTAATCGGTGTTTTTTTGCAAATCCCAGGTTCTCAACACTAAAATATGCTATATTCAACACCAAATATTGGACAGAAGTGTTACGTTGATTCCTAGCCTATGAATCCTTGTATGATGACGAACAAAATAGAACAACAGTACATATTGCATAACAAGGTGCACAAAATGCAAATAAACATAGTTTTGCAAACATAGTGCTATGAATAGGCCTGATATATCGATAGATTTCCGATAAATCGCTTGTCATAGCGATAAGTCGGCTCAAACGATAAATGGTGAAGATAAGGCATAATCTTATCGATCACCCCAAGAGTAGCGATAAATCGGACGATAAATCGTTGGATCGGAAGATTTCTTGAACAGTGATTCATCTAGATCTCTTTTCTTTTTAATTTTTGTTCTACATTCCGTGCATCCTATTCATTGCAAATCCTTTAGTTAATTCCCTGCAAATCCTTGTGAGATCTTATTTGCTTAGTGAGCTGAGGTGACAAGTGCTTTATCTCTGTAATGAACTCAGACACCCCAGTTTGTCTCTTTCGGTCGAACCGAATCACCTCGGTGCCACCGAAGACAACAACTCGATGTTACCAACTTCAAATGTTGAGGAGACACTTTGTCATTTGCATCCTGCCCATTTTGTTCCAGCTCCACTCGATGATTCTTATCCTCTACCAGCACCTTATTTTTCCCTGCTACTTTGCTATCTGACTCAAGGACCAAACCTATTTTGACTCACACTCCAGAAGACCCCTTCTTGGAAATTGATGTCAAAGGGGGAGAGAGAGCTCACATCAAAGCTTAATCATATCAAAAGGGGGGAAGAGAGATAAATAATCACATCAAAGAGAGACCCCAGATGCTTGGTGTTCAAAGAGGAGAGAAGTCACATGTCTTTAGAGGGGAAAGACATGTTCATGTTGTTTGTGTGTTTGCTTTGCTCTGATTTTCTATTCCTTATCTTCTCCCAGAATCCCATATAAGATTCGGGGGAGCAAGACATCTAAGGGAAGGAAACCTTCGAATTCATTGCATATTTTTACCTTTGGGGACATGTCTACACTCAAATAGAGTACCTAGTACTCACTCTCTACATGTCATCCCAATCTTGGTACTCTTGTGGTTTGCTGCTCTTGCTCTGTTTAGTAGATGTTTCTGTGTTATCTAACCTTGTTTACTCAGGTTCATCTCTTCCAAAGCTAGCTCAAGATCACAAGGTAAGTATATGCATCACACTCATGTGCATGAGGATCTCTTGCTGATGTACATATTGTTTGCAAGAAGGACTCATGAGCATTAAGGTGCATTTCCTATATTCACACCATTTACTCTGATGCATATAGCTAAGATACATGTAACTCATTGCTTGCTATGTCATGATTATGCACTCACATGCTCTTATGTTCCATATTTACATGATTGCATACATGTAAGGGGAGCCTATGCATGTTACATGTCCTTCCAAAGCTTTACCTGCCTTTCTCTATATCTTTATCTAAAGCTTTGATGTATGTTGTCATCAATTACCAAAAGGGGGGAGATTGAAAGAAAAAGTGCTCCCTGGGTAATTTTTGTAATTAATGTCAACATATCTCTTGTTGGACTGATACTTTTATCTAGTATATTTCAGATAAGTCCAACAGTGGAGTGGCATGGCCAAGATGATGTGGAACCCCTTCAAGATGCTAAGGACAAAGGATTGGCTCAAGCTCAAAGCTCAGGACTCTACATTTTCTATTTCAGTGATCCAAGATCACATTGAGTCCATAGTAAAGCCAATACTATTAAAAGGGGATGAGGTGTTGCTTAATGGCTTGCTTGCTTAAAGTGCTTAGTGATATGCTACAAAGCCCTCAACCACTTTCTCATATCCACAAATGTCCCATACCAAAAGTCAAACTCGGCCCCACCGATCTGATCTATCTGGCGCCACCGAGTTCATTTGACATAGCCACTGCCAGAAACACTAGTCACTTCAGTCTCACCGATGGGATCTCGGTCTCACCGAGATGGGCTTGCAAACTCTCTGTTGCCTATTGAAATAATTTCGGTCTCACTGAGATATGCAATTAGTCCCACCGAGTTTTCTTGACCAACTCTCTGTTTCGCTTATTACCAAAATCGGTCCCACCGAGTTTGTGTAATCGGTCAAACCGAGATGAGGTTTTACCCTAACCCTAGCACATCGGTCCTACCGAGTTGATCATATCGGTCCCACCGAAATGCCTAACGGTCACTGATGACCCACAAGTGTAGGGGATCTATCGTAGTCCTTTCGATAAGTAAGAGTGTCGAACCCAATGAGGAGCAGAAGGAAATGATAAGCGGTTTTCAATAAGGTTTTCTCTGCAAGCACTGAAATTGTAGGTAATAGATAGTTTTGTGATAAGATAAATAGTAATGAGTAACAAGTAAATAAAGTAAGTAAAGTGCAGCAAGGTGGCCCAATCCTTTATGTAGCAAAGGATAAGCCTGGACAAATTCTAATAATGATAAAGGAGCTCCCGAGGACACATTGGGAATTATCGTCAAGCTAGTTTTCATCACGTTCATATGACTCGCGTTCGGTACTTTGATAATTTGATATGTGGGTGGACCGGTACTTGGGTACTTCCCTAACTTGGACAAGTATCCCACTTATGATTAACCCCTATTGCAAGCATCCGCAACTACAAAAAGAAGTATTAAGGTAAACCTAACCACATCATTAAGCATATGGATCCATATCAGCCCCTAACGAAGCAACGCATAAACTAGGGTTAAGCTTTTGTCATTCTAGCAACCCATCATCTACTTATTACTTCTCCATGCCTTCCTCTAGTCCCAAATAATGGTGAAGTGTCATGTAGTCGACGTTCACATAACACCACTAGAGGAAAAGACAACATACATCTCATCAAAATATCGAACGAATACCAAATTCACATGACTACTAATAGCAAGACTTCACCCATGTCCTCAGGAACAAATGTAACTACTCACAAAGCATATTCATGTTCATAATCAGAGGTGTAATAATATGTATAAAGGATCTGAACATATGATCTTCCACCAAGTAAACCAATTAGCATCAACTACAGGGAGTAATCAACACTACTAGCAACCCACAGGTACCAATTTGTGGTTTTGATACAAGATTGGATACAAGAGATGAACTAGGGTTTTGAGAGGAGATGGTGCTGGTGAAGATGTTGATGGAGATTGACCCCCTCCTGATGAGAGGGTCATTGGTGATGACGTTGGCGATGATTTCCCCCTCCCGGAGGGAAGTGTCCCTGACAGAACAGCTCCGCGAGAGCCCTAGATTGGTTCCGCCAAGGTTCCGCCTCGTGGCGGCGGAGTTTCGTCCCATAACCTTGCCCACGATTTTTTCTAGGGTAAAAGTGATGATATAGCAGAAGATGGACGCCCGAGGCCCACCAGGGGGCCAGGAGATAGGGGGCGCGCCCTATAGGGGGAGCGTGCCCCCATGTCTCCTAGATAGGGTGTGGGCCCCCTAGCCTATTTCTTTCGCTCAGAAATTCTTATTGAATCCAAAAAGTTGTTTCGTGGAGTCTCAGGACTTTTGGAGCTGTGCAGAATAGGTTTCCAATGTTTGCTCCTTTTCCAGCCAGAATTCCAGCTGCTGGCATTCCCCCTCTTCATGGTAAACCTTGTAAAATAAGAGAGAATAGCCATAAGTATTGAGATATAATGTGTAACAATAGCCCATAATGCAATAAATATTGATATAAAAGCATGATGCAAAATGGACGTATCAACTCCCCCAAGCTTAGACCTCGCTTGTCCTCAAGCGGAAGCCGAAATCGAAAAATATGTCCACATGTTTAGAGATAGAGGTGTCGATAAAAATAAAATACGGACATGAGGGCATCATGATCATTCTAATAACAACAACATATATAGATTTTGTCATATGACTTCCTATGCTCAAGTAACAAGCAATTCACAATGTAAAGTATGGTTCAAAAACTTCATTGGGAACTAACAAACTATAATCTCAGTCATTGAAGCAATTGCAATTTATCGTAACATCAGAAAGAGTCAATAATAGAACTTTTCAACAAGCTCACATACTCAACTATCTCGTAGTCTCCTATAATTGCTAACACTCACGCAATACTTGTGCTTATAGAGTTTCAACCGGACACTAAGAAAGATAGGGGCTTATTGTGTTGCCTCCCAACGTATTCACCTTTAGGTGATGTCAACAATAATAGCTTATGCCAACTTACATCCAATTGGATATATATATCATGATCTTTCAAACACGAGGAGCTTGCCAAAGGATAAAAATAAAAAGGGAAAGGTGAGGATCACCTTGACTCAAGCATAAAGTAAAAAACATAAAGTAAAAGATAGGCCCTTCGCAGAGGGAAGCAGAGGTTGTCATGCGCGTTTAGGGTTGATGCATAAAATCTTAGTGCAAAAGAACGTCACTTTATATTGCCCCGTGTATGTGGACCTTTATTATGCAGTCCGTCGCTTTTATTACTTCCACAACAAGTTCGTACAAAGTTTATTTTCTCTGCACTAATAAGTCATACATATTTAGAGAGCAATTTTTATTGCTTGCACCGATGACAACTTACTTGAAGGATCTTACTCAATCCATATGTAGGTATGGTGGACTCTCATGGCAAAACTGGGTTTAAGGATATTTGGAAGCAGAAGTAGTATCTCTACTTGGTGCAAGGAATTTTGCTAGCATGAGGGGTAAAGGCAAGCTCAACATGTTTGGAAGGTCAATGACAATATACTTTAACTGAGATGTTGGAAAACATAAACCATTACGTTGTCTTCCTTGTCCAACATCAACTCTCTTAGCATGTCATACTTAATGAGCGCTTCACAATCATAACAGATGTCTAAGATAATATATTTATATGTGTACCCCTCTTTCCTTATCACTTCCTATTGATTGCAACGATGACCAAGGCAACGTTCATCAACTCTCAACAATTTTTATGCCTCATGCTTTCTATGTGTGAAGTTATCACTATCCATAAGATCAGTATGAACTCTTTTATTCTTTCTACTTTATCAAGATCATAGCAATATAGCAAAGCCCTTGACTCAACACTAATCTTTATTATAGATAGCACACGGACTCGATTACAAAAAGAGATCACAATGCAAAACTCAAAACTACTTGATATCAAAACTTCAAACTACTAGATCAAGATACTACTAAAAGGATCAAACTAAATAAAGCGGTAAAGATAGGAGTGTGATGGTGATACGATACTGGGGCACCTCCCCCAAGCTTGGCAGTTGCCAAGGGGAGTGCCCATACCCATGTGATTATGTCCTCGGAGGTGGTGATGGTGGAGTTGTTGATGATGTAGGATTGTCGTCCGTCTTCCAAGGCATAGGCTCCCCATCATAGAAGGATGATCGAGTCTCCGGGATCCTTAAATCTGCAGCCAAACTCATCCTCTTAAATCTATATTCATACTCACAGTTTTGGTTTTGCAGGTCATAAATCTAGGCTTGGAGGTGCTCGATTTTCTCTTAAAGCTTGAAGATGGTCTCCCCAATGACTTTAGCATCTAGCTTGTGGTTGTTGGTGAACTCCGTGATCGTCATCTGGTTGGCGTTGAGTCCACGCTCCACCATCCCTTGACACTTGAAAACTTCTTGCTCCACGGCTTCGAGCTTTGTCTCCCTCCACATCGCGGATGTGCATCACCCCCTCATGCATCTCAATGGTTTGAGGATGATGCAGCACCTCCGCGAGGTAGGGGTTGATAACCCTCTCGAAAAACTTGTCCTTGGGAGCGCTTGGAGACGCCATGATGCTCTAGATCTGAAACAGAAACAGCTCGAAACGAAAACAGAGGATATTTGCGTGATACGGTGGTCAAAACCTTCGGGAGTATATATAATGAATTTTTACCGAACAAAGTACATAACATGCAAGAAAACGGAGTCCGTGAGGCACATGAGGTGCCCACGAGACAGGGGGCACGCCCTACACTCTCGTGGGGGCCTCGTGTCCCTTTCGGACTACTTCTTTCTTCCTAAAATTCTTAAATAATCCAAAACTGATAAAAATTGCCATTAGAGTTGTTTTGGAGTCGGTTTACTTACCGTACCACATACCTATGCCTTTTCGGAGTCTGGAATGTTCTGGAAAGTGTCCCTTATGTATTCCTCAGGAGTTACGGTTTCAATAATATTAGTTTCAACATTGATAGGATTACCTGAAATATAATGTTTAATTCTTTGACCGTTTACCACCCTCGGATTTGTGCCTTCGAAGTTGTTGATTTTTATAGCACCAGAACGATAGACCTCCTCGATAACGTAGGGGCCTTCCCATTTTGAGAGAAGTTTTCCTGCAAAAAATCTTAAACGAGAGTTGAATAATAACACATAATCTCCTACGTTAAATTCACGCTTTTGTATCCTCTTATCATGCCAGCGTTTGACTTTTTCTTTGAAAAGCTTGGCATTCTCATAGGCTTGGGTTCTCCATTCATCAAGTGAGCTAATATCAAACAACCTCTTCTCACCGGCAAGTTTGAAGTCATAATTTAGCTCTTTAATAGCCCAATATGCTTTATGTTCAAGTTCAAGAGGTAAATGACACGCTTTTCCATAAACCATCTTATATGGAGACATACCCATAGGATTTTTGTATGCAGTTCTATAGGCCCATAATGCATCATCAAGTTTTTTGGACCAATTCTTTCTAGATCTATTCACAGTCTTTTGCAAAATTAATTTGAGCTCTCTATTGGTCAACTCTACTTGACCACTAGACTGCGGATGATAAGGAGATGCTATTCTATGATTAACATCATACTTAGCAAGCATCTTACGGAAAGCACCATGAACAAAATGTGAACCACCATCAGTCATAAGATATCTAGGGACTCCAAACCTCAGAAAAATAACTTCTTTAAGCATTTTAATAGAAGTGTTATGATCAACACTACTAGTTGGAATAGCTTCTACCCACTAAGTAATGTAATCAACAGCAACTAAAATATGTGTATAACCATTAGAGGTAGGAAAAGGTCCCATATAATCAAAGCCCCAAACATCAAACGGCTCAATAACAAGAGAATAAATCATAGGCATTTCTTTACGTCTACTAATGTTACCTATTCTTTGACATTCATCACAAGATAAAACAAACTTACGAGCATCTTTGAAGAGAGTAGGCCAATAAAAACCAGATTGTAGTACCTTGTGTGCAATTCTATCTCCAGCGTGGTGTCCTCCATAAGATTCAGAGTGACACTTATGTAGAATCTGTTCCTGTTCATGCTCAGGCACACAACGTCTAATAACACCATCTACTCCTTCTTTATAAAGGTGTGGATCATCCCAGAAGTAATGTCTTAAATCATAAAAGAACTTTTTCTTTTGCTGGTATGTGAAACTAGGAGGTATATATTTAGCAACAATGTAATTAGCATAATCAGCATACCAAGGAGCAGTACGAGAAGCATTGACGACCACCAATTGTTCATCAGGAAAGCTATCATTAATAGGCAGTGGGTCATCAAGAACATTCTCTAACCTAGACAAGTTATCTGCAACTGGGTTCTCAGCTCCCTTTCTATCAATAATATGCAAGTCAAATTCTTGGAGCAAGAGAACCCATCTAATGAGTCTAGGCTTAGCATCTTTCTTTTCCATAAGATATTTAATAGCAGCATGATCAGTGTGAATAGTAACTTTGGAATCAACAATATAAGGTCTAAACTTATCACATGCAAACACAACTGCTAAGAACTCTTTTTCAGTAGTAGCATAATTTCTCTAGGCAGTATCAAGAGTCTTACTAGCATACTGGATAACATTCAATTTCTTATCGACTCTTTGCCCTAAGACAGCACCTACAGCATAATCACTAGCATCGCACATAATTTCAAAAGGTAAATTCCAATCGGGTGGCTGAACAATAGGTGCAGTGATCAAAGCTTTCTTAAGTGTTTCAAATGCTTCTACACAATCATCATCAAAGACAAAAGGAATATCTTTTTGCAATAATTAGTCAGAGGCCTAGAGATTTTAGAAAAGTCCTTAATGAACCTTCTGTAAAAACCGGCGTGACCAAGGAAACTTCTTATACCTTTTATGTCCTTGGGACATGGCATCTTTTCAATAGCATCAACTTTGGCTTTATCAACTTCAATACCTCTCTCAGAGATCTTGTGCCCCAAGACAATGCCTTCATTAACCATAAACTGACACTTTTCCCAATTCAGGACGAGACCAGTGTCTTCGCATCTCTGCAAAACTCGATCAAGGTTGCTCAAACAATCATCAAAAGAGGATCCATAGACTGAGAAGTCATCCATGAATACCTCACAAATATTTTCACAAAAATCAGAGAATATAGCCATCATGCATCTTTGAAAGGTAGCAGGTGCATTACATAAACCAAAAGGCATATGTCTATAAGCAAAAGTACCAAAAGAGCAAGTAAAAGTAGTTTTAGATTGATCCTTCGCTGATACATGTATCTGAGAGAAGCCAGAATAACCATCTAGAAAGCAAAAATGTGTGTGTTTGCATAGCCTTTCTAACATTTGATCAATAAAAGGTAAAGGGTAATGATCTTTCTTAGTAGCTTTATTTAACTTACGGAAATCAATTACCATCCTATAACCTGTAATAATTCTTTGCGGGATCAACTAGGAACAACGGTAATACCTCCCTTTTTAGGGACACAATGGACAGGGCTTACCCATTCATTATCAGCAACGGGATAAATAATACCTGCCTCAAGGAGCTTTAGTATCTCCTTTCTTACCACTTCCTTCATCTTGGGATTTAATCGTCTTTGAGGATCTCTAACCGGTTTGGCATCTTTCTCCACTGAAATTTTGTGTTGACATAATGTGGGACTAATGCCCTTAAGATCATCCAGAGTATATCCAATAGCAGCTCGGTGCTTCTTCAGAGTTTTCAATAATCTTTCTTCTTCTTTCTCTGAAAGGTTAGCACTAATAATAACGGGATATATTTCTTTTTCATCAAGATAAGCATACTTAAGATTATCAGGTAATGGTTTGAGTTCAAACACGGGATCGCCCTTGGGTGGAGGGGGATCCCCAAGAATTTCAACGGGAAGGTTATGTTTCACCATAGGTTCCTGTTTAAGGAACACTTCATCTATTTCTTCCCTTTCCTTCATAAACATATCGTTTTCATGGTCTAGCAAATATTGTTCTAACAGATCAGTTGGACGAACAGCAACAGAAGCAAGACCAATAATCTCATCCTTACTAGGTGGTTCCCTTTCACGAGGTTGTCTACTAAACTTAGCGAAATTAAACGCATGAGACATACCATCTATGCCAACAGTGACAATATTCTTTTCACAGTTAATCTTAGCACTAGCAGTATTCAAGAAGGGTCTACCAAAAATAATGGGACAAAAATCATCTTGTGGGGAACCAAGAACAAGAAAATCAGCAGGGTATTTAACCTTCCCAGACAAAACTTCAACATCTCTAACAATCCAAATAGGTTTAATGGTATCCCTATTAGCAAGCTTAATAGTAACATCAATGTCTTCTAATTCAACGGGTGCGATGTCGTGCATAATTTCTTTATAAAGATCATAAGGTATCGCACTAGCACTAGCACCCATATCACATAAGCCATAATAACAAGGGTTAATTATCCTTTTGCCCTTAGTGGTGTCCATGTGCTCAGTTTTGCCCTTAGATGCGAATTGTCCTCAGTTTTGCCCCTAGTCCGAGCACAACAACTACGACGAGGCCAAACGGCCATATTTGAGTCCATTCCGTCCGCCGGCGTTAGTAGTTGTGGGTCCGGAGCTTACACGTGGGACCGCGTGGACGTGGGTCTGGAGCTGACATGTAGGCCCGTGCAACTAAATCCCCAAATCATTTGTAGCTCACACCCATCCGCCCGGCCGGCTGTCCTGCGCCGCCGCCGCCGCCACCTGCGCCGCGGCCAGCACTTGCCCTGCCACCAGCTGCACGGCCTGCTCCGCCGCTACCTCCCTGCGCCTACGCTCCACGGCTACCTGTGACGCCCACCACCTTCCTGCGACGCCACGGGTGGGGCGCCCACCACCTGCTCGATCCGTGGCGCGGCCTCATTCCGTGCGCCCGGCCGGAGCGCTCAAAGGTGGGGGGCTGCTGGAGCTATTTGAACTAGGAGGAAGAACCCTAGGGCGAAATGGTGAGCAGCGGCGACCCCGGAGTATTTGGCGAGGCAGGCATCGGGCCGGAGATCCGCCGCGTCCACGACTGGGTTCCCGAGGGGTAAGTCTCGCGTCTTGTTTAGATTGAGCTTAGTTGTGCATTTGAACACTCGATTCGAGTAGGTTTGCCCAATTAGTGTGCTGATTGCGTCTCTATTTTTCGCCGGTTAGGATGGAGTTGCGGTTTGCTTTCATGGTGCACATTAGAAGGGACCGGTACATGTTCGATGCAAAGGATAAGAAGAAATACCAAGGAGGTTTTGATTATCGGTTGCCAATGGCTAGTAATTGGAGTTTCAGACAATTTGGGGAGGTAATTTGTAGCCAATATCCTTGGGGTTTGCTTGATGAAGTGGTATACAAATACTATGATGGGGAAAAGAATTGGGTGACAGTTAGTAATGATGAAGAGCTAGCTACCATGTTTGTTAGGCATAAAGAGAAAGATAATTTTCATGTGAGGCTGCAAGTTGATGTGCTTGAGCAGGCATTTGGACCTAGGATGGCGGGTGCAACATCTCGGGGAGAACCAAGTCATCGTAATGGCATCTCTAGCCAGAACAGTTCAGTTGGTGCACAGCGACGTGGTGGCTCGACAAGTGTGGGCAACAGCAGTAGGGTCCCCCTTGAAGTGGAGCTGATGGCTACAATTCTGGGGTTGATGAAGAGAAGCTATATTCTGATGTTATTCGTAATTTACGACGGGCACCTCGGACTGAAAACCAAGATGAGGCTCACAATGCAGTCCGTGTGGATGATGACGCGATGGGTGAGGACGAAGACCTTGCAGCTGTTGAATGGGACCCTTTGAACCCTCAAATGGAAGAAGGTACAGTTTTTGCATCCATGAATGAGTGTAGAAATGCACTTGTGACATACTGCATCAAGGTAGAACGTACTTTCAAAGTTGACAAGAGCGATCAAGTACGTTACAGAGTGCACTGTCCGACTGAGGGTTGTCCATGGAGGCTGCTTACATCTAAAATGCGGAATAGCACTAATGTTCAGGTCAAAGTGAACCCTTTTAAGCACACATGCCAGGAATCAACCCTTAGGAAGGATACAATCAGTAGAGCCAAGTCAAGATGGGTGGCAGAAGAAGTAAAAAAGTGGGTGAAAGAAAACCAGCAAGTGGGTCCAAAGGAATTGCAGAAGAACATCAAAGATAAGTTCAAGATAGATTTACCATACATGAGGTTATTCAATGGTAAACAACATGCTATGGATTCTATTTATGGTAACTGGCAGGAAAGTTTTCAATTGTTGTATTCATTCAAAGGTGAAGTGGAGAGGACAAGCCCAGGTAGTATTGTAGATATTGATCACCACACCGTGGAGTACACATTCAGGGGAGTGACAAAGACCAAGGAATGCTTTAGAAGGGTTTTTGTCTGCTTTGAGGCTTGTCGCCGGGGTTTTTTGGCAGGCTGCAGGCCTTATTTAGCTATTGATGCCACTTTTCTCACGGGGAGGTTTAAAGGACAGTTAGTAGCAGCTTGTGCAGTTGATGCACATAGTTTTGTATTTCCAGTTGCCTATGGTGTGCTGGAGACAGAGTCTGAGGAGAGCTGGACTTGGTTTTTGCATAATCTCCGCCGGGCTATTGCACATCCCAATGGGTTGGTCATTCATACACATGCCTGCAAAGGTTTAGAAGTGGCCGTGGACAATGTGTTCCCTGGAGTAGAGCATAGGGAATGCATGCGTCACCTTGCTGCAAATTTCATGAAGAAATTCAAAGGAAAGGTGTATACCGACAATTTATGGCCAGCATCTTTGACATGCAGTGTGAAGAAGCACAACTACCACTTGAGGCAGTTATACATGAATCCCAAAGTGAAAGAATACTTGGAAACACACCACTCCAAGTTATGGGCCAGAAGCCAATTCAGTGAAGTGAGCAAAGTTGACTATGTGCATAATAATCTAGCATAGTCTTTCAACTCAACTATCCGGAAACTAAAGGGTCATTATGTGGTGGATTTGCTTGACAGGATAAGGATAGAATACATGCAGAAATTTCATTATCGTGCAGGAATAGCCGAGGCAAAATTCATGGGCCACATTATCATCCCTGCCGTGATGAATGAACTGAAGCAGAAGACAACAGGCTTGGAAATGAACATGACGCTTTGCTCGGGTACCACAGCAGAGATATCATATTTGGATAAAGAGAAGAGGGAATGGAGATATCCAGTGGATTTAGAAGCTAGAACTTGCAGTTGTAGGCAATGGCAGATAACTGGGTTGCCATGCATTCATGCCTTGTTTTTCATCACTTCTCTCCCAGGTCCAGCAGGGAACATACAGCAGTATGTGCATGATTACTACTCTGTTGCAAGGTTCAAAGCCACATATGCTTATGCCTTGCCTGCTATGGAGGGAAAACAACAATGGGACATGGTGGACCCTGGATTCAAGCTTTGCGCTCCAGTTCTGAAGAGAGCAGCAGGTAGACCAAGGAAGAGTCGAATCAGACCTCGCAGCGAAGGAGCTGGACTTGGAGCGAGGAAGCGTAGGTGCACAAGGTGTGGTGGGTCTGGTCATTTTGGTAAGTATTGTGATAACACAGTAGATCCAGCGTTCGGAGAGAGTTTCGATGAAGGCTTCGATGAAAATGTTGGTCAGCAGCCGGTTGCCTCAACAGATGATGAAAATGATGGTCAACAGCCGGTTGCATCAGATGAGGATTTTGACGAGGTTCCAAATGATGATGGTCAACAGCCGCATGATTTTGACGATGATCCAAAATATCCTCCAAATAATGATTCAAGTGAGGCTCCAAATGGTGATCCAAGTGAGGCTCCAAATGATGATCCAAGTGAGGCTCCAAATGGTGACCAACCTTCTGTTGTTGTGAGTTCTGGTAGGTATGTAAATTTTGCAAGGGTCAAATACTACGGTACATCTATCACTTGACACGATCTCATTACCGTTTATGTTTTGCACAGCTCTATGGTAGGTTTGAAGAAGACACGCAAGGTACTGACAACCAAGAGAAGAAGAGAAGAAACAATGAGCACAAGGTGCACGAGGAGCAAAGTGATGGCAAGAAGCTCAAGGAACAGACAGAAGCCCCAACGCTATCTATGAACAATTATGAAACATTATGAATAAGGAATGATGTTGTATTATGAAACATTTATCACTTGACATGTTGTATTTCTGTTGGATGATGTTGGACCTATGTTAGAAGTATGTTTGACATGATGTTTAAATATCTGTTGGATGATGTTTGAATGAGCACATTGTTTTTCCTTTTTTTTTGATTTTTTTGAATTTTGTTTTGCTCATTTAAATTCTGGTCAAACCTAACTTTGACCAAGATTTAAACAAGTCTAAAACATCAAAAATGAAAAACTAAGCCTGGATACTTCTTAGTCAATCCAAAATGAAGTTGTGGTGAGGTTTTTGAAATTTTCATGAAAAATGTGCTAAAAAGAGGGGTCCAAAGGTAGGGTAAACGGACTCATTTCTAAGCAAGGTTTTTTTCGACCTTATTTAAATCAGCCAAATAACTTTCCTACACATATATTCTATATGTACAAACTATGTGCGCTGGTTTTTCCATTTTTTGATTTTTTTTAAATTTGTTTTGCTCATTTGAATTCTGGTCAAACTTAACTTTGACCAAGATTTAAACAAGTGTAAAACATCAAAATGAAAAACTAAGCCTGGATCCTTCTTAGTCACTCCAAAATGAAGCTGTGGTGAGTTTTTTGAAATTTTCATGTTCATTTCCCCAAAACACATCTCTTCACTTCATACAAGAGAGTTTGAGATACTCGAGATATCATACAATACACATGAACTTATCATTTAAATGTATGTAAAGCTTGTTTATCAACTTAAATCGTTAGTATATGACATAAGAAGACTATGTGCGCAGGTTTTTCATTTTTCTGATTTTTATTTAATTTATTATGCTCATTTGAAATCTGGTCAAACATAGCTTTGACTGCTCCAAACCCCTCCCAAACCCCTCTAACCCTAGCGCTGAATAAGGACCGTTCATCTAACCCTAGCGGCGATCAAGGGCCGTCGATCTAACCCTTCTAGAAGGAATCTGCGGGAGGAGGGGGGGCGATCCGCGAGATGCAATCTGATTGGCTGGGAGATTGTTTTTTAACAGATATCGGGCGCGCTGGATGGACCGTTGGGCCGTCGCGTTGTCTGGGCCTGAGTCCGCAGTAAATAGCCCGTGTCAGCCTTTCCAGGCCTTGCATGCATGGAGGCGGCTACGTGGGTTTGCGCATGCGTGGGAGGCAGCGACGTGCATGCATGCGAGCGAGGCGCGCTAGGCGAGCTAGGCTAGCGAGGCGAGCTAGGTGGTTCAGGGCAGCGATTCAAATGCACTGCCCGGTCAAAGATGCATCGTTTTCGTGCAAACATTTAAGTGTGCAAAACGTAACGGATACACACACATGCGTCTGGATTCACACACGCACCGTTCTCATCCTTTCTCTCTTCCTCTCCCACCCACAGGCCTATAAATGGGGTGCCTCTCTTCCTCTCCCACCCACAAGCCAGATCCGATCCTCTCCAACTTCAAACACCCAAGCGACCGAGCCCTCCCCAAGCGAGACCAAGTGAAGAAGATGCAGCTCAACGGGCCGACCTTCAGCCGTCCGCCTGTGGTGCCGGAGCTGCGCTACCCACCAGGCGTGCTCGTGGAGAGGGAGCTCCGTGTGTGGGCTATGTCAAGGTGGAGGGGTCCCGTCGAACTCACCTGCGCCTTCCTCCGAGCCGGCTATGCCCACCTCCCACGGGGCTCGCCGAGGATGTTCACCCTCAATGAGGTTCGTGACCGCGGCGGCATCCTCCTACTGCTCACGGTCACCTTCACCAACCCATTTGACGCGCGCGAGCTCCTCGGCCAAGTCTTTTGGTGCGGTAGCGAGGCCATCTTCTTCACCATCTACAACATCTACACCAACTACGAGCGCATCTTCCCCGCTCCAGGCCAGATGCACTCCCTTCCCTATGATGACGAGGAGGAGGCGTGAAGATGAAGACGGTGTTGAAGGGGCGCGCGCGGCCAAGGTGGAAGAAGGAGGTCAAGATGAAGATGTTCAAGCCCGGAGTCAAGCTCGTCATGTTTGGTTTTTTATTTTGTTGCTTTTCTATGTCGTGTCGTGTCGTGTCATGTTTCGTCATGTGTCCGTGAACTGTCCGTGAACTTATCTAAGTTATTGTAATGGTACGGTGTGTTCCATCTTATTATGTGTGTTAAAAAATGTTCGTGCCCAAACTTATCATTTCTTCCCTAAACAAGTCATGAAGTTCGAGAACTTGTGGTTTTTGGAGGGGGTGAGAAGCCCTCTGTTTCATTCAAACAAAAATTCATGAACTAACATGCAAATTTATTCCCTTTAAATCCTAAACCAAGTGCCACTCTAACCCTAAACCAAGTGCCACTCTGACCAAAATCATGTGGTAGTGCAACATACATTTTCAACCTTCCAACCCTCCAAAATTTAAGTGCAAAACAAAGGAAAACCACTCTCACGCGTGTGCAAACATTCACGGTCTCACTATTTTTTTAAAAAAAAATTCACAGTCTCACTATGTATAACTTCCTTCCCTACCCATGTCAAAGTCTTGCCATCTGTCCTAGCGGTTACTAGCGCAGCCCTAAACACCACAAACCCACGCGGTCCTGGGTTCGAGTCCCCAGCCGCACCAATCTTTTGTGCATTTTCCACCCTTCATTTTTTTAGACATATTATGTTTTTCTCAATGTAATGCCCTTAAAAAATGTTCATTTATTTTGGCACCTGGCGTAAACCTCTACCAGAGCTGAGGCACATTTTCCATGACATTTTGGTCTTTGATTTAAATCACGGTGTATTTGAATTGGATTAATTAACAGCTCCAAAAAATTTCTAACCTTAATTGTTTGGCTCCGAATAATTCAATTAGCTTCCACAAAAAGTTTCAGCATTATGATTTACTGCCTAAATTAAATCAGAAAAGAAAACAGAAAAATACGCAAGAAAACCCCTGAATGGGCCTAATTGGATGCAGTTGGCCCATTAGTCTAGCCTGCACTTGGCTCTATGCTCTGAATTTGGTCCAAGAGCAACCTTTTTTTTGGACAGAAAGGCAGAGCAGAGAGCTGCATTTCATTGATCAAAAGTTTATGAATTCCTAATTTCTTCTCTTTTTTTCCAACATATTTAAATGTTGGTCACTTCTTCTCTTTTTGTTTCAACATTTAAACAACTTTAACCAACATTTAAACTAGGTGAATTTCTCAAACAATTTCAAGATTACAAATTCCTTCATAATTCATGCCTTTCCATACATTTTCAACATTACAACCAGTGCGATTACCATACCTACAAATGCCCAAAAGTATTTGCAAATGGGTATTGGTAGTGCTTGATCTTCAAGCTTCCTAACCTTCTTCTGCAACATCCTAAGCTCAATAGCTAGCTCTCTGTCAGTGCGTGCTTCGCCATCCATCTCTTCTTCCGGAGCTCGTGGTGTGGCCACTGCCGTTCGTGGCAGCATGCGCAACCATTCTTCATGCTCTTCTTGCAGTTCATTCATCAGAGTCTTGGCCAGAGCATCGACCCAAAGAAAGAAACATGTCACCTGCATGAACACCAAACAGATCAACCCATTGCTCAAACATCCCGACGACGAAAATGGTGCAATTGCCCCGATATTTACCCCATTCTCGCTGCACACGTAGAACGGATGATTCAGGTTCCTCGGTGTATGAGAAACCCTTCGATCAACGCCCGCCCGGCACCGCGGATAGACGAAGACAGGCATGTCCACACGCGCCCGGCTCTGCATCCGCGAGGTGGCGTGGGAGCTTGAGGAAGACATGGAGCTCGGAGCCGAAAGGAATCTCAACGCCGCCGCGCCCTCCACTGCTAGCTTCCCACCGCCGCGCCCTCCACAGCTAGCTTCCCGCCGCCGTGCTCTCTCTCTCGCCGTGGTCACCGCCGTGCTCTCTGTCGCCGTGGTCACCACCGCTGTTGCCCGCTTATATAGCACACCCGCCAACGGCTCTCTGCTCAACGGCTCTTTGCTGGGTCCCATAAGCCACGCATGCAACGGCTCAACGGCTCTCTGAATAAAATTGGCCGTTTCTGCCGCCTGGTCCCACCTGTAAGGGCCGAGTCAAAAGGTTGACCTGACGGAGATGGCAGAGTTCACGGAACGAGTCGGTGCGCACGGACTAGGGGCAAAACTGAGCACAATTTGCATCTGAGGGCAAAACTGAGCAGATGGACACCACTAAGGGCAAAAGGATAATTAACCCTAATAACAATGATCACCTATTTTAACAGAAATAACAGGCATGCCTACGACAGGTCTACGTGTCTTAGTATCAGGTCTAGCAATATTAGCAGTCTCACCGAAGAAAGAAATAACATGCCCATCTAAGTCCTCATCCAAGAGATCTTTAATCATAGCAATACTAGGTTCAACATTAATTTGCTCAGGAGGTCTATAAGTCCTAGTATTACTCTTATGAACAACAGTCAAAGCATTAGTATGATCTTTTATCCTAACAGGAAAAGGAGGTTTTTCAACATAAGCAGTAGGAACAATAGGATCACTATAGGTAATAGTTTTTTCTTCAACTGTAATAGGTGCAACTACTTTTACTTCAACAGGAGGATTATATTTAAACCACTTCTCTTTAGGGAGATCAACGTGAGTAGCAAAAGATTCACAAAAAGTAGCTACTATCTCAGAGTCAAGTCCATACTTAGCTGTCGGTGTACTAAAGTAGGGGTACCTTAGTATCCCGAACTTGTGCACGGGCAGTCGCAGCGCCCCGCGGCAAGGCTTGCCAGGCGTCCGCCAAGATCCTCCGTAGTTCTTACTGATGCCATTCAAGAACAAAGTGTTTTAACTGAGAAGACAAGACTCCGGCAAGAGGTGCTTGCCGGAAAGGACAAGGCCCCGGCAAGAGGAGCTTGCCGGGAGGACCAACCAAGGCACTTCAAAAACCTTACCGCGACGCGCCGCACGTCCCGGCAAGGCCCGACGAGCGACAAGCTTTCGGGTGCGACAAGACAACGACCGCGGCACGGCGCTTGCCGCGGTGAAGCCACCACTCTGCGCCCACGCTCCAGCGCATCCGTCGACGTGTCGCCGCAGGACCGTTCCAGGCGCACGTGGCGGGAAGCTGTGCAGCCAAGCGGTGCGAGGTGGCAAGTGGAGATGACGAGAAGGCCATCGTGGCGAGCGGTGGCGCCCCTAACGGTCGCTTTTCTGCACTGTTCGGGCGATCGGACGGGCATTAAATGCTCTTGTCCCCTGCCGTCAGAGTTAGGTAGGGCGCACTGTAGAGGCAGTTGTACCAACCCCTCTTTTTACATTTGTACCCCTGTCTGTGTTGCCACCTGTCGGTGACCCCTTGTGCCTATAAAAGGAGGCCCATGCGCAACGTAGAGGGGGTTCGACTCATTCGAGACTACAAAACGCTCAAGCTTTCGAGCAAGAACACAATACAAATCACAAGCAGCAGTAGGAGTCTTATCTCTCCGGAGAGCTCCGAAGCTGGGTAAAACCCCTCGCGTCCCTCGCCTCGATCTGCTCTTTGTGCGCCCTCCGCTCCCTGCCGGACCGAGAAGGGGCCCTGCCCCATAGGTGTTCGTTTCCCACGACATCTTTGGCGCGCCAGGTAGGGGGCGTCGAGGTTGTGCGAACCTGATCTGGTGTTCGCGCGTGCTACATCATCATCTTCATCGACATGCCACCGAAGAGGAAGGCTTCGGAGGTGGCTGGTCCGTCTGCGTCGGTCCCACCGCCACCGGAGCAAACGGGCGGTGGGGTAGACGTCGGCGGAGGAACGGGCGCCGACGAAGGAGCTCATGATGCTGCCAAGTCCAAGGACAAGGCTGCACAGACCTCGGCGTCCGTACACGCACCGCGCCCATCTCAGGAGGCGCGGGACCGACAACGCCATGGTACGCGCGGTACCATTCGTTCGTTGGGTCAAGGCCAAGCTGGTGGATCGCGGGATGCTCAAGACCAGCATCCACGTCAACATGCTGGCACGAGCGCGGCACGGTCGCCTGGGCGAGATGCTGCTCCTTCTAACATTGTTAGAAGTACGAGCATATCTCGTTCCTCGCGTCATTCGCCGCCACCACCCAAGACTCCAGAAGAAGCGTTGGCCCGAGCCCAACTGCTTCTAGATTACCCTCCAGCGCCAGACAAGATCGACGATTGGAGGGCCACCATTCAGAGCCTCATCGGCTTCGCCAACTGCGACACTCCCCGGCAACCGAGCACATTGAAGCCGCGGCAAGACGCCCAGGCGCGGGCCGATGGCGACAAGACCGATGGAGGTGCAACCACGGTGCACTCCCCGCCCCGAAGGCCAAGATCACCGACTCACCGGGTCAACCTCGACACCGACTCCACGGCGTCATCAGATCCGCGGGCTCGTCGTGATCAGTGCCAAGTTCTTCAAGAACGACTGCAAGAGGATGCTCGTACTCGAATCGAGCGCTGGAGAGAAGCGCGGCATCAGTCAAACCAGCGCGCTGGGCCCACTGTTGACATGCATGCACCAGGGGAACCAGGCGACTTGCCATACGTGATAGGTTGCCCTACGTTTACCCGTGGGCTGCGGCAAGTCAAGTGGCCCAGTACCAAGAACTTCAAGCCAGACGTACCCGAGAAGTACAACGGCAGGATACATCCGTCGGAGTTCCTCAGCATCTACACCATCGCGGTGCAGGCTGCTGGGGGGCGCGACGAGAAGATCCTCGCCAACTACTTCCCGTTGGTGCTCAAGCCCAATGTCAGATCTTGGCTCATGCACTTGCCAGATAACTCCATCTCCTCATGGGCAGATCTGTGCCATCAGTTTGTTGGCGCCTTCACAGGCGGCCACAAGCCCCATGGCCAGGAGAGCGATCTTCATCTGCTCGCCCAGAAGGAAGGAGACCCTCGTGCAAGTACATTCAAAGATTCAGCCAGGTGCAGCGCAACATCCCAGACGTCCACCCTGCTGCGGTTATCAGCGCGTTCCATCAGAACGTGCGTAATCGCAGGATGAGGGAGGAGTTGGCGATGTGCAAAATCAGAGATGACAGCGAGCTATATGCTCTGGCCGACAAGTGTGCACGTGCTGAGGAGGGGAGGAAACTCCCCGGAGAGAATGCAGGAGCAGAAGGGTCTGACAGTGAGGATGCTGCCCCGGCAAGGAAAAACCGGCGGCGGAACAACAGAAAGAGGAAAGCTAAAGATGTGCTAGTCGTCGAGCAGTCCGACAATGAAGGCGGTGCCGAGAAGGCCAAAGCTAGTAACTCCGGCGAGGCCGTGGTGGCCGCCGACAAGCAAGACGGCTCCGGCAAGCAGTACTGCAAGATCCACCGCACCAAGGGCCATGATCTCCAGACTTGCAAGAAAGTTGAGCAGCTTGTTGAACTGCAGAAAGCTGAATATGAGCGGCGAGACAAGGAGAAGGCCCAAGAAGGTGGTGGAGGATCCGGCAAGAAGCGTCCCGGCCGGAGAGGGCGCCGCGGCAAGGCCAAGCAGCGGCAAGGATACAGGCCTCCCCGCGGCCGCGACAAGGATGAAGACAAAGATGAAGATGAAGAGATGGATGAGGATGAAGCCGACGAGCAGGAGTTTCAGAAAGCGACAGAGGTTTTGTGCGTCGACGGCGGTGCTTCTCTGCATACTTCGCACCACCAGCTTAAACAGTGGGTGCGGGAAGTTAATGCAGCGGAACCGTCAGTTGAATCGCGCAAGCCTCTGAAGTGGTCCAGCACGCCTATCATCTTTGATGTTGAGGATCACCCTGATCGCATAACCGCGGTCGGGTGCTTGCCGTTGTTGGTTTCACCAACTATCCGCAACCTCAAAGTCACGAAGATGCTAGTTGACGGCGGGGCCGGCTTGAATCGGATCTCCTCCGCGGTACTCAGGAAGCTTCAGATCCCCGACAGTGAGCTCGAAGAGACTGGTACTTTCCAAGGAATCAATTCGGGAAGGAGCAAGCCGAAGGGGAAGATTACATTGCCAGTGACATTTGGCAGCGAGCTGAACTTCAGAACAGAGAAAGTCACTTTTGACGTTGCTGATTTCCCATTGCCCTACAATGGGATACTCGGCCGTCCAGCGCTCGCCAAGTTCATGGCAGCCTCTCACTATGCCTACAACGTGCTCAAGATGCCCGGTCCGATAAGTGTCATTTCTGTCCCTGGCGACAAGAAGGATGCCCTTATCTGTACCGACAAGATCTACCGGGAAGCAGCAGCCGCAGCCGAACGCAAACCACTTGCCTCTGAAGCTCCCGGGGGGAAGAAGACCAAGTCCGGCAAGAACTCTGATGCCCTCTCCGGCAAACGCACCTCTTCGGAGTGCTGCGCTACCGTCGAGGACGCACCATCGAGCTCCACCGGCAAGTGTAAGAAGGCAAAGACAGCTTCACCAGAGACCAAGAATGTGGCCGCCAAGGAGGACGGCACTGGTAGTACCTTCACCATCAGTGCCACGCTTGACCCTAAATAGGAAAGCGCGCTCGTTGCTTTCCTGCGGGCGAATGTCGACGTGTTTGCATGGCAACCGTCTGACATCCCCTGTGTTCCCAGGGTAGTGATTGAGCACCACCTTGCCGTTTTTCCTCACGCGCGGCCCGTCAAGCAGAGAGTCAGGAAACAAGCAGTAGAGCGACAAGAATTTATTGCATAAGAGATCAAGAAGTTGGAAGCAGTAGGCCTGGTCAAAGGAGTGCTCCATCCAACGTGGCTGGCCAATCCAGTAGTCGTGCGCAAGGCGAACGGAAAATGGAGTCTTTGTATTGACTTCACTGATGTTAATAAAGCTTGTCCCAAGGATCCATTTCCCTTGCCGCGCATTGACCAGATTGTCGACTCCATGGCAGGATGTGATCTGCTTTCATTTCTTGATGCGTATTCAGGATATCATCAGATCTTCATGGCAGAAGAGGATGAGGAGAAAACCGCATTCATTACTCCGTGTGGCACCTACTGTTTTGTATGGATGCCTTTCGGACTAAAGAATGCTGGTTCAACATTTGCAAGAATAGTCAGTCATGCTTTTGAGCCACAGTTGCACAGAAATGTAGAAGCTTACATGGATGACATAGTGGTCAAGAGCAAAGACAAAGCAACTTTGATCCAAGATTTGGACGAGACCTTTGCAAATCTGCGCAAGATCAATCTCAAGTTGAACCCCGAGAAGTGTGTGTTTGGAGTCCCTTCCGGCAAGCTTCTCGGGTTCTTTGTATCTCAGCGGGGGATTGAAGCCAATCCCGACAAGATCAAGGCCATTGAGCAGATCGAAGCACCGAAGCGCGTCAAGGATGTACGAAGGCTTGCCGGCTGCGTGGCTGCTCTCAGCAGGTTCATCTCTAAGTCTGCTGAGCGCGCCCTGCCATTTTTCAAAATTTTGAAAAAGGCAGGTCCAATGAAATGGACTCCGGAAGCGGAGGCTGCGCTGTAGGACTTGAAGAGATACCTGTCCTCCACTCCAATACTTGTCGCACCTAAGCCACAAGAGAATTTGCTGCTGTATCTAGCGGCAACCAATGAAGTGGTTAGTGCTGCGTTAGTAGCGGAAAGGGAGGCGGATGATGAGCCAGCGACCGCGGCAAGCGAGTCCAGCGACAAGCAGGGGGCTTCCACGACAAGCTCTGGTCCCGACAAGGATAGATCTGTGCAGCCACAGGAAGAGAAACAAAGGAAGATGGTGCAGCGCCCAGTTTATTTTGTCAGTTCCCTTCTGCAAGGGGCTAGATCAAGGTACTCTGGTGTGCAGAAGTTGCTTTTCGGCCTTCTCATGGCCTCGAGGAAGCTGCGCCATTACTTTCAAGCACATGAGATCACAGTTGTCACTCGCTTTCCGTTGAAGAGGATATTGCAGAATCCGGAAGCAACAGGCAGGATCGTCGAGTGGGCACTGGAATTGTCAAGCTTTGGCCTCAAATTTAAGAGTACTTCAACTATCCAGAGCCGAGCATTGGCAGAATTCATAGCAGAGTGGATGCCAACACCTGATGAAGAAACTCCGGAGACGAGCATCCCCGTCAAGGAAGCAAGCAAAGAATGGATCATGTACTTTGATGGTGCCTTTTCGCTCCAAGGCGCCGGTGCGGGCGTGTTACTTGTCACACCCACCGGAGAACACCTCAAGTACGTGGTCCAGATGCACTTTCCCAAGGAGCAAGCAACAAACAATACTGCAGAATATGAAGGATTGCTTGCCGGACTTAGGATCGCGGCAGACCTTGGGATCAAGAAGCTCATTGTCAGGGGTGACTCGCAGCTTGTCGTCCGCCAAGTGAACAAAGATTATCAGAGTCCGTTGATGGAAGCTTACATTGATGAAGTGAGAAAGTTGGAAGAGCATTTTGATGGCCTACAGATGGAACATGTTCCAAGAGCCCAGAACGATGTTGCCGATGGCCTGTCAAAATGCGCTGCATTAAAGTTACCTGTGGAACCAGGGATCTTTGTGCTCAGGCTGACTCAACCATCTGTGATACCATCAACTGGACAGAGCAAGAAGAGGAAATTGGTTTCCGGGGACTACTTTCCAGCTGAGCTCCCTGAAGCCGCCGCCAAGAAGGTCCCCAAGATCAATACCAAGAGTGCTGAGGAGCAGTCTGCTCCGACAAACCCTAGGGTTTGTTTCGTTGAAGCAGACGCTCCCAACAAGTTTTGCTCCGGCAAGCTTGCCGGGGAACATCAAGCTCCGGCTGAGTCACAGATTCTTGCCGTGGAAGCAGATGTTCCCGCAGCAGCATTTATGCCTTTAGTCCTTGTTGTCGAGCCGCAAGCTCCGGCTTGGGCACAGCAGATTGTCCGTTTCCTTCAAACAGGAGAACTCCCCGAAGAGCAAGAAGAAGCGGAGAGAGTAGCCCGGCAATCAAGTATGTACCAGTTTGTCGACGACATACTGTACAGAAGGAGATTCAACGGAGTGAAATTGAAGTGTATTCCCCGGGAAGAGGGACAGAAGCTGTTGGCGGAGATACATGGAGGCATATGTGGTCACCACATTGGCACAAGAGCACTTGCCGGCAAAGCCTTCCGGCAAGGTTTCTTTTGGCCAACAGCCCTCCAGGATGCAACTGCACAAGTAACCAAGTGTGAAGCGTGCCAGTTCCACTCCAAGCAGATACATCAACCAGCTCAAGCTCTCGAGACAATCCCTTTGTCCTGGCCATTTTCGGTCTGGGGGCTCGACATCCTCGGCCCCTTTCCCCGAGCTGTCGGGGGCTTTGAGTACTTGTACGTGGCAATCGACAAGTTCACAAAGTGGCCGGAAGTGGAAGCAGTGAGAAAGGTGACAGCACAGTCAGCAGTCAAGTTCTTCAGGTCGATTGTTTGCCGTTTCGGAGTCCCTAACAGGATCATCACCGACAATGGCACACAGTTCACGAGCCGCACCTTCATGCAGTACGTCCAAGATCTTGGCGCCAAGATCTGCTTCGGTTCTGTTGCTCACCCGAGAAGCAACGGTCAAGCGGAGAGAGCAAACGCTGAAGTGCTACGCGGGCTCAAGACCAGAACTTTTGACAGGCTGCACAAGTGCGAAAGGAATTGGATCGAGGAGCTGCCAGTGGTTCTTTGGTCGGTCAGGACGACGCCAAATCGAGCCACTGGCCAGACACCTTTTGCTCTGGTCTATGGAGCAGAGGCAGTTCTCCCCATGGAACTCGTATACGGATCGCCTCGAGTGCTCGCTTATGATGAGCTTGAGCAAGAGCAGCTGCGACAAGATGACGCACTGCTCCTTGAGGAAGATCGTCTTCAGGCTGCTGTACGAGCTGCTCGATATCAGCAAGCTTTGCGCCGCTATCACAGCCGCAAAGTCAATGCCAGAAGTCTCGAGGAAGGCGACCTTGTTTTTCGGCGTGTTCAATCCGCCAAGAATTCCAACAAGTTGACGCCGAAGTGGGAAGGCCCTTATCGGGTGAAGCGAGTCACTAGGCCTGGCGTTGTCCGCCTTGAGACCGAAGATGGCTTTCCGGTGAGCAACTCCTGGAACATTGAGCATCTTTGTAAGTTTTACCCATAAGGCGCGGTTGCCGGAACCTGTTCCGGCAACCACCTTTTGTACAAGCCTTGCCGCTGTTGCATGTAACCCTTTGTACAAAGCCGGGCGCAGATCCCGTGCATAAATAAAAGCTCATGTGCTTCGCACATCTTGTCAAAATTCATGCCTTTTTTTCTTTTTTGCATGCATTATCTGACACGTTGTGCAGCACTTGCCGCCGGTAAGCAATAACGAGCCTTAAGGCTCCATATCTTTATTTTCTCTTCTTTCTTTTTCTCAAAAAGAAGGTTCCTTCGCCCACAAGTTCACCGGGGGGGGAGGAGAAGTTAACGGTGTGGACCAGGCGTCGTTCAAAGAAGTATAGCCTTGTCGGGATGCAGATGACAGAAAAGCTAAGTAGCTAAAGTTTGAGCACAATCAGTTTTAAAATTTCTTAAGTTATCTCCCTTGAATGACCGTGCTTTGTATGGAAAACCTGTGCGTGGAGGAACCAACTCGTAGCTAGTTGCGCCCTTACTTTGTTTCGAGTCCGCTCAACAACTTAAGTGTGCTACGGCTAGTTGCGACAAGGTTGCTTGCCGGAGTCAGCACCGCCAGCAGGCTGCTGATGTTCCGCACTCAGCGCTCGCGGCAAGGGTGCCTACGCCGGCAAGTTCCCTAAAAGCGTAGGGTAAAAACATACAAAGGAAGGAATCAAGTAAAGGGGATAACATAGCAAATTCTGCCCAAGATAAAGTTATATTACAAAAATGACTTGCCGCGCTCTAATAGATTGTTCCTGTGACATGTCTGGCAGCGGCAAGAAAAAGGAGGAAAAAGGCGGCCTAATCTACACGATCACCGTCGACCCTCCTGACTTCGTTCACCTTGTCCACAATGGGTGCGACAAGGGCTTTGAGGTCCGCAAGATCAGCACCCGCCGGCAGCTTCTTGAGAACGTTGGTGAGGTTGACGTTCGGAT
The DNA here is from genome assembly GCA_963921465.1 of Triticum timopheevii. Classification (NCBI taxonomy): domain Eukaryota; kingdom Viridiplantae; phylum Streptophyta; class Magnoliopsida; order Poales; family Poaceae; genus Triticum; species Triticum timopheevii. The sequence continues at coordinate 129,913,878 of OY997270.1, forward strand.
TGCGGAAGAGCACCTTCACCAACACCTTCTCCAAGACTCTGGCATAGATTACGCGCGACTCGTCGGCCAGCTGCCTTGGGATCCTTTCCCGGAGTTGCTGGAGAGCCGTCGCCACGCCCTTGAAGAACAGAGTGAGCTTGGCGCTGGGCTGGAGGTTCTCATCAGGAGAGTACCCGAAGCCCTCCAAATCCAGCTGCGCCAGCTCCCCGTCAATGACTGCGGCGATGTTGACGAGGCCCTCCGTCCAGAGCTCCACCGTAGCCCGAAAGGTGTTTTGAGTTTCGGCGGCCCTCGTCAACATCTCCTCGTTGGCCTTGAGTTCCTGCTTCAAGTCCTCCTCCCTCTTTTTGGCGCCGTCCAGCGTCTCCGTCAATGTGGCCAGCTTCAGCTCGAGATCAGCATTTGAGTCCTTGGCGGCGTTCAGTTCCTTGCCTTTATCGGCGAGTTGAACCTGCAGATCGCCATGTGCGAGAGCGTCCTTCTCACGCTCGCGCTGGAGCGCAGCACCTTTCAGGTCAGCCTCCAGCTGCATCATCTTCACCTCCAGTTCCTTCTTGGCAGCCTCGGCAGCTGCGGCCGCGTCCTTCGCCTCCTTGAGTGCCCCGCCAAGTGATTGCTCGCGCGCGGCAAGCTCCTCCTCATAACTGTCCAAGTTGACCTTCCTCTGCGTCAGCTCGCCTTCTCGCGTGGACAGCCCCTCGGCAGCAAGCCGCTATTGCTCTTCGGCTTCTGCCTTCTCGAGGATGAAGGCCTTCCGCGCCTCGACAAGCTACACCCTCTCCTCTGCAATTGACCAGAGGGCCTCTTGGTTGCGGCTCTGGAGCTCCTCCGCATGCTTCTCTATGTCCACTCCCGCCTGCGCGACAAGCGCTTCCCGGGACTCCAGCTTCGCTTGTCGGGCGCGGTAGAGCGACACCAACTTCCGGAGCAGCTGCTCCTCCTCAGACTCGCAGCTGCTGCTGCTTGGCGCGTCAACCACCGTCAGCCCAGCAGAAGCGAGCACCTCTCCGTCAAAAGCCTCTCCCTCGACCGGCGCCCTAGAGCTCGACGCCCAGGGAAGCTTGATGAAGACACCCTCGCCGGCCTTCAAGTAGGCGCCGGGCTGGGGCTCTTCGGAGCCCGGTGCTGCATCAGCGGCGGAGGGGTCGGCGGTCGGTGTAGCGCCTTGCGCTCCTGCGCCCTCGGGGTCGTCAGTACGATCGCCAGACCCCTCACCAGCTCCGGCGCCAGCAGCCTTGGCGGCCTCTTCGCCGGCGGGATCGTCAGCGCCGGCCTCTTCCTCGGTAGCAGCGGCATCATCAGTGTTGCCGCGTGCATCCTCCTCACCGGTGGCCTCGGTCTCCATCGGATCTGTGGAAGGGGGATCTGAAGACGGGAAGAGGAAGAAAAAGTCAAGCAAATATCCAAAAAGAAGATCAGAAGATGAAGAACCCAAGGGGGAATTTCCGACAAGGAGGGTTACCTGTGCTGGGCTCTGTAATCATGGGCTCCACCACGGAAGGATCGCTGGTCCCGTCCCTCACCGGGGACCTCTCCCCCGCCGGAGAGCGCTCCCTTGCCGGGGATTCCGTCCTTGGCGGCGTAGTTGAGGCGGATAGCACCTCAGGAGCGGCTTCTGGTTGTTCCTGATGGGCCTGTTCTGCTCCTACACAAGCAAATCGACAATCAAGATATCATCAAGGAAAGAGAACCCATGCGCGCCCCACAACAGAAAGTGAACAAATACTTACGTTGGGGGCTGCGCTGGGGCTGCTTCGGGGAGAGGTTGCCGGGTCCGACAAGGTGGTCTCGGACGCGTCCTCCACTGTCACGGCAGGATCGTCCTCGATGACAACCACGGGGACCTTGGCCCTCTTTGCCGCTCTCTCGGCCAGAGTCCTGAAAGGAACAAGGGTCAGAGGGAAACAGATCAGATACAAAACAAGAAACAGCAAGAATCAAAGAAATATAAGTACAACAGGAAGAAAGTCTTACTCCTCCTCCTCTTCTTCCTCCTCGTCGGAGCTCAGCGCGGAGAGGTCGAAGTCTGGTACCCTTTCAGCGCGACGAGGCGGAGGAGTAGGCTCCCTTGGACGCTTGGCGGGAGCTGCAGCAGGATCGGAAGCGGCGGCTCGAGAGGACCCCGCTCCAGCTGCCGGTGCGGCATAAGATGCTCCCGCGGAAACGGTGCTTGCCGCGGTGGAGCGTGAGCGGCGCTGCGGTTGTTGGCCTGCCTGCCGCCCTGCTGTGTCTCCAGCCCTGCGGAGGCGCCTTCTTGGCTGCGCTGGGGGCTCCGCCTGCGGCAAGCTGCTCGAAGACGGCTGGCCACTTGCGCCCCCGGCGGGCTCGCTCGCTTCGGCTTCGGGCTCTCCCTCGCCAGCGACCTCCCCGACAAGCTCCTCTCGGTCGGCGAGGCTTGCCACCTCGGCCGCCTCTGCCTCCTCCAACGTAAAACCAAACTCGCCCGCGGCGGCGGCTGCCGCCGCCTCCTCCGCCCTGGTGGCGATGCACCACATCTCATCATCGGTGGTGTCGCGGGTGAGGAGCCTCTGCTCGTCGGCGCGGACCGCTACCTCCACCAAGCCGTCGAAGAATTGCCACACGACGTCGTCGGAGGGCTCCTGCCAAGTTGGGATAATCCCATGCGAGTCGCACTCCGGCATCATTGCGCGGATGCGATCGAGCTGGGAGTTGTTGCATAATGGGACGACGCCCTGCGGCAGCCTGAACCACTCCGGATGGTTGGGGTCGTGCTTGAATAGCTCCTTGAGAGTCCCATCCAACTCCAAAACAGTGAAGTTAAAATTGAGGCCTGGACGCAGCCTCATGATATCCGTCGGGCCCCCGAACAGCCAGGCGGGCCTTCCCCTCTCCTGCAGAGGGGCGATGCGGCGGCGAAGAAAGTCCGCGCCAACAGCTCCTACAGTGAGCCCGGCAAGCCTGAGCCGCAGGATCCGAGTGGTGGCGATCTTCAACCTAGCATCGTCCGCCGCCAGGGCGCTCCAATCGCTGCCGCGCACTACTCGGGCTTGGCGCAAATTGGTGAATGGATGCGGATCTGCATCAACAATCCAACACCACTCCGCTCTCCACTCCTCCCATTTGCTACGGAGTTCCCCCTCCAGATAGACCTCTTTCTTGCCGGCTCTCGAGATCCAGGCGATCCAGCTAGACAGGGGCTCCTCTTTCTCGACCCGGGGCATGAAGTAGTGGCGGAAGGGGGCTACATTTGGGTGGATTCCAACGAAGTTCTCGCAAAGGTGCGCGAAAACCGCCATGGTCAAAACGGCGTTGGGGGTGAAGTCGAGAAGATGGAGCCCGTATGTGTTCATAATGTCACAGAAGAAATCGGAAAAGGGCGGGCAGAGCCCGCAATAGAAGAACAAGGGGAAGAAGTAGTATCCCTTTGGACACCGCTTCGAAGTAGAAGCTTCGGCGGAGAGTACCTGCGTGCGTGGATGCGCCCGCGTCTCCGTCGACCAGAAAAGATAGAACCACTCCCGCAGCTCCTTCGCGGAGAGCTCGGAGGGGAAAAGTGCTCGCTCCTTGCGCAACGCCTCAAGCCGCAGCGCCTCAGCTGACTTCGCGCTCTTCCCGGTCTTCGGAGCCATGGCGGAGGCGGTGGAGGAAGGCGGGGGCGACGGCAGCGAAGGTGGCGACGGGCGGCGGAGTGCTGCTCTTTTTCGGCTTGGGAAGCGGAGTGGGGCAGCGGAGATTTCTGAGGAAGCAACTGCAAGTGGCGAAGGTGGGGGAATGGCCCCTGTTTCCTCTGCTTATAAAGAGGAGAGGCGAACGTTACGCTTTCCGATTAAAGAATCACCCACGATCTCTCCCACGACGCCGCGTTCGACGCGTGCCTTTAGGGGAGGGCGCAGTGGATACGGAGTTAGATTTGGTGTGGACCCAGGCCGCGTGTGCCCGTGCCCTGTTTTGGGCCTGGCCCAACAGCGCTCGGCACCGTGTATGGCCCAGGCCCGGGGGCTCCTGTCGGTGTACTAAAGTAGGGGTACCTTAGTATCCCGAACTTGTGCACGGGCAGTCGCAGCGCCCCGTGGCAAGGCTTGCCGGGAGTCCGCCAAGATCCTCCGTAGTTCTTATTGATGCCATTCAAGAACAAAGTGTTTTAACTGAGAAGACAAGACTCCGGCAAGAGGAGCTTGCCGGAAAGGACAAGGCCCCGGCAAGAGGAGCTTGCCGGGAGGGCCAACCAAGGCACTTCAAAAAACTTACCGCGACGCGCCGCGCGTCCCGGCAAGGCCCGACGAGCGACAAGCTTTCGGGTGCGACAAGACAACGACCGTGGCAAGGCGCTTGTCGCGGCGAAGCCACCACTCTGCGCCCACGCTCCAGCGCATCCGTCGACGTGTCGCCGCAGGACCGTTCCAGGCGCATCCGTCGACGTGTCACCACAGGACCGTTCCAGGCGCACGTGGCGGGAAGCTGTGCAGCCAAGCGGTGCGAGGTGGCAAGTGGAGATGACGAGAACGCCATCGTGGCGAGCGGTGGCGCCCCTAACGGTCGCTTTTCTGCACTGTTCGGGCGACCGGACGGGCATTAAATGCTCTTGTCCCCTACCGCCAGAGTTAGGTAGGGCGCACTGTAGAGGCAGTTGTACCAACCCCTCTTTTTACATTTGTACCCCTGTCTGCGTTGCCACCTGTCGGTGACCCCTTGTGCCTATAAAAGGAGGCCCATGCGCAACGTAGAGGGGGTTCGACTCATTCGAGACTATAGAACGCTCACGCTTTCGAGCAAGAACACAATACAAATCACAAGCAGCAGTAGGAGTCTTATCTCTCCGGAGAGCTCCGAAGCTGGGTAAAACCCCTCGCGTGCCTCGCCTCGATCTGCTCTTCGTGCACCCTCCGCTCCCTGCCGGACCGAGAAGGGGCCCTGCCCCATAGGTGTTCATTTCCCACGACATTAGCGCTAAATCCACGAAAAGCATCGGTATCCATAAAAGATTTAACACAATCGAACTTAGGTGTCATACATGACTCCTTACCATTGGCGGAACCCCAATCTTCAGAGTTGCATTTAATTCTTTCCAATAAGTCCCATTTGAAATCAATAGTCTTCAGCATATAAGAACCAGCACAGGAAGTATCGAGCAGGTTGCGATTATCAAGAGAAAGCCGAGCATAAAAATTCTGAATAATCATTTCCCGAGAGAGCTCATGATTGGGGCACGAATATAACATTGACTTAAGCCTCCCCCAAGCTTGAGCGATGCTTTCTCCTTCGCAAGGCCAGAAATTATATATGTAATTACGATCACGATGAACAAGATGCATAGGATAGAACTTCTGGTGAAATTCCAACTTCAATCGCTTATAATTCCAAGATCCCATATCATCACATAGCCTATACCATGTCAATGCATCTCCCTTCAAAGATAAAGGGAAGACCTTCCTTTTGACAACATCATCAGGAATACCTGCAAGCTTAAATAATCCACAAACTTCATCCACAATGATAAGGTGTAAATCGGGATGCAATGTTCCGTCTCCTGCAAATGGATTAGCTAGCAGTTTTTCTATCATACCAGAAGGAATCGCAAAGTGAATATTTTCATAAAGTTCAGTAAGTTGAGGAGCAACTCTTTGCTCTTCTGGTTGGGGTGAAGATACCCCAAACAAGCCCCTCAAAGGATTAGTTTCCATAGTGACAAGTAACAGAAAATTTCAGCACACTATATAAATGTTTCCTTACCAAGTTCCACTCACCAAAAGTGCTACACTCCCCGGAAACGGTGCCAGAAAAGAGTCTTGATAACCCACAAGTTTAGGGGATCTATCGTAGTCCTTTCGATAAGTAAGAGTGTCGAACCCAACGAGGAGCAGAAGGAAATGATAAGCGGTTTTCAGTAAGGTTTTCTCTGCAAGCACTGAAATTGTAGGTAATAGGTAGTTTTGTGATAAGATAAATAGTAACAAGTAATAAGTAAATAAAGTAAGTAAAGTGCATCAAGGTGGCCCAATCCTTTATGTAGCAAAGGATAAGCCTGGACAAATTCTAATAATGATAAAGGAGCTCCGGAGGACACATTGGGAATTATCGTCAAGCTAGTATTCATCACGTTCATATGATTCGCGTTCGGTACTTTGATAATTTGATATGTGGGTGGACCGGTACTTGGGTACTGCCCTAACTTGGACAAGTATCCCACTTATGATTAACCCCTATTGCAAGCATCCGCAACTACAAAAAGAAGTATTAAGGTAAACCTAACCACAGCATTAAGCATATGGATCCATATCAGCCCCTAACGAAGCAACGCATACCCTAGGGTTTAAGCTTCTGTCACTCTAGCAACCCATCATCTACTTATTACTTCCCCATGCCTTCCTCTAGGCCCAAATAATGGTGAAGTGTCATGTAGTCAACGTTCACATAACACCAATAGAGGAAAAGACAACATACATCTCATCAAAATATCGAACGAATACCAAATTCACATGACTACTAATAGCAAGACTTCACCCATGTCCTCAGGAACAAACGTAACTACTCACAAAGCATATTCATGTTCATAATCAGAGGTGTAATAATATGCATAAAGGATCTGAACATATGATCTTCCACCAAGTAAACCAATTAGCATCAACTACAGGGAGTAATCAACACTACTAGCAACCCACAGGTACCAATTTGTGGTTTTGATACAAGATTGGATACAAGAGATGAACTAGGGTTTTGAGAGGAGATGGTGCTGGTGAAGATGTTGATGGAGATTGACCCCCTCCCGATGAGAGGATCGTTGGTGATGACGTTGGTGGTGATTTCCCCCTCCCGGAGGGAAGTGTGCCCGGCAGAACAGCTCCGCCAGAGCCCTAGATTGGTTCCGCCAAGGTTCCGCCTCGTGGCGGCAGATTTTCGTCCCGTAAGCTTGCCCATGATTTTTTCCAGGGTAAAAGTGATGATATAGCAGAAGATGGACGCCGGAGGCCAACCAGGGGGCCAGGGAGATAGGGGCGCGCCCTATAGGGGGGCGCCCTGTCTCCTGGACAGGGTGTGGGCCCCCTGGCCTATTTCTTTCGCTCAGAAATTCTTATTAAATCCAAAAACTTGTTTCGTGGAGTCTCAGGACTTTTGGAGCTGTGCAGAATAGGTTTCCAATGTTTGCTCCTTTTCCAGCCAGAATTCCAGTTGTCGGCATTCCCCCTCTTCATGGTAAACCTTGTAAAATAAGAGAGAATAGCCATAAGTATTAAGATATAATGTGTAACAATAGCCCATAATGCAATAAATATTGATATAAAAGCATGATGCAAAATGGATGTATCAGTCACATTATGAAGTAAATCGGTCTGACCGAGTTTTCTGATTCGGTCTCACCGAGTTTGGTAAATTGTGTGTAACAGTTAGATTTTGTGTGGAGGCTATATATACCCCTCCACCCTCTCTTCATTCATGGAGAAAGCTGATACGTCTCCAGTGTATCTATAATTTTTGATTGTTCCATGTTATTATATTACCTCTTTTGGATGTTTATGGGCTTTATTTTACACATTTATATCATTTTTGGGACTAACCTACTAACCGGAGGCCCAGCCCATATTGTTGTTTTTTGCCAATTTCAGTATTTCGAAGAAAAGGAATATCAAATGGAGTCCAAATGGAATGAAACCTTCGGGGGCGTGATTTTTGGAACGAACGTGATCCGGAGAGCTTGGAGTGCAAGTCAAGAAGCTTCCGAGGGCCCCACGAGATAGGAGGCCGCCCCCCTGGAGGGCGCGCCCCCTGTCTCATGGGCCCCTCGGGCGGCCACCGACATACTTCCTCCTCCTATATATACCTATGTACCCTGAAAACATCCAGGAGCACCACGAAACACAATTTCCACTGCTGTAACCTTCTGTATCTGCGAGATCCCATCTTGGAGCCTTCGCCGACACTCTGCCGAAGGGGGAATCAACCACGGAGGGCCTCTACATCAACATCCTTGCCCCTCCGATGGGTTGTGAGTAGTTTACCACAGACCTACGGGTCCATAGTTATTAGCTAGATGGCTTCTTCTCTCTTTTTGGATCTCAATACAATGTTCTCCCCCTCTCTTGTGGATATCTATTCGATGTAAACTCTTTTTGCGATGTGTTTGTCGAGATCCGATGAATTGTGGGTTTATGATCAAGTTTATCTATGAATAAATATTTGAATCTTCACTGAATTCTTTTATGTATGATTGAGTTATCTTTGCAAGTCTCTTTGAATTATCAGTTTGGTTTCGCCTACTAGATTGTTCTTTCTTTCCATGGGAGAAGTGCTTAGCTTTGGGTTCAATCTTGTGGTGTCCTTACCCAGTGACAGAAAGGGTTGCAAGGCACGTATTGTATTGTTGCCATCGAGGATAACAAGATGGGGTTTACATCATATTGCATGAGTTTATCCCTCTACATCATGTAATCTTGCTTAATGCGTTACTCTGTTCTTATGAACTTAATACTCTAGATGCAGGCAGGAGTCAGTCGATGTGTGGAGTAATAGTAGTAGATACAGGCAGGAGTCGGTCTACTTGTTATGGACGTGATGCATGTATACATGATCATGCCTAAATAATCTCATAACTATGCGCTTTTCTATCAATTGCTCGACAATAATTTGTTCACCCACCGTAATACTTATGCTATCTTGAGAGAAGCCTCTTGTGAAACCTATGGCCCCCGGGTCTATCTCTTATCAATTTGCTTTCAATCTACTTTTATTTGCATCTTTACTTTTTGCATCTATATTATAAAATACCAAAAATATATTTATCTTATCATACTATCTTTATTAGATCTCACTTTCGCAAGTGTCCGTGAAGGGATTGACAACCCCTTTATTGCGTTGGTTGCGAGTTCTCAGTTTGTTTGTGTAGGTGCGTGGGACTTTTGAGGAGCCTCCTACCGGATTGATACCTTGGTTCTCAAAACTGAGGGAAATACTTACACTACACTTTGCTGCATCACCCTCTCCTCTTCGAGGAAAACCAACACAAGCTCAAGACGTAGCAAAAGCCATCAGAACATGCCTACACTTCCAGCATTCATTATCTGAGAGAGAACCACCTACTCATGTGTTGAGGACAAGATATTCCATTCCAACCACATAAATCTTGATCTCTTGCCTTCCCCAAGTTGCTTTCCACTCAAATCATCTTTCCACCAAATCCAATCCTATGAGAGCGAGTTGAGTGTTGGGAAGACTATCATTTGAAGCACAAGAGCAAGGAGCTCATCATCAACACACTATCTATTACCTTTTGGAGAGTGGTGCCTCCTAGATTTGTTAGGTGTTACTTGGGAGCCTCTGTCAAGATTGTGGAGTTGAACCAAGGAGTTTGTACGGGCAAGGAGATCGCCTACTTCATGAAGATCTACCCTAGTGAGGCAAGTCCTTCGTGGGCGATGGCCATGGTGGGATAGACAAGGTTGATTCTTCATGGACCCTTCATGGGTGGAGCCCTCCATGGACTCGCACAGCCGTTACCCTTCGTGGGTTGAAGTCTCCATCAACGTGGATGTACGATAGCACCACCTGTCGGAACCACGCCAAAAATCTCCATGTCTCCAATTGCGTTTGCACTCTCCAATCCCATCCATTTACATTCTTGCAATTTGCATGATTTATTTCCGCTGCTCATATACTCTTGTCATGCTTGCTTGATATGTATTGTGAATGTTTAAACTTGTGCTTAAACTCCACCTCAACTTGAAGAACTTAAAAATTTCTACTTTTCTTGGTTGAGAGTCTATTCACCCCCCTCTAGACACCTCTTCTCGATCCTTTCACAAAATTAACTCGATTACATGATGAATCTCATCCAACTCCTCACCGACCAGCGATCCTACGAAGGAATTACTCACTCCCAGTGGGGAGCATCATGGAATTGGCGATGGAGATGTGTTGGTGATGACGAAGATCGAAGATCCCCCTCTCCGGAGCCCCAAACAGACTCCAGATCTGCCCTCCCGAGGAAGAACAGGGCTTGGCGGCGGCTCCGTCTCGTGAAACGCGATAATTCTTTCTCCCTGATTTTTTTTTCTGGAAATATGGGATTTTATAGCATCAGTTTGGAGGTCAGCGAGGCCACCAGGTGGGCACTGTTGGGGAATGCAGTAATTTCAAAAAAAATCCTATGAACACTCAAGATATATCTCTAGGTGATGCATAGCAACGAGAGGGGAGAGTGTTGTCTATGTATCCTCATAGACCGAAAGCGGAAGCGTTATGACAACGCAGTTGATGTCGTCGTACGTCTTCACAATCTGACTGATCCTAGCACCGAAGGTACGACACCTCCGCGATCTGCACACGTTCAGCTTGGTGACGTCCCACGAACTCTAGATCCAGCTGAGGTCAAGCAAGAGTTTCGTCAGCACGACGGCGTGGTGACGATGATGATGAGGTTACCGGCGTAGGGCTTCGCCTAAGCACTATGACGATATGACCGAGGTGGAAATCTATGGAGGGGGGCACCGCACACGGCTAAATAATCAACTTGTGTGTTCTAGGGTGCCCCCTGCCCCCGTATATAAAGGAGCAAGGGGGAGGCCGGCCGGCCCCTGTAGGCGCGCCCCAAGAGGGGAGTCCTACTAGGACTACTAGTCCTAGTAGGATTCCACCAAGAGGGGAAGAGGGGGAAGGAAGGAGAGGGAGAGGGGGAAGGAAAGGGGGGCGTCGCCCCCCCCCTTTCATTTTCCTATTCGGACTCAAGGGAAGGGGGCGCGCGGCCTGCCCTGGCCGCCCCTCTCTTTCTCCACTAGGGCCCATCGTGGCCCATTAGTTCCCCTGGGGTTTCCGATAACCCTCCGGCACTTCAGTTTTATCCAAATCTTCTCCGGAACATTTCCGGTGTCCGAATATAGTCGTCGAATATATCAATATTAATGTCTTGACCATTTCAAGACTCCTCGTCATGTCCATGATCACATCCGGGACTCCGAACAACCTTCGGTACATCATATCACATAAACTCATAATACCAATCATCATCGAACGTTAAGCATGCGGACCCTACGGGTTTGAGAACTATGTAGACATGACCGAGACTCACTTCCGGTCAATAACCAGTAGCGGAACCTGGATGCTCATATTGGTTCCTACATATTCTACGAAGATCTTTATCGGTCAAACCGCATAACAACATACGTTGTTCCCTTTGTCATCGGTATGCTACTTGTCCGAGATTTGATCGTTGGTATCTCAATACCTAGTTCAATCTTGTTACCGGCAAGTCTCTTTACTCGTTCCGTAATACTTAATCCCACAACTAACTCATTAGTCACAATGCTTGCAAGGCTTATAGTGATGAGTATTACCGAGAGGGCCCAGAGATACCTCTCCGAAACATGGAGTGAGAAATCCTAATCTCGATCTATGCCAACCCAACAAACACCTTCGGAGACACCTGTAGAGCACCTTTATAATCACCCATTTACGTTGTGACGTTTGGTAGCACACAAAGTGTTCATCCAGTATTCGGGAGTTACATAATCTCATAGTCTGAGGAACTTGTATAAGTCATGAAGAAAGCAGTAGCAATGAAACTGCCACGATCATAATGCTAAGCTAACGGATGGGTCATGTCCATCACAACATTCTTCTAATGATGTGATCCCGTTCATCGAATGACAACACATGTCTATGGTTAGGAAACATAACCATCTTTGATTAACGAGCTAGTCAAGAAGAGGCATACTAGGGACTATATGTTTTGTCTATGTATTCACACATGTACTAAGTTTCTGGTTAATACAATTCTAGCATGAATAATAAACATTTAACATGAATTAAGGAAATAAATAATAACTTTATTATTGCCTCTAGGGCATATTTCCTTCAGGCAGTACCCACCTGGGGGATGGCGTGCCCTGGTGGGTTGTGCCCACCTAGGTGCCCCCTCAGGTCCATCCTGGCTCCTGAATTCTCTTTATTGTATAAAAAATCCTTTCAAAGTTTTGTTCCATTCCAAGAAATTTTCTGCACAAAAACAACACCATGGTAGTCCTGCTGAAAACAGCGTCAGTCCGGGGTTAGTTTCATTCAAATCATGCAAATTAGAGTCCAAAACAAGAGGAAAAGCATTAGGAAAAGTAGATACGTTGGAGACGTATCACCTCCCCCAAGCTTAAACCTTTGCTTGTCCTCAAGCAATTCAGTTGATAAACTGAAAGTGAAAAAGAAAAACTTTTACGAACTCTTTTGCTCTTGTTTCATAAATAAGCTTAAACATCACCCATGTTTTCATCAAAGATTATAACTAACCATGTCGACAATAACTCTTAAAAAATTATATTAACTCATATCAATGACATAAACAACTAGAGAGCAATAATAAAATATCTCAAATAGCAACGCGTTGTCAAAACAACCATGATATAATATGACAATGGTGGTATCTCGCTAGCCCTTTCTGAGACCACAAAACATAAATGCAGAGCACCCCCAAAGTTCAAGCAACGACTAAACATTGCAATTCATGGTAGAAAAGATCCAGTCATGATGCACCCAACATTAGCTATACAAAATGCATCAGCATGACAGCAGTGCTCTCAGGTTCTGGTGCTTATTTGAGAAGGTGATGACACAACATAAAAGTAAATAGATAGTCCCTTCGCAGAGGGAAGCAGTGATTTGCAGAGGTGCCAGAGCTCAAGTTTTTAAAACAGAGGTAAATGATATTTTGAGACATGCACCCTTCTTATTCACTTCACGACCATCAGTTATCAATATCTTTCATGCTAAGCAGGCTAGTGGCGGTTCCCAAGCGGAAATGTAAAGGTTATGACTCCATTGGGAGTTTTTGTTTGATTATTTGTAAGCTCTTTTCTTTTTGTAGCTTGGGACTGGGCATCCCTATTATCGTCCTTTTTCTCGTGCGATGGCGAGTGAATAAACACTCAACCCGAGAATAACCCGCTTAGGATGGAAGATACCGACTACCTCCTATCGTTCCATGAACGATCCAGGCACGCAAAAAGGGTATTTATTTGAAGTTTTTAGAGGTGGCCCATGCAAATTTACTTAGGACGGCAGGGTAATACCGCACATAGGTAGGTATGGTGGACTCATCTGGAAGAACTTGGGTTACAGGTTTTTGGATGTACAAGCAGAGTTCCCACTTAGTACAGGCGAAGGCTAGCAAATAGGTTGAGAAGCGGCCAGCTACAGAGTAACAACGGTCATGAACATGCATTATGCATAAGTAACATTGGATACTAGCATGAGTAGGATATGAACACCATGAACATAAATATCATAGAGGCTATGTTGGTTTTGATTCAACTACATGCATGAACATGTGCCAAGTCAAGCCACTCGAACATTTAGAGGAGGATACCATATCATCATACTACATCACAATCATTTTAACGCAATGTTGATATCCAAGATAAGTCATTATTCACTCCTAGCTACTTATGCATGGCATGAGAAACTATAATCTCTAATTGTCATTGCAAACATGTTTGATCATAATAGGTTGAAGCATGGATACTAGGTTAAACATATTTACAAAAATAGAACAAGTCGAGTCCATACCCGTTTCTCTCTACCATGGCCAGTTCATCTAATATCGTCATCATTTCCTTTCACTTGCACGACCGAACGATTTGAAATAATAATAGTGCAAGAGTGCCGTGGACTAAGCTGGAATCTGCAAACATTTTATTCAAGAGGAGAAGACAAGGTAATATGGGCTCTTTGTTAGATCAACATAATGCAAATGAGAGCCACTCAACATTTTCATCGTGGTCTTCTCCTCGGTATGGATCGATAAAAGAAAACAAAATTCAGAGAAACACACTGAAATATTTTTGGAGTTTTTGGTTTTTTGAAAGCAAGCAAACGAAAAAGGAAAAGCAAAAATGAGAAAAACTATTTACACGGGAGAGCTCCCAACAAGTAAAAGAAGAACAAGGAAATCTTTTTGGGTTTTCTTTTAGTGCCACAACAATTTAAACTAGAAAGAAAAATTAAAAATAAGCAAGAAACATATTTTTGGATTTTCTCAAAGTTTTTCAGACACACAAGAAGAAAGCGAGAAAATAAATTAAACATGGATGATACAATGAAAAAGTGTGGACACTGACAACTGGAATGAAATGTGTGAACATGAATGTAATGTCGGTGGGAATACGTACTCCCCCAAGCTTAGGCTTTTGGCCTAGCTTGGTAATCACCAGTCCTAGAAGCTGTGAGGTCCAATGTTGAAGTGCTAGGGAGCAGGCACCATAGGGTCCCACTGTTGGGGCTCCGCCTGTGCTGCCGCCAGGTTGTTGCGGTAAGCGACAATGTCCTCAGGCATGATTCTGTATCCGTTCCTGGCAACATAATCAAACAAAGCAGGTGTAGGCAAGGGGATAACATCATGAGTAGTCTCACTAAAAACTAAATTATAAGGTAAGTTAAGATCAGGGCTATCGACATCTAGAAAATGATGGTCCAACATAGATGCTCTGTCAAGGTAAACCTTGGGCAAGGGGTGATCATGTTGGTGTATCTGCACATTGAAGTGAGTAGCCAAATGAGTAGCGTAAATGCCCCCATGTATTTTACCCTTGAATCTATTAAGGTGAAGGCGACGTGCCACAATAGCTCCCAAGCTAAAAGTGTTGTCACCATAAAGTGTGCGGCGTAAAACAGCAAAGTCTGGGGCGCTAAGTGAACCCACCTTCTCTCTCACTAGCAAGCACTTTGTGATAAATATAGCAAAACAATGCATGGCAGGAAACTGCAAACTAGCGGCAGTGGTGGCCGATACTCATCTCTCATCCCCCACTATTAGAGTATGGTAAAAACCATCAAACTCTGAGGTCATAGACTATACCAAACCCCCATCATAAGGAAGCATGCATATATCACAAAATTCAGTAAGTGGAATTTGGCGAGGTTCAACATATAAGTTAAATGACACCTCAGGAGGATTATTCCTAGAATGAAACTAAAAGGTTCTCACAAAGGAGTTTGTGAGGAGATGATACTGTTCGCATTTAGCTGCGATGAAGTCGGTGAGGCCGACATTAGCAGCATATTGGTTGAACTCTTGGAGGATTTTGGCCTCTTCCATGAAATCATTGTCCGGCCACTCACACGGCCGTAGTTCTGCCAACCTCGGGGTATAAAGATCATTGTCAGATGACTGCCCAATAGCCCCCTTGGAGTTCTTCTTGGAAGCAAACTTCCTGAAGATATTCATCTTTTTCCTATGAACAAAATTCTGAAATTTTTAGTCCACAAAGTTTTTCTCAACAAAACTTCACAAGATTGATAGCAACTACTCATAGGGATGTATAGAGGCCATAGCAAGCATTCAAACTACTTAGGACTCTAAGACTTCAACCTGCAAGCTCATCTACAACAGCACCAATAGTAGATAATTATTCTAAATATAAACCACTAAAACAAAAACTAGTTGGACACATGGAGGAGTCACATACCAGGCAACAAATCCCTGAAACAGTTTCGGAAACGGAGCTTCGAGCAAAGAGATCGAAATCCACGGTCTCAAGAGCAAGCACACGAGAGAGAGTGTGTTGGTGATTTTTTTTCTGGGTGAATGGAGTGGTGTGGGAGGAAGAAGTAAGTGAGGGGGCCCACCAGGTGGGCAGCACCCACTAGGGAGCGCCCGAGGGTGCTGGCGCACCCAGGTGGGTTGTGCCCACCTGGTGCACCTCCCTCGGGTATTATTTGCACCAGAAATTCATAAATATTTAGAAAAAATCGTGTTAGGTTTTTAGGGCATTCTGAGAACTTTTATTTTTGGGTCATTTTTTATTGCACAGAAAAAGCAGAAAACATACAAGGCATGGCATTTTATTTTATTTAACTAATAAAAACATAAAACAAAAGGTAGGGACAGAAGGTAGTGCTTACTAAGTTCACCAACTTCATACCTCTCAAAAATGATCCATTAATAAGGTTGATCAAGTCTTATTAACAACCACTTTCGATTAGCATGAAACCGAAGAACTTTTGTAAATCACTAAGTTACCTCAATGGGGATATGAATGTCCCCAACAATAAGTATTTCATATTTCTTTTTGACAGTAGGTAGAGGTAGTTGAAAACTTCCAATAGTGATTGTTGGAGATTTTTCAATAACATTAATACCATTCACTTGGAATTGTTTCTTCGGAAAGTGCATCGTATGCTCATTACCATTGATATGAAAAGTGACCTTGCTTTTATTGCAATCAATAACAGTCCCTGTGGTATTCAAGAAGGGTCTACCTAGGATAATTGACATGTTTTCATCCTCGGGCATCTCAAGTATAACAAAGGCAGTCAGAATGGTAACATTAGCAACAACAACGGGCACATCCTCACAAATACCGATAGGTATGGCAGTTGATTTATTAGCCATTTGCAAAGATATTTCAGTAGGCGTGAGTTTATTAAAATCAAGTCTTTTATATAAAGATAAAGGCATAACACTAACACCAACTACCAAATCACATAAAGCAGTTTTCACATAATTTCTTTTAATGGAGCAAGGTATAGTTGGTATTCCGGATCTCCAAGTTTTTTAGGTACTCCATCCTTAAAAGTGTAATTAGCAAGCATAGTGGAGATTCATCTTCCGGTATTTTTATCTTATTAATGATGATGTCTTTCATATACTTTGCATAAGGAGGCATTTTCAAGATACCAGTCAAGCGAGTGCGCAAAAAGACTGGCCTAATCATTTCAGCAAAGCGTTCAAACTCTTCATCATCTTTCTTTTTAGTTGACTTAGGTGGAAAGGGCATAGGCTTTTGAACCCATGGTTCTCTTTCCTTTCCATGTTTTCTAGCAACAAAGTCTCTTTTATCATATCTTTTATTCTTAGGTTGTGGGTTATCAAGATCAATAGCTGGTTCTATCTCAACATCATTATCTGGTTCTTTTAGCATTAGGTTGAGTGTCTTCATGAACTTCATCATTATCTATTTCATTTTCAGAAGGTGAGTGTTCATTACCAGATTGAGTTTTAGCATCAGAGATAGAAACTTCATTATCATTATCAGGAGGTTTTTCTATTTCAGGTTCACTAGAAGTAGGCAAAGTCTTATCATTTATCTTCTTCTTTTTATTTTTAGAAGAACTAGGTGTAGTGGTGTTGTTCCTTTGAGAATCTTGTTCAATTCTCTTTGGATGTCCCTCGGGATAAACTGGTTACTGAGTCATTTTACCTCCTCTAGTTGCTACTCTAACAGCAAAGTCACTTATATTATTGTTCATTTCATCAAGTAACTCTCTTTGAGATTTAGCAACTTGTTCTAATTGAGTTTGAACCATAGAGGCATGTTTTCCTACACCTCTAACATCATTCGATATTCTAAATAACAAGTCACTTGAGTGAGCAATCATATCAGAGTTGTATTTCAATTGTTTCATAACATTTGCATTGAAGTGATCTTGCTTTCTAATGTAATTATCAAACTCATAAAGGCATTGACTAGGATTTTTATTATGAGGATCATCACTATCATTGAATTTCATTAAATATTTTACCTCTACCACCTTCGGTGGTGGTGGTGCTTCAAGCCCATGTATTTCTTCGATAGGTGGTAAATTTTTAACATCCTTGGCCTTAATACCTTTTTCCTTCATAGATTTCTTTGCCTCTTGCATATCTTCAAGACTGAGATATAAGATACCCCTCTTCTTCGGAGTGGGTTTAATAGGTGCTTCAGGAGGAGTCCAATCATCATAATTTTTCAATATGTTATTCAATAATTCTTCAGCTTGCTCAATAGTTTGTTCCCTGAAAACACAACCAGCACAACTATCTAGGAAGTCCCTAGAAGCATCGATTTGTCCATTATAGAAGATATCAATTACTCCCTCTGTAAACTAATATAAGAGAATTTGGATTACTAAAATAATAACCTAAACGCTCTTATATTAGTTTACGGAGGGAGTATTTCATTTTTCTTAAGAGGATGATCAGGCAAAGCATTAAGCAATTGGAGAAGCCTACCCCAAGCTTGTGGGAGACTCTCTTATTCAATTTGCACAAAGTTAAATATTCCCCGCAAGGCAGCTTGTTTCTTATGAGCAGGGAAATATTTTTTAGAGAAGTAATAGATCATATCCTGGAGACTACGCACACAACCAGGAGCAAGAGTATTGCACCAAGCTTTAGCATCACCTTTTAATGAGAACAGAAATAACTTGAGAATATAGTAATACTGAATCTTCTCATCATGAGCAAAAAGGGTAGCTATATCATTCAACTTAGTAAGATGTGCCACAACAGTTTCAGTGTCATAACCATGGAAAGGATCAGATTCAACCAAAGTAATTAACTCTGGGTCGATAGAGAATTCATAATCCTTATCAGCAATAACAATAGGTGAAGTAGCAAACTCAGGATCGTAGCATTTAGAGATCTTTCTTTATACTTGCATAGTAATTTCTCTAGATCATCTCTATCCTTACAAGCAAGAATATCTCTAGTTGCCTCCTCACTCATAGTATAACCTTCCAGTACCTTTGGCAAAATTCATATCTAGGAGGACTAGTTCTAGTAGGTGTTTCAGTAGTTTTAGTTTCAAGTTCATCATCAGATTCAACAATATCATGTTGTCTTACTCTAGCAATTTGTTCATCAAGAAATTTGATACGTCTCCAACGTATCTATAATTTTTGATTGCTCCATGCTACTTTATCTACTGTTTTGGACTATATTGGGCTTTATTTTCCACTTTTATATTATTTTTGGGACTAACCTATTAACCGGAGGCCCGGCCCAGAATTGCTGTTTTTTTTTCCTATTTCAGTGTTTCGAAGAAACGGAATATCAAACGGAGTCCAAACGGAATGAAACCTTCGGGAACGTGATTTTCTCACCGAACGTGATCCAGGAGACTTGGACCCTGCTCCAAGGAACAAAAGAGTCGGTCACGAGGGTGCCCCCCCTAGGGCGTGCCCCCCTGCCTCGTGGCCCCTTGTTGCTCCACCGACGTACTCCTTCCTCCTATATATGCCTACGTATCCCCAAACAATCAGAAGAGGAGCCAAAAACCTAATTCCACCGCTGCAACCTTCTGTATCCACGAGATCCCATCTTGGGGCCTGTTCCGGAGCTCCACCGGAGGGGGCATCCATCACGGAGGGCTTCTACATCAACACCATAGCCCCTCCGATGAAGTGTGAGTAGTTTACTTCAGACCTTCGGGTCCATACCTAGTAGCTAGATGGCTTCTTCTCTCTTTTTGGATCTCAATACAATGTTCTCCCCTCTCTCATGGAGATCTATTCGATGTAATCTTCTTTTTGCGCTGTGTTTGTTGAGATCGATGAATTGTGGGTTTATGATCCAGCTTATCTATGAATAATATTTGAATCTTCACTGAATTCTTTTATGTATGATTGAGTTATCTTTGCAAGTCTCTTCGAATTATCCGTTTGGTTTGGCCAACTAGATTGGTAGTTCTTGCAATGGGAGAAGTGTTTAGCTTTGGGTTCAATCTTGCGGTGTCCTTTCCCAGTGACAGAAGGGGCAGCAAGGCACGTATTGTATTGTTGCTATCGAGGATAACAAGATGGGGTTTTATCATATTGCATGAATTTATCCCTCTACATCATGTCATCTTGCTTAAGGCGTTACTCTGTTTTTAACTTAATACTCTAGATGCATGCTGGATAGCGGTCGATGAGTGGAGTAATAGTAGTAGATGTAGAATCGTTTCGATCTACTTGTCTTGGACGTGATGCCTATATACATGATCATACCTAGATATACTCATAACTATGCTCAATTCTGTCAATTTCTCAACAGTAATTTGTTCACCCACCGTAGAATATCTATGCTCTTGAGAGAAGCCACTAGTGAAACCTATGGCCCCCGGGTCTATTCTCATCATATCAATCTTTATTACTTGCTTTGTTTTTAGTTTGCCTTTTACTTTTCACTTTGCATCTATATACCAAAAATACCAAAAATATTATTTATCATCTCTATCAGATCTCACTCTCGTAAGTGACCGTGAAGGGATTTTCAACCCCTAATCTCATTGGTTGCGAGGAGCTATCGTTTTGTGTAGGTACAAGGGACTTGTGCGTGGTCTCCTACTGGATTGATACTTTGGTTCTCAAAAACTGAGGGAAATACTTACGCTACTTTGCTGCATCATCCTCTCCTCTTCGGGGAAATCCAACGCAGTGCTCAAGAGGTAGCAAAATTCACCTAGTGGCACATTATCATGAAGCAAGGTACTAGCATCATCATCATGAGTAGCATTCATAGCAGAAGTAGCATCATCACTAACTTGCGATATATCAGATTTAATAGCATGTTGTGGAGTTGCAAGTTTACTTATAACAGAAGGTGAATCTAAAACTGGATGGCAGTTCCTTACCTCCCCTCGTCTTTGAGGGAAAAATCTTAGTCTTAGCATCCTTCAGATTCTTCATAGTGATAGTATGATAATAATCCCAAGTGACTCAACAAATATAGGTATGCTCCCCGGCAACGGCGCCAGAAAAAGGTCTTGATAACCCACAAGTATAGGGGATCGCAACAGTTTTCGAGGGTAGAGTATTCAACCCAAATTTAGAGATTCAACACAAGGGGAGCCAAAGAATATTTGAAGGTATTAGCAGCTGAGTTGTCAATTCAACCACACCCGAAGATTAATTATCTGCAGCAAAGTGATTAGTAGCATAGTAGTATGATAGTTTTAATGATAGCAGCGGTAGTAACGGTAACAGTAACAGTGATAGTAGTGATATTGTAGCAGCAACGATAGCAGTAGCAACAGTAGTAACTTAGCAAGAACAATATATGATAAATTTGTAGGCGTTGGATCGGTGACTCATTGGATGATATTTGTCATGAGACAGTTATAATCTAGGGCGATACAACACTAGCTCCAGTTCATAAATATAATGTAGGCATGTATTCCGTAAATAGTCATACGTGCTTATGGAAAGAACTTGCATGACATCTTTTGTCCTACCCTCCCGTGGCAGCGGGGTCCTATTGGAAACTAAGGGATATTAAGGCCTCCTTTTAATAGAGAACCGGAACAAAGCATTAGCACACGGTGAATACATTAACTCCTCAAACTACGGTCATCACCGGGAGTGGTCCCGACTTTTGTCACTCCGGGGTTGCCGGGTCATAACACATAGTAGGTGACTATAACTTGCAAGATCGGATCTAGAACATGGATATAATGGTGATAACATATACGGTTCAGATCTGAAATCATGGCACCCGGGCAAGCATTAAGCATGGCAAAGTCATAGGAACATCAATCTCAGAACATGGTGGATACTAGGGATCAAGACCTAACAAAACTAACTCGATTACATGATGAATCTCATCCAACTCCTCACCGACCAGCGAGCCTACGAAGGAAATACTCACTCCCGGTGGGGAGCATCATGGAATTGGCAACGGAGATGTGTTGGTGATGACGAAGATCGAAGATCCCCCTCTCCGGAGCCCCAAACGGACTCCAGATCTGCCCTCCCGAGGAAGAACAGGGCTTGGCGGCAGCTCCGTCTCGTGAAACGCAATAATTCTTTCTCCCTGTTTTTTTCTAGAAATATGGGATTTTATAGCGTCGGTTTGGAGGTCAGCGGGGCCACCAGGTGGGCAGCACCCACCTGGGCGCGCCTGGGGGGCTGACGAGCCCTGGTGGGTTGTGCCCACCCAGGTGTCCCCCTCAGGTCCATCCTGGCTCCTGAAATTCTCTTTTATTGTATAAAAAATCCTCGCAAAGTTTCGTTCCATTCCGAGAACTTTTACTTTCTGCACAAAAATAACACCATGGTAGTTCTGCTGAAAACAGCGTCAGTCCGGGGTTAGTTCCGTTCAAATCATATAAATTAGAGTCCAAAACAAGAGGAAAAACGTTAGGAAAAGTGGATACGTTGGAGACGTATCACACACCAGCCCACTAAGGGGTTGTGCGCACCCCCTTGATACGTCTCCAACGTATCTATAACTAGATGATACCCCGCGCGTTGCCGCGGGAATCAGTTGCAATACTTGGCACTCCACATATTAAGGACTATCCTGAATGTAAAAGTTATTAGTTATATATAAAAGTTAACTGTAAGGGACATATGTTTAGTTAGAAACATGGAATCAATATAAATAACCACCATAATTCATTTCAAATTGCATACCAACAAATTACCAACTTTAAGCTGCAACTACATGACAGAAAATGTGGAATGGAGTTTATAACTAGTCATATATACTATATCCCCAAATCAGCGGATTTTTCTTTTCACCTTGGTTATGGGGTCTCACAAAAAAAACGATGGATGGTTTACATTGCCACATTGTACATTATCACTATATGTGGCCACGATGTTAATTACACCTAAATTACTTGTGAAGTATTCTCTCCGCATGGATAGAAACCAATCTTAAATTCAGTTATGAAACCAATAGCAGATCAAGAAATTATAAGATGTGAACATTAAACCATAGCATTTGTAGGAAACAAATCGCTGAAAATTGAAGGCCAGTCTCACCTTCTTGAACCATTTCTTGGATAAGCAACAACAGTGTATGTACTAATCTCTGCTGCAAAAATTTCTAAGAGTAAATAAGTGTAAGAAAAAACACCTAAGGAATAGATACCACATTTCGCCAATGCATGAATCAAATACAGAAAACAAAATCCCATAGATGAAGGAAAACAAAATAGATGGATGCAATAGTCATTTTATATACCATCTCCAAATGGGCATTAAGCAGCAAGCAAAGGTATATAAATGCAAAATAAATATATGTTACAACAATTAACAACAATTTGTCAAAAGGCTAACAGAGAAAAGGGAAGCACAAATATGTACTACATGAAATAACTTGCTGGCCACACCACAAATCAATTCATGAATCAATTAATAAGCATGTTATTATCTGGGTGTCACAAAGAAAAAGCAGGTAAAATTGTAACATATTTAAGATATGCATATATTGAATTCTCATGCCACTATATCTATCATAAACTTTGCGAAGGCATACCAATAAATGGTTTGAAGGTGCAGCTCTTATATAATAACCTGTTGGGAAGAGAAAGTATATACACTAACCTGTTTAATGGAGTAAATTGGAAACTTGTATGCTGTCAGAAATTCAGAGTTCCAGATTCAGAGAACAAAAGAATGACACCTCATGCAATATAATGTATAATAACTGGCAACAAAAGGCAATAAAGTGGAAAAGCTTAGCTTATTTGTGAAGGAAACAAAATTACGTCTTGGTAGGCATCGTGCCTTTACATGTTAGTAATTGGTGGAAAGGCATGAGAAAAACAAAGATATATATTACCAATCAAACATTGCATAATAAAAAATGATATATCCATATGTCAGCATCAAGCTCTACTTCATATTTTGACCTGTGATCATGACACATCTCCATAGCTATGTGTTTCCTACATAGAACTGCTTGGCAATCCCCAGAATTTGCAAAAAACAATTACCAGCGAGATAGGAAGAAAAACGATGCATGCATATGCAAATACAATCATATTGTATCACAGTGTAGAGTGTAACTGTACGTGTTTTGACTGCATGCTCGTCATACCTTCCAAAGAACAAAGTTGTAAGAGTTGTGGTTCTCGACGATCAACTGAATGACTGAATCATTTGCAAGAGCAAGATCTGCACTTAAGAAAGCTTTGCAAATTGAGTTTGCGACAGATTCAGAAGAAAAACATCATGTACGGCTTGTGGGAACTCTAAATCCTTAAATAACAACCTCGTTGCATGTTTTTTCATGTATACTGCATCAGAACCTTCATGGCAATCAAAAACCTACAACCAAGTAACACAGTTAGTTCAGATAGTGCAAGAGAATCTCCCTGAAGTCCATGTGGGTTAGTGGGATCGTAGAGGGCAGGTTCTATTGATGTAGGGAGTACAACATTATTTGGGCATGGAGGTGATGAGTGAAGTTGATTGCTCGCTTGCATCGTCATACAGACCCAAACTACCATATTGATTCGTTTCTATTGTGTGGAGAAGGAGAAGTATCTTGACTATGTAGGAGACGAAAAGGACAACGATGTGCACCTTTTTTGTACACAGCATCTGATCGTTTGAGCCGGCCAAAACAGGCCTCCCAGCAGTGCCGGAGCTAGCTTGGCCTGGAACAAACAGGAGAGGAGAGGAGAACCAAAGCCAAATCAGAAGCAGGACCGCCATTTTTGGGCACCAAAGAATCGGCACTGGGAAGGGAATAACAGATCCAGAGAAGCCTAGCGCGGTCGGAGGTGAGACGGACCCGTGGTAAATCCTCAGCAATCATCGACCCATGGCCATGGCATGGCGCATGAGGGCGGCGGAAGGAGGTGAGAGCGAAGGCGGGGTGCGCCGCCGGGCAGTCGGGAGCGTGAGCGACGTAGAGAGACGGGCCAGGGGATCGAGAGATATGTATCCTCAGTAATAACGGTGGAGGAAATCGCTTGATTGATTCGCCAGTTACGGAAGGCAGAAGAGAAAGCGGTCGGTCGCTTCGTTTTTTTCTTGACGTCGGTTGGTCGCTTCGTTGACCATGGATCGCATGTGTGGACCAGAAGAGAGGAAATACAACGATGATGACCTATGGGCTTTCAATGGGCTTTTTAGTGTCCAAACAGATTTGGTGAGAAGCCGAGGCGTACAGCCCAACCAAAACAAATCTAATCGAGGGGATCGATCGACAGGAGGAGGCACGCAGCAAGCGGAACGGCCGAAAGAATGAACCGGTATCTTTAACTTAGCGGTGGCAACACTCAGTAATTTTGTGAACTTTTGATCTGACGGTTGTACACTGCTGAGCTATACTGCATCAACGCTTGGATGATGTGGCTGTTTAACACATGGGACCTACTTCATGATGTGGATGGGCTGCATGATGAGAGAATAGGGAGAAGTGGGGAGCAACTTCTTAAGAATGGTAGATTTATGAAGCATTCATGCTATATTATTATCTATTTTGAATGTTTATGGGCTTTATTATACACTTATATATTATTTTTGGGACTAACCTATTAATTGGAGGCCCAGCCCATATTGTTGTTTTCTTGCCTATTTCAATGTTTCGAAGAAAAGGAATATCAAACGGAGTCCAAACGGAATGAAACCTTCGGAAAAGTAATTTGAGGAACAGAAGCAATCCTAGGAGCTTGGAGTGCAAGCTAGGGAAGCGTCGAGGAGGCCACGAGATAGGGGGGCGCACCCACCACCCTGGGCGCGCCCTCCACCCTCGTGGGCCCCTCGTGGCTCCCCTGACCGACTTCTTTCGCCTATATATTCCTATATAACCTAAAAACATCGAAGAACAAGATAGATCGAGAGTTCTGCCGCCGCAAGCCTCTGTAGCCACCAAAAACCTCTCAGGAGCCCGTTCCGGCACCCTGCCGGAGGGGGGGATCCCTCACCGGTGGCCATCTTCATCATCCTGGCGCTCTCCATGATGAGGAGGAAGTAGTTCACCCTCGGGGCTGAGGGTATGTACCAGTAGCTATGTGTTTGATCTCTCTCTCTCATGTTCTCTCTATGGCACGATCTTGATGTATCGCGAGCTTTGCTATTACAGTTGGATCTTATGATGTTTCTTCCCTTCTACTCTCTTGTAATGGATTGAGTTTTCCCTTTGAAGTTATCTTATCGGATTGAGTCTTTAAGGATTTGAGAACACTTGATGTATGTCTTGTTGTGCTTATCTGTGGTGACAATGGGATATTCACGTGACCCACTTGATGTATGTGTTGGTGATCAACTTGCGGGTTCCGCCTATGAACCTATGCATAGGGGTTGGCACACGTTTTTGTCTTGACTCTCCGTTAGAAACTTTGGGGCACTCTTTGAAGTACTTTGTGTTGGTTGAATAGATGAATCTGAGATTGTGTGATGCATATCGTATAATCATGCCCACGGATACTTGGGTGACAATGGAGTATCTAGGTGACATTAGGGTTTTGGTTGATTTGTGTCTTAAGGTGTTATTCTAGTACGAACTCTATGATAGATTGAACGGAAAGAATAGCTTCGTGTTATTTTACTACGGACTCTTGAATAGATCGAGCAGAAAGAATAACTTTGAGGTGGTTTCGTACCCTACCATAATCTCTTCGTTTGTTCTCCGCTATTAGTGGCTTTGGAGTGACTCTTTGTTGCATGTTGAGGGATAGTTATATGATCCAATTATGTTATTATTGTTGAGAGAACTTGCACTAGTGAAAGTATGAACCCTATGCCTTGTTTCCTACCATTGCAATACCGTTTACGCTCACTTTTATCGCTTGCTACCTTGCTGTTTTTATAATTTCAGATTACAAATACCTATATCTACCATCCATATTGCACTTGTATCACTATCTCTTCGCCGAACTAGTGCACCTATACAATTTACCGTTGTATTGGGTGTGTTGGGGACACAAGAGACTCTTTGTTATTTGGTTGCAGGGTTGTTTGAGAGAGACCATCTTCATCCTATGCCTCCCGCGGATTGATAAACCTTAGGTCATACACTTGAGGGAAATTTGCTACTGTCCTACAAACCTCTGCACTTGGAGGCCCAACAACGTCTACAAGAAGAAGGTTGTGTAGTAGACATCAAGCTCTTTTTTGGCGCCGTTGCTGGGGAGGTGAGTGATTGAAGGTATATCTTTAGATCTTGCAATCGAATCTTTTAGTTTCTTGTTTTATCACTAGTTTAGTTTATAAAAGAAAACTATAAAAAATGGAATTGAGTTTACCTCATACGCTTCATCTTTTTAATATCTTTCGTGAGTATGATGAAAAGGAAAATTGTGCTCAAGTGTTAGAAGAAGAAGTCTATAAAATGTTTCATACTAAATCTTTGAATGATGAGCATCATTGCAATGTTGTTAGTATGAATTCCTTGAATATCCATGATGCTAATGATATGCAAAGCCACAAGCTTGGGGAAGCTATGTTTGATGAAGATGATATGTTTAGTCCCCCAGGTTTTGATGAGAATATTTATTATGATGAAAGCATGTCTCCTATTTATGATGATTATATTTATGAAAGTGGATTTGGAGAAGTCATGACTTTATTTAGTGATGAATCCACTATTTCGGAAGAGGTTCAAATTGATTATGAGAACAAAATTGCTATGTATGATGATTATTGTGATGACTTGTATGCTATTGAGAATAGTGATAACCATGAAACTTG
Organism: Triticum timopheevii; assembly: GCA_963921465.1. NCBI lineage: Eukaryota > Viridiplantae > Streptophyta > Magnoliopsida > Poales > Poaceae > Triticum > Triticum timopheevii. The sequence continues at coordinate 129,940,983 of OY997270.1, forward strand.
TCATCATGATTTTAGTTTTCAATTGGATTATGCCTGACATGATAATTATTTTGTTGAGTGTGCTCCCACTACTATTCATGAGAAGAAATTTGCTTATGTGGAGAGTGGTAAATTTTCTATGCTTGTAGATCATGAAAAGAATGATTTAGGTTCTGGTTATATTTTTGAATTCATTCATGATGCTACTGAAAATTATTATGAGGGAGGAACATATGCTTGTAGGAATTGCAATAATGTCAAGTTTCCTCTCTATGTGTTGAAAATCTTGAAGCTATGCTTGTTTTACCTTCCTATGCTTGTTGATTATTGTTCCCATAAGTTGTTTGCTCACAAAATCCCTATGCATAGGAAGTGGGTTAGACTTGAATGTGCTAGTCATATTCTTCATGATGCTCTCTTTATGTTTCAATTCTTATCTTTTATGTGAGCATCATTGTCATCATCATGCCTAGCTAAAAGGCCATTAAAGAAAAGCGCTTGTTGGGAGACAACCCAATATTTACCCTTACTGTTTTTGTGTGTCCACATGATTATGCTACTGTAGTAATCATGTTTTATAGCTTTTGTTTTAATAAAGTGCCAAGTAATACCTTTAGGATAGCTTACGGTGATAGTTGTGTTGATCCTGCTGAAAACCAGAAACTTTTGCACCTAGTACATTAGTTTTGATAATTCACAGAAACGTGCTTTTGATCTGATTAGTTTTGCTATGGATTGGTACACGAATTTATTAGGACTTCCTAATTTTATAGGAGTTTTGGAGTTCCAGAAGTATACGTTTGATACAGATTACTACAGATTGTTCTGTTTTTGACAGATTCTGTGTTCCATGTGTTGTTTACTTATTTTGATGAATCTATGAGTAGTATCGGAGGGTATGAACCATAGATAAGTTGGACTACAGTAGATGTTACACCAATATGAATTTAGAATGAGTTCATTATAGTACCTAAGTGGTGGTTTTATTTTCTTATACTAACGGAGCTTACGAGTTTCCTGTTGAGTTTTGTGTTGTGAAGTTTTCAAGTTTTGGGTAAAGATTCGATGGACTATGGAATAAGGAGTGGCAAGAGTCTAAGCTTGGGGATGCCCAAGGCATCCCAAGGTAATATTCAAGGACAACCGAGAGCCTAAGCTTGGGGATGCCCCGGAAGGCATCCCCTCTTTCGTCTTTCGTCTATCGGTAACTTGGAGCTATATTTTTATTCACCACATGATATGTGTTTTGCTTGGAGTGTCATTTTCTTTTGTTAGTTTTGCTTGCTGTTATTTAGAAAATGTTTTGCATCTATGTTTTCAATAAAAATGTCAAGGATAGCCTTTACCATGCTTATTTTGCTAGTATACATGTTGTTGTTTGAAAACAGAAAGTTTACCACTGTTGCAAAAATTCCCTAGAAAAGTAAGAGAATGGTATAATGTTGAAACATTTTGCATATTGAGCTCTGATAAATCTTCTACAGTGAGGTATTTTTCTCATAATTTTTGGAGTTAGGGAAGTATGATTAATCCTGCATTCTTTACAGACTGTACTGTTTTGGCAGATTGCTGTTATGTTTGCATGTGGTTGCTTGTTTAATGATTCTATTTGGGGATAGGAGTATTAAATATGCAGAGGCATTTAGTATGCAATGTTCAATAATAATTTTAGTGATTTGTTACAGTAGAAAATGATAAGGTTTTTGCATTGATTTATACTAACCTATCTCACGAGTTCTTGTTGAGTTTGGTGTGGATGAAGCTTTTGATAAAAAGAGAAACCATGATATGAGAGGAATTAAGGAGACACAAAAGCTCAAGCTTGGGGATGCCCAAGGCACCCCAAGATAATATTTCAAGAAGTCTCAAGCATCTAAGCTTGGGGATGCCCCGGTAGGCAAACCGCCTTTCTTCTTCAACAACTATCGGTTAGTATCGGTTGAGCCTAAGTTTTTGCTTCTTCACATGAGTTGTGCTATTCTTGCAATGTCATTTATTTTTGTTTTGCTTGTTGTTTGAATAAAATACCAAGATCTGAAATTCTTAAATGAGAGAGAGTCTTCACATAATTATTTAGCTACTCATTGATCTTCACTTATATCTTGTTGGAGTAGTTTGTCATTTACTCGTGTGCTTAACTTATATCCTATGAGTAAATGGTTGAATGAGTTGAATGTCATAAATCTGAAATTATATATGTTTCATTTGCTTATCCCATGGGGAGTAATGGCTTCACATCTAAGAAGTAGAGGTTGTAAATTTATTGAAGGTTAGCAAGCATTGTATTGGTCATTTGAACAATTCATGAAAGAATATTGAAGGAAGAGAGATTTCACATATAAATATACTATCTTAGACATCTTTTATAATTGTGAGCACTCATTAAGTATGACATGCTAAAGAGTTGATGTTGGACAAGGAAGACAACGTAATGGGTTATCTTTTCTCACATCTCAGTCAAAGTATATTGTCATGGATCATTCAAACATGTTGAGCTTGCCTTTCCCCCTCATGCTAGCCAAAATTCCTTGCACCAAGTAGAGATACTACTTGTGCTTCCAAATATCCTTAAACCCAATTTTGCCATGAGAGTCCATCATACCTACCTATGGATTGAGTAAGATCCTTCAAGTAAGTTATCATTGGTGCAAGCAATAAAAATTGCTCTCTAAATATGTATGATCTATTATTGTGAAGAAAATAAGCTTTATATGATCTTGTTATGGAAGCAATAAAAGCGAGGAACTGCATAATAAAGGTCCATATACAAGTGGCAATATAAAGTGACGTTCTTTTGCATTAATATTTTGTGCATCCAACCATAAAAGCGCAAGACAACCTCTGCTTCCCTCTGCGAAGGGCCTATCTTTTACTTTATGCAAGAGTCAATGTGATCTTCACCTTTCCCTTTTTCATTTTATCCTTTGGCAAGCACCTCGTGTTGGAAAGATCCTGATATATATATATATATATATATATATATATATATATATATATATATATATATATATCCAATTGGATGTAAGTTAGCATGAACTATTATTGTTGACATCACCCAAAGGTGAATACGTTGGAAGGCCACACTATAAGCCCCTATCTTGCTCAGTGTCCGATTAAAACTCCATAACCATAAGTATTGCGTGAGTGTTAGAAATTGTAGAAGACTATATGATAGTTGAGTATGTGGAGTTTGCTAAATCAAAGCTCTGACATAGACCCTTCCTGAAAATAAGATGAATTGTAATTTTTTGATGACTAAGAATGAAGTTTGCTAGTTTTCAAGAAAGTTTATGGTCTATGCTCTAACATGTGAATTGCTTGTTACTTGTTCGTGAGAAGTTTTATGAGATGAACTACTGTTATGACATATAATCATGCTAGAAAAGGTGATTGAAATTATATTGATCAAACTTATGCACCTGCTAGCATTCACACTTCATAAATTCTTTCTTTTATCATTTACCTACTCGAGGACGAGCAGGAATTAAGCTTGGGGATGCTGATATGTCTCCAACGTATCTACAATTTATGAAGCATGCATCCTATATTATTATCTGTTTTGGATGTTTATGGGCTTTATTATACACTTATATATTATTTTTGGGACTAACCTATTAACCGGAGGCCCAGCCCATATTGTTGTTTTCTTGCCTATTCCAATGTTTCAAAGAAAAGGAATATCAGTCCAAACGTAATGAAACCTTCGGAAAAGTAATTTTTGGAACAGAAGCAATCCTAGGAACTTGGAGTGCAAGCCAGGGAAGCGTCGAGGAGGCCACGAGATAGGGGGGCGCGCCCACCCCCCCTGGGCGCACCCTCCACCCTCGTGGGCCCCTCATGGCTCCCCCAGCCAACTTCTTTCGCCTATATATTCCCATATACCCTAAAACATCGAAGAACAAGATAGATCGGGAGTTCCACCGCCGCAAGCCTCTGTAGCCACCAAAAACCTCTCGGGAGCCCATTCCGGCACCCTGCCGGAGGGGGGGATCCCTCATCGGTGGCCATCTTCATCATCCTGGCGCTCTCCATGACGAGGAGGGAATAGTTCACCCTCGGGGCTGAGGGTATGTACCAGTAGCTATGTGTTTGATCTCTCTCTCTCTCTCATGTTCTCTCTATGGCACAATCTTGATGTATCGCGAGCTTTGCTATTATAGTTGGATCTTATGCTGTTTCTCCCCCTCTACTCTCTTGTAATGGATTGAGTTTTCCGTTTGAAGTTATCTTATCGGATTGAGTCTTCAAGGATTTGAGAACACTTGATGTATGTCCTGCCGTGCTTATCTATGGTGACAATGGGATATTCACGTGACCCACTTGATGTATGTTTTCGTGATCAACTTGCAGGTTCCGCCTATGAACCTATGCATAGGGGTTGGCACATGTTTTCATCTTGACTCTCTGGTAGAAACTTTGGTGCACTCTTTGAAGTATTTTGTGTTGGTTGAATAGATGCATCTGAGATTGTGTGATGCATATCGTATAATCATGCCCAAGGATACTTGAGGTGACAATGGAGTATCTAGGTGACATTAGGGTTTTGGTTGATTTGTGTCTTAAGGTGTTATTCTAGTACGAACTCTATGATAGATTGAACGGAAAGAATAGCTTCGTGTTATTTTACTACGGACTCTTGAATAGATTGAGCAGAAAGAATAACTTTGAGGTGGTTTCGTACCCTACCATAATCTCTTCGTTTGTTCTTCGCTATTAGTGGCTTTGGAGTGACTCTTTGTTGCATGTTGAGGGATAGTTATATGATCCAATTATGTTATTATTGTTGAGAGAACTTGCACTAGTGAAATTATGAACCCTATGCCTTGTTTCCTACCATTGCAATACCGTTTACGCTCACTTTTATCGCTTGCTACCTTGCTGTTTTTATAATTTCAGATTACAAATACCTATATCTACCATCCATATTGCACTTGTATCACTATCTCTTTGTCGAACTAGTGCACCTATACAATTTACCATTGTATTGGGTGTGTTGGGGACACAAGAGACTCTTTGTTATTTGGTTGCAGGGTTGTTTGAGAGAGACCATCTTCATCCTACGCCTCTATAGCGACCCGACCCGAATGGATCAAGTCTCTGTGCTTAAGTGTCATCCCTGGATCGGTATGCTGACACACGGTACTCGAGGATTTATAACAGAGGTAAATCACATGTATAAAGTAACGTAAATACTATTATCTCAATCCAAATAGCGGAAGTAACAAGGTTGTGGAATTCCATCAACACCAACGGCAAAGTTGAGTGTAGAAATCGTAACCCTAACGTATCACTTACTCGTCGTAAGATCCTGCAACATGAGACGTTGCAGCCACAAAGGGTCAGTACATTGAATGTACTGGCGAATTCACACCATAGAGCAATGATGAATAAAGGCTATCACTACATGCATATTTGGCTGGTGGAGGCTCTATGGTTATAATGTTTTTGCGAAAAGCCAATTTTTCCCTACTGCAAATGAATAAATTTTATTTAACTATCATGGTGGTTGTTAAACATTGAGAATGGTTGACAGCATTCTCAATCCCAATTAAGTAACAACAATAAAACCCAACAATATTAATTAAAGTAACATAATAAGATTCACATGATAATCCAAGTACTAGATACTCAAGATGTCCATAACCGGGGACACGGCTAATCATGATTAGTTTATCCACTCTGCAGAGGTTTGCGCACTTTTCCCCACACGATTCGATCTCCTCCGTTGGTTTTCTCGCACTACATGGTGTTTGGGAAACGGATGACCGAGACATAGTCTTTCAGAAGCACTAGCACCTTACGATGGGTAGACCTGTACACCTAATTTCCCCTACATCTGCTAGTCTACCACTGTAAGAGTTCGCACGACTTATGCTAGAGCCCATAATAGCATGTGGCTGCACACGGAAGTTTCTAGCCTGAATAATCTTATGATCCCTTTGAGTCTGAGTGCGGTCCAAAACAAAGAGACAATCCTGGAATACCCAGTTACCTCAATCCACCCAGATGTGTATTAAAGTTGCCACCTTAACTAAACCATTAATTAACAATCTCACATCTGTCATGGATACACTCACCTAATCCACGTCTACTAGCATAGCATGGCATAATAAGCAAACGTAGAAGTAACTCCCAAAGGTTTGATAATAAAACAGGTAATATGTACTACCTCATCTACTTCCCAAAAGCCACATATTAATCAGATCCTAATCATGCAATTGGTTGAGGATTGATCTAATGCATAAAAACTGGGTACGAAAAGGGTATGATCAAAGTGTGAACTTGCCTGCAATGTTGATGAAGATGATTCGCACTGATAACTCTTGATAGTTCTACTCGTTACACTCCGTTCAATCTATCGTAGGCAAGCAATAGTAACCACACATAAGCAATCACTCAAAAGATCGGGAAGAACGAAGAAGACAGTTCGAAAAACATCAAAACCAAGCAAATAACTCTTGCAACATAAAACAATTTATAACAATATCAAAATTATGTGAATTTGGCCTTATCAGAAAGTTTAGGTCAAGAGCTTCGATATGCAAAAAGAATCAACTAAATCGGAGTTACGAAACTCAAGTTATGATCAAACAAAGTTCAAATTCAAATCTGATCTAATTCAAATTTTAAACTTTAAAAATATGTTTGAGTTGGATTACTGGATAGAGGAGATCGTAACGAAGAAGTGGGTGTTGGTTTCATCTAATTTGGATAGGGTCAAGCTGTTTTATGGAAGAAAAATAGCTACGGCTAAGGTCTAATGTATAAATAAGTAGACTAATTGATAATCTAATATTTTATCGTACTAGTCTAGAAAATAATAAACTACGGAAGTATAAAAAAGGAAAAACAAAGAAAGATACCTTTATAAGGCAGAGAAAAGACAACTTCAGAGAGAAAAGACAATTTCCAGAAGTCGCACCGGAGAGGAGAAAAATATTTTTCTTTAGTGAATCTGGTCAAACCAAAATATTGATTTAACCAAAATCGGATGATTTTTAAAGGCTCTATAGATCTATATTTATTGGTAGAAAAGATGCTTAGAGGTTAAAGACTAGGCAATGTGGGACTAAACGTAGACGCAATTAAACGAAACAGAGGAGAATCGCATGGGCTTGAAGCCTTCGGCCGCCGCACGCGTACACGGGCTGCATTTTTTTTAACAAAAATCGGCCTAAAAGAAAATTAAAAAGGCTGGCTGGGCCTGGCCCATTTAGGAGAGAGAAAAAAATGAGGCGCCCGTTGCCACTATGCTGCGCGTGTGGGCGGTAATAACTATGGGCCGCATGTACAGTTTTTTTTAAATAGAAACAGAAGGAAAAACCGGATAAAGAAAATAACGTAAAAGTTTCTATAGGCATATAATATATCGAAATTTTTAGAAAAAGATTTCCTACAAGATAAACATTATTCTAGAGTCAAATAAAATACACAAAAATTCAAATAAAGCAAAGAGTGATTCTGATCTAGTAAAATCCAGTAAAAATCATTTTAAAAATACCAAAATTAATTCAAATTTACTTCTCTCCAATTTTCTGATGTAGGGAATCATGTTACCCTATTTTCCATATATTTTATTTTTGGAGAAAAATAATTTGAATAAAACTCAAATAACTCCAAATTGAAAATAAATTCAAAATAACTTTGAATTTAATTCTTTGAAACTCCCAAGTCATATTTCATATGTTTTGAAGAAGTCATTTTATCTTCGCTCGTGAAAATCATTGAGTTGCATAAAGTTCCTGGGTTGGAAATATTTTCCAAATGAAATTCAAATATTTTCAACACCCCTTGTCATTTAAATAAATGGAAGAAGTCATGTCATCTTCTCTCCAGGGTTTTGTGGTGAAAAGAATTTGAATTCACGGAGATTACGAATGCAAAAATGAAAGTTTGGGAAAGTCCTTTTATTCCCTCTCATTTAACTTTCAAAAAGTTTCAAATTTCACTCAATTTCACACAATCAATCAAGCAATCAATCAAATCTATCTATTTAATATAACATTCCAAAATTTACAATTTTGGGATGTTACAGCCTCCCACAGATTGATAAACCTTAGGTCATCCATTTGAGGAAAATTTGCTGCTGTCCTACAAACCTCTGCACTTGGAGGCCCAACAAAATCTACAAGAAGAAGGTTGTGTAGTAGACATCACCCCTCACCCCATCCCACGTAGCCAGAGGAGGTGGGGGCGCCCCCTAGGGCTGCCACCCCCTTTGCCTTGGGGGCCAAGCCTCCTAGGGGGAGGCGCCCAAACCCATCTAGCTAGGGTTTCCCCCATGTGGCCGCCGTCCCTCCTAGGGGAACCCTAGGGCACCCCTCCCTCCACCCTTCCACCTATATATAGAGGAGGGGAAAGAGGGCAGCCACACCCATCTATGCCACGACGCTGCCCTCCCTGTCTCGCGTAGCCCTCTTCTTCTCCGTAGTGCTTAGCAAAGCTCTGCTGAGATTCCACCACCACCACCACCACAACGCTGTCGTGCTGCCGGAGGACCCGAGCTACTACTTCACCATCGCTCGCTGGATCGAGGAGGTGAAGGCGTCATCAAGCCGTACGTGTGTTGAGTGCAGAGGTGTCATCCATTCGGCACTTGGATCAGGAGTTCGCTGGACGGATCGTGATTGGATCACGAAGACGTTCGACTACATCAACCGCGTTTCTTAATGCTTCTGCTTAGCGATCTACAAGGGTATGTAGATGCAATCTCTCCACACGTAGATGTTCATCTCCAAGATTGATCTTGGTGAGCATAGGAAATTTTTTGTTTCCCATGCAACGTTCCCCAACACTACTTTGATAAACAAACAATACCCCGCACGTTGAAGCGGGATGGTAGTGTAATAAACAATTGGAAAGAGAGGGGCACATGGTAAGGAAAAAAAGAGTAAGAAAATAAAAATAAAAAAAAATTGCAGTAGAAGATGGCTTGGATTTAATATGTAACTCTGAAATAGAGTAGTGAGGATGACTCTCTCCCCACGCGTTGTTGTGGTAACTTTGTTAAAAAATGCGTAAGTATTTGGCAAAAATAACGAAATCTAATGAAAAGAAAGTATAACTTGAAATCAATAAAATTCTAAAATAGAATAAAAACTTTTGAATTACAGTTAAGAATGTCATTTTGAACAAAAATGTGAAAGAAGACTAACATGAATATATGATGTGGCAGCGTTACATGTATAGACTAATGCAAAAATAATTGTAATTTATAAGTTAAATGCATGACTCGCTTATGTGGCAGATTTTGCATGGCTTAGTGGAGAGAAGACTTAGATGTATCAGGGAGACATTGAGGTGGACACTTTTGAAAGGATCGAGAAGAGGTGTCTAGAGGGGGGTGATTAGACACTAAGTGAGAAAAGGTGCAGTTTTTAAATTCTTTAAGTTGAAGTGGAGTTTTGGCATAAGTTTAACAATCACAATACATATCAAGCAAGCATGCAAAGAGTATATGAGCAGCGGAAAGTAAAGCATGCAACTTGCAATAAATGTAAAGAGATGGGATTGGAGTGTGCAAACGCAATTTGGAGACACGGAGATTTTTGAGCCGTGGTTCCGATAGGTGGTGCTATCGTACATCCACGTTGATGGAGACTTCAACCCACGAAGGGTAACGGTTGCGCGAGTCCACGGAGGGCTCCACCCACAAAGGGTCCACAAAGAAGCAACCTTGTCTATCCCACCATGGTCGTCGCCCATGAAGGACTTGCCTCACTAGGGGTAGATCTTCACGAAGTAGGCAATCTCCTTGCCCTTACAAACTCCTTGGTTCAACTCCACAATCTTGTCGGAGGCTCCCAAGTGACACCTAGCCAATCTAGGAGACACCACTCTCCAAGAAGTAACAAATGGTGTGTTGATGATGAACTCCTTGCTCTTGTGCTTCAAATGATAGTCTCCCCAACACTCAACTCTCTCTCACAGGATTTGGATTTGGTGGAAAGAAGATTTGAGTGTAAAACAACTTGGGGAAGGCTAGAGATCAAGATTCATATGGTAGGAATGGAATATCTTGGTCTCAACACAAGTGTAGGTGGTTTTCTCTCAGAAAATGTATGCTGGAAGAGTAGGCACGTTCTGATGGCTCTCTCCACAAACAAAGAGTGGGTGGAGGGGTATATATAGCCTCCACACAAAATCTAACCGTTACACACAACTTAGCAATCTCGGTGGGATCGAATCATCAAACTCGGTCGGACCGATTTAGCAAATAATGTGACCGTTAGGATTTTCGGTGGGACCGACATGCAACTCGATAGGACCGATATGATTAGGGTTAGGGCATAACGTAATCTCGGTGAGACCGATTACACAAACTCGGTGGGACCGATTTTGGTAATAAGCTAACTAGAGAGTTGGTCAGGCAAACTCGGTGGGACTGATTCGCTCATCTCGGTTGGACCGAAATGGTACGAAGAGGAACAGAGAGTTTGCATTGTAATCTCGGTAGTACCGATTACTCAAACTCGGTGAGACTAAGATTGGTAATAGACATACACAGAGAGATTACAATCCCATCTCGGTGAGACCGAGATCCCTATCGGTGAGACCTATTTGCCTAGGGTTTGTGGCAGTGGCTATGACATCTGAACTCGGTGGCGCCGGATAGAAAGAATCGGTAGGGCCGAGTTTGACTTTTGGTTTAGGTCATATGTGGATGTGACAAGGTAGTTGAGGGCTTTGGAGCATATCACTAAGCACTTTAAGCAAGAGCCTCATTAAGCAACACCTCATCCCCTCTTGATAGTATTGGCTTTTCCTATGGACTCAATGTGATCTTGGATCACTAAAATAGAAAATGTAGAGTCTTGAGCTTGGAGCTTGAGCCAATCCTTTGTCCTTAGCATCTTGAAGGGGTTCCACATCCTCTAGTCCATGCCACTTCATTGTTGAACTTATCTGAACCATACTAGGTAAAAGTGTTAGTCCAACAAGAGATATGTTGACATTAATTACCAAAATCACCCAGGGAGCACTTGTGCTTTCAATCTCCCCCTTTTTGGTAATTGATGACAACATACATCAAAGCTTTAGATAAAGATATAGAGAATAACAAGTAAAGCTTTGGAAAGACATGTAACATGCATAGGCTCCCCCTACATGCATGCAATCATATAAATATGGAATATGGGAGCATGTGAATGCATAAGCATGACAGAGTAGGCAATGTGTTACATGTATCTTGGCTATATGCATCAGAGCAAATGATCTGAATATGGGAAATGTACCTTCATGCTCATGAGTCCTTCTTGCAAACAATATGTACATTAGCAAGAAATCCTCATACACATGACTGTGATGCATATACTTACCTTGTCGTCTTGAGTTGGCTTAGGATGGAATGAACCTGCGTAAACAAGGTTAGATAACACAGATACACCTACTGGCCAGAGCAAACAAAAGAAACCACAAGAGTACCAAGACTGGGATGACATGTAGAGAGTGAGTACTAAGTACCACATTGGATGTAGACATGTCCCCAAAGGTAAAGATGTGCAATGAATTCAAAGAATTTTTTTCCCTTAGATTTCTTGCTCCCCCTGAATCTAGCATGGGATACTGGGAGAAGATAGGGAACAGAAAAACAGAGCAAAATCAGAGCTCAAAGAAAATAAATAGAGCTAATGCAAACAAATAAATATGAACATGTCTTTCCCCTCTTGAAGACATGTGACTTCTCTCCTCTTGAACACCAAGCATCTGGGGTCCTTGATGATTACTTTCTCCCATTGAGTATTCTCTCCCCCTATAGATATGATCAAGCTTTGATGTGATCTCTCTCTCCCCCTCTGACATCAATTTCCAAGAAGGGTTTGGTCCTTGAGTCACAGAACAAAGCAGCAAGTTGAATGTGATGCTGGTAGAGGACAAGAATCATTGAGTAGAGCTGGTTTAAGAAGAATGCGGAAACAAGTGGCAAGCTGTCTTTCCTGTAGTGAAATCGGTGACACCAAGTTTTATGCTTCGGTTGCACCTAAAGGATTCGGTTAGACCGAAAACAATAGACCGGTGTGACCGAGTTCATCACACAGAAAACACGTGTCACCTCAGCTCACTAGTCAAGTAAGATCTCACAAGGATTTGCAAGGAATTAACTGAAAGATTTGCAATGAATTGGATGCAGGGAATGCAGAACAGAAAATAAAAGAAAGGAAATCGAGATGAAGTTTTTTTTTTCTTGTGTGAAAGGGGAAACAAATATGCATGAGACAAATGCAAGAGCACAGAAAAGAACACACACGAGAACTTCATCTAGAATTGGTCGGCGGCAAAGTCACCTATGTTAGAGTATATTGACTTAGGAGTCAAGTGAGATCACTTGATCATAGGTCATACTCATCGTTTAAGCTCAAAATGGGGTTACCATTTTTCGTTTAAGCGTCTTGATGTATTCACATCTTGTCGAGTTGCTTTGACTCATGACTTGGAGTAAAGCTTCTCTAAGATGGAATAACATACCTTGGGTGGTGGCGTTGATCGTGATCATGTAGTTGAACTTATGTGGGTTGCTCAAGGTTGATGTAGCTCATCAAGAGTTGGGAGCACCACTTGGAATTTGAGTTCATCTACCTACATGGGTTAGTTTTTGCAAGGAAGAGCACTTGTGTATCCAAAATGACAATCATGAATTTCAACATAGAATTTGTCAAAGGATATGTTTGAATGGTTTCGTGCTTCCTTGTCTTCAACCACCGTTGTGTAGAGACTTGGTGGTGTAGAGATTGCTCAAGATGTGAGTGAGTTGCAATCTCATAGACTTAGATTCACCCAAGTACCTACACGGGTTAGATAACATGCAAGGTGCAAATATATCCAAGACATAAGATCATCATAAGAGAAATATCAAGGATTAGTCATAGGATCATGCCTTGCATGTATCAAATGGAGTTCCTACTCCAAGTTTGAAGCATCAATGATGTTCAATTCACCTCTTAACCTGCAAAACACTTTCTCATCAAGTGGTTTAGTGAATATATCCGCTAATTGCTTTTCGGTGCGAACATGCTTAAGATTACTGTCCCCTTTGGCAACATGATCTCGAATAAAATGATGACGAACTTCAATATGCTTAGTTCGAGAATGTTGCACGGGATTGTGAGCAATCTTGATAGCACTTTCATTGTCACAAAGCAATGGAACATGTTTCACATATATCCCATAATCTTTAAGAGTTTGGGTCATCCAAAGTAATTGAGCACAACATGAACCAGCGACAATGTATTCTGCTTCGACGGTGGATAAGGATACCGAGTTTTGTTTCTTGGAAGACCAAGACACAAGGGATCTACCAAGAAATTGACAAGTACCCGAAGTGGACTTTCTATCAACCTTGTCACCGGCATAGTCTGAGTCAGAGTAGCCAACAAGATTAAAAGAGGCCCTCTTTGGATAACAAATTCCAAATTTTGGTGTATGGATTAAGTATCTCACTATCCTTTTCACGGCCTTAAGATGACATTCTTTAGGAGCGGCTTGATAACATGCAGACATGCACACACTTAGCATAATATCGGGACGTGAAGCACATAGATATAACAATGAACCAATCATAGAGCGATAAACTTTTTGATCAACCGGTTCACCATCTTTGGTCAAATCAAGATGTCCACTAGTAGGCATGGGTGTAGTCATACCTTTGAATTCTTGCATATTGAACTTCTTGAATAAGTCCTTGGTGTACTTTGTTTGAGAGACAAATGTACCTTCCTTAGTTTGCTTGATTTGCAAACCAAGAAAGAATTTGAGTTCACTCATCATCGACATCTCAAACTTCTCCGACATTAGCTTTCCAAACTTTTCACTAAAGTGAGGGTTAGTCGAACCAAATATAATATCATCAACATAGATTTGGCATACAAATAGTTCTCCATTAACCCTTTTAGTAAAAAGAGTAGAATCAATTTTTCCAATTTCAAAGCCTTTTTCAATAAGGAACTTGGTCAAGCATTTATACCAAGCTCTAGGAGCTTGTTTAAGACCATAAAGAGCTTTGTGAAGTTTGTAAACATGATTAGGTTTCTTAGGATTGACAAAGCCGGGAGGTTGCTTAACATAAACTTCCCCCTCTATTTCACCATTTAGAAAAGCACTTTTAATGTCCATTTGGTACAAGGTAATATCATGGTGATTAGCATAGGCAAGTAAGATGCGAATGGACTCAAGTCTAGCAACGGGGGCATATGTCTCACCATAGTCCATACCTTCAACTTGAGTGTAGCCTTGGGCGACGAGACGTGCTTTGTTGCGAACCACTTGTCCATCTTCATCTTGCTTGTTGCGGAACACCCATTTGGTACCGATGATGTTGTGGTTGTTGTCGGGCTTCTCGACCAATGTCCACACTTGATTTCTCTCAAAGTTGTGTAGCTCTTCATGCATGGCGTTTATCCAATCCGGATCTTCCAAAGCTTCTTCAACCTTCATAGGTTCAATGCTAGAGATGAATGAATAGTGTTCACAAAAGTTAGCTAAACGAGTTTTAGAGCGAGTGATTCTCCTGGTTTGGATATCATTGTAGATTTGCTCGATGGGATGGTCTTTAGCAATTCTTGCTCGAACTCGTGAAAGCTTTTGCTTGGATCTTGGTTGAACATCTTGAAAGATCGTGGATGTCGCCTAGAGGGGGGGTGAATAGGCGTTTTAAAATATTTACGGTAGTGGCTTGAATAAATGTGGACTAAACCTAAAGGTTAATTTGTCAAGCACAAAACCTACAACAACTAGGCTCACCTATGTGCACCAACAACTTATGCTAAGCAAGATAAACAACTAAGTGATAGCAAGATATATGACAAGAAACAATATGGCTATCACAAAGTAAAGTGCATAAGTAAAGGGCTCGGTCAAGAGATAACCGAGGCACGCGGAGACAACGATGTATCCCGAAGTTCACACCCTTGCGGATGCTAATCTCCATTTGGAGCGCTGTGGAGGCACAATGCTCCCCAAGAAGCCACTAGGGCCACCATAATCTCCTCACGCCCTCGCACAATGCAAGATGTCGTGATTCCACTAAGGGACCCTTGAGGGCGGTCACCGAACCCGTACAAATGGCAACCCTTGGGGCGGTCACCGAACCCGTACACTTTGGCAACCCTTGGGGGCGGTCACCGGAACCCGTCAAATTGCTCGGGGCAATCTCCACAACCTAATTGGAGACCCCGACGCTTTCCCGGAGCTTTACACCACAAAGATTGAGCTCCGAACACCACCAACCGTCTAGGGCGCCCAAGCACCCAAGAGGAACAAGCTCAAGGGCACCAAGCACCCAAGAGTAATAAGCTTCTCAACTTGTAACTTCCACGAATCGCGTGGAGAACTCAAACCGATTCACCAAATGCAATGACAAGGGCACACGGAGTGCCCAAGTCCTTCTCTCCCAAATCCCACCAAAGCAACTAATGCTAGGGAGGAAAATGAGAGGAAGAACGAAAGAAGAACACGAAGAACTCCAAGATCTAGATCCAAGGGGTTCCCCTCACTTAGAGGAGAAAGTGATTGGTGGAAACGGGGATCTAGATCTCCTCTCTCTTTTCCCTCAAGAACTAGCAAGAATCATAGGAGGGATTGAGAGTTAGCAAGCTCGAAGAAGGTCAACAATGGGGGAAGAACACGAGCTCAAAGGATAAGGTTGAATGGGGAAGAAGACCCCCTTTTATAGGAGCTCCCGAATCCAACCGTTATGTGCTCAGTCTGCGCACGAGCGGTACTACCGCTCAGGGGAGCGGTACTACCGCCCGAGCGGTAGAACACGAAGAGCGGAGCGAAACAGAGTGCAAAGCAGAGCCGTATGAGCGGCACTACCGCTGGAGCCAACGATACTGCCGCTTGGCCCAGCGGTACTACCGCTGGGACCGCGCACAGCGCCTACCACGAGCCCATGGAGAAGGAACAGTGAGGAGGGCCATTGAGCGGTACTAGGGGCGGTGGTAGCCGCGGTACTACGGCACATGAGCGGTACTACCGCTCCTACTGCCGCTGAACCCGACACGAGAAAACACGTCTCGAGTCGAGGCGGTACCCGCGCGGAACCGGAGCCGTACTACCGCTTATGGCCATGGGCGGTACTACCGCTGAGGAACAGCGGTACTACTGCTTGTGGTGATAAGTGGTACTGCCGCTCCGGCCCAGCGGTACTACCGCTGGCGCCATCATAATGCCACTTCCACGAAAACAAGTAAACTCCACGAAAAACTAGAACTGCCATAACTTCTGCAAAAGAGCTCCGAATTGAGCAAACTCAAGCTTCTTGGAAACAAGATGATGGGTAGCATCAAAACAGCGAGGCATGCCTAACAAATAGAAGAGTGAAACCTCCAACAGAGAAGAACGGGCATGACCTCCAACATCGAAAACATCATAGAAGAAGCATGTGAACTCTGTTTTCGATGAACTTGAGCTTGTCAAGAAAAAGACCAAGAGCTCCAAAACTCACAAGGAGAAGAACAAAACAAGAACCAACAAGAAGATGCAAGGATGCAATGGTTTGAGCTCTCTACGAACGATACGATCAAGATAGTCATCGAGAGCCCCCCTTGATAGTACGGCAATCGATCCTATAACCCGGTCTCCCACAACTACCATGAGACCGGTAAAATAGAAAACCTATCAAGGGCAAACCTTTGCCTTGCACATGGTCCACTTGAGCTAGATGATGACGATCTTGACTCTCTCAAGTTGGACCACCGTTCTTGATTGCGTTGGCTCAATGAAGACTAGTTGATTGCTCCCCCATACTCCACTATGGGTGAGCCTCTCTTCCGCACATCTTCACAAGTCCATTGTCACCACAATGGACGACAAGCTTCAAGCATTTGATCTCTTCGTGATGCTTCACTTGAACTTGCACACCACAACCTAACCCCACAAAGAACTCTCACGAAGATCATGGGTTAGTACACAAAGTGTAATTGACAATGCTTACCATACCATGGGATCGCTTGATCGCTCTCGGTACATCTTCTATGCTTTGTGTGTTGATCAACTTGATTCACTCTTTGACTTAGTCTTGATCAACCTTGAATCTTTCCAACTCTTTTCATTTGGATGATGTCTTGAAGGTAAACATGAATGATCACACACTCTTCTTCTTCAAGACATGCTTGCTATAAGCACAACACTCATATGACCAATCTTTGGATAATTCCTTAATAGCATCTTGGTCATCACAAACTCTCCTTGAAACCAACAAATGGACTCCAAGAAAAGCCTATGGACAAACCCTTCAAATATAACTCAAGGCGACCATTAGTCCATAGAGATTGTCATCAATTACCAAAACCAAACATGGGGGCACCGCATGTTCTTTCACATCTTCTTCATCATCTTCTTCCTCTTGGCCTTCTTCATTGTTGACGTTGGCGTTCTCTTGTCATGGTGGAGAAGGAGGTTGTTGGCGTTCATCTTGGTGCACTTCCTCGTTTTCTTCATCTTGGTGTGTCCCGCTTGTGGATGCTTCCGTATCAACTCTTGGTTCACCTTGTCGTGAGGTAGAAGCTTCCACTTGGACGGACGAGGTACTCTCCTTCACCTCCGTTGGACGAATCTTGCCAATAGACAAGTCTTGGATTGCTACAGAGGGGTCTCTGTCTCCTACATCAATTGGCAATTGCTCTACTTGCGATCCATTAGATTCATCAAACTTCACATCTACCGTCTCTTCAACCTTCCAGGTGAAATTGTTGTAGACACGGTAAGTGTGAGAGTTTGAGCCATAACCAAGTAGGAAACCTTCATGAGACTTAGGAGCAAATTTAGAACGACGATGCTTATCAAGAATGTAGCACTTTGAGCCAAATACTCGAAAGTATCCAACTTGGGGTTTGTTACCGGTGAGGAGCTCGTATGCCGTCTTGCCGAGTAGCTTGTGAAGATACAAGCGATTTGTTGCATGACAAGCCATCTCAACCGCTTCCGCCCAAAAGTGCTTCGGCGTCTTGTAATCATCAAGCATCATTCTTGCCATTTTGATGAGCGTCCGGTTCTTCCTCTCAACAACTCCATTTTGTTGAGGTGTGTACGTAGCCGAGAACTCATGTGAAATCCCTTCTTCATCAAGAAAGGTGTCCACATTTGCGTTCTTGAACTTTGTTCCGTTGTCGCTTCGAACCTTCTTGATCTTCACTTCAAATTGATTTTGGGCCTTCCTAGCGAAGTTCTTGAAGATCTTTTGAACCTGCGATTTATGATCGAGAAAGAACACCCACGTAAATCTTGAAAAATCATCAACTATAACTAGACCAAAAGAATTTCCACCGAGACTTTTGTAGGCGTTGGGACCAAAAAGATCCATGTGAAGTAGCTCGAGTGGCCTCCTTGTGGTCATGATGTTCTTCACGGGATGCCTCCCTCCAACCTGTTTACCTGCTTGACAAGCGCTGCAAAGTCTATCCTTATCAAATATGACATCGTTAACACCAAGGATATGATTTCCTTTAATAAGCTTGTCAAGGTTTCGCATGCCCACATGGCCTAATCGTCTATGCCATAACCAGCCTTTAGAGGATTTAGCGATGAAGAAAGTGTTGGGGAACGTAGTAATTTCAAAAATTTCCTACGCACACGCAAGATCATGGTGATGCATAGCAACGAGAGGGGAGAGTGTTGTCCACATACCCTTGTAGACCGTAAGCGGAAGCGTTATGACAACGCGGTTGATGTAGTCGTACGTCTTCACGATTCGACCGATCCAAGTACCAAACGTACGACACCTCCGAGTTCAGCACACGTTCAGCTCGATGATGATCCCCGGACTCCGATCCAGCAGGGTGTCGGGGATGAGTTCTGTCAGCACGACAGCGTGGTGACGATGATGATGTTCTACCGACGCAGGGCTTCGCCTAAGCACCGCAACGATATGACCGAGGTGGAATATGGTGGAGGGGGGCACCGCACACGGCTAAGGAACGATCGCGAAGATCAACTTGTGTGTCACGGGGTGCCCCCTACCCCCGTATATAAAGGAGCAAGGGGGAGGGGGTGGCCGGCCAATGGAGGGCGCGCCAGGGAGGAGTCTAACTCCCCCCGGGAGTAGGACTCCCTCCTTTCCTAGTCCAACTAGGAGAGGGGAAGGAAGGGAAGGAGAAGGAGAAGGAAGGAGAGGGAGGAAAAGGAGGAAAGGGGGGCCGCCCCCCTAGTCCAATTCGGTTTGGGCTAGGGGGGCCGCGCGCCCTACCTCCTATCTTCCACCACTTGGCCCATGAGGCCCATTGTTTCTTCCTCGTATTCCCGTAACTCCCCGGTACCCCCGAAAATACCCGAATCACTCGGAACCTTTCCGAAGTCCGAATATAGTCGTCCAATATATCGATCTTTACGTCTCGACCATTTCGAGACTCCTCGTCATGTCCCCAATCTCATCTGGGACTCCGAACTCCTTCGGTACATCAAAACTCATAAACTCATAATATAACTGTCATCAAAACCTTTAGCGTGCGGACCCTACGGGTTCGAGAACAATGTAGACATGACCGAGACACGTCTCCGGTCAATAACCAATAGCGGAAACTGGATGCTCATATTGGCTCCCACATATTCTACAAAGATCTTTATCGGTCAAACCGCATAACAACATACGTTGTTCCCTTTGTCATCGGTATGTTACTTGCCCGAGATTCGATCGTCGGTATCCAATACCTAGTTCAATCTCGTTACCGGCAAGTCTCTTTACTCGTTGCGTAATGCATCATTCCATAACTAACTCATTAGCTACATTGCTTGCAAGGCTTATAGTGATGTGCATTACCGAGAGGGCCCAGAGATACCTCTCCGACAATCGGAGTGACAAATCCTAATCTCGAAATACGCCAACCCAACATGTACCTTTGGAGACACCTGTAGAGCTCCTTTATAATCACCCAGTTACGTTGTGACGTTTGGTAGCACACAAAGTGTTCCTCCGGTAAACGGGAGTTGCATGTATAAGTCATGAAGAAAGCAATAGCAATATACTAAACGATCGTGTGCTAAGCTAACAGAATGGGTCATGTCAATCACATCATTCTCCTAATGATGTGATCCCGTTAATCAAATGACAACTCTTTTGTCCATGGCTAGGAAACTTAACCATCTTTGATTCACGAGCTAGTCAAGTAGAGGCATACTAGTGACACTATGTTTGTCTATGTATTCACACATGTATTATGTTTCCGGTTAATACAATTCTAGCATGAATAATAAACATTTATCATGAAATAAGGAAATAAATAATAACTTTATTATTGCCTCTAGGGCATATTTCCTTCAGTCTCCCACTTGCACTAGAGTCAATAATCTAGTTCACATCGCCATGTGATTTAACACTAATATTCATATCTGTATATGATTAACACCCATAGTTCACATCGTCATGTGACTAACACCCAAAGGGTTTACAAGAGTCAATAATCTAGTTCACATAGCTATGTGATTAACACCCAAAGAGTACTGAGGTGTGATCATGTTTTGCTCGTGAGAGAAGCTTAGTCAACGGGTCTGTTACATTTAGAGCCGTATGTATTTTGCAAATATTCTATGTCTACAATGCTCTAAACGGAGCTACTCTAGCTAATTGCTCCCACTTTCAATATGTATCTAGATTGAAACTTAGAGTCATCTGGATTGGTGTAAAAGCTTGCATCATTGTAACTTTTTACAACAAGCTCTTTTATCACTTCCATTATCGAGAAATATTTCCTTAGTCCTCAGTAAAGATATTCTTGACCGCTGTCCAATGATCTACTATTAGATCAAAATTGTATTCCTTTGCCAAACTCAGAGCAAGGTATACAATAGGTCTGGTACATAGCATAGCATACTTTGTAGAACCTATGACTGAGGCATAGGGAATGACTTTTCATTCTCTTTCTATTTTCTGCCGTGGTTGGGATTTGAGTCTTACTCACTTTCACACCTTGCAACACAGGCAAGAACTCCTTCTTTGACTGTTCCATTTTGAACTACTTCAAAATCTTATCAAGGTATGTACTCATTGAAAAAACTTATCAAGCGTCTTGATCTATCTATATAGATCTTGATGCTCAATGTGTAAGCAGCTTCACCGAGGTCTTTCTTTGAGAGACTCCTTTTCAAACATTCCTTTATGCTTTCCAGAAAATTCTACATCATTTCCAATTAATAATATGCCATTCACATATACTTATCAGAAAGGCTGTAGTGCTCCCACTCACTTTCTTGTAAATACAGGCCTTTCCAAAAGTCTGTATAAAACCATATGCTTTGATCAACTCATCAAAGCGTATATTCCAACTCCGAGATGCTTGCAGCAGTCCATTGATGGATTGCTGGAGCTTGCACACTTTGTTAGCATCTTTAGGATTGACAAAACCTTTTGGTTGCATCATATACAACTCTTCTTTAATAAATCCATTAAGGAATGCAGTTTTGACATCCATTTGCCAGATAAAATGTGGCAATTGCTAACATGATTCGAACAGACTTAAGCATCGATACGAGTGAGAAAATCTCATCGTATTCAACACCTTGAACTTGTTGAAAATCTTTTGCAACAAGTCGAGCTTAGTGGATAGTAACACTATGAAAGTGCAACTATCCCTAGGTGGTTTTGGTAATTAACAACAACATATAGCTCACTGAGCTAATGCTATTCCAAGACTATTATTTCAGGAAAGCTCAATGAATGGCATGGCATGGATGATGAAAGTGGATCCCTCAAAATACTAAGGACAAAGGATTGGCTCAAGCTCAAAGCTCAAGACTCTTCATTTTACATTTTAGTGATCCAAGATCACATTGAGTCTATAGGAAAAGCCAATACTATCAAGGAGGGATGAGGTGTTGCTTAATGAGCCTCTTGCTTCAATGTGCTTAGTGATATGCTCCAAAACCCTCAACTACTTTCCCACATCCACAAATGACCTAAACCCAAAGCCAAAATCGGTGACACCGAAACTTCCTATCCGGCACCACCGATTCCAAAAGTCATAGCCATTGCCACAAACCCTAAGCAAATCGGTCTTACCGATCGGGATCTCGGTCTCACCGAGATGGGGTTGCAATCTCTCTGTTTCCCTTCATAACGTTTTGGTCTAACCGAAGTGAGCGATCGGTCCCACCAAGATTGCAATGTAAACTCTCTGTTTCCTTTTTGTAACATTTCGGTCTCACCGAAAAGAGCAAATCGGTCCCACCGAGTTTACCTGACCAACTCTCTGGAAAGCTTATTACCAAATCGGTCTCACCGAGTTTGTGTAATCATCTTACCGAGATTACGTTATGCCCTAACCCTAACCGAATCGGTCTCACCGAGATGCATGTCAGTCCCACCGAAAATCACTAACGGTCACTAGGTTTACTAAATCGGTCCGACCGAGTTTAACAATTCGGTCCCACCGAGTTTGGTAAATTGTGTGTAACGGTTAGATTTTGTGTGGAGGCTATATATACCCCTCCACCTCCTCTTGATTCGTGGAGAGAGCCATCAGAATGAACCTACACTTCCAACTTACCATTTCTGAGAGAGAACCACCTACTCATGTGTTGAGGCCAAGATATTCCATTCCTACTGTCGGTGTCAAAACCAGCGGATCTCGGGTAGGGGGTCCCGAACTGTGCGTCTAGGCGGATGGTAACAGGAGACAAGGGACACGATGTTTTTACCCAGGTTCGGGCCCTCTCGATGGAGGTAAAACCCTACTCCTGCTTGATTGATATTGATGATATGGGTAGTACAAGAGTGGATCTACCACGAGATCAAGGAGGCTAAACCCTAGAAGCTAGCCTATGGTATGATTGTTGTTCGTCCTATGGACTAAAACCCTCCGGTTTATATAGACACCGGAGAGGGCTAGGGTTACACAGAGTCGGTTACAATGGTAGGGGATCTACATATCCATATCGCCAAGCTTGCCTTCCACGCCAAGGAAAGTCCCATCCGGACACGGGACGAAGTCTTCAATCTTGTATCTTCATAGTCTTGGAGTCCGGCCGATAATGATAGTTCGGCTATCCGGACACCCCCTAGTCCAGGACTCCCTCAGTAGCCCCTGAACCAGGCTTCAATGACGACGAGTCCGGCGCGCATATTGTCTTCGGCATTGCAAGGCGGGCTCCTCCTCCGAATAGTTCATAGAAGATTGTGAACACCGGGATAGTGTCCGGCTCTGTAAAATAAATTCCACATGCCACCGTAGAAAGAATAATATTTACACACATTCAATCTGCTGACGTATTTTGTGGCGTGATGTCACACCACTACCAAGCCTTTACTCGAATCGTTTTTATTATACCACCTCAGCGCGTTTAGCGAAGCGGTTTCCTTGGCACGTCTTGTCGAAGCAGAGATCGTGTTCCCCTTATTCCGGGATTCCCATCAATACGGACGTGGGTAACCCAACCGCGCCCGTTGCCACGCCTCCTCCATCGAAGGTGAGTTCCAAACGGTCACGGGGACGGCTCTTGGTATTCTCCCTCTTTATAATGAGACCAAGGCTCGTTCCTTTTCTTCAATCCTCAATCGAATCCGCCCCTCGCCCCGAGTTCCAACACTCAGAGCTCCAGATTCGAGCGCTTCGGACCTTCAACAATGTCCGGCTCCGACCTACAGGGCCGGTGGATGCCCTCCTCCATCACGGAAGAGGACGTGCAAAAGCTGAGAGAAGCTAGGTACTTAACCTACGAGATTTCGCATAGGTTGCCTGCTCAAGGGCAAGTCATTCCTACTCCCGAGCCTTGCGAGAGCGTCGTGTTCGTGTCTCACCTCCGTCGGGGTTTAGGCTTCCCGATGGATCCCTTCGTGAGGGCGCTCATGTTTTACTATGGGTTGGAATTCCACGACTTGGCTCCAGAGTCCATCCTCCATATCTCATCATTTATTGTCGTCTGCGAAGCCTTCCTCCGCACTACCCCTCACTTCGGTTTGTGGCTCAAAACCTACACCGTGGAGCCGAAGATGATTGAAGGGCATCAGGCAGAGTGCGGCGGGGCGGTTGTAAGCAAGAGGGCCGATGCTTCATGGCCCGAGGGCTCTTTCCAGGAGGAGCTCGGCTTGTGGCAACAGGAGTGGTTCTATATTACCGCTCCCAGGGGCAGCAGGCAGAGGCCGTCGCCCGTCTTTCGCTCGGGCCCTCCACAATGGCTGACGTCATGGGTCAGCAAAGGGCTTGACTGGGGGCCGTCCAAGGACGTACCCCTATTGCAGGGCCGGATTCGACACCTCCAAGAGAGGGAGATCAATCTGGTCGTGGTGACGCAGGTTATGCTGATTCGGCGTCTTCTGCCCTGCAAACATCGCCCCCTCCGCCTGTGGGAATTCAACCCGGAGGGACCACGAGCTCTCCAACACTTCATGGGTACGACACCCGTGGAGATGTACAAACTGTTCTTCGGATCATAAGAGATGTGTCCGGACTTGACCGAGGACGCCGGCCTAAGCTGCAATCGCCCGGATACTCAAGTAAGTAGCCCTGTGTCCGGACATATCGTCCATTTATTTATTATGGATTTGCCTTTTAACCAGCTATCCCTTGGACAGGAGTGGATAGCGCAAGCAAAACTGATACGGTGTCCGGCCCCCCTCCCTGAGACCACGCCGGATCCCGTGTTAGTCAAGATGTTGGAGGTTGCGCCTTCAGAAGAGGGCGAAGGGGAAAATAGAGAAACTACCGCCTCCACTAAGGAGGCTTTCAAGAAAGGGGGGATCGAGAATCCCTCCTTCCAGGGGGAGAAGAGGACCGCTTCCGAAGATCCGGAGGCTAAGGCCTCAAAGCGGAGGAAGAAATCTTCACCATAGGGTCCTGCGCCAGGGGAAGCCCCGGCCGCACTATCTCCCCAAAGGAATCAGCCCTCCAGCGAGCCGTAAGTAGAAAAAGGGGAGTTTTTGTAATAAGGGACATCCCTATTTTTGCTTCTGAGGATAACCGAAGTTTTTACCTTGTAGTTCGGATCTCCACCCTTCTCAGCTGAGCTCATCTTCGGGGGACCTTCGTCCGGAGATGATGGAGAGCGAGGCGCCTCCATCTGCCGCACTGTCAGGCGGGGCGGATAACCCTGAGGTGTTGTCGCGGAGGGTCTCCCCGAGTCCAGCAGGGCCGGAGAGTTCGGCACCAACTGGTGTACGGCCAGGGGAGCTGAAGGATCTGCTTGAGAGGGCGTCTATCTCAGAAGATCACCGTACATTAATGGGTACGGTGATTGAAAGAATTTCCTCCGCTGAGAGCAGGTTGCATGATGCCGTCAGAAGTTTACTGGCGGGGTTCGAGGTATGTAAAAATGACATGCCTTTTGACAGTTTTGCACATAGGGTGCGCCCTGTATAGATAGTAGCCCCTGAGACTCGGTACGTTGCCAGAAGTGACAGCGTGCCGAGGATCATACTCTCAGTTTTAATATGTCGCCATTCCTATTCAGGGGGCGGAGCGTTCGGTGGCCAGCCGGACTGATAGAGTTGCCGAACTGAAGCGGTAGCTGGATGTTGCGGATGCGGACATCGCGTTAGTCAATAGGAGACTTGACGAGTCACAAGGTGAGTGGTTTCTCCGCGGTCACCTGGTAAGGGAGCTGACGCCCATTCCTTACGACATGTATGCTTGATGCAGATGGTGCCGCTGCTGTGGAAAACCTTCGGGCAGAGCTTGCCCGAGCCAAGGAGCAGGCCAGAAGGAGTGATGCGGCTGCCTCGAGGGCGGCCGAAGAGCTAAAAGCCGAAAGGGCTGCTCACTGCCGAAGCAGGGTGGAGATGGCCGGAATGGCCGTGAAGCTGAAGGATGTTACCGACCGCTATGAGGTTCTTGAAAAAGAACGCCGAGCGGAGCAAGAGAGCCTGAAGAAGGCCACCGCCGAAGCCAAGGATGCCCGTTCTGCAATGAGGGCTATAAAGGAGGAGCTGCGTCAGGCCGGAGACATTGCGGCTGGAAAGCCCTTTCTGCTGCGCAGGAAGTTCACAGATCCGAAGTATGCTCAGCTGGGCCAGCTGTGGGGTGCGGAGGATCCTTATCTGGATTTGGCGGCGAGTGCGGCGGACGCGGTCGTGCACTTCCGAAGCCAAAAGGATCACGAGATGGAAGAGCTTTTTTGGTCTCAATTCCACAGTCCGGAGCGTCCCCTTCCGTTGACCGATCGGTTGGCTGAGTGGGCCGAGCTGAATAGATTGTCTGGATTTGCAATGACGGATGTGGTGGCTCATCTGTGGCCGGATAGGCCCAAGCCGAAGAGTTATTTTGGCTTATTGCAGCAATTCCTTGGGGCGGTGCCGCATATCAAGGAGATGAAGCGGTCGGCATGCATATAGGGTGCACAGATGGCGCTCGCCCGTGTTAAGACATACTAGGAGGAGATGGATGCCACCGATGTTGCATCCCGGGGTTCGGACGAGAGCCGGTTACCCGCCGAGCACTATTTTGGGGAAGTCCTGCGGGGCGCTTGTTTAATAGAGTCGCAGTGCTCGAAAAATGTTATGTTCAAATGATATGTATGATTTGTGAAACCACATTTATAATGTAACGGCTTTTTATACTTGTGCGTTCAAGTATTGAAGTATCTCCTGAGCGGCCGTTAATGTATATGTGTATATAACCTGAAAGATGGCAGTCTTCGGCTTCAGCCCCCACGCACATGGTGCGGGGGTGTTTGCAAAAGGTCGCATTTTCACACTTAATCCAACGTCTTGGTCCTGTGAAGGAGGTGGTAGCGTAGCAAACTAGGCAACCGGACTATAATGCTTTATCACTTTCACCTAGCCATAGGAGTTCGAAGGTGGGGCTACGATATAGCCCCTGGGGGCACCGCGCCCTCCGAATTCGGGGCGCGTATGTGCCTGACCGGGAAACGGTCCTTCGTCAAAGCAGAGGAATTCTAGACATTCCGGTAGTCGATCGAGTGGTTGACCAGTCTCTCGCTATATCATGACAGTCAGTTTTCGGCTTTCTCTACTGAGGTGCTCGCCTGGCCGAACCAGGGCACAATCGCCATAGTTCTCCTGGTGCCGCGTTAGCCGATGATACGGAACGTAAGGCAGCAAAACACAGGAGCCGGGCAAACCCAACATTTGACCAAAGACATGATTCGGAGTTGATGCATATAAGGCCTAACTCGAGACGTCGAACACTCCCTGAGGTGTCCGGTCTTTATGATAACGGGCAGAACAATGCCCTAAGCCCCTAGTGTCCAGGTACGGGCGAGAACTTCTGACGCGGCCGATGCCAAAACGCCAGCCTCCTCCTTGGTTATGGTAAGAAACCGAGGGATGTGTATCAACAAGAGACAGTAAGAAAGGTTTACGCAGGGTCTTAATCTGAAAAGAATCCTTGCAACGGGTCCCTGCTGCACGTCTGTGCATGTGTCTCCGTTGTGCTGTATCCTGGACGGGTGTAGCACGCTGTTCATCTGTAAAAGAGAAGAACTTAGTTTGGAAAGGTATCGTGCAAAAAATGTATTTAAAACAGAGTATGAAAAAATGAATAAAGTTGAGCTTTTATTGGCTCTCATTGTTCATATGCACAGCCCCTTGTAAAGGGGTATGCGGCTAGGAAGCCCTTAGTTTATTTATGCCGGACTTGCCTAGCCGTGTCCGGGGTCTTGAACGACCTTTTAATGAGATGATGCCGCATGGACCAGGCATTTTAAGTATAAGAGACGCGTAATGCGGTATTGCGTTAAAGCGGGCGAAAGCTTTGCGTCCCAATAGTGCCTGGTGGCTACTTTTAAATGGGGCGATATGGAAGATTAGCTTTTCACGACGGAAGTTGTAGGATGAACCGAACACAACTTCTAGTAGTAAGGAGCCCGTGCAATTGGCGTAAGGGCCTGGCGTCACTCCTTTGAAGGAAGTGCTACTATTGCGAATTTTGGTAGGGTCTATCCCCATTCTGTGGATTGTGGCCGGATATAGCACATTTAAATCGCTGCCGCCATCCATTAGGACTTGTGTGAATTGTAGTCCATCAATTATAGGATCCAATATCAAAGCAGTCCATCCTGCATTTCGAATACTTCTGGAGTAATCCAGATGGTCGAAAGTAATTGGTTTTGTCATCCAATCTCGGGATTCCGCTGGGGTGGACCGTGCGGCATGTGCTTTGGTGGATGCCGCCCTATTTTTCCTTGTTATCACTTGAAGTGAGTTCACTGTTTTGATTTCTTATGGGAAGTTCTTTTGTTTTCCGGCGCTCTGCTTGTGGGGTTCGTCATCGTCCTAGCTTGGTGTGTCGAGCCCTTGTGTTTGGCGTTAAGTCGGTCGGACTGCTTGAAGACCCAACAATCTCTGTGGGTATGGTTTGCAGGCTTCCCGGGAGTACTGTGAATTTCGCATATCCTATCCAAGATTTTGTTTAGGTTGGATAGCTCGTCACTGTTGTCCTTAAGAGGCAGTGTTTTGTTGTTCGGCCGAGAGCTTTTGAATCCGGCATTCACCGCCGTGTTCTTTGGGCCATTTTCCTTATTCTGGCACTGATCTTTTCTGCGTCGTGATTTCCCATTTCCGTCCCTAACCTCGGATGTACTTGGGTCGCTGGTGCTGCATCTTGCCAGCCAGCTATCTTCCCCCGCGCAGAAGCGGGTCATGAGGCTTGTTAGCGCGGCCATTGTTCTTGGTTTTTCCTGGCTGAGGTGTCTGGCGAGCCATTCGTCTCGGACGTTATGTTTGAAGGCTGCTAAGGCTTCGGCGTCCGGACAGTCGACTATTTGGTTCTTTTTGGTGAGGAACCTGTTCCAGAATTTGCGTGCTGACTCTCCGGGCTGTTGAGTTATGTGACTTAAATCGTCTGCATCCGGACGGCGGACATAAGTCCCCTGAAAATTTGCTCGAAACGCATCCTCGAGCTCTTCCCAACTTCCAATGGTATTTTCTGGGAGGCTTTTGAGCCAATGCCGAGCTGGCCCTTTGAGCTTGAGGGGTAGGTATTTTATGGCATGGAGATCATCTCCTCTAGCCATATGTATGTGTAGGATGTAATCCTCAATCCAGACTCCGGGGTCTGTTGTTCCGTCGTATGCCTCTATGTTTACGGGCTTGAATCCCGTTGGAAATTCATGATCCAGCACCTCATCGGTGAAACATAGTGGGTGTGCGGCGCCCCTGTATTTAGGTGTGCCGTTATCTTCGAATGCTCGGCGTGTTGTGTTGCTTCCTGGAGCCTTTTTTGGCCCGTAGATGGACCTGACCGGGCCATCCTTTCTGTGAGGACCTTATGTGGATCGTGTGCCGGCTTGTGTGCGGCGCTGCTTGCCGCTCTTAGCCTGTCATCTGGTCGTCTATCCGGCCAGGCGGCCTCTTTGTTTTTTGACTGTGGGGGCTCTACGGCCTCCTCGTCAAATTCGGGCAACAGTTTGCGCTTCTGGTAGCTCTTTGCTTGGTGACTATCGCCGTATTTATCTGCGGTCTTGAGTACTTTGCTCCATCTCATTCTGAGTACGTCTTCTGCTGTTTTGAGCTTCCGCTTCTACTTCTTCAAACTTCTTGCAGTGGCGACGAGCCTTTTGTGAAGGTTCTTATGCTCCGATGATGTGTCCGGCGTGAGACCGTCTGGATTGTTGTTTTCGCCGGGGATGGGTTTCTTGTCCGATTCATCCTGTTCAGATGGTTGCTTGGTGGCGTGTTCGTCGTCCACTGGTTCGCCCTGCTCTACGGCTGGGTCAGTATGGGTGCTGTTGTTATCGAGGCGGGACTTTGGGTGGCGCTTGCGTCGCCGTTTTGGTTGTTTTTCGGGGGAATTATCCTTCGCCACGTCCCGTTGTTCCTCTTTATCGCTTCCTTTTGGTGTATCCACCATGTATACGTCGTGAGTTGAGGTGGCTTTCCAGTGCCCAGTAGGCGCTGGTTCTTAGTCGTCACCGGCATCGTCGTCTATACCGTCGATGTCTTCGGAGTTAAAGTCTAGCATGTCGGTTAGATCGTCGACAGTGGCTACTAAGTGGGTGGTGGGTGGGCTTTGAATTTCTTTGTTGTCCGCATCCCAACCATCCTGACCGCAGTCCGGCCAGGGCTCTCCTGATAACAAGAGATGTTTTAGCGAATTCAAGATGTTGCCGAAAGGTGAGTGTTGGAAAATGTCCGCGGCGGTGAACTCCATGATCGACGCCCAATCGGATTCGATTGGAGGGGGCGCGGGAGGTTCGGAGTCCGGCGAGGAGTCCGGCACCTCGGAGTCACGAGCTTCATAAGGGACAAGGTCAGTATTCGGCTCCATCGTCGTAGATGTAGCAGCCCCCGAGGCGGTGTCCAGCCACTCATCTTCGATCTGCGCAGTCGGCTCCGAATTAAGGGTCGGAGCGGACTCGTGTGCGGCCTCCAGGGCACTGTCCGGCAGCAGAGCTAAATCATGCCCATCGAGACAGTGCGGCGCGCTCGGCTGTGGCTCGAATCCATCGAAGATCAAGTCTCCGCGGATGCCAGCCGTGAAGTTCAAACTTCCAAATCTGACCTGACGGCCAGGGGCGTAGCTTTCAATCTGCTCCAGATGGCCAAGTGAATTGGCCCGGAGTGCAAAGCCGCCGAATACGGAGATCTGTCCGGGGAGAAAAGTCTCACCCTGGACCGCGTCGTTGATGATCGAAGGAGCCATCCAGCCTACCGGTGACGACACAGAGGAACTCTCAATGAAAGCACCAATGTCGGTGTCAAAACCGGCGGATCTCGGGTAGGGGGTCCCGAACTGTGCGTCTAGGTGGATGGTAACAGGAGACAAGGGACACGATGTTTTTACCCAGGTTCGGGCCCTCTAGATGGAGGTAAAACCCTACTCCTGCTTGATTGATATTGATGATATGGGTAGTACAAGAGTGGATCTACCACGAGATCAAGGAGGCTAAACCCTAGAATCTAGCCTATGGTATGATTGTTGTTCGTCCTATGGACTAAAACCCTCCGGTTTATATAGACACCGGAGAGGGCTAGGGTTACACAGAGTCAGTTACAATGGTAGGAGATCTACATATCCATATCGCCAAGCTTGCCTTCCACACCAAGGAAAGTCCCATCCGGACACAGGACGAAGTCTTCAATCTTGTATCTTCATAGTCTTGGAGTCCGGCCGATAATGATAGTTCGGCTATCCGGACAACCCCTAGTCCAGGACTCCCTCACCTACCATATGAATCTTGATCTCTAGCTTTCCCCAAGTTGCTTTCCACTCAAATCTTCTTTCCACCAGATCCAAACCCATTGAGAGAGAGTTGAGTGTTGGGGAGACTATCATTTGAAGCACAAGAGCAAGGAGTTCATCATCAACGCACCATTTGTTACTTCTTGGAGAGTGGTGTCTCCTAGATTGGCTAGGTGTCACTTGGGAGCCTCCGACAAGATTGTGGAGTTGAACCAGTTTGTAAGGGCAAGGAGATCGCCTACTTCGTGAAGATCTACCGCTAGTGAGGCAAGTCCTTCGTGGGCGAAGGCCATGGTGGGATAGACAAGGTTGCTTCTTCGTGGACCCTTCTTGGGTGGAGCCCTCCGTGGACTCGCACAGCCGTTACCCTTCGTGGGTTGAAGTCTCCATCAACGTGGATGTACGATAGCACCACCTATCGAAACCACGCCAAAAACATCCAAACCCTTCCCTTTACTTTCTTGCAAGTTGCATGCTTTAATTTCCGCTGCCTATATACTCTTTGCATGCTTGCTTGAATTGTGTGATGATTGCTTGACTTGTCCTAAAGTAGCTAAAATCTGCCAAACACTAAAATTGGGAAAAAGGTTAAGTTTTTTATTGGTCAAGTAGTCTAATCACCCCCCCCCCCTCTAGACATACTTCAAAGTCCTACAAGTGGTATCAGAGCTTTGGTCTCCATTTGCTTTGATTTCCATAGCTTTTGGTGGTCATAGCCTTGGTTTCACAACCTAGGAGAGTATGGCGTCTAGCGAGGGAAATTATCACCGTAGAGGTCCTTACTTTGATGGTACTAATTTTGCTAGTTGGAAGCATCAGATGAAAATGCATATTCTTGGACATAACCCCGCCGTTTGGGCAATTATTTGTATTGGCTTGCAAGGTGAATTCTTCGATGGGAGAGAACCAAACCGTGAAGCTAATGCGGAAGAATTGAAGATGCTGCAATACAATGCTCAAGCTTGTGATATCATCTTCAACGGATTGTGCCCCGAAGAATTCAACAAAATCAGCCGTCTTGAGAATGCAAAGGAAATTTGGGATACTTTGATCGATATGCATGAAGGTACCGAGTCTGTCAAGGAATCCAAGTTGGATGTGCTCCAAAGTCAGCTTGACAAGTTCAAAATGAAGGATGGTGAAGGTGTCGCTGAAATGTACTCTAGGCTTGCTCTTATCACAAATGAGATTGCCGGCTTAGGGAGTGAAGAGATGACCGACAAATTCATCATCAAGAAGATCTCAAGAGCATTGGATGGAAAGTATGATACCGTGTGCACATTGATTCAAATGATGCCAAACTACAAAGATCTCAAGCCAACGGAAGTCATTGGAAGGATTATTGCTCATGAGATGTCACTCAAGCATAAGGAGGAACTTCACAACAAGTCAAGTGGTGCTTACAAAGCCTCAAGTGAAGCCCCCACATCATCAAGTGAGAAACCAACCTTCAATGAAGAATTGAGCTTAATGGTGAAGAACTTCAACAAATTCTACAAGAGTAGAAGCAAAGAAAGAAGCTCCAAATCAAGGTCTTACAATGACAAGAGATCTTCTACCCGTGAGTGAAATTGCTACAATTGTGGGAGACCCGAACACTACTCCAATGAGTGTACGGCACCCTACAAAAGAAGAGAAGATTCTCCAAGAAGAAGGAGCAAAAAAGAAGAATCACCACCAAGAGAGAGGAGGAGTAGAGATGATCGTTATGAACGAAGACTCTCACGGAGAAGCAAGGATTCGGAAAGGAAGGACAAGTCATCAAGGAGCTACACAAAACGAAGACATCAAGCTCATGTTGGTGAATGGGTATCCGGCTCCGACTCCGACAATCACTCCGAGAGAAGCTATCACTCCGACTCCGAATATACTCAAGACGAAGGTGTTGCCGGTCTAGCACTTGTGTCAACCAACTCCTACGACATATTTGATTCACCAAATGAAGGTGTTGGAAGATGCTTCATGGCCAAAGGTCCAAAGGTAACACATCCCGAGTATGTTGATTTCAATAGTGATGAAGATGACTTGCTTGTGGATGATGATTTACTTGTTGACAACTCTAGTGATGAATACTATGATGAAACGTCAATTCATCATGCTAATCATGCTAAAACAAATGACAATGATAAGGAGAAGATTGAGCTTCTAACTAAAGAATTAAACTCTCTTAAGTTAGCTCATGAAACTATCTACGAAGATCATCGAGAACTTTTAAGGGCTCATGAGAAGTTACGCTTTGAAAAGCTCAATCTTGAGCAAGAGGATGAGTTCTTAAAGGCAATCAATGGTGATCTTCGCAAGAAAAGTTCTTCTTACATTGCCAAGCGTTTACTCTTATCTACTTACATGCCTCAAGTCAAGTCTAGTAACAAGTACAAGAAAGATACTTCCTCTAGTAGTAACAATAATAATGTCAAATCCAATATTGTTGCTTCTAGTAGTTCTCTTGATTCCACTAATGATTCTCTTAGCCAAGTTACACTTGAGAAAGAAAATAGCTTATTGAAGGGAATTATAGAGAAAGGTGTTTACAAGAGCCTTGCCGAGAGTAAGCAATTCGAGGAAATTGTACGCAAGCAAGGAAGGCACCGGAAGAATCAAGGTGTTGGTTTTGAATGAAAGTTCAATGCCAATGGAGTTGAGTGGGAAGAAGATCAATACCCCAAGACGAAGTTTGTTCCTCAACAAGAGAAGTATGATCCTACTTCCTTCAAGGGAACACAAGCTCAAGATGATCTTCCACCACAAGACCACAAGAACAAAGGCAAGGACAAGCTTCAAGAAGAGATTGATGCATTTGAAGAAGCACCCAAAGCCTCGTTCAAGTGGGTTCCCAAGACTACATCAAGTTCTACTTCATCTAGTACGACTACAACTCCAAGGATTCCCATCAAGATTATGTGGATCCCGAAGAAGAAGAACTAGAGAGTTCTTGAGGGTGACTCCGCCAACATTTTTCACTCATATCATTTTGGCAAGAACAAGTGCAATCAACTTCTACATCTTGCACTAGTTCAAGGAGTCACAAACCCTCATGTTGGTAAGACAAGGGACAAGGTAAGCTAATAATTTCATGGACATCATCTTGTGTGTGCATCACTCTATGTCTATGGATATTCTTGTTTGTTCCTTGTGGGACTAACCCATGTAGGTAAGTTGAAAGTGCAACTCACTCCAAAGGATTGCTCCAAATGATCTATGTCAACATTGAGCACCTACATCTTCAACACCTACATGAAGTCATCATCGACAAAACCCAAGGTTAGTTCATCCCTCTAAGGGGGGATCTCACATCTAGGGGGGGGCTTAACTTTAAGAATTGAGTCAAAGCAACTCTAATGGTGTGAACACATTAATGCATTATGTAAAAGTGGTAACCCCACTTGAGCTTAAACGATGAGTATGACCTATGATCAAATGTTCTCATTTGACTCCTAAGTCAATATACTCATATATAGATGACCTAGTCATCGCCAAATTGCTTGATAGATGCTAGAATTGGTTGTGCATGCTTTGCCACATATTTCATTTGCTATCTTATTGTGTGAGCATGTTCGTGCATATTTTTCTCATTCAAGGACATCCACTTGTTGTTTTGATTGTTTGGTTTCTTTTCTTTTTGCCAAGTGGATGGACAAGAATGCCTAAGAACCTTCTTTAGCTATCTATGCTTTTCTCATCTCAAACTCTATTCATGCTACATCACAAAATTTGATCAAGTCAGATTCGAACCACTCTGTGTGAGGAGCACTCGGAGTCCCCGATTCGTCATAGACTTAAACTTCCAAAACCTCTTTGTGATTCTCGGTCTGACCGATTCTTCCATTTCGGTCCTACCGAGATCACCAAGTTGATCTGAGTTTTCATTCTCGGTGCAACCAATTTGAACTTTTCGGTCTCACCGATTTGCTATAACTGAACACAGTTATGCATCTCGGTGCCACCGAGTTGTTCCACTCGGTCACACCGACAGGGTCGGGCTATATATAGCCAAGGGCAAAAGTTTGGAAATTTCTCCGAAACCCTTCGCCCGCGCAATAGCTCGCTCTGCCATCGTGGTCTCCGGATCGTCTCCTCGCCGCCAGCAGCCTCCTGTCGCTGGTCTTCGTCGCCGTCAACAGAAATCGTCCCCGCCGTTGCCGCCATAGCAAGTCCACCGCCAAGTTAGGGTATGGACTTGATCTTTGTGCTATCCACGTCCGATTCATAGCACTGCTTACATATTGATTCTTGCCACGATTGAGATTCCTCTATCCAACCAGAATATTCCGTAGATTAGATGCGATTCAAATTTTTAGGGTTAGGTTTCCGCCGAAACCATCTCGGATCCATCGAGTTGAAAAACTCGGTCTCACCGATTTGGCGTATGCCATTGCACTAGTGACTCTCGGTCTGACCGAGAATTACTAACCGGTGCGACCGATTTGAAGATTCTGTGAAACCCTAGCAGTCTCGGTACCACCGAACTGAAACGTGGTCCAGCCGAGATCATCAGTTTAGGTTCCAAAACTGCTTCGATATCACCGAGTTTGAAAATCGGTTGATCCGAAATGCTTTCTGTGGAAAACTAAAACTGAACTTTTGGATCATCCTTTTGCAAAAATCTCTGCATTTTGTGATGCTCATCTATTCTATCTCATCTATAACTCTTCATAGGGTCAGCAGTCAGCTTTTGTAGTATGTCTGATCAGAGTGACAGCCAGAACAGGTCTGAAGAGCACATGGACTTGAGTGAGGGCACTAGTCCCTGAACTTCAGATGATGGGAGCAGAAGCACTCCTAGCAACTTGCCTAAGGCTGCAACTAGGCAAAGGAGGAAGAGAACCTTAGACTCAGAAGATGAGGATTACAAAGCTGAGGAGGATGAGGCCACTTCCAAGAAGGTGGTGCTCAAGAAAGAGTATGGCTCTACACAAAGCACAAACCAGGGCTGCAGAAGAAAGTTCCTGCCAAGAGAACTCCAATGCCAAAGGCCAGGAAGTCCACTCAAGTGCCAGCTCAAGCTCAACCCAAAGTGGCACCTGCAAGGAAAGAACCACCATCAAAACCTCAGAAAGTCCCCCACTGGTGCAACCATGAAGTTCACAATTGAATCAGAAGATGATGGTGATCAGGAAAAGAAAAAGAAGAGAGCTAGAACCACAACTGCCAAGGTCCTTGGAAAGCCCTCAATGAGAAGGGATTCTGATGAAGAGGAAGAGGATGTTGCACCAGCTCCTAAGGCAGCTAAGCTTATGGGAGATGCAATCAGGTCAGGGGCTGCAACATCCAAGCCCAAATATGCACCCAAAGCTGCCTCCAAGGCCAAGCAAGCTCCAAGGAGGAATACTAGGAGTATTCCAGCTGCTGAAAAGAACAAGGCCCCAGTGCCAAATGTTGCAGAAGATGAAGATGAAGAAGGACAAGTCCTCAGAAAGCTCAAGCCCAAGATACCAGACCACAATGATGCCCATCATGTGGCTGAGGACATGAGAATCAGGAAGGATTCAGGGCTGAGGCTGTGGAGGATGGAAGACCCATATGCTTCAAGAAGAAGAATTGCTGTTGACTACAGGTTCCACACAAAGGAACAACAAGATTTTTATGAGACCATTCTGTTGGACAAGAAGCCCATTGTCTGTGATATGAGGTGGGTTGACTGGAAATTCATCAGGGAGAATGAGCAGCACTACCCTGGAGTGGAGAAGAGCTTTATTGCTTGTGGAGTAGCAGATTTTGTTGGACAGAAGTTCACCAACTGGAATGATGAGCTTATCATGCAGTTCTACTCCACAGCACACTTTTATCCAGATGGTAGAATTGTGTGGATGTCTGAGGGTACTAGGTACCAATCCACTATTGATGAATGGGCAAGTTTGATCAATGCCCTCAAGGAAGAAGAAGATGACTTGGACATATATGCCAAGAAGAAGTTGGGTCACAATTCAATGGCTCGCATGTACAAGGAAATTCCTGACAAAGCTGTTGAGACTCACAAATTTAGATCAGTCCACTATCTGTTATCAGGCTTGGCAACCATCAATTGGATTCTGAGGCACACCTTGTTGCCCAAGTCAGGTGACCATAATATGATCAGAGGGCATGCCATCAACATGCTGCATGTGTTTGATGTGCCCCAGAAGTTCAAAGTCATGAGTCTGATCATTGAAACTATCAAGAGAACTACAGCAGATCAGAAGAGGAGTTGTGGATATGCACCTCAAATTCGAGAATTGATCAAGTCCAAGATGGGCATAGGGAAATACTAGTTGGATAAGGAACACTTTCCAATTTATCCAGACTTTGAGGACAATGAGGTTGTCATGAATGAAGATGATCCACGGTCTGTCCAAGCTCAGGAGAAGAAGGAGAAAGCCAAGAAGGAGAAGGCTGCCAAGATGCCAACTCAAGAGGAGGCGTCTGAATATTTCCTGAAGACCAAACAAGAGCAGCTTGGTTACCTGATAGCATCAACTCTAAGGATTGAGAAAGGGTTGGCCACCCTGACTCAAAACCAGGAGAGCTTGGAGAGAATCATGGAACAAAAGTTCTATGATCTAGATGTCAAGGTAACTGAGATTCAGTCAATTGTGGAGCAGCTGCGGGATGACATGCAGGAGAGGAAGGGCAAGACAACCACCAATGTGTTTGCCAGAGTGCCCAGAGCCCAGAGGTTAGTTGCAGTGCCAGTGACAGACACTAGAGCTACAACTTCAGCACCAGCTACTGCCCCAACAGTTCCAGTGCAACCAGCTCCAGCACCAACTCCTCCAGCACCCTCTACTTCAACTGAAGCCTTCGTCCAAGGAGCCATCTCTACACCACCACCAGAAGATCAAGCCTGAGAGACGATCTAGCGCTATGCATTTTCTATGAACTTTTTGGTAACTTGTTGCCAAAGGGGGAGAAAAATGTATAGATCATAGGCTTCGAGAGAGAGTGTTGCTTTTATTCTCTCTTGCTTTATTTGGTGGTTTTTCAAACTTTGTTTGCTTTTGGTTGAGATACTATGCCTGTGAGACATTGATGATCATGTGTTTGATCATAAGCTACACTTATGCATGCTTGATATTATCATATCTATCTTATGTGATCATTCACTTTGCTTGGTGATGAGTGCATGTATTCATTGTTTATTATTTTGAGCGCTCCACCAAGATGTACGTGACATGGAAGAGTAACCCATGAGCCTAATTCATTGTGCATTTGCAGTCCAAAGCAAATCTTAAACTATGCACAAATTTAGGGGGAGCTCTTGCTTATCACATACTTCTCAAAGCGACGATGTTATTCAATCTTATTATCATTTGTCGAAGCTTTGATCTATATGTTGTCATCAATTACCAAAAAGGGGGAGATTGAAAGTGCAACTATCCCTAGGTGGTTTTGGTAATTAACAACAACATATAGCTCATTGAGCTAATGCTATTCCAAGACTATTATTTCAGGAAAGCTCAATGAATGGCATGGCATGGATGATGAAAGTGGATCCCTCAAAATACTAAGGACAAAGGATTGGCTCAAGCTCAAAGCTCAAGACTCTTCATTTTACATTTTAGTGATCCAAGATCACATTGAGTCTATAGGAAAAGCCAATACTATCAAGGAGGGATGAGGTGTTGCTTAATGAGCCTCTTGCTTCAATGTGCTTAGTGATATGCTCCAAAACCCTCAACTACTTTCCCACATCCACAAATGACCTAAACCCAAAGCCAAAATCGGTCACACCGAAACTTCCTATCCGGCGCCACCGATTCCAAAAGTCATAGCCACTGCCACAAACCCTAAGCAAATTGGTCTTACCGATGGGGATCTCGGTCTCACTGAGATGGGGTTGCAATCTCTCTGTTTCCCTTCGTAACGTTTTGGTCTAACCAAAGTGAGCGATCGGTCCCACCGAGATTGCAATGTAAACTCTCTGTTTCCTTTTTGTAACATTTCGGTCTCACCGAAAAGAGCAAATCGGTCCCACCGAGTTTACCTGACCAACTCTCTGGAAAGCTTATTACCAAATCGGTCTCACCGAGTTTGTGTAATCGGTCTTACCGAGATTACGTTATGCCCTAACCCTAACCGAATCGGTCTCACCGAGATGCATGTCGGTCCCACCGAAAATCACTAACGGTCACTAGGTTTACTAAATCGGTCCAACCGAGTTTAACAATTCGGTCCCACCGAGTTTGGTAAATTGTGTGTAACGGTTAGATTTTGTGTGGAGGCTATATATACCCCTCCACCTCCTCTTCATTCGTGGAGAGAGCCATCAGAACGAACCTACACTTCCAACTTACCATTTCTGAGAGAGAACCACCTACTCATGTGTTGAGGCCAAGATATTCCATTCCTACCATATGAATCTTGATCTCTAGCTTTCCCCAAGTTGCTTTCCACTCAAATCTTCTTTCCACCAGATCCAAACCCCTTGAGAGAGAGTAGAGTGTTGAGGAGACTATCATTTGAAGCACAAGAGCAAGGAGTTCATCATCAACGCACCATTTGTTACTTCTTGGAGAGTGGTGTCTCCTAGATTGGCTAGGTGTCACTTGGGAGCCTCCGACAAGATTGTGGAGTTGAACCAAGGAGTTTGTAAGGGCAAGGAGATCGCCTAGTTTGTGAAGATCTACCGCTAGTGAGGCAAGTCCTTCGTGGGCGACGGCCATGGTGGGATAGACAAGGTTGCTTCTTCGTGGACCCTTCTTGGGTGGAGCCCTCCGTGGACTCACGCAGTCGTTACCCTTCGTGGGTTGAAGTCTCCATCAACGTGGATGTACGATAGCACCACCTATCGGAACCACTCCAAAAACATCCGTGTCTCCAATTGCGTTTGAATTCTCCAAACCCTTCCCTTTACTTTCTTGCAAGTTGCATGCTTTAATTTCCGCTGCCTATATACTCTTTGCATGCTTGCTTGAATTGTGTGATGATTGCTTGACTTGTCCTAAAGTAGCTAAAATCTGCCACACACTAAAATTGGGAAAAGGTTAAGTTTTTTATTGGTCAAGTAGTCTAATCACCCCCCCTCTAGACATACTTCAAGGTCCTACACACTACTATCAGCGTCCGTCTTCCTCTTGAAGATCCATTTATTTAACATGGCTTGCTGATCATCGAGCAAGTCAATCAAAGTCCATACATTGTTCTCATACATGGATCATATCTCAGATTTTATGGCCTCAAGCCATTTCGCGGAATCTGGGCTCATCATCGCTTCCTCATAGTTTGTAGGTTCTTCATGGTCTAGTAACATGACTTCCAGGACATGATTACTGGACCACTCTGGTGCAGATCTTACTCTAGAAGACCTACGAGGTTTGGTAGTAACTTGATCTGAAGTTTCATGATCATCGTCATTAACTTCCTCACTAATTGGTGTAGGAATCACTGGAACTGATTTCTGTGATGAACTACTTTCCAATTCGGGAGAAGGTACAAATTACCTTATCAAGCTCTACTTTCCTCCCACTCACTTCTTTCGAGAGAAACTTGTCACGCCCAAGATGCGACCCTATCCTAAAGGAACTCGAAGGTCCCACCAAGGATAGAAGCGCATCTTGAAGACGCTTTTGCAAGGTGGATATCATTACATCAACATTACATAATAGTTGGGGATACATACAAGAGGCATACAATGCCACATGAATACATCAATACATCATACATAAGATCAACATCCGACTACGGATGAAACACAAACAGAAACTGAAACGACATCCACCCTGCTAGCCCAGGCTGCCGACCTGGAACCTATCCCCTGATCGAAGAAACAGAAGAAGAACTCAATGCAAGCAAGCATCGCTCTCGCGTCATGATCATCGCATAAACCTGTACCTGCAACTGTTGTTGTAGTAAACTGTGAGCCACGAGGACTCAGCAAACCCATTACCATGGGTATCAAGACTAACAAAGCTTAATGGGAAAGGAAGGGGTAAAGTGGTGAGGTTGCAGCAGCGACTAAGCATGTATGGTGGCTAACATACGCAAATGAGAGCGAGAAGAGAAGCAAAGGAACGGTCGTGAAGCTAGCAACGATCAAGAAGTGATCCTGAACTCCTACTTACGTCAAACATAACCCAGAAACCGTGTTCACTTCCCGGACTCCGCCGAGAAGAGACCATCACGGCTACACACGCGGTTGATGCGTTTTAATTTGGATCAGGTGTCAAGTTATCTACAACCGGACATTAACAATTCCCATCTGCCACATAACCGCGGGCACGGCTCTCGAAAGTTTATACCCTGCAGGGGTGTCCCAACTTAGCCCATGACAAGCTCTCGCGATCAACGAAGGAATAGACCTTCTCCCAGGAAGACCCGATCAGTCTCGGAATCCCGGTTTACAAGACATTTCGACGATGGTAAAACAAGACCAGCAAAGCCGCCCGATGCGCCGACAATCCCGATAGGAGCTGCACATATCTCGTTCTCAGGGCAACACCGGATGAGACTAGCTACGAGTAAAACCAGACTTCGAGTTTCCTCGAGGTGGCCCCGCAGGCAGCTCAGTTCGGACCAGCACTTAGACAAGCACTGGCCCGGGGGGGCTAAAATAAAGATGACCCTCGGGTTGGCCGACCCAAGGGAAAGGTATAGGTGGTGGTGAGGCAAATGGTAAAACCAAGGTTGGGCCTTGCTGGACAAGTTTTATTCAAACCGAACTGTCAGGGGGGTCCCATAAATCACCCGACCGCGTTAGGAACGCAAAATCCGGGAACATAACACCGGTATGACGGAAACTAGGGCGGCAAGAGTGGAACAAAACACCAGGCATAAGGCCGAGCCTTCCACCCTTTACCAAATATATAGATGCATTAATAATATAAGAGATATTGTGATATCCCAACCAAAATCCTGATCACCATGGAGAAATCTTCAACTTCACCTGCAACTAGCAACGCTATAAGAGGGGCTGAGCAAAAGCGGTAGTATAGCCAAACAACGGTTTGCATAGGAAAGGTGTCAAAGGTTAGAGGTTCATGGCAATATGGGATGGCTTGAAAAACAGGTAATAGGTAGCGCAGCATAGCGATAGAACGAAGCAACTAGCATAGCAATGATAGTAGTGAGATCCAGGGTAGCGGTCATCTTGCCTGAAATCCCTCTAGGAAGAAGAACGAGTCCATGAAGAAGATGAAGCCACGAAGACGAACCACACGTAGACGAACGAATCCTCACGATCGCAATGAAACGGGAACTATCGAGAAGAAGCACACAACATGGTAAACACACCACACATGAACAAGGCATGATGCTCAACCAAGCATGATGCATGACAAAACTAAATGAAGTTACTCATGGCAAGAGATGATGCAAACAAGAACAACACATCAAGGCAAGTTTAAATGAGGCCGAAAACAACATATAACAATTCCGGTAAGTCCTCATATGCAAATTTCGAAATGGGTCCAGATCTGAATAAACATTAAGTTGAAGTTGTTAAACAGCAAGTTAAAGAGCACCAAGAGGATCTACACGAAATTCTAGTCAAGTTACATATAAAGTTCATTAGATTCGGAGCTACGACCTAGAAGATATGAGCAAAACAAGTTAAACATGGCATTGATGCAAAATGCACCCAAACATCAAGCAAACACCTCAAAACAAGGATGCAACA
The DNA here is from genome assembly GCA_963921465.1 of Triticum timopheevii. Classification (NCBI taxonomy): domain Eukaryota; kingdom Viridiplantae; phylum Streptophyta; class Magnoliopsida; order Poales; family Poaceae; genus Triticum; species Triticum timopheevii. Next base: position 129,983,613 of record OY997270.1, read on the forward strand.
TGATAATATGAAGCTACATGCAAAATCAAGCAAGTTTCATATAGAGCACACTCAAAACGGAGCAACAGTGCAACACATACACTCTATACAAGTCATAGCAACAATCTGTCCATAACAGCAACTAGGCATATTGCAAGCATCAAAACAACAAGCTACAGCACCCCAACATAATAACAAAATGCATGGGCATGAAGTACTGGCAAAGCATAACAAAACATGAACACTGAGCTATCTCCAGAAATCACTAGATCATGCTCAAAAACACATGGTAAGATTGCAAATAATAACAGTTTCAGACTTTGCAGAAATAACATCAGGTTGCAATGTTTAGAGCAAGCAAACCACATGTTACAGGAACTTATCATGGCAAACAAAGGCATGGCATGAATCTACTAATTGCATAGATCAAAAGTCCCTTACTGACCATGAGCCAAAAAGGCATAGAAAATATGATGACACACATGTAAACATGGCAAGTTATATTACAGATTCATACATGGCAGGAACAACAATAAGTAGGCATGTTCGTGAGCTTCAACCACTCACCACAGAGCAATACATGGCATGGCAAGACAACCAACAATAAGAAGGCATGTTTGTGAAGCTAAGCATTATAACCAAGGGAATGAATGGATAGAGCATGACATGTAGATCAAAACATGTTTATAGTACATCTCCAGATTATGCATAGAATGATTAGTAGAAGCATGTTAACATAGCAACAAAATATAACAGAATCTGTCAGGAAAACAGCAACAGCAAGTACCCCACTTAACAAGCTCGATGCACTCAGCACACAAATCACAAAAATACATGGTTGGCACCCCTGGAAAGATGGCATGGCATAGATCAACATACATGTAGAGCTCATACTCATAGGATGCACACATCAATCATGGCAAAAATGACAAATGAGCAAGTTATAACAGTTTCAGCAGATTAACATCAACATGCACTCTTCCAACAGCATTTCGGGCATCAAGATGAGCTCAAATGAAAATGATGCAATGGAATAAAATGAAGTACTCGTCGAGACAAACAATTTGACATATTACATGCACAAAACGGAGCTACGGATGCAGAGATGCGATGGCATGAACATGGCATGATTATGTAAAATATTACGGGGACTTGGTGGATTTCTCAGGGGTCAACCTCGCACGAAAAACGAAGATGGCCGGGGTGGTCGCCGGAGTTGGCAGGGAAGAGGGCCGAAGGTGCGGGAGGTGGCCGGGGAGGTCGGGGACACCGGATCCGGGACCGCGGGGACCGGATCTGGCCGGAGACGACGCGGGGGCGCGGCAGGAGGGCGGCGCGGGCTGCGCTGGGCGGCGCACTCTGGCAGCGGGCGAGGCGGCGGAGGAGCGCCGGCGGGCGGGGACGCGGCGGCGGCGGCCGAGGTTGCCGGCGAGGCGCGCCGGGGCGGCGGAGGCGCGGGGCGCCGGGAGGAGGCGGCGACGAGCGGGCGGCGGGGCAGGTCGGGACCGCCGGAGGAGGCGCAGGGGCGGCCCAGCCCTCCGGCGACCGGCGGCGAGGTCGCCGGAGGTTGGTGCGGTGGCGGCGGCGCGGGCACCGGCCGGGAGGCGCGCGGGCGGGCGACGGCGGCGGAACGGGCCGGGCGGGCCCCTCCTGGGCTCGCGGGCCCGCGATGGCCGGGGTGGCCACGTGGCAGGCGGTGGTTGGCCCGGGCGACGGCGGCGGTGACGTGTCGCGCCCTGATTGGGCGAAACGACGTGTCCGGTGGACATGTCCGGCTCGGATGGACATGTCCGGCGGCGCGGAGGAGTTTGGCTAGGGTTTGGACTGCAGGAATTTCGGGGGAGGCCACATATATATAGGTAGAGGGAGCTAGGAGAGTCCAAATGAGGAGCGGTTTTTGGCCACGCGATCGTGATCAAACGACCCAGAGCATGGAGGGGAGTTTGCTGGGTTTTGGGCCACTTTGGAAGGGGTGTTGGGCTGCAACAAAAGAGGCTTTACGATTACCCGGTTAACCGTTGGAGTATCAAACGGACTCCAAATGGCACGAAACTTGACAGGCGGTCTACCGGTGCTATACCAAGGCCGCTTGGCAAACCTCAGGCCATTCCGAGAAAGTTTAACACCCGCTCACAACGAGAGACAAAAAGGGGACGCCGGAGGACATAGGAGCGTCGGATTGCAAAACGGACAATGGGGAAAATGCTCGGATGCATGAGACGAACACGTATGCAAAATTAAATGCACATGATGACATGATAAAATGCAACACGCAAGCAAATGACATGGCAACGGCGGCGAATAACTGGCAGACACCTGGCGCATCGAAACCGGGGCGTTACAAAACTCCTTCTCTAGAAAGGATCCATCTTAGCAACGAATAACTTGCCTTTGGATCTGTGATAGAAGGTGTACCCAATAGTTACCTTTGGGTATTCTATGAAGACGCACTTCTCCGATCTGGGTTCGAGCTTATCAGGTTGAAAACCTTTTTCACATAAGTATCGCAACTCCAAACTTTAAGAAACGACAGCTTAGGTTTACTGCTAAACCATAGTTCATACGGTGTCGTCTCAACGCATTTAGATGGTGCCCTATTTGTTGTGTTTGTGTCGAATATTTTGTACTTGTAGGGTTACGCTTGGACTTGGTGTTGTAGTGTGGGTAGGATACGTGTAGTGTCGGAGTCGGACACGTTGTACCCTTGGCCTCTCATATATGAGGAGGCACCCCATGTTGTAACCCATGACGACTAGATAGCGACAGGCTCGCAAGGGGGTGCCGGCGGCTTGTGCCGGCGCCCGGGTGGCCGGTGTTGCGGTATCTCGAGGAGGAGCGCCCGTAGTCATTGCCCGGGGGAGTAGGCGAGTTCGCCGAACCTCGTTAACAAATCTCGGTGTCGTCATTGTCTGTGATTGCTTGTTCCTCGGAGGATCGACCACGTACCTCGAATTTATTCTAACAAGTGGTATCATGAGCAAGGTTACGAGGAGGTCGTTGTGCGTTGATCCAGAGGATGGGATGACCGAAGAATCGATTAATGGAGTCGCCGGGATCAGGTGACAGCGTATCAGATAGATCGGTCGGATCGATGGAAGCAGCACGCGGTCCGCGTACACATACGGCAGTTCGGCGAGACAGATTGATCGCTCGATCGGTTCAGGCGACGGCGACGTAACACATGTGCGTGTGCCATCAGCAGAGGCTTGTGCAGGCACGCAAGCGGTGCTGTGGTGGGCCATCAAGGCCTTGCACGGAGCGGCCTAGCCAGATGTACGCGTACAAGGCGTGTGCAACGATCCAAGCAATAGGATACAACAAGGTAACCGAGTTTGTTTGGAATAAAAACGGGACCGAGTCCCTGGAGAGTTCTCGTGTCCGGGACGGACTGCTGGAACCGTGCGCTTGTGCACTTTAAAAGGCAGCAACAGGGACGCAACGAGAGACAGAGGCAAAAAATCAATAGATCAGATCCAATCGGCAGAAGAAGAAAGGCCATCACTGGTGATAGGCATCCATCGGAAGGCACGGGCTAAGGCAAGGCAATTAGCCTAGCAATCAAGAGTTGAGCCAAGATCAAAGCTGCTACACATGAAGACCGGAAGGGAGTTTTTGGTTGGAATTGCTACTAGTGCACGGAATACAACGTTCGGTTCTCTTTGTGTACTTGGGCATCGCGTGTAAAGCTCGGTTATTTTTCGCAGGGTCAGCCATACAAAGAACCATGGCGCCATCGGGTACCAGGTTTGAGGTGGAGAAGTTCAACGGAACTGGAAGCTTTGGGTTATGGCAGACAAGGGTGAAAGATTTGTTGGCACAACAGGGATGCTTGAAGGCGTTGTTGCAGGAAGCCAAGCCATCTAAGATGGAGGCTGATGACTGGCAGGAGTTACAGTTGAAAGCAGCAGGGACTATACTATTGTGTCTGTCGGACCAGGTTATTTATCATGTGATGGATGAGAATTCACCGAGGAAGATCTGGGAGAAGATGGAAAGTCAGTTTATGTCCAAGACTGCGACGACCAAGGTGTATCTGAAGCAAAAGTTGTATGGGATGAGGATGCAGGAGGGGTCAGATCTTGTGGAGTATATGAACGCCTTTAATCAAGTCGTGACGGATCTAGCACGCTTGGGTGCGACGGTTGACGACGAGGATAGGGCAATTCTGCTTCTTTGTTCATTGCCATCATCCTATGACCATTTGATCACTACTTTGACGCACGGCAAGGAGACCGTCAAGAATGAGGATATTACTGCGGCATTGCTATCTTATGATATGAGAAAGAAGAATGCAGTGGAAGTCTCTCATGGTGAAGGTTTGCTAGTCAAGTGTGAGCAGTGGCGGAAGGGATATGAGGCTGGGAAGAACAAGAAAAAGAAAAAGAATATACAATGTCACAAGTGTAAGCAGTGGGGACATATGAGAAAGGATTGTCCAGAACTCAATGGTGGGGCCAGTGCTAATAAGGCAACTCATGGTGATGACTCAGACAGCAGTAGTGAAGTTCTCATAGTATCAGACAGACGGTCAACCAAAAGTGAAGCGTGGATGTTGGATTCAGCTTGCTCTTTTCATGCAACACCTAACAAGGAGTGGTTCTCTTCGTACAAGTCTGGTGAGTTTGGTTTAGCCTATGTGGGCGATGACACAGGTTATCGTGTTGCTGGAGTAGGTGACATCAAAATCAAGATGTTTGACGGAGTTGAGCGGATGCTTCGGGGAGTCAGGCATGTGCCGGGGCTAAGAAGGAATCTAATTTCGCTTGGAGTTCTTCATGATGGTGGTATGGTATTCCGTTGTGATCGGGATAGGAAGATCATGAGAATCATGGAAGATGAGGTGACCATGATGATTGGAGGGAGGACGGCTTCGCATCTTTACAAGTTGCAAGGGAGCACTATTGCAGGTGGAGTCACGGAGACTGGAGTTGCAGGAGTAGCAGCGGGGTCTCACGGCGGCGGCGGGTCTGGGGCAGACTCGTCGAGTAGCTCTCAGTAAGCTACGAAGAACAAGTCCAGAGTACATGGAAGTTTGACGCATGGACAAATTCAAGGTGGTGGAGAATATTCACCAAGGTGGAGTTTGTTGTGTTTGTGTCGAATATTTTGTACTTGTAGGGTTACGCTTGGACTTGGTGTTGTAGTGTGGGTAGGATACGTGTAGTGTCGGAGTCGGACACGTTGTACCCTTGGCCTCTCATATATGAGGAGGCACCCCACGTTGTAACCCATGACGACTAGATAGCGACAGGCTCGCAAGGGGGTGCCCGCGGCTTGTCCCGGCGCCCGGGTGGCCGGTGTTGCGGTATCTCGGGGAGGAGCGCCCGTAGTCATTGCCCCGGGGAGTAGGCGAGTTCGCCGAACCGCGTTAACAAATCTCGATGTCATCATTGTCTGTGATTACTTGTTCCTCGGAGGATCGACTGCGTACCTCGAATTTATTCTAACACTACTAAATGTGAATGCAGCTGTCTCTAATGCACAACGTCAAAACGATAGTGGTAAACCAATAAAAGACATCATAGATCGCACCATATCTAGTAAAGTACGATTAGAACGTTCGGACACACCATTACATTGTGGTGTTCCAGGTGGCGTGAGTTGCGAAACTATTTCACATTGTTTCAAATGAAGACCAAACTCGTAACTCAAATATTCGTCTCCACGATCAGATCGTAGAAACTTTATTTTTCTTGTTACGATGATTTTCCACTTCACTCTGAAATTCTTTGAACCTTTCAAATGTTTCAGACTTATGTTTCATCAAGTAGATATACCCAAATCTGCTCAAATCATCTATGAAGGTCAGAAAATAACGATACACACCGCGAGCCTTAATACTCATCGGATCGCATACATCAGTATGTATTATTTCCAACAAGTCAGTAGCTCGTTCCATTGTTCCGGAGAACGGAGTTTTAGTCATCTTGCCCAAAAGGCACGGTTCGCAAGCATCAAATGATACATAACCAAGTGATTCCAAAAATCCATCTTTATGGAGTTTCTTCATGCGCTTTCCACCGATATGACCCAAACGGCAGTGCCACAAATAAGTTACACTATCATTATTAACTTTGCATCTTTTGGCATCATTATTATGAATATGTGTATCACTATGATCGAGATCCAACAAACTATTTTCATTGGGTGTATGACCATCGAAGGTTTTATTCATGTAAACAGAACAACAATTATTCTTTGACTTTAAATGAATAATCGTATCGCAATAAACATGATCAAATCATATTCATGCTCAACGCAAACGCCAAATAACATTTATTTAGGTTTAACACTAATCCCGAAAGTATAGGGAGTGTGCGATGATGATCATATCAATCTTGGAACTACTTCCAACACTCATCGACACTTCCCCTTCAACTAGTCTCTGTTTATTCTGTAACTCCTGTTTCGAGTTACTAATCTTAGCAACCGAACAAGTATCAAATACTCAGGGGCTACTATAAACACTAGTAAGGCACACATCAATAACCTGTATATCAAATATACCCTTGTTCACTTTGCCATCCTTCTTATCCACCAAATATTCAGGGAATTTCCGCTTCCAGTGACCATTTCCTTTGAAGTGTAAGCACTCAGTTTCAGGCTTTGGTCCAGCTTTGGGCTTCTTCACGGGATTGACAACTTGTTTGCCATTCTACTTGAAGTTTCCCTTTCTTTCCCTTTGCCCTTTTCTTGAAACTAGTGGTCTTGTCAATCATCAACACTTGATGCTCTTTCTTGATTTCTACATTCATCGATTTAACCATCACGAAGAGCTCGGGAATCGTTTTTGTCATCCCTTGCATACTATAGTTCATCACGAAGTTCTAGTAACTTAGTGATGGTGACTAGAGATTTCTGCCAATCACTATCTTATCTGGAAAATTAACTCCCACTTGATTCAAGCGATTGAAGTACCCAGACAATCTGAGCACATGCTCACTAGTTGAGCGATTCTCCTCCATCTTTTAGCTATAGAACTTGTTGGAGACTTCATTCATATCTCTCAACTCGGGTATTTGCTTGAAATATTAACTTCAATTCCTGGAACATCTCATATGGTCCATGACGTTCAAAACGTCTTTGAAGTCCCGATTCTAAGCCGTTAAGCATGGTGCACTAAACTATCAAGTAGTCATCATATTGAGCTAGCCAAACGTTCATAATGTTTGCATCTGCTCCTGCAATAGGTTTGTCACCTAGCGGTGCATCAAGGACATAATTCTTTTGTGCAACAATGAGGATAAACCTTGGATGACGGATCCAATCCGCATCATTGCTACTAACATCTTTCAACACAGTTTTCTCTAGGAACAAATCAAAATAAACATATGAAAGCAACAACGCGAGCTATTGATCTACATCATAATTTGCAAAAACTACCAGGACTAAGTTCATGATAAATTTAGGTTCAATTAATCATATTACTTAAGAACTCCCACTTAGACAGACATCTCTCTAGTCATCTAAGTGATCACGTGATCCAAATCAACTAAACCATGTCCGATCATCACGTGAGATGGAGTAGTTTCAATGGTGAACATCACTATGTTGATCATATCTACTATATGATTCACGTTCGACCTTTCGGTCTCCGTGTTCCGAGGCCATATCTGTTATATGCTAGGCTCGTCAAGTTTAACCTGAGTATTCCGCGTGTGCAACTGTTTTGCATCCGTTGTATTTGAACATAGAGCCTATCACACCTGATCATCACGTGGTGTCTCAGCACGAAGAACTTTTGCAATGTTGCATACTCATGGAGAACACTTCTTGATAATTTTTTAGTGAGAGATCATCTTAAAATGCTACCGTCAATCAAAGCAAGATAAGATGCATAAAGGATAAATATCACATGCGATCAATATAAGTGATATGATATGGCCATCATCATCTTGTGCTTGTGATCTCCATCTCCGAAGCACCGTCGTGATCACCATCGTCACCGGCATGACACCTTGATCTCCATCGTAGCATCGTTGTCGTTACGCCATCTATTGCTTCTACGACTATCGCTACCACTTAGTGATAAAGTAAAGCAATTACAGGGCGTTTGCATTTCATACAATAAAGCGACAACCATATGGCTCCTGCCAGTTGCCGATAACATCGGTTACAAAACATGATCATCTCATACAATAAAATATAGCATCACGTCTTGACCATATCACAACATGCCCTGCAAAAACAAGTTAGACGTCCTCTACTTTGTTGTTGCAAATTTTACGTGGCTGCTACGGGCTGAGCAAGAACCGTTCTTACCTACGCATCAAAACCACAACGATAGTTCGCCGAGTTAGTGCTGTTTTAACCTTCGCAAGGACCGGGCATAGCCACACTCGGTTCAACTAAAGTTGGAGAAACAGACACCCGCTAGTCACCTGTGTGCAAAGCATGGCGGTAAAACCAGTCTCGCGTAATGTCAGTCCGGGCCGCTTCATCCAACAATACCGCTGAACCAAAGTATGACATGCTGGTAAGCAGTATGACTTGTATCGCCCACAACTCACTTGTGTTCTACTCGTGCATATAACATCAACGCATAAAACCTAGGCTCGGATGCCACTGTTGGGGAACGTAGTAATTTCAAAAATTTCCTACGCACACGCAAGATCATGGTGATGCATAGCAACGAGAGGGGAGAGTGTTTTCCATGTACCCTCGTAGACCGTAAGCGGAAGCATTATGACAACGTGGTTGATGTAGTCGTACGTCTTCACGATCCGACCGATCCAAGTACCGAACGTACGGCACCTCCGAGTTCAGCACACGTTCAGCTCGATGACGATCCCCGAACTCCCATCCAGCAGGGTGTCGGGGATGAGTTCCGTCAGCACGACGGCGTGGTGACGATGATGATGTTCTACCGACGCAGGGCGCCTAAGCACCGCAACAATATGACCGAGGTGGAATATGGTGGAGGGGGGCACCACACACGGCTAAGGAACGATCACGAAGATCAACTTGTGTGTCATGGGGTGCCCCCTGCCCCCGTATATAAAGGAGCAAGGGGGAGGGGCGGCCGGCCAAGGGAGGGCGCGCCAGGGAGGAGTCCAACTCCCACCGGGAGTAGGACTCCCTCCTTTCCTAGTCCAACTAGGAGAGGGGAAGGAAGGGAAGGAGAAGGAGAAGGAAGGAGAGGGAGGAAAAGGAGGAAAGGGGGGCCGGCCCCCTAGTCCAATTCGGTTTGGGCTAGGGGGGCCGTGCGCCCTCCCTCCTCTCTTCCACCACTTGGCCCATGAGGCCCATTGCTTCTTCCTCGTATTCCCGTAACTCCCCGGTACCCCCGAAAATACCCGAATCACTCGGAACCTTTCCGAAGTCTGAATATAGTCGTCCAATATATCGATCTTTATGTCTCGACCATTTCGAGACTCCTCGTCATGTCCCCGATCTCATCTGGGACTCTGAACTCATTCGGCACATCAAAACTCATAAACTCATAATATAACTATCATCAAAACCTTAAGCGTGCGGACCCTACAGGTTCGAGAACAATGTAGACATGACCGAGACACGTCTCCGGTCAATAACCAATAGCGGAACCTGGATGCTCATATTGGCTCCCACATATTCTACGAAGATCTTTATCGGTCAAACCGCATAACAACATACGTTGTTCCCTTTGTCATCGGTATGTTACTTGCCCGAGATTCGATCGTCGGTATCCAATACCTAGTTCAATCTCGTTACCGGCAAGTCTCTTTACACGTTACGTAATGCATCATTCCGTAACTAACTCATTAGCTACATTGCTTGCAAGGCTTATAGTGATGTGCATTACCGAGAGGGCCCAGAGATACCTCTCCGACAATCGGAGTGACAAATCCTAATCTCGAAATACGCCAACCCAACATGTACCTTTGGAGATACCTGTAGAGCTCCTTTATAATCACCCAGTTACGTTGTGACGTTTGGTAGCACACAAAGTGTTCCTCCGGTAAACGGGAGTTGCATAATCTCATAGTCATAGGAACATGTATAAGTCATGAAGAAAGCAATAGCAATATACTAAACGATCGTGTGCTAAGCTAACAGAATGGGTCATGTCAATCACATCATTCTCCTAATGATGTGATCCCGTTAATCAAATGACAACTCTTTTGTCCATGGCTAGGAAACTTAACCATCTTTGATTCACGAGCTAGTCAAGTAGAGGCATACTAGTGACACTATGTTTGTCTATGTATTCACACATGTATTATTTTTCCGGTTAATACAATTCTAGCATGAATAATAAACATTTATCATGAAATAAGGAAATAAATAATAACTTTATTATTGCCTCTAGGGCATATTTCCTTCAGCAAGTTCTAGGTTGAGCCTTTTTAGTGAAATCAACAATGTATAGATCACCTCTACGTATACCGGTAAAGACCATTTTATGATTATCTCTATGAAACACTTGGCAATCTACTTCAGTAAATAGGACATTTAAACCGAAATCAGTAGGTCTAGATACTGAAAGTAAATTGTATCCAAGAGATTCAACGAGCATGACATTTTGTATGGAGCTATAATGTGATATGGCCACCTTACCGAGGCCAATCACCTTACCCTTTGAGTTGTCACCGAAGGTGACATACTTTCGAGGGCCGTCATTTTCAGCAAGCTCACGAAACATATCTTTATCTCCGGTTATGTGATCGGTACATCCAAAATCAAGAACCCCTTTCCTCCTGCCATATATCCCCGAAGATTTGCCATAAGACCAAAGTGTCTCATTGCATCATCAAGATCAAAGTCACTATCATCATCCTCATCATAGTATCCATGTTCAACATCGTCAAGTGGTGGATCAAATCCTAGAGAGGGTGATTCGTTAGAGTGAGTTTGACAATGATCTTATTTATGAATTTTAATAGCTTCAGAAATAATATCACTAATAATTCCAACATCTCCTTTGGCACGCATAAGGTTTGTAAGCTCAAATAGACAATCACCAAACATAGGATCACTGGAATTCATCTTACTCAAGGCAATAGACTTATGGAGAATTTCATCTAGATTTTTCAAGGAATAATTTGGAAAACGTTCCTCAAGAAATTTCCATATGGTGTAGGCACACTTAAGAGTAGGCAAACATCTAATCAAGTTTCTAGGCAAGCCTCTAGTGATAAGTTCAACAGTTTTAAGATTGCGAATCATGTCAATTGACTCATCAAGGGAAGGATGCATAGGATCAACATGAGGTGCACATGGGCTAGTAATGTACTTGTTCAAATGATATTCATTGAAAATCACAAGCATCTAATTTTTCCACTCATGAAAATACTCTCCATCAAGTATAGGCACTCTATGTCTAAGACTTCCCAAAGTAGACTCATCCATCTTCCTCCAATGGTGTTTAAACCAAAGCAATGGAGACCAATGCTCTGATACCAATTGAAAGGGTCGAGAAGAGGTGTATAGAGGGGGGGGGTGATTAGACACTAAGTGAGAAAAGGTGCAGTTTTTAAATTCTTTATGTTGAAGTGGAGTTTTGGCACAAGTTTAACAATCACAATACATATCAAGCAAGCATGCAAAGAGTATATGAGCAGCGGAAAGTAAAGCATGCAACTTGCAAAAATGTAAAGGGATGGGATTGGAGTGTGCAAACGCAATTTGGAGACACGGAGATTTTTGAGCCGTGGTTCCGATAGGTGGTGCTATCATACCTCCACATTGATGGAGACTTCAACCCACGAAGGGTAAAGGCGGCGCGAGTCCACGGAGGGCTCCACCCACAAAGGGTCCACAAAGAAGCAACCTTGTCTATCCCACCATGGTCGTCGCCCATGAAGGACTTGCCTCACTAGGGGTAGATCTTCACGAAATAAGCGATCTCCTTGCCCTTACAAACTCCTTGGTTCAACTCCACAATCTTGTCGGAGGCTCCCAAGTGACACCTAGCCAATCTAGGAGACACCACTCTCCAAGAAGTAACAAATGGTGTGTTAATGATGAACTCCTTGCTCTTGTGATTCAAATGATAGTCTCCCCAACACTCAACTCTCTCTCACAGGATTTGGATTTGGTGGAAAGAAGATTTGAGTGGAAAGCAACTTGGGGAAGGCTAGAGATCAAGATTCATATGGTAGGAATGGAATATCTTGGTCTCAACACAAGTGTAGGTGGTTCTCTCTCAGAAAATGTATGCTAGAAGAGTAGGCACATTCTGATGGCTCTCTCCATGAATGAAGAGTTGGTGGAGGGGTATATATAGTCTCCACACAAAATCTAACCATTACACACAACTTACCAATCTCGGTGGGACCGAATCGTCAAACTCGGTCGGACCGATTTAGCAAATAATGTGACGTTAGGATTTTTGGTGGGACCGACATGCAACTCGGTAGGACTGATATGATTAGGGTTAGGGCATAACGTAATCTCGGTGATACCGATTACACAAACTCGGTGGGACTGATTTTGGTAATCAGCTAACCAGAGAGTTGGTCAGGCAAACTCGGTGGGACCGATTCGCTCATCTCGGTTGGACCGAAATGGTACAAAGAGGAACAAAGAGTTTGCATTGTAATCTCGGTAGTACCGATTACTCAAACTCGGTGAGACTGAGATTGGTAATAGACATACACAGAGAGATTACAATCCCATCTCGGTGAGACCGAGATCCCTATCGGTGAGACCGATTTGCCTAGGGTTTGTGGCAGTGGCTATGACATCTGAACTTGGTGGCGCCGGATAGAAAGAATCGGTAGGGCCGAGTTTGACTTTTGGTTTAGGTCATATGTGGATGTGACAAGGTAGTTGAGGGCTTTGGAGCATATCACTAAGCACTTTAAGCAAGAGCCTCATTAAGCAACACCTCATCCCCTCTTGATAGTATTGGCTTTTCCTATGGACTCAATGTGATCTTGGATCACTAAAATAGAAAATGTAGATTCTTGAGCTTGGAGCTTGAGCCAATCCTTTGTCCTTATCATCTTGAAGGGGTTCCACATCCTCTAGTCCATGCCACTTCATTGTTGAATTTATCTGAACCATACTAGGTAAAAGTGTTAGTCCAACAAGAGATATGTTGACATTAATTACCAAAATCACCCAGGGAGCACTTGTGCTTTCAACTTTGCATGTTGAGAGAATTGGGACCAATTTCTTAAGAATGTAAGATTTGATATGTGGGTGGATCAGTGCTTGGGTGATGTTCTTACTTGAAAAAGCACCACGATTATGATTAACCCTCTCGCAAGCATCCACAACTATGAAAGAAGAATTAAGATTAAATCTAACCATATCATTAAACATATGGATCCAAATCAGCCCCTTACGGAATAGCGCATAAACTAGGGTTTAATCTTCTGTCACTCTAGCAACCCATCATCTAATTACTACTCCTCAATGTATTCCCTTAGGCCCAAAAATGGCGAAGTGTCATGTAGTCGATGTTCACATAACACCACTAAGGGAAACAACAACATACATATCATCGAAATATCAAACGAATACCAAATTCACATGATTATTTATGACAAGACTTCTTCAATGTCCTCAAGAACAAAAGTAACTACTCGTGCATCATATTCATGTCCAAGACCAGAGGAGTATTGAATAGCATAATAGATCTGAACATATAATCTTCCACCAAATAAACCAACTAGCATCAACCACAAGATGTAGTCAACACTACTAGCAACCCATAGGTACCAATATGAGGTTTTGATATAAAGATTGAATACAAGAGATGAACTAGGGTTTGATATGAGATGGTGTTGTTGAATATGTTGATGAAGATTGGTCCTCCCACGATGAGAGGGTTGTTGGTGATGACGATAGCTTCGATTTCCCCCTCCGAGAGGGAAGTATCCCCGGCGGAATCGCTCCGCCGGAGAGCAAAAGTGCTCCTGCCCAAGTTCCGCCTCGAGACGGCTACACTCCGTCCTGAAAGTCCTTTCCTTACTTTTTTTCTAGGGCAAATGGGCTTATATATCAGAAGATGGGCACCGGAGGCTAGACAGGGGCCCCACAAGCCACCAGGGCGCGCCGAGGGGGGGTGGGCGCGCCCTGGTGCCTCATGGGCACCTCGGTGGCCCCCTCTGGTACTTCTTTTCTCCAATAATTTTTATTTATTCCAAAATAAATCTCTGTGAAATTTCAGCTCATTTGGAGATGTGCAAAATACATATCTCTGGCATAGCCATTTTAGGTTCAGAATTCCAGATGCCGGCAATCTCCATCTTCATGTAAATCTTGCATATTAAGAGAGAAAGGCATTAGAATTGCTCCACAAAGTGTTATATTGATTAAAAAAACTATAAATAACAGTAGGAAAACTGAAGGAAATATGCCCTAGAGGCAATAATAAAGTTATTATTTATTTCCTCATATCATGATAAATGGTTATTATTCATGCTAGAATTCTATTACCCGGAAACATGATACATGTGTGAATACATAGACAAACATAATGTCACTAGTGTGCCTCTACTTGACTAGCTCATTAATCAAAGATGGTTATGTTTCCTAACCATAGACATGTGTTGTCATTTGATTAATGGGATCACATCATTAGGAGAATGATGTGATTGACTTGACCCACTCCGTTAGCCTAGCACTTGATCGTTTAGTATGTTGCTATTGCTTTCTTCATGACTTATACAAAGTTCCTACAACTATGAGATTATGCAACTCCCGTTTACTGGAGGAACACTTTGTGTGCTACCAAACGTCACAACGTAACTGGGTGATTATAAAGGAGCTCTACAGGTGTCTCCAAAGGTACATGTTGAGTTGGCGTATTTCGAGATTAGGTTTTGTCACTCCGATTGTCGGAGAGGTATCTCTGGGCCCTCTCGGTAATGCACATCACTATAAGCCTTGCAAGCAATGTGGCCAATGAGTTGGTTACGGAATGATGCATTACATAACGAGTAAAGAGACTTGCCGCTAACGAGATTGAACTAGGTATTGGATACCGACGATGGAATCTCGGGCAAGTAACATACCGATGACAAAGGGAACAACGCATGTAGTTATGCGGTTTGACCGATAAAGATCTTCATAGAATATGTAGGAGCCAATATGAGCATCCAGGTTCCGCTATTGGTTATTGACCGGAAACAGTTCTAGGTCATGTCTACATAGTTCTCGAACCCGTAGGGTCCGCACGCTTAACGTTACGATGACAGTTTTATTATGAGTTTATAAGTTTTGATGTACCGAAGGTTGTTCGGAGTCTCGGATGTGATCACAAACATGACGAGGAGTCTCGAAATGGTCGAGACATAAAGATTGATATATTGGACGAGTATATTCGGACACCGGAAGTGTTCCGGGTGATTTCGGAGAAAACCGGAGTGCCGGAGGGGTTACCGGACCCCCCCCCCCCCCCGGGGAAGTAATGGGCCTTAGTGGGCCTAAGGGGAGAGAGAGGGCAGCATCCCAATAGGTGGCGTGCCCCCTCCCATGGGGAGTCCGAATTGGACTAGGGGAGGGGGGCGCGGCCCCTCTTTCCCTCTCCCTCTCCCTCTCTTTCCTTCCCCCTTCCTCCTTCCTAGTTAGACTAGGAAAGGGGAGTCCTACTCCCAATGGGAGGAGGACTCCCCCCTCCTTGGCGCGCCCCTAGGGCCGGCCGGCCTCCCCCCTTGCTTCTTTATATACGGGGGCAGGGGGCACCTCTAGACACACAAGTTGATCTTCGTGATCGTTCCTTAGCCGTGTGCGGTGCCCCCCTCCACCATATTCCACTTCGGTCATATCATTGCGGTGCTTAGGTGAAGCCCTGCATCAGTAGAACATCATCATCGTCACCACGCCGTCGTGCTGACGAAACTCATCCCCGACACCCTGCTGGATCGGAGTCCAGGGATCGTCATCGAGCTGAACGTGTGCTGAACTCGGAGGTGCCGTACGTTCAGTACTCGGATTGGTCGGATCGTGAAGACGTACGACTACATCAACCGCGTTGTCATAACGCTTCCGCTTAAGGTCAACGAGGGTACGTGTACAACACTCTCCCCTCTCGTTGTTATGCATCACCATGATCTTGCGTGTGCGTAGGAATTTTTTTGAAATTACTACGTTCACCAACAGTGGTATCAGAGCCAGGTTTTATGCGTAGATGTCATATGCACGAGTAGAACACAAGTGAGTTGTGGGCGATACAAGTTATACTGCTTACCAGCATGTCATACTTCGGTTCAGCGGTATTGTGAGATGAAGCGGCCCGGACCAACATTACACGTACGCTTACGCGAGACTGGTTTCACCGTTACGAGCACTCGTGCTTAAACGTGACTGGCGGGTGTCTGTCTCTCTCACTTTAGTTGAACCGAGTGTGGCTACGCCGGTCCTTGCGAAGGTTAAAATAGCACTAACTTGACGAACTATCGTTGTGGTTTTGATGCGTAGGTAAGAACGGTTCTTGCTCAGCCCGTAGCAGCCACGTAAAATTTGCAACAACAAAGTAGAGGATGTCTAACTTGTTTTTGCAGGGCATGTTGTGATGTGATATGGTCAAGACGTGATGCTGTATTTTATTGTATGAGATGATCATGTTTTGTAACCGAAGTTATCGGCAACTGGCAGGAGCCATATGGTTGTCACTTTATTGTATGAAATGCAAACGCCCTGTAATTGCTTTACTTTATCACTAGCGGTAGCGATAGTCGTAGAAGCAATAGATGGTGTAACGACAACGATGCTACGATGGAGATCAAGGTGTCGCGCCGGTGACGATGGTGATCACGACGATGCTTAGGAGATGGAGATCACAAGCACAAGATGATGATGGCCATATCATATCACTATTGATTGCATGTGATGTTTATCCTTTATGCATCTTATCTTGCTTTGATTGACGGTAGCATTTTAAGATGATCTCTCACTAAATTATCAAGAAGTGTTATCCCTGAGTATGCACCGTTGCGAAAGTTCTTCGTGCTGAGACACCACGTGATGATCAGGTGTGATAGGCTCTACGTTCAAATACAACGGGTGCAAGACAGTTGCATACACAGAATACTCAGGTTAAACTTGACGAGCCTAGCATATACAGATATGGCCTTGGAACACGGAGACCGAAAGGTCGAACGTGAATCATATAGTAGATATGATCAACATAGAGATGTTCAACATTGAAACTACTCCATATCACGTGATGATCAGACATGGTTTAGTTGATTTGGATCATGTAATCACTTAGATGACTAGAGAGATGTCTGTCTAAGTGGGAGTTCTTAAGTAATATGATTAATTGAACTTGAATTTATCATGAACTTAGTACCTGATAGTATTTTGCTTGTCTATGTTTGTTGTAGATAGATGGCTCGTGCTGTTGTTCCGTTGAATTTTAATGCGTTCCTTGAGAAAGCTAAGTTGAAAGATGATGGTAGCAATTACACGGACTGGGTCCGTAACCTGAGGATTATCCTCATTGCTGCACAGAAGAATTACGTCCTGGAAGCACCACTGGGTGCCAGGCCTGTTGCAAATGCAACTGACGATGTTAAGAACGTCTGGCAGAGCAAAGCTGATGACTACTCGATAGTTCAGTGTGCCATGCTTTACGGCTTGGAACCGGGTCTTCAACGACGTTTTGAACGTCATGGAGCATATGAGATGTTCCAGGAGTTGAAGTTAATATTTCAAGCAAATGCCCGGATTGAGAGATATGAAGTCTCCAATAAGTTCTATAGCTGTAAGATGGAGGAGAATAGTTCTGTCAGTGAACACATACTCAAAATGTCTGGGTATAATAATCACTTGATTCAACTGGGAGTTAATCTTCCTGATGATAGTGTCATTGATAGAATTCTTCAATCACTGCCACCAAGCTACAAGAGCTTCGTGATGAACTATAATATGCAAGGGATGGACAAGACTATTCCCGAGCTCTTTGCAATGCTAAAAGCAGCGGAGGTAGAAATCAAGAAGGAGCATCAAGTGTTGATGGTCAACAAGACCACCAATTTCAAGAAAAAGGGCAAAGGGAAGAAGAAGGGGAACTTCAAGAAGAACAGCAAACAAGTTGCTGCTCAAGAGAAGAAACCCAAGTTTGGACCTAAACCTGAGACTGAGTGCTTCTACTGCAAGCAGACTGGACACTGGAAGCGGAACTGCCCCAAGTATTTGGCGGATAAGAAGGATGGCAAAGTGAACAAAGGTATATGTGATATACATGTTATTGATGTGTACCTTACTAATGCTCGCAGTAGTACCTGGGTATTTGATACTGGTTCTGTTGCTAATATTTGCAACTCGAAACAGGGACTACGGATTAAGCGAAGATTGGCTAAGGACAAGGTGACAATGCGCGTGGGAAATGGTTCCAAAGTTGATGTGATCGCTGTCGGCACGCTACCTCTACATCTACCATCGGGATTAGTTTTAGACCTAAATAATTGTTATTTGGTGCCAGCGTTGAGCATGAACATTATATCTAGATCTTGTTTGATGCGAGATGGTTATTCATTTAAATCAGAGAATAATGGTTGTTCTATTTATATGAGTAATATCTTTTATGGTCATGCACCATTGAAGAGTGGTCTATTTTTATTGAATCTCGATAGTAGTGATACACATATTCATAATGTTGAAGCCAAAAGATGCAGAGTTGATAATGATAGTGCAACTTATTTGTGGCACTGCCGTTTAGGTCATATCGGTGTAAAGCGCATGAAGAAACTCCATACTGATGGACTTTTGGAATCACTTGATTATGAATCACTTGGTACTTGCGAACCGTGCCTCATGGGCAAGATGACTAAAACACCGTTCTCCGGAACTATGGAGCGAGCAACTGATTTATTGGAAATCATACATACTGATGTATGTGGTCCAATGAATATTGAGGCTCGCGGCGGGTATCGTTATTTTCTCACCTTCACAGATGATTTGAGCAGATATGGGTATATCTACTTAATGAAACACAAGTCTGAAACATTTGAAAAGTTCAAAGAATTTCAGAGTGAAGTGGAAAATCATCGTAACAAGAAAATAAAATTTCTATGATCTGATCATGGAGGAGAATATTTGAGTTACGAGTTTGGTTTACATTTGAAACAAAGCGGAATAGTTTCGCAACTCATGCCACCCGGAACACCACAACGAAATGGTGTGTCCGAACATCGTAATCGTACTTTACTAGATATGGTGCGATCTATGATGTCTCTTACTGATTTACCGCTATCGTTTTGGGGTTATGCTTTAGAGATGGCTGCATTCACGTTAAATAGGGCACCATCAAAATCCATTGAGACGACGCCTTATGAACTATGGTTTGGCAAGAAGACAAAGTTGTCATTTCTTAAAGTTTGGGGCTGCGATGCTTATGTAAAGAAACTTCAACCAGATAAGCTCGAACCCAAATCGGAGAAATGTGTCTTCATAGGATACCCAAAAGAGACTATTGGGTACACCTTCTATCACAGATCTGAGGGCAAGATTTTCGTTGCTAAATTCGGATCCTTTCTAGAGAAGGAGTTTCTCTCGAAAGAAGTGAGTGAGAGGAAAGTAGAACTTGATGAGGTAACTGTACCTGCTCCCTTATTGGAAAGTAGTTCATCACAAGAACCGGTTCCTGTGACAACTACACCAATTAGTGAGGAAGCTAATGATATTGATCATGAAACTTCAGATCAAGTTTCTACTGAACCTCGTAGGTCTACCAGAGTAAGATCCACACCAGAGTGGTACGGTAATCCTATTCTGGAAGTCATGTTACTTGACCATGACGAACCTACGAACTATGAGGAAGCGATGATGAGCCCAGATTCCGCAAAATGGCTTGAAGCCATGAAATTTGAGATGGGGTCCATGTATGAGAACAAAGTATGGACTTTGGTTGACTTGCCCAATGATCGGCAAGCCATTGAGAATAAATGGATCTTCAAGAAGAAGACTGGCGCTGATGGTAATGTAACTGTCTACAAAGCTCGACTTGTTGCGAAAGGTTTTCGACAAGTTCAAGGGGTTGACTACGATGAGACTTTCTCACCCGTAGCGCTGCTTAAGTCTGTCCGAATCATGTTAGAAATTGCCGCATTTTATGATTATGAAATTTGGCAAATGGATGTCAAAACTGCATTCTTGAATGGATTTCTGGAAGAAGAGTTGTATATGATGCAACCGGAAGGTTTTGTCGATCCAAAAGGTGCTAACAAAGTGTGCAAGCTCCAGCGATCCATTTATGGACTGGTGCAAGCATCTCGGAGTTGGAATAAACGCTTTGATAGTGTGATCAAAGCATATGGTTTTATACAGACTTTTGGAGAAGCCTGTATTTACAAGAAAGTGAGTGGGAGCTCTGTAGCGTTTCTGATATTATATGTAGATGACATATTGTTAATTGGAAATGATATAGAATTTCTGGATAGCATAAAGGGATACTTGAATAAAAGTTTTTCAATGAAAGACCTCGGTGAAGCTGCTTACATATTGGGCATCAAGATCTATAGAGATAGATCAAGACGCTTAATTGGACTTTCACAAAGCACATACCTTGATAAAGTTTTGAAAAAATTCAAAATGGATCAGTCAAAGAAAAGGTTCTTGCCTATATTACAAGGTGTGAAGTTGAGTCAGACTCAATGCCCGACCACAGCAGAAGATAGAGAGAAAATGAAAGATGTTCCCTATGCTTCAGCCATAGGCTATATCATGTATGCAATGTTGTGTACCAGACCTGACGTATGCTTAGCAATAAGCTTGGCAGGTAGGTACCAAAGTAATCCAGGAGTGGATCACTGGACAGCGGTCAAGAACATCCTGAAATACCTGAAAAGGACTAAGGATATGTTTCTCGTTTATGGAGGTGACAAAGAGCTAGTCGTAAATGGTTACGTCGATGCAAGCTTTGACACTGATCCGGACGATTCTAAATCGCAAACCGGATACGTCACTACACCACGACACCACAAAGACAACATGCATCTGTTGGTAAAAGTGAGCATCGCCGACACTTTTTTTGTCCCAAACTATACCGACACATAGTATGACAGTGTTATATAACCTCATTGACACATTATCTGTCGCTGAAGCACCACCAAAGCACCGACGTAATTTCTGTCGGTAATTACCATCTTTACTGATTATTTGTGTGTCGACGATTTCTAGGAACAGAAAAAGTGTCGGGGTAGTTTCCTTCCACCCACACCCGAAAAGTAAGGCGCGGAAAGAGAGCCACGCGCGTGCGATGGAAAACACGCGAGTCGGACCAGACCAGCAAAAGAAAAGAAAAAACACACCCGTCCACTCCCCAATCCCCCTCCCTCTCTCTCTACCCGATTGCGCCACCGCCCCCGACCTAAACCTAACTCAACTGCGCCGTCGCCCCTGATCTGCGTGCCGCCGCCCGTCCTCTGGTCTCCTCGTGCCACATCATCTCCGACCCTGGCCTCCCTCCCCGTAGGCCACCATCCGCCCAGGAGCAGCAGCTCCGTCCGCCACGCCGAGGAGTAGCAGCGCCGTCAACCGCCGCGAGGATCCACTGCTGATTTGTCTCCACGTGCGACCTCTGTTTCGGCTGATTTCCTTCCCTCCGCCCTGCCTACAGAATTCAAGAGGTAAGCTTCTGGTATGTGAGTGGTTTCTCGTCGCCCCTTCCTTGCCCCACCTCCAGATCTGGTTGCTATAGGTAAGCTGTGTCAGTGGTTTTCTAGTATGTGCAAGTAACTAAACAGATCCAGCCATGAATCAGTTGGCCTCTTCCAGTAGGTAAACAAATCTATGGTTATTCTTGTGCATGCATCATCCACAAATTTGTAGCATGTACTCCCTCCGTTCGGAATTACTTGTCATAGAAATGGATGTATCTAGATGTATTTTAGTTCTAGATACATCCATTTCTGAGACAAGTAATTCGGAACGGAGGGAGTAACAATTTCCTGGCCGAGGCATTACAAAGGAGAGGGATGCGTGTCATTCTTCTGTTAGAATTGTAATTATGTTTCCCTTTGTGAGTGGCATATTTTATTTTTCATTTATTTTTTTCTTATTGCACGGATGCCAGCTTTCAAAGCCTTGTAGCTAAATCTGATTATGTGTGGGTCTATGAAGTAACAAATGTGATATGTATGTCCTAGTTATGTACACATGTAGGGATGCATCTATCCAAGAGAATCATTTGTTAGTAATGTACTAACAATTAGTCAATCTTCATATGTAGGTGGTGGAGGCAAGTCAAGAATTTACATCGGTTCTGTTACAGGAACAGAGGATAGTCCTCCTAAGCTGCTTAATGGTACAATTTGTAATGTCATTATAAACATTGGATGCATTAGACTGTCATAATACCTAGTTTATATCAAAAATGATAATAAGTAAGGGCACAATATGGTGATAGTAAATCTGGGTTATGGAAGAACATTGAGTATTTGGTTTCTATATTTATATAGGTATAGCAGCACCCTGATGATGCAAATAGTATCAAATCCCGAGCCCTAATCATGGCAGCTAGCAGAAAATGTATGGTTTTGTTTGCAAGCACATACTTGTGAATATTATTCCAGCAAGAATGCTAGCTGCTAGCATATATCTATCCCAGGTACTTTGTGGATAAGCCAGCGGCAAGCCTTGTTTTTCCTTTTTAGATTTTCCCTTGATATATTCTCCTTATTGAACTAACAGTTTTTGGCATCCTGGCATGCCACCATTCTGCTGGTTGGATTTTGGTTACCAATTAATATTCAGGACATGACTCTCTTTTAGTTGATTGATTTCCTTGCTGCGAATTAGATAGATGCATGTTTTTTCAAATATATATTGCCAATTAATATGCCTGGTTTGTAGGTAGAGGTGGAATCCCTCTAGTCCAGCTCCAGGCAGGAGCCAGGAGGTCGGTTGGAACTGGATCAGTATCGAGATTAGGAAGCAACCAAGTCGCCCTTTTGATCAACTACAACAGCAACAACAATCAATGGTGGTAATAAACAACAACTCTCCTCCCTCTGCATTTTCTGTATGATCGCATTAATTCTGACCAGTTTATGGTCCGATGCAAGTGGCCTGACTATCTTGTTGTTGTTGTTTGGTAAGGAACTGGGAATTGGGCATAAATGCAGTTATCTTATTTTGTTGTTGTTGTTTGGTAAGGAACTGGGAATTGGGCGTAAATGCAGTTATCTTATTTTGTTCTGGACTTGTGTCCCCTCTTTGGCTAAGATGTTCTAGTCGCTGTCGCAACCGAAAATGAAGTCACATGCAAGCCACAGCAACATCAATTGTTCTTTCTTGCTTTTGTTTTCATTGTTTAAGCGTTGTTTGTCCTGTTTACATTGATATATCAAACTGAATGCATCTTTTCGGCGGGTTGCTCCTCCTGAGGTTTTTATTGCACGATATCGATGTTGCTTTCTTATAGATTAAAATTCAGGTTTATTTATTGAGTAAACAGTCTAATCTGCTACAGTAGAAATTGCTCTTTACTTTGACCCTTGCAGACCATGCCATCGATGCTTAATATTTGTTGGTTCTAGGGACTGGACTTGTAGTAGTAGTTTTCTTATTCAGCCATTGTTCATCAAATCTACCAGTTCGGTCCAGGATAAATAAATACTAAGCCATGATCTAGTTGCTACTTGGTTGAAACTAAACTAGATTAAATTAATGGAGGATTTTGTAAATAAATTGTTCTTTTGCTTAGAATCTTCATGTGATCTTCTTTCTTTATTTCTTTTGCCACTTGATTGGATGTCTGACCTTGGAATAATATGATATTTATTTTCCTGCTTGATTTGGTGCAGCAGGCACTCGGCTCCATGGGCGAGGAGGACGACCGGGATCCCAAGCCCAAGCCAACGGCCTGACCACGACTCCCCACACAAGGTTGTGGCTCTACCATAGTTCAACTACAGTGTATTTCTTTATTGTGGTCTTCCACGTATGAGGCATGATGTGTGTATATATTGGAGTTCCTACCGCACAAGCAGAGACACTAACTGTTAGTCACATAAGGACATCATGTGTTTTTCTTTAGTACAGCCATTCACGTGACTGCATATCAATTGATGACAAGTATAGACTGCACTCACTTAATTGTAGAAATAAATTATGAGCCTCATTTGCTCTATTTTTTGCAGAAACAACTTGAAGAAGCAGCTGAACCGCCAACATAACTGGCAATGGAAATTCAATTTCGTCGACAAGATGAACAAGTTTCTACTCTACTAGAGCGCACGAAATAAATGCAACGGCAAATTGGAGAGATCCATCAAGTTCTCTTTTCTCAAGGAATCAGAAATGTGGAAACACCAGGTATTATTCTTGTCAACTTTTTTCCATGAGATGACACTGCTATGTCTCGTTTGATGCTTGGGTCAGGAAGACATAGGTTCAGAATGGGGAAAATGGTCCTCAGTTTGAACTAAACACTATTATTTTTCTTTTGGACAATCTTTGTATTTTTCTTGTCAGGTTTCATGCTTCATAACTAAACACATACAGTGCAGTTTGTAGTGTCATTATAAATGGATGATGCATCAGGCTACTAGAGTATCTAATTTCTATCGGAAATAGACAAGAATTAAGGGCACGATAAGGTGATACTAAATCTGGGTTGTAGCAGAACATAGAATGTTTGGTTTCTATGTTTATATGTGTGCAGCGCAACCCCCATTATCATGCAAATAGTATCAAGTTCAGAGACTTGATCATGGAAGCTAGCAGAAATGTGTGATTTAGTATGCAAGCTAAACTGAATGTTTGCTTGCATATTTGTTCAAATACGATGAGTGGTACAATTGTCCGTCAGTCTGCAATTCCTAGCAGCTAAACTGAAGCTTGCTCTCTTTTAAAGATCAGCCACAAAAAAAACTTGACCATTATTTTTCTGGGAAGCATATTTAGTTCAGTCCACATATTAGGATTACACCTGACTCCTTTTGTAGGTAAATATAGGTGTTGTAGCATTTTGCTGATTGAGTAGCTTCGAATGTAATCTCTGAAATTACAGTAAGGACCTTACTCCTGATGGCTTAGAACAACCTGATTGCTCATCAGCGAGTTCATACATTTTTATAGTAAGCCATTTTTGATATGCTAGGTGCTATGCTGACTTTGGTTTATATCCTAATAAGGTTACCTTTTGTAACTTGAATCTTTGCTTTATAACTATAGAATGCATGAACCGCAATGACATGCATAATTTTTATTAGAGAGGTGAGGCAATCAAGTATCAGTTTACTTTTCTTGTACATCTTCTGTTTCTTAGACCTTTGGACTCAAAGGCAACTCATGCATTTGAATACATTGTATTGTTTCAAAGATTGCTGAAACATATGAGTTCTTTTGTAGGGACAAATGGTAGAAAGTAGCAAGTCCACTAGTTGACCGAGGATGTTCTTGTGATTGCTTTTCTTGAGAACATGGATGACACATTTTGTTCATATGGAAGTTGATTTGGCTTGGCGATTGAAGATTTGGTCTTCCATAATATCTGTAGCAGTAGCAGTCCAGGGAACAAGCACTTGGTCTCTTATGAACTTTGGCCATTATGTTTGTAACATGCCTCTCTTGTATATCCGACTTGTGTATTTCCATAATGGTTGTAGCTAACTTGAGTGAAGAAAACTATTGATATATATAATGCATTGATCAATGATATCTTGTGATGAATAGAAGAGTGCAATTGTTTGTATGTGTTGCATATTGTACATGAATTTAATATTATGAATGTATTTTATATAAAAAATATTGTGCATTCGCATTTGTGCTGAAATGTAGAACACTAGCAGCAAATGTGTCGGTATAAGTATTTGACGTCGCACAAACTGTCGGCATAGCGCATTGATAGACAAACTGTCGACGTAACAATGGACGTCGCACAATCTGTCGGTATAGCACACTGGCAGATGAACTGTCGGCACATAGTAGTCTGTCGGTGTAGAAATGTCTGTCGGTGTAGATCTCACAAACGGTGTCATACTTTCTGTCGGCATAGATTTATCTGTCGGAAAAGACCTTTCCCGGCAGGACTATAGGCGATAGCTCCTTTCTGTCGGGAAAGGTTTTTGCCGACACTAAATGTGTCGCCTTAGGTGACCTATGCCGACAGATTATTTGACGTTGCTTTGAGTGTCGTGGTGTAGTGCGTGTTTTTATTAAACGATGGAGCTGTAAGTTGGTGCAGTTCTAAACAAAGCGTCATGGCGGGATCTACATGCGAAGCGGAGTACATAGCTGCTTCGGAAGCAGCAAATGAAGGAGTCTGGATGAAGGAGTTCATTTCTGATCTAGGTGTCATACCTAGTGCATCGGTACCAATGAAGATCTTTTGACTGGTGCAATTGCCTTGGCAAAGGAATCCAGATTTCACAAGAGGACCAAGCACATCAAGAGACGCTTCAATTCCATCCGGGACCAAGTCCAGGTGGGAGACATAGAGATTTGCAAGATACATACAGATCTGAATGTTGCAGACCCGTTGACTAAGCCTCTTCCACGAGCAAAACATGATCAGCACCAAGACTCCATGGGTGTTAGAATCATTACTGTGTAATCTAGATTATTGACTCTAGTGCAAGTGGGAGACTGAAGGAAATATGCCCTAGAGGCAATAATAAAGTTATTATTTATTTCCTCATATCATGATAAATGTTTATTATTCATGCTAGAATTGTATTATCCGGAAACATGATACATGTGTGAATACATAGACAAACATAATGTCACTAGTGTGCCTCTACTTGACTAGCTCATAAATCAAAGATGGTTATGTTTCCTAACCATAGACATGTGTTGTCATTTGATTAACGGGATCACATCATTAGGAGAATGATGTGATTGACTTGACCCACTCTGTTAGCCTAGCACTTGATCGTTTAGTATGTTGCTATTGCTTTCTTCATGACTTATACAAAGTTCCTGTAACTATGAGATTATGCAACTCCCGTTTACCGGAGGAACACTTTGTGTGCTACCAAATGTCACAACGTAACTGGGTGATTATAAAGGAGCTCTACAGGTGTCTCCAAAGGTACATGTTGAGTTGGCGTATTTCGAGATTAGGTTTTGTCACTCCGATTGTCGGAGAGGTATCTCTGGGCCCTCTCGGTAATGCACATCACTATAAGCCTTGCAAGCAATGTGGCCAATGAGTTGGTTACAGAATGATGCATTACGTAACGAGTAAAGAGACTTGCCGGTAATGAGATTGAACTAGGTATTGGATACCGACGATCGAATCTCGGGCAAGTAACATACCGATGACAAAGGGAACAACGTATGTTGTTATGCAGTTTGACCGATAAAGATCTTCGTAGAATATGTAGGAGCCAATATGAGCATCCAGGTTCCGCTATTGGTTATTGACCGGAAACAGATCTAGGTCATGTCTACATAGTTCTCGAACCCGTAGGGTCCGCACGCTTAACGTTACGATGACAGCTTTATTATGAGTTTATAAGTTTTGATGTACCGAAGGTTGTTCGGAGTCCCGGATGTGATCACGGACATGACGAGGAGTCTCGAAATGGTCGAGATATAAAGATTGATATATTGGACGACTATATTCGGACACCGGAAGTGTTCTGGGTGATTTCGGAGAAAACCGGAGTGCCAGAGGGTTTACCGGAACTCCCCGGGGAAGTAATGGGCCTTAGTGGGCCTGAGGGGAGAGAGAGGGCAGCAGCCCAGGAGGTGGCGCGCTCCCTCCCATGGGGAGTCCGAATTGGACAAGGGGAGGGGGGCGCGGCCCCTCTTTCCCTCTCCCTTTCCCTCTCTTTCCTTCCCCCTTCCTCCTTCCTAGTTGGACTAGGAAAGGGGAGTCCTACTCCCACTAGGAGGAGGACTCCCCCCTCCTTGGCACGCCCCCTAGGGCCGGCCGGTCTCCCCCCTTGCTCCTTTATATACGGGGGCAGGGGGGCACCTCTAGACACACAAGTTGATCTTCGTGATCGTTCCTTAGCCGTGTGCGGTGCCCCCCTCCACCATATTCCACCTCGGTCATATCGTTGCGGTGCTTAGGCAAAGCCCTGTGTCGGTAGAACATCATCATCATCACCACGCCGTCGTGCTGACAAAACTCATCCACGACACCCTGCTGGATCGGAGTCCGGGGATCGTCATCGAGCTAAACGTGTGCTGAACTCGGAGGTGTCATACGTTCGGTACTCGGATCGGTCGGATCGTGAAGACGTGCGACTACATCAACCACGTTGTCATAACGCTTCCCCTTACGGTCTACGAGGGTACGTGGACAACACTCTCCCCTCTCGTTGCTATGCATCACCATGATCTTGCGTGTGCGTAGGATTTTTTTTGAAATTACTACGTTCCCCAACAAAAACATGATGCAAAATGGACATATCAACTCCCCCAAGCTTAGACCTCGCTTGTCCACAAGCTAAAGCCGATATTGATAATCATGTCCACATGTTTAGGGAGGGAGAGAGAGAGGTGTCGATAAAAACAAAATACTGACATGGTAGCATCATGATCATTATTATAGTAGTAATATTTATTATCATAAAACTTCTCATGAGCAAGTAACAATTCATCACAACAACGAAGTATAAAGCATAAACTTATTGAAAACTGACAAACTATATTCTCAGTCAACAATGCAATTGCAATTCATCATATTTTCAAGAAGGGTCTCATGTCGGGGCTTTTTAGCAACTCCACATACTGAACCATCATTTGGTCTTCTATGATTGCTAACACTTATAACATATATATGGAGCAAAAAGTTTCAGCCAAACACATAGAAAGCTAGGGACTTATAATTTCACCTCCCAACTTATTTACCTCAAGGGTAATGTCAACAATAATAACTCATGATCACTCATATCCAATTGTATATATATGCCTAGATCTTTCCCCACCACATGATGCTTGTAAAAGAGAAAAATAAAAAGGAATAGAGGAGAACACTATTGACTCTTGCATGAAAAGTAAATACGTAAAATTAAAAGATAGGCCCTTCGTTGAGGTAAGCAGAGGTTTGTCATGTGCTTTTTGTTTTTTGATGCACAAGCTCTTAATGCGAAGGAACGTCACTTTATATTGCCCCTTGTGATAGCAACCTTTATTATGCAGTCCATCGCTTTTATTTCTTTACCATCACAAGATCGTGCAAAGCTTATTTTCCCTTACAATAAACGATCATACATATTTAGGAGCAATTTTTATTACTTTATGCATCGATGACAACTTACTTGAAGGATCTTATTCAATCCATAGGTAGATATAGTGGACTCTCATGGCATGAAACTGGGTTTAAGGTTTTTGGATGCACAAGTAGTATCTCTACTTGGTGCGGGTTTTTGGCTAGCAAAGATATTGGGCAAGCACCACATGTTGGAGGATCTATGACAATATAACTTCTTTGTGAATATAAGCAAACATAATTCATTAGGTTGTCTTCCTTGTCCAACATCAACAATTTGGCATAAAATACTTAATGGGGGCTCATGATCATAAAAGATGTCCAAGATGGTGTATGCATGTGAATATTCTCTTCCCTTATTTTTTTTTCATGAATTGCATCATTGACCAATGCTATGTTTGTCAACTTTCAATAAATTTTACCACTTATACTTTTCCTTATGTAATGTCATTGCTTTCCATAAGATTAGCATATGATTTTTTCTTCATTATTTTCATTGTTAGGATTGAAACATAAAAAGTAAAGAAGCAAAAATTCAAACTACTCTTTATTATATAACTACCAACTCGATTACATAGATAGATAGACCACGAAACTAGCACTCAAAAATAGATCATACTAAACTTTTATTCAACTAACGAAGGATTGAACTAAAATAGGTAGAGATAATAAAAGTGATGGCGTTACGATACTAGGGTACCTCCCCCAAGCTTGGCACAAGCCAAGGGGAGTGCCCATACCCGTGTACTCAAGTTTCTTTCTTCGGTGATGGTGGTGATGATGAAGTGGTGGTGAGCTTGTCCTTCAACCTTAGAAGATACTCCAATTTATGATTGATGCTCAGAAGGGTGATGTTTTGCTCCTCCAACAAAATAACTTCACGAGTGAGATATGTATTCTGAACACAAACTGTTTCAAAGATCCTTAGGGCTTCAATTTCAGAAGGGGAGAGATGATCATAAAGGGTTGAAGGATATCTCCCTCCTCTGCGGTTTCCTCCATGGGCATGGCTTGTCCTCCTTCTTGACGACCATTCGAAGTAGACCTCGTTGTAGGGGCGTTTACCTGGTGATGGTTGCATGATACGGTGCTTGGTATGGAGCCTTTGGAGAGCCATGGCGAGATTTGTCAAAAAAAAGCACGAAACAAGAATAGATGATATTTCTGCGATACGGTGGTCAAAATGTCCAGGAGTATATATGAAGAATTTTTATCTTGCAAAACAAGTATTCCAGAAGACAACGGAGTCGGGAAGGCTCACGAGGGGCCCACAAGCCACCAGGGCGCGCCTAGGGGGGTGGGCGCGCCCTTGTGCCTCATGGGCACCTGGGTGGCCCCTCTATTGTTTCTTATTTTTGTATTTTTTTTCTAATATTCCAAAACTGACAGAAAGTATTTTTATGGAAATTTTTGAGTCGGTTTACTTACCGTATCACGTACCTCTTCCTTTTCAGGGTTCTGGAGTGTTCTGGAAGGTCTCTCTTATGTATTCCTCCGGTGTCATAGTTTGAATAATGTTAGTTTCAACATTAATAGGCATACCTGAGATATAATGCTTAATTCTTTGTCCATTGACCACCTTCGGATTAGTGCCTTTGGCGTTATTGATCTTAATAGCTCCTGAGCGATAAATTTCCTCGATGATGTACGGTCCTTAGCAGAAAATCTAAAACGAGAATTGTATAATAGAACATATCACCCACTTTGAATTACCATTTTTGAATTCTTTTATCATGCCATCTTTTAACCTTTTCCTTAAACAATTCGACATTTTCATAAGCTTGGGTTCTCCATTCATCTAGCGAGCTAATACCAAGAACCTCTTTTTCACCGGCAAGTAGTTCTTTAATTGCCCAATATGTTTTATGTTCAAACTCAAGAGGAAAATGACATGCTTTCCCATAAACCATTTTATAAGGAGACATACCCATAGTTTTTTTTTGCAAAATTAACTTTATTTCTCTATTGCTCAATTCAACTTGACCACTAGATTGAGGGTGATAGGGATATGCAACTCCATGGTTGACATCATACTTAGCAAGCAGTTTATGGAATGCACCATTAATAAAATGTGAACCACTATCAGTCATTAAATATCTAGGGACTCCGAACCTCGGGAAAATAACTTTTTAAGGCATTTTAATAGAAGTGTTGTGGTCAGCACTATTAGTTGGAATAGCTTCAACAATAACTAAAATATGTGTATACCCATTAGAGAAAGGAAATGATCCCATATAATCAAATCCCCAAACATCAAATGGTTCAATAACAAGTGAATAATTCATAGGCATTTTCCGAAGTCTACCAATATTGCCAATTCTTTGACATTCATCACAAGATAAGACAAACTTATGAGCGTCCTTGAAAAGGATAGGCCAACAAAAACCAGATTGTGATACCTTCTGTGCAGTTCTGTCTCCCGCATGGTGTCCCCCAGCCTCAGAGTGACACTTCCGTAGGATTTGTTCCTGTTCATGCTCAAATATACAACATCTAATAATACTATCTACTCCTTCTTTATAAAGATGTGGGTCATCCCAGAAGTAATGTCTTAAGTCAAATAAGAACTTTTTCTTTTGTTGGTATGTGAAACTAGGTGGTATAAATTTAGCAATAATATAATTAGCATAGACTGCATACCAAGGAGTACTACGAGAAACATTTATGACAGCTAGTTGCTCATCAGGAAAACTATCATCAATAGGTAGTGGGTCATCAAGAATATTTTCCAACCTAGACAAGTTATCAGCTACGGGATTCTCAGCTCCCTTCCTATCAGTAATACGCAAGTCAAATTCTTGTAGCAATAGCACCCACCTAATGAGTCTAGATTTAACATCTTTCTTTTCCATAAGGTGAGCCTGTGATGGCTGAGGCAGGTGACTTGAGTAGCAAGCCTGGCCACCTAAGAGCCCCCATCTCGGGCTTGAGTCCTCGGACGCCAGTTGTATCACTTTTTTGGAGGACCGGGAGTAAAAGGAGGAAGCCCTTGCCGAAGAGGATCCTTGAGTGGCACGTCGGAGATATAGAACCACTTGCATTGCCAGGCCTCACTGTCCTCCCTAGGGGTGCTTGGAAGACACCCGGCCCCAGCAAGCACACCTCGGCACCCCTACCTCAAAGATGCTGTCGTCCCGAATACACAGGACCAAGCAGAAGTACTCGCACCACATGTCAAAGTAGGCTTCACAGCCGAGGAAAGCTTCACATAAAGTGACGTAGCCGACTATGTGAAGGATTGAGGGGGGCGTGAGGTGATGGAGTTGGATCCCGTAAAACTTCAGGAGACCCCAGAGGAAGGGGTAGATTGGAAAGCCTAGCTCTCAGAGAAGGAAGGGGACGAAGCTTACCCGCTCATCACCCTGCGGGGTCGGGAAATTATCATTGAGCATGTCGTCGTCCAAAGCAACCAACCCAG
Source organism: Triticum timopheevii (assembly GCA_963921465.1). NCBI lineage: Eukaryota > Viridiplantae > Streptophyta > Magnoliopsida > Poales > Poaceae > Triticum > Triticum timopheevii. Next base: position 130,016,057 of record OY997270.1, read on the forward strand.
GCCGAATCCACGCAAATTTTGGGTCGGGGAGGTATCCCTGGGTAGCAAGACGATTTAGTTGCCCTTGAGCAACCGAACAACTCTTCTACTCTCCTTCAAGGGGACCAGTGGGACGAATAGACGAGCTAGACATGTTCTCCATTATGTTGAGCTTTCGAAGCAGCAATGGAGGTGAGGAAGGAGATGAGATCTGCGTGAAGGCAATGGAGGGAGTGGAAATGATATAAAATCTTTGACGTATTTTCTTTACTTTGACTGTTTGGTTTGTAACTAACTTTGTCAAATATTGCCACACCTAAGGTTAGGCAAGTTTGACCAACTTAGATGAGTGTTTAGTTCAAGTCACACCTTAGGCAAGCCATACTTGGGCCCCACATGACATACACACAAAACGTGTGGCAAGATTCCCTTAGACTTGCCAACTTGTGGCTCTCATTTTGATAAACTAACCTTAGGTAAGCTTAGCAAAAATGTGTGGCAAAGTGTGGCAATGCTAGGCCTAGACCAAACAGTTGGTCGTGGGGGTAATAGGACGCTTGAGTGTCACAGCGGTAAATCCACGTGTTTCTTAGGTGTCGTGTCTTACATGCGCACACAAATTAAAGACGGGCGTTGATGGTGCCGCGAAGAATTCGGGGCCACCACGTCTCTTCTGTCTTTTGATTAGACATATGGACAATGGGACCCGAGAAGCGGTGTGTCCAGAAAAACTATCAACGGGGCTTACTTGTCTCATAAGGTATATACCTCGGCGCGAAAGACTTCATATCCAATTTCTCGAATCAAAAATTAATTCAAAACACCTCGAATAAAAAAATAATTCAAAACACCAAAAAATCAAAGTCATCGAACTCGCCTACGAAGCCGAAACCCGTGAGAATGTTGAGCTTGTGAGCGGTGCCCTAGAAACCCTTGTGAGCGAGAGCATTTTCACGGTTGCTCTTGCTTCGGTGCATACAGTGGAGGAGGTATGCCACGTCACCTCAGCAAGCAAACCAAAATCCCCCGTGACCCCAACTCCATCCAGCCTGCCTCCCCACGCCTCTCCCCCCTCCCCGGTTGCTTCCCCGTCCAACCCCCCGATCTCCAGTCCCCAACTCACCTCCGCCGTCGCCGCCGCCGCCGCCGCGGCGATCTTTCTCGGTTCCCAGGTCAGAGCCGCCTTCCCTCCCAAGAATACGCACTAAGTCTTCTTCAACCTATACGATCCGGCTAACTGTTCCTCGCTACTCCACACAGGCGCTTGCGATCCATGGACTCCCGGTCGATCAACCTTCGGGGCTTCGCCGGAAGCGCAGGAAAAAATATCATGCAGGTGCACACCCCCTCCCCCTACGACCTTAATCGAACCCGTCCCCAACCGCTCCTGCTCCTCCCTGTCACCGACGCACCCTAGGTCGGAGCCCGACGAGGCGTTTTGCCGGTCGTATGAACGAGTTCTAGTCTCATAGGGTGTTATGTATATTTTTTAGCATGGAATGCTTCATTCCGTTGGAGCTCGGGCTCTAGTAGCAGTTGGGCCGATGTGACGCCATGATTTCATCACAAGTTCGTGCAGCAAGTTTGATGTTTACTAACTCCATGTTCTGTTGGTGTTGTCTCACAGGGGATTGGGGGATTCGTTTTCGGCAACGAGGCGTCCGAGTCCAAGGAAGATAGGTAGGCAATTCGGCATGAAATTTTTGTTCAGTCGTGTAATCATACTTTTAGGCCTATTGTTGCCTGAAAAACATAGCACATGATTGACATATGCCACTTTTAGCGAGTGACCCTTTAACTGCATTATGTTGTACAGCTATGTCGAGAGATTCCTCGACCGCATAAGCAACGGCACGATGCCTGATGATAGGAGGTCTGCCATGACCGAGCTACAGTCCCTCGTGGCGGAGAGCCGTTCGGCGCAGATGTCTTTTGGAGCTATGGGTATCTCATTTCACTTGGATCCTTGGTATTTGTAGATTCATCTCTATGAGTGACTGACGTGTGATACATTCTTGCTAATTTGCAAAATAGGCTTCCCTGTCCTTCTCAACGTTTTGAAAGAAGACCGTGAGGATGTTGAGCTCGTCAGAGGTGCCCTAGAAACCCTTGTGAGTGCGCTGACTCCTATTGAGACGTCACAGGGACTGAAAACTGAGGTCCAACCGGCATCAATGAACTCTGATTTGCTTTCTCGAGAAACAGACAATATTTCTCTTCTCTTGAGCTTACTGGTGAGTTTACATTCTTTGCTTTTACTGCATGTAATTCACTTTACCTGCTTCATCTGTCATGATTTATTTCTCCCTCCTGTTTGGTCCAAAGACAGAGGAGGATTTCTATGTGCGATATTACACAATCCAGCTTTTAACAGCGTTACTTACAAACTCGTTGAAAAGGTGCCCAGTAAGTCTCTTTCTGTTGGGATGCATCCACTACACTTTAAACTTTTTTAACTCCTTTTTATCCTTTTGGTGTTTCAGATTACCGGAGGCAATTCTATTAATTCCTCGCGGCATAACAGTTTTAATGGACATGCTTATGGACCGTGAGGTTTAACACCAACCTCTTTTCTCCCCTTCCTCTAAAGAAGCAGACATGCTATCCAGACATATCTATTGTGGTGATATCAATTTTGCTTATCCTAAGTTATCCATGTAGTAGTAGTCTAATGCATGTGGAAACGGTTTATATGGTTACAATGTATGAAATCAGTTAGCAGCATGACTTTGATTTACAACATGAAGTAGAGATGTACAATCATGTTGGTTTGGACCCTTATCTGTTCTGTCGAAGGAGTTGATATACGTGCTGTCACAAATAAATTATATTAGTAGATGTTGTTTACTCCAGTAGCACCTCCTCTATCTTAGGCTGCATGCTGCAGTATGGGTTAATTACTTGAAAAAGCTAAAAAAATGCAGTTCTTTTACAAATGCTGAAATTACTTTCTGCTGGGTGCAATCCAGAAGTCATGCTAAGTTATTGTTGAGTTCCCAGCAATCCAGCATCATCAATTTATAGCACATTTTTATTGCTTTGTTTCTTTACTTGCCTGGTTATATAGCTCATATGGGTTTCTTTGATGCATGTTGAAGGTCATAAGGAATGAAGCACTGTTACTTCTTACTTATCTGACCAGAGACGCAGAGGTTACTCTCTCATATTCTTTGTTGATTTATTATGTTCCGGATATCAACTTGAACCTATCTGTATATACTAAATGACTGGTAATTCACCCTTTCAGGAAATTCAAAAAATTGTTGTATTTGAGGGTGCATTTGAGAAGTTGTTTAGCATTATTGGAGAGGAGGGATTTTCTGATGGAGGCGTCGTTGTTCAGGTGATTATCCAGGAACCATGTTATATGATCTGATCTGATCTGTTGTGTACCCGAATTGTCTAAAATTTCTGGTGGTTCAGTTTCCATTTGAAAGCTGTTTTTCAATTTGTATAAAACTTTGTTGGTGCTAATCTGTTCTTTTTTGTTGGAGCAGGATTGCCTTGAACTTTTAAATAATTTAATAAGGAACAATGCGTCCAATCAGGTATGTTTCTATCAAACAATTGTTTTGAAGTGTTAGATGGTCATATTTTCCATTGACATTACTTTGTGCTAATATCAGATGCTTTTGAAAGAGACAATGGGCTTTGACCCATTGATATCAATACTAAAGATTAGGAGAGGCAGTGCATTCAATTTTACCCAACAAAAGGTACACCATTATAATATCACCTATATAGCCTCACAGATAGATTACTCAAACTGACAACTAGTTCTGTTTGGCCAAAAAAGCCTGTATTAACAATACTTCGCTGAAGTTAAAACTCTTCTCTTTCTAGACGGTAAATCTTCTCGGTGCCTTACATACTGTCGAACTGCTTTTGATGGGGGGCCCACCGGGTGAAACAGGTAAAGATACTAGCAAGATCACCAATCAAACTGCACTAGCTCAGGTACCCTTTTCTTCCTTTATATCTTTTCTAATCGACTACCTTATAACATGGAAGTAAGTTTCATCATATGGGCTTTACAAAAAAATGACAGAGAAACATTCTTGACCATCTTCTATTATTGGGCGTTGAGAGTCAGTGGGCCCCTGTAGCTCTTCGCTGTACGGTGAGTCCCTTATAACAGTTGAGGTACCATGCAACTATATGTATGATAGTTTTACTAAGTTGTGTTGTTGGATGTCTGTACACTGTTCATTTTTTCCAGGCATTGCGGTGTATTGGCAGCTTGGTACTAAGAAATCCTCAAAATCTCGATTCTCTTGCAAGCAAGCAAGTTGGGGAAGAACCTCATGTTCAGCCTGCACTGAATGCGATCTTAGCTATAATCCTGCGAACCTCTGTAGCACAGGAATTTGTTGCTGCTGATTATGTCTTCAAGTGTTTCTGCGAGGTGATCTTTTTTCCTGATATTTTTGCTGGTTCAAATAATCACGAACATGTTAGTAAGGAGATAAGGAGACATTAAATGAGGCAATTAGTGTTTTTCATCATTTTGATCAGATTTAGTTATAACGTCTTAATTAGAATATTGGCTATTCTTTCTGCTAAATTTTTTGTCTCCTTTGGTATATTGGTATGTGTAAGCACATAATTATTAGTAGTTTTCTCTTTTTGGAACAGACAAATCCCAATGGCCAGGCATTATTAGCATCAACTATTGCTCCACATCCAAACCAAGGAACTGCTATCCATGGTGCTTCTAGTGACATGCCATTTGGAAGGTTAGTCTATGGTCCTTCTGTTGCGTTTAGTACAACGGGAGCATTATCTTTTGGCTCTAATTATGTCGTAATTTACTGCTGAGATCACCTATACCTACTGTACTAGAGATGGCCATTAATGTCATCTCCATAACATGTCAGTATGGTTACTGCTGTTTCAGCCACACTTCATGATGCTTTTTGTAGTCTGAATTCTATCACTCATAAAATTGCACCTTCACTTATGTTACCATTGTAATGGCAGTGCACTTCTGCAAGCTCTGGTGTTAAGTGATGTTAATGGAGATATGGAGGTAATGTCTTCTAATACAAATGCACTATTCAACACAATGGGTAATATATCTCTTCAAATTTGGTCCAAATGATTATAAATCAATGCCCTCTGCTGCTAGTTCTTTTGGACATATAAACAGTGCCATACATTATTTCTTTGCTGTTTGACCTTGCTGTCATTCTGCCACGGTGCCACCATTCTCCTCTTCAAATTTGATATATGCCTCTTCAGTTTATTTTATGACCAAGAGGCTGGATGCTGTGATCACTGTTGGAGTTGTTTTTCTATTGTATACATATATATGATGTAATCTGAATTGAAGTCCTCATTTAGTAGTGTTCCAAGGAAGTCTTATTGTCTAGTTTACAATGAGAATTTTGATCGTTCGAGATGTCATGCAATCAATACCTGCAGTTTTCCTCTTTCTTATCTGATTTAAAAATCTGATGATTGATCCTAAAATTTGCAGGCATGTTGCAGAGCATCTAGTGTTCTTACTCACATAATCAAGGACAACTTGCAATGCAAAGATCGTGTATGTTCCCTTGCAACTTTTCATTGTTTGAATTTTGCGTGTACAAAGTAGGCTGGAGAATCAACTATCCACTGGCTGAGAATTAATTTTTGTGTAATTCCACTTGTCTGAATTGGACATATTGATGAGATTATCTAACAAATGGTTGACTCTATTATTAATACTCCCTCCATTTTTGTATACAAGGCCACTATCAAAATTACAATTTGCAACTATACAAGGCCACTAACATTGATGGAGGCAAAATTGATGGCATTTGCCTCGTACTAGAACCCAAGGACATTAATATCCCTTGCATGCACACAGGAGTGAGAAGTTGGCTTGCATTCCCAACACTAGTCAACCAATGAGGTGTAAAAGGGTTGCCTTGTTGTGCGTGAAAGAGAAAAATAACATTAATTAACACGACAAACAAGGTGACAAGCTAGCTTGCAATGTTGACTTAACCATGCATTGATTTTTATCTTGGTATCCGTAATATGGGTTTGTGGCCTTGTATACAAAAATGGAGGGAGTATGATTATTCTTGCATTGATTAACTGTTGAATTACAAGTTCACAACTAACATAAACCAATGCAGCTTCAATGGGTGGCTTTCTAACAACTGACCTTTTCAGGTATTGCAAATTCAGCTTGAAACACCTACGCCATCCTTGGGACGCACCGAGCCTCTCTTGCATCGGATTGTTACGTGTTTATCCTTTGCAGCTTTAGCAGAAGGAGAGAATGACCAAAGCAGTCAATCAGAAGGATCGTATATTCAGCCTGTTATTCTCCGGCTACTCATCACATGGCTTGCGGACTGTGCAAATGCTGTAAATTGCCTTTTGGAATCAGCGGTACACCTAAACTACATAATCGAGCTTGCTGCAAATAAACGTTTCACCGGTTGCGTCCGTGGATTAGCTGCCGTTGTTTTAGGTGCTTGTGTCCTCAATAATGCAAGCCGTGAGAAGGGCCGAGATGCCTTTGCTGTTGCAGATGCTATAAGCCAAAAGATTGGCCTTACTACATACTTTTTGAGGTTCGATGAGCTGCGGAAAAGCTTTCTTCACCTACCATCAGGGCAGCAGAACCATAAGCAGCTTTCACGGTCAAGTGCAAACAGTATGTCTGATTTCCAAGAGATTGAAGAGGAGGAAACAAACAAAGGCGATCAACATCCAGTCCTTTTGGAAATTTTTGATTCACAATTCATTAGTTTACTCAGTAAGCTTGAGACTGATATTAGAGAATGTATAATGGATCTCTTCAGTCGAACAAAGACCGCAACTGCAGTTTTACCTGCTGAGTTGGAGCAGAAGAACGGGGAGGTTGACGGAGAGTATATCAAGCGGTTGAAGTCATTTGTAGAGAGACAGTGCAATGAGATGCAGGTTAGTTTCCTATTCATTACATTAATTCCAAGCAAAGAATTCATCTACCCATACTAATCCTGCCATTCTCACAAAAAAAGGTTTTTGCACAATTTCTGATAATAGTTTACATGAGCACCAAGTTGTGTCTGAAAAAGAAATATCCATCCACGTGTAAATACTGAGGTTTTGTTGGCATGATTCTATCAACAAGTAATTGTTCTTGAATTAGTTTGTCGCTTCTATATTATGATGTGGTGAATAGAATTTAAACCATAGAGGCCTGATTGGTTGAAACCTAAGAATACCTAAGCATGGCGAACTTTTTTGGCTGACTTATAGCCAAGAAAAATGGAGCCACACACTCAGCTTAAGCTGAAAGAAGTTAGTCTATGACGAATGGGCCATGTGGCCAAGAAAGTGTGGCAAACCATAGATTGGGCGGTGAACAAAACATGGCCTACCTTTCTTAGGCAAGCTATGGCAAACTGTGCTTAATGAATGTTGGGCTAGCTCTGTAATGATAGCTTGTTCAGTTCTCAATAACAAAATAGGCCAGTATGATGATCAATCGGCTACCTATCTCAGTATTGCTGAGAATTATGAATGCTTCCTTTCTTTCACAAGCATAAAATATTTCATGTAATATGCTTATATTCAAGAACATGCAAGTAACCTAGTTGATAATTTTTATCTTGGTACAAAAGGTCATAAATCCTAGTTCGTAAGTTGATCAGTTTTGAAGCAACTGGTCGAATCAAGTAAATTGGTTACTGGCAGGTTGTGGTTGCTAGTAGTTTCAAGGACACCGTACTCTACCTGGTACAGAAATACGTAACAATATATTATTTGATTTCATTTTTCAGGACTTGCTAGGCCGAAATGCAATCTTAGCAGAAGATCTAGTGAGAACTGGTGGTGGCAGCACTTCAGATTCTTCCGAGAAACCAAGCAGTGGCCGAGAAAGGGTCCAGATTGAAGCCCTCAGACAAGAACTGGAGGGCGCAGCACGGCGAATAGAGGTGCTCAAAACTGAAAAGGCTCAGATCGAAGCCGATGCTAGCAATCAACGAAATCTTGCAGTAAAACTTGAATCTGATCTTAAGAGCTTGGCAGATGCTTACAACAGTCTTGAGCAGTCCAACTACCGCCTTGATGCAGAGGTGAAAACCTTGAGGCAGGGAGGCAGTGCTCCCTATCCGGACGTAGAAGCAATAAAAGCGCAAGCCAAGGAAGAGGCAGAGAAGGAAAGTGAGGTGGAACTGAACGATCTACTCGTCTGCCTGGGACAGGAGCAAAGTAAGGTTGAGAAGCTGAGTGCAAGGCTGGCAGAGCTCGGCGAGGACGTGGACACCCTGCTGCAAGGTATCGGCGATGATGCTGCCTTGCCAGATGATGATGATGATGATGATGATGAGGAGGAGGACGACGATGAAAAGTAACGTGTTTTTTGCTTCACTTTCATCTATGGTGTAACCTAGCATCATTTATCCAATCATGGTGATGTTGGCTTGTGGTAACAATTGTACAGTGGAATGTTGGTGATGTGTAGACAAAGGTGGCCATTTCATTTCAAAGTTATTTATGGATGCCAAGACTAAACTGCTGACCCACCTTCTAGTTCAATTTGGTTATTTGATTGATGTAAATTATGTATCATTTCAAGTAACTTGGCCCATCTTGTGTTTCCATGGTCTGCACCTAATAATGTAGCCTTTTCAAGTGATGGGCCAGACTTGATTTAATCAAATTAATAATAAGTCATCTAGACATACAAGGGAAGAAAATCAGCTCGCTGAGAAAGCAAGAAATGCAACAGTATTTGTAAATTACTTCAGTTATTAAGTTGACAATCATAAACAGTTGCTCTCAGTCGACTATCTACAGTAAATCTTTCGAATATCAATCCATGAAGCACAATGATTCACACACAGAACCTATTGTTACATATAGGCTCAACTATAAAATTGATGTACAGGCCAATTTACAACACACAGCCCATAGACTTATAAGTACATGATCATGAACTCGGCCCGCTTCTTCTTTTGGCTATTAAGGATTATGAGGCTTCCTTGGCGTTCCGGATCTTCCTTCTGCCGTCTGCAGCCGCTGCTTCAGATGGAACACCTCAACCTGATCAAAAACAGAAAGACCATGAGTGTTCAGGAACAGAGTTCATTTGTGTTACAGCTTGCTACACTATGTCAAAGTGTATGAAGTGTCGGATGATTTTGGGAGACTTTACACATTATTATGACGAATAAGAATCTGAGCACCCTGAAAACCTATGCTGGCCTAAGAAGCACCGGAATTCTATTCTAAGTACTCCCGCAGTCCCATAATATAAGACGTTTTCTGACAGTACACTAGTGTGAACCAATGTCTCAAATACCTGTAGTTGGAACGTCCGTGACTGCTCTGCCGCCAAAACTCTGCGGGTGGAATGCATCTCCTACAGGAGCAGCAAAACAAGCTGAGAACAGAAGAAACCAAAGGCAGCCAACATCATCATGCGCCAGGGGATCGTCCTTACCTTTCGGGTCTCATCCGCGACGGCCTTGAGGAACGCCACTTCTCGCTCTAGGCGCACATTGTCGGCGTGCACGGCGTTAGACAGGCTGTTAGACTCCTCTTGTGCCAACTCCAAGCCTGCTATCTTCTCCTTGAGCAGCTCAGCCTCTTTCCCCCTGCTGGCCAGCCTCTTCTCCAGCTGCTCCCTACTACTCATGACCAAGGACAGGTTCTTCTCTGCCTGCTCTTTGCTTGCCAGTGCGGCCGCAAGCTGGTCCTCAAGCGCCGCGTTCCTTCTGATCAAGTCTGTTATTTTGGTGTTGTACAGATGGCTGATGTCTGAAGAGCTCCTGGCTATCCTTCTTCCACTTGGTCCTTGGTTGTCAGCATTTTCTTCCTTGACGGCTGCAGTTCTGGCCATGTCAGTCTGAGTATCGGCCCCTGTCCTCTTGCTCCGGTGATCTTTTGGCTACAAGAAACAGTCAGCTATATGCATGGCAACAAAGTAGGAGTATGCGCTTGTCTATTGACTTGGATGTGCGTCACTTACGGTGCTTGCCGGACACGAAGAACAATCATCGGCATCGTCGTATTTGTCATCATCGATCGGTTTCTCAAGCTTTTGGGCTAAGCTGCAGTCTTCTACTTGACCATACTTCCTGTGGAGTGAAGTGCCCAGAGCTCCATCCTCCTCTCTAGACGCACGCTCTACTGTAGAGGCTAGACTGTGCCTTGCAACAGAACTATTAGAGTACAAGGGAGCACATTTGTTGAGATGCCCGGCGAGCTCTTTGGTGCTTGGAGAATATTCATACAACAACGGGTCTACATCTGGGGCAGACCGCCAGCTAAAAGAATGGTCGTTTTGCAGAACCACTAATACTTCAACCTACAGATAACCAGACGTGTTCAGTGATGCATCTCAATTTGACATCAAAACTCTTACATTCAAATGTTTCAGTATATTCAGGTGCAGGCAATTGATATATTGATGAGACAATTACACATAATTCAGAAATTAGAAAGTAAAGTGCCAAATATACTCGAGAAAAGTATGTTATGAAGAAAATGTCAGCACTACAACGCTGATAAAGTTGTTCGTTGGAAGTCTTTAGAACACGAGGAGAAGTACACACTGCCATCATATTTGTTCAAAATGAGAATGCAACTCGTCAAAGTGACACAAGAAAATGCTCGATGGTAAAAGTTTCACCTTGTCGGATGGATCTTTTTTGTTTCCTCCAAAAGCAACAAGAACGATCTTGTCCCTGTGGTACAAAGGAACCATGCTGAAACCCTGCATGAACCGTTTTTTGCTTGGTTAACAACCAGATAAAGTGAGATAATATGATAACTAGTTGGCCTGTGGAAGTATTATGCACTAGAACTGCACTTTGTATACGGTTTTGTTTCTGCAAGACGTTTTGCTCTTGACCTAAATATTTCAACTATTGTGAGCGAGAAGTCAAGAACACAAACATGAATATCATTAGTATTGCTTCCTTGGAACACAATCGGAGTTGCATTTTAGTACCATCATAAGAGAGGCAAAAATATATCTAGTGGCTTACTTTCTTTGTAGTAATCGAGGAACTAGGCGGTACTGCACGAACAGTCCACTTCGATTCTAGAACATCAAAAACCCAGGTTTCCGCTTGTCCTGAGAATTTGATTTCTTGTTAGAAGTTCCCACATGACCTGGACAAGGCATTCTTCTAAAAATGCACGCTGTGCACATATGAACCAGAATCTATCTACTCATCTTTCAAATGTTAGGCATAAAGTGAGAGCTTGAAACATACGTTTCTTCTTGCTTCCACCACCAGTAATGTACCACTTAGTTCCACATAGAGCTCCACTACACCCTGCTCGAGGCGATGGGTGAGGACCATTTGTCTTCACTCTTGACCATACCATCTGTCAAGAAGATAGATACTTGAGTAACCATTAACATGCATCATACCGAGTGACATAATTGGTGATGTGATCAAGTAACCTCACGAAACTTACTGTCTCAAAATCTAAAGAAAATAGATCACTCAAGGTCTTGGATTTTGAGTGGCCTCCAAATATTAAAAGGACCCTATCATCATACAATGCAGCAACATGATTGGATCTAGGAGAAGGTCCGGAGCCTCTGCAACAAGCAGCATACAAGAATGCATGTTAAATTCAAATAAAAATTCTAAAACTAGAATGCTTCTTGATGAAGAGTATTAGGCAGTGAAAGATTACCAGTGATTATAACTAATTTGCATCCTAAAATGTAACCATGAAGCAAATTTGAATAAGAAATTCCACTCCACAGGATTCTTCGGAATTCAGAAGGATGACTTACTTATAGTTCAAAGGAAGCCATGTCGATGACTTGAGATCGAACATGTGAAGATCATGACGCTTCTTTCCTTTCGTGTCCTCACCACCAAAAAGTATCAGCGTAGCGCCTGCCCTGGTCACTGTGTGGCCACTTCGAGCTGCCTAAAATCCGAACCACAAACAAACTCTGTCAGGTCAAATGAATATTTAACCGCAGCATAGCACTCAATACTTAATAATAACTTACAGGGATATCACCCTTGGCTTCCATCAGTGACCAAATCTCCGTTTCGGTATTGAAAGCCCAAACTGCAGCAAACACAGGTTGTGTAATCTATCGGGCAGAGGAGGTTAACATCATATAAATCCAAGGGCTTCGGAAGTGTGAGAACCTGATAAACGATCAGTAGCAGGCTCACTTCTGCCTCCAACAAGAATAACGCTATTCCCCCACGAAACCTGTACATCAAAAGGATCGAGCTTAGCTATTTCTCTATAAAGCCACGTTCGTGTATTTGTTCAGTTGTGAGGTCCATTGCAAAAAGCGGCCCAAAGGAGAAATAATTATAAGATGACTAGTAGCCAATTAACTTGATAAAGCTAATTTGTATTAAGAATTAGATAGTGAGAATTGCAACAATAGTGAGCTACAAGAGGTATACCATACAATGACCTTTGCAGGCTGGCAACTTGGAAGTAGATCGAATTGGCGATGGAAGAACTTTTGGGGTGGTAGAATCCCATGTAAGCTTCTCCAGATTCAATATCTGATGAATATAAAGGTATAATCATAATGTCAATCGCCGAATAACATGATACTCCCTCCGTTTACAAATATAAGATGTTCTGATTTTTTGTGTGAATCAGATGTATATAGATACCTTTTAGTGTGTTTGTTCACTCATTTCAGTCCGTATGTAGTCCATATTGAAATATCTAAAACATTTTATATTTGTGAACAAAGGGAGTATTCCCTAGCAGGGAGTCCATAACAACACATAAAACTACAATTACCTTTGTATCATCCAACAAGTGGTGACCAGAATCACCACCAAAAACTACCATCTTGCTGCCTACAATGGCTGCCGCGTGCTGTTGCACATACATATCGACATTCTGATGAGGGCTGTGAACTTGATCACAGTTAAGAATTCATAGTTTAGGTTGTTGCTTACAGAGAAACGAGGAGCAGGTTTGTCGCCCTCTGTGGGCAACACAGCCCAATTCTCCGAGCTATCCAATGCACGGGCATCGAGATCAAATGAATCAGAAGAGCAGCGGTAAGCAAGGTCATCTGCACGGCCACTTACCGATGCTGTGATCGGGTCACCGCCCTGAAACAAACCAATGTGCTTATCATCCAAATGTGCCACAAATATAACAAAACTAACAATACATATAAGTACTTTAGGCACAGACGCACTCACATTTGACAGGCTGAGGTGCCCCCCAGGGCTCCTAGAGCCGTGCAAAGGATCACTCTTGTGGCCCTTCGACCTGCATAAGTCTTGGGATCATCACTCTTGGCTTCCCTTTGCGAGAGAATCATATCTAGTCATTCTTGAAGAAGGTACAGCCATGAAAGATAAAAGAGCAAAAGAATAACAAGAAGCGAAATACGATTAATTATAGCAAGAATATTCAGACCTCAAATGTGAAATTTGATTTCAGTAAGTTCAGGAACTACTAGACAGGGTGCATAGGCTAACCGCACATTACAAATATAGTGTCTCCTTAAATTTAAATTTGCAATTCTCCAAGTTTTATCATGAAATTCCATTTCACCAAAATTTGTCATTAGGTCATATGTCACTAAATTTTATCATTAAGTACGACGATAGGACATTTCACTTTCTTTCACAATATTTCTACTCATGACTCGACCACCATGAAAGGGAATTGCCCACTCTGCTCAGCCACGTTTTCGCTTATGCTTAGTCAAGTGAGGATTTCATTCAAAGTAAGCACCATGTTCAAAACTTCTCGGGATCCAGAGTTTTTGGATAAAAAGGTACATTTCACCAAATTTAATCATTAGATTATATTTCACCAAAAGAATCATTAGTTTTTCACTATTTTCTCATCGTTTGCACAATAAAGTTACCATTGGATTTACAATTCACAAAACTATATCGTCTGAAGTCTGAACATGGTACAGTCCATTAAAAGAAAGAACAAGCTTCTCACCAGAAATCATCACTCCAGTACCATATGCAAACCCAGTGTTTATTAAATCAACCAAAATGGGCAATTGGTACTGAATCGAATAAGGTCCAGGAGCTTAATAATTGCCAAAATGAGAGGTGTACCTTCCAAGCTTCATTCGGCGGCGCGAGAAAGCGAACATGTTTGGCTTCCTATTTCTCCCAAATTCGTCCTAGAAGCAGACAGCCGGGCCGCACATTATATCCCCTGTCACCTGCAGACAAGTCAATGCGAGAAACCAGTTAAAAAAAGTAGTGGTAAATGGGGATTTGGTGGAGTGGGTGGGCTTGCGCACACCAAATCGTGGCGGAAATCAGGGGAACGAGGCGGCACACGAGACCAAGAAGGAAAAAGATTGGGAAGGAAGAGAAGAAGAATCAAGGGACACCAGCTCTTGTTTTGGGGGGAATGGCCAAGAACAGCCACATTCCTTCCCCTTTTTTTCTTTACCTCCGAAGAAGAAGAAGATGCATTGCTGTTGCATATACCAGATCAAAGAGAGATGGAGAGGGATTCATCAGAAAAGAAGAAGGAATTTGCTCAACCGAACGCACGCTTGACTCACCGAGGGAGAAGGAAGAACAGGAGAAGTGCTGCACGAGCTACCTCTGCGGGAGGAGCAGGAAGCAAAAATCTGCAGCGGAGCGAGAGGATCCACTGGCGATGGCGATGGCGCTGGCGTGGTGGAAGGGAAGGGGAGAGGAAACGGGTCGGGGGAAGCAGCCGAAGCTGGTCCTGCGCGCTCGGGACTACGGCCGCGGACCGTGACAGTGAGAACTGGAAAGGTTGATCCGTAGCGGCCGGCAGTGGCAGCAGAGCTTTTCAGCTCACTGATTTCACCATGCCCTTTTGGACCGCCTCGCCTGCAGGAAGGACCTCCGTGGAAATCTCGTGGGATCCAGAACCTGTCCCGTCCTAAATGCTGCTAAATAAATACCATTGCGCTGGCTGTCTACACGCTCCAAACACACGCCCTTCCGTTTTTCTTTTCTTTTGAGGATCTTCCTTCCGTTTTCATGATGTCTGCGAAATGGATGGATGGAGTACCATTTTGAGGATAAATGCTGCCAGTTATTACTATTTCCAAAAGTTTAAATATACTAT
Source organism: Triticum timopheevii (assembly GCA_963921465.1). Lineage (NCBI taxonomy): Eukaryota > Viridiplantae > Streptophyta > Magnoliopsida > Poales > Poaceae > Triticum > Triticum timopheevii. The sequence goes on from OY997270.1 coordinate 130,031,072, forward strand.
AGGGATGAATCCGGCCGAAATCGGTTCCAATATAGGAGTATATGAATCAGATTTGTTGAAACATGGACATCTTTATTAATGGGTCGCGCTAACTGCCACACGTGTGGCAGGAAGGGAGACGCGCCACACGTCTCTAATGTAAATTGATTGCCATGTCATCGCATGCATGCATGCAGGATTTTTTTTTGGATTTTCAGTTTTTAAAATGTTTTATCTCTTAAACAAAAAATCCGATTGAAAATCCGTTTTCACCATTAAATCCCTCGCGATGAGATCTTCGAAACTAGATTCCATGTTGATATGTTTTGATGAAAATTTTTTTGGATTAAAAGTTGCCATGTCTATTGCATATGAATTGCCACGATGTTTACACTGAAGTTGCCATGATATGTTTCAGCTATTTTCTTCTACATTTAAAAGTAAATTTTGACATTTATAAAACGGGGAATTAAGAAACTAGACTTGCCATGAACCATAAACTAAAATTGCCATGATACATGCACGTAAAATTGCCATGGTTTATACAAAAAATAATTTTCATGGTCAAAGTACTGGAGTTGCCATCATCAAAATACTAAAATTGCCATGACCTACAAACTAAAATTGCCACATGGCAACTTTAGTTTAAGCCCTATGGCAACTGCAGTGTAAACATCGTGGCAACTTCTGGCAAAAAAAAAAATTCGTTGAAACATATCAACATGGGGTCTAGTTTTGAAGATCTCGTCGAGACGGATTTAATGCTGAAAACGGATTTTTAGTTCGCTTTTTTATTTAGGAGATACAACATTTTTAAGCCGAAAACCAAAAAAAATCTACTGATGTCATCTATTCATACGTGGCAAAATGAGTGGTGATGGAGGCGTATGGGCGATGTGCAAACGCCCACACGTGTGGGCGTTAACATTTTCGTTATTAATATATCAGAATTGAAACTAAAAGTGCATGCAATTTATTGTATAATGAAGATGGAAAATGCATATCTTAGCGAATATATTTGGCATAGCAAAATGACAAGTATAGCCGCAAAACATTTACTGAATATATTTCGCATAGGAAAAGGAAGATGGCTCAATATTTTCTCTGAGGTCAATGAGGTGGGCTCTTTATCATGCACTGGTTGGAGATAAATAGGATAGTGCGGATCAAATAGCATACATTAATATTCAAGATGTAGATTTTCACGGTCATATTTTGTTATGACTGGCATATTAGGGCCTTAGTCCAGTGGGTTGTGGCCTAAATTATCTTATTGTTATTAGGGGCTTAGCCCAATTATCTTATCGTCATTAGGATCGTTTGCTTAGGGGTCAAGTAAACCTCTCTATATAAGGAGAGAAGATGTATCAATCTAATGAAGCAAGAAGCAATCATTATTTGCTCGGCTTCCCGAAGGGAGCCAGGAGACCTAACCCTAGCCGTCTCTTATGCCGCCGCCGTATCTTCTTCATCGCGCCACGGCGCCCCGCTGCCGGCAGCCGCGATCGCATCTCCGTCAACCCTCCCCCTTCCCGTACAACCTACGCCCTAGACCAGGTAGGATCCTAGCTCCTATCAATTTGGTATCAGGTAGTTTGGGTCCGATCATGTCTGCTCCACCACCCACCCCGCCGCTGCCCACCGCGCCGCTGTCTACCACCACTGCCCTCTCCACCGCCGCTCTCCACCGCGCCGCTAGCACTTTCCACCGCACCGATCGACTCCACCGCCTTTCTGAGGGCTGTTCGTATGTCAAGGGGGACTCTTGAGCATCATGACTCATGAGCCTAACTGGTCACATAGCCCCTCACCCCTTGGACTCGTCCTGGTGATGCGGACGATACAATGGTGGCTGAGGTATGTGCGGGGTCGGGCCCTACCGACGCAGAACACTAAAGCAAACGGAAAGGAGGTCGCGAAGACTAAGAAAATTATTACAAGCATAATGTCTCTTAAAAAACTACCAAGCATAAAGTTCTTATGCCTCCACGAGGCACGATACATGCTCCAGAAACAGGGGGAAGCGCCGTCATCAAGCCTCTTCTTCAACATTGGGTGCTGTCGTCGCTCGCCAGGGGAGCCCCGTCGTCGATGACATCATCGTTGTCCTTGTCATCAGCCCTAACCATAGGCTCGACGGCGAGTAACTTCTTCAGCAGGGCCTCCACCTGATTCTTTACGGCCTCAGCATCACCAGTGCAGGACTCCGGGTCCACAGGCTCGAGAAAGGCACTGAAGTCGAAGCTAGGGTCTCAGAGATAGAGGTGGCTGAAGACACGCGTCATGGCCGAGGAATAAAACATGCGGGCCTCTCCCTCCACCATGGGGCCTACTCCGATGATGACACCCTCGAGTGCCGCGACGAGCTTAGGGAGCAGCACAGCGGGACCCTACTCCGGAGTCGCCATCGATACCTTGTGCTCGCCCCGTAGAGATCCTGCAATGCCTTGCGGGACCTCACCTCAAGGGAGACGAAGGTGTCGCGCCCTGCGGCGACCGCCTCCTAGGCCTTGGCAAGAAGCTTCTCCCTGGCCTCCAGCCGAGCATTCTCATCGGAAACAAGCTTGGTGTGGGACGCCTGGGCCGCCTCCACATCCTCCTTCAACTTCTCCAGGCGGCCACGCTTAGTGGCCTGCTCTCGCGTCACCTGCGCCAGCTCAGCGTCACGATCGGCAACCGCAGCTTCCCGGGCCTTTAGCTTCTCCTCCCGCACCTCAAGCTGACGGGCCTGGGTGGCCTGCTGATCGCGGAGGGTCTTCAGCTCGGCCTCCGCCGCCCGGTAGTGCTCTCCGGCGTCCTTGGCTTCCTTCAGCGCCATGTCGCGGGCGGCTGCGGCTAAGATGGCCACCTTCCGGCCCTCCTCTGTGGACACCAAGGCTTGGTCCTAGGCCACCCTGACAGATGCATCGTACTGGAGCCACCCCGAGACCAGCTCTAGGCGCCCCGAAGCCCTGCACCGGTCCAGGTCCCGAAGATCGTCCTGGAGTTGGTTCAGCGTGGAGAGGGCCTCCTCCAGAGCACCAGGCGCAGCGGAAGAACTACGGCCAACAACATGGTGGACGGGAGAGAAGACGGCGCCGGCGTCAAGACTGGCGGAGCAGCAGCAGCAGAGAGGGCCGGGGGCTCCAAAGCCCTCGGGCCCTTGGCAGGAGAGCTGAGGGCGAGCGCTTCCGGAGTTAGCTCGGCCGTAGGAGCTGTCTCCTCCTGAGGCTGGGCCCCAGAGCCTCCGGAGGACAACACCGCCGTAGGAGCATCAGGGCAACCCCATCCTTCTGGGCCAGAGCTGCTGCGACCACAGCAGGGCGCTTGGTCTCGGCGGCTCCAGCGTCCTCCTTCCTCCTCTTCGCCACCAACATCAGCCTGGCATCAGGATGAAGACATTGAGTACTGCATCAAAATCGAAGAGCAAAGGCAAGGAGATACACTTACTGGTCCTCGGTGACGTATTTCCTCCTGCCCAGGAGCACGAGCTTCCCAGACACCGCGAGCGGCGCCGCGCTTTCGGGGGGGGGGGGGGGGACGAGTGCGTGGCCGGCTCTGCCCTGGATGCCGACGGTGAAGCGGGAGCGTCACTTCGTGGAATCAGCGCCGACCTGTCCCTCTTCGGGATCCCCCACTTCTGCCTCTTTAGAGCGCCCCCCTGAATCTCATGGTGACTCCGACAGAGCGCGTCGACTCCCTGACTGGGTGCACGCCGGCGTCATCATCGTTAGAGAAGGCATGACGGAGCTCGCTCTGTCACAAGGGAGAAGTATCCCCCGTCCCCTTGCTACGTCTTGAGCTTGCGTTGGTTTTCCTTGAAGAGGAAAGGGTGATGCAGCAATAGTAGCGTAAGTATTTCCCTCAGTTTTTGAGAACCAAGGTATCAATCCAGTAGGAGGCTCCTCAAAAGTCCCACGCACCTACACAAACAAACAAAGAACTTGCAACCAACGCAATAAAGGGGTTGTCAATCCCTTCACGGCCACTTACAAAAGGGAGATATGATAGAGATAGTATGATAAGATAAATATATTTTTGGTATTTTATAATATAGATGCAAAAAGTAAAGATGCAAATAAAAGTAGATTGAAAGCTTATATGATAAAAGATAGACCCGGGGGCCATAGGTTTCACTAGTGGCTTCTCTCAAGATAGCATAAGTATTACGGTGCGTGAACAAATTACTGTCGAGCAATTGCTAGAAAAGTGAATAATTATGAGATTATCTAGGCATGATCATGTATATAGGCATCACGTCCGTGACAAGTAGACCGACTCCTGCCTGCATCTACTACTATTACTCCACACATCAACCGCCATCCAGCATGCATCTAGAGTATTAAGTTCATAAGAACAGAGTAACGCATTAAGAAAGATGACATGAAGTAGATGGATAAACTCATGCAATATGATATAAAACCCATCTTTTTATCCTCGATGGCAACAATACGATACGTGCCTTGCAACCCTTTCTGTCACTTGGTAAGGACACCGCAAGATTGAACCCAAAGCTAAGCACTTCTCCCATGACAAGAAAGATCAATCTAGTAGGCCAAATCAAACTGATAATTCGAAGAGACTTGCAAATATAACTCAATCATACATAAAAGAATTCAGAGAAGATTCAAATATTTCTCATAGATAAACTTGATCATAAACCCACAATTCATCGGATCTCGACAAACACACCGCAAAAAGAGTTTACATCGAATAGATCTCCACAAGAGAGGGGGAGAACATTGTATTGAGATCCAGAAAGAGAGAAGAAGCCATCTAGCTAATAACTATGGACCCGAAGGTCTGTGGTAAACTACTCACAACTCATCCGAGGGGCTATGGTGTTGATGTAGAAGCCCTCCATGGTCGATTCCCCCTCCGGCGGAGCGCCGACGAAGGCTCCAAGATGGGATCTCGCGGATACAGAAGGTTACGGCGGTGGAAGTTGCTTTTCGTTGGCTCCCTGGATGTTTTCGGGGTATGTAGGTATATATAGGAGGAAGAAGTACGTCGGTGGCCGCTCGAGGGGCCCAGGAGACAGGGGGGCGCGCCCAGGAGGGGTGGGCGCGCCCTCCTATCTCCTGGCCGCCTCGATTGCTTCTTGACTTGCACTCCAAGTCCTCTGGATCATGTTCGTTCCAAAAATCACGCTCCTGAAGGTTTCATTTTGTTTGGACTCCGTTTGATATTCTTTGAAATACTGAAATAGGCAAAAAAACAGCAATACGGGCTGGGCCTCCGGTTAGTAGGTTAGTCCCAAAAATGATATAAATGTGTAAAATAAAGCCCATAAACATCCAAAAGGGGTAATATAATAGCATGGAACAATCAAAAATTATAGATACGTTGGTGTCGTATCACCCCTCCAAGGTGGCCTCTGAGGAGAGGTCGCCGGAGGACACTTGCACGGGAGAGATCACAGGCGGAGAAGGTTCTGGCGGCACGAGCCCTCGCTCGTTGAAGACGGGCATGGCGGCGGCTATCTCCTCCCCGTCAACACGACGGTACATCGGAAGATCGGTGTCCGGGGGGCCACCCTGGTCCTTCCAGAGCAGGGTGCGCATGACCTTGCTCAGTTCCTCGTCGGACAAGTCGTCTGGGCATAGCCGAAGGTCGTCTTCCACGCCCGCGAATTTTCACAGGGGGCGCGGGTGTGCCTGGAGCAGTGCCAGGCACTGCGTCAGGAACTCCTTGATGATCATGGCGCCCGTCAGCTTCTCCGCCTTCAGGTCGGCCGCCATCTTCTCCAGCAGTTGCTTCGCCCGGGGATCGATGAGCTTCTCATGAGACTGTCACGCCCAATATGCGACCCTATCCAAAAGGAACTCGAAGGTCCCACCAAGGATAGACCCGCATATTGGAACGCTTTTGCAAGGTGGATATCATTACATCAACATTACATAATAGATGGGGATACATACAAAAGGCACACAATGCCACACGAATACAATATCATCATACAAGGGATCAACATCTGACTACGGATGATACATAAACAGAAACTCAAACAATATCCACCCTGCTAGCCCAGGCTGCCGACCTAGAACCTATCCCCTGATCGAAGAAGCAGAAGAAGAAACTCAACACAAGCAAGCATCGCTCTCGCGTCATGATCATCGCATAACCTGTACCTGCAACTGTTGTTGTAGTAATCTATGAGCCACGAGGACTCAGCAATCCCTTTACCATGGGTATCAAGACTAGCAAAGCTTAATGGGAAAGGAAGGGGTACAGTGGTGAGGTTGCAGCAGCGACTAAGCATGATATGGTGGCTAACATACGCAAATGAGAGCGAGAAGAGAAAACAAGCGGAACGGTCGTCAACTAGCAATGATAAAGAGGTGATCCTGAACTCCTACTTACGTCAAACATAACCCAGAAACCGTGTTCACTTCCCGGACTCCGCCGAGAAGAGACCATCATGGCTACACACTCGGTTGATGCGTTTTAATTCGGATCTGGTGTCAAGTTATCTACAACCGGACATTAACAAATTCCCATCTGCCACATAACCGCGGGCACGGCTCTCGAAAGTTTAAACCCTGCAGGGGTGTCCCAACTTAGCCCATGACAAGCTCTCACGATCAACGAAGGAATAGACCTTCTCCCAGGAAGACCCGATCAGTCTCGGAATCCCGGTTTACAAGACATTTCGACAATGGTAAAACAAGACCAGCAAAGCCGCCCGATGCGCCGACAATCCCGATAGGAGCTGCACATATCTCGTTCTCAGGGCAACACCGGATGAGACATCCTACGAGTAAAACCAGACCTCGGGTTTCCCCGAGGGTGCCCCGCAGTCTACTCGGTTCGAACCAGCACTTAGACAAGCACTGGCCCGGGGGGGGGGGGCTAAAATAAAGATGACCCTCGAGAGAGCGACTCCCAAGGGAAAAAGTAGGTGGTGGTGAGGCAAATGGTAAAACCAAGGTTGGGCCTTGCTGGACAAGTTTTATTCAAAGCGAACTGTCAGGGGGGTCCCATAGATCACCCGACCGCGTTAGGAACGCAAAATCCGGGAACATAACACCGGTATGACGGAAACTAGGGCGTTAAGAGTAGAACAAAACACCAGGCATAAGGCCGAGCCTTCCACCCTTTACCAAGTATATAGATGCATTAATAATATAAGAGATATTGTGATATCCCAACATAACCCTGTCCACCATGAAGAAATCTTCAACTTCACCTGCAACTAGCAACGCTATAAGAGGGGCTGAGCAAAAGCGGTAACATAGCCAAACAACGGTTTGCATAGGAAAGGTGTCAAAGGTTAGAGGCTCATGGCAATATGGGATGGCTTGATAAACAGGTAATAGGTAGCGCAACATAGCGATAGAACGAAGCAACTAGCATAGCAATGATAGTAGTGAGATCCAGGGTAGCGGTCATCTTGCCTGAAATCCCGCAAGGAAGAAGAACGAGTCCAAGAAGAAGATGAAGCCACGAAGACGAACCACACGTAGACGAACGCATCCTCACGATCGCAACGAAACGGGAACTATCGAGAAGAAGCACACAACATGGTAAACACACCACACATGAACAAGACATGATGCACAACAAGCATGATGCATGACAAGGCTACATGAAGCTACTCATGGCAAGAGATGATGCAAACAAGAACAACACATCAAGGCAAGTTTAAATGAGGCCGGGAACAACATATAACAATTCCGGTAAGTCCTCATATGCAAATTTCGAAATTGGTCCAGAACTGAACAAACATTAAGTTGAAGTTGTTAAACAGCAAGTTAAAGAGCATCAAGATGATCTACACGAAATTCTAGTCAAGTTACATATAAAGTTCATTAGATTCGGAGCTACGGCCTAGAAGATATGAGCAAAACAAGTTAAGCATGGCATTGATGCAAAATGCACCCAAACATCAAGCAAACACCTCAAAACAAGGATGCAACATGATAATATGAAACTACATGCAAAAACAAGCAAGTTTCATATAGAGCGCACTCAAAACGGAGCAACGGTTCAACACCCACACACTATACAAGTCATAGCAACAATCTGTCCAAAACTGCAACAAGGCATATTGCAAGCATCAAAACAATATGATACATCACCCCAACATAATAGAAACAGGCATGGGCATGAAGTACAGGTAAAGCAAAACAAAACATGAACACTGAGCTATCTCCAGAAACAACTAGAACATGCTCAAAAACACATGGAAAGATTGCAAATAATAACAGTTTCAGACTTTAGCAGAAATAACATCAGGTTGCAATGTTTAGAGCAAGCAAACAACATGTTACAGGAACATATCATGGCAAACAAAGGCTTGGCATGAATCTACTAATTGCATATATCAAAAGTCCCTTACTGACCATGAGCCAAAAAGGATCAGAAGATATGATGGCACCCATGTAAACATGGCAAGTTATATTACAGATTCATACATGGCAGGAACAACAATAAGTAGGCATGTTCGTGAGCTTGTACCACTCACCACAGAGCAATACATGGCATGGCAAGGCAACCAACAGTAAGAAGACATGTTTGTGAAGCTAAGCATGGCAAGATCAAGTTCATAGGGTTCATGGATCACTAGCAAACAATCATGGAAACATGGAACTTAATGTTAACAGGCTGATAGCAACATTATCAAGCAACTTTGGAGCAAGATATGAACAATCTACAGCAGGCTATAAATGCTACCAGGGGCATGAATGGATAGAGCAAGACATGTAGATCAAAACATGTTTATAGAACATCTCCAGATTATGCATAGAATGATTAGTAGAAGCATGTTTATATAGCATCACGAAATAACAGATTCAGCCTAGCAAAACAGTAACAAGTACACTACTTAACAAGCTCGATTCACTCACCACAAGTCATTGCATGAGAAGATAAGCATAGCATCATCACGAAGACATGTTTATAAAACAAACCAGGTCAAGAACAAGTCCATAGCATGCAAGGATCAACTATACCAAGCTTGGCCAAATTGAATAACACGTAAAAAACCTGCCAGGAAACATTTTGAAGCAAAAGTAGAGCACCAAAATGACATGCTAGACTACTCCATAATTGCAAACAAGGGCATGAATGGATAGACAATAACCATATGTTCAAAACACCCTTATTGAAGTATCTCTAAATATGCATGGATCTCTCTGTAGCATCAAGTTTACATGGCATCAAAATAATAGCAGAACAGGGACTAAAATCAGCAATATCACGAAGCCTAGTTTGCATGCTTGTGCTAGTCACCACATTGATCAAAAAAATACATGGCATACACCCCTGGAAAGATGGCATGGCATAGATCAAAACACATGTAGACATCAACCTCATAGGATGCACACATCAATCATGGCAAAAATGACAAATGAGCAAGTTATAACAGTTCCAGCAGATTAACATCAACATGCACTCTTCCAACAGCATTTCGGGCATCAAGATGAGCTCAAATGAAAATGATGCAATGGAACGAAATGAAGTACTCGTCGAGACGAACAATTTGACATATTATACGCACGAAACGGAGCTACGAATGCAGAGATACAACAAGATGAACATGGCATGGTAATGTGCAAATACTGGGACTTAGGCAATTTCGGGGACTACCTCAGGATCCAGATCTGGATCGGGGCGCGGGAACCGAGGTGGGCCGGGGCACTCGCCGGAGATGGCCGGAACGGCGAGGAGGCGGGGCTCGGCCGCGGGGAAGCTTGGAGGCGGGGCCGGCGGAGGCGGCCGGCGCCGGAGAGGAGGCCAGGCGGTGGCCTGGCGCTTCGTGCGCGGGGCCGGCAGAGGCGGGGCGGTGCGGCTCCGGCCGAGGGCGGCGCGGCGCCGGCGAGCGGAGGACGCGGGGAAGCTCGGGCCGACGCCCGCGGCAGGCGCGCGGAGGCGCGAGGCCGGCGGAGGCGCGCGGCGGCGCCCGCGGCGGCGGCCGGCGGCGAGGCGAGAGGCGGCGGAGGCGCGCGGCGGCGTCCGCGGCGGCGGCCGGCGGCGAGGCGCGAGGCGGCGGGGCACGGGCGGGCCGGGCGGCGGCGGATCTGGGCCCGCGCGGGCCCCGGATGGGCTCCGCAGGCCGGCGGCGAAGGCCACATGGCAGGCTGCGGTTGGCCAGGCGGCGGCGGGCGGACATGTCCGGCGCCGGACGGACGCGTCCGGCGCGCGGAGGAAGAAGGGAGCTAGGGTTAGGGGGATTTGATCCGCGAATTTGGAAGGGGAGGGCCTATTTATAGGTTGAGGGAGCTAGGAGAGTCCAAATGAGGAGCGGTTTTCGGCCACGCGATCGTGATCGAACGACCGAGAGCATGGGGGGGAGTTAGATGGGTTTTGGGCCACTTTGGAAGGGGTGTTGGGCTGCAACAAAAGAGGGCTTTACGGTTACCCGGTTAACCGTCGGAGTATCCAACGACCTCCAAATGGCACGAAACTTGACAGGCGGTCTACCGGTGCTATACCAAGGCTGCTTGGCAAACCTCGGAACATTCCGAGAAAGTTTAACAACCGCTCACAACGAGAGACAAAAAGGGGACGCCGGAGGACATAGGAGTGCCGGATTGCAAAACGGACAACGGGGAAAATGCTCGGATGCATGAGACGGACATGTATGCAAAATGAAATGCACATGATGACATGATGCGAAATGCATATGATGACATGGCAAAGACGGCGAATAACTGGCGAACACCTGGCGCATCGAATCCGGGACGTTACAACACTCCTCCACTAACAAGAGATCTCGTCCCGAGATCTTAGGACCGAGACGGAAGAGAAAAGGGATGAGGTGAAGCAAGAACTGAAGAGAAGAAGCAAAGAATCGATAGCACTCGAGAATAAGAGAGGAAGGACGAGAATGACGAGAATCAAAAGCTCACGGAATCAGATAGACTATGAAACCACTCGTTCTAACTGGAGTGGTTAGAATGAGAAAAGAAACGAATAAGACTGGAAGGATTTAGACAGCACTTCGGCTGAACAAGGAAAGGATAGAACACGAGCTAGAGAGGATGGAATGGTACTTGATGAACTCTTGAAGAATGAACTAAATCATGATGATCCACCGTGAAGAACTCCGGTGACAAAAGGATGATGAGATGGAAATGAAGGATGAAAGAATAAGATGAGCCTTGCGATGAATTAGATGGAGGTTCCGACGAGATGGCTGAGGAAATTTGAACTCCGGAAAAGAAAAGATGAAAACACTTGAAACTAGAATTTATTCATGAAGAACAAACTCCGAAGGAAGGGATTAATCACTCAGATGAAATAAGAATAAGATTTATTGTATGCTTCTCCTTCATCAAATTAAATTGCTGACAAGCAATGGATTTTGCATATTACTTATTCTTATTGAAAAAGAATTGAGAAGCGACATATCGCAAACTTGAGAAGGTATTGATGGAACCACCGGTAGGATTGAAAGAACAAATGGATTAAAAAGATAATCCAGGAAAAGAATCTTGAACGAACCACCGGAAGAATATTGAGACGAACGAAAGGCACGGATATAGAATAATTGGAGAATGAATCTGAAAACTTAGAACGAAGAAATCTTCCGAAAAGATGGCCTCCAGATGATCGAGAGAGAAAGCAACCCCTGAAATGCTTCGGATGGATGAAAAGAATTTGCATGACTTGAAACAATTTGATAGGATAACATCGAGCTAGCACCGTGAATCTCCGGGAGAACGGACAAGATTTAAGAGAGATCTTCTTCGATCTTCAAATGATGACGAGAAACACCACCAAAATTACTGAGATACTCCGGGAGAATGAAAAACAAAGAGGTAGAGCCAACAATGAAAAGAATTTGAAATCAATCTTGAAAAGGCATATGACTGATGGAATTCATACTTACGTCAAACTTCGAAGGAATTTAGAATAACTCCGGGGGAATTAGAAGAGTCAGGTAAGATCCTGGGAAAATACCCGTGGGTTAGGGCCCACTGAAGAAAACACCATTGGAAAAGGATTGTTGAACAGATAGATGATGCACCGGAACAATTGAGATATTCGAATGAGGTAACAACCTCGAATTAATTGGAACACGGACGAATCTCCTGAGATGTCTTGAGCACTCCGGAAGAATAAACTGGCGAGAGGCGAACGAGCAGGGAAAACACTTGAGTTGAGGGAAAGAATATGATCAACCGAAAAACTTGAATTGAAACCACCGGAAAAGAAAAGAGATGAAGAATGACGAACGAGACGAGAATTCACCGGTTGAAATGATTGAGGGAAGACTGAAGAGACTCCGTACGAATGAAAATTGATGGTCGAAAGAGACTCAGACTCCGGGAAGAAAAAGGGCGGGAGGGCGGGAAAACAAGGGTAACTTGGAAGGGGAAACCGACGAATATCTTGAAGAGGAAACACCGGTTGAAATCATTGAGGAAAGAAAGCAAAAACTTCGCACGATTAGGATGGATACTCGATTGCAGGCTCCGGTTCCGAGAGGAAGAAGGGTGGGCGGGTGGGAAAAGAAAACAACTGAGGATTGAACTTGGCAACGATGAAGAGACTCGAGTCAACTTGACGAGAAATGCACCGGATAAAAGAGGATGGACAACTCACGAAACTAACCACGTGATCCTAAAGAAAAATTTGAATGGGAAGAGGAGTAATTCAAAACACCTACGTCAAGATTCCTCACCAGAGCGACGAAGGGACTGAGGAGTAAAAAGAATTCCTACTCTCCGATATAACTAGGCTCCGAAAATAGTTTTCTTCTAGACTCAACAACGGCCAAACTACACGATCAATCAAGGGGGGCTCCTAGGGTCGGTCGAGGCTCTGATACCAACTTGTCACGCCCAATATGCGACCCTATCCAAAAGGAACTCGAAGGTCCCACCAAGGATAGACCCGCATATTGGAACGCTTTTGCAAGGTGGATATCATTACATCAACATTACATACTAGATGGGGATACATACAAAAGGCACACAATGCCACACGAATACAATATCATCATACAAGAGATCAACATCCGACTACGGATGATACATAAACAGAAACTCAAACAATATCCACCCTGCTAGCCCAGGCTGCCGACCTGGAACCTATCCGCTGATCGAAGAAGCAGAAGAAGAAACTCAACGCAAGCAAGCATCACTCTCGCGTCATGATCATCGCATAACCTGTACCTGCAACTGTTGTTGTAGTAATCTGTGAGCCACGAGGACTCAGCAATCCCATTACCATGGGTATCAAGACTAGCAAAGCTTAATGGGAAAGGAAGGGGTACAGTGTTGACGTTGCAGCAGTGACTAAGCATGATATGGTGGCTAACATACGCAAATGAGAGCGAGAAGAGAAAACAAGCGGAACGGTCGTCAACTAGCAATGATCAAGAGGTGATCCTGAACTCCTACTTACGTCAAACATAACCCAGAAACCGTGTTCACTTCCCGGACTCCGCCGAGAAGAGACCATCACGGCTACACACTCTGTTGATGCGTTTTAATTCGGATCTGGTGTCAAGTTATCTACAACCGGACATTAACAAATTCCCATCTGCCACATAACCGCGGGCACGGCTCTCGAAAGTTTAAACCCTACAGGGGTGTCCCAACTTAGCCCATGACAAGCTCTCGCGATCAACGAAGGAATAGACCTTCTCCCAGGAAGACTGTGACGCCCCGATTTAATCGTACACTAATCATGCACGCAAATGTGTACGATCAAGATCAGGGACTCACGGGAAGATATCACAACACAACTCTAAAACATAAATAAGTCATACAAGCATCATAATACAAGCCAGGGGCCTCGAGGGCTCGAATACAAGTGCTCGATCATAGACGAGTCAGCGGAAGCAACAATATCTGAGTACAGACATAAGTTAAACAAGTTTGCCTTAAGAAGGCTAGCCCAAACTGGGATACAGATCGAAAGAGGCGCAAGCCTCCTGCCTGGGATCCTCCTAAACTACTCCTGGTCGTCATCAGCGGGCTGCACGTAGTAGTAGGCACCTCCAGTGTAGTAGTCGTCATCGACAGTGGCGTCAGGCTCCTGGGCTCCAGCATCTGGTTGCGACAACCAGAAAGAAAGGAAAGGGGGGAAAAGGGGGGAGAAAGCAACCGTGAGTACTCATCCAAAGTACTCGCAAGCAAGGAACTACACTACATATGCATGGGTATATGTGTAAGGAGGCCATATCAGTGGACTGAACTGCAGAATGCCAGAATAAGAGGGGGATAGCTAGTCCTATCGAAGACTACGCTTCTGCCAGCCTCCGTCTTGCAGCATGTAGAAGAGAGTAGATTGAAGTCCTCCAAGTAGCATCGCCAAGTAGCATCTCCAGTAGCATCTCCAAGTAGCATCTCCAAGTAGCATCTCCAGTAGCATCGCATAGCATAATCCTACCCGGCGATCCTCTCCTTGTCGCCCTATTAGAGAGCGATCACCGGGTTGTATCTGGCACTTGGAAGGGTGTGTTTTATTAAGTATCCGGTTCTAGTTGTCATAAGGTCAAGGTACAACTCCGGGTCGTCCTTTTACCGAGGGACACGGCTATTCGAATAGATTAACTTCCCTGCAGGGGTGCACCACATAACCCAACACGCTCGATCCCATTTGGCCGGACACACTTTCCTGGGTCATGCCCGACCTCGGAAGATCAACACGTCACAGCCCCACCTAGGCACAACAGAGAGGTCAGCCCGCCGGTCTAAATCCTATGCGCGTAGGGGTCCGGGCCCATCGCCCATTGCACACCTGCACGTTGCGAGGGCGGCCGGAAGCAGACCTAGCCTATTGGCGTTCCAGTCCAATCCGGCGCGCGCCGCTCCGTCGCTGACGTCAAGAAGGCTTCGGCTGATACCACGATGCCGGGATACCCATAACTACTCCCGCGTAGATGGTTAGTGCGTATAGACCAAATGGCCAGACTCAGATCAAATACCAAGATCTCGTTAAGCGTGTTATTATGAAGCAACCGCGGACGCCGACCAGGGCCAGGCCCACCTCTCACCTAGGTGGTCTCAACCTGCCCTGTCGCTCCGACACAAAGATCCACACAGAGGGCCGTCGGGACAAAGGTCCTTTCAGCCCCCAATCCGTGAATCACTCGCGGGTACTCTTCGAGCGGACCCGACTTTAGTCACCATCTGTAGTATGTATGTATGTATAGTATATACCCGTGATCACCTCCCGAGTGATCACGGCCAAATAGTATAGCAAGGCAGACTGACAAGAATGTAGGGCCAATGATGATAAACTAGCATCCTATACTAAGTATTTAGGATTGCAGGTAAGGTATCAACAGATGTAGCAACAATGTCAGGCTATGCATCAGAATAGGATTAATGGAAAGCAGTAACATGCTACACTACTCTAATGCAAGCAGTATAGAGGAGAATAGGCGATATCTGGTGATCAAGGGGGGGGGGCTTGCCTGGTTGATCTGGCAAGAGAGAGGGGTCGTCAACTCCGTAGTCGTACTGGGCAGCAGCTGCGTCAGTCTCGTAGTCTATCGGAGAGAAGAGGGGGGAAGAAACAATGAATACCATGCAAAAAGATGCATATCGATGCATGACAAGACAAGTAACGATGCTAGGTGTGCCCAATCGCGGTAGTAGGTGATACCGACGAAGGGGGAAAACATCCGGGAAAGTATTCCCGGTGTTCCGCGTTTTCGGACCGGTGAACCAGAGGGGGAAAGTTGCGTGTTCGGTATGCTAGGGGTGTGTGGCAGACGAATGGGCGGCGTAACCGGATTCGTCCCGACGTTCTGAGCAACTTTCATGTAGAAAGTATTTTCATCCGAGTTACGGATTAAAAGATATGATTTTCTAAAGATTTAAATCATTTTCTGATTTTAATTATATATTTAATTCCAACATTATCCAAAACAGTGTGTGATGACGTAGGCATGATATCAGCGTGATGTCAGCAGGTCAACTGGTCGGTTGACCAGTCAAACCAGACAGGTGGGTCCAGTGGGACCCACATGTCATTGACAGGGGCATTAACCGAGTTTTGAAACTAATTAAATGGGTTAATTAGCAGGTAGGGCCTAGTAGTCAGTGAGAGATTAGGTTTTAATTAATTTATTTAATTAATTAGTAGTTTATCTATTTGTTTTTATTTGTTTTAGGGGATGGGGCCCGCATGTCAGTGGCAGTAGCTGCCACGTCAGCGAAGTTGACTTGGTCAACGTGGCCAGTTGGGGCCCCCAGGCCCACAGGCAGCAACCCAGGGGTGGGGCCCGCCTAGCCACGTCGGCGGACGGCGCCGGAACTATGCCGGCGAGGCAAAACGCAGCGGCGCGGCTCGGGAGGTGGCCGGAAAACACCTACAGGGCACCGTTCGTCGAGTTTTTGGGCGCGTTCGAGAGCTACGGCTGTGCCGCGTCCAACGGTGGTGATTGTGGCGGCAGGGGTGACCGGATTCGAGCGTGGCAAGCTCATCGGCGGACGGCCGAAGTCGGACGCAAGAGGAAACTTCGACCTAGCCCGCTAGAGAGCGAACTGAGAGGCCAGGCGAGGCATGCGTCAGGTGGCGAATGCAACGGGCGCTGTCCCATGACCATTTGGTCAACGGAAGCACGCCGGCGACGAGCGCAGGCGGCGACGCGTTCGGGCGCTCATCGGGGACGGCGCTAGGAGGCACGGGAGGGAGCATTCGTAGGCGCGTTGGGCTCCTAGGGACCCCAGGAGTGCAACGGCGAGTTCGGGCGTGCGTGACGGCGGTCGTGGCCACGGCGGCGAGGTACGCCGCGGCGACCAGAGCCTCGGCAATGGCGGCGGCTAGCTACAGAGCGCTAGGGGGGGCCAACGAAGAGCAGCAGGGGGAGGAGAAGCTCACCGTGCGGCACGCAAGATGGCCCTTGGGAGCTTAGTAGCCGGAGAGTCGATGGCGCTCGTCGGAGATGCGTCGGGGATTCGAGGAAGAAGACGAGGTTGGGGCAGCGTTCGATGGTGCTCGGCGTCCTGCGTCTTTACGTGGAGGCGTAGTCGAGGGAGGCGGAGTGTGCAGACGCATCGGAAGGGCGTGGAGGTCGCGGTGGCCGCGAGTACTACGGCGGCGAGGCCATGGTGGCGCTCGGACGCGATGGGAAGGAGGAGAGCGGGGTGGATCTGAGGGGAGGGGGAGTGGTGCAGGAGCCAAGGCGAGTGTGGGGGCGAGTGGGGAGGGGAGACCGAGGGGGCGCGGCGTGGCGACCTTATCCACCCGTCATCGCCGGCGAGAGGGTGCGGCGGGGACGCGCCCCTGTTCCGACCCGGGTCGGGGGAACAGGGAAGGGAGGCGACAGGGGGAGGCGGGCCGGTACGGCCGGATGGGCCAGGTGGGCCGGCCAGGCTGGTTTAGATAGGCCAGTTGGCCCAGGGGGTTTGGGGGGGGGGTTCCTTTTGTTTTATTTTCACTTTTTCTTTTTGTTTATTTCCTGTTCTGTTTTATTTCATTTCAAAGTAATTAGGCATTTTCTAAAAATGTGTTTACTTCACCATAATTACCATTGCAATATTTGGCACCCACCGAACATTTTTGTTTTGACTTTTGAAAACTTTGGGTGTTTGTCACTAATTCATTTTTTGAATTTACAATGTTTTTGAACTACCACTTAATTAGCAACAGTAACATAGATGACATGGCATCATCAGGAGAGTTTTACTGTAGCTTAATTATCCGGGCGTTACAAATCTCCTCCAGTACAAGAAATCTCGTCCCGAGATTTAGGAGGTAGAAGAAAATAGCGCGGGGTATTCTTCACGCAGACGATCCTCACGTTCCCAAGTGGCTTCATCTTCAGAATGGTGCGACCACTGAACTTTGAGGAACTTGATCGCCTTCTGACGCGTGCGGCGTTCAGCTTGGTCGAGAATGCGGACATGATGCTCCTTATAGGAAAGGTCCTGTTGCAATTCGAGCACTTCATGATCCACTCCTCGGATTGGGTCCTTGAAGCAGCGGCGGAGCTGTGACACGTGGAACACATCGTGAACCTGAGAAAGGTTCGGCGGAAGCTTCAGTTGATATGCCACTTTTCCACGCCTCTCGAGAATAGTGAATGGGCCAATATAGCGAGGAGCTAGCTTGCCCTTGATCCCGAAGCGGTGAGCACCCTTCATTGGTGTAACTCGAAGATAGGCCTTTTCGCGAGGTTGATAGACCATGTCTTTATGATGACGGTCATAATTACTCTTTTGGCGTGACTGAGCAGTCTTGAGATTCTCGCGAATAATGCGGACTTGATCCTCGGCATGTTGGATAATATCCGGACCGAAGAGTGGACGTTCCCCAGTTTCTGACCAGTTCAGAGGGGTTCGGCACTTTCGTCCATATAACACTTCGAAGGGGGCCATCTTCAGACTAGCTTGATAGCTATTATTATAAGAGAACTTAGCATACGGGAGAGATTCCTCCCATTTCTTGCCGAAGGAAATGACACAAGCTCGAAGCATGTCTTCGAGAACTTGGTTGACACGTTCAACTTGCCCTTGCGACTGAGGATGAAAAGCAGTGCTGAAAGACAGATGAGTGCCCATAGCTTCTTGGAAACTTTCCCAGAATCTTGAAGTGAATAAGCTGCCACGGTCTGAACTGATTACCAATGGAATACCGTGAAGCGAGACAATTCTGGACATGTAGAGGTTTGCCAGCTGACTAGAAGTGATCGTTTCCTTGACAGCCAGAAAATGTGCAACTTTAGAAAGCCGGTCAATGACGACAAGAATAGCATCATTACCTTTCTGCGATTTGGGGAACCCAGTAACGAAGTCCATTTCAACATGGTCCCATTTCCATTCAGGAATAGAGATAGGTTGCAGAGTTCCAGCAGGCCTTTGATGCTCTGCTTTGATACGACGACAAACGTCACACTCAGCAACATAACGAGCAATATCTTGCTTCATATTAGACCACCAGAATCTCTGACGGATGTCTTGGTACATCTTTGTACTACCAGGATGGATACATAGAGGCGTATCATGAGCTTCTTTCATAACCTTCTGAGTCATATCCAGGTTTTCCCTCTTACTCGGAACTACTAGGCGACCTTTGAAGAATAAGGTGCCATCATCAGCAACAGTGAAGAATGAGGGCTTTCCTTCTTTGAGGTCGCGCTTAATCTTGTGGACTTCATCGTCACATTTCTGTATCCATTTGATGGTGTCCACAAGATCTGGTTTTGCAACCAGGGTATTGAGAGAACCCCTGGGAACAACATGGAGGTTCATCTTGCGAAACTCCTTAGGAGGGGGAGCGAGCGCACCCGGAGGAACAATATGGAGATATGGAGGTTCAGCTTTCGAAATTCTTCAACAAGTGAGGGCTGAACCTTGTGAATCTGGAGGTGGTTGCAGTAAGACTTGCGGCTCAAGGCATCAGCCATTACATTAGCCTTGCCTGGTGTATAGGAAATACCCAAGTCAAAGTCTGCAACAATCTCCATCCATCTCTGCTGACGGAGGTTCAGGTCTGGCTGAGTAAACAGATACTTCAGACTTTGGTGGTCAGTGAAGATCTCGCAACGATTACCGAGAAGGTAATGTCGCCACTGCTTCAGTGCATGAATGACAGCAGCAAGCTCGAGGTCGTGAACTGGGTAGTTCTCTTCGTGAGGGCGCAATTGCCGAGAGGCATAAGCAATAACTTTGCGGTCTTGCATTAGGACACAGCCTAATCCTTGACGGGAAGCGTCGCAGTAAATGACGAAGTCCTTCTTAGTATCAGGAGGAGCTAGTACTGGGGCAGAAGTCAACTTGTCTTTGAGTGCCTGGAAACTTTCCTGACATTTATCTGTCCATTGGAACTTGACGCCCTTATGCAACAGGTTAGTCAGGGGCCTGGCAATCTTGGAGAAGTTCTCGACGAATTGACGGCAATAGCTGGCGAGACCGAGAAAACTTCTGACTTGCTTGACATTCTTCGGAGGAGTCCAATCGAGAATAGCCTGAACTCGTTCAGGGTTAACGGCAATACCATCCTTAGAGATGACATGTCCAAGATAGGTTACTTCGGGAAGCCAGAATTCACACTTGGAGAACTTGGCATAGAGTTGATGCTCTCTAAGCTTTTCCAGAACAAGACGAAGATGTTCAGCATGTTCTTCTTCATTCTTGGAATATACAAGGATATCATCCAGATAAACCACGACAAATTTGTCGAGGTATTCCATAAAGATATAGTTCATCAGACGAGAGAAGGTGGCTGGAGCATTCGTTAATCCAAAAGACATGATGGTGTACTCGTATGAACCATAGCGAGTCACAAATGCGGTCTTCGGGATATCTTCTTCACGAACACGGATCTGGTGGTAACCCAACCTCAAGTCGAGTTTAGAGAATACTGACGAACCAGCCAGTTGATCATATAGATCATTGATCCGAGGAAGAGGATATTTGTTCTGAATGGTAGCTTGGTTAATAGGACGGTAGTCTTGGACCAATCGGTTTGTCCCATCCTTATTCTTGACAAAGAGAGAAGGTGCTCCCCAAGGAGAGCAACTTGGGCGAATGAAACCACTTCGAAGAGATTTGTCGATTTCCTCCTTAAGCTCAAGGAGTTCATGCGGCGGCATCTTGTAAGGTCGTTTGGCTATAGGAGTGGTGCCTGGTTTCAAGTCGATGACGAATTCGACAGCTCTAGCAGGGGGAATCCCTGGAAGTTCTTCAGGAAAGACGTCGAGGAAGTCACGCACGACAAGAATGTTTTCAATGCCCTCGAGTGGTGCGTCATTCAATGCATTCAATGCATAGAGCCTTGCCTCGGCATTCTGAACTAGATGAGCATTGTAGCTAATTATTTCATGAGAAGGGTGCAGCAGATGGACGGTCTTAGTGGCGCAAACTATAGAAGCAGTATGCGCCTTTAACCAATTCATTCCCAGAATGAGGTCAATGCTACAAGAATTCAGTACGATGGGCGAGACAAGGAATTCCAGTCCTTCGATTTCAACGGGGACGTCGTTGCAAATCATGGAGGTTCCACATTGGCCCGCGGGGGTGTGTACTAATAGCGAAGCGTTCATGTCTTCGCTTTTAATGCCATGCATGAATGCAAAATCTTCTGACATGAATGAATGTGATGCTCCTGTATCAAATAAAATGGATGCTGGTACTGAATTTACGAGGAGTGTACCCATCACAGTAGCAGGCTGGTCTTGAGCTTCGTTCAGATCAATGTGGTTGGCATGAACACGACCATATGACTTGGCATTGTTGCTGCGGGGCTGGTTGTTTCCATGGCCAGTTGCTGGAAGGGCCAGTTGATTCTGTTTCTAGTTGCATTCCCTAGCACGGTGCCCTGGTTGACCACACCTGAAGCACAAGCCATTGTTGGGAGTAGGAACAGGAGCTTGGGGTGGTGGAGCTAGAAGCCTTGGCTGCCTAGTTGTTGCAGTAGGCAGACGAGGTGCAGCATAAGACTGCCTTGGGGCAGGTGCATTCGGCTGGTACATGCTGTTGGGAATCCATATCTTGCGCTTCTGCGAGGATGGGCCCGAAGATGAGCCCGTGTCACGGCTGTGCCTATGAGAGCTCTGGTATTCCTGCAGACCAGTTTCGACATTGATGGCCTTGTTCACCAAGGTGGCGAAATCAGCAAAGTCGTGCACTAAAAGTGCGAGCTTGATGTCAGCTTGAAGGCCGTCACGGAACTTCTCCTGTCTACGAGCATCAGTTGCAATGTCTTCTTCAGCATAGCGGGATAAGTCCAGAAACTCCCGCTGATAAGCTTCCACGGTTTTGTTGCCCTGGGTGAGGTTGCGGAACTCACGCTTCTTCCTATCCATGATCCCCTGAGGAATGAAGCGGGCACGGAAGGCAGCTTGAAAGTCTGGCCAGGTGATGATTGTCACAACGGGCAGAGTACGCCTGTGGCTGTCCCACCATTGAGCTGTGGGTCCCTTCAGAGAAGGAAGCAAAGGTGACATAGCGGGCAGGGGCTACTTCAGCAGACTCCATCTCATAGGTGATGTCACGGAGCCAGTCATCAGCATCCAGCGGCTGAGTTGAGCTGCGGTACACGGTTGGGTTGAGGCGCATGAAATCCTGTAGAGTCACTTGGGCTGGCTGCTCGTTCATATTGGGGCGAGGGAACTGAGCCATCACATTCTCCATGAGCTGGCGATTCATCTCGAGCTGTTGGACCATACCAGCCATGTACTCAGGCGGTGGTGGGGCGTTGTTGTCACGACCACGACCAGCTGGTCTAACCATCCTGCTAATATATAACAGGGGTAGTTCAGCATTGAGAAATTTGCATAGACAAGAATCATTTATGATGAAACATGCATAATGAAAGGGGCATGACAAATACCACATAGTAGTCGGCACAACTTACAAAAGGGGTCGGACATAGAGTTCAGTACACAGAGTTCAGTACATAGACTAAGTCATCAAAGGCGGCACGCAGGCTCGCGAATGCATCTAATACTAATAAGCAAGACTACATCAGTCCCAGGAGGTACTGTGGAGGTAGTCGTAGCCCGACAACTGATAGTGAGGCAACGGATAGTCCACGTCAGCGGCCTGGGGGCCGCGGATACTCTGGTGTAGAACCCGACGTTCAGGTGGCAGAAGAGGACCAAGTGCGGGAGAGTAGCCTCCCACCTCTGGCCAACCGACACCATTGGGCATCACGGTCCTGGCTGGGTAGATCGCAGAACACGGTAGCTGTCTAGATAGAACAAAGGGATGCAACAGCGTCAGAGCCCTGTAAAGGTGCCGACGAGTGGTGTACAACTCGTGGCGAAGAGCTCGGTTAGCTCGGTCCAACCCATCAGCATGCAGAACCAGTCTCTGATGGTGGAAGGGCTCTCGAGTGACGGTGGAGTAGGCAGCAGTGTAGTATCCCTCCGCACCAACATCGGACGCGATAGCAATGTGCCTGAAAGGGGAAGTGTCCAACGCCTGATACTCTCCACGAAGACGTGTCAGAGCAGCATAGGCAGCATCGTGAACTGCCATCTCGATGGTCACTCCAACACCATGAGCGGTGTGCAGCACGGTAGTGGAGTCATACTCCCGAGAGTAGAGGTGGACGATGGCACGGTACTGCTCCTGGTTAAAGTCCTGGTACTCCTCATAGACGGTGTACTCAGGGTGCCAGCGATAACCCAGATAGGTCATCATCTCAGCTAGCACAACAGGTGATCCCGAGGCACCAATGGCCGCCGTGTGGCACACGACCTGCCTCGTGGGTTCCATCTGAAAACAAAGATGTTTCAATGGAGTCAAATGACAATGTGGGTACTATTCAAAATACTATCCTACAGAATAACTATGGCTTATCCAACTTTGGGGTGAACGTGGTAACGGGAACCTAATGTTAGAGTTAGTAAATTCGTTTAACCCGAGTAGAAGGGAGTTCAGAGTCCCAGAGTAAAGGTCGAGGAGTAAAAGATCCTAGTACCACCCAATGGCGACGTGGGCCCGTAAGGCACACAGCCAAGTTAGTAAAAGTTTTGTAGTGACTAGACTCGACTTCGGCCAAGGAGTGTGGAAGGGGGATTCCTACAGGCAGTCGGCTCTAATACCAACTTGTGACACCCCGATTTAATCGTACACTAATAATGCACGCAAATGTGTACGATCAAGATCAGGGACTCACGGGAAGATATCACAACACAACTCTAAAACATAAATAAGTCATACAAGCATCATAATACAAGCCAGGGGCCTCGAGGGCTCGAATACAAGTGCTCGATCATAGACGAGTCAGCGGAAGCAACAATATCTGAGTACAGACATAAGTTAAACAAGTTTGCCTTAAGAAGGCTAGCCCAAACTGGGATACAGATCGAAAGAGGCGCAGGCCTCCTGCCTGGGATCCTCCTAAACTACTCCTGGTCGTCGTCAGCGGGCTGCACGTAGTAGTAGGCACCTCTAGTGTAGTAGTCGTCATCGACGGTGGCGTCAGGCTCCTGGGCTCCAGCATCTGGTTGCGACAACCAGAAAGAAAGGAAAGGGGGGAAAAGGGGGGAGAAAGCAACCGTGAGTACTCATCCAAAGTACTCGCAAGCAAGGAACTACACTACATATGCATGGGTATATGTGTAAGGAGGCCATATCAGTGGACTGAACTGCAGAATGCCAGAATAAGAGGGGGATAGCTAGTCCTATCGAAGACTACGCTTCTGCTAGCCTCCGTCTTGCAGCATGTAGAAGAGAGTAGATTGAAGTCCTCCAAGTAGCATTGCCAAGTAGCATCTCCAGTAGCATCTCCAAGTAGCATTTCCAAGTAGCATCTCCAGTAGCATCGCATAGCATAATCCTACCCGGCGATCCTCTCCTCGTCGCCCTGTTAGAGAGCGATCACCGGGTTGTATCTGGCACTTGGAAGGGTGTGTTTTATTAAGTATCCGGTTCTAGTTGTCATAAGGTCAAGGTACAACTCCGGGTCGTCCTTTTACCGAGGGACACGGCTATTCGAATAGATTAACTTCCCTGCAGGGGTGCACCACATAACCCAACACGCTCGATCCCATTTGGCCGGACACACTTTCCTGGTCATGCCCGGCCTCGGAAGATCAACACGTCGCAGCCCCACCTAGGCACAACAGAGAGGTTAGCCCGCCGGTCTAAATCCTATGCGCGCAGGGGTCCGGGCCCATCGCCCATTGCACACCTGCACGTTGCGAGGGCGGCCGGAAGCAGACCTAGCCTAGTGGCATTCTAGTCCAATCCGGCGCGCGCCGCTCCGTCGCTGACGTCAAGAAGGCTTCGGCTGATACCACGACGCCGGGATACCCAGAACTACTCCCGCGTAGATGGTTAGTGCGTATAGACCAAATGGCCAGACTCAGATCAAATACCAAGATCTCGTTAAGCGTGTTATTATGAAGCAACCGCGGACACCGACCAGGGCCAGGCCCACCTCTCACCTAGGCGGTCTCAACCTGCCCTGTCGCTCCGACACAAAGATCCACACAGAGGGCCGTCGGGACAAAGGTCCTTTCAGCCCCCAATCCGTGAATCACTCGCGGGTACTCTTCGAGCGGACCCGACTTTAGTCACCATCTGTAGGATGTATGTATGTATAGTATATACCTGTGATCACCTCCCGAGTGCTCACGGCCCAATAGTATAGCAAGGCAGACTGACAAGAATGTAGGGCCAATGATGATAAACTAGCATCCTATACTAAGTATTTAGGATTGCAGGTAAGGTATCAACAGATGTAGCAACAATGTCAGGCTATGCATCAGAATAGGATTAACGGAAAGCAGTAACATGCTACACTACTCTAATGCAAGCAGTATAGAGGAGAATAGGCGATATCTGGTGATCAAGGGGGGGGGGGCTTGCCTGGTTGATCTGGCAAGAGAGAGGGGTCGTCAACTCCGTAGTCGTACTGGGCAGCAGCAGCGTCGGTCTCATAGTCTATCGGAGAGAAGAGGGGGGAATAAACAATGAATACCATGCAAACAGATGCATATCGATGCATGACAAGAAAAGTAACGATGCTAGGTGTGCCCAATCGCGGTAGTAGGTGATACCGACGAAGGGGGAAAACATCCGAGAAAGTATTCCCGGTGTTTCGCGTTTTCGGACCGGTGAACCGGAGGGGGAAAGTTGCGTGTTCGGTATGCTAGGGGTGTGTGGCGGACGAACGGGCGGCGTAACCGGATTCGTCCCGACGTTCTGAGCAACTTTCATGTAGAAAGTATTTTAATCCGAGTTACGGATTAAAAGATATGATTTTCTAAAGATTTAAATCATTTTCTGATTTTAATTATATATTTAATTCCAACATTATCCAAAACAGTGTGTGATGACGTAGGCATGACATCAGCATGATGTCAGCAGGTCAACTGGTCGGTTGACCAGTCAAACCAGACAGGTGGGTCCAGTGGGACCCACATGTCATTGACAGGGGCATTAACCGAGTTTTGAAACTAATTAAATGGGTTAATTAGCAGGTAGGGCCCAGTAGTCAGTGAGAGATTAGGTTTTAATTAATTTATTTAATTAATTAGCAGTTTATCTATTTGTTTTTATTTGTTTTAGGGGATGGGGCCCGCATGTCAGTGGCAGTAGCTGCCACGTCAGCGAAGTTGACTTGGTCAACGTGGCCAGTTGGGGCCCCCAGGCCCACAGGCAGCGACCCAGGGGTGGGGCCCGCCTAGCCACGTCGGCGGACGGCGCCGGAACTACGCCGGTGAGGCAAAACGCAGCGGCGCGGCTCGGGAGGTGGCCGGAAAACACCTACAGGGCACCGTTCGTCGAGTTTTCGGGCGCGTTCGAGAGCTACGGCTGTGCCGCATCCAACGGTGGTGATTGTGGCGGCAGGGGTGACCGGATTCGAGCGCGGCGAGCTCATCGGCGGACGGCCGGAGTTGGACGCAAGAGGAAACTTCGACCCAGCCCGCTAGCGAGCGAACTGAGAGGCCAGGCGAGGCATGCGTCAAGTGGCGAATGCAACGGGCGCTGTCCCATGACCATTTGGTCACCGGAAGCACGCCGGCGACGAGCGCAGGCGGCGACGCGTTCGGGTGCTCATCGGGGATGGCGCTAGGAGGCACGGGAGGGAGCATTCGTAGGCGCGTTGGGCTCCTAGGGACCCCAGGAGTGCAACGGCGAGTTCGGGCGTGCGTGACGGCGGTCGTGGCCACGGCGGCGAGGTACGCCGCGGCGACCAGAGCCTCGGCAATGGCGGCGGCTGGCTACAGAGCGCTAGGGGGGCCAACGAAGAGCAGCAGGGGGAGGAGAAGCTCACCATGCGGCACGCAAGATGGCCCTTGGGAGTTTAGTAGTCGGAGACCGAGGGGGCGCGGCGTGGCGACCTTATCCACCCGTCGTCGCCGGCGAGAGGGTGCGGCAGGGACGCGCCCCTGTTCCGACCCGGGTCGGGGGAACAGGGAAGGGAGGCGACAGGGGGAGGCGGGCCGGTATGGCCGGATGGGCCAGGTGGGCCGGCCAGGCTGGTTTAGATAGGCCAGTTGGCCCAGGGGGTTTGGGGGGGGGGGGGGGGGGGGTTCCTTTTATTTTATTTTCACTTTTTCTTTTTGTTTATTTCCTGTTCTGTTTTATTTCATTTCAAAGTAATTAGGCATTTTCTAAAAATGTGTTTACTTCACCATAATTACCATTGCAATATTTGGCACCCACCGAACATTTTTGTTTTGACTTTTGAAAACTTTGGGTGTTTGTCACTAATTCATTTTTTGAATTTACAATGTTTTTGAACTATCACTTAATTAGCAACAGTAACATAGATGACATGGCATCATCAGGAGAGTTTTACTGTAGCTTAATTATCCGGGCGGTACAAAGACCCGATCAGTCTCGGAATCCCGGTTTACAAGACATTTCGACAATGGTAAAACAAGACCAGCAAAGCCGCCCGATGCGCCGACAATCCCGATAGGAGCTGCACATATCTCGTTCTCAGGGCAACACCGGATGAGACATCCTAAGAGTAAAACCAGACCTCGAGTTTCCCCGAGGGGGCCCCGCAGTCTACTCGGTTCGAACCAGCACTTAGACAAGCACTGGCCCGGGGGGGGGGGGGGGGCTAAAATAAAGATGACCCTCGAGAGAGCGACTCCCAAGGGAAAAAGTAGGTGGTGGTGAGGCAAATGGTAAAACCAAGGTTGGGCCTTGCTGGACAAGTTTTATTCAAAGCGAACTGTCAGGGGGGTCCCATAAATCACCCGACCGCGTTAGGAACGCAAAATCCGGGAACATAACACCGGTATGACGGAAACTAGGGCGGCAAGAGTGGAACAAAACACCAGGCATAAGGCCGAGCCTTCCACCCTTTACCAAGTATATAGATGCATTAATAATATAAGAGATATTGTGATATCCCAACATAACCCTGTCCACCATGGAGAAATCTTCAACTTCACCTGCAACGAGCAACGCTATAAGAGGGGCTGAGAAAAAGCGGTAACATAGCCAAACAACGGTTTGCATAGGAAAGGTGTCAAAGGTTAGAGGTTCATGGCAATATGAGATGGCTTGATAAACAAGTAATAGGTAGCGCAGCATAGCGATAGAACGAAGCAACTAGCATAGCAATGATAGTAGTGAGATCCAGGGTAGCGGTCATCTTGCCTGAAATCCCGCAAGGAAGAAGAACGAGTCCAAGAAGAAGATGAAGCTACGAAGATGAACCACACGTAGACGAACGCATCCTCACGATCGCAACGAAACGGGAACTATCGAGAAGAAGCACACAACATGGTAAACACACCACACATGAACAAGACATGATGCACAACAAGCATGATGCATGACAAGGCTACATGAAGCTACTCATGGAAAGAGATGATGCAAACAAGAACAACACATCAAGGTAAGTTTAAATGAGGCCGGGAACAACATATAACAATTCCGGTAAGTCCTCATATGCAAATTTCGAAATTGGTCCAGAACTGAACAAACATTAAGTTGAAGTTGTTAAACAGCAAGTTAAAGAGCATCAAGATGATCTACACGAAATTCTAGTCAAGTTACATATAAAGTTCATTAGATTCGGAGCTACGGCCTAGAAGATATGAGCAAAACAAGTTAAGCATGGCATTGATGCAAAATGCACCCAAACATCAAGTAAACACCTCAAAACAAGGATGCAACATGATAATATGAAACTACATGCAAAAACAAGCAAGTTTCATATAGAGCACACTGAAAACGGAGCAATGGTTCAACACCCACACACTATACAAGTCATAGCAACAATCTGTCCAAAACAGCAACAAGGCATATTGCAAGCATCAAAACAATATGCTACATCACCCCAACATAATAACAAAAGGCATGGGCATGAAGTACAGGTAAAGCACAACAAAACATGAACACTGAGCTATCTCCAGAAACAACTAGAACATGCTCAAAAACACATGGAAAGATTGCAAATAATAACAGTTTCAGACTTTAGCAGAAATAACATCAGGTTGCAATGTTTAGAGCAAGCAAACAACATGTTACAGGAACATATCATGGCAAACAAAGGCATGTCACGAATCTACTAATTGCATAGATCAAAAGTCCCTTACTGACCATGAGCCAAAAAGGATCAGAAGATATGATGGCACCCATGTAAACATGGCAAGTTATATTACAGATTCATACATGGCAGGAACAACAATAAGTAGGCATGTTCGTGAGCTTGTACCACTCACCACAGAGCAATACATGGCATGGCAAGGCAACCAACAGTAAGAATACATGTTTGTGAAGCTAAGCATGGCAAGATCAAGTTCATTGGGTTCATGGATCACTAGCAAACAATAATGGAAACATGGAACTTAATGTTAACAGGCTGATAGCAACATTATCAAGCAACTTTGGAGCAAGATATGAACAATCTATAGCAGGCTATAAATGCTACCAGGGGCATGAATGGATAGAGCAAGACATTAGATCAAAACATGTTTATAGAACATCTCCAGATTATGCATAGAATGATTAGTAGAAGCATGTTTATATAGCATCACGAAATTACAGATTCAGCCTAGCAAAACAGTAACAGCAAGTACACTACTTAACAAGCTCGATTCACTCACAAGTCATTGCATGACAAGATAAGCATAGCATCATCAAGAAGACATGTTTATGAAACAAACCAAGTCAAGAACAAGTCCATAGCATGCAAGGATCAACTATACCAAGCTTGGCCAAATTGAATAACACGTAAACAATCTGCCAGGAAACATTTTGAAGCAAAAGTAGAGCACCAAAATGACATGCTAGACTACTCCATAATTGCAAACAAGGGCATGAATGGATAGACAATAACCATATGTTCAAAACACCCTTAATGAAGTATCTCTAAATATGCATGGATCTCTCTGTAGCATCAAGTTTACATGGCATCAAAATAATAGCAGAACAGGGACTAAAATCAGCAATATCATGAAGCCTAGTTTGCATGCTTGTGCTAGTCCCCACATTGATCAAAAAATACATGGCATACACCCTTAGAAAGATGGCATGACATAGATCAAAACACATGTAGACATCAACCTCATAGGATGCACACATCAATCATGGCAAAAATGACAAATGAGCAAGTTATAACAGTTCCAGCAGATTAACATCAACATGCACTCTTCCAGCAGCATTTCGGGCATCAAGATGAGCTCAAATGAAAATGATGCAATGGCACGAAATGAAGTACTCGTCGAGACGAACAATTTGACATATTATACGCACGAAATGGAGCTACAGATGCAGAGATACAGCAAGATGAACATGGCATGATAATGTGCAAATACTGGGACTTGGGCAATTTCGGGGACTACCTCAGGATCCAGATCTGGATCGGGGCGCGGGAACCGAGGTGGGCCGGGGCACTCGCCGGAGATGGCCGGAACGGCGAGGAGGCGGGGCTCGGTCGCGGGGAAGCTTGGAGGCGGGGCCGGCGGAGGCGGCCGACGCCGGAGAGGAGGCCAGGCGGCGGCCTGGCGCTTCGGGCGCGGGGCCGGCAGAGGCGGGGCGGTGCGGCTCCGGCCGAGGGCGGCGCGGCGCCGGCGAGCGGAGGACGCGGGGAAGCTCGGGCCGACGCCCGCGGCAGGCGCGCGGAGGCGCGGGGCCGGCGGAGGCGCGCGGCGGCGCCCGCGGCGGCGGCCGGCGGCGAGGCGCGAGGCGGCGGGGCGCGGACGGGCCGGGCGGCTGCGGATCTGTGCCCGCGCGGGCCTCGGATGGGCTCCGCGGGCCGGCAGCGCGAGGACGGCGGTGAAGGCCACATGGCAGGCTGCGGTTTGCCGGGCGGCGGCGGGCGGACATGTCCGGCGCCGGACGGACGCGTCCGGCGCACGGAGGAAGAAGGGAGCTAGGGTTTAGGGGGATTTGATCCGCGAATTTGGAAGGGGAGGGCCTATTTATAGGTAGAGGGAGCTAGGAGAGTCCAAATGAGGAGCGGTTTTCGACCACGCGATCGTGATCGAACGACCGAGAGCATGGAGGGGAGTTAGATGGGTTTTGGGCCACTTTGGAAGGGGTGTTGGGCTGCAACAAAAGAGGGCTTTACGGTTACCCGGTTAACCGTTGGAGTATCAAACGACCTCCAAATGGCACGAAACTTGACAGGCAGTCTACCGGTGCTATACCAAGGCCGCTTGGCAAACCTCAGGACATTTCAAGAAAGTTTAACACCCGCTCACAACGAGAGACAAAAAGGGGACGCCGGAGGACATAGGAGTGCCGGATTGCAAAACGGACAACGGGGAAAATGCTCGGATGCATGAGACGGACATGTATGCAAAATGAAATGCACATGATGACATGATGCGAAATGCGTATGATGACATGGCAAAGACGGCGAATAACTGGCGGACACCTGGCGCATCGAATCCGGGGCGTTACAGAGACCATCCCTCCCGGGGCATTGGGAACCCAGTCGGCAGCTCTAGCAGAGCATGGCAGCGGTTGGCGTCCATGAAGATCCACTTGTTTCAGAAATCCTCCACCTTTTTCCCGGACCGAGAGAACGCGTCGCTACCGTTGGCCGCGACGAAGCAGGCGCACCCAGAGCACTGGCCGCTGCCCATCCGGAGGTAGAAGAAGTGGCGGAACAGCGTGACGGAGGGCATCACCCCCATGAACACCTCCCAGTAGAAGGCGGAGATCGAGATGAGGAGGATGGAGTTGGGGTGAAGATGGAGGGCTTGGAGCCCGTACTGGCGAAGGATGGTGTAGAAGAAGCTGGAGAAGGGAGGCACCAACCCGGCAAGGACGCTGTGCAGGAAAAAGGGATAGAAGGTGCCACCCAAGGATTCCGGCTCGGCGGAGCCGACCTGGAGCATCATCTCCCCCTTGTTACTGCTGCGCGCTGTCAGCTGGAGCGCGGTGGCAAGGTGCTTCTCCTCGGTGATGGTGGATGCGCTCAGGGCTGGCTCGAACCAAGGAGCCGAACGCGTGGTCAGGGCCGGAGATTTCGCCTTGTCGGTGGCCATCGGGCGCGAGCTTGGTGGAGAGGTTTCGCAGATCTGAAGGTTTTTCGTCATAGAGGGAGAAGGAGATCTGGACCAAGACGAAAGGAAGGCAATGAAGGCTTAGCGGCAGGCTCTAGCCTTTTTGTCAATGAGTAACAGTTGTCGAGGCAGCGTGGGCAAGCGAAGACGCCCACGTCCCATTAATCGCCACGCATCACCCAAGGACGCAGGTGGTTAGGGCTCGCGACGCTCCACACTTGCCCTTTGGCTTCGCCTCAAAGCCAAGTCCGAGCGCGCCTTGGGCCCAGGGGCTAGTGTCGGTGTTCTGGGAATGGGGGTACGCAGACTTGCCTGCCTGCAACCCACAGCATGGCTCCATCGATGGCCCGATACGGCCTAGCTTTGACATCAACAACTCAAGACCCTCGCGATGCGGACGACACCAAGACCTCCAAGGGGAGCAGCCTCCTCAGGCTAGCTCCCCAGGAGTGAAGATTTCCGTGCAAGGATCACCTCATGAGGTTCGGATGATGTGAGACGTGATGACCAAGGCCAGGCGGGTGCCAGCGGGCGCAGTGTACCAGTTTCCTTTTTGGTGCCAAGGGGGCAAGCGCAGGCATGGAGTCCCGAGGAATCAGCCAAAGGTTTCCATTCTCGTGCAACGAGACTAAGACCGCCAGGACGGCCGGATGGAGGTCATCACTGAGCCCACCACGACGTCACGACTAGAAGCTTTTGTAGGAGAAGACCACTTTCGTCAAGATAAGATGTACTAGCTGTCTCCCTTCAAATTTGGCCGTTGTGGGATCCCTTCCTGCCTTCATTTGGGAAGAGGACCAAGGCCACTATAAATAGGACCTAGCCACCACCTTGGACGGGGATGGATCAAGTCGACCGAATCCATTCCACCCTGACCAGCTCACTTGATCTCAAGAACACACCTCCTGAGGTTGTTCTCCACTGTACTAGTTCATCCTCAGCCCATCGAGGCAAATCCACCACAAAGCAGGAGTAGGGTTTTACACCAGCAAAGTGGCCCGAACCTGGGTAACTACTGTGTCCCCTTTCTTTCGAGTTCATCGCACTAGGCCATGAAATTGGTGGTAGGCAGACTGGGGAGGTTGAGTTCTTCGCACGCACCCCAGAGTTCGAACCTCTCAAGGGTTTGCGGAACCCAAAATCTGAAAGCATGCAATGGTTCCTGTTCAGCTCTTCTATAAGTTTGTAGGCTCCGGGTCGCATCTCTCTGACACAATTATTGAAGTCTTGCTCTTCAAAGGTAGACACGTCATCCTTGGACTCTGGGCACCTGATGGCTATTTCCTCCGGGTCAAGTTCCGATTGCCACGCCTTGGCCCGACCGAGAGCAAAAATGGCTCCTGCGCGGGCGGCTGACAATTTAAACTCTTCAATTTGAGCCGACACCACTGAGAGATGTTCTAGCACATTCTTGATATGCTCTGTAGGTTTCTTGTCACCTGACAAGGCAACAAGGCTGCGCAGTGTTCCAGTATACAATTGTTCAGACAATGAATAAACTGCTTTCAATTCCAGAAGCCTATTCTAACCAAGACTGGTGCTTCTGGAGCCTGTTCAATTTTTGTACAAGAGTCGCCAGGCGGGTTAAAGATTATTTATTATGAATTTCCATGCGGGTTAAAGAAGTATTAAAACAGTTGATGAAGTACAGATGTTTTAAGTTACCAAGATGGCGGCTGTCATATGGGTTATGTGTTGCTTTAAGCTAGCAAGCTCGTCAGTCACCGGCTTAAGTTGATTTTCGGCTTCTTCGGCCCTCTTCTGCAGGGTAGCCTTATCAGACTCCCATGCGGTTCTCCCGGTATCAAAGCTTTCCTTGATCTTCTCAATTTCTTCCAATGAAGATTTTAGGCGGTTCTCTCAGTTTGTTGTATCTCAATATTCTTTCTTATGTCCTACAATTGCGACTCTTTCACGTTCAACTAGTCCTGCAATATAATATTGAAGCAATGGTTATTATACAAGGAGCAACTTTTAATGATACAATTACATTAAAGTCCCAAACACATTGGAAGCAATATACTTGGCACTTGGGGGCTAATGTAGGCCAGTTCAATCTTCATTATGACCCGACTCATCTTGACAGCTTAAGCCAGCCCTTGGGGGCTACATGTTTGATTTATTAAGGTCATTGAGACCCGGCTCAACTTGTCAGCTTAAGCCGGCCCTTGGGGGCTACATGTTTGATTTTATTAAGGTCATTGAGGCCTGGCTCAACTTGTCAATTTAAGCTGGCCCTTGGGGGCTACATGTTCGATTCTATTAAGGTCATTGAGACCCGACTCGTCTTTTTAAGACAAGCCAGCCCTTGGGGGCTACACTTTGGAAAAATTTACAAGTCTAAAGCACAATCAACATTTTTTCTACACATCAGACTTGGGGGCTAGTATGGATATATGTATATGCATAAGACCAAAGAGAAGTTGGATATTTCACCTCATATTTTTGTTTCATCAACACAAATAGCCCGGCTTCCGTATCCCTACTTGTGTTAAGGCGGCTCAGGTAGCCCGCATACACGTCACCTGCACTGAAGGAGGAATAACTGTCTAGGTCCAACTTAGCTTTGCCTTTCTCCAGTGAAGGCGTTTCTTCCTTGGCTGAATGCTTAGCTAGAACTCTACAGACCTCGGGCGGCTTAAAACCTGACCCGGTAACAGTAATGTCGCCAACATCAGCAATGGAAGGGTTCTTATCAATGGACTTGGCAGGACTAGGCGCCTTGGGCTTGGTGGGTCTTCAGGAGCAGCCGAGTTGATCTCAGTGTCCATGGACTTAAAGATGGTGGCATCAGTTTGTGGTGGCGGGTCATTGATAGGGCCTTCAGGATTTTGAATTGAAGCCCAGAGGTCTTTGGCACCTGTCTCTATGGCTTAGCAGCTTTAGGGTCCTTTGAAGGCCCGACCACCTTCTTTTTCTTGACCGCTTTTGCTACGCCTCTGTGACAA
Source organism: Triticum timopheevii (assembly GCA_963921465.1). Lineage (NCBI taxonomy): Eukaryota > Viridiplantae > Streptophyta > Magnoliopsida > Poales > Poaceae > Triticum > Triticum timopheevii. Next base: position 130,065,827 of record OY997270.1, read on the forward strand.
GAATACAAGAATTCATGAATATATCATTATAAGTCATTTATGAACAAATGAAGATACTTACCCATGGGAAACCTTGAAAGCAGGCATTTGAGTTCCGCTAGAGTCGCCAGATGACGGTGACGTTCCCTAATATTTTGAGTCAGAAGAATTAAGAGGTTGACGTATGAGACCGGCTTGTGGAAGAGTTAGAGTTGGGCTGTGTTGCACCTCATTGTGACGCTTTCAGGGAGCTGGAGTGTTGGGTAAGCCGGACATGAGATCTTCAGTACCATCACTCTAGGTCTTACGCCTTGATTTGTGTTGCTGTTTCTTCAAAAGAAAGTGGGGATCCAAATGAGCAGGAGGATGTGAAAATTTTACTTTCCGGATGACCCGCTGAATTTTCTATCATGGCAAGGATTCTAAGTCGGAGGAAATTATAGTTACCTATGCTGCATCAACATGACTGGTTTCTGCCTCTTCCTGAGAGGGATCGGTGTTAATAAGTCGCATAAAGAAAAGACCAAGGGAAGCAAGTTCTACCTCTGACCCATCATTGAGTGTGAGCTGTTCTTCGACTGATGGCTTCTTACGGTGACCTCCGCCATGAGATTTTGAACTCCTTGCCCTTTTAGCTGGAGCGGCGGCGATTGGCATTTTCTTCCTCCAAAAAGGAGAGTCAGCCTAGTTATATATAAGCAATAAGGTTAAAAAGCTTGATATTCAAAGGATTGACAAGCAAGATGAATCTTAATCACGATACTTACAGCCGAAGCCGGATTAAGGGCGCAGAAAGGGTTTACACTCATCTTGTTGCAGTTTTCGAATGACTCCCCAAGGAGTGATTTGATGGTATCGTTGATCTCTTTGTCAGTCAACTGTGTTGGACTGAAGCATTGTGGGTCTTTTGTATCACCCCCATTTAACACATTAAGCCACTGCACCGGCTCAATGGCAAGATCCTCCAGGCAACCCATCAACGGACTAGATTGATTCTGGTTAAACCGTTGGAGATCAAATCCCAGACCTTTGAAAAGGTGGAAGCGTACAGACCATGTTCTACAACGGCCAATCGACATGGAAGCGACCCACTAGTGGTGAGCCGGTTGGGGCGGTAACTCGGCAGGGGGTTCTCTCCAGCTGGGGAAGTGTCCTTGCAGTAGAACCAAGTATAGTTCCAGTCTTTGGGGTGGCTTGGCAGGGCGGCTGACGGGAAAGTTACATTTCTCTGCCTCTGAATAGAAACACCTCCTCGAGACTAAGCCATCTGTCATTTCAGTCTGGTGATTGCTATAATAATAATCCCTGAAAAGATCAACATATGGTTCTTCCCCAAGGTACACTTCATAGAACACTTGAAAGTTGCAAATATTGGACATAGAATTGAGGTCGATGTCTTCTGGATGAATATTATAGAAAGGCAGAACGTCTCGGAAGAATTTTGAGCTGGGTGGTGAAAAGCCACGTAGTAGGTGGTCTTTGAAAACTACAACTTCGCCCTCCTGGCATTCAGGAGGACATTCAGAACCTAGAACCCGCCAGTAGATGACCTCTTTGGCGGGTAAAACCCCCATGGTCACATAATCAGTGAGTATGTTTTCCGTGAGTCTAGAGGCAATCCAGTCACAAGTGGTTGGTGCTTTTGTCATGATGAGCCGGAAGCAATGAGCTGTGACCAAGGAATAATAATATGGTGGGTTAATAATGCAATGTTAAGCCACATAAAAGATTCTAATGATATTATGAGGAAGCTTGGAGATATTATAAGCTGCCCTATTCCAGAGGATAAGGTGAGTTTCAGATTGGTTAAACTATAGCAGATTAAGTGGTAACAGTCTAAGCCAGCAGCGTACCAACAGGTTACAAATTTATGGTTAAACCAGTCAGGTGTTGGCGGGTTACAAAATTATTATTTAAGCCACTAGAATGAATAATGGCGGGTTAGTGGTCCACGTATTCGAGATTGCCGAAATTATGTTAAGTATCGAACAAACAAGTCTCGCATTTATGCCCATAATTTTGAATCTATGATAGTTCAGGAAAAAATATTAAATCTAGCAGGCGGTAGTGGAAGAACTAGCAAGTTATGTACTGATTCTGAAGGAGAAGGGAATCTATCCAGATGCAAAATAAGGGCTAAAGCAGTTACCGCACCTTTTCTTCTCATTTGCGGATTGAGCCATGTTTTCTAAACGATAGGTGGATGAACTTGGATGAACTACGACAAACTACGATGAACTTAGTAAACTAGGGCATCCTAATGTGGATCTGAACCAAGGAAGGAGCCTTACCTGAAGATTTGAGTGAAGAGCGGAGGACCGGTGTGATTCTCTGGTCCGAACAGGGTGATGCAGTGGCCTCGACGGAGCGGTTGACACAGCTCAGCAGTAACAGCAGAGCTCCAGTGGTAATGGGCGTCGCGAGGAAGAAGAAGAAGAAGAGAGGGAGACGGGGGTAAACATGAAAAAGGAATCCCCCCGTCCCTATTTATAAGGGAAAAGTGAAACAGTAAAATGGTAGGCGCGAAAATTGAGGAGGCGTCATGATTATCTCAACAGTGGAGGCGCCTCGAGTCTCGGATGGCTTATTAATGCAAAAAGATTTGTTGTGATGTCATGAATTTTTTTCTGGATTTATTTGTATGAAGTCATGGCGGGTTATAGTGATTTGTGTAAGATTAAATGTTGTGATGAATCAAAAGAAGACTCGCCAACCGGACGCAGTGAAGATTGACATGAACAGGTTCGAATCAATCTGGGGCCTAATGTTGGGGATATAACCGCTCGGTGTGACCCGCCCGAGAGGGGCTGGGTTATACTGTTGGCGAATCATAAATAAAAGCCCAGATAGGCCTAAGAAGATATGATATGAAGACTAGAGGCAGTTTACAAGACGAGCCGGTTGAAGGCCCAGGATCCAGAGGAAGGCGCTGTGACCCGGAGATGTGGGCCGCCCGATGGTGACTTGCCTGGTAAGGCAAGGCGACTTAGAACCCGAGTTGGTCATGTTTTGTGATCTGACTTGGACTCTTATAAGCCCAAGGCATTGACCTATGTATGAAGGCGAGACCTGCGGTGGGTTAACTCAAGAAACAATTGATTGATAGCTAGGTCAAGCGCTTCCACTCCCTTGTAATCGATATACAAGCAATAAAACTCAAGGCAGGAAGTAGGCTTTTACCTCATTAACGAGGGGCCAAATCTGGGGAAACCCGTGTCTCTTGTCCCGTTCAACCCCTTCAAGCCAACCTACATTGCGATGGATCCACACCTAAGTCCTTTTGCAAGGGCATCTGCCGTGACAAAACCATGACACTCTGAGTATGGCAAATTATCATCCCAGCTAGATCCATAGTCTAGTGCACATGCTCTCAACATGTCCTCCAGAATCTAGTTGACTCTCTCGGCCTGTCCATCTGTCTACGGATGAAAAGTTGTACTGAACTCTAGCTTTGTACCCAAAGTTTCGTGTAACTGATTCCAAAACTTTGAGGTAAACCGTGTTCCTCTATCTGACATGATACTCCTAGGAACTCCATGTAGTCATACGATCCATGTCATGTATATCTTGGCTAACTTAGCACTGGTATATGTGGTCTTCACGGGAATGAAATGAGCTACCTTGGTCAAATGATCAACCACTACCTAGATGGAATCATAACCTAATCGAGTCCTGGGTAATCCCGTGATAAAACCCATTCCAAGTTTTTCCCATTTCCACTCAAGTAACCCTGCCGGCTTCTGATGTTCCACTGTTACTCGCTGACAAACATCGCATACTGCTACATATTCGGCAATATCCTTCTTCATACCTGTCCACCAGAAACTTTCCTTCAAGTCCGGATACATCTTGGTGTTGCCTAGATGAATCGAGTACAATGAGTCATGGGCCTCCTGAAGAATTAACTTCCCGACCTATGGGTCATTGGGCACATAGATACAATCCTCAAACCATTAAGTTTCGTGTTCATCCTCATAAAAACCTTTAGCCTTTCCATTACTCATCCTTTCCTTTATCTCTGCAATTTCCTTGTCCGTCTTCTAGGCTTCACCAATTCTTTCGGTCAAAGTAGACAGAATATCTAGGGTGGCGACAAATCATCTTGGTACTATGTCTAGTCGAAGATCTCTGAGATCGTGGCTAACTCTTGAGGTAATCCTCCAGCTATGACGGTGTTCACATAGCAGTTATGGCTCAAGGCCACTACTAGGAAAACTCTTATAGACAATCGCTTACTAGCAGCGCGTTATATTGCCCTGCGCTACTACTACTTACTAGTAGCGTGCTACATTGACCAGCGCTACTAGTAATATTACTGGTAGCGCGTGACAAAAAAACACACGCTTCTAGTAAATATGTTCAACTATGCCTCCGTGAACAGCCGTAGTAGCAGCGCATGTTGTAAAATTTGTGCTACTACTGTGCGGATAGCCGTAGCGCTGGTGAAACACCCGCGCTACTACTGTGCACCCCCGCATCCTCTCCTACCCCACATCTGCTCCCAACCCACCAACCATCCCACGCCATGTCTAAAAAAACACTCAACGCCCGATCCAGATCCCCAATCTTGTCTCCACTCCCACCTCCTCTCCTCTCCCAAGTCCCAACCCACTCGCCGCTAGCCGCCCTTCCACCTCCTCTCCTGTACCAATCCACTCGCCGCCGGAGAGCACTAGCAAGATAGTCCACCACCATGCCGTCTACTGTAGGTGGACTTCGCTGCCATGAGCCATCGGATGATGAGTCCGGTGAAGGTGGAGGGCCGCCCCTGCCCGTCCCCGGCGGCCGGTAGCGGCGGGGCGCCGAGGCCGATGGACGGCTAGGCGATGTCGGGCCCACGCCATTCCTCGCCAAGACCTACGACATGGTCGATGACACGGCCATGGACACCGTCGTCTCCTGGAATGCCACCAACAAAAGCTCGTCTGGACCCCCACCTCTTCGGCACCATGTTGCTATCGAGGTACTTCAAGCACAACAACTTCTTGAGCTTCGTCCGCCAACATATGTAAGTTGGACCTCTTGCTGCTTTGCTTTGGGCCATTTATGCCTAACAAATTGACTAATTTATGCCAATTGCTAGTAAACTACAAGGACTAGGAATGAGTAGATCTTGTGATTACGCAGACTACTTGAGTATCTCTAAAATTTTGATATATCCAATTTTTCCTCATGTTAACAGTCCTGGTGGCGGTTGTCAGCTGTAGTTCAGAAGGTGTGGCATGGGAACAGCGACATATTAATAGATCAAGCTAATTATGGGGTGATTGACAACAGTAGTGGTTTGGGAGCTAACAGTTGGGGGTGAAAAGGTGGTCCACTGCCGTTCAAATTTTAGCTACCATTAACATTAAAGTAATCATATAGACACATGCTCCCTAGATACCTCCATCTTTGTGGATTATGTTTTAGTTTCACTGAAGTTATTCTGCAAGATATAACATAGATTTTTGCCTAGGTACCTAAGAAGAAATAATCAATAGGATGATAGCAGATACTTGGTAGTTCGTGTGATGTTTTAGTTTTATGCAACACTTCATAAAAATCCTCGGTTATGGTTACCAAAATTGTACATTGTGAGTAGGGCACGCTTAGTTTTCTTCCACAAAAAGCAGCCTGACTCAGGCAGGGATCTCAGGCGTCTGAATTCTGATCAATTCCGGCAGCCTCCGTCGCCATCCAATACCTTCTCGTGCTTCTGCACCTCCCTCTATTAGGGACTCTGGAGTAGGAGGGGCGGCCATGGCGCTCGCATTAGTCTCCAGTAACGGCGGCGGGAGCGACTTCTCCGTGATGGTGATAGGGTCCGACTTCGCGGTGGAAACTGGCGTGGCGCTCCTCGTCTCCCCCGCCGACCGTGAGGAGTGGCACGACTGCATTCCAGACCTCGGTGATGACTTCTCCAACCTCGAGGAGCACCAGGTTGTCCACGTGCAGGGCACAGACAGATTCGGCCAGCCCGTGATGACCCACAAGTGTAGGGTATCTATCGTAGTCCTTTCGATAAGTAAGAGTGTCGAACCCAACGAGGAGCAGAAGGAAATGATAAGCGGTTTTCAGTAAGGTTTTCTTTGTAAGCACTGAAATTATAGGTAATAGATAGTTTTGTGATAAGATAAATTGTAACGAGTAACAAGTAGATAAAGTAAATAAAGTGCAGCAAGGTGGCCCAATCCTTTATGTAGCAAAGGATAAGCCTGGACAATTTCTAATAATAAGAAAGGAGCTCCCGAGGACACATGGGAATTATCGTCAAGCTAGTTTTCATCACGTTCATATGATTCATGTTCGGTACTTTCATAATTTGATATGTGGGTGGACTGGTGCTTGGGTACTGCCCTTACTTGGACAAGCATCCCACTTATGATTAACCCCTATTGCAAGCGTTCACAACTACAAAAGAAGTATTAAGGTAAACCTAACCACAACATTAAACGTATGGATCCAAATCAGCCCCTAACGAAGCAACACATAAACTAGGGTTTAAGCTTCTGTCACTCTAACAACCCATCAGCTACTTATTACTTCCCAATGCCTTCCTCTAGGCCCAAATAATGGTGAAGCGTCATGTAGTCGACGTTCACATAACACCACTAGAGGAAAAGACAACATACATCTCATCAAAATATCGAACGGATACCAAATTCACATGCCTACTAATAGCAAGACTTCACCCATGTCCTCAGGAACAAACGTAACTACTCACAAAGCATATTCATGTTCAAAATCAGAGGAGTAATAATATGCATTAAGGATCTGAACATATGATCTTCCACCAAGTAAACCAATTAGCATCAACTACAAGGAGTAATCAACACTACTAGCGACCCACAGGTACCAATTTGTGGTTTTGATACAAGATTGGATACAAGAGATGAACTAGGGTTTTGAGAGGAGATGGTGCTGGTGAAGATGTTGATGGAGATTGACCCCCTCCCGATGAGAGGATCGTTGGTGATGATGTTAGTGATGATTTCCCCCTCCCGGAGGGAAGTGTCCCTGGCAGAACAGCTCCGCCAGAGCCCTAGATTGGTTCCGCCAAGGTTCCGCCTTGTGGCGGCGGAGTTTCGTCTCGTAAGCTCGCCCATGATTTTTTCCAGGGTAAAAGCCCTCATATAGCAGAAGATGGACACCCGGGGTCCACCAGGGGGCCCAGGAGATAGGGGGGCGCCCCCACCCTCCTGGATAGGGTGTGGGCCCCCTGATGTATTTATTCCGCTCAATAATTTTTATTAATTACAAAAATAGGTTTCGTGGAGTTTCAGGATTTTTGGAGGAGTGCAGAATAGGTTTCCAATGTTTGCTCCTTTTCCAGCCAGAATTCTAGCTGCCGGCATTCCCCCTCTTCATGGTAAACCTTGTAAAGTAAGAGAGAATAGCCATAAGTATTGAGATATAATGTGTAATAATAGCCCATAATGCAATAAATATTGATATAAAAGCATGATGCAAAATGGACGTATCAACTCCCCCAAGCTTAGACCTCGCTTGTCCTCAAGCGGAAGCCGATAACGAAAAAAATGTGCACATGTTTAGAGATAGAGGTGTCGGTAAAAATAAAATACGGACACGAGGGCATCATGATCATTCTTATAACAGCAACATATATAGATTTTATCATATGATTTCTTATGCTCAAGTAACAATCAATTCACAATGTCAAGTATGGTTCAAAAACTTCATTGAGAACTAACAAACTATAATCTCAGTCATTGAAGCAATTGCAATTTATCATAACATCAGAAAGAGTCAACAATATAGCTTTTCAGCAAATTCACATACTCAACTATCTTGTAGTCTTCTACAATTGCTAACACTCACGCAATACTTATGGTTATGGAGTTTCAGCCAGACACTGAGAAAGATAGAGGCTTATTGTGTGGCCTCCCAACGTATTCACCTTTAGGTGATGTCAACAATAATAGCCCATGCTAACTTACATCCAATTGGATATATATATCATGATCTTTCAAACACGAGGAGCTTGCCAACGGATAAAATGAAAAAGGGAAAGGTGAGGATCACCTTGACTCAAGCATAAAGTAAAAACATAAAGTAAAAGATAGGCCCTTCACAGAGGGAAGCAGAGGTTGTCATGTGCATTTAGGGTTGGATTCACAAAATCTTATTGCAAAAGAACGTCACTTTATATTGCCCCTTGTATGTGGACCTTTATTATGCAGTCCGTCGCTTCTATTACTTCCACAACAAGATCGTACAAAGCTTATTTTCTCTGCACTAATAAGTCATACATATTTAGATAGCAATTTTTATTGCCTGCAACATGACAACTTACTTGAAGGATCTTACTCAATCCATAGGTAGGTATGGTGGACTCTCATGGCAAAACTGTGTTTAAGGATATTTGGAAGCACAAGTAGTATCTCTACTTGGTGCAAGGAAATTGGCTAGCATGAGGGGGAAAGGCAAGCTCAACATGTTTGGAAGGTCAATGACAATATATTACTGATATGTGAGAAAACATAAACCATTACGTTGTCTTCCTTGTCTAACGTTAACTCTTTTAGCATGTCATACTTAATGAGTGCTCCCAATCATAAAAGGTGTCCAAGATAATATATTTATATGTGAACCTCTCTTTCCTTATCACTTCCTATTAATTGCAACTATGACCAAAACTACGTTTATCAACTCTCAACAATTTTTATGCCTCATACTTTCTATGTGTGAAGTCATAACTAACCATAAGATCAATATGAACTCTTTTATTGTTTCTACTTTCTCAAGATCATAGCAACATAGCAAAGCCCTTGACTCAACACTAATCTTTATTATAGATAGCTCACGGACTCGATTACAAAAAGAGATCACAAAGCAAAACTCAAAACTACTTGATATCAAAACTTCAATCTACTAGATCAAGATACCACTAAAAGGATCGAACTAAATAAAATGGTAAAGATAGGAGTGTGATGGTGATACGATACCGGGGCACCTCCCCCAAGCTTGGCAGTTGCCAAGGGGAGTGCCCATACCCATGTAATTATGTCCTCGGAGGTGATGAAGTAGGAGTTGTTGCAGTTGTGGGTTTGTTCCTCAATTTACGCTTGAGTATAATATTTTGCTCCTTTAGGTCCTCGATCTCCTGCTCAAGGCTTAATACTCTTTTGCATAATTCCTGTTTATTTTCCTGCAAGAGACGAAAAGGGATAAACTCGATCTTTGGCTTCTTTGCTCTATCAGGGAGGCTTAACTTTTTAAACTCCACATGCATATCCCCAGGCTGAGGTAATGGGGCTTCGTCTTCGTCTGAACTCGTCTCCTCCTTTACTTTAGGCTCATAGTGTTCCTCTTCTTCAGAGGTCCAGCCATCATGCTCCAAGTCCCCGTAGACCTTAGGGTCTGCGAGGTTACCAGCCACATAACTTTCCCCTTCCGAATCCTGAGACGACATATAGCTCTAAATCTGTAACAAAACAGCTCGAAAGGAAAACAAAGGATATTTGTGTGATACAGTGGTCAAAACCTTCGGGAGTATATATAATGAATTTTTACCGACCAAAATACATAACGTGCAAGAAAACGGAGTCCGGGAGGCACACGAGGTGCCCACGAGACAGGGGGCGCGCCCAGTAAGGGTGGGCACGCCCTCCACTCTCGTGGGGGCCTCGTGTCCCTTTCAGACTACTTCTTTCTTCCTAAAATTCTTAAATATTCCAAAACTAATAAAAAATGCCATTGGAGTTGTTTTGGAGTCGGTTGACTTACCGTACCACATACCTATTCCTTTTCGGAGTCTGGAACGTTCTGGAAAGTGTCCCTTATGTATTCCTCCGGGGTGCTTTGATGAGCAAATTTACTATGATGAAAGCATGCCTCCTATCTATGATGATTATTGTGATGACACGTATGCTTTAAAGAATAATGATAACCATGAAACTTGTCATCTTGATCTTAATTTTCAATCACATGATAGTTATTTTGTTGAGTTTGCTCCCACTATTATTCATGAGAAGAATTTTGCTTATGTGGAGAGTAGTAAATTTTCTATGCTTGTAGATCATGAAAAGAATGCTTTAGGTGCTGGTTACATTGTTGAATTCATTCATGATGCTACTGAAAATTATTATGAGGGAGGAACATATGCTTGTAGGAATTGCAATAATATCAAGTTTCCTCTCTATGTGCTTCAAGTTTTGAAGCTATGTTTGTTTTACCTTCCTATGCTAGTTGATTATCGTTCCCATAAGTTGTTTGCTCACAAAATCCCTATGCATAGGAAGTGGGTTAGACTTAAAAGTTCTAGTCATATGCTTCATGATGCTCCCGTTATGTTTCAATTCTTATCTTTTATGTGAGCATCATTGTCATCATCATGCCTAGCTAGAAAGGCATTAAAGAAAAGCGCTTGTTGGGAGACAACCCAATACTTATTCTTACTGTTTTTGTGTGTTCACATAATTATGCTACTGTAGTAATCATGTTTTATAGCTTTTGTTTCAATAAAGTGCCAAGTAAGACCTTTAGGATGGCTTACGGTGATAGTTGTGTTGATCCTGCTGAAAATCAGAAACTTTTGCACCCAGTAAATTAGTTTTGTTAATTCACATAAACGTGATTCTGATCTGCCCCTTTCTTCTATGGATTGGTAAACGAATTGCTTAGGACTTCCTAATTTGGTAGGATTTGTGGAGTTCCAGAAGTATACGTTTAATACAGATTACTACAGACTGTTCTGTTTTTGGCAGATTCTGTTTTCTATGTGTTGTTTGCTTATTTTGATGAATCTATGAGTAGTATCGGAGGGTATGAACCATAGATAAGTTAGAATACAGTAGATATTATACCAATATGAATTTATAATGAGTTCATTACAGTACCTAAGTGGTTGTTTTATTTTCTTATACTAACGGAGCTTACGAGTTTTCTGTTAAGTTTTGTGTTGTGAAGTTTTCAAGTTTTGGGTAAAGATTCGATGGACTACGGAATAAGGAGTGGCAAGAGCCTAAGCTTGGGGATGCCCAAGGCACCCCAAGGTAATATTCAAGGACAACCAAGAGCCTAAGCTTGGGGATGCCCCGGAAGGCATCCCCTCTTTCGTCTTCGTTCATCGGTAACTTTACTTGGAGCTATATTTTTATTCACCACATGATATGTGTTTTTCTTGGAGCGTCATTTTCTTTCATTATTATTTGCTTTCTGTTATTTAGAATAATGTTTTGAATCTTTAGTTTCAATAAAGAAGTCAAGGATAGCCTTTGCCATGCTTATTTTGCTAGTATACATGTTGCTGTTTGAAAAACAGAAAGTTTACCGCTGTTGCAAAAATCCCCTAGAAAAGTCAGAGAGTGGTATAATGTTGAATATTTTTGCATATTGAGCTCTGATAAATTTATTACAGTGGGAATTTTAGTTCATAATTTTTGGAGTCAGGGAAGTATTGATACTCTTGCATTCTTTACAGACTGTACTGTTTTGGCAGATTTCTGTTATGGTTGTATTGTTTGCATATGTTTGCATGATTAATGATTCTATTTGAGGATAGGAGTATTAAATATGCAGAGCCATTTAGTATGCAATGTTGAATAATTATTTAAGTGATTTGTTACAGTAGAAAATGATAAGGTTTTGCATTGGTTTATACTAACCTATCTCACGAGTTCTTGTTGAGTTTGTTGTGAATGAAGCTTTTGATAAAAAGAGAAACCATGATATGAGAGGAATTAAGGAGACACAAAAGCTCAAGCTTGGGGATGCCCAAGGCACCCCAAGATAATATTTCAAGAAGTCTCAAGCATCTAAGCTTGGGTATGCCCCGGTAGGCATCCCACCTTTCTTCTTCAACAACTATCGGTTAGTATCGGTTGAGCCTAAGTTTTTGCTTCTTCACATGAGTTGTGCTATCCTTGCAATGTAGTTTTATTTAGATTTGCTTGCTGTTGTAATAAAGTATCAAGATCTGAAATTATTAAATGGGAGAGTCTTCACATAGTTGCATAATTATTCGACCACTCATTGATCTTCACTTATATCTTTCGGAGTAGTTTTTGTTATTGCTCTAGTACTTCACTTATATGTTGTAGAGCATGGTGGTAGTTTTATTTTGAGAAATATATGAACTCTCATGATTCACTTAGATTATTTTGAGAGTCGTTAATATCATGGTAATTTGCTTAAATAATCCTAATATGATTGGTATTCAAGATTTGTAAGAATTCTTATGAGTGTGTTGAATACTAAGAAAAGTTTGGTGCTTGATAATTCTTTTGAGTATGGAGGTAGTGATATTAAAGTCATGCTAGTTGGGTGATTATGAATTTAAAGAATGCTTGTGTTGAAGTTAGAAAGTCCCTTAGCATGCACGTATGGTTAAAGTTGTGTAACAAATTTGAAACATGAAGTGTACCTGGCTTGTGCATCCTTATGAGTGGCGGTTGGGGACGAGCTATGGTCTTTTCCTACCAATCTATCCCCCTAGGAGCATGCGTGTAGTACTTGGTTTTTGATGACTTCTAAATTTTTGCAATAAGTATATGAGTTCTTTTGACTAATGTTGAGTCCATGGATTATACGCACTTTTACCTTTCCGCTATTGCTAGCCTCTTCGGTACCGTGCATTGCCCTTTCTCACCTTGAGAGTTGGTGCAAACTTTGCCGGTGCATCCAAACCCCGTGATACGATACGCTCTATCACACATAAACCTCCCTATATCTTCCTCAAAAAAGCCACCATACCTACCTATTATGGCATTTCCATAGCCATTTCGAGATATATTGCCATGCAACTTTCCACCGTTCCGTTCATCATCATCATGACATACTTTACTTTTGTCATATTGCCATTGCATGATCATGTAGCTGACATCATATTTGTGGCATAGCCACCATGCATAATTCATACATGTCACTCTTGATTCATTGCACCATCCCGGTACACCGCCAGAGGCATTCATATAGAGTCATATCTTGTTCTAGTTTCGAGTTGTAATTCATATGTTGTAATGAAAGTGTGATGATCATCATTATTAGAGCATTGCCCAAAAAGAAAAAAAAGAAAAAAAAGAAGAAAGGCCAAAAAAAAGAAAGTCCCAAAAGAAAAAAAAGAAAAAAAAGAAGAAAATAAATAAATAAATAAAAAGGGCAATGTTACTATCTCTTTTTCCACACTTGTGCTTCAAAGTAGCACCTTGTTCTTCATGAAGAGAGTCTCATATATTGTGCTTCAAAGTAGCACCATGTTTTTCATATAGTGAGTCTCATAAGTTGTCTTTTTCATACTAGTGGGAATTTTCATTATAGAACTTGGCTTGTATATTCCTACGATGGGCTTCCTCAAATGCCCTAGGTCTTCGTGAGCAAGCAAGTTGGATGCACACCCACTAGTTTTCTTTTGTTGAGCATTCATAGCTCTAGTGCATCCATTGCATGGCAATCCCTACTCCTCATGTTGACATCAATTGATGGGCATCTCCATAGCCCGTCGATTATCCTCGTCAATGTGAGACTTTCTCCTTTTTGTCTCCTCCACACAATCCCCATCATCATATTCTATTCCACCCACAGTGCTATTTCCATGGCTCACGCTCATGTATTGCGTGAAGGTTGAAAAAGTTTGAGATTATTTAAGTATGAAACAATTGCTTGGCTTGTCATCGGGGTTATAGAAGTTGGGAACATCTTTGTGTGACGAAAATGAAGCATATCCTAACTATATGTTTTTTGTAGGGATGAACTTTCTTTTGCCATGTTATTTTGAGAAGACATGATTACTTTGATTAGTATGCTTGAAGTGTTACTATTTCTTTTATCAATATGAACTTTTATTTTGAATCATTTGGATCTGAACATTCATATCACAAGTAAGAAGAATTACATTGAAATTATGCCAACTAGCACTCCGCGTCAAAAATTCTTTTTTATCATTTACCTACTCGAGGACGAGCATGAATTAAGCTTGGGGATGCTTGATACGTCTCCAACGTATCTATAATTTTTGATTGCTCCATGCTATATTATCTACTTTTTTAGGCAATATTGGGCTTTATTATCCACTTTTATATTATTTTTGGGACTAACCTATTAACCGGAGGCCCAGCCCAGATTTGCTGTTTTATGCCTATTTCAGTGTTTCGAGGAAAAGGAATATCAGACGGAGTCAAAACGGAATGAAATCAACTGGAGAAGTTATTTTTGGAAGGAAACCCACCTGATGGACTTGGACTCCACGTCAGAGATACGGGAGGTGCTCACGAGGGTGGGGGGCGTACCCACCCCCCTAGGGCGCGCCCCCTGCCTCGTGGGGCCCCCATAGCTCCACCGACGTACCCCTTGCACCCATATATACCTACGTACCCTAAAACTTCCAGAACAGAAGATAGATTGGGAGTTCCGCGGCCGCAAGCCTCTGTAGCCACCAAAAACCTCTCGGGAGCCTGTTCCGGCACCCTGCCGGAGGGGGATCCCATCACCGGTGGACATCTTCATCATCCCGGCGCTATCCATGACGAGGAGGGAGTAGTTCACCCTCGGGGCTGAGGGTATGTACCAGTAGCTATGTGTTTGATCTCTCTCTCTCTCTCATGTTCTCTCTCGAGTTTCCTCTATGGCATGATCTTGATGTATCCCGAGCTTTACTATTGTAGTTGGATCTTATGATGTTTCTCCCCCTCTACTCTCTTGTGATGAATTGAGTTTCCCCTTTGAAGTTATCTTATCGGATCGAGTCTTTTATGAGAACACTTGATGTATGTCTTGCCGTGATTATCTGTGGTGACAATGGGATATCATGTTCCACTTGATGTATGTTTTGGTGATCAACTTGCGGGTTTCGTGACATTGGGAACCTATGCATAGGGGTTGGCACACGTTCTTGACTCTCCAATAGAAACTTTGGGGCACTCTTTGAAGTACTTTGTGTTGGTTGGATGAATTTGAGAATGTGTGATGCATATCGTATAATCATGCCCACGGATACTTGAGTTGACAATGGAGTATCTAGGTGACATTAGGGTTTTTGTTTATTTGTGTCTTAAGGTGTTATTCTAGTATGAATTTTTTTTATAGATTGATCCGAAAGAATAACTTTGAGGTGGTTTCGTACCCTACCATAATATCTACGTTTGTTCTCCGCTATTAGTGGCTTCGGAGTGACTCTTTGTTGCATGCTGAGGGCTTGTTATATGATCTATCTATGTTATTATTGTTGAGAGAACTTGCACTAGTGAAAGTATGAACCCTAGGCCTTGTTTCCTATCATTGCAATATCGTTTACGCTCACTTTTACCATTAGTTACCTTGCCGTTTTTATTATTTCAGATTACAAAAACCTATATCTACTATCTACTTTGCACTTGTATCACCATCTCTTCGCCGAACTAGTGCACCTATACAATTTACCATTGTATTGGGTGTGTTGGGGACACAAGAGACTCTTTGTTATTTGGTTGCAGGGTTGTTTGAGCGAGACCATCTTCATCCTACGCCTCCGACGGATTGATAAACCTTAGGTCATCTTTGAGGGAAATTTGCTACTGTCCTACAAACCTGTGCACTTGCAGGCCCAACAACGTCTACAAGAAGAAGGTTGTGTAGTAGACATCACTTGTCTTCCACGCAAAGGGGAGTCCCATCCGGACACGGGACGAAGTCTTGAGTCTTATATCTTCACGGTCCAACAGTCCGGCCAAAGTACATAGTCCGGCTGTCCGGATACCCATTAATCCAGGACTCCCTCAGTAGCCCCTGAACCAGGCTTCAATGACGATGAGTCCGGCGCGCAGATCGTCTTCGGCATTGCAAGGTAGGTTCCATATCCGAATACTCCAAAGTACCCGTTGTAACAAACAGTGTCCGGCTTCCCATCAATGTTGTACTCCTCGGCTTCTATGCTTCAATAATGGCCATCTCCACATGTCGAGCGAATACGAGGAGCCGGAGCATTTTTACATTTGCCCCCCCGGCCCTACAGACAAACCGTCTATTTGAAGAGACGGGGATCCTCAGACCCAAATCTCACCTTCTTCCCTTGAGCAAGCATCAACAGAGCGCATCCGGAAAAAATCATCCCCACATGGCCGGCCGCCGCGGCTCCTCTTCTCGCTCCCTTAGCTCTAGGCCAGGTGATTGGGAAGAATGTTCTGTTCCCCATAGCCATCTAGTAGAGTTGCAGACCCAAGGGTTTCTTCCACCGACGTTCATGGTCCCCGCCCGAGCAGGAGTAGCCACCTATAATGGCGGGGAGCAAGCGGAGAGATCTCCTAATCCATCCCAGGGGGAGCGAATATGCCTTATCCCGTATCTGCTAAGAGGCGTCAGGTTTCCAATATACCCATTCCTTCGCGGGCTCCTGGAGTTCTGCGGCCTCCAGTTGCACAACTTCACCCCCGCCTCCGTGCTGCACATCGCAGGATACATCGCCCTTTGTGAATTATTTCTGGGCTGCGAGGCTCACGTCAGGTTATGGAAGAAGTTGTTCTGCCTCATCCCTCGCAACCAGGGGGAATCCATATGTCAAGTGGGCGGAGCCGAAATATGGCGCTTCGCCGAGACCAGATACCTGTCCGGTACTCCCAAGAAGGCATCTGAAAACTGGCCCTCGGAGTGGTTTTATGTTGATGACGTTCTGAGGGAGTCCCAGATTAGGGGGTGTCCGGATAGCCGAACTATCACCTTTGGCCAGATTCCTGGACTATGAAGATACAAGATTGAAGACTTCATCCCGTGTCCGGATGGGACTTTCCGTGGCATGGAAGGCAAGCTTGGCGATACGGATATGTAGATCTCCTACCATTGTAACCGACTCTGTGTAACCCTAACCCTCTTCGGTGCCTATATAAACCGGAGGGTTTTAGTTCGTAGGATGAACAACAATCATACCATAGGCTAGCTTCTAGGGTTTAGCCTCTCTGATCTCGTGGTAGATCTACTCTTGTACTACCCATATCATCAATATTAATCAAGCAGGAGTAGGGTTTTACCTCCATCGAGAGGGCCCGAACCTGGGTAAAAACATCGTGTCCCTTGTCTCCTGTTACCATCCTCCTAGACGCACAGTTCGGGACCCCCTACCCGAGATCCGCCGGTTTTGATACCGACATTAGTGCTTTCATTGAGAGTTCCTCTGTGCCGTCGCCATCAGGAAGGATGCCCCGTCCCGTCTTTAAAGACGGCACTGTTGCTAAAGGAGCTTTGGCTATCGGCCAAACTCTCTGGATAGGCGGCTTCCTTATGACCGCCTGTTCGGCCGCCGCGCCGACAATGACTTCTTGGGTCATCGAAAGCGATCTTCACGTTAACTCGGAACTCGCCGAGCAGTTAGATCCGATGGAGCTCTCTTCCTTAAACAAGCTCTTGGATCGCATCGCTGCCCTGGGAGTCGCTACAGACTACGATCAGATTGGGCCTAAACCCAATCTAAGAGAGATTAACTCTCCCCAGGTTACCCAACACGTTGCTGTGGTAGAGGAACAATGCGGCGACCCTTCTTCTATCTTAAGGACTAGCTATGTACGGATTCCAGATCCCTCCATGCCGGATTCCCGCGGAGGGGAGGACGTCACTCAAGCCCTGAACCTAAAGTCGGGCAGCGGGCTAGATTCATTGGACAACATCCAAGAACCCAAACTTCCAAGTTCGGAAACTTCCTGGCCCTTGAGTTTTAGGTTGGACGGGGTTCCGAATTTAATTCCACCCGCCCACCCAAACACAAGCAATCTATCCCAAATCCGGCAAGAGCCCGCAGAAACAGTACACCATTACTGGGCCAGATTCCTCCTGGTCATAAACAGGATAAAGGATTGCCGTGAGGAGGACGCAATTTCATTCTTCTGCAACAATTGCACGGACAAGGGAATTCTCAACGCCGTAAGTCGTCGTGAAATTACACGCTTCGCTGACTTGGCGTCCATAGTACGGAAGTACTGTGCGATGGAAAGCGCCTGGAAAACCAAAATAAATATTTGGGACAATCAGGCCCTGAATACAACCCCAGTCCGAAATAAAAGGGTGCATCATCGCCAGGCACCTGGGTCAAATACCAAAAAGCAAAAACCCTCTATAGGGCATGGAACCGTACTGGAGGGATGGCTCAATGGACCCTGCAAAATTCATAGTACAGAGGGCGCCACTCCAACTCATAGCCTTAGAGCATGTTGGATACTATGGCAGGTGGCCAAAAGTGGCGAAGAGCTTCTAACTCCAGAGCACCAGTCCAAGGATACCAGTACGGTATTAACAGTCTTCGAGACTTTTGCATCAAATAATATGCGGAAACGAACACTCCGCAGCCTTGCCAAAGTCTACCAAGTAGCAACAATAAACACATGGAGTGACACGACTATTACCTTTAATGCCAGTGACGAACCTAAATTCTGAACAGCCCGAGCACCAGCCGCATTGGTCCTCAGTCCAATAGTGGACGGCTTTCGCCTCAGCAAGGTACTCATGGACGGTGGCAGCGGATTGAACCTCATTTATGAGGAAACCCTCAAAAAAATGGAAATAGACTGGAGCCGCATTGAGCGAAGCAGCACAACCTTTAGAGGAATAATCCCCAGTCGGGAAGCATGCTGTACAGGAAAAATCACACTGGATGTGGTGTTCGGCACGTCGGATAATTACAGGTCCGAGGAAGTCACGTTCCAAGTGGCCCCGCTCAGCAGCGGATATCACGCTCTATTAGGGCGAGAGGCATTCACAATTTTTCAAGCTATACCCCATTACGGGTACATGAAGCTCAAAATGCCCGGGCCCAACGGAATCATCACTCTTGTTAGTGACCCGGACATAGCACTCTGCGCCGAAAATAAGACAGCTGCACTGGCCCTGGAGGCACTATCCGAAGCCCTAGCGGCCGAGGAACTCACTGCGCTGCGCTCCACGGTGAATAGGGACGATGTGATACTCGATAAGAGATCCAAGTCCACCTCCTTTAAACCAGCGGACGAAATAGTCAAATTCCAAGTCCATCCAACGGACCCTACAAAAACGGCCTCCATCGGGGCACAATTAAACCCTGATGTAGACGCTGCACGACGAGAATTCCTACGCGAAAATTGGGACATTTTTGCCTGGCACCCTTCAGACATGCCAGGAATCCCACGACGGCTGGCCGAGCACAGCCTAAACATCCTAAAAGGATTCAAGCCAGTCAAACAGGCTCTTCGGCGTTTCTCCGAGCCCAAGAGACAGGCCATGGGAGAGGAGCTAGCCAAATTATTGGAGGCCGGATTCATCAGAGATATAAAACATCCGGACTGGCTAGCAAACCTGGTGATGGTACCAAAGAAGGACAAATCCTAGCGCCTATGTGTCGATTTGAAGGACCTCAACAAGGCTTGCCCAAAGGATCCCTTCCCCCTCCCCCGCATCGATCAAATTATCGACGCTACCGCATGACACGATTCATTGTGTTTCCTCGACGCATACTCCGGCTACCACCAAATTAAGATGGCAGAGCCCGACCAGGCCGCAACAGCATTCATCACCCCATACGGCCCATTCTGCTTCAACACAATGCCCTTTGGGCTCAAAAACACCGGCGCAACATATCAGCACATGATTCAGACATGTCTGGCAAACCAGATCAGCAAAACAGTGGAGGCATATGTAGACGATGTGGTCGTCAAAACCAAGCACGTCGAAACTCTAGTAGACGATTTGAGGCTCACGTTCGATAATCTGTGAACATATGACATTAAGCTTAACCCGGAAAAATGTGTTTTTAGCGTACCAGCCAGAAAGCTCTTGGGCTTCATTGTATCCGGTAGAGGAATTGAAGCAAACCCAGCCAAGATCCGAGCTCTGTCACAATTGGATATCCCAAAGGACCTCAAACAAATACAAAAATTGACGGGATGCGTGGCGGCTTTAAGCCGCTTTATCTCCCGTTTAGGAGAAAAGGCATTACCCCTTTATCGCCTCCTCCGATGCACCGAACACTTCGAGTGGACGGATGCCGCCACGGCTGGACTCGAAGAAATAAAAGCCATATTGGCAACAAACCCGGTCCTGGCCGCGCCCAACATGGGCGAACCAATGCTATTATATATCGCGGCAACTCATTAAGTTGTGAGCACGGTGCTCGTTGTTGAACGAGAAACAGACGGACACAAGTTCCCCCTTCAAAAACCAGTTTACTATGTGTCCACTGTCCTAACTCCATGCAAGTCACAATACCCGCATTATCAAAAGATAGCGTACACGGTGTTCATGGCATCCCGGAAGCTACGACACTACTTTCAAGAGTGTTCGATAACAGTAGCCTCCGAAGTACCTCTTAATGACATTATAAACAACCGCGACGCGATGGGCCGGATTTCCAAATGGGCCATTGAGTTCCTCCCGTTCGACATAACCTATAAGCCACGGCGAGCTTTTAAGTCGCAAGTCTTGGCCGACTTCGTCGCCGAATGGACTGAAGCCGAACTCCCTAAAGAGTACGGCGCATATTCCAACTGGATCATGCACTTCGACGGCTCCAAAATGTTGGCTAGTCTGGGGGCTGGCGTCGTTTTGACGTCCCCAAACGGAGATACGGTTCAATACGTACTCCAGATAATGTATACGGACTCCAACAACCCAGCCAAATACGAGGCCCTTCTACATGGCCTCCGGATGGTAGTCTCCATGGGCATTCAACACCTAGAGGTGCGCGGGGATTCGAACCTCGCGATATCCCAAATAAATGGAGACTTCGATGCCAAGGATCTGAAAAGGCAGCTTATCGCAACGCCGTCCTAAAAATGTCAGCTCGGTTTGAGGGGCTCGAATTTCACCATATAGCCCGGGATAACAACCAGGCAGCAGACGTATTGGCACGCATTGGCGCAAAGCGCGATGCCGCCCCTCCCAACATCTTCCTAGAGAGGCTGTTCAAGCCATCCATACTATGGGAGGGGGAATCCGGAAATAACAACCTGGACCCAACCGCACTGCCCGACACCGAACATTCTGACACAATCGGTGGTTCTGCCAACGAAGTAACACCCTCAGCCCATGTAATAATGGCAGTCATTGCCCCGTGGACGGAACCATTCCTAGCCTACCTAACCAGCAGGAACTTCCCGAGGACCAAAATGAGGCCCGCTGCATAGTGCGGCGATCTAAAGCCTATAAGGTCCATGAGGGAGAGCTTTACAAGAAAAGCACAACCGGAGTCCTTCAAAGGTGTATCTCCGAAGAGAAAGGGCGGAACCTTCTGGCTGAAATTCATGCCGGACTCGGCGGGCACCACGCCGCAGCCCGGGCCCTTGTAGGCAAGGCCTTCCGTACAGGATTTTATTGGCCGACGGCCCGGGCAGATGCTCAGGACTTAGTCCAACGATGCGTCGGTTTCCAGCTCTTTGCTAATCAAAGCCACATGCCACCCACTGCACTCAAAACTATACCCATAACCTGGCCCTTCGCGGTCTGGGGGCTTGACATGGTTGGACCCCTTAAAGGAGGAACCCACAAGCAAAAATACCTACTGGTCATGGTGGATAAATTCACCAAATAGATAGAGGCCAAACCTGTTAAGACGGCCGAATCCGGACAGGTGATAGACTTCATATCAGGGGTCGTACACCATTACAGCGTCCCCCATAGCATCATCACTGATAACGGCACAAACTTTACGGCCGACGAGGTTAAACTCTGGTGCAAGAACATGGGCATCAAGCTCGACTATGCTTCAGTCTATCACCCTCAAACTAACGGTCAAGTCGAGCGAGCAAATGGTCTAATCATGAGCGGCATGAAACCCAGATTAGTGTGGTCCCTCAAGGAATCTAACACGCACTGGGTAGAGGAGCTCGACTCCGTACTCTAGGGGCTGCGGACCACTCCGAATCGCAGCACCGGATTTACACCATTCTTTATGGTATACGGCGCAGAGGCAGTTCTGCCCTATGACATAATTCATGACTCACCTCGCGTGCGCATGTACGAAGAAAGAGAAGCCGAGCTCATCGGCAGGACAGTTTGGACGCATTGGAGGAGGAGCGTGACGTGGCAAAAGCCCGTTCCGCATTCTATCAACAGCAAGCTCGAAGATATCAAAGCAGAGAAGTACGGGCCAAAACTTACAACGTTGGCGAGTTAGTTCTACGCCTGCCGGACAAGAAAAAGGACAGACTCAAGCCCAAATGGGAAGGTCCCTTTATCATCGACCAAGTCCTGACTGGTGGAGCGTACCGTCTGCACGATGCATCGGATAACCGACTCGAGCCGAACCCATGGAACGTAGCCCGTCTCCGAAGATTATACGCCTAGCGCCGGATTCTGAGTTTGTCTCCTTCCTCCGTATATATTTTTACATATTAGCTATCTTCTGTTTCTCTCCTTCTCCCTCCTTTCCTATTACAGCCTTTGAAAGCTTGTTTGCGCATTGTTCGCACACGCTTGACGCGCTATCCGCGCTCATTATACCTGGGGGCTTCTTTAACAGAAGCTTATTTATACGGGCTTCATGCCCAACACATGTGTCACACTTCCACATGTACCTTTTATTCACCATTATATGCATCGATATGACTTAAGTTTTGGCCAAGCTGGGTTGCCTGGCTCCTGTGCTTACCCCTACGTTCCCGATTGTTCAGCTAGGCGGTAAAGGGAGCACCTCTGCGATTGTTACTGTCGGGTCAGCCGGATGTGTACCTCAGACTGGGTGAAGCCGAAAGGTAGTGTTCTTAAGGGAATATTCGGTCGGTGAACTAAAAGATGATTTCTTATCTATTTATTTATCTGCCACAGATGTTTTTCTGCTTTTTTTTCGCAGTCCGGACATGCACTTTAGGGCATGCCTCCCAGGGAAAGGAACCCCTAACGTAACTATTCTCCCTGGAAGATGTTTCTTACTAACCATGTAATATAACATAACTAGTTGGACACTTGTCTGATACAGCAGTAATGACCCCTACACCTGGTCTCCACGCATGCCCCGGTTCTTATATAACCGCGAGGGTATTCGGACACACTCCGGACTATTGGGTCCCGAGGTTGAAGCGAAAAGGTCCGCTACGACAAACGATCTACAATCCGGCTAGAAGGCATTTTACATGTCATCTTAAATTACATAGTCAACTTGACTGGGCATATTCCTCTTCAATGCCATCCAGCAAGCTGTCTAGTTTACAGTCCTGTTGGGAATACTTTGCGGCCAATTCTACTTGGCCATACACTAAGCCCACAGGGATCTCCTTCCCATCGGGCCCTGTAGGTCCGACCTCGGCCTTGTGGTTTGGGTCAGCCTTCGTGTACCGCGTCTTCACCATGGCCCATGCCTCCCTGGCGCCTTGATGGCAGGCCGATATCTTCCATAAGCGGAAGCGCTGCCGCGCTCCCTGAAGCCTCTCTGCAAGCTCTCCAAGGCCTTCGGGCAGGGAGACAGATGGCCACAAGGCCTGGGCGACGCCTTTCATCACCTGCCGAACTCGTTCATGCAGTTGCAAGAGCTCGGGAAGAAGGTCACCCGTAGAACCGGGCATTTCCTCTGCAGGACGGCCTGTGAGCATACCTACAGACATAACTCTGTTAGTCGACTTCCTCGCCGAACTATTTTTCAAAGTTCGTTCAAGCACTTACTAAAAATGCCGCGTCGAAGCCGCCGATTCTCCTTAACGGAGTCAGACAGCTAGGCACGAACATCCTTTAGTTCCTCACCCAGCTGGGTGTTGGCATCTTGGAGATTATTTTTCTCCTGCCTCACCCTTGTAAGCACATTCTCACCGGCCTTTAACCGGCGCATGAGATGTTGCTTGTCCGGATCTATCCCGGTGCCATCTGCAATATTATTGTCAGACTTATACACACGCCGCACTTCACAAATTACTTATCTTTCGAAGCATATATTACCAGAGGGGGTCTCTTTGGCTTCCCCCACTGCGGCTAGTGCGGCCTCAAGTTGGGCTTTGCACTCCTCCAACTCCTGGGACAGTTGGGTATTCTTTTCTGTAAGATCCTGCACAATAAATGATCCTTAAATCAGTTATTATAACTATTTCAAGTCTCGGGGGCTACTGGCGTATATAACTGTCAAATTTTATCACCCGTATGTCTTTTACATACTGCTCCGTGGCTCTAGCTAGACCATTTTGAGCGGCACGGAGGTGCGTATCTCCCAAATTGAAGGCATCCAATGCCTCTGGGGAGAAACAAGCGTCACGAAGAACTGTCCGGCGATGCTTGTGATTCATGGCACTCTCCACCTCGGAATTGGTGGCAGATAACCTGTCGGCATCCTCTGTCGGAGGAGCATCCGACGCACGCCTCGTGTTCGCCTCCGCTTCTGGACCTGGCTTTGGAGCCTGGCGAGCGGAGGATTGATTGGCAACCTCTCCGGATATAGTCCGGCGAGCGCTCTTCTTCCTGAAAAAGCACGAGCGTTAGTATGGCCCCCGAAATAAAACCTGGGAGCAAGATGACACGCCATACCGTTGTGTCGACGTTTCAATCTGGACTGCACTTCTTTTCGGCCTATTGGGCCTCGCTGTCCCTTGTTGACTGGCCGTCGTAGGCTCGGCCTTCCGCCTCAAGGACTTCCCTTGTGAAACACCATTGGTATAAGGTGATCAAAAACACGCACGGATGGGTCATTTTCAAAGTATTGGGACTTCGGTCTCAGTTACCTGCAAGGCGGGAAGTATTCCGGGGTAATCGGCTGTAATGGCGACCAAGGCATTATCGATGCTCAGTTGGTGAAATACCCTGTCGATCAGCTCGACCTATATGTCCAGATCCTCTTGGGAGGTCGGATCGAGGAACCGTTCCGGATCCTCGGGTTGTGGAGGCGGGCTGTTTATATCCTTTACGGCCCGGCGCAGTTCTTGCGCCGAAATCACAAAATGAGATACTCGATTGTGGGAGTATGGATCGGATAGGCAAAAATAAATGTCCGTTTACCCAGCTTGGAGGATTGTTCATAGAAAATCCGCCCTGCAGATTGACGCGGAGAAATTCCTCCTCTTCTCCCTTGTACAATGCGGACAAGATCTTCATCAGATCGGCGATCGATCCCGGCCCTTTACGACCGCAGCGGGTGGCATCATCCTCCCCGTTGAAGTCCAACATGGGGTGGCCTCTATACTGGAGCGGCTGCACTCCCGCATAATGCATGTGGCCATGACCCCGATCATGGTCAGTCCGGAATGAGCTAACAACCTTATTCGGCTCTTTAGGTAAAGGACGTCCCTGTCATTTTTCTTCTGAGGGCTCCGTGGACGCCAGCTTAGGCGTTTCTTCAAAGGAGCGTTATTGAACTCAGGGAGGCCGATTCGAACAGGGTCCAGCAGGGGGAATGAGCCTCGATGCCCAAAAACAGCTCGCAAACGGCCACGAAGCCCGCGATATGCAAAATGGAGGCAGGCGTAAGGTTGTGCAACTGGAGGCCGTAGAACTCCAGGAGCCCCCAGAGAAATAGATGAATTGGATATCCGAGCCCTCTTAGCAAATAAGAGATAAGGCATACCCGCTCTCCTTTAGAGGGGCTGGGGACGCTCTCCGCTTGCTTTCCGCCCTTATAGGTAGCGAGTCCGGCTCGAATCGGAACCATGAAGGCTGGGGGAAGAAATCCCTTTGTTTGGAGCGTCACTAACACGCTGTGCGGGACGGAGCATCTCTCCCAATCTCCAGGCCGAGGGCTGGGAGGGCGAGAGGAGGAGCCGCGTCGACTGTCCATGATGGAATGGATTTCTGTCAGATGCACTCTGATGAATGCTCGCGAAGGGGGAATTGTGTGATTCGGATCTAGATCCTCGTCTCTTTTATAGGCAGCTCATTTGCGCAGGTAGGGGGGTAAAAGTAAAAATACCCTGGCTTTTCGCATTTGTTCAACACGTGGAAGATGGCCATTGTTGGGCGTGGAAGCCGAGGAGCGCAATATTTATAAGGAGCCGAACGCTATTCAACAGGTACACAGGATTTGGAGAAGAACCCGCCTTGCAATGCCGAAGACAATCTACGCGCCGGACTCATCGCCATTGAAGCCTGGTTCGGGGGCAACTGAGGGAGTCCCGGATTAGGGGGTGTCCAGATAGCCGAACTATCACCTTTGGCCGGACTCCTGGACTATGAAGATACAAGATTGAAGACTTCGTCCCGTGTCCGGATGGGACTTTCCTTGGCGTGGAAGGCAAGCTTGGTGATACGGATATGTAGATCTCCTACCATTGTAACCGACTCTGTGTAACCCTAACCCTCTTAGGTGCCTATATAAACCGGAGGGTTTTAGTCCGTAGGACGAACAACAATCATACCATAGGCTAGCCTCTACGGTTTAGCCTCTTTGATCTCATGGTAGATCTACTCTTGTACTACCCATATCATCAATATTAATCAAGCAGGAGTAGGGTTTTACCTCCATCGAGAGGGCCCGAACCTGGGTAAAAACATCGTGTCCCTTGTCTCCTGTTACCATCTGCCTAGACGCACAGTTCGGGACCCCCTACCCGAGATCCGCCGGTTTGACACCGACACGTTCCCTTTCCGGATCCAATCCGGACGGGCCTCCCTGAGTTCAATAACGCTCCGCCGGAGACACGCCGAAGTTGGCGCCCTCGGGGCCCCCAAGAGGAAGATACTAGAGAAGTCCACTTCTTGATGAGCAGGATAAAGACACTGGCCAAATCAGGGCTGACAATAGTCGAGGTTATAGCAATATGCATAATGCGGGGGGTGCAACCACTTCAATATCGGGGGATGCCCATGTGGCATTTCAACAGGGAAGATGATGCCACCCGCTGTGATCGTAAAGGTCCGGACTCCGCCACTGCTCTGGCGAGAATATTGTCCGATTTGTATAAAGGAGAAAAAGAAGAATTCCTTCGTATTAAACCGCGGGATGGATTTTCCATGTACAACGCCCCAAGCTGGGTAAGTCGTCACTCTTTCCCCCACTCTATTCATTCTGGCGCCCTTCATCACAATCATTTACCTCGATATTTCTGAGCAGGAACCGAGGAGGGCCGTGGAAGGATTCAACAACCCCTCCCCGCAGCTAGAGGATCCCGGAAGGGCCTTTGATCCAGGACTTGAATAAGATCCGGATATATCTGTGGAGCTTGTCAACGGGACATTTTATCAGGCCAGCTGCGATGGCGCCTCGGTGGCTATTATCGCCGACTATCCCGGACTGCTACCTACGTCGTGTGTAAGTAAAGCCGAAACCTTATCCTCTCAAGAGGACTCCTTTATTATACCATGCCTTATGCATAAAATATCGTATTTTTATAGAGACGACCATCGGAACGCGGCCGCGAGCCCCTGGGGGCTCGTCGGCAAAGGGCGTTCGGGTCAGGCAGGCTTAAGAGGAAGGCGGTCAGGGCCGAAACGCCATTACAGAGGTATGGTAAAAACCCGCTCTGTGATTACCATGTTTGAAATGTAACAGCGGCCTTCATGTTCTGGCAGAAAGAGGAATCGCCGGACTATATCCGGAGGTCCTGCCGGTCACGCCTCTACTAGCCGGATTCCAGAACCGATTTCAAGAGCGGAGGCCGATGCGGGGCCGATGCTGAATTGTCCTCTGATAGAGGATGCGGATATGCTCTCCACCACAAATTCCGAAGTAGAGAGTGCCATGAATCACCGGCGCCGACGGGCCGTACTTCACAATAGCATCTTTTTCGAAGAGACATTTACTACTTTCAATTCGGGAGACGCATACATCCGAGCTGCTCAAGGCGGGCTCGCCCGAGCGGCGGACCAGTATGGAAAAGATATACGGGTAAGGAAATTTGATAAGCATTTATAGCAGTAGCCCCTGAGACTTGAAATGGTTTGAACAACTGATTTAAGGATCATTTTATGCACATGTCCTTGTAGAGAAGAATACCCATTTGTCTCAAGAGCTCGAAGAGTGCAAGACCCAGTTGAGGGCCGCGGTTGCCAAACTAGAGGAATCCCAGAAGGCCTCACCTGGTAACATTCGTCTTAATAATGAAATTTTATGGAAATATACCAGTTAGTAATTGGCTTGCTTTATAAGTCTAACAGAAAATTCTGCAGACAATCCCGGGGAGAATCCAGAGATCGTAAGAGATAGCGAGCCTCATCTCCAAAGACAGCTAAAAGCTGGCGAGCGTGTGCTTACGCAGGTTAGGCAGGAGAAAAACAATCTCCAAGATGCCAACATCTGGCTGGGCGTCGAATTAGCAGATGTTCGAGCTCAGCTGGCAGACTCCATCAAGGAGAATAAGGAGGCTTCGTCGCGGCATTTATGGTAAGTGCCTAAATGAACTACAGTATGGTTCGACGAGGAAGCATTTTTTTTAAAAGAGCTTATATCTGTAGGTATGTTGACGGGCCGTCCTGAAGAGGAGATGCCCGGGTCCGCAGGCGATTTACTGCAAGATCTCTCACTGCTGCACGAACGAGTTCGGTAGGTGATGCAGGGTATTGCCCAGGCCTTGTGGCCATCCACTTCCCTGCCAAGAGGCATAGGGGAGCTCGTGGATATGCTCCAAGGAGCACGGTGGTGCTTCCGGTTGTGGAAGGTATCAGCCTACCAACAAGGTGCAAGGGAAGCCTGGGCCATGTTGAAGACGCGCTACACCAAGCTTGACCCGAACCATATGGCCAAAGTCGGACCGACGGGGCCAGATGGGCAAAAGATTCCCGTGAGTCTGGTGTATGACCAGGTAGCGCTAACCGCAAAATATTCCCAACAGGATTGCAAGCTAGATAGCCTATTGGATGGTATAGAGGAAGAATATAGCCGGATTAAAAATATTTTGCCGTGGCGGACCTTTTCGCTTCAGCCCTCGGATCCGACAGTCCGGGGTGTATCCGAATACCCGCTTAGTTATGCAAAACCGGGGTATGCGTGGAAACCAGGTGTAGGGGTCATAAGTGCTTGAACAGACAAGTATCCAACTAGTTATGTTATATTACATGGGTAGTAAGAAACATCTTCCAGGGAAAATAGTTCCATTAGGGGTTCCTTTCCCTGGGTACGCATGCATTGATGTGCATGTCCGAACTGCGAACAAAAACGCAAGATACAAAACATCTGGGGATTCGCGTTGTAATAAACGAAAGAAACATCTTTTGTTCACCGACCGAATATTCCCTTAAGAATGCTAGCTTTCGGCTTCACCCAGTCTGAGGTACACATCCGGCTGAACCGACAGTAACAATCATAGGGGTGCTCCCCTTATGCCCTAGCCGAATTAATGGGAACATAGGGCATAAACACAAGAGCCAGGCAACCCAGGATGGCCACATCTTAAGTCATATCGATGCATATAATGGTGAAGAAAAGGCGCATATGGAAAAAGAACTCATCTGTGATAGGCAGGAAGCCATAAAAGTAATTATATTTAGCTTCCGTATAGGAAGCCCCTAGGTATGGTGAACACACATAGTGCGGCCGGAGTGATCCGAACGTCCGCACTGTATTGAATACTTTGTGTGAATGAGGGAAAAAGGGCGAGAAAGGAAAAAAGGGGGGAGCATAATTAAAAGAGCGTGGGTAAGGAGACGAACACTCAGTTCGGCACTAGGCGTAGAATATCCCGAGTCTGGCCGCGTTCCATGGGTTCGGCTCGAGTCTGTTATCGGATGCATTACGCAGGCAGTACGCTCCTCCGGTGAGAACTTTATCAATAATGAAGGGGCTCTCCCACTTAGGTTTGAGCTTGTCCTTCTTCTCTAGTAGGCGTAGAACGAGTTCACCAATACTGTAAGTTTTGGCCCGCACTTCTCTACTTTGATACCTTCGAGCCTGCTGCTGATAGAATGTGGAACGGGCTTTTGCGACGTTGCACTCTTCCTCCAGGGCATCTAAGTTGTCCTGCCGATCTAACTCGGCTTCCTTCTCTTCGTACAGGCGCACGCGAGGTGAGTCATGGATTATGTCGCAGGGTAGTACTGCTTCTG
Source organism: Triticum timopheevii (assembly GCA_963921465.1). Lineage (NCBI taxonomy): Eukaryota > Viridiplantae > Streptophyta > Magnoliopsida > Poales > Poaceae > Triticum > Triticum timopheevii. The sequence goes on from OY997270.1 coordinate 130,095,620, forward strand.
CGCCGTACACCATAAAAATGGTGTGTATCCGGTGGTGCGATTCCGCGTGGTCCGCAGCCCCCAGAGTACGGAGTTGAGCTGCTCGACCCAGTGCGTGTCCGATTCTGTCAAGGACCACACTAGTCTGGGTTTGATGCTGCTCATGATGAGACCGTTTGCATGTTTGACCTGGCCGTTTGTTTGGGGATGGTAGACGGAGGCGTAATCGAGCTTAATGCCCATGTTGTCGCACCAAGTTTTCACTTCATCGGCTATGAAGTTTGAGCCATTGTCAGTGATGATGCTGTGGGGGACAACGTAATGGTGTACAACCCCTGATATGAAGTCTATCACTGGTCTGGATTTGGCCGTTTTAACTGGTTTGGCTTCTATCCATTTGGTGAACTTGTCCACCATGACCAATAAGTATTTTTTCTTATGGCTTCCCCCTTTAAGAGGTCCGACCATATCCAGCCCCAAGACCGCGAAGGGACAAGTAATGGGGATTGTTTGGAGAGCGGTAGGGGGCATATGGCTCTGATTGGCAAAGAGCTGGCAACCGACACAGTGTTGGACAAGGTCGTGTGCATCTGCTCGGGCTGTCGGCCAATAAAAACCTGTACGGAAGGCCTTGCTGACAAGTTCCTGAGCCACAGCGTGGTGCCCGCCAAGTCCGGCATGGATTTCAGCCAAGAGCTGTCGCCCTTCCTCTTCGGAGATGCATCTTTGGAGCACTCCAGTTGCACTTTTCTTATAGAGTTCTCCCTCATGGACTTTGTAGGCCTTGGAACGCCGCACAATACAACGTGCTTCAGTTTGGTCCTTGGGGAGCTCCTGCCTATTTAGGTAGGCCAAGAAAGGCTCAGTCCACGAGGCGGTTACATCCATGATTTCATGGGCCGAAGGTGTTATTTCGGTGGCGGAGCCCCCGATTACATCAGATGGTTCAGAATCTGGTGTTGTATTCGGATCCAGGCTAGTGTTGCCAGATTCTCCTTCCCATACCACGGATGGCTTGAACAACCTTTCTAGGAATATGTTAGGTGGGACAGGGTCGCGTTTAGCGCCGATGCGGGCGAGGATATCCGCTGCTTGATTGTTTTCTCGAGCCACATGGTGGAATTAGAGCCCCTCGAACCGAGCTGACATTTTGAGGACGGTGTTGCGGTAGGCCGCCATTTTCAGATCCTTGGCATCAAAATCTCAGTTTATTTGTGATATTGCGAGGTTTGAGTCCCCGCGCACCTCCAGGCATTGAATGTGCATAGAGACTGCCATCCGGAGACCATGCAACAGAGCCTCGTATTCGGCTGCGTTGTTGGAGTCTGTGTATAATATTTGGAGTACGTATTGGACCGTGTCTCCGGTGGGGGAAGTCAGGACTACACCTGCTCCCAATCCGGCCAGCATTTTAGAGCCAACGAAGTGCATGATCCAATTAGAGTACGCGCCGTACTCTTTTGGGAGTTCGGCTTCTGTCCATTTGGCGACAAAGTCAGCCAATACATGCGACCTAATGGCCCGCCATGGTTTGTATGTTATGTCGAACAAAAGGAGCTTGATGGCCCATTTAGCAATCCGTCCCATGGCGTCGCGGTTGTTTATTATGTCGTTGAGTGGTACTTCGGAGGCCACCATAATCGAACACTCCTGGAAGTAGTTTTGTAGCTTCCGGGATGCCATGAAGACCGCATATGCTATCTTTTGATAGTGTGGGTATCGGGATTTGCATGGGGTGAGGACAGTGGACACGTAATATACCGGCTTTTGGAGCGGTAATTTGTATCCGTTTGCTTCTAGTTCGACGACGAGCACTGCGCTTACAACTTGATGTGTTGCAGCTATGTACAGTAGCATAGGTTCGCCAATATTTGGCGCTGTCAGGACTGGATTACTGGCCAATAGGGTCTTTATTTCATCCAGTCTGGCCGTGGCTGCATCCGTCCACACGAAGTGTTCGGTGCGTCGAAGAAGGCGGTAAAGAGCTACTGCCATTTCTCCTAATCGAGAGATAAAGCGGCTTAAGGCAGCCACGCATCCAGCTAGTTTCTGGATATGCTTGAGGTCTGTTGGGATAGCCAACTACGACAGAGCTCAGATTTTTGCCAGATTTGCTTCGATTCCTCTATTGGAAACGATGAAGCCGAGCAACTTCCCAGAGGGTACGCCAAAAACACATTTTTCTGGGTTTAGCTTGATGTCGTATGTTCGGAGGTTGTCGAACGTAAGTCTCAAGTCATCTATTAAGGTTTCGACGTGTCTTGTTTTTATGACCACGTCATCCACATATGCCTCCACTGTTTTGCCGATTTGCTTCTCCAGGCATGTTTGAATCATGCGTTGATAGGTTGCGCCGGCATTTTTAAGCCCGAAAGGCATAGTGTTGAAGCAGAAGGGACCATATGGCGTTATGAAGGCCGTTGCGGCTTGGTTGGACTCTGCCATCTTTATTTGATGGTATCCGGAGTATGCGTCGAGGAAACATAGTGAGTCGTGTCCTGTGGTGGCGTCGATGATTTGGTCGATGCGAGGGAGGGGGAAGGGATCCTTGGGGCAAGCCTTGTTGAGGTCTTTGAAATCGACGCATAGGCGCCAGGATCTGTCCTTCTTTGGTACCATTACTAGATTTGCCAGCCAATCCGGATGCTTGATATCTCTGATGAATCCGGCCTCAAAGTAGCTTGGCTAGCTCTTCTCCCATGGCTTGCCATTTAGGCTCTGAGAAGCGCCTAAGAGTCTGTTTGACTGGCTTGTATCCTTTCAGTATATTGAGGCTGTGTTTGGCCAGCCTGCGTGGGATGCCCGGCATGTCTGAAGGATGCCAGGCGAAAATGTCCCAATTCTCGCGTAGGAAGTCTCGTAGTGCCGAGTCCATCGTGGGGCTCAACTGTGTCCCGATGGAAGCTGTCTTTGTGCGGTCCATTGGATGGACCTGGAATTTGACTATCTCCTCTGCGGGTTTAAATGAGGTGGACTTGGGTCGTTTGTCGAGTATCACGTCGTCCCTGTCCACTGTGGCGCGCATCATTGTTAGTTCTTCAGCCGCTAGGGCTTCGGATAATGCTTCCAAGGCTAGTGCTGCAGTTTTATTTTCGGCGCGGAGTGTGACGTCCGGATCACTAGCTAGAGTGATGATTCCATTTGGTCCGGGAATTTTAAGCTTCATGTACCCATAATGGGGTATAGCTTGAAAGCTCATGAATGCGTCCCGCCCTAAAAGGGCGTGGTATCCGATGCTGAAAGGAGCCACTTGGAATGTGATTTCTTCAGACCTGTAATTCTCTGGGGTGCCGAATACTACATCAGTGTGATTTTTCCCGCACACTGCTACGTCTCGAGCTTGCGTTGGTTTTCCCCGAAGAGGAGAGGATGATGCAGCACAGTAGCGTAAGTATTTCCCTCAGTTTTTGAGAACCAAGGTATCAATCCAGTAGGAGGTCACGTGCAAGTCCCTCGTACCTACACAAAACGATAGTAACTCGCAACCAACGCTTAGGGGTTGTCAATCCCTTCACGGTCACTTACGAGAGTGAGATCTGATAGAGATAATATTTTTGGTATTTTTGATAGATAGATGCAAAGTAAAAAGTAAAGGCAAAGTAAAAACAAAGCAAGTAAATAAAGTGATATAGATTGATATGATGAGAATAGACCCGGGGGCCATAGGTTTCACTAGTGGCTTCTCTCAAGAGCATAGATATTCTACAGTGGGTGACCAAATTACTGTTGAGCAATTGACAGAATTGAGCATAGTTATGAGTATATCTAGGTATGATCATGTATATAGGCATCACGTCCAAAACAAGTAGATCGAAACGATTCTGCATCTACTACTATTACTCCACTCATCAACCGCTATCCAGCATGCATCTAGAGTATTAAGTAAAAACAGAGTAACGCCGTAAGCAAGATGACATGATGTAGAGGGATAAATTCATGCAATATGATAAAAACCCCATCTTGTTATCCTCGATGTCAAAAATACAATACGTTCCTTGCAACCCTTTCTGTCACTGGGTAAGGACACCGCAAGATTGAACCCGAAGCCATGCACTTCTCCCATTGCAAGAACTACCAATCTAGTTGGCCAAACCAAACGGATAATTCGAAGAGACTTGCAAAGATAACTCAATCATACATAAAAGAATTCAGAGAAGATTCAAATATTATTCATAGATAAGCTGGATCATAAACCCACAATTCATCAGTCTCAACAAACACACCGCAAAAAGAAGATTACATCGAATAGATCTCCACGAGAGAGGGGGAGAACATTGAATTGACATCCAAAAAGAGAGAAGAAGCCATCTAGCTACTAGCTATGGACCCGAAGGTCTGAAGTAAACTACTCACACTTCATCGGAGGGGCTATGGTGTTGATGTAGACGCCCTCTGTGGTGGATGCCCCCTCCGGCGGAGCTCCAGAACAGGCCCCAAGATGGGATCTCGTGCATACAGAAGGTTACAGCGGTGGAATTAGGTTTTTGGCTCATGTTCTGATCGTTTGGGGATACGTAGGTATATATAGGAGGAAGGAGTACGTCGGTGGAGCTCCGAGGGTCCCACGAGGTAGGGGGCACGCCCAGGGGGGCGCGCCCTCCACCCTCGTGACCGCCTCTGGCGCTTCTTGGAGTAGGGTCCAAGTCTCCTAGGTCACGTTCGGTTGGAAAATCATGATCCCGAAGGTTTCATTCCGTTTGGACTCCGTTTGATATTCTCTTTCTTCGAAATACTGAAAAGGGCAAAAAACAACAATTCTGGGCTGGGCCTCCGGTTAATAGGTTAGTCCCAAAAGTAATATAAAAGTAAAAAATAAAGTCCATTATAGTCCAAAACAGTAGATAAAGTAGCATGGAGCAATCAAAAATTATAGATACGTTGGACACGTATCAGGCATCCCCAAGCTTAATTCCTGCTCGTCCTCGAGTAGGTAAATGATAAAAAAAGAATTTTTGATGCGGAGTGATACTTTGGCATAATTTCAATGTAAATCTTCTTAATCATGGTATGAATATTCAGATCCGAAAGATTCAAGACAAAAGTTCATATTGACATAAAAATAATAATACTTCAAGCATACTAATAAAGCAATTATGTCTTCTCAAAATAACATGGCCAAAGAAAGTTATCCCTACAAAATCGTATAGTCTGGCTATGCTCCATCTTCCCCACACAAAGTATTTAAATCATGCACAACGCCGATGACAAGCCAAGCAATTGTTTCATACTTTAACATTTTCAAAACTTTTTCAATCTTCACGCAATACATGAGCGTGAGCCATGGATATAGCACTATATGTGGAATAGAACGGTGGTTGTGGAGAAGACAAAAAGAGGGAAGATAGTCTCACATCAACTAGGCATATCAACGGGCTATGGAGATGCCCATCAATAGATATCAATGTGAGTGAGTAGGGATTGCCATGCAACGGATGCACTAGAGCTATAAGTATATGAAAGCTCAACAAAAGAAACTAAGTGGGTGTGCATCCAACTCGCTTGCTCACGAAGACCTAGGGAATTTTGAGGAAGCCCATCATTGGAATATACAAGCCAAGTTCTATAATGAAAAATTCCCACTAGTATATGAAAGTGACAAAATGAGAGACTCTCTATCATGAAGATCATGGTGCTACTTTGAAGCACAAGTGTGGTAAAAGGATAGTAGCATTGTCCCTTCTCTCTTTTTCTCTCATTTTTTTATTTGGGCCTTTTCTCTTTTTTTATGGCCTCTTTTTTTTTTCATTTGGAGACTCATCCCGACTTGTGGGGGAATCATAGACTCCATCATCCTTTCCTCACTTGGGACAATGCTCTAATAATGATGATCATCACACTTTTATTTTTCTTACAACTCAACAATTACAACTCAATACTTAGAACAAAGTATGACTCTATATGAATGCCTCCGGCGGTATACCGGGATATGTAATGAAACATGAGTGACATGTATGAAAGAATTATGAAAGGTGGCTTTTGCCACAAATACGATGTCAACTACATGATCATGCTAGCAATATGACAACGATGGAGCGTGTCATAATAAACGGAACGGTGGAAAGTTGCATGGCAATATATCTCGGAATGGCTATGGAAATGCCATGATAGGTAGGTATGGTGGCTGTTTTGAGGAAGGTTTATGGTGGGTGTATGATACCAGCGAAAGGTGCGCGGTATTAGAGAGGCTAGCAATGGTGGAAGAATGGGAAAAAGTGCGTATAATCCATGGACTCAACATTAGTCATAAAGAACTCATATACTTATTGCAAAAATCTGGAAGTTATCAAAGCAAAGTATTACGCGCATGCTCCTAGGGGGATAGATTGGTAGGAAAAGACCATCGCTCGTCCCCGACTACCACTCATAAGGAAGACAATCAATAAATAAATCATGCTCCGAGTTCATCACATAACGGTTCACCATACGTGCATGCTACGGGAATCACAAACTTCAACACAAGTATTCTTTAAATTCACAACTACTCAACTAGCATGACTGTAATATTATCACCTTCATATCTCAAAACAATTATCAAGCATCAAACTTATCTTAGTATTCAACGCACTCAAAAGAAAGTTTCACATATCTTGAATACCAAGTATATTAACATTAAGCAAATTACCATGCTATTAATAACTCTCAAAATAATCTAAGTGAAGCATGAGAGATCAAGTTTCTTTAAAACAAATCCACCACCGTGCTCTAAAAGATCTAAGTGAAGCACTAGAGCAAAAATTATCACGCTCAAAAGATATAAGTGAAGCACTATGAGCGAACTATCAAGCTCAAAAGATATAAGTGAAGCACATAGAGTATTCTAACAAATTTCAATTCATGTATGGCTCTCTCAAAAGGTGTGTACAGCAAGGATGATTGTGGTAAACCAACAAGCAAAGACGCAAATAATACAAGACGCTCCAAGCAAAACACATATCATGTTTGTGAATAAAAATATAGCTCCAAGTAAATTACCGATGGAAGTGGACGAAGAGGGGATGCCTTCCGGGGCATCCCCAAGCTTTGACTTTTTGGTGTACATAGATTATCTTGGGGGTGCCATGGGCATCCCCAAGCTTAGGCTCTTGCCACTTCTTGTTCCATAATCCATCAAAAGAATTCACCCAAAACTTGAAAACTTCACAACACAAAACTCGACAGAAATCTCGTGAGCTCCGTTAGAGAAAGAAAACAAAAGACTACTTCAAGGTACTGTAATTAACTCATTCTATATTTATATTGGTGTTAAACCTAGTGTATTCCAACTTATCTATGGATCATAAACTATTTTACTAGCCATAGATTCATCAAAATAAGCAAACAACACACGAAAAACAGAATCTGTCAAAAACAGAACAGTCTGTAGCAATCTGTAACTAACGCAAACTTCTGGAACTCTAAAAATTCTATCAAAATGGTAAGTCCTGGACAATTTGTTTATTGATCAGCAGCAAAAAGAATCAATGCAAAATCACGTTTCTGTGATTTATCATAACTAAATCGTGCGCGCAAAGTTTCTGTTTTTCAGCAGAATCAAATCAACTATCATCGTAGGTTATCCTATAGGTTCTACTTGGCACAAACACTAATTAAAACATAAAACCACATCCAAACAGAAGGTAGATGGATTATTTATTACTAGGCAGAAAGGATAAATATTGGGTTGTCTCCCAACAAGCGCTTTTCTTTAAAGCCTTTTTAGCTAGGCATTGAGATTTCGATGATGCTCACATGAAAGACAAGAATTGAAGCACAAATAGAGCATCATATAGCACGTGACAAACACATATAAGTCTAACATACTTCCTATGCATAGGCATATTATAGGCAAACAAATTTGCAAGGCAAGCAAAAACTAGCATATGCAAGGAAGAAGAAGGTGACGATAGCAATCTCAACATGAAGAGAGGTAATTTAGTAACATGAAAACTTCTACAACCATATTTTCCTCTCTCATAATAATTACATGTAGGATCATAAGCAAATTCAACAAATAGCTATCACATAACATATTCTTAACATGATCCACCTGTATGCAAAGTTGACACTCTTCCAAAATAGTGGGATTATCATTAACTAAAGTCATGATTTCTCCAAGCCCACTTTTATCAAAAATTTCATAAGATTGAATGTTATCCAAATTTGTGGGATCTAAAGTTGACACTCTTCCAAACCCACTTTCAATATTATTGCAAACAATATTATCGATCTCATATTCATCATGGGGCTTAAATAAATTTTCAAGATCATAAGAAGAATCACCCCAATCATGATCATTGCAACAAGTAGAGGACATAGCAAAACTAGCATCCCCAAGCTTAGGGTTTTGCATATTATTAGCACAATTGACATCAAAAGAATTTATATTAAAATCATTGCAATCATGCTTTTTATTTAAAGATCTATCGTGAGTCACTTCACGGATTTTAGGTAAAACCTTATAAAGATAATCTAGTGCATCCAAATCACTAGGAATTGGTTCATCATAATTGGAACTCTTAAAAAGATAGGCAAGCGGATCACGATCCATAGATATTGGCTTCTTTGTTTAGGAATAAATAAGCATCTAATCCAATCAAACGAGAAATGAAAGGGCAAGCAAAAGAGAGGAGGAGATTGGGAAAGAGAGGGCGAATAAAACGACAAGGGTGAAGTTAGGGAGAGGAAAACGAGAGGCAAATGGCAAATAATGTAATGCGAGAGATAGGGATTGTGATGGGTACTTGGTATGTTGACTTTTGCGTAAGCCTCCCCGGCAACGGCGCCAGAAATCCTTCTTGCTACGTCTCGAGCTTGCGTTGGTTTTCACTGAAGAGGAGAGGATGATGCAGCACAGTAGCGCAATTATTTCCCTCAGTTTTTGAGAACCAAGGTAACAATCTAGTAGGAGGTCACGCGCAAGTCCCTCGTACCTACACAAAACGATAGCAACTCGCAACCAACGCTTAGGGGTTGTCAATCCCTTCATGGTCACTTACGAGAGTGAGATCTGATAGAGATAACATTTTTGGTATTTTTGATAGATAGATGCAAAGTAAAAAGTAAAGGAAAAGTAAAAACAAAGCAAGTAAATAAAGTGATATAGATTGATATGATGAGAATAGACCCGGGGGCCATAGGTTTCACTAGTGGCTTCTCTCAAGAGCATAGATATTCTACGGTGGGTGAACAAATTACTGTTGAGCAATTGACAGAATTGAGCATAGTTATGAGTATATCTAGGTATGATCATGTATATAGGCATCACGTCCAAAACAAGTAGATCAAAACGATTCTGCATCTACCACTATTACTCCACTCATCGACCGCTATCCAGCATGCATCTAGAGTATTAAGTAAAAACAGAGTAACACCGTAAGCAAGATGAAATGATGTAGAGGGATAAATTCATGCAATATGATAAAAAAACCCATTTTGTTATCCTCGATGGCAACAATACAATACGTGCCTTGCAACCCTTTCTGTCACTGGGTAAGGACACCGCAAGATTGAACCCAAAGCCATGCACTTCTCCCATTGCAAGAACTACCAATCTAGTTGGCCAAACCAAACGGATAATTCGAAGAGACTTGAAAGATAACTCAATCATACATAAAAGAATTCAGAGAAGATTCAAATATTATTCATAGATAAGCTGGATCATAAACCCACAATTCATCAGTCTCAACAAACACACCGCAAAAAGAAGATTACATCGAATAGATCTCCACGAGAGAGGGGAGAACTTTGAATTGAGATCCAAAAAGAGAGAATAAGCCATCTAGCTACTAGCTATGGACCCGAAGGTCTGAAGTAAAGTACTCACACTTCATCGGAGGGGCTATGGTGTTGATGTAGAAGCCCTCCATGGTGGATGCCCCCTCCGGCGGAGCTCCGGAACTGGCCCCAAGATGGGATCTCATGGATACAGAAGGTTGCGGTGGTGGAATTAGGTTTTTGGCTCCTGTTCTGATCGTTTGGGGATACGTAGGTATATATAGGAGGAAGGAGTACGTTGGTGGAGCTCCGAGGGGCCCACGAGGTAGGGGGGCGCGCCTAGGGGGGCGCCCTCCACCCTCGTGACCGCCTCTAGCGCTTCTTGGAGTAGGGTCCAAGTCTCCTGGGTCACGTTCGGTTGGAAAATCACGATCCCGAAGGTTTCATTCCGTTTGGACTCCGTTTGATATTTTGTTTCTTCGAAATACTGAAAAAGGCAAAAAACAACAATTCTGGGCTGGGCCTCCGATTAATAGGTTAGTCCCAAAAGTAATATAAAGTGAAAAATAAAGCCCATTATAGTCCAAAACAGTAGATAAAGTAGCATGGAGCAATCACAAATTATAGATACGTTGGAGATGTATCACACACCGTGCCTCCCGACTAGGGATTATTCCCCTGAAGGTGGTGCCGCTTTGCTCAATGCGGCTTTTATCAATTTCCATCTTGTTGAGTGTTTCTTCATAGATCAAGTTTAATCCGCTTCCGCCGTCCATGAGTACTTTAGTGAGCCGAAAGCCGTCCACGATTGGGCTAAGGACCAAAGCGGCTGGTGCCCGGACTGTCTGGAATTGAGGTTCGTCACTGGCACTGAAAGTTATAGAAGTGTCGTTCACTGATTTATTTTTGCCACGTGGCAGATTTCAGCGAAATTTCGATGAGCTCGCTTGCGCCTATTATTTGAGGCGAAAGTCTCGAAGACTGTCAGTACCGCATTGTTGTCTTCTGCGGGATGTTGCTCTGCTTTATGGTTTACAAGAAGATCCTCGCTGCTTTTGTCTACCTGTAGGAGTATCCAACATGTTCTAAGGCTATGCGTTGGCGTAGTATTCGGCATGCTGTGAATTTTGCATGGCCCATTGAGCCATTCTTCCAATACGGATCGACGCCCTGGAGTGGGCTTTGGTTTTTTGGGAATTGGATCGGGTAACTTACGAGAGTTTGCCCTTTTTCACTTGGAGGAAGGGTTTAGTGAGAGCCGGATTATCCCAAAAGTCTGTTTGGGTTTTCCAGGCACTTTCCATCGCACAGTACTTCTGTACTATGGCTGCTAAGTTGGCAAACTGTACTATGTCACGGTGACTTATAGCATTAAGGATCCCTTTGCTCATGCAATTTTTGCAAAAAAGTGAGATTGCGTCTTCCTCGTGACAGTCCTTGACCTTGTTTATCACAAGGAGGAATCTGGCCCAGTAGCGATGTACCGTCTCTTGGGGCTCTTGTCTGATATGGGAGAGATGGCTTAAGTCTAGGTGGGCAGGCGTAGTTAAATCTGGATTCTGATCCGATCTAACGACCAGAGGCAGAGGAGCTTCCTGGCTTGGCAGCTCGGGCTCCTGGGTGCTGCCCGATTTTTTCGGCCTGTTGCCCGATTCTAAGTTCGGGGTCTGGGTCATGTCTGTTGGAAATATGCCCTAGAGGCAATAATAAAAGTATTATTGTATTTCCTTGTTCATGATAATTGTCTTTTATTCATGCTATAACTATATTATCCAGAAATCGTAATACACGTGTGAATACATAGACCACAATATGTCCCTAGTGAGCCTCTAGTTGACTAGCTCGTTGTGATCAACAGATAGTCATGATTTCCTGGCTATGGACATTGGATGTCGTTGATAACGGGATCACATCATTAGGAGAATGATGTGATGGACAAGACCCAATCCTAAGCATAGCACAAAGATCGTGTAGTTCGTTTGCTAGAGCTTTTCCAATGTCAAGTATCTCTTCCTTAGACCATGAGATCGTGTAACTCCCGGATACCGTAGGAGTGCTTTGGGTGTATCAAACGTCACAACGTAATTGGGTGACTATAAAGGTGCACTACAGGTATCTCCGAAAGTGTCTTTTGGGTTGACACGGATCGAGACTGGGATTTGTCACTCCGTGTAAACGGAGAGGTATCTCTGGGCCCACTCGGTAGGACATCATCATAATGTGCACAATGTGACCAAGGGGTTGATCATGGGATGATGTGTTGAGGAATGAGTAAAGAGACTTGCCGGTAACGAGATTGAACAAGGTATCGGTATACCGACGATCGAATCTCGGGCAAGTAAAATACCGCTAGACAAAGGGAATTGTATACGGGATCAACTGAGTCCTTGACATCGTGGTTCATCCGATGAGATCATCGTGGAACATGTGGGAGCCAACATGGGTATCCAGATCCCGCTGTTGGTTATTGATCGGAGAACGTCTCGGTCATGTCTGCATGTCTCCCGAACCCGTAGGGTCTACACACTTAAGGTTCGATGACGCTAGGGTTATAAAGGAAGCTTGTATGTGGTTACCGAATGTTGTTCGGAGTCCCGGATGAGATCCCGGACGTCACGAGGAGTTCCGGAATGGTCCGGAGGTAAAGATTTATATATGGGAAGTCCTGTTTTGGTCACTGGAAAGGTTTCGGGTGATATCGGTAACGTACCGGGACCACCGGGAGGGTCCCGGGGGTCCACCAAGTGGGGCCACCAACCCCGGAGGCTTGTATGGGCCTAGAGTGGAAAGGGACCAGCCCCAGAGTGGGCTGGTGCGCCTCCCACCTTTGCCCAAGGCACAGCTAGGAGGGGAGAGGGGAAACCCTAGCCTCAGATGGGCCTAAGGCCCATCTAGTGAGGCGCCCCCTCTCTTCCCCCCTTTGGCCGCCTCCCCAAGTCCCATCTAGGGCTGGCCGCACCCCTTGGGGGGGGGAACCCTAGATGGGGGCGCAGCCCTCCCCTCCCCTATATATACTTGAGGTTTGGGGCTGCTATCAAGACATGAGAACTTCTCCTCTTGGTGCAGCCTTGCCCCTCTCCCTCTTCCTCCTCTCCCATGGTGCTTGGCGAAGCCCTGCGGGATTGCCACGCTCCTCCATCACCACCACGCTGTTGTGCTGCTGCTGGATGGAGTCTTCCTCAACCTCTCCCTCTCTCCTTGCTGGATCAAGGCGTGGGAGACGTCACCGGGCTGTACGTGTGTTGAACGCGGAGGTGCCGTCCGTTCGGCACTAGGATCTCCGGTGATTTGGATCACGACGAGTACGACTCCTTCAACCCCGTTCTCTTGAACGCTCCCGCTTAGCAATCTACAAGGGTATGTAGATGCACTCTCCTTCCCCTCGTTGCTGGTTTCTCCATAGATAGATCTTGGTGACACATAGGAAAATTTTGAATTTCTGCTACGTTCCCCAACAATGTCCTCTCGCGAACGGGTATCCGGCTCAGAGAGCTCAGTAATCCGGACATAGTTCGTCCTCAAAATAGAGGGATAATCCAAGTGTGGCTCTTCCACTTCCGCTATCTCGTGGGTGACTGGTGGGGATTTAATATCCCTTTGGTCGCGTTTAAGTCCAATCCAATCATAGTCTGTAGCGACTCCCAAAACGGCGATGCGACCCAAGAGCTTATTAAGGGAGGAGAGCTCCATTGGATCCATCTATTCGGCGAGTTCCGAGTTGACGTGGAGGCTGTTTTTGATGACCCGAGAGGTCATCGTCGGCGCGGAAGCCGATCGGGCGGCCATGACGAAGCCGCCTAGTTGGAGAGTTTGGCCTACCGCCAGTGCTCCCCCTAGAGGTGATGTTGTCCTTGACAACGAGACGGGCTATCAAGCCTTGCAGCAATGACACAGAGGAACTCTCAACGAAAGCACCAATGTCGGTGTCAAAACCGGCGGATCTCGGGTAGGGGGTCCAGATCTGTGCGTCTAAGGCTAATGGTAACAGGAGGCAAGGGACACGATGTTTTACCCAGGTTCGGGCCCTCTCGATGGAGGTCAAACCCTACTTCCTGCTTGATTGATCTTGATGATATGAGTATTACAAGAGTTTATCTACCACAAGATCGTAGAGGCTAAACCCTAGAAGCTAGCCTATGATGATTATGATCGTCCCTCTACGGACCAAACCCTTCGGTTTATATAGACACCGGAGAGGGCTAGGGTTTACACAGAGTCAGTTACAAAGGAGATCTAATATCTGGATCGCCAAGCTTCTCTTCCACGCAAAGGAGAGTCCCATCCGGACACGGTACGAAGCCTTGAGTCTTATATCTTCACGGTCCAACAGTCCGGCCAAAGTACATAGTCCGGCTGTCCAAATACCCCCTAATCCAGGACTCCCTCAAAGAAGTCAAGCATAAGTAAGCTACATATTTAGGCATTTTTAATGAGGCCGGAAACAACACACAGCAATTTCAGAAATTCGCCCTATGCAAATTTCGAATTTGGTACTCTTCTGCCCTAAATCATATTTTATTGTTGTTAAACAGGAAAATAAAGTGCACCATGTTATTCTACACATTTTCCAAGTCAATTTACATATATGATTTATTTAATTCGAAGCTATGGTTAAATAGTTATGAAATAAACCATTTTAGCAAGTCATATAGCAATTTTAATGCAAAAAACAAATTAAAATTTTAAACATATGTGAGAGTTGCATATTATGAAACTACATGAAATTCTAAGCATTTTACATATATACTTTGTTTTAGTCCGATGCACGGTTATGGAGTTATTATATGCATGAAAATGAGATTCTTTAGTGTAAAACAACAATTCCCTGGATAAATGCTAAATTCACAGAACAGGAAAGACATGCACGGGCCAGATTACGGCACAATGCAGCGGCCCAGGAGGATTTGGCCCAAGCATGCACTGTGCATGTGTATGACAAAGGGTCCTAGTGGGGGTCCCACGTGTTAATGAGACAACAGAAAAAATGGTGCTTAATTCCCACTCCCCCACGCAGAATAGAACCCGTGTCTCCGTGGTAAGAGGGCGAAGGGCAAGCCACTGGGCTAGCTTGGGTGCATTCGATGCAGAGGAGACACACACCCATATGAAGTAACTACGCGTTGACACCCAGGTCCCGCATGGCAGGAAGTCAGCGTGACGACGCGGCAAGGCAGAGTGGAAGGGTCAACGAGAGATCCCGGCCGTCCTGATTAGATCCAATGGTCTACACCTGATGCACACAAAAGAACAGAGTAAAGGTAGACACGTGGTGGAGAGGCTCGTCGGAGTGGCTCCGACGACCAAAACTAATGACAAAGGGGCGCAAATGAACTGCCCGATGATCCCACACTCCCGCATGTCTCGCATGGAACCATCATTCGTCTCCAACGTATCTATAATTTTTGATTGTTCCATGCTATTATATTATCTGTTTTGGATGTTTTATATGCATTATTATGCTACTTTATATTATTTTTTCGGACTAACTTATTAACCTAGAGCCCAGTGCTAGTTTCTATGCTTTCCTTGTTTTTCAGTTTCGTAGAGAAGGAAACCAAACGGAGTCCAAATGGAATAAAACTTCACGATGTTTTTTCTTGAACCCGAAGACACCCAGGGGACTTGGAGTCCAAGCCAGAAGAGCCAAGAGGCAGCGGAAAGGGGGAGGGCGCGCCCTAGAGGGGGGCGCCCCCAGCCTTGTGCCCCCCTCGGGGATCCTCTGACATAACTCTTCGTCCTATATATTCACATATATTCTAGAACCCTCAGAAGCGTCCACGAAAATACTTTTCCACTGCCGCAGGTCTCTGACCTCGTTAGATCCCATATGGAGGCCTTTTCTGGTACTCTGGTGGAGGGGGATTTGATCACGGGGGGCTTCTACATCAACCCTATTGCCCTACGGATGAAGCATGAGTAGTTTACCTCAGACCTACGGGTCCATAGCCAGTAGCTAGATGGCTTCTTCTCGCTCTTTGATTCTCAATACCATGTTCTCCTCGATGTTCTTAGAGATCTATCCGATGTAATATTAGTTTTGCGGTGTGTTTGTCGAGATCCGATGAATTGTGGATTTAAGATCAGCTTATCTATGAATATTATTTGAATCTTCTCCGAATTCTTATATGCACGATTTGATATCTTTCTAGTTCTCTTCGAATTATTGGGTTGGTTTGGCCAACTAGATTGTTTTCTTGCAATGCGAAAGGTGCTTAGCTTTGGGTTCAATCTTGCGTGATTTCACCTAATGACAAAGTAGGGGTAGCAAGACACGTATTGAATTGTTGCCATCGAGGATAAAAAGATGGGGTTTTCATCATATTACTTGAGTTAATTCCTCTACATCATGTCATCTTACTTAAGGCGTTACTCTGTTCTTTATGAACTTAATACTCTAGATGCATGCTGGATAATGGTCGATGTGTGGAGTAAAAGTAGTAGATGCAGGCAGGAGCCAGTCTACTTGACACGGATGTGATGCCTATATTTCATAATCATTGCCTTGGATATCGTCATAACTTTGCACTTTTCTATCAATTGCTCGACAGTAATTTGCTCACCCACCATATTATTTGCCTTCATGAGAGAAGCCTCTAGTGAAACCTATGGCCCCTGGGTCTATTTTCCATCATACTTGTTTCCGATCTTTTGTTTTCCGTAGGTGAAGAAGAGGAAGAAGACGAGCAGACTTGGCGTCCTGCGGTGTGGTAGTGCATGTCGGGGATATAGTCGACAATGAGGAACTTGCCGGACATTCTCGGAGAGGCTGGGGAGGACGATGATCACGACAACACCATGGCTGTGCAATCGAGCGCCATCGGGTGATAAGTCTCCGCTGTATCTATAATTTTTGATTGTTTCATGCCAATATTATACAACTTTCACATACTTTTGGCAACATTTCATATGATTTATTGGAGTAACCTATTGACCCAGTGCCCAGTGCCAGTTCCTGTTTTTTGCATGTTTTTTGCTTCGCGAAATATACATATCAAACGAAGTCCAAACGCGATAAAAATTTACAGAAAATTATTTTGGAATATGATACGTCTCCAACTTTCTATAATTTATAAAGCATTCATGCTATTATATTATCTGTTTTGAACGTTTATGGGTTTTATTATACACTTTATACTATTTTTGGGACTAACCTATTAACCGGAGGCCCAGCCCATATTGTTGCTTTCTTGCCTATTTCAGTGTTTCGAAGAAAAGGAATATCAAACGGAGTCCAAATGGAATGAAACCTTTGGGAAACTTATTTTTAGAACAGAAGCAATCCAGGGAACTTGAGCCAGGAAAGCTTCGAGGAGGCCACGAGATAGGGGGCGCGCCCTCCACTCTCGTGGGCCCCTCGTGGCTCCCCCGACCAACTTCTTTCGCTTATATATATTCCCATATACCCTAAAAACATCGAAGGACAAGATAGATCGGGAGTTCCGCCGCCGCAAGCCTCTGAAGTCACCAAAAACCTCTCGGGAGCCCATTCGGCACCCTGCCGGAGGGGGGGATCCCTCACCGGTGGCCATGTTCATCATCCCGGTGCTCTCCATGACAAGGAGGGAGTAGTTCACCCTCGGGGCTGAGGGTATGTACCAGTAGCTATGTGTTTGATCTCTCTCTCCCGTGTTCTCTCTATGGCATGATCTTGATGTATCGCGAGCTTTGCTATTATAGTTGGATCTTATGATGTCTCTCCCCCTCTACTCTCTTGTGATGAATTGAGTTTTCCTCTTGAAGTTATCTTATCGTATTGAGTCTTTAAGGATTTGAGAACACTTGATGTATGTCTTGCCGTGCTTATCTATGGTGACAATGGGATATTCACGTGATCTACTTGATGTATGTTTTGGTGATCAACTTGTGGGTTCCTCCCATGAACCTATGCATAGGGGTTGGCACACGTTTTTGTCTTGACTCTCCGGTAGAAAATTTGGGGCACTCTTTGAAGTACTTTGTGTTGGTTGAGTAGATGAATCTGAGATTGTGTGATGCATATCGTATAATCATGCCCACGGATACTTGAGGTGACAATGGAGTATCTAGGTGACATTAGGGTTTTGGTTGATTTGTGTCTTAAGGTGTTATTCTAGTATGAACTCTATGATAGATTGAATGGAAAGAATAGCTTCGTGTTATTTTACTACGGACTCTTGAATAGATCGAGCAGAAAGGATAACTTTGAGGTGGTTTCGTACCCTACCATAATCTCTTCGTTTGTTCTCCGCTATTAGTGGCTTTGGAGTGACTCTTTGTTGCATGTTGATGGATAGTTATATGATCCAAGTATGTTATTATTGTTGAGAGAACTTGCACTAGTGAAAGTATGAACCCTATGCCTTGTTTCCTACCATTGCAATACCGTTTGTGCTCACTTTTATCATTAGTTACCTTGCTGTTTTTATATTTTCAGATTACAAAAACCTATATTTACTATCCATGTTGCACTTGTATCACCATCTCTTCGCCGAACTAGTGCACCTATACAATTTACCATTGTATTGGGTGTGTTGGGGACACAAGAGACTCTTTGTTATTTGGTTGCAGGGTTGCTTGAGAGATACCATCTTCATCCTACGCCTCCCACGGATTGATAAACCTTAGGTCATCCACTTGAGGGAAATTTGCTACTGTCCTACAAACCTCTACACTTGGAGGCCGAACAACGTCTACAAGGAGAAGGTCGCGTAGTAGACATCAAGCTCTTTTCTGGCGCCGTTGCCGGGGAGGTGAGTGCTTGAAGGTATATCTTTAGATCTTGCAATCGAATCTTTTTGTTTCTTGTTTTATCACTAGTTTAGTCTATAAAAGAAAAGTACAAAAAAATGGAATTGAGTTTGTCTCTTACGCTTCATCTTTTTAATATCTTTCGTAAGTTTGATGAAAAGGAAAATTATGCTCAAGTGCTAGAAGAAGAAATCTATAGAATGTTTGATACTAAATCTTTGAATGATGAGCATGATTGCAATGTTGTTAGTATGAATTCATTGAATATCCATGATGCTAATGATATGCAAAGCCACATGCTTGGGGAAGCTATGTTTGATGAAGATGATATGTTTAGTCCCCCAAGTTTTGATGAGAATATTTATTATGATGAAAGCATGCCTCCTATTTATGATGATTATATCGATGAAAGTGGGTTTGGAAGAGTGTCAACTTTAGGAAGTAATGATCCCACTATTACGCAGGATGTTGAATATTATTGTGATAATTATGACAGTGGATTTGATGAGGTCATGACTTTATTTAGTGATGAATCCACTATTTCGGAAGAGGTTCCAATTGATTATGAGAACAAAGTTGCTATCTATGATGATTATTGTGATGACTTGTATGCTATTAATAATAATGATAACCATGAAACTTGTCATCATGATTTTAGTTTTCAATTGGATTATGCCTCACATGATAATTATTTTGTTGAGTTTGCTCCCACTACTATTCATGAGAAGAAATTTGCTTATGTGGAGAGTAGTAAATTTTCTATGCTTGTAGATCATGAAAAAAATGCTTTAGGTCCTGGTTATATTGTTAAATTCATTCATGATGCTACTGAAAATTATTATGAGGGAGGAACATATGCTTGTAGGAATTGCAATGATATCAAGTTTCCTCTCTATGTGTTGAAAATCTTGAAGCTATGCTCGTTTTGCCTTCCTATGCTAGTTGATTATTGTTCCCATAAGTTGTTTGATCACAAAATCCCTATGCATAGGAAGTGGTTTAAACTTAAATGTGATAGTAATATGCTTCATGATGCTCCCGTTATATTTCAATTCTTATCTTTTATGTGAGCATCATTGTCATCATCATGCCTAGCTAGAAAGGCATTAAAGAAAAGCGCTTGTTGGGAGACAACCCAATATTTACCCTTACTGTTTTTGTGTGTTCACATGATTATGCTACTGTATTAATCATGTTTTATAGCTTTTGTTTCAATAAAGTGCCAAGTAAGACCTTTAGGATAACTTAAGGTGATAGTTGTGTTGATCCTGCTGAAAATCAGAAACTTTTGCACCCAGTAAATTAGTTTTTATAGTTCACAGAAACGTGATTTTGATATGATTATTTTTGCTCTGGATTGGTAACCAAATTTCTCAGGACTTCCTAATTTGGTAGGAATTTTGGAGTCCCAGAAGTATACGTTTGATACAGATTACTACAGACTGTTCTGTTTTTGACAGATTCTGTTTTCTATGTGTTGTTTGCTTATTTTGATGTATCTATGAGTAGTATCATAGGGTATTAACCATAGAGAATTTGGAATACAGTAGATATTAGACCAATATGAATTTAGAATGAGTTCATTACAGTACCTAAGTGGTGATTTATTTTCTTATACTAACGGAGCTTACGAGTTTTCTGTTGAGTTTTGTGTTGTGAAGTTTTCAAGTTTTGGGTAAAGATTCGATGGACTATGGAATAAAGAGTGGCAAGAGCCTAAGCTTGGGGATGCCCAAGGCACCCCAAGGTAATATTCAAGGACAACCAATAGCCTATGCATGGGGATGCCCAAGGCACCCCAAGGTAATATTCAAGGATAACCAATAGCCTAAGCTTGGGGATGCCCCGGATGTCATCCCCTCTTTCGTCTTCGTTCATCGATAACTTTACTTGGAGCTATATTTTTATTCACCACATGATATGTGTTTTGCTTGGAGCGTCAGTTTCTTTTGTTAGCATTTGCTTGCTGTTATTTAGAATAATGTTTTGCATCTTTATCTTCAATAAAAATGTCAAGGATAGCCTTTACCATGCTTATTTTGCTAGTATACATGTTGCTGTTTCAAAACAGAAAGTTTACCGCTGTTGCAAAAATTCCATAGAAAATACAGAGAATGATGTAATGTTGAAACTTTTTGCATATTGAGCTCTGATAAATCTTCTACAGCATAGTATTTTTCTCATAATTTTTGGAGTTAGGGAAGTATGATGAATCTTGCATTCTTTACAGACTATACTGTTTTGGCAGATTGCTGTTATGTTTGCATTGTTTGCATATGTTTCCTTGTTTAATGATTCTATTTGAGGATAGGGGTATTAAATATGCAGAGGCATTTAGTATGCAATGTTGAATAATAATTTTAGTGATTTGTTACAGTAGAAAATGATAAGGTTTTGCATTGGTTTATACTAACCTATCTCACGAGTTCTTGTTGAGTTTGGTGTGGATGAAGCTTTCGATAAAAAGAGAAACCATGATGTGAGAGGAATTAAGGAGACACAAAAGTTCAAGCTTGGGGATGCCCAAGTCACCCCAAAATAATATTCCAAGAAGTCTCAAGCACCTAGGCTTGGGGATGCCCCGGTAGGCATCCCACCTTTCTTCTTTAACAACTATCGGTTAGTATCGGTTGAACCTAAGTTTTTGCTTCTTCACATGAGTTGTGCTATCCTTGCAATGTCATTTTATTTTGTTTTGCTTGCTGTTTGAATAAGATACCCAGATCTGAAGTTCTCTAATGAGAGAGAGTCTTCACATAGTTAGACAATTATTTAGCTACCCATTGATCTTCACTTATATCTTGTTGGAGTAGTTTGTCATTTACTTGTGTGCTTCAATTATATCCTATGAGTAAATGGTTGAATGAGTTCATGTCATAAATCTGAAATTATAATATGTTTCATTTGCTTATCCCATGGGGAGTAATGACTTCACATCTAAGAAGTAGAGGTTGTAAATTCATTGAAGGTTAGGAAGCATTGTATTGGTCATTTGAACAATTCATGAAAGAATATTGAAGGAAGAGGGATTTCATATATAAATATACTATCTTAGACATCTTCTATGATTGTGAGCACTCATTAAAGTATGACATGCTAAAGAGTTGATGTTGGACAAGGAAGACGATGTAATGGGTTATCTTTTCTCACATCTCAGTTAAAGTATATTGTCATGGATCATTCAAAAATGTTGAGCTTGCCTTTCCCCCTCATGCTAGCCAAAATTCCTTGCACCAAGTAGAGATACTACTTGTGCTTCCAAATATCCTTACACCTAGTTTTTGCCATCAGTGTCCATCATACCTACCTATATGCGGTATTTACCTGCCGTTCCAAGTAAATTTGCATGTGCCAAACTCTAAACCTTCAAATAATAATCTGTTTTGTATGCCCGAATCGCTCATGTAGCGACTAGGGGCTGTCAGTATCTTCCATGCTAGGTGGGTTATTCTCAAGATGAGTGGACTCTGCTCATCATTCACGGGAAAAATGGCTGGTAACCGGGATGCCCAGTCCCATGATCAAAAAGATCAAAATCAAATAAAAAATAATTGCAAACGAAATTCCCCCTGGACTGTTGCTGGTATGGACGGTACCCCGTTGTTTCGGATGGCCGTGGAGTGTGATTGTTGGTGGAGGGGGAGTAAAAACTTTACCATTCTGTTTGGGAACCGCCTATAATGTATGTAGTATGGAAGATATTGGGAATGCTTTGTTGTTATGTTGACAATGAGATCATACCTCTCAAAATTATTTATCTCTATTTCAAAATTGAGCTCTGGCACCTTTGCAAATCCATGCTTCCCTCTGCGAAGGGCCTATCTTTTACTTTTATGCAAGAGTCAAGGTGATCTTCACCTTTCCATTTTTCATTTTATCCTTTGGCAAGCACCTCGTGTGTGAAAGATCCTGATATATATATCCAATTGGATGTAAGTTAGCATGAACTATTATTGTTGACATCACCCAAAGGTGAATACGTTGGGAGGCGACACTATAAGACCCTATCTTTCTCAGTGTCCGATTAAAACTCCAAAACCATAAGTATTGCGTGCGTGTTAGCAATTGTAGAAGACTATATGATAGTTGAGTATGTGGAGTTTCCTAAATCAAAGCTCTGACATAGACCCTTCCTGAAAATAAGATGAATTGCAATTGTTTGATGACTGAGAACATAGTTAGCTAAGTTTTCAAGAAAGTTTATGGTCTATGCTTTAACATGTGAATAGCTTGTTACTTGATCTTGATAAGTTTTAAGAGATGAACTACTGTTATGACATATAATCATGCTAGAAAAGGTGATTGAAATTATCATTGATCAAAGTTGTGCACCTGCTAGCATTCACACTTCATAAATTCTTTCTTTTATCATTTACCTACTCGAGGACGAGCAGGAATTAAGCTTGGGGATGCTGATACGTCTCCAACGTATCTATAATTTATGAAGCATTCATGCTATTATATTATCTGTTTTGGATGTTTATGGGCTTTATTATACACTTTTATATTATTTTTGGGACTAACCTATTAACCGGAGGCCCGCCCATATTGTTGTTTTCTTGCCTATTTCAGTGTTTCGAAGAAAAGGAATATCAAGCGGAGTCCAAACGGAATGAAACCTTCGGGAAACTTATTTTTCGAACAGAAGTAATCTAGGGAACTTGGAGTGTAAGTCAGGGAAGCTTCGAGGAGGCCACGAGATAGGGGGGCGCGCCCTCCACTCTCGTGGGCCCCTCGTGGCTCCCCCGACCGACTTCTTTCGCCTATATATTCCCATATACCCTAAAAACATCGAAGGACAAGATAGACCGGGAGTTCCGCCGCCGCAAGCCTCTGAAGCCACCAAAAACCTCTCGGGAGCCTGTTCCGGCACCCTGCCGGAGGGGGGATCCCTCACCGGTGGTCATCTTCATCATCCCGGCGCTCTCCATGACGAGGAGGGAGTAGTTCACCTTCAGGGCTGAGGGTATGTACCAGTAGCTATGTGTTTGATCTCTCTCTCTCTCTCTCTCTCTCTCTCTCTCGTGTTCTCTCCATGGCACGATCTTGATGTATCACAAGCTTTGCTATTATAGTTGGATCTTATGATGTCTCTCCCCCTCTACTCTCTTGTGATGAATTGAGTTTTCCTCTTGAAGTTATCTAATCGTATTGAGTCTGTAAGGATTTGAGAACACTTGATGTATGTCTTGCCATGCTTATCTGTGGTAACAATGGGATATTCACGTGATCCACTTGAGGTATGTTTTGGTGATCAACTTGCAGGATCCGCCCATGAACCTATGCATAGGGGTTGGCACACGTTTTCATCTTGACTGTCCGGTAGAAACTTTGGGGCACTCTTTGAAGTACTTTGTGTTGGTTGAATAGATGAATCTGAGATTGTGTGATGCATATCGTATAATCATGCCCACGGTTACTTGAGGTGACAATGGAGTATCTAGGTGACATTAGGGTTTTGGTTGATTTGTGTCTTAAGGTGTTATTCTAGTACGAACTCTATGATAGATTGAACGGAAAGAATAGCTTCGTGTTATTTTACTACGGACTCTCGAATAGATCGAGCAGAAAGGATAACTTTGAGGTGGTTTCGTACCCTACCATAATCTCTTCGTTTGTTCTCCGCTATTAGTGGCTTTGGAGTGACTCTTTGTTGCATGTTGAGGGATAGTTGTATGATCCATGTATGTTATTATTGTTGAGAGAACTTGCACTAGTGAAAGTATGAACCCTATGCCTTGTTTCCTACCATTGCAATACCGTTTGTGCTCACTTTTATCATTAGTTACCTTGCTGTTTTTATATTTTCAGATTACAAAAA
This sequence comes from Triticum timopheevii, assembly GCA_963921465.1. Taxonomy (NCBI): domain Eukaryota; kingdom Viridiplantae; phylum Streptophyta; class Magnoliopsida; order Poales; family Poaceae; genus Triticum; species Triticum timopheevii. The sequence continues at coordinate 130,119,840 of OY997270.1, forward strand.
CCTATATCTACTATCCATGTTGCACTTGTATCACCATCTCTTCGCCGAACTAGTGCACCTATAAAATTTACCATTGTATTGGGTGTGTTGGGGACACAAGAGACTCTTTGTTACTTGGTTGCAGGGTTGCTTGAGAGAGACCATCTTCATCCTACGCCTCCCACGGATTGATAAACCTTAGGTCATCCACTTGAGGGAAATTTGCTACTGTCCTACAAACCTCTGCACTTGGAGGCCCAACAACGTCTACAAGGAGAAGGTTGCGTAGTAGACATCAGAATATTTGTGATTTTTGGGAGGTGGAATCAATGCAAATGGGGCCCACAGCCACCACAAGATACCTGGGCGCGCCAGGCATCCCATGCGCGTGGTGGTGTGTTGTGCCCTCCTTGAAGGTTGGTGGAGCTCTACTTCAAGCACAAGGAAGCTTATATCCGGAAAAAATCATGTTATAATCTTTGCGCAATCGGAGTTACGGATCTCCGGATATTTAAGAAACGATTTTCGGCCAGATCTGGGGAACGCGAAACAGAAGAGAGCAGAGAGGGAGATCCAATCTCGGAGGGGCTCCTGCCCCTCCACCGCCATGGAGGACATGGACCAGAGGGGGAACTCTCCTCCCATCTGGGGGGAGGCCAAGGAAGAAGAAGGAGGGGGCTCTCTCCCCTCTCTCCCGATGGCGCCCGAATGTCGCCGGGGCAATCATCTGTTACGACGGTCTACTCCAACAACTCCGTCATCTTCACCAACAACTCCTCCTCCCCCATCTATATTCAGCGGTCCACTCTCCCGCAACCCGCTGTACCCTCTACTTGAAGATGGTGCTTTATGCTTCATACTATTATCCAATGATATGTTGCCATCCTATGATGTCTGAGTAGATTTTTATTGTCCTATCGGTAATTGGTGAATTGTTATGGTTGGTTTAATTTGCTTGTGGTTATGTTTCTACCGTTTGGTGCCCATCATATGAGTGCGCATGTGGATCACACCATAGGGTTAGTTGTATGTTGATAGGACTATGCATTGGAGGGCAAGGGTGACAACGCCTTCATCCTAAACATAGAAATTGATACGTACGAGATTGAAGGGGGGCCAATATAAATTAATGCTATGGTTGGGTGTTTTACCTTAATGAATGTTAGTATTTGCGGATGCTTGCTAATAGTTCCAATCATAAGTGCATAGAATTCCAAGTAAGGGAGGACATGCTAGCAGAGGCCTCTCCCACATAAAAACATGCTATCGGTCTCGTAACGTAGCCAATGGCTAAGGGACAATTCCGCAAATCCAACCACCATTATTCCACACTCATTTACTAAGTTAAATTTTTATTTATTTAAACATCACCTACTTTTTATTTTTACGTTCTTTATTATCCTGCAAACCTATCCATACCTAAAAGGTACTTCTAGTTGTATTCTTGTTCTAGGCAAAGCAAACATTAAGTGTGCATAGAGTTGTATCAGTGGTCGATAGAACTTGAGAGAATATTTGTTCTACTTTTAGATCCTCATTGGGTTCGACACTCTTATTTATTGAAAAAGGCTACAAATGATCCCCTATACTTTTGGGTTATCAAGACCTTTTTCTGGCGCCGTTGCCGGGGAGCAATAGCGTGGGGTGAATATTCTTGTGTGTGCTTGTTTGCTTTATCACAAAGTAAATTCTATTTTGTGCTCCTGTTTTCTATCTTTAGTTATGGGTAGGAAACGCAAAATACCAAAAAAATAGTTGTACCAGCTAAACCAATGGTTGAAGAACCACTCAAAATACATCATACTGTTGAAGCTTTCTACTTGGATCATCTTTCATCCCTACGTGATCGTGTTGAAAACCCAACTAGTTTAGTTGAGAGAAAATCATTAAATGAGCATGCTTATTTTGTGTGACACCGCTTATCTCAAAAAGGGAAACTTTTACTGCATCAAATTAATACGATGCAATGCTATGCTTGGAATTTATGTGAATTATATGATTTTATTTGTTGTTCTGAAGACCCTAAGAAATACCTTCCCAACCAAAGTTTAGTCATAATGGAATCTTATCTTCTTATGCCAAGGGTGTTTATAATTACTACGATATTGAACAAATTGAAGAATTCGTTTCTTTTAAGGGTGCTTATAAAATTGCTTCTTTGATTGAAAAGTATGATGCTTCTCTTTACAAATCTGAAAATTTTGCCATAGTTAAATATTTCTATGAAAATTATTCTTCTAATGCTTATACTAAACCATATATTGATGACTTCTCCGCTGTCCAAGAAGAGACTAATATTTTACAGGAGTCTATGGAAGAAGAAATTGATGAAACTGTGAGCTCATTGGATGAAAAAGATGATGAGGAGAGCGAAGAACAAGAGGAGGAAGAGCAGATTAGCTACCCGTGCCCACCTCCTAATGAGAGTAACTCTTCAACTCATACATTGTTTAATGCCCCTTCGTGCTTACTGAAGGATGAATGCTATGATAGTCGTCATGATCCCGTTGATTCACTGGAAATATCCCTTTTTGATGAACTTGATGCTTGCTATGCTTGTGGCCAAGAAGCCAATATGAATTATGTTTATGGTGATGAACTTGCTATCAGTCCTTATGTTAAAAATGAAATTATTGCTATTTCACCCACACATGATAGTCGTATTATCTTTTTGAATTCTCCCAACTACACTATATCGGAGAAGTTTGCTCTTATTAAGGATTATATTGATGGGTTGCCTTTTACCATTGCACATGATGATTTTGATGAATATAATATGCATGTGCTTGCTGCTCCTACTTGCAATTATTATGAGAGAGGAACTACATCTCCACCTATCTATGTTTCCAACACGATAAAATTGCAACAAACTGTTTATGCTATGTATTGGCCTTTACTTGATGTGCATGAATTGTTCTTGTATGACATGCCGATGCATAGGAAGAGAGTTAGACTTCTTCATTGCATGATATATGTTGCTTTGTTCTCACTACTAAATGCTAAATCATTGTTAATTAAAATTGGCTTTGATATACCTTGGGATCCTGGTGGATCCATCACTTGAGCACTTTATGCCTAGCTTAATGGCTTTAAATAAAGCGCTGCTATGGAGACAACCTGGAAGGTTAGGAAGTAATTTTATTCTGTTGAGTGCTTTTATAAAGTTTAAACACAAAAATATATATATTGGAACTTAAAACTTCACAAAAAGAAAAGTGAAAGTGAGAAAGACGAGCACCGTGGAAGTGGGAGCTAGCCTTGAACTTCATTCATGCCCATGGAAACTTTGTGAATCTCGATTACAGAAACTTTTCCATTGTATTATAAAAATAATATGCCAAGATTTGCCTTTAGGATGATTAGATTGCTTGTTGGTATATGCGGTGTAAAAACAGAAACTTTGGCTATAGTGTGTGAATTTACATTTTTTACTGAAACGTCAAAAGTTTCTGTAACTTTTTGCAGAATATTTGTATACAAATTTTTTATTTGTCCTAATTTTTCATAACTTTTGGAGTTACAGAAGTATGGTGAATGTTTAGATTACTACAGCCTATCCTGTTTAAGACAGATTCTATTTTTGATGCATTGTTTTGCTTGTTTTTGATGAAACTATCGATTTTATCGGTGGTATAAGCCATGGAGAAGTTATAATACAGTAGCTACAATGCAAAAACAAAAATATTAATGGGTTTGGAACAATTATTAGAGCAGTGATTTGTATTATTATACTAACGTATCTCACCAGTTTTCTGTTAAGTTTTGTGTGGATGAAGTGGTCAAAGATCGAGGAGGTCTCGATATGAGGAGAAGGAGGAGAGGCAAGAGTTCAAGCTTGGGGATTCCCAAGGCACCCCAAGTAAATATCCAAGGAGACTCAAGCGTCTAAGATTGGGGATGCCCTGGAAGGCATCCCATCTTTCTTCAACAAGTATCAGTATGTTGTTTGTTTTCGTTTCGTTCAAGTGATATGTGTAAATCTTGGAGTGTCTTTTGTGTTTAGTTTTCACTTTCCTTTTATGCACCATGCTGGTATGAGATAGTCCATGGTTGATTTATAAAATGCTCATTACACTTCACTTATATATTTTGAGCATGGCTTTGTAGAATGCTTCATGTGCTTCACTTATATAATTTGAAGTTTGGATTGCATGTTTCTCTTCACATAGAAAACCGTTATTTGAAGAATGCTCTTTTGCTTCACTTATATTTGTTAGAGCATGGTCTTTTGTAGAAAGAATTAAACTCTCATGCTTCACTTATATATATTTAGAGAGTCAACAGGAATCAGTGATTTGCATGGTTAGTCATAAAATCCTACATAAAACTTATGGATCACTGAATATGATATGTTTGATTCCTTGCAATAGTTTTGCGATATTGAGATGATATAAGGGGGGGTACTAGTAAACGGTTGTGGTTAGTAGGAATATTGGTGTTAATATTTGTGATTCCCGAAGCATGCACGTAAAGTCTCTCACTATGCTATGAAGTTGGAGCATGATTTATTATTGATTGTCTTCCTTATGAGTAACGGCCGGGGACGAGCGATGGTCTTTTCCTACCAATCAATCCCCCTAGGGGCATGCGTAGTAGTAATTTGCTTCAAGGGCTAATAAACATTTGCAATAAGTATATGAGTTCTTTATGACTAATGTGAGTTCATGGATTATACACACTCTTACCTTTCCGCAATTTGCTAGCCTCTACGGTACCGTGCATTGCCCTTTCTCACCTCGAGATTCGATGCAAACTTCACCGGTGCATCCAAACCCTGTGATATGATATGCTCCATCACACATAAGCCTTATTATATCTTCCTCAAAACAACCACCCTACCTACCTATTATGTCCTTTCCATAGCCATTCTGAGATATATTGCCATGCAACTTCCACCAATTCTGTTTTGATGACTTGAGCATTCATTGTCATATTGCTTTGCATGATCATATAGTTGACATAGTATTTGTGGCTCAGCCACCGTTCATCATTTTTTATACATGTTACGCTAGATCTTTGCACATCCTGGTACACTGCCAAAGGCATTCATATAGAGTCATATTTTGTTCTAGGTATCGAGTTGTGATTTTTTATTTCTTTTGAGTTGTAAGTAAATAGAAGTGAGATGATCATCATTATTCATTATTAGAGCATGTCCCAGTGAGGAATGGATTATGGAGGCTATGATTCCCCCACAGGCCGGGGTGAGACTCCGGACAAAGAGAGGAAAAAAAGAAAAAAAGGAAAAGAAAAGAAAAGAAAAAAAAGATAAAGAGAGAAGGGGCATGCTAATTCCACACTTGTGCTTCAAAGTAGCACCATGTTTTTCATATAGAGAGTCTCCTATGTTGTCACTTTCATATAGTAGTGGAAATTTTTCATTATAGAGTTAGATGCACACCCACTCAGTTTCTATGTTGACCTTTCATACACTTATAGCTCTTAGTGCATTCCTTGCATGGCAATCCCTACTCCTCGCATTGACATCCGTTGATGGTCATCTCCATAGCCCGTTGGTTAGCCGGGTCGATGTGAGACTTTCTCACTTTTTGTTTTCTCTATATTTACCCCTACCATCATACTCTATTCCAGCCATAGTGCTATGTCCATGGCTTGTGCTCATGTATTGCCTGAGAGTTCAAAAGGCTAAAGCTCGTTAAAAAGTATGAATCAATTTCTCGGCTTTTCATCGGGGTTGTGCATGATAAATACTTTGTGTTAAGAAGACATAGCATGAAAGGACAATATGATTTTGTAGGGATAGCTTTCTTTAGTGTTGATATTTTGAAAGACACGATTGTTTGTTGGGATGCCTGAGTATTGATGTCTTTACGTCAAATTATAGATTATTGCTTTGAATCACTTATGTCTTAATATTCATGCCATGATTAGACATATGATCAAGATTATGCTAGGTAGCATTCCACATTAAAAATAATCTTTTTATCATTTACCTACTCAAGGATGAGCAATAATTAAGCTTGGGGATGCTGATACGTCTCCGCCATATCTATAATTTTTGATTGTTTCATGCCAATATTATACAACTTTCACATACTTTTGGCAACATTTTATATGATTTATTGGACTAACCTATTGATCTAGTGCCCAGTGCTAGTTCCTGTTTTTTTGCATGTTTTTTGCTTCGCAGAATATCCATATCAAACGAAGTACAAATGGGATAAAAATTTACAGAGAATTATTTTGGAATTTTTGTGATTCTTGGGAGGTGGAATCAACACAAACTGGTCCTAGAGCAACCACAAGACACCTGGGCGCGCCAGGCAGCCCGGGCGCATGGTGGTGGGTTGTGCCCTCCTCGAAGGTCGGTTGGAGCTCTACTTCAAGCACAAGGAAGCTTATATGCGGAAAAAAAATCATGTTAAAGTCTAGCGCAATCGGAGTTACGGATCTTCGGATATTTTAGAAATAGTTTTTGGCCAGATATGGGGAACGCAAAACAGAAGAGAACAAAGAGGGAGATCCAATCTCGGAGGGGCTCCTGCCTCTTCACTGCCATGGATGCCATGGACTAGAGGGGGAACTATCCTCCCATCTAGGCGGAGGCCAAGGAAGAAGAAGAAGGATGGGGCTCTCTCCCCCTCTCTCCCAGTGGCACCAGAACGCCACCGGGGCAATCATCATGTGATGGCGATCTACTCCAAGAACTCCGTCATCTTCACCAACAACTCCATCGCCTTCCCCCATCTATATTCAGCGGTCCACTCTCCCGCAACCCGATGTACCCTCTACTTGAACATGGTTCTTTATGCTTCATACTATTATCCAATGATATGTTGCCATCCTATGATGTCTGATTAGATTTTTGTTATCTTATCGGTGATTGGTGAATTGCTATGGTTGGTTTACTTTGCTTGTGGTTATGTTGCTGTCCTTTGGTAACCATCATATGAGCACGCTTGTGGATCACACCACAGGGTTAGTTGTATGTTGATAGGACTATACATTGTAGGGCAAGGGTGACATCAGCTTCAGCCTAAACATAGAAATTGATACGTACAAGATTGAAGGGGGACCAATATATCTTAATGTTATGGTTGGGTGTTTTACCCTAATGAACCTTACTAGTTGCGGATGCTTGCTAATAGTTCCAATCATAATTGCACAGAATTCCAAGTAAGGGAGGACATGCTAGTGAGGCCTCTCCCACATAAAAACTTGTTATCAGTCTAGTAACGTAGCAAATTGCTAAGGGACAATTCCGCAAATCCTAGCACCACTATTCCACACTCGTTTTACTAAGTTAATTGTTTCTTTATTTAAGCAGCACCTAGTTTTTATTTTTATTTTCTTTATTATCTTGCAAATCTATCCACACCTAAAAAGTACTTGTAGTTTTATTCTTGTTCTAGGTAAAGCAAACGTTAAGTGTGCATAGAGTTGCATCGGTGGTCGATAGAACTTGAGGGAATATTTGTTCTACCATTAGCTCCTCATTGGGTTCGACACTCTTATTTATCGAGAAAGCCTACAAATGATCCCCTATACTTGTGGGTTATCATCGGGTTCCGCCCAGGTCTCGATCTAGGATCGGCTAGGATTTCCTTGGGTGAGGGGAAAGAAGAAGAGTGGTGGTTGATGTGTGCATCGCGAGCGCCGAATGTAGATAAGGTCGAGGAGGAGTGGGCAAGCTCGCGTGCCCTCGATGCACGCTCCCCATGGCGCGGGCACGAGGAGGATGAAAACGTGGGTAGCAGGTGCGCTGTAGCCAAAGGCTGGCAGGTGGGGCCCCAGGCGCCACATGGGCCTACAGGCTGGGGGTACGCGAGCGTGCGGGTGAGAAAATGAAAATCGGAGGGCAGGCGAGCTGGGCTGCGGGTTAGTTCGGCTAGACTCCTCTCTCCCTCTATCTCTGTCTCTCTCTCCCGTTCTTTACTTTCTCTTATTTCTTCAAATGAAAACTTGGAGGAAAAGGAAGAGAGGGCTAAAGATGGAATTTTCCAGAGTACAAAAATATCCTTGAAGCCCTGGAATTATGCACATTTGAATAAATGTCCTAGCAATATTTAAACACTAAAAATTAAATCAAATTTGAATTAAACTAAAAAATGAGTAAATTTTGAATCTAACCATGCATTTCCAAAAGGGCTAAAAATTGGAGGAGTGGGTATTGGCATGATTTATGATTTATGGGGAAATGGTGAACATTTTTCTGGAATTGGAAAAATGTCACTTGCATAATTGAATAGACTTTAGAAGGAAGAACCTAGAGAAGGGGTTTTGCATATATCAAGGTTTGGTTGGCTTGAGGCAATGTGCACATTTGCTTTACGGAGAGGAACAGAGATGGGGATCACAAGATCACAACACAAAAAATAAACATGCAAGTAAACAAAAGATGATCATGCATGATGCAAGGAAATGACAAGCCACCATCCATAATATAAATAGAATGCAACAAGGCAAGTCTCATGATGAAGGCACAAATATGGTGCATCGGTCTCGGGTATTTACGACCCCCCACTTACAAGAGATCTTGCCTCAAGATCTAGGAATGAGAAGAGGAAGAGGTAAAACTAAGTTGCTTCTTGCCTTGAGATCTAGGAGTGAAACCAACGAACCTTGGAGGTTGAAAACTTGGAAAGGTACACAATGGAGAGGAATGAAGTTGAACACACTCAGGTAGAAAAGAGGAACAAGGAACAACATGAGAACCTTGGAGGTTGCAAAGACATGAATCAAGAGCTAGATGGACAAGAAGGAATTTTGAAGCAACTCTTGTTACACGAGATAGGTGTAGCGACCAGACCTCAAACAGTCTGATCTCTGTGCATTAGTGTCATCCCTGGATCGGTAATGCTAACACACACAATACTTGAGGATTTATAACAGAGTAGTACACACTTATTACATCGAATGTCTCAAAAGAGAACTTATTACAATAATATGGCTTAAGGCCATCTAAAATTGAGAACAGCGGAAGGCTTGGAAGATAAAGTGAGTCCATCAACTCCAACGACATCACTGAGTGAAAGACAACGACTTATGGCACCTTACTCGTCGTCTAAAAAGTCTGCAACATGAACGTTGCAATCTAACACAAAGGATGATGAAAAGAATAAATGCTATCACTACATGCATATATGGCTGGTGGAAAGCTCTATGGTTACAGTTTTGCATAAAGCCAATTTTTCCCTACAACAAAGGAATAAATTTTATTTAACTATCCTGGTGGTTGTTAAACATTGAGAAGGTTCCTCCAACTCAATCCCAATTAAGCATCATCATTAAACCCAATCAAATTATATTTAGAGTGATGCGATCAACATGATAATCCAAGAACTAGATACTCAAGATGTCCATAACCGGGGACACGGCTAACCATGATTAATTTATACACTCTGCAGAGGTTTTCACACTTTTCCCCACAAGACTCGAATACATCCATGGTCGGAGATTTGAGACACAGTCTTTCTAAAGCATTAACTCTCTACTCTGGATAGATAGTACCACCTACAACCCACTACATCTGCTAGTCTACCTCTTCAAGAGCTTCACGCAACTTACTCAACTATGCCAAAGCCCATATTGGCTTGTGGCTGCACACGAATGTTTCTATCATGAATAATCTTATGATCCCTTTGAGCTTGGGTGGCGGACTGTAGGATGATCACAGGGGTACTCTGGGATATCCTAGGACAACACTGGATTCTCCAGGTGCCCTAACAACCACTGGGTACTCCAGGGTGCCTCATGCAATCCACCCAGATGTGTATTTAAGTAGCCACCTTAAGTAAACCATTAATTAACAATACTCACATCTTTCATGGATACACTCACCCAAACCACGTCTACAAGCATAGCATATCAATATAAGCATAACGTAAAAGTAACTCTCAAAGGTTTGATAATAAACAGGGAAATAGGTTCTACCTCATCATCTACTTCCCAAAACTCACATATTAATCAGATCCTAACCATGCAGTTGTTTGAGGATTGATCTAATACAATAAAATTGGGTAGTAAAGAGGTATGATCAAAGTGTTACTTGCCTTGCTAATGATCTGTGAAACCTAGAGACTCGTAGTAGCACGCTTCGCACTCTGGGTACTCTATCGCAAACAAACAAGCATACAATAAGCACTCAACTAGAAGCACGGGTAAAACTCAAATAAGAGATCTAACAAGAAAGTTCAATTTCAGAACTTCGGTTTGCAAAAAGAATCAAATCAAACGAAGCAACGAAACTCAAACTGCGAAAGAAACAAGATCCATTTACTAATCTGGACTAAAATCAAAATTTACAGTACCAAAATCTTGTTCAAGTTGATTAAATAGAAAGACGGCTTCGAGACGAACATCTAGGCGCTTGAATCGCCTGATTCCGATAAACGAGCGAAATGATAAACTAAAACAAAAATCAGGGCAGAAATCGCGATCGAAAATAATCACGGAAAAACCCTGGAAAAAGAAAAACTGGTGAACAGGCTAACAAACGAACGTTCACTGTCTGCGGATAACGGGTGAATACCGTTCATTAAAACGAACGTACGAACGTCCGTTCTCTAAATAACTAAACCGGGAAAAAACAAAACTGATCTAAAATAAAATAACCGAGGGTTTTCTAAAAAAACGAACGGTTTTCCGGCGAAAACCGGCGGCGGCGGCTACCTCGTCGGGCGGGACGGCGGCGGCTCCGGCAATCATCGCCAGCGGCTACGGGCGGCGGGGTCACCACCATCTCGCCCGCCAAGGTAGCCGCCGCAACCGCCGCCGGTTTTTGCCGGAAAACCGTTCGTTTTTTGGAAGACGCTTGGCTATTTTATTTTAGATTGGTTTTATATTTTTTTCCCAGTTCAGTTATTTAGCGAACGCCCGTTCGTACGTTTGTTTTAACGAACAGCATTCACCCGTTATCCGCAGACAGCGAAAGTTCATTCGTTAGCCTGTTCGTCAGTTTTTTTTTCTAGGGTTTTTTCGCGATTATTTTCGATCGCGATTTCTGCCCTGATTTTCGTTTTAGTTTATCTTTTCGCTCGTTTATCGGAATCAGGCGATTCAAGCGCCTAGATCTTCATCTCGAAGCCCTCTTTATGTTTAATCAACTTGAACAAGATTTTGGTACTGTAAAATTTGTTTTTAGTCCAGATTAGTAAACTGATCTTGTTTCTTTCGCAGTTTGAGTTTCGTTGCTTCGTTTGATTTGATTCTTTTTGCAAACCGGAGTTCTTAAGTTGACTTTCTGGTTAGATATCTTATTTGAGTTTTACCCGTGCTTCTAGTTGAGTGCTTATTGTATGCTTGTTTGTTTGTGATAGATTACCCGGAGTGCGAAGCGTGCTACTACGAGTCTCTAGGTTTCACGGATCATCAGCAAGGCAAGTAACACTTTGATCATACCTATTTACTACCCAGTTTTGTTGCATTAGATCAATCCTCAAACAATTGCATGGTTAGGATCTGATTAATATATGGGTTTTGGGAAGTAGATGATGAGGTAGAACCTATTGCCCTGTTTATTATCAAACCTTTGGGAGTTACTTTTACGTTATGCTTATATTGATATGCTATGCTTGTAGACGTGGTTTGGGTGAGTGTATCCATGACATATGTGAGTATTGTTAATTAATGGTTTACTTAAGGTGGCTACTTAAATACACATCTGGGTGGATTGCCTGAGGCACCCTGGAGTACCCAGTGGTTGTTAGGGCACCTAGAGAATCCAGTGTTGTCCTAGGATATCCCGGAGTACCCGTGTGATCATCCTACGGTCCGCCACCTAGGCTCAAAGGGATCATAAGATTATTCATGCTAGAAACTTCAGTGTGTAGCCACAAGCCAATATGGGCTCTGGCATAGTTGAGTAAGTTGTGTGAAGCTCTTGAAGAGGTAGACTAGCAGATGTAGTGGGTTGTAGGTGGTACTGTCTATCCAGAGTAGAGAGTTAATGCTTCAAAAAGACCGTGTCTCGAATCTCCGACCATGGATGTATTCGAGTCTTGTGGGGAAAAGTGCGCAAACCTCTGCAGAGTGTATAAACTAATCATGGTTAGCCATGTCCCCGGTTATGGACATCTTGAGTATCTAGTTCTTGGATTATCATGTTGATCTCATCACTCTAAATATAATTTGATTGGGTTTAATGACGATGCTTAATTGGGATTGAGTTGGGGGAACCTTCTCAATGTTTAACAACCACCATGATAGTTAAATAAAATTTATTCCTTTGTTGTAGGGAAAAATTGGCTTTATGCAAAACTGTAACCATAGAGCTTTCCACCAGCCATATATTCATGTAGTGATAGCATTTATTATGTTCATCATTCTTTGTGTTACATTGCTAGCATATTCCATGTGTTGACCTGTTTCAGGCTACAACATTCATGTTGCATACTTTTCAGACGACGAGTAAGGTGCCATAGGTCGTTGTCTTTCACTCAATGATGTCGTTGGAGTTTATGGACTCACTTTATCTTCCAAGCCTTCTGCTGTTATCGATTTTAGATGGACTTAAGCCATATTATTGTAATAAGTTCTCTTTTGAGACATTCGATGTAGTGTGATTGCTACTCTGTTATAAATCCTCAAGTACTGTGCGTGTCAGCATTACCGATCCAGGGATGACACTGATGCACAGATATCACACTGTTTCAGGTCTGGTCGCTACAATAGGCAAGACAAGAACGAATGAATTTGGACAACACTCCGGTTAAAAATGGAAGGAATAGAACATGAACTTGACAAGTTAGGTGTAGTAGTAGATGCAGCAGTTGAGAAGAGGTTAGCTGAAATGTTTCCGCATGGCATGCCAAGTTCTACACAGCATACACCTAGCATCACCCAACAACCATGAGCATCCCACTTTATTCCATGCTAGCTACAAGCCAACATAAACAAGGTGAAGACAAGGGTTGCCAAGTGGCAAATCATATCGTTTACCGATGGTAGTAGAATGATGCACATGGTCATCCTGCCACTTGACATGACGAGGGTGCTGATGCAGGAGGTAGTGATGGGCTTTGAATCTTGATCGTTGCCTCATCCCCCTAAACTGGGCGTCACTATGTCAGGACAAGTGACCTAGAGCCACCTGCTTAACTGGCCAATGAATGATATAGAGGAGATTCCTCATGGATATGCTTACACCGGAGACGTAGTGTCAGATAATCCGCAATCACGGGAGAAGAATGTATGTGAAAGTTGCGGACCATCCGTGGACAAACCACCTATGCCTGTTGTCATCCACGAAGGGCAAAAATGAATATGTATAAGCCCAGGTAACCGTTTCTATCGGACTATATGTTGAAGAACTTCTCGATCTATCTTCAAGTTCTACACGTTGATGTGTAGATAAATCAAAAGAAGGTCAACATGGATACACGACCAAGGTCATAGAAGGTTATAGTTCCGTCCAGAAGTTTTTGGCCAACAAAATTGATCTGGCCTTTAATGAGGTCATCCATGCAAATATCTTCTCTATCAGCGCAGTCTCCCGAGAGTTAATAAGGCTTGGGGTACTTCATCGAGCTATAGATCCCCTACTCCCGCATGGTAAAGTGTCCTTACGGAGCCATCATAAAGGGTGTGACGAGGGATTTTGAATCCCGCTCCTGCGACCTCCCTGGCGACTCGGCGGTCGTGCCGCCAACCACCGCCGGGGCCTCTCTGGCTCTGCTCCCCCTTGCCGGGGCTGCTCAGGTAGCGGTGGCCGCCACCGGGGCCACCTGCGAAGCTGCTGTCCCTCCCTCTCCGGCCCCTGCTTCCGGATCCGTGCCCGCGGAGATGTGGGCAGACCTCGCAGAGGCGTCTAATATCGAAGAGGGCATCCCCGTCGTCTGTCATGACCCGGCCCCGCGCCCCCTCGTTGACCCTCGCAGGGTGGCCGGTTCTCAGTCTGGCGCTGGCTCTGCTCCCAGGGGTGGGAGCTCCGCCCGCCCGACGCGGACCGCCTTTGTCCTCGGTTCTCGGGTGCCCCTGTGGCGTTGAGGGCGGGTGACTCGGGCCGCCGTGCTGGCCGCCACCGCCGTAGGTCGGCTCGTCGGGGAGTCGCTGGTTGTGCTGACCGCGAGGCCGCCGCATCTTCCTGGCGAGGGGTCACCGGAGGTGCCACCGGCCGCCCCAAGGGCCCCCTTTCCTGCCGAACTCTACTCCGCTGCTTCCGTCTCCCTCCCCGCTCGTTAGGCTCAACCTGTTCCGGCCCTTCATCTCCTCCACCGCCGGTGCGCGCCACCCGGCTCGCCCGCCCTGGCCCGCTCCCCCTCAGGGGCGCTCGCTCTTCGGCTGCCGCCAGGCACCGCGGGGCCGTGTTGCCCGCCTTCTTGGGATGAGCCATCGCCTAGGCCACCGGCTGGCCCGCTGGACGAGGCTATTCGCAAAGCCCATCTGGTGCTCACCCAACTAGGCCTGCCGGCGAAGCCGAATTGTGGAGGCCCTAAGATTTGGCCTCCTCGCTGTTTCCCCCGGCCACCCCGGGGTGAGAGCGAGGGTTCCCCCCATCTCGGTCAACCATACCTCCCACCCGCCCTGCCACCAGCAGCGTCCCCCACACCTCGCGATTCCGCCTCGCCGCATCTGCCCACCCCTGCTGTCCCCTCCCTGGCTCTCCCGATGGCTCGGGAACACGACGACAACACGCCCCGCCCCAAGTGCCCCTTCGACGGCCGTGGGGGCTCGTCGTGCCCCTCTCTGGACGCCCTCAGTGGGAGGCTGACCTGTGCCATCAGCTTCGCTCGGGTCGCGACGACCGCCGCTCGCCGGCGCGCGACTCCCGTCGTTCACCTCCTCGTTCCCCTCCCCGCGACAGCCGCTGCTCCCCCCTCCGCCCCGTGGCTGCCGGCATTCCACGGGCTTCAACAACCGTCGGGATGCCCCCTCCCGTGACGTCCATGGTTCCCTCGTGCAGCCCTCGTGTTACTCACCGTCGGGGGCTGACCGTGGACGCTCGCCCGACAAGACATATCGCCGGGAGGCGTACTGGCAGTCCAATTCGTGGTGCCAGTCCTCCCGTCGCTCCCCTTCTCCGGAGCGGCGCCGAGGTCGCAGCCATTCCTGTAGGACCTTGAGAAGAGGTGTCTAGAAGGGGGGGGGGTGATTAGACACTAAGTACCAAAGTTGCAGTTTTTAACTTCTTTAAGTTTAAGTGGAGTTTAGGCACAAGTTTAACATTCACAATACATAACAAGCAAGCATGCAAAGAGTTTATGAGCAGCAGAAAGTAAAGCATGCAACTTGCAAGAATGTAAAGGGAAGGGTTTTGGAGGATTCAAACGCAATTGGAGACACGGATGTTTTTGGCGTGGTTCCGATAGGTGGTGTTATCGTACATCCATGTTGATGGAGACTTCAACCCACGAAGGGTAATGGTTGCACGAGTCCACGAAGGGCTCCACCCACGAAGGGTCCACAAAGAAGCAACGTTGTCTATCCCACCATGGCCGTCGCCCACGAAGGACTTGCCTCACTAGCGGTAGATCTTCACGAAGTAGGCGATCTCCTTGCCCTTACAAACTCCTTGGTTCAACTCCACAATCTTGTCGGAGGCTCCCAAGTGAAACCTAGCCAATCTAGGAGACACCACTCTCCAAGAAGTAACAAATGGTGCGTTGATGATGAACTCCTTGCTCTTGTGCTTCAAATGATAGTCTCCC
Organism: Triticum timopheevii; assembly: GCA_963921465.1. NCBI lineage: Eukaryota > Viridiplantae > Streptophyta > Magnoliopsida > Poales > Poaceae > Triticum > Triticum timopheevii. Next base: position 130,135,427 of record OY997270.1, read on the forward strand.
CAACACTCAACTCTCTCTCATAGGATTTGGATCTGGTGGAAAGAAAATTTGAGTGGAAAGCAACTTGGGGAAGGCTAGAGATCAAGATTCATATGGTAGGAATGGAATATCTTGGCCTCAACACATGAGTAGGTAGTTCTCTCTCAGAAAATGTATGTTGGAAGTGTAGGTTCAGTCTGATGGCTCTCTCCACGAATGAAGAGGAGGTGGAGGGGTATATATAGCCTCCACACAAAATCTAACCGTTACACACAATTTACCAAACTCGGTGAGACCGAATCATCAAACTCGGTCGGACCGATTTAGCAAATCTAGTGACTGTTAGGGTTTTCGGTGGGACTGAAATGCAACTCGGTAGGACCGATATGGTTAGGGTTAGGGCATAACGTAATCTCGGTGAGACCGATTACACAAACTCGGTGAGACCGGATTTGGTAATAAGTCTTCCAGAGAGTTGGTCAGGCAAACTCGGTTGGACCGATTACACAAACTCGGTAGGACTGATTTTGGTAATGAGTTAACCAGGAAGTTTGCATTGTAATCTCGGTAGTACCGATTGCTCAAACTCGGTGAGACCGATTCTGGTAATGGACATACACAGAGAGATTACAATCCCATCTCGGTGAGACCGAGATCCCTATCGGTATGACCGATTTGTCTAGGGTTTGTGGCAGTGGCTATGACAGCTGAACTCGGTGACGCCGGATAGAAAGAATCGGTGGGGCCGAGTTTGACTTTAGGTTTAGGTCATATGTGTGGAAATGGGAGAGTAGTTGAGGGTTTTGGAGCATATCACTAAGCACTTGAAGCAAGAGGCTCAGTAAGCAACACCTCATCCCTTCTTGATAGTATTGGCTTTTCCTATAGACTCAATGTGATCTTGGATCACTAAAATTTAAAAATGAAGAGTCTTGAGCTTGAAGCTTGAGCCAATCCTTTATCCTTAGCATCTTGAAGAAGTTCCCACATCCTTTAGTCCATGCCACTCCATTGTTGAACTTATCTGAAATATACTAGATAAAAGTGTTAGTCCAACAAGAGATATGTTGACATTAATTACCAAAACCACCTAGGGAGCACTTGTGCTTTCAATCTCCCCCTTTTTGGTAATTGATGACAACATACATCAAAGCTTTAGATAAAGATATAAAGAATAGCAAGTAAAGCTTTGGAAAGACATGTAACAAGCATGGGCTCCCCCTACGTGTATGCAATCATGTAAACATGGAATGTAGAAGCATGTGAGAGCATGACCATGATAGAGCGGGCAATGTGTTACATGTATCTTGGCCATATACATCAGAGCAAAGAATATTAAAGAAAATGCCTTCATGCTCATGAGTCCTTGCAAACAGTATGTACATCAGCAAGAATTCCTCATACACATGATTGTGATGCATATACTTACCTTGTAGTCTTGAGTTGGCTTAGGGTGGAATGATCCTGCCTAAACAAGGTTAGATAACACAGGTGCATCTACTAGCCAGAGCAAACATAAGAAACCACAAGAATACCAAGACTGGGATAACATGTAGAGATTGAGTACTAAGTACCACATTGGATTAGACATGTCCCCAAGAGTAAAGATATGCAATGAATTTAAATGATTTCTTTCCCTTAGATGTCTTGCTCCCCCTGAATCTAGCATGGGATACTGGGAGAAGATAGGGAACAGAAAATCAGAGCTGAAAGATATAAATGAACAGAGCTAATGCAAGTGAATGCAAATAAGCACATATGAACATGTATTTCCCCTCAAGAAGACATGTGGCATCTCTCCTCTTGAACACCTAGCATCTAGGATCCTTGAGAAATACTTTTTATATGAGTATTTTCTCCCCCTGGAGATCTCTTTCTCCCCCTGAGGAGGTGATACTCTCTTTTTCTGATGTGATCTCTCTAAGTGATAAGCTTTGATGTGATCTCTCTCTCCCCCTTTGACATCAATTTCCAAGAAGGGTTTGATCATGGAGACACAGTACAAAGCATGTATAAAAATGTGATGCTTGTAGAGGACAAGATTCATTGAGTGGAGCTGGATCAGAGGAAATACAGAATAAGTGGCAAACTGTTTTTCCTGTTGTGAAATCGGTGGCACCGAGTGGTATGCTTCGGTTGAACCGAAAATGACAGATCGGTGAAACCGAGTTCATAACAGAGAAAACACTTGTCACCTCAGCTCACTAGACTAGTAAGATCTCACAAAGATATGCAAGGAATTTACTGAAAGATGTGCAAGGAATTGGATGCAGAAAATGCAGAGCAAACAGAAAGAAATCTAGATGAAGTTTTTTTTTTGAAAAGGGAAACAAATATGCATGAGACAAATTCAAAAACACAGAAAAGAACACAAGAGAACTTCATCTAGAGATGGTCGGCGACAAAGTCACCTATGTTAGAGTATATTGACTTAGGAGTCAAGTGAGATCACTTGATCATAGGTCATACTCATCGTTTAAGCTCAAAATGGGGTTGCCATTTTTCGTTTAAGCATCTTGATGTATTCACATCTTGTCGAGTTGCGTTAGCTCATGACTCGGAGTAAAGCTTCTCTAAGATGGAATAACATACCTTGGTTGGTGGTGTAGTCCATGTAGTTGAACTTGTGTGGGTTTCTCAAAGTTGATGTAGCTCATCAAGAATTGGGAGCACCACTTGGAATTTGAGTCCATCTACCTACATGGGTTAGTTCTTGCAAGGAAGAGCACTTGTGTATCCAAAAATGACAATCATGAAGCTCAACATAGAATTTGTCAAAGGATATGTTTGAATGGTTCCGTGCTTCCTTATCTTCAACCACCACAGTGTAGAAACTTGGTGATGTAGAGATTGCTCAAGATGTGAGTAGATTACAATCTCATGGAATTTGATTCAGCCAAGTACCTACATGGGTTAGATAACATGCAAGATACAAATATATCCAATACATAAGATTTTCATCATAAGATAAATATCAAGGATTAGTCATAAGCTCATGTCTTGCATGTATCCAATGGAGTTTCTACTCCAAGTTTGAAGCATCCATGATGTTCAATTCTCCTCTTAACCTGCAAAACACTTTCTCATCAAGAGGTTTAGTGAATATATCCGCTAATTGCTTTTCAGTGCGAACATGCTTAAGATCAATGTCACCCTTAGCAACATGATCTCGAATGAAATGATGACGAACTTCAATATGCTTAGTTCGAGAATGTTGTACGGGATTATGACCAATTTTGATAGCACTTTCATTATCACAAAGCAATGGAACATGTTTCACATATATCCCATAATCTTTAAGAGTTTGGGTCATCCAAAGTAATTGAGCACAACATGAACCAGCGGCAATGTATTCCGCTTTGGCGGTGGATAAGGATACTGAGTTTTGTTTCTTGGAGGACCAAGACACAAGAGATCTACCAAGAAATTGACAAGTACCCGAAGTGGACTTTCTATCAACCTTGTCTCCGGCATAGTCCGAGTGGGAGTAGCCAACAAGATCGGAAGAGGCCCTCTTAGGATACCAAATGCCAAAATTTGGTGTATGGATTAAGTATCTCACTATCCTTTTCACGGCCTTAAGATGACATTCTTTAGGAGCATCTTGATATCGTGCACACATGCACACACTTAGCATGATATCGGGACGTGAAGCACATAGATATAACAATGAACCAATCATAGAGCGATAAACCTTTTGATCAACCGGTTTACCATCTTTGATCAAGTCAAGATGTCCACTAGTAGGCATGGGTGTAGACATACCTTTGCATTCTTGCATATTGAACTTCTTGAATAAGTCCTTGGTGTACTTCGTTTGAGAAACAAAGGTACCTTCCTTAGTTTGCTTGATTTGCAAACCAAGAAAGAATTTGAGTTCACTCATCATAGACATCTCAAACTTCTCCGACATTAGCTTCCCAAACTTTTCACTAAAATGAGGGTTAGTTGAACCAAATATAATATCATCAACTTAGATTTGGCACACAAATAGTTCTCCATTAACCCTTTTAGTAAAAAGAGTAGAATCAATTTTCCCAATTTCAAAGCCTTTTTCAATAAGAAACTTGGTCAAGCATTTATACCACGCTCTAGGAGCTTGTTTGAGACCATAAAGATCTTTGTGAAGTTTGTAAACATGATTTGGTTTCTTAGCATTGACAAAGCCGGGAGGTTGCTTAACATAAACTTCCTCCTCTATTTCACCATTTAGAAAAGCACTTTTAATGTCCATTTGGTACAAGGTGATATCATGATGATTAGCATATGCAAGTAAGATGCGAATAGACTCAAGTCTAGCAACAGGAGCATAAGTCTCACCATAGTCCATACCTTCGACTTGTGTGTATCCTTGGGCGACGAGACGTGCTTTGTTGCGAACTACTTGTCCATCTTCATCTTGCTTGTTGTGAAACACCCATTTGGTACCGATGATGTTGTGGTTGTTGTCGGGCTTCTCAACCAATGTCCAAACTTGGTTCCTCTCAAAGTTGTGTAGTTCTTCATGCATAGCATTTATCCAATCCGGATCTTCCAATGCTTCTTCAACCTTCATAGGTTCAATGCTAGAGATGAAAGAATAGTTTTCACAAAAGTTAGCTAAACGAGTTTTAGAGCGAGTGATTCTCCCGATTTTAATATCATTGTAGATTTGCTCGACGGGATGGTCTTTAGCAATTCTTGCTCGAACTCGTGAAAGCTTTTGCTTGGTTCTTGGTTGAATTTCTTCTTCATCGTGTTCTTCTTCTTGGCCTTCTTCATTGTTGGCGCTCTCATTCTCTTGTCGTGGTGGAGAAGGAGGTTGTTGATGTTCATCTTGATGCACTTCCTCGTTTTCTTCATCTTGGTGTGTCCCACTTGTGGATGCTTCCGTATCAACTCTTGGTTCACCTTGTCGTGAAGTAGAAGCTTCCACTTGGACGGACGAGGTACTCTCCTTCACCTCCGTTGGACGGACCTTGCCAACAGAGAAGTCTTGGATTGCTTCCGAAGGTTCTTTGTCTCCTACATCAATTGGCAATTGCTCTACTTGCGAGCCGTTAGATTCATCAAACTTCACATCTACCGTCTCTTCAACCTTTCGGGTGAAATTGTTGTAGACACGATAAGTGTGAGAGTTTGAGCCATAACCTAGTAGGAAACCTTCATGAGACTTAGGAGCAAATTTAGAACGACGATGCTTATCAAGAATGTAGCACTTTGAGCCGAATACTCGAAAGTATCCAACTTGGGGTTGTTTACCGGTGAGGAGCTCGTATGCCGTCTTGCTGAGTAGCTTGGGAAGATACAAGCGATTTGTTGCATGACAAGCTGTCTCAACCGCTTCTTCCCAAAAGTGCTTCGGTGTCTTGTACTCATCAAGCATCGTTCTCGCCATTTCAATGAGCGTCTGGTTCTTCCTCTCAACAATTCCATTTTGTTGAGGTGTGTACGTAGCCGAGAACTCATGTGAGATCCCTTCTTCATCAAGAAAGGTGTCCACATTTGCGTTCTTGAACTCCGTTCCGTTGTCGCTGCGAACCTTCTTGATCTTAACTTCAAATTGATTTTGGGCCTTCCTAGCGAAGTTTTTGAAGATCTTTCGGACCTGCGATTTATCATCGAGAAAGAACACCCACGTAAACCTTGAAAAATCGTCAACTATAACTAGACCAAAAGAATTTCCACCAAGACTCTTGTAAGAGTTGGGACCAAAAAGATCCATGTGAAGTAGCTCGAGTGGCCTCCTTGTGGTCATGATGTTCTTCACGGGATGCCTTCCTCCAACCTGTTTACCTGCCTGACAAGCGCTGCAAAGTCTATCCTTATCAAATATGACATCGTTAACTCCAAGGATATGATTTCCTTTAATAAGCTTGTCAAGATTTCTCATGCCAATGTGACCTAATCGTCTATGCCATAACCAACCTTTTGAGGATTTAGCGATGAAGCAAGTTTTAGGTTGAGCCTTTTTAGTGAAATCAACAATGTATAGATCACCTCTACGTAGGGATGGAAAAAAAGCTCGAAGCTCGTGAGCTAAACAAGTAGCTCGTGACTCGGCTCGAATCGACTCGAACTCGAAGAATAACGAGTCGAGCCGAGCTTTAGTTTAAGATCGTTTATAGACCAAGTTAAACAAGCCAATCTCACGAGTACTCGTGTAACTCATTAGGCTCGATACAATAGATCAGCTACTCCCAATACAAAGAAAGATCAGCCACTAAACAACCTACGTCCCAGGCGCACAACCCAAGGCCGAGCAGTTGAAGGCCTAGCCTCCTAGGAGACTCACGCGTTACAAGAAAATTACAATTGTATAGTGATATATATGTTTAATATATACATAATCATTTTTATCATATTTGAGGGCTTTATGTTTATATCTTAAACGAGCTTAACAAGCTAAACGAGCCAGCTCGCGAGTTATATGAGTCAAGCCAATCTTGGGTTTGAGCTCGTTATAGTAACGAGTCGAGTCAAGCTAGCTCGTTAACGAAACAAGCTCTAGCGAGTCGAGCCGAGCTGGCTCGACTCGGCTTGAATTCCAGCCCTACCTCTACGCACACCGGTAAAGACCATTTTATGATTATCTCGACGAAACACTAGACAATCTACTTCAGTGAATAGGACATTGAAACCGAAATCAGCAAGTATAGATACTGAAAGTAAGTTGTAACCAAGAGATTCAACGAGCATGACATTTTGTATGGAGCTATCATGTGATATGGCCACCTTACCGAGGCCAACCACCTTACCCTTCGAGTTGTCACCGAAAGTGACATACTTTCGAGGACTATCATTTTCAGCAAGCTCACGAAACATGTCTTTATCTCCGGTCATGTGATCGGTACATCCACTATCAAGAACCCATTCCTTTCCTCCTGCCATATATCCCTGAAGATTTGCCATAAGACCAAAGTGTCTCATTGCATCATCAAGATCGAAGTCACTATCATCATCCGCATCATAGTATCCGTGTTCAACATCGCCATGTGGTGGATCAAGTCCTAGAGAGGGTGATTCGTTAGAGTGAGTTTGACAATGATCTTGCTTATGAATTTTTATAGCTTCAGAAATAATATCACTAATAATTCCAACATTTCCTTTGGCATGCATAAGGTTTGTAAGCTCAAATAGACGATCACCAAACATAGGATCACTAGTATTCATCTTACTCAAAGCAATAGACTTATGGAGAATTTAGTCAAGATTTTTCAAGGAGTAATTTGGAAAGCGTTCCTCAAGAAATTTCCATATAGTGTAGGCACACTTAAGAGTAGGCAAACATCCAATCAAGTTTCTAGGCAATCCTCTAATGATAAGTTCGGCAGTTCTAAGATTCCTAATCATATCAATTGACTCATCAAGAGTAGGATGCATAGGATCAACATGAGGTGCACAAGGGCTAGCAATGTACTTGTTCAAATGATATTGATTGAAAATTACAAGCATCTCATTTCTCCACTCATGAAAATACTCTCCATCAAGAATAGGCACTCTATGTCTAAGACTCCCCAAAGTAGACTCATCCATCTTCCTCCAATGGTGATTAAACCAAGGCAATGGAGACCAAAGCTCTGATAGCACTTGTAGGACCTTGAGAAGAGGTGTCTAGAAGGGGGGTGATTAGACACTAAGTACCAAAGTTGCAGTTTTTAACTTCTTTAAGTTTAAGTGGAGTTTAGGCACAAGTTTAACATTCACAATACATAACAAGCAAGCATGCAAAGAGTTTATGAGCAGCGGAAAGTAAAGCATGCAACTTGCAACAATGTAAAGGAAGGGTTTTGGAGGATTCAAACGCAATTGGAGACACTGATGTTTTTGGCGTGGTTCCGATAGGTGGTGTTATCGTACATCCATGTTGATGGAGACTTCAACCCACGAAGGGTAATGGTTGCACGAGTCCACGAAGGGCTCCACCCACGAAGGGTCCACAAAGAAGTAACCTTGTCTATCCCACCATGGCCGTCGCCCATGAAGGACTTGCCTCACTAGCGGTAGATCTTCATGAAGTAGGCGATCTCCTTGCCCTTACAAACTCCTTGGTTCAACTCCACAATCTTGTCGGAGGCTCCCAAGTGACACCTAGCCAATCTAGGAGACACCACTCTCCAAGAAGTAACAAATGGTGCATTGATGATGAACTCCTTGCTCTTGTGCTTCAAATGATAGTCTCCCCAACACTCAACTCTCTCTCATAGGATTTGGATCTGGTGGAAAGAAGATTTGAGTGGAAAGCAACTTGGGGAAGGCTAGAGATCAATATTCATATGGTAGGAATGGAATATCTTGGCCTCAACACATGAGTAGGTAGTTCTCTCTCAGAAAATGTATGCTGGAAGTGTAGGTTCAGTCTGATGGCTCTCTCCACGAATGAAGAGGTGGTGGAGGGGTATATATAGCCTCCACACAAAATCTAACCGTTACACACAATTTACCAAACTCGGTGAGACCGAATCATCGAACTCGGTCGGACTGATTTAGCAAATCTAGTGACCGTTAGGGTTTTCGGTGGGACCGAAATGCAACTCGGTAGGACCGATATGGTTAGGGTTAGGGCATAACGTAATCTCGGTGAGACCGATTACACAAACTCGGTGAGACCGATTTTGGTAATAAGTCTTCCAGAGAGTTGGTCAGGCAAACTCGGTTGGACCGATTACACAAACTCGGTAGGACCGATTTTGGTAATGAGTTAACCAGGAAGTTTGCATTGTAATCTCGGTAGTACCGATTGCTCAAAATCGGTGAGACCGATTCTGGTAATGGACATACACAGAGAGATTACAATCTCATCTCAGTGAGACCGAGATCCCTATCGGTAAGACCGATTTGTCTAGGGTTTGTGGCAGTGGCTATGACAGCTGAACTCGGTGACGCCGGATAAAAAGAATCGGTGGGGCCGAGTTTGACTTTAGGTTTAGGTCATATGTGTGGAAATGGGAGAGTAGTTGAGGGTTTTGGAGCATATCACTAAGCACTTGAAGCAAGAGGCTCATTAAGCAACACCTCATCCCTTCTTGATAGTATTGGCTTTTCCTATAGACTCAATGTGATCTTGGATCACTAAAATGTAAAAATGAAGATTCTTGAGCTTGAAGCTTGAGCCAATCCTTTGTCCTTAGCATCTTGAAGAAGATCCCACATCCTTTAGTCCATGCCACTCCATTGTTGAAATTATCTGAAATATACTAGATAAAAGTGTTAGTCCAACAAGAGATATGTTGACATTAATTACCAAAACCACCTAGGGAGCACTTGTGCTTTCAGTTCCCCCCGCGGCGCCCTACCTACCGCTGTCGCTCCTGCCCGTGGGACTGCTGCCTCCTCCCCTCGCCGATACCAGCCGCCATGCAACCATCCCCAACTCCGGCCGTCCAACAACCCCAATGCTAAGCGGCGGCAGGGAGCAAAGAAGAAGAAGAAGAAGGGCCAGCAACGTCCTGGTGCCCTCACTGCGGCCACCTCATCCTTTGTCCCTCCCGCTAGGTTAATAGAGGGCGGGGCCCGGGATGCTGCCCCGTGCTTCAACTGTGGGCTCTCGAGGCAGTACCAGGTATCTTGCCCCAACCCGCCGATGTGCTATCTCTGCAAGGACCCTGGCCACCCAGCTGCGCTGTGCCCGAGCCGTCCCATGTCCGAGGAGCTCATGATGTATGGGCACGGCATCGACAGACCTGCCTTCTTCCACATGGAGGTCCCCGACGCCCCTCCCTCGTACTCATCCTCCCTGTGGGCTCTGGTCATGGTCCTTGCTAACAGGGTAGCTTCCCCTGAGATGATTGAGGCGGAGCTCAACCATCTCTACCACTGCCAGTGGGACTGGCAGGTGTCTCCCTCTATGGGCCATCAGTTCATGGTACTCTTCCTCGATGCAGTGCGCTATGGTCTTTGCACTCGCAGTGACGAGATCATGCTAACCCTTAACAAGCTGGTCGTCAACATCGCCGAGCCGTCGAGCGACCCGAAGGCCGTCGCCTCCCTCGACACGGCTTGGATCCTCATCGCGGGCCTGCCGGACATTGCCCATTCTGAGCGGGTTATCCGGAACATGTCCCGGCTCCTGGTCAAGGTTGTGGTTGTGGACGAGCCCTCCCTCCGGAAGGAGGAAGAAGTCCGCGTCAAGACCAAATGCTTCGACCCTGACAGCCTCCGTGCGACGGTCTGGGTCTTCTTCAATGACCAGGGCTACGACCTCAAGATCTCCCCGGAGCCGCCGTACCACATTGGCCACCCCCAATTCTCTGTTGATGACCACTTTGGGGACGGCCATGGTGGCCATGGTGATCACCCAGACCGTCGCCACCGCCACCGCTCGAATCGCGAGGTGGACGACGACTACTCCGACTGCAGCCACTCTCCCTCTCGGGACCCCCCACCCGGTCGGAGCACCGCTGGGCGCGGAACCACCAGGGCTGCCGAGCCGCCCCTCTCCCTCGTTGTCGCTGTCCCTCCTCCGCCTGTGGCCTCCTTCGCTGTCCCGAGCCCCTCGTTGTCGTCTAGTAGCGGCCTCTATGGGGTGAGCCTAGAGGTGGCGCATCCTGACTCCCCGCGCTCTCCCTCGTCCCCGACTCTCATTGGGGAATGCGGGGTGGTCGCGTCTCCGCCCCCCCACACTCAGCCGGCGCCGGCGACCCCGCCGGCTGTGGAGCCCAGCCCTGCCTCAACTCTGGCTGGCTCCATGATCCGCCTGCCAGCCCCTGCTCCAGAGGCCTCCTGCCCGCTTCCACCTGGGGCCACCTCCAGTCCGGCCCCCATCTAGCCAGCCCCGTCCGAGACTCGTGGGATGCTTGGCCCCATGCTGCTTGCTCCCACACCACCTTCGGACCTCCCTGCCCTCGCTGTACCGCTCCCAACCCTGGACCCGGACGTGCCATTCCAGGTCCCAGACTGCTGCATGTCTTCTCTGCCTGCTCCCACATTGCCGAGCCCCCTGTTTCCTAACCCGACCCCTGCTTCACCTTTGCCTAGGTCCGCGGTGGGGGTTGAGGAGGTGATCACCCCGGTTGCCGCCCACCCCGACCCCCTTGGACCGCTGCATGCTCCAGGCGGGTCCGGTCGGTGTCGACTCCGGTGACTGCCTCTAGGCATAGTGGCAGGCTTGATGCTGCCCGCCCGGTAGACCGCCCGTCGCCGTCCATCACCGAGCGAGCGGAGCTCAGGGCTGCGGTCTAAAACCTCGCGACAGGTACCCCAGTGCTCCCTGTATCCTCAGATTTGTGTTCGTTCTCTGCCCTTGAGTCGGTTCCACTTGGCCAGCTTGCTAAGGTGGCAACCGACTCTGTGATAGTTTTCAGGGGGTAGTGGCTCCCCCCTTAGAGAAGATTGAGGATATTCGAGCCAGGAAGATTCTTGATGGTAAACTTGCCGATTCACACGCCCGCTGATGACCCACAAGTATATGGGGTCAATTGTATCCTTTTCGATAAGTAAGAGTGTCGAACCCAACGAGGAGCAGAAGGAAATGGCAAGTGGTTTTCAGCAAGGTAATGTCTGCAAGTGCTAAAATTGTAAATAACGGAGTAGTTTGATATCAAGATAATTTGTAATGAGCAAGTAACGATAGTAGTAACAAAAGTGCAGCAAGGTAGCCCAATCCTTTTGAGGCAAAGGACAGGCCAAAACGATATCTTATGATAAGCAAAGCGTTTTTGAGGGTACACGGGAATTTCATCTAGTCACATTCATCATGTTGGCTTAATTCGTGTTCGCTACTATGATAATTTGGTATGTGGGTGGACTAGTGCTTAGGTGCTGTTCTTACTTGAACAAACCTCCTACTTATGATTAACCCCCTCACAAGCATCCACAACTACGAGAAAAGTATTAAGAATAAATTCTAACCATAGCATTAAACTTTTGGATCCAATCAATCCCTTACGGAATAGCGCATAAACTAGGGTTTAAGCTTCTGTCACTCTCGCAACCCATCATCTAATAACTACTCCATAATGCATTCCCTTAGGCCCAAATATGGTGAAGTGTCATGTAGTCAACTTTCACATGACACCACTAAGGGAATCACAACATACATATCATCAAAATATCAAACACATATCAAGTTCACATGATTACCTGCAACACAATTTCTCCTGTGACCTCAGGAACAAAAGTAACTACTCATAAATGATAGTCATGCTCAAGATCAGAGGGGTATGAAATAGCATAATGGATCTAAACATACAATCTTCCACCAAATAAACCATTCAGTAATCAACTACAAGATGTAATAAACACTACTAGTCACCCACAAGCACCAATCTATAGTTCAGGTGCAAAGACTGAACACAAGAGATGAACTAGGGTTTGGAGAGGAGTTGGTGTTGTTGAAGATGTTGATGAAGATAACCCCCCCCCCCAAGATGGGAGAGTTGTTGGTGATGATGATGACGAGATTGCCCCCTCCGGGAGGCAAGTTCCCTCGGCGGAATCGCTCCACCGGAGGGCAAAAGTGCTCCTGCCCAGGTTCCGCCTCGAGACGGTGGCGCTTCGTCCCGAAAGTCCTCTCCTTATTTTTTCTAGGTTAAATGACTTATATACCAGAAGAGGGGCACCGGAGGTGGGCCTGTGTGAGTAGAATCCACCAGGGCGCGCCTGGGCTCCCTAGCGCACCCAGGTGGGTTGTGCCCACCTGGTGGGCCCCCTCTGGTACTTATTTGCTCCAATATTCCTTCAATATTCCATAAAAATTCCTCGTAAAGTTTCAGCTCATTATGAGTTGTGCAGAATAGGTAGCTTGACGTAGCTTTTTCAGGTCCAGATTTCCAGCTACCAGAATTCTCCCCGTTTGTGTATACCTTGCATATTATGAGAGAAAAGGCATTAGAATTAATCCAAAAAGCATTATTATACAATAAAACAAGATAAATAACAGTAGGTAAACATGATGCAAAATGGACGTATCAACTCCCCCAAGCTTAGACCTCGTTTGTCCTCAAGCGAAAACCGAAATCGAAAAACATGTCCACATGCTTAGAGGGAGAGAGGTGTCGACAAAAACAAAAATACGGACATAGCAGCATCATGTAACTTATTATAACAGCAACAAACTTAAACATAAAACTTTTATCATAGAACTTTTATCATAGGCTTCTCATGACTAAGTAACAATTCATCACAACATCGAAGTATAAAGCGTAAACTCTATTGGAAACCAACAAACTATGTTCTCAGTCAACTTTGCAACTACAATTCATCATCTTTTCAGGAAGGGTTATGTATCTGAGCCTTTAGGCAAGTCCACATACTCAACTATCATTTAGTCCTCTGTGATTGCTAACACTCACCGCGTACACATGGGCAAAACATTTCAACCGGACACATAGAAAGATAGGGGCTTATAGTTTCGCCTCCCAATGCATTCACCTCAAGGGTAATGTCAACAATAATAACGCATGCTGCCCATATTCAACTGGATATATGTGTAGATCTTCCTCACCACATGATACTTGCCAAAGGAGAAAATAAAAAAGAATAGAGAGAAGAACTTTCACTCTTGCATGAAAGTAAATACATGAAAGTAAATACATGAAAGTAGAAGATAGGCCCTTCGCAGAGGAAAGCAGAGGTTGCCATGTGCTTTTTGTTTGTATGCTCAACCCCATAGTGTAAGAGAACGTCACGTTATATTGCCCCTTGTGATGGTAACCTTTATTATGCAGTCTGTCGCTCTTATTCTTTGCCATCACAAGTTCATACAACGCTCAATTTTCCCTTACACTAAATGATCTTACACTTTTAGAAGCAATTTTTATTGCCCTGTTTGCACCGATGACAACTTACTTGAAGGATTACTCAATCCATAGGTAGGTATGGTGGATTCTCAAACAAGATGTGGGTTTAAGGGTTTTGGATGCACAAGTAGTATCTCTACTTAGGGCGGAATTTTTGGCTAGCAAAGATAGGGGCAAACACCACATGTTGAAGGGTCTATGACAATATAACTTCTATGTGAATATGAACAAACATAATTCATTACATTGTCTTCCTTGTCCAACGTCAACAATTTTGGCATATAATATTTTGATGGGTGCTCACAATCACAAAAGATTTCCAGGATAGTGTATTTATATGCGAATCTTCTCTTCCCTTATTAATTCTTTCATGAGTTGCATCATTGACCAATGCTATGTTTGTCAATCTACAATAAAATTTTCTACTTATACTTTTCCTTGTGTAATGGCATCACTTACCATAGGATTAGCATATGATCTTTTTCACTTATTTCCTTTCTTTTTATTGAAACAAGAAAGTAAAGAAGGTAAAACTCAAACTAAACTTTATTAAATATCTCACACACGATTACAAAGATTGATCACTAAGCAAAACTCTCAAAAAGAAAGGGTCGAACTACACTTTTATTCATCTAAAGCAAAATTTAACCATGGATCAAACTAAGAAAAAGGCAAAATATAGTGGAGATGATACGATACCGGGGCACCTCCCCAAGCTTCGCGAAAGCCATGGGGAGTGCCCATACCCGATACTCAATTTTCTTTTGGTGATGAAGAAGGAGGTGGTGGTGATGAGGTAGAAGCAATCCGGTCCTTAAGGACCAAGAGACTCTCCAATCTTTAGATGACGCTCCGAAGGGAAGCGTTGTGCTCCAAATGCAGAATATTTTCACGAGTGAGATATTATTTTGCACATGAACTATTTCAATGATCCCGAAGTCCGCAATCTCAGTGGGGGTAAGATGAGCATAGTAAGGTTTAAGGATATCTTCCTCTTCCTCATCGGCAGACAAGGCTTGATCGAGCATCGGCCCTTGATCTACGGTGGCCTCCTTGCTCTTGTCCTCCTTGGCTGCTCCAACGAGATCCTTCGTCTTAAACTCAATCTTCATAAAGCAAGCATCCTCTTCCATATGATCAGAGGGAGAAGAAGACATGATGCCTGGCTCAACAGATTGGACAGAAAATAACTAGAAAGGAAAACAGGAGATTTCTCCATGATACGGAGGTCAACAGGTTTGGGAGGTATATAAAGATTTTTTATCTTGGGAACAAGCAGAACAGAAGAAAAATGGAGTCTGGAAACTACGCGCGCCCTCGTGTATCATGCCCACAAGGGTCACTTTCCTGGGAGTTTCTTATTTTCCTAATTTTTTAAGTATTCCAAAATAGACAAAAATATTTTTGCGGATTTTTTCGAGTCCATTTACTTACCGTATCACGTACCTCCCTTTTTCACGATTCTGGAGTGTTCCGGAAGGTTTCTTTCATGTGTTCTTCTGGTGTCATAGTTTGGATAATATTGCTTTCGACATTAATGGGCGTACCTGAGATATATTGTTTTATTCGTTATCCATTAACAACCTTTGGGGTTAGTACCTTCGGCATTATTTATTTTGATAGCTTCGGATCGATAGACCTCCTCGATAACATATGGTCCTTCCCATTTAGAGAGAAATTTTCCCGCAAAGAATCTGAAACGAGAGTTGTACAAAAGAACATATTATCCAACTTTGAACTCACGCTTTTGGATTCTTTTGTCATGCCATCTTTTAACTTTTTCTTTGAATAACTTTGCGTTTTCATAAGCCTGGGTTCTTCATTCATCTAATGAGCTAATATCAAATAACCTCTTTTCACCAACAAGTTTGAAATCATAGTTGAGTTCTTTGATTGCCCAATATGCTTTATGTTCTAACTCAAGAGGCAAATGACAGCTTTTCCATAAACCATTTTATAAGGAGACATACCCATAGGATTTTTA
This sequence comes from Triticum timopheevii, assembly GCA_963921465.1. Lineage (NCBI taxonomy): Eukaryota > Viridiplantae > Streptophyta > Magnoliopsida > Poales > Poaceae > Triticum > Triticum timopheevii. The sequence goes on from OY997270.1 coordinate 130,151,108, forward strand.
TATGCTGTTCTATAAGCCCAAAGTGCATCATCTAATTTCTTAGACCAATTCTTCCGGGACCTATTGATAGTCTTTTGTAAGATTAGTTTTATTTCTCTATTACCAAGTTCAACTTGACCACTAGACTGAGGATGATAAGGTGATGCAATTCTATAGTTAACATCATACTTAGCAAGAATTTTACGGAAAGCACCATGAATAAAGTGTGAACCACCATCAGTCATTAAATATCTAGGGACTCCAAACCTTGGGAAAATAACTTCCTTAAGCATTTTAATAGAGGTGTTGTGATCAACACTACTGGTTGGAATAGCTTCTGCCCACTTAGTAACATAATCTACAACAACCAAAATATGTGTGCACCCATTAGAGGAAGGAAAAGGTCCCATGAAATCGAATCCCCAAACATCAAATGGTTCAACAGCTTACCAATATTACCTATTCTTTGACATTCATCACAAGATGAGACAAACTTACAGGCACCTTGAAGAGAGTAGGCCAATAAAAACCAGATTGCAATACCTTATGCATGGTTCCGTCTCCTGCGTGATGTCCTCCATAAGCCTCAGAGTGACATTTCCGTAGGATTTGTTCATGTTCATGCTTAGGTACACAACGTCTAATAATACCATCTACTTCTTCTTTATAAAGATGTGGGTCATCCCAAAAGTAATGTCTTAAATCATAGAAGAATTTTTTCTTTTGTTGGTATGTGAAGCTAGGTGGTATGTATTTAGCAACAATATAATTAGCATAGTCAGCATACCAAGATGTACTATTAGAAAGATTTATTGCAGCTAACTGTTCATCAGGAAAGCTATCATTAATAGGTTGTGGGTCATCAAGAATATTTTCAAGCCTAGACAAGTTATCAGCTATGGGGTTCTCTGCTCCTTTCCTATCAGTGATATGCAAATCAAATTCTTGTAGCAGAAGAACCCACCTAATGAGTCTAGATTTAGCATCTTTCTTTTCCATAAGATATTTTATAGCACCATGATTGGTGTGAACAATCACTTTGGAATCAACAATGTAAGATCTGAATCTATCACAAGCAAACACAACTGCTAAGAATTCTTTTTCAGTAGTAGCATAATTTCGTTGAGCACTGTCTAGAGTGTTGCTAGCATAATGAATAACATTTAATTTCTTATCAACTCTTTGTCCTAGAACAACACCAACAACATAATCACTAGCATCACACATAATCTCAAAAGGCAAGTTCCAGTCAGGTGGTTGAACAACAGGTGCAGTAATTAAGGCTTTCTTTAGTGTTTCAAAGGCTTCCAAGCAATCATCGCCGAACACAAAGGGAATATACTTTTGCAAAAGATTTGTAAGAGGCCTAGAAATTTTAGAAAAGTCTTTGATAAACCTCCTATAGAAACAAACATGACCAAGGAAACTACGGATAACTCTGATATCTTTAGGACATGGCATTTTCTCAATTGCACCAACCTTGGCTTTGTCCACCTCAATGCCTCTTTCAGAAATTTTATGGCCCAAAACAATACCTTCATTAACCATAAAGTGGCACTTCTCCCAATTCAAGAGAAGATTTGTTTGTTCACATCTCTACAAAACTCGATCAAGATTGCTTAAAAAATCATCAAAAGACATCCCATAAACAGAAAAGACATCCATGAAAACCTCAACAATCTTTTCACAAAAAGCAGAGAATATAGCAGTCAACATCTTTGAAAGGTAGCAAGTGAATTACATAAACCAAAAGGTCTATAAGCATAAGTTCCAAAAGGACAAGTAAAAGTGGTCTTTTCTTGATTAGGTTGCAAAGCAGGTATTTGTGAAAAACCAAAATATCCGTCAAGGAAGCAAAAAATGTGTGTGCTTAGATAATATTTCTAACATTTGATCAATAAAAGGCAGAGGGTAATGATCTTTTCTAGTTGCTTTATTTAATTTTATATAATCAATTACCATCCTATAGCCTGTGACAATTCCTTGTGGAATAAGCTCATTCTTATCATTAGGAACAACAGTAATACCTCCCTTCTTAAGGACACAATGAACATGACTTACCCATCTACTATCAGCTATAGGATAGATTATACCTACTTCCAGAAGTTTCAATATTTCCGTCCTTACCACTTCTTTCATCTTCAGATTTAACCGGCGTTGGTGATCAACAATGGGTTTAGCATCAAGTTCCATATTAATCTTGTGCTGGCACAGAGTGGGACTAATGCCCTTAAGATCATCAAGAGTATATCCAATAGCAGCTCGGTGCTTCCTTAGAACTTTCAATAATCTATCTTCTTCATGTTCTGAAAGGTTAGCACTAATAATAACAGGATATATATTTTCTCATCAAGATAAGCATATTTCAAAGTGTATGACAATTGTTTTAATTCAAACACAGGATCACCTTTAGGTGGAGGAGGACCTCCTAGAGTTTCAATAGGCAAATTTTGTTTAAGCAGAGGTTGTTGTTCGAAAAAGATTCTATCTATTTCATTTCTTTCATGCATATGCAAATAATCTTCATGGTCTACAAATATTGCTCTAAAGGATCAGTAGGAGCTACAACAATAGAAGCCAGACCAATAATTTCATCATTACTAGGCAAATCTTTCTTATGAGGTTGTCTACTAAACTTGGAACAATTAAATTCATGAGATTCAGCACCAAAGCTAACACCGATAGTTTGTTTCTTACAATCTATTCTGGCATTGACGGTGTTCAAGCAAGGCTACCAAAGATAATGGGATAAAGTCATCTTGTGTGGAGCAAAGAATAGGAAAATCAGTAAGGTATTTTATTTTTCCCACAAAAGACTTCAACATCTCTAAGAATCCCAATTGGTGATATAGTATCTCTATTGGCAAGTTTAATAGTAACATCTATGTCCTCTATTTCAATAGTCGCTATTTCATTCTTAATTTATTCATATAAGGAAAAAGGAATATCACTCACACTAGCACCTATGTCACATAAACCATGATAACAATGATCTCCTATCTTGACTGAGACAACATGCATGCCAACAACTAGTCTATGTTTATCCTTTTTTATCGGGTTTGGCAATTCTAGAAGCTTCATCACAGAAGTAAATAACATGCCCATCAATATTATCGACCAAGAGATCTTTAATCATAGCAACACTAGGTTCAACTCTAATTTGTTCAGCTGGTTTGGGTGTTCTAACATAACTTTTGTTAACCACAGTTGAAGCTTTAATATGTTCCTTCATCCTAATAGGGAAAGGTGGTTTTTCAATATAAGAAGTGGGAACAACTGGATCAACATTGTAAATGATAGTTTCTTCTTTAGCTTTTACAAGTTCTTTAATTTCTTCTTTAATAGGTGGGTGATATTTCAACCACTTCCCCTTAGGGAGATTAACATGAGTAGCAAAAGATTCACAAAAGGAAGCTACTATCTCAGAGTCAAGTCCATATTTAGTGCTAAACATTTGAAAAGCATCGGTATTCATAAAAGATTTAACACAATTAAACTTAGGTTCAATACCTGACTCTTTAGCTTCTCGAGTTCTCAATCTTCAGAGTTGCATTTAATTCTTTCTAAAAGATCCCACCGGAATTCAATAGTCTTCTTCATAAAAGAACTAGTACAAGAAGTATCGAGCATGGATTGATCATTACGAGAAAGCCGAGCATAAAAATTCTGAATAATAATTTCTGTTGAGAGCTCATGATTGGGGCATGAATACAATAGTGACTTAAGCCTCCCCCAAGATAGAGCAATACTTTCTCCTTCACGAGGCCAAAAATTATATATATAATTCCGATCACGATGAACTAGATGCACAGGATAATTTTTTTGATGGAATTCCAATTTCAACCGATTCCAGTTCCAAGATCCAATATCATCGCATAGCCTATACCATGTCAATGCTTTTCCCTTCAAAGATAAAGGGAAAACCTTCCTCTTCGCTTCATCTCTGGGTAAACCTGCAAGTTTAAACAATCCACAAATTTCATCCACATATATCTAGTGCATATCAGGATGTTCGGTTCCATCTCCTGCATAAGGATTAGCTAGCAGTTGTTCTACCATACCCGAAGGAATTTCATATTCAATTTTTTCAGTGGGTGCAATAGATTGAGGGACAACTAATTTTGGTTCCTGTCGAGGTGAAGATACCACGAACAAACCCCTCAAAGGATTGTTTTCCATAGTAGCAAGTGACAATAAATTTCAACACGTAGTAATAATATTTCCTTACCAATTTTCACTTACCAAAAGCGCTTCACTTCTTGGCAAACGGCGCCAGAAAATAGCCTTGATGACCCACAAGTATATGGGGTCAATTGTAGCCTTTTCGATAAGTAAGAGTGTTGAACCCAATGAGGAGCAGAAGGAAATGACAAGTGGTTTTCAGCAAGGTAATGTCTGCAAGTGCTAAAATTGTAAGTAGCGGAGTAGTTTGATAGTAAGATAATTTGTAACGAGCAAGTAACGATAGTAGTAACAAAAGTGTAGCAACGTAGCCCAATCCTTTTGAGGCAAAGGACATGCCAAAACGATCTCTTATGCTAAGCAAAGCGTTCTTGAGGATACACAGGAATTTCATCTAGTCATTTTCATCATGTTGGCTTAATTCATGTTCGTTACTTTGATAATTTGGTATGTGGGTGGACCGGTGCTTTGGTGCGGTTCTTACTTGAACAAACCTCCTACTTATAATTAACCCCCTTGCAAGCATCCGCAACTACGAGAAAAGTATTAAGAATAAATTCTAACCATAGCATCAAACTTTTGGATCCAATCGGTCCCTTATGGATTAGCGCATAAACTAGGGTTTAAGCTTCTGTCACTCTCGCAACCCATCATCTAATAACTACTCCACAATGCATTACCTTAGGCCAAAATATGGTGAAGTGTGATGTAGTTGACATTCACATGACACCACTAAGGAAATCACAACAAACATTTCATCAAAATATCAAACACATATCAAGTTCACATGATTACTTGCAACATGATTTCTCCTGTGACCTCAAGAACAAAAGTAACTACTCACAAATGATAATCATGCTCAAGATCAGAGGGGTATTAAATAGCATAATGGATCTGAACATATAATATTCCACCAAATAAACCATATAGTAATCAACTACAAGATGTAATCAACACTACTGGTCACCCACAAGCACCAATCAATAGTTCCGGTACAAAGATTGAACACAAGAGATGAACTAGGTTTGAGAGGAGTTGGTGCTATTGAAGATGTTGATGAAGATAGCCATTGCCACGGTGGGAGAGTTGTTGGTGATGATGATGACGATGATTTCCCCCTCCGGGAGGGAAGTTCTCCCGACGGAATCGCTCTGCCGGAGGGCATAGGTTCTCCTCCCCAGGTTTCACCTCGAGACGGTGGCGCTTCATCCCGAAAGTACTCTCCTTATTTTTTTCTAGGTTAAAATGACTTATATAGCAGAAGAGGGGCACCGGAGGTGGGCCTGTGTGAGCACAACCACCAGGGTGCGCCCAGGTAGGTTGTGTCCACCTGGTGGGCCCCCTCTGGTACTTATTTGCTCCAATATTCCTCCAATATTCCATAAAAATTCCTCGTAAAGTTTCAGCTCATTTGGTGTTGTGCAGAATAGGTAGCCTGACGTAGCTTTTTCATGTCCAGATTTTCAGCTGCCAGAATTCACCCCCTTTGTGTATACCTTGCATATTATGAGAGAAAAGGCATTGGAATTACTCCAAAAAGCATTATTATACAATAAATCAACATAAATAATAGTAGGTAAACATGATGCAAAATGGACGTATCACCCGCCTCCTTCGGACCCTACCCAGGAGCCGCCCACCTCCCGCCCCCTACCGCAGCTGCAGCTGGGGCGGAAATCCGCGGCCGCACATGGTCCCGCACTGCCGCAGTCCATGCCCAGAGTGCCTCTCTCATCCTGGGGGTCAAGCAGCCCCTCCATGGTTGCTTGATGTGAGTCCTTTTTTGGAACCTCCGCGGTTTCGGCCAGGATGGCCGACGCCGCCAACTCATCGAGTATATGCGATGAGCGAATTGACATAGTGGCGGTCCAAGAGACCATGTGGACCAACTTATCCCTCCAAGAATTAGAACACTTGAGGCCTCACCTCTTTGCTTGGCACTGGCTCCCTTCTAGTGGGGCCACCAGCCACTCGGGGGGTGTCCTTCTAGGTGTGAAGGATGCCACCTTCAAGATAGGTATCATGGACCGAGGCGAATTTTACATTAGTATGGAGGTATACGAGCGGGCCATCAACTTCAAATGGGAAATAGTTGTTTATGGCCCGACTAACCACCACCGATCTGAGTCGTTTCTTGTTGAGCTCCGTAGGAAGATATCCTCCGCCCCCCCTCTTGGTCTTGGTGGGTGGCGATTTCAACCTCATTCGTTGTGCTGCAGACAAGAGTAATAATTGGGTGAACTTCCCGCGTATGCAGCTCTTCAATGACTACATTGCTGATCTGGGTGGGCGCCAAGTTCACCTGGACCAACCGCTAGGCTAACCCGACGATGTCGGTCCTCGACCGGGTTTTTGTGGCTTCGGAATGGGAGCTCAAATGCCCTCTTTCTTCCGTCCGCGCCATTACACGCGTTGGCTCCGACCACGTCCCCCTCCTTCTCTCCTCGGAGAATGATAGACCGCCCCCTCCACCCCGCTTCTGGTTTGAGTCCTTTTGGCTTAACCAGGTAGGGTTTGTCGATGCCGTCCGTGCCCGTTGGTTGGCCTCCCGTGATTCCCCTCTCCGCCCAATCTCCGCTATTGACGCCTGGAAGGTTTATGCCAAGCTCTCCCGGTAGTTTATGAAAGGCTGGGGCGCCAACCTGGGCCGCAACCTTCGTGAGCGGAAGAGGGGACTTATCGAGTCCATCCAGGCCCTAGACCTCTGGGTAGACTCTTCTGGTCTGTCCCTGGATGAGTGGCTCCTCCGGTACGACCTTGAGGACCAGCTGTTGGTGATCTACACCGACAAGGAGGACTTTTGGCGCCAGCATGGCACCCATCATTGGGTTTTGCGCTGGGATGCCAACACGGCGTACTTCCAGGCCATCGCTAATGGCCGACGTCAGCGCAGCACCACCCCCCTCCTCTGGGATGGGGAGACCCTCCTCCAGTACCCCACTGCGATTCACACCCACGTCGATGGCTTCTACAAAGCCCTATTCTCTCCCTCCCCTCGGAGAGGGTTGTCTCTGACCCCGTCCTTTTGGGACCCTCACCAGCTCATGTCTGACGAGGAGAACGCATCCCTCATGGCCCCCTTCTGTGAGGCTGAGGTTTGGGCGGCCATCAAGGGGATGAACCCCGCCCCCGCCCCTGGCCCTGACGGCCTCCCCGTGAAGTTCTTCCAAACCTTCTGGGATGTGATTAAGACAGAGGTGATGGCCCTATTTGAGGAATTATATGTGGGTGCCATTGACATATCCCACCTCAACTATGGGATTATCACTCTCATCCCTAAGGTGGGGGAGCTTCTGACATCCGCCAGTTTCGGCCGATCACGGTGATCAACATGATATTACGTATTCTGGCGAAGGGGTATGCCAATAACGTGACCCTGTTAGCTGATCGCATCACCCATCCTAATCAAACGGCCTTCATACACGACCGCTTTATCTTGGATGGAGTCTTAGTCTTCCATGACGTTCTGCACGAGGTGCGCACTAGGTGACAGCGTGCGGTCTTCTTGAAGATCAACTTCCACAAAGCTTATGACACCGTCTTCTGGGCTTTCTTGCGGGAAGTGCTCCTTCGCAAAGGCTTTGAGGACCGGTGGGTCACCCGGGTTATGCAGATGGTCTCGTCTAGTCGGACCATAGTTAACATCAACGGGGAGATCGGCCCCTACTTCCCCACTTTCTATGGGGTTAGACAGGGCGACCCCTTCTCCTTGTTCCTGTTCAACATGGTGGTCGACGCCCTTGTCGCCATCCTCGATAAGGCTAAGGCGATCGACCATATTCACGGGATTGTTCCCTATTTGGTGGGTGGGGGAGGGGTATCCCTCCTGCTGACACCGTCATCATGGTGGAGGGCTCTAAGGGTGACATTGCCAATCTTTAGTTCCTCCTCCTATGCTTCCAGCAGATGTCTGGGCTTAAAATCAACTTTGATAAGAGTGAAGTTATGATCCTTGGATGTTCTCCTGAGGAGTCCCAGCTCATTGTAGACCACCTCAACTGCCAGCTTGGGTCCTTCCCCGCGTCTTACCTGGGGGTTCCCATTAGTGATTCACGACTCTCCGTCGTGGAACTGCGGCCTACGGTGACTAATTAAGCTCCAACACCGGATCGAGCCGTGGCAGAGCAGATGGTTGTCCAAGGCAGCCAGGACCGTGCTCATCAACTCCTCGCTGTCCATCCTCCTCTTATTCCTGACGAGCTTTTATAGTCTCCATGAGACCTTTCACCACGAGATTGCCTAGTACCATTTCTAGATTCTACTGGGCGGGCGAGGGAGACAAGCAGAAATACCATATGGTCAATTGGCCCGACATCTGCAAGCCTTGCGACCAGGGTGGTCTAGGGATCATGTCGTCCAAACGCATGAACATCGCCTTGCTGACCAGATGGCACTGGAGGATTGCCAATGGTGATGGTGGTCTTTGGCTTGACATCATTAGAAACAAATACCTTCGGGGCCAGCCGCTCGCCTTTTGTCAGTGCTCCAGAGGGTCGCAGTTCTGGCAGTCTATCATTCAGCTGCTTCCGGTCCTCCATATTGGCTCGTCCATCTCGATCTGTTCCTGTTCTGCTACGTTGTTCTGGTACGATAGGTGGGCGGGTGAAGTCCCATTTGCCGCCCGATTCCCGGACTTATTCTCCGTCGCGATGGAGCCTAGGATCTCTGTCGAGGTCGCCCTTTCGGATCTAGGGCGCCTCACGTTCCGTCGCCCCTTCGGTCCCCCAGATGTTGCTGCCTAGGATGAGATGCTCGAGTACATCGCCCTCCACAACCCCAATGTTGACACGGTCTCGGATTGCATATCTTGACGTCTGGAGCCCTCGGGACATTTCTCCACTAGGTCCCTGTACCAGGCCATCGCCCCATCGATGGCCCCGGCGGCTATCATTGTTGTCTGGGCCATCAAACTGCCGCTCAAGATCAGGATATTCTTGTGGCAATGGATTAGGGGTCGGGTACCTTCTGGGGTGGAGGTGCTCAAACGTAATGGCCCTGGAGACGGGATGTGTCCCCTCTGCGGTACGGTGGAAGACTCGAACCACATATTCTTTGCGTGTGTTATGGCCCAATTCCTTTGGAGTTGTTTTCGCGAAGTCGTTGGCGGTCATTGGTGCCACACCAACGTCCCCGACCTCTTCGCGGAAATTCAGTCCATCCCTCCATCGGCCCGCCACATTAGGTGGCTCTCCGTTGGATTGCTCGTGTGGACGCTCTGGAATGTCCGCAATAAGCTTGTCCAGCATGTTCCCCTTCGATGTGCAACTGACGTTGTCTTTAAAATGTGTGGTTTCCTGGAGCTCTGGCGGCCGCTTAACCGCCCTTCCGACCGGGACGCCATCAACACCATCATCGCCGACCTCTGCTCGATGGCGCTTCAACTGTCACCGCTGCTTCCGCCACCTCCTCCTGAGCCTGATTAGCCTGCGTTGGCTGCCCCACCCTGTGTCGGGTCTGGGCGTGTGTGCCTTTTAGGGCTTGTTGAGTTGTGCCCTCAGCAGTACCCCCGTACTTGTGTTGTGTGCTACTTTGTGTGTGTGTGTGTGTGTGTGTGTGTTTGTGTGTGCCTGGGGTGAACCTTGCTTCGATGTCGTGCTCTGGCGGTTTGCTTTGTATATAAAGAGGGGCGAAAGCCTTTTTTGGTAAAGTGTCCTTACCAGACCCCTTTTACATGCACTGCCACAACATGGAAACCACATACAGCTAGGAGGTCATCTTAGATTACCTGTTCCCGTTCTTTATTGTCAATCATCCACATAAGGACACCTTTCTAGTGCCATACTGCAAGAAGTAAGTCGTTAGAGTTCACTCATTTAATTCGAAACATATAAATGACCTTGTGGTTTCATCTCATCAATGCTAATTACTTCATTTTTTGCGCAGCGAACAACATTGGAACGTCATCGCACTATTACGGACACAAGGCTTGGATTATTTCTCCGATTCAAAGAGACACCCTAAAAAGCTAAGAACTAGATTGAAGAAGGTTCTAAATGATGCTCTAGCCAAGTGTAAGATCTTCAAAGAGACAATAACCGAGCATTCAGAATTCAAGTTCTTCACTAGCGCTTGTTGCTATCAAGAACCAAATGTCAAAACCTCACATAGGTCTGGCTACTATGCCATGGCTATCATGGACGGCTTTTTGAAGAAAGCAAATATTTGCGAAATCATAGACAGATCGTCAAGTGGCCCGATGAGATGAATAGAGACATGGACATAACGAAATTATTAATGGAGCATGGGCGCCTCCAAAAGGTGTTGGCGAAAATCATCAACAAAGAGGTTCTAGATGAGGATGGGAAGTTCCACTGCCAGCCAGAATGAGATGAAGAAGGACTTCACCGAGTCTAAGACATGTTGTGGTAATCGATTGCGAGTGATACACTGCTTCAAAACATCTTGATTCGTTGTTCATTGTATGAGTTGAGACATGCATGTTTATTTGTTGCCCTACACTTCTTATACTATATGTTTGCTTCATTAATACTCTTAATTATTGTAACACTGTTGTAATATGATTGTTTGAATGTGGATGATTGTTTGAATGCTAAGACAATATTCTATATATATGTAATGCAATGGGATGATCGAGTGCAAAATACTGCTCAACCGCCATTAAAATGCTGCCACGACAGCAAAATAACGCTATCGCGGTAGCAATTTCTCTATATGCCGACATCACTACCAGTGGCGGGCGAAAAAGGTCCTTGCCACTGCTGCTACACACAACAATGGCGGGCAGAGACAAAGCAGTTGCGGGCACAAACAAATGCATCACTCGGTAGCTACAATAGTTGTGACGGGCGTTAACGCCCGCCCGCCACTACTGTACTTCCATCAGTGGCGGGTCCTCGCCCATCAGGGCCCACCACTGATGCTATCCTAGCAGTGGCGGGTGGCCCTAATAGCCTGGCCCGCCACTGCTAGGCTTTTTGCACCCGTCACTGTTGGGCATTCCTGCGGTAGTGACAAATCACACTAATTAGAACTGAGCCATGTCTAACCACAAAACTGACTTCTCAAGCCCACACACTACGGTAGGGCTGGAAAAAAAGCTCGAACCTCGCGAGCTAAACGAGTAGGTCATGACTCAGCTCGAATCGACTCGAACTCGAAGAATAACAAGTCGAGCCAAGCTTTAGTTTAAGATCATTTATATACCGAGTTAAACGAGCCGATCTCACGAGTACCCGTGTGACTCGTTAGGCTCGGTAAAAGAGATCAGCCATGCACCCCGCGTCCTAGGCGCACAACACAAGGCCCAGCCACACAAGGCACCTTAAGAATATGATAAAAATTATTACTTGCAAATGTAAAGTGTACATATTAAATATGTACAATGTTTAGAAACAATGTTCATTGTTATCATATTTGTAAGGTTTTATGTTCATATCCTTAACGAGCTTAACAATCTAAACGAGCCAGCTCGCGAGTTATACGAGTCGAGCTAATCTTGGATTTGAGATCGTTATAGTAACGAGTCGAGTCAAGATAGCTCGTTAATGAAACGAGCTTTTGCGAGTTGAGCCGAGCTGGATCCACTCGGCTCGAATTCCAGCCCTACACTAGGGTAACGTGGCATGTGTATGTGGATATGATGCTGAGGTGGACCGGGTCCCACATATCAGCTCCATCTTTTCCCCCCTCTTCTTCTTCCTCCTACCCGAGCAGCCCACCCCCGCCGCCCCTCCTGCTCCCAGCCGCCATGGGCAGCACCCGCCGCCGCATGCCATGACCATGGGGATCCCCCGATGTCGCGCGCCATGGCCATGGGGAGCTGCCGCCGCCCCCTCCTGCTCCCAGCCGCCATGGGCAGCAGTCGTCGCGCGGAGCCATGGCCATGGGGAGCCCCTCGACGTGGCCAACAACAGCGGTAGCGGGCAGCAGTAGCCAAGGCCGCAATGGCCACGACCGGTGCCGCCACGACCAGCCACCACCTCGGCCGCAACAACCATGACCGGTGCCGCCACGATCGGCCACCACCACGGCCGGCGCACACAGGGACCTGATTAGTTTTTTTTGAAAACATAACAGGGACCTGATTGTTCTCTTTTTAATACTTACAGGGACTTGATTGCGTATTTTCCACATAGATGTGCCACATTGGTCCAACATGTGGGTGCAACTCGTCAGTTTTGTGCTTAATCACGGTTCAGCTTCGAATCAGTGAGATTTGTTACTCACTTGCCACAGAATTGGTGGTGATTTGTGGTCTTTGGTAAAAGTGGTGGAACCTGTTACCCTGGGCATAAATGTGGTGGTTTTAAGCAATTTACTCTCAGGTGTCATATGGCAGGAACTCGCTAAAAATGTGATTTGTGAGTGTTGTTCTTTCGCCTAGTGTTTTATCATGGAACTCAGCAAATGTTATTTTGCGGGCGACGTTTAGAATTCAGTAATGAATTTGGAGACTTTTGCCGACCGGTTTAGGGAGAAAAGGAATTGAAAAAAACGTCGACGTTTAGAGAGATTGACCACTGTGGTTAGCGAACGAGTTCATTATTTGTGAATGGTTTCAATACGCAAACTCGGTGCTGAAAAGGGTGCAATGGCAAAAAAACATGTCCACTTCATATAAATATACGCAGCTTTGTCATTCCCTTATCATAGCGGCCAAAACTTCTGGTGCTCCCGTCTTCTTTTTACGTACTCATGTGAGGATGGTTTAGTAGGCAAAATACAAACCGAACCTCTCTACGCGCGCATGCATGCAGTGTAAAATTTTGATTACTAACGGTACTTATACGCGGGAGTTAACTTGATGCTGCTCTCGGCCTCTCAGGCTCAGAGCCAGATCGCCCCGGCGGCCTTGAGCATGGGCACCAGCTTCCCACCGAGGGCAGCGACATGACCCTGTCGGTGGAACCAACGAGCTTGCCGCCAATGAAGACGGCCGGGACGGCCGGCGTGCGGCCCAGGCGACGGGTGAGGTCGCGCTCCATGTCACGGCCCCGGGGGTCCTTGTCCAGCTCGTGCACGGCCGCGCAAACGCCGAGGCCCGAGAAGAGGGTCGTCACTGTGTAGCTCATTGGGCAGTCGTTGCTCGGCGTGAAGATCACCACCGCCTTCTCCGTCGATAGCCTCGTCACCCTCTCCATATTTTCTCGTCGATCTTCTTGATGGATTGTGAAAGGAGCTAGTTGGAAAGCTAGTGTTTTTCTCTGAGAAAGAAAGCTAGTGTTACTTAGTGGTTTTGCCTTGTGTGTGATGTGTTTAGAGTATGGTGCGAGGCCCTCCTTTTATAGAGCATGAGAGCGCATCAGAGAGAGAGAGAGAGAGAGAGAGAGAGAGAGAGAGAGAGAGAGAGAGAGAGAGAGAGAGAGACGAGGCGAGGCGAGCGAGAGGCGGGTGGCATAAGAATCCTCGACGTGTGCATAGCACGCTCAAAAGTGACCACCGTGGGGTATCTCTGTCACTTGTCATATGACTATTAGTATAACAATGGCTCATTGCCATATGCAACAAAAAAAATTAGGGATAAAAAGCTCCCCGGGTCCATTTTCATTACGGAAATAATACTTACATAATGCTCAGAATTCAGAAATTACATGGGTAAAACCTATTTCCAGGGAAAAGAAACAAGACTTGAATTTAGACCTGACCCATTAACAGAAATGCTAGCTCATCTCTTCCACCGCTCTTCCTCCTTCCATCTACCGCATGCATGCAGCCCTAGTGCTACCAGGTAGCTTACACGACCGAAAGCTAGGCTCCACTAATCTTCTTGCTTGGAAGATACATTATTGTCTTCTTCCGAATTTCTTTTCTCCTTCAAATGGACATTTTAGTTCTTGATGTAAATCTCAGATAATGATAGCATAGGTGTCCCACCTGTTTCATTTTTTTTTAGAAAAGGAGGATGAACCCCGGCCTCTGCATCTGAGCGATGCATACGGCCACTTTATTAATTATTCTCACAAAACCTTACAAAGTAATACTACAGTAAGACTAAATCCACCGTCTAAGCAACAAATTGTCGCTACACCTATCCAGTTGATGAAGGGGCGCAGATAGCCTGGGCCTAATACCAAACAGACATCGCAGCCAAACCTAACATCTAAGACCTGAGGACCCATCCAGGACGCCTGCCGGGCATGGGTCTCGCCGGTCCGGCGTGCTCTCAGAGGCCGACGCCGCCAACTGCCACCGCTCCATCTTCAGAACTGTACTGATGCATCAACCTTGGTCGGTCTAGCTATCGTCGACGCCACCACGGCAATGGCGGAGCTACGCTGTAGCCTGCAGGGGCCATGGCCCCCCAGCCTTAATAAAAAATAGGAAGAAATTTTTTTAAGAGGTGCTTGGAGTACAAAAAATATACCCTTTGGCCCCCCCAAACATCTAATATTTCTGCTTGGCCCCCCCTGAAGAACCTGCCTAGCTCCGCCACTGCATCACGGCACCCAACGACACCTCCTCCCTGCGCGCAAACAGCTGTGCACGTCGCGGTCGCCACTGATACACCTCAGCACCATGCTGCCAAGTACCACCAGCCGACACAGCTTGAAGTCTTTGGAAAATTTGTCGTGCGTAGCACCTGCCGACCAGACATGACAAAGCGTAGCACCTGTCGGTCAGGCATGACTTGACATCTCCACCGAAGCTCCATGCAAGACGAAGCCGCTCCACCTCCTGCCTCTGACTTCCAGCGCTGCTCCACAAACGATGCTCCCAAGAGAGAAACGACACCGCAGTGCCGCTATCAGCCGATCTGAAACACCAGATCCTAGGGTTTCCCCCAGAGCAGCACAAGTGGGTCGACATTAGTTACACGACAATGGCTCCATCAAGGTAACAACGTAGAATGCCGCCATCGCCTGCCAACGGCTCGGTTTTCACCGGCAACCATGTCTCCCCAACTCGCAGCCGGGACTAGATGATGGATCTCGAGATCCGATCACCAAGCCTCTAGCCGGCCATCTTTGACGAAGAAGATGACCACCACCATTGGCCAACGAGACGACGCGAGATGAAGTAGGGCGCTGCCAGCGTGCGTCCTGGCCAGCACCACCGGCGCTAGGCCCGTCCCAGATCACGCCTCATGACCGAGGGCAACGGCAAGCGCTGCCACGATGAGGACGTAGACCGGAAGCTCAGATCCGGCCCACCTGCGCGCCGCCACGTGGCCACCACTAAGCGCCGTTCAGGGGCAGCCCCGCCGCCGTGAGGGACGCCGCCTCATGGGCAGCAGGCGCCAGCCCCCGGCGGAACACCGCTGCTCGCCACCGACTGCCGCGAGATCGCCACCAGCCGCCGCGAGATCTGCGAGAACGGCGAGGACGCCCCGCCGCCACCTTCCCTGGGGACCACGCGGGCTTCGCCGGTGTCCCCTTCGGCGGCGGCAAAGCGGGGAGGAACGGGGAGGGGCGGCTGGCGGCCGGTTAAGGTTAGGGGCGGGGAGGGGAGAGGACAACTCTCATCCCACCCGTTTCATAGTGATCCAATCATTCTTTTCCAAAACTACTCCCTGTGATGCAAACATATCAATCAGCCACACTGATACAAAAATTTAAGTTTGATCAACAATTAAACTACTTAAATATGGTTAAGTGACACTGAAAGTTCAAACTTTTCATTTGTACTCAAAAGCACTTTTTAGTGATATCACTCTTATGTCATACAACTGATCAGTTCTTATTGATCTAGTTGTTATTCAAACTTAGAAATTCGAGGGAAAATCGAAAACTCAAAACGGTGCCCGGGCTCATCTGCTCCCTCTCAGCAAAAAATTCAAAAAAAATACTAGAAAATTTCAAAAAATTCCATTTTTTTTTGTGGTGGTAGATAATTTGACGCGTGAGGTGCGCCCCAAAATTCAACTCATTTGAGCATCTGAGCAGCTCTCGGCAAAAAAGACAAATTGGGTGAGTTGAATTTTGGGGCGCACCTCACGCGTCAAATTATCTACCACCACAAAAAAAATTGGAATTTTTTGAATTTTTCTAGTATTTTTTTTGAATTGTTTTCTAAGCGTGGGTGCAGTGGAACATAACACCCTTGTGAATTATATTATGATATGCATATGTCCATTTGATGAAAGGGTAGCGGACATGGCATGCATACTGGATGAGGGATAACAAGATTTAGTGGGAATATTTTGGATGCCAATAACCGAAAAATATGGAATCCCAATAAAGTTTGAAAGATCCCCTAATCTTTTTCATATCCCTGGGCCACATACGACAGCATTAGATGCTGATATAGTTTTTCAGTTTTTCATGTATTTAGTTATAACGTTCAAATTAGTATTTCTAGTGAGTTTGCGTAGATACATACATAATGTAAAAAAGAGTTGCTTTCTAGAATTGAACCGAGAGGGCGGAACTTACTATTTTTGCCATTCAAATCTTTATTTTTTTTAGTTAATGTTAAGCTTCCTCTATTAGAATAGGGTGTGTCAGAACTGGAGTAATTCATAAATTATAATTGATTAATTTTATATAATATATGTACTTTCTAATATTCTCAAGATATAAACAAAATCCAGAACAGTGACACACAACGAAAAGCGGAAGCGGGTATATGTCCAAATTAGAATCAATCGTACAACATGTTACACAAACGAATAGAGGTGTACCACATTGCATTGGTCGACTAGTCATCATATGCACAGGCACTAAATCAAGTTATGCCAAAGAGAAAGAAAATAAAAGAAACATCACAAAAAGACATATTTTAAAACAAGGAAAGGAAAGTCAAAACTAAAGTGATCATGCCACATGCATAGAGATAGAGACCTCTTGCTACCATGTATCAGAATAGACTTTCGCAAAAACAAAACAAAAATGCTCACAATGTGGCACCCAACAAGCCACGTCATTGCCTAAGGCTAGATACCTTGCTCGATCTTATCTAACCACACATTCCATTTGTGGTTTTATCAGAATCTTTCAGATAAAGCCGTTGATACGCACGCAGATGAAAAACACAAAAAGTATAGATAGTCACCAAATGTTCGAGGCATTTGATCATCTTAATTTCCCTCTTGTGCAACTGTTCTTCACTGCTTGCCTTGCTGTCCCGAGTCTCAACAGCTTAGAGTTTATATACAGTGTATATATGGAGAAAAGTAATTCTATCGTGCACAGATCCACACGGATTCACCGTCCATGGTTACTTTGAAAGTCACGCTACTTTGCTTACTGTTTTCAGAATTTGTCTTGTTTCAAAGCATCACATTCGATTTTTCTTCTCATTTCAAAGTGTAGTTTAATGTATCATTGTGTAACAGCAAAACTGATAAAAAACAAGTGCATTCTTTTTTATTGGTACACAAAGAAACATGATGACACACGCTGAATCAAGAAAGAAAACAAACATAATATTTTGGAATGTGATAAATTTTGATAAGAACAAAAAATATCGAGACAATGGACGATGGATCCATGTGCAGGATATCCCCTGTTTTACTCTGCAAATGAGATGTTGTGATCGAGATCACAATATATCTATACATGCATATCTATCATGTGCACGCCTTTATATCCATCTATTAGAGCATCTCCCGCCGTTCAGCCCCCCAGGGTGCCGAAAAAGAGCGTCCTGGGGGTGCGCCGGCGATAAATTCGGCGCTGGGGGCGGTTTGCCACCCAGCCGTTGCCCCCAGGCGCCGAATTCAGCCCAGCTTTCGGCCCAAATATGTCCAGAAACGTTCCGATAACTGCGTGAATCGGCCCATATTCGGCGTGGTTCAGCGGGTTTCGGCGTGAATTTTCGCAAACAAATAAGAATCAATTAGCTCCTCACATAGTTCGGCGTGTTTTCTGCTTGTTTCATCACATAAATCAAATAGTTCACTACAAATTATATCGTTTAACAAATAAAAACTCAAGTTTCATCTCCATTCCCGGCCTCGCCCTTGAGCCTCCATAGGTGCTCCACCAGATCGTGTTGCAGTTTTTGATGCACCTGTGGGTCTCAGATCTCCTGACGCATATTGAGGTAGTCAGTCCAGTTTGCCGGTATCTGATGATCAACTTGGGCAAGAGGACCCTGCAACTAATATGGTTCAGTGTCAAACACTGGCTCTTCCTGCTTGCTCTCAATGATCATGTTGTGCAAGATGACATAGCAAGTCATGATCTCCCACATTTGATCTTTCGACCAGGTCTGAGCAGGGTACCGGACAACAGCAAATCGAGATTGGAGCACACCAAATGCCCGCTCGACATCCTTCCTGCAAGCCTCCTGAATCTTCGCAAACCAGGCGTTCTTGCCTCCTGGCACAGGGTTTGAGATGGTCTTCACAAATGTCGACCATCTCGGATAGATGCCATCAGCTTGATAGTACCCCTTTTTGTACTGCCGCCCATTGACCTCGAAGTTCACCGGAGGAGAATGACCTTCAACAAGCTTGGCAAAGACTGGGGAGCACTGCAGGACGTTCATGTCATTGTGAGTTCCTGGCATCCCAAAGAAAGAGTGCCAAATCCAGAGGTCCTGTGTGGCCACTGCCTCAAGCACCACACTGCAACCGCCTTTGGCGCCTTTGTACAAACCCTGCCAAGCAAATGGACAGTTCTTCCATTTCCAATGCATGCAGTCGATGCTTCAAAGCATCCCAGGAAATCCTCTTGCTTCATTCTGTGCCAGGATCCGAGCAGTGTCTTCCGCATTGGGTGCTCGCAAGTACTGTGGTCTAAACACTGCCACCACTGCCCTGCAGAACTTGTAGAAACACTCAATGGTGGTGGACTCGGCCATGCGCCCATAGTCTTCGAGTGAATCATCGGGAGCTCCGTATGCAAGCATCCTCATAGCCGTCGTGCACTTCTGGATCGAGGTGAATCCAAGTGTGCCGGTGCAATCCTTCTTGCACTTGAAGTAGCTGTCGAACTCCCGGATGGAATTCACAATCTGGAGGAAAAGCTTTCGGCTCATCCGATAATGGCGCCGAAATGTTTTCTCACCGTCCAATGGAGCATCGGCAAAGTAGTCCGAGTAGAGCATGCAATACCCTTCCAAACGATGTCGGTTCTTTGTTTTCACCCGCCCAAGCGCCGAGCCACCTCGCCACGGCTCCTTACTGCTCGCGAGCAGGCCGGCGAGGGCGGCGAGCACCATGAGATGCTCCTGCTCCTGGACGTCGACTTCGGCTTCCTCATCCAGCAATGCCGCGAGCGCATCCTCATCTTCGGAGCCCATCGCCGGGCCGCGCAATTCACCGAACACCTTGTGGGCGACGTGGGCGCAAGCCCGCCGGCGTAGACGGCCCTGCGCGGCCCGAGCGCCGGAAAAGGTGCCGGGGCGGCGGCGAAGAGGCTGCCTCGGCGACGCTCCTTCTTTTTCTAGGCTGGAGACAGTCTACCTATCTGTGGCGGGCGGTGGTCTGTGCCGGGATCGGCAGGGTGGCACAGGGTTACAGCCGAGCGCGGGGGGCAGGAGGGTGAATCTAGGCGAGTGGATTGACTTTTCGCCTGTCAATGTGGTCCCAGGAACACTTTTCGCTTGCGCCGGAGCCCCCAAGCGCCCCCAGTGCGCCGGGTTTGGCCTGCGAGCGCCGGGCGCAAAAACGGCCCGAGCCGGTGGAATTCGGCGTCCTGGGGGCGCGACTGGGCCATTTTTTTGGCACCGGCGCAAATAAATCGCCTGGGGAGGCCTTCCTGGGGGCGCGGCTAGAGATGCTCTTACTCTATCATCTTCGATGTATGAACAAATTGCTAGCTAGCATGGCTAAGAAAGTAGCATTACGTCTTAACCAGTTTTGAAAACTTTAATATGTAATTAATCAAGTTATCCTAATTCATTTCTATATCTAGCTACCTAGTAAAACATATCAAGTCAAGTATTGGGAAGGAATATAGACCGATTAAAAAATGTGTAAGGTCACTAGGTTAATTTGTTCATACATCGACGATATGTATGAATGCTCTACTCCCTGAGTCCTTCGTGCTGCCTCCGGGGCGACTGGGGGGCTAACCCTAGCTCCCACGGCCGCCACCCCCTCCGCCCTTCCCTCTCCCCTCGCCGTCCCTAGGGGTGGCCGTCGGGATAGTCTGCACGCCGCCGATGAAGGGGACATCGGGTATCTTGCGTCCAGCGGCCATGGCGCAGCTTCCTGGAGGGGAGGTGCATGGCGGTGCGAGATCTGATTGCCACAGCTACTCCTCCAGGCAGCGCGGCATCCCGTCCGACGACAACAAGGGGATGGAGGCCTCTGCGGAGATCTACGACGCAAGGGCCCTGGAGCAGCGGTTCCAGACACGTCGGCGGAGGCATCCCCTCCGTCGGGGATGGTGGACCAGGAGGTGGCTACATGTGGCGATGACTGGGACGGCAGATCAAGGGATCCCGTTCCTTGCTTCATCATTGGAGGTGCGTGGCGGCCGGAGCATTCTCCGGCGTCGACGACGCATGATTAGGAGATCCATAGCCCTTCGGGGTTTGTGAATCGGCAGCTAGATGTGGGCTCGGGGAGGTGCCGCTTCCGGTGAAAACCACGCCAACTTCGGTCATGGCGGACGGTGGCAACGTATTTGCGTCATTCCAGCTTGTTGGAGGCATCATTGCTGCAGTTCTCGTCTTCCCGCCCACGCTACTATAGGGAAACCCTAGATCTGGGTCTCATGGATCGGACGATGGTGGTGTGTGGCGCCGTTCTCCATCCTGGGGGCATCGCCTTTTTAGAGCATGTGCGAGCCAGAGGGTTCCTGAAGTGCAGTGGTGTGGTCTTCCAAGTCGAAGTCGGCGAGTCTCAACAATGCGGTGTAGCCAGGTCTCGCTGATGGGCTCTTGAGGATGGACAAGCGCAAAGCGGTGGCGGTATGTGGTGTCGTGGTGGCACTCGTGGCAGGCCTAAGAAGATTATTTCATTGATCCCTGCAGCGATGATGGGTTCGTGGAAGAAGGCGGCGACAACTTCAGGAGCGTGCACATGCGGTGTGCGCTAAGAGTGTGCTACACCGTGCTCCGGTTTTAGATGGTATGTGTAGGAATGAGGTCAGGGTATGCGTCCCTGATCATGACCACCGCTATCATCAAGTTTGTAGGTGGCGTGACTTTTGTCGCATAGAAGGTGGATTCAGAAGGATCGATGTTTTATCTTGTAAGGCATTATTGAATAATATAATAATATGATTGTGTGCATCGCTTGACTATCTTCAACCTCCTTTCCGAAAAAATGTTCATGGCCAATGAAAGTAAAGAATTTGAAATATGTTTCTGGATAGAACTTCCTTCTTTTTATAAACATGTTACAAACGCAGACTATGTACATGCACATACACTCATCCATATGGACGCACGCCCCATCTCTATGAGCACCTCTGAAGTACTAAGCTGGCACATATTGAGATTTACGGAGTTCCACGAACATTCCCGAAGATACTATAATAGATCAAAGAAAATGCGAGCATCGCTGTCAAGTCTAGAACTTAAACCCTGGTGGGCTGGTTTCTCCACAATCTACCATTTGACCTAAGCTTAGCTCATGGATGAAACTTTCATTTTGCTAGTATTACGAATCATTATCTAATGATTCCATTTATGGATAGATCAGTTATCCTAATTCAAGATGCATATCTATATCTTAGCTAGCTAACTAGTAAGGGCATCTCCAGCCGTTGGCCCCCCCAGGACGCACAAAAATCGCCCCCTGGGGGCGAGCCGGCGAGACACTCGGCGCTGGGGGCGGTTTTTCGCCCAGTCGCCGCCCCCAGCTCGCCCCCAGGCGCCGAAATTGTCCCACTTGGCAGCCCAATTTCGGCGAATAAACGGCCCATATGGGCGAGAATAGGCCCATATTCGGCATGGTTTCGCCCTTTCTCGGCGTTCATTTATCAACATAATTATTCGTTATCACATATTTCATCACAGAAAAATCAAATACTTCAACAAAATAGTACAACAACAAATAGTTCAATACAAATTATATAGT